>CM034147.1:10286099-12686099 GCA_019776745.2 Taxus chinensis
GGTTGATGAGAGTAGGTGCCTAGGGAAATGGATTCTTTGATGCTTCAAACTTCCTTGCCTTCTACCATCCACTGTAAAGCCATGGCTCTTCCTTAAAATGTTGGTGATTGGGCTTACAAGGCTAAAAAATTTGGGACAAACCTCCGAACAAAGTTTATCCTTCCCAGGAAACTCTGAAGGGCCCGCTGTGGCTTGGCAAGGGCGAGCTCTTATGGCTTCAACCCTCTCTGGATCGATTTGTAATCCTTTCTTGAGACAATATGGCCAAGGATTTTCCCCGTGAGCCAAGAATCATACATTGTTGGGATTCATGATACCCCAAATCTTCTACAAAACCTCTGAAAAACCTTCCTCAAATTACAGAGGTGAGCTGCTATCCTGCTTTTGCTGCATTTTTTTGAGAATACGTGAGTCTCAGATATAATCAAAACTATTTGATTGATCAACCCTTGAATGCCATATCCCATTGCCCTTTGGAAGTGGCTCCAGCATTTTGATAGCCAATGGCTTTTCTTCTAGCTAAGTTTTCCGCCAGTTGGTGGTGAAGCCGCTTGAATTGGTCTCTTCTTTTTACCATCACCTGATTAATACCCTGATAGCCATCCCCCCTCGGAGAGAGATCTCCTCTGAACGGTACTACTTGCATATTTTTCCATTGAAGGTACGGTAATGTCTTTGAGTAAGACGCCCTATAAAGGTCTCGAAGTCCACACACAACCTGATTCTCCACTCTTCTTCTGAACCGGGAACCAAGTTCGCAACCGCTTGAGTGCTTGATAGGGAATATAATGCTTGCCTCGATTAGCTATTTAAGCTCTTTCTCATTAGAGGCTCATGTTAGGGGAGAGAGTGCGGGGAGTGTCTCCTCGTGCTTCTGCCTGACGGGCTTAGTATCCTGATTCAATTCTATGGTATGTTTGCGCCACATTTGGATCGAATCCTTTTAAGTCTTCATACTCCAAGCAGACATCTGGAAATTCTCGGCAAAGTCGTTGAAATCTGATTTCTCCTGTTCAGTGGCCACTCTTGCCAATTTGAATTGTTTTGCCTTCCCCAACCAGAATTGCTCTGAATCCTCTCTCTTGACCGTATATAATCCTTTTCCTTACTAACTGGTCGTTATGGTTAAAGATAGACTCCAGATGTTTACCAAACCCCTTAGGAAGCTTGTTTCGTCTGTATCTGCACACTTGTATCCCCATACTGCGCTCTAATCTGTCGTGATTCCTAGCGGAAATTCAGCTTCTTCTTGTAGAAATTGGACGATTTGTTGATCGTTCCTCAAGACACCCTGCCATCTTGTGGTTATTATCGGGAAACTTTGGCCTTACAAACCACCTGGATGTGTGCTGCGTTTTTTCTCGTCTGATGTTGTCCACCAATCAAAACTTGCTCCAATGCTGCGAGCCTATCTGGCGGCTTCATTTTTTCTCCTGGGTATGGGCACAATTTGAAAGGCTTCGAATCCTCAATGAGGTTCCCATACCCTATTCTTGTAGCTCCTTACCAAGTATTTCTTTGTATCAGTTGCCCCCTACATTGGTTGACGATTATCTCGCTATCTCCAACAAACACCTGCAAGTTCTTTATGCCCATTTTCCTGGCCCAATGAAGTCCATGATCAATGCTTTCAGATTCAGCGATGTTTTGTTCGAGACAGGACACTGGAAGAAAAGCTAATAATACTTGATTTCCTATGGGTTGAAACACACACTGCACCGCCTCCAAACCTTGTTTGCTTCTCGAACCAGCGAAGAATATCTTCCAGACTTTTGTTTTCAATTCATCCTTTTGTTCATGTTGAATGCGTCGGGGCTGGGTGAATTTTCCCCTCGTGTATACATACACGCCCATTCAGATTCTTCATTTCCCTTGTATGGGTAAAATTCATGATTTGTTTGCCCCATTCATCCAAAGTTAACTCAGGATTCCCTCGACCTTCAGTACCTGTTTCTAGATCACTTGAACACTCCTCTTGATCAAAAGCGAAGAAATTTTGCATTGATAGAGCTGGTACATAAGGCTCAATCTTGGAAAGTGTCAATTGGTTCTGACCTGATTGTTTGCTTGGGCTCCATACCTTGTCCTAAAATCATGTGTGACCAATCTGGCAATAAATATCCACCAATTTTTTGTTTTTTTGCAGTGGAAGTCTCCTTGATAACACCGCAAAGAGTGGCGAAGGTCCAATACAGACCCTCTTGGCAAACTGTAACATTAGGACAGGAATGTAGGTTAGCCTTAACCCCTTGATGACTCCAACATTCCCTACTCTGCCGTTCCACTAGCTGTACTACTACTCCTTTCATCACCTGGTCATATTCAAACCCAGCTGATCTGCATTTGCTTTGGCATCCATCAACTGAACTACTGGCCCATACTCTAACCTGTAGTTGTGCACCAAGTGGTTTTCCCTTCCACAATCAATAAACATAGAAAGGGAGGCGGAGGCTTTAAAAATTTTCCTTGTCTGGTCCCCCCCTCATGTGCACTGCATTAGTGAGAATTTTCTCATGTGGCCCGTGTGATACATTTGTGGCAGACTAGTTAGCCACTTGCAGCTTGGCAGTAGGTCCGTTGTCCGGTATCGCCATTATTCCCACATGGAAATGTTCACATGTGTCTTCTTCATTTTATCGATGATGTTGAAATGGGATGAACTATCCCTTTGCTGGCCCCTTACTTGGTAACAACCTTTTCTGGAACTCTGAACGGTTGCAAATGTGTTGCTACAACAGGGTCTGGGCGGATTTTCAGGTTTGATCTGCGTTTTTGGTACTGACCCCCTGTTTGTGGGGTAAGAATGGGTTGAGAAACAACTGGATTACACGGTTGTCCCTCTCCTAATTTTCTCTTCTTTGACCGTGTATTTGCAGCCATGCCTTGAAATGCTGTTGGGTTTCATCCACAGAAGTCTTTACGTTTTGCCAATTTGCCAATGTGGTTTCTGTTGGGGTCCTTTCTTGTTGCTGTTTGTTCTGTTGTGGGATTCTCCTTTCTCTTGCTTGGATCTTGAGCAACAATCATGGTTTGCAACCATCAAGGCATGATTTAGTGCCCATTGAACATGCTGCCTGCTTCGTGAGGTATTGCAAGGGTACCACCAGTCGTACTCTTGTGGCCATGTATTTTGTGCTGGTACTAATGCCTTAGAGGCAGATATGGCAATTTGGATTATATGCTTGAATTTCTTACAGGAGGCCTTATTTGATTCATATTTGCAGCTTGGGGTTATGGTGTCTTTGATGCTGATACGGCTACCTATTAGTTTAGCTTGAGGCTGATACGAAGGTCTACAAACCTGAGCTTGCTGTCTTTTGAGTGTGACCAGCTCATTAACCAGACCACCCTCAAATTTTGGCATGCTGCTTCTTACTTCTTGGAAGCTCATTTGGGGCACTTGAGATGAAGTGGAAGCTTCGTTTGAACTCTGATTTCCTAGGAGTGGGAATAGGAGCTAAGACAAGTGCCTTGACTAGCACTTGGGCTCTCTAAACTTGGATATAAATGGCATTGGAGGCCTAGGCCTAGCTTTGCTAGCTTAATTAGACAAATTTTCAGCTCTAATGGCAATACATAAGCAGCAGGGAGTAGTTTTTTCCTCCCATAGATTGAAACCAACATAGAAATATCCAGATTTAAAGCTTTAAGGTAGTATGAAAAGCACCTTCTGCTGTTGGCCTGATGCTTACTTGGGAATTCTAAGTCCCAACGATCTTTGAAATCTGAAGTTGAAAGTCAGTTACTGCTCATTGGAAAGCCTCTCTTGATGGTGTCAGCTGCTCCAAGAGGACACGTGTCTCCTCCCTTCTCTCTCCCAAATTGGCTCATGAATTGCATACAAGCTGATTCCAGTTTGTGATAGAGCCAGCTCCAAGGCTCCTAAACCATTGCAATGCTTTCCTTCTTCCCCTTGAATGAAGACCCAGCAAATTTGACACTACTTGCATCTCATTAATTCCATGATTGCACAATGTTAGCAATGTCCTTGCATGATCACCAGGAGTGGTCTATATTTTCTCCATAAAGTATGGATGTTTCTGCAAATGCTGGCAACTGGGATGTGGATTTTGTGGTCCTTGAGATCAAGTGGGCGCTGCCTGTGAAGTTGACATAGGGGTTCACTGGTTGCGCCATTCTGATTGGGCTTAAAACCCTGTATATTGAAAGAAGGCCTGGCATGTGGAGGAGTTTGAGAGAGTTTCTCCTGTTTGGTGGAGATGGAGACCTTTGAATCCTTCCTCCTCTCTGCCTTCTTCTTGGAGATAATTGCATGTATTCAAACAACACTTCCTCTTCTCCAACTCTTGACCTTGTGATTCTTCTCATAAGCTTTTAGGCCTATACTGCTGAAACCAGTTGATTCTTCCCTTTGGAGTCGCCAGATATGCAAATAATAGCTCTTTTTAAGCAAGAAAATTACAGCAGATGCACATCAACTTTGCTGCAAATAAAAATGAGACCTCTGGTCCCACCGGGCGTGCCAAAACTGTTGATGTAAATTCACAACACCCCCTGGTTGCACATCAGATTTCTAGGTTGATGTTCATGCATCCAGTGTGATTGCATAACATTGAATCCTTTCTCCAAGTGTGGGACTTGACAAATGAGAAAGAATTCTCCAGAGAAAGGCTGGTTCCTATTCCTCTGTTCAGATGCACCAAGGAAACGCAGAGGTTTACCCAAGAAATCCTAAACTAACTACCAAGGAGACAGGGAGAGAGAAATGCATATAAATAAAACCTAGACTACAGAGGTGATGCACCGAGGAATGAAGAACATAAGCTTTGCAAAAATAAACACAGACCATATAGATGCAATACCACACCATGCACAGGTAACCAAAATGCAATGAGAGATCAAAAAGACAACAATGGATACATGAGAGGATTTAAATTCAATCACAGACATATATTGCTCAAAAGATCGATTTAAATACATTGCAATGGCCAAGAGGCACAATGGCATTACAGTCTATGTGGGAGGCTTGAAAACTCCACGAATTCTCTAGCAAGCAGGAGAGAAGGGAGGGGTTGCAAAACAGAAATGTCCAACATTAGAAAGAAGCCCCTCCTTACAATTTATAGGAAGAATGAGAGAGAAAAGAGAGAGGAATTCGAAAACTGCCCCAACCACCTCCAGAATGCACTTAACTCATCTCATTATGGCAGAAGTGGCGGATCATGTCAAAATGGCGGGCTGCCTAACAGAAGTGGCGAACTGTCTGCTGCATTAAAGTTGTTTGTTGAAGCATTACTTCTGCTTATTATTTCGTGTCAGAGGATTCTTCTGATTTTCTCTCTTCAAAGTGAACCAAAATGCAAGATTGACCCTGGAAATGTGTAGAGAATCTCACAAGCTTTCCGCTGATATAAAGAATGCGCAAATCTGAGCTCTGGATCGAAAGTTATGTCGATCTGAAGATTTAGGGCACAGAACAGACCAAAACGGATTTTGAAATATTTTCCCGCACTTCGCCACCTGAACGACACGTGGCAAGCTCTGATCCGCTGAATGATTCTCTCTCCTCTGCTTTTTGGCGGGCTTTCCTTTGAAATCTCCTTGTGGGCCCTAGCTAGGACACGTGGCATTATTTCATTGGTTTGGATCGGTGCTCGAAAACTCACCCTTTGACTTTTTGACTTTTCTCTTGTGAGGACACGTGGCAACTTCTGATTAGTCCGCGGGCCTGCCAACTCTTTCGCGCCCTTCGCGTCTTTTTGTCCCGGATGTCCCAAACCGTTTGGGACAAAAACCTCCGATCCACCCAAAATGGGCTTCCTTGTCCCTCATTTGGCCGATGACGTGGCGCAATTTATTGGATTTCGGCTTTTTCGGTGATCCGCGTCCCGCGTGTCCCTTTGTCCCCTTTTGCTTTGTGCTCTTTGTGCTGATTTCGGGTGAACCGGCCGGTTCGGGTCCATTTGTCCCGCTTGTCCCATTTTGCTTTGGATTGTCTGGCCCTTTTTTGCCCGGTTCGGCCGGTTCGCGCCTTTTTGGCCCGCTTGTCCCAGAGGCGTCCCTCTCAGCAGTTAGCCAATTTTTCCCCCTTTTTCAGCCGGATCGGCTTTTCGCGCCCGCCGCGTACTTTTGTCCCAAATGTCCCGATTGCTCCTTGGGCCACCTGGAGGCTTTTCGGCCGATCCGCGCATTTTTGTCCCAAATGTCCCGATTGCTCCTAGGACTAGGACTTAACCGATTTTTCACGATTTTTCCTGGATCAACCTATTTGCCTTTCTGCAACTTTTGATGCATGTTATCGAAATTTACCCTGGGGGGTGAAATTTTGACAACATCCACACCACACAACTTGACACTAATTCCAAACACCCTCATCCCCTCTGGGTTCCCCTTACCTTACTATACTTTTTCCACATATTTTTGGTCCTTTCTAACCATTTGAGCATCTTATATTTTTGGCAGTCATCTCTTTTAAGGTTAATTATGAAATTCAAACAATCAAATCATACAAATATAAATTTATGTGATCATAATAAAGGACCAAGTACTAAGCATTAAATATCACCACCTAAGGTTGCATCTATTAAGCATTTAAGAGCTACATTGCATCCATCTAGCACCATTCAAGGGACACAAGGGATGGTAATTCTACATACATTTCATAGGATGGAATTTTATTCTATTCCATGCACACATTTATTACATTTCTTTACATCTAGATTATTTTCTCATTAGCAAGTGCGACACGCACAATAGCCACCTAGGGCATGATTCTGCACACACACACATAAAACTACATTAGCTCTTAGATGTACTGCAGTGATCAGTTGTAAGTTCACCATTGTGAAAGTTGAGGACAATATAACCCCTCATTCTGTATCTTTATTTTTTTAGGATTTGATGTCTATTTGAGGGTTTTACATGTCAATACTACTAAATAAATACCTTGAACACATCCACCTAGCCATGGTCCCCTTTACCTCACTATAATATTAATTTAATTATTAAAATTAAATAAATTCATTATCCTCACTATATTTATTATTTAAATATCCTAACCGAGATAATGCCCACATACCCACCTCACCTAAACACCTCATCAAGCCACCTCACCTTAAGACCTATTCTTAGTAAGTTGCCATAACTAACTAAGACTTACCCAAACCCTAAAAATTAATGCCTACATTCCCTCTAACCACATTCCCGCATGCTTAGAAAGAAGCTTCCATCCTAATCCGTGGGGCCAACACACGAGATCCCAGAAAATCAAGGGGATCTACCTAGTTTAGTAAACCTAGAAAATCCCACCCTAACCGACGCCGGTTACCCTTAACCTGTCACCAGTTAAGCTAGAACCACCGTCGGTCACCTTTTAACCCCAAAACAACCTTATTTTGGAGGTTGGCAGATTCTTGAGAGATATCACATCTTTTGAGAACAAGTTTCAGGGAGAACACACATGCAAAGAAGGAGATCAAGTATTTTCTCTTGCACAGACATCCAACATTCACCCAACAACCATCTAGCACTCACCCCAGCATAGATTTGATCCAATCAGGCAAGAAGGAGAGCACATGCAGCCCATGCAAGAGCTCCCCAACATTTGGTGATCCTCTTCATTGTTCAACCTCTTACCAACACCTTCATTCCTCACTCACAGACGTCCAGAACTAGATTCCAAGTAAGTAGAACATTTTACTCCTCTGGTTCACTCATTTCATCATTGTATTTTCATCCTTTGTTCTCCTAGCCACCCACTGACCTCCATTAATACTCACCCCTCCATATCCCTATTAAAACCTCACCAAATCCCATCCAAACAACTTAATACCTCATTCCGACTAGCCTAGTCCTTGGTGCAATCATAAGGGAGATCTAAAGCTCATTCTGTGACATTCCCAGTATCCCATAGTAACCGACACTGGTTCTCCCAAACCGGCGTCGGTCACCCTTAACCGGCATCGGTCTCTGTATTTACCAATACATCCCAGAACAGTAACCTACCTACCTATTCCCACATCACCCTTAATCACATGTGACCTACCTAAGACCTCTGTCAGACCTGCAGAGACCCAGAACCAGTTACTTGACCTTCAGATCTTATTTTAACCTAGCCTGTTAGATTAGATCTTTCTTATTGTGTTTTAAATGAGATACCTAAATCATTTTAACTACAATAGGATTTACTTTATTACCAACATTAAATTGTTTTAAACAGTGGATTGACAGTCATCTAGGAAGTATCACACTTCCCAGATCTAGCATACGCTAGGTAGTCCACTGCATATATTGTTTAACTCTTTCTGGTGGTCTTGCTTTCTATTTCAGGTAGTTCCTCCCAGCCAAAAGGAAGCTCTCACGATCAGCTTTGGATCAAGGAGTCAACATGTGCACAACAACCTATCAACCAACATTTCAACAGGTATTCCTCCTATGCCTGTTACCCTATCTGTTTCATCATTTTCAAAGAAATGTCTAAGAATCAGGTGAAACATTTTGGCACACCCAGTGGGACCCATCCTGGGGTTCCTTGCATTTTTATTCATTCCTAGGAAAATTTGTGTGTTTGTTTCCCTTCTGAAAAGCATACACATTAATTTTCTTCCTTGGTAACCTTCTTTTTCTTTCTATTTTCTCTAAAAGAAACCTTTTCTTTTGGTGTGCATAAAAAGAACCATTTCTTCTTGTTTTCTACATTTTAGTGAAAGAGCATCCCTCTCCCTCTTCATCTATTTGTGTCATCGAATTCCATATTTCGATTTGGGCTTAAAAATCATTGCATTTCATTCTGATTTTCTACATTAGCTCACATTAATTGAGGGCAACCTATACGCTGGAAGTCATTCCCAGCTGATGGTTGACAAAATGAATCATAGAAAGCACATCTCTCTCTCTCTCTCTCTCTGAGTCTTACCAAATTTACACAAATTCAAAACAAATACATATTCTTAAACAACATCTTTCCTGGGAATGCCTGTCAATGATCACACTGATATGAGGATTGGCAGGTACTCCCCAACTCACTGCTCTGTCGAGTCATACTTTAGAGTGAAGCCCGCCCCCCACCATAACATACCTAAAACCTCACCTTTTAGATCTCCTTCTTCATAGGAAGCCATCCTCACCAAAAAACTCTATTCTACAGTTCATGAGTCAGTCCTTAAATAGCATAAGCTAAACAAACATAATAGAAAAGGCACTCTTAGGATCACATTTTTCTTAGTGTTTCTGCTTGGCTTGCGTTTTGAGGTGAGAGGTCACGTTCTTCATTTTTCTTGGTTTCTCCTTGCACGCTCCTCATCATAGTTGGTGTATTCCAGCTTCATCTGAGTGTGCCTGGACCATATTCTCATCATTCTCAGCATTTTGGGTTTGATTCCACATCAGATTTTAATTCACAACCACTTTTCTTTCATCACTGTTTCAATTTCATAGTGACCGGTGTCGGTCCAGCGACCATCATCGGTTACCCTCTGACCATCATCGGTTATACCCAACTGGCGTCGGTTCCTGGTCCTTTTGGTTAATCTACCCAAAAGGACATCTATTCATCTTCTTCGACTATTCAGAGTCCCTGTCACTATTGTCATTCTCATTGACCTGGTAAATCTCATCAGTATTCGGCATACCTGTCAGATTTGGCCTTATACCTTGTTTTTGACCAACTGTCCATTTTCCACAGTGACCGGTAAAGGTTACCTGTGACCAACGTCAGTTTACCCTAACCAACATTGGTTAGCCTATGTCATTTTCCAACTGACATTTTAACCCCAATTCACCTACCACCACCTATCTATCCTGTCACTGTTGTATTTCTGTGTCATTTACAGAAAGTAGTCTTACCACGTTAGTGCCTGTTCACATGGTGCTGACGCGTCGACAAGAAAACACCCTTATATTCCATGCCAGTTGTCAACCACTCCCACCTAGTCCTTCACCACCTTCCATTTTATCACCTACCATGGAACCTATCCAACCTATCACTATCGCTACTAGAGATGAGGAGTTCGCATGACTCCTTGACCAAAACCCTACCGCCTTGTAGTTTTATCTTTCCCACTCGTCCACTCGAGATGCCTCAGGTCAGTTGATATATGACATGCCCGTATCTATCCCCCTGACACTCACTCCTACTTCTACTCCAGCCCCTGTTAACCCCATGTTGCCTGCATCTACCTTACCCCCAGTCGTTTCATAGCTAGGTCCTATACCCGCTATGACTGCCACATCTGCTACATCCGTTGCACCCACCACATCCACCATACCTTCGACAACCACCCAAAACACAACCTCATCTGCCCCTATTGTCTCACATATACCCGTAGCTACACAACCACCTCCCATGTCGGTGACCCCTACCCCTTTTCAAAATGTGGTCCTTTCTATTCCACAATCATTGGCCCCCATTGCCACTAGGGTCACCATGACCCTTCCACCTCCATATACGTACTATCAACAGCCTCCTGTTTCATCTGTTATTCACTCTGGGTACGTACCCCCTATTTCACTACCTTCTTCTCAATCAACCTACATGGCAGCACCATATACTGGAATGCCACCCCCATCATATGCCCAACACCAACCCTCTTACGCTACAGGAGGCACCCAATCATCACAACCTACCAATGACCTAATCAAATTAATGATGGACAAGATGCAGACATTGGAGGCATCGGTCTCTGGTTCCCAAAATACTCTCACCTATGACGAGATTTGTAATGAGCCTATCCACCCATCCATTCCTATCCATCCATATCCCATGCATTGGGAGATGCCTAAATTCAACCATTTCAATAGCAAGGAAGACCCGCAACAACATTTTTGGTCTTTCAAACATGGGTGCTACCTAATCGCCCACGATGATGCTTTGCTCTTGAGGACCTTTCCCATGTCTCTGACTGGACCTGCATTAGATTGGTATAGTGGGCTACCCAGACACTCTATATTTTCATTTAATCAGATAGCCCAAGCCTTCTTGGATCACTTCTCCATCAATATCATTAAGAAGGTTACCATGACTGACCTATACTCCACGCGTCAGTATGACGACGAATCTATCACAGATTTTGTTGCTCATTGGCGTAGCCTGATCAATCAACTCACATTCCAACTACCACAAATAGAACTCATCGAGCTCTTCATGTGGGCTTGTGCTAGACATATCTCGCCAACCCTGCAGGTCCAAACTTTCTGAACCTTCGATGAAGCATTCACCATGGCACGAAAGCTAGAGATTCGGGCCATTGAAGAGAAGAAAATCCAATTATGCAATAAGAATTTGGCATTCAAGTTGAATGATACCTCTTCTTCTTCCAAACCACAGAACAATTATTCAAAGGCCAAGGGCACTGCTAATGCAGTGGTACTCAAGGCTGGCCCAGCTCATCCGTCAAATCAGGCTAGCCCCTCATCTAATCTCTCACCCATTCAGACTTTTCAATTCAGACGAGAACAATGGAAATACACCCCAATTGGGGAGCCTTACTCTTCTATTTTAGAAAAGCTCATCAAAGTTGGGGCCATCACCCTTCTACCTATAAAACCACACACTGGTTTTGACCCTTCTCACCCCACACCCGAATGGTATAAAGAACATGACTTTTGTAACTATCATCGAGTAAAGGGTCATAGTGATGGTAATTGCATCACTTTCAAAAACATTGTCCAAGAAATGCTCGAGAAAGGTGAGTTAACCATGGATAATCCTAACGCACCTACCAATCAAAACCTACACATCTTCAAGAAACCCTTTCCCAATCATGCCCCTTCGTCTGATCAAACCGGTGAGACCTCAACTCATGATAGCCATATGAGGTCCACGCTATTTTCAATGATGCACCCATTGCTTCCCAATTACCTCATGTTCCTTCCATAGAGGAAATTCTAGCCCGAAGTCCTCCTTCTACATTGGGACCCACCTCACCTATTCCTCCACCCACAAAGGAGCAACTTTCACCTCCTTCCTCATCAGTGGAGGATCCCTTTGCTAATGTCAACGTTATTTCACCTTTGGCTTCTCCACCTAGGGAACTGTCACCCACAATACTTCTTCAGTCCATGGAGGATGCTTGTTTATCTCCTCCACCCATAGAGGAGCACCCATCATCTCCTCCACCTATAGAGGAGCACCCATTTTCTCCTCCACCTATCAAGGATCTAGTAGAGATACCTTTTCCTCTAGGTGACCATTCTCCATCAGCTACCCAAGATCCTGCAGACCTACTTTCGACTCTCTTACCCACGGAAGCTGAAGCCAAAAAATTCCCCGTTTCTAAGACACATTTCACAGGAATTTCCATTAGGTCCTCATCAACCTCACCAACAGATGTGCCATTCTCATGCTTAGCCGATCGCTTAGATTATGTGGATAGAGCCTTACTGTGGGGGTGTCTTCTGCTTCCTGTTTCAACATAGATGCAGATGTCACTTGCTGACACTTCCACTATCTAGCCAAAAATATTTCAGCCAGTTGAATAGAGCATAACCACCTCTATCACTACTTCTTCCATAACCCTCAGCATGGCTCAACATACACCCTTACCCATAGCCCAACATACATCTAAATCCAAACCCACACCTACATCATCTTCCTCGACTAAACCTATCACTACCTTAGGGGTCACCCCAACCACCAGCCTTACTCATCCACCTATCAAACTAGATTTAGCTACATCCTCCAAATTCAACACCAAACCTACTCTGGCACCCAAAAAAAAGAACCAAACCCATAGAACTCATACCCTAGCTGTGCTAATCATACTTGCATCACCTTCACCCTTTCCATCCATTTTAGGACCTCAACCTCCCAACATGGTCAAGAAACCTCCATTCGTCAGTAAACCAAAAAACAACAGCCCATTCCTTCCTCGCAAACCTCTAACATACCCAAATGCCCGACATGACTTACACCCACACCTGTAACATCTTTACCACCCATACCTCCAATACCCTCAGCAACTTCTTCACTACCCACTACACTTCAGTCTCTGTCCCTCACACCCCCTGCACGACCCACGTCATCTACCTTCACAGCACCTCTGTTATCCCCATGGGTAACTCACCCTCTTCCCCCATCCACTTTTCCCTCTAGATCTCGTACACATGTATCACCTTTACCCAAGAAGGTGCAACCCAAAGACAAAAATCCTACTACCCTCCAATAAGGTAGTCAAAACAACCATACATCCTCCTACCCATTCATCTACCATACCCCTACCCAAGCAAACATGACCAACACCCAAGACCACTCCAGCACCCAAAACCATGGCTCGACCCACTCCCCCTCCTACAAGGACCGTTCCTCAACAATCAGCCACACCTACACCCAAACCCACTTTCACTTCCCATTGTGATCCACTAGCAGGGTCCTATGCCAAAATCTTAACCAACCTCCTTGAGACTTCTGTCATCACATTACCACCACTCAGACCTTATGACCCCCTCAAACCCAAGCCAAAAGGGTTTGATGACACTAAAATTTGTGCCTACCATCATGTGCCAGGGCACGATGTGGAGAACTACAAGGCTTTGAAAACCATCCTTATCCAGTTGTGTCCTCCTGAAGCCAACTTTGATGATGATGACCTTCTTGATGAGGACCTGCTTCACCAATGCCCATTCCCACAGTCCTTCCCTCACTACCTACTCAACAACCATGACCTCCACCCCCACAGCTCCTAGAACCACCCCCAAGATTCAAAATTAACATGGTTTGCATCAGAGAACTTGCCACACCATTACCTAAATGTCGTTGCACCCAGCTCACTTCACAAGGATTTTCTCCCCCGGTAGGTTTTTTCCTGTCATGTCATTATACCACTCATCCTACACCTTCTCCATTTGCCAACTCCCCTCAGATCAACATGATACATGTCACTACTCATGCTCAGAAAGACAAAGGTAAGGAAAAGGCAACTGACTCACCAACCAATCCTATACCCAACATACCATCTACACCCACACCTAAGATTACTATCCATGGCCCCACATACCCTATTTCTAATGGGGTCACACATCGCACAATGCTCAAACAACTACACCAATCCCCCCTCAAAATGTCCCTATATGACCTCATCCAAACCTCGAGAATCCCATCGTCAAGCTCTCATGGAGGTTCTTCAATCTATTGAGGTTTTACCCAATGACCCTACACCCGTAGCTTCCATTATCACACCCCATCATGTAGCCTCTCTCACCAAATTTCCACCTTTATCCACACCTCACCCTACTCACCAAATAGCCTCCCTTAGCTTCTCAGAGGAAGAGATCACACCGCACCAAATAGATGACCCAGACCCAACCCTCTTCATCTCTGTCCACATCGATGATGTACATGTATGATGTGTAATGATCGATGGGGGTGCTAGCATTAACATCATTTCATCTCATGCATTCACTCAAATGTGCATACCTGACAATTACATGCATAAACATCTTGTCATGTTGCATTCATTCAATGACGCTATCACCTCTACACTAGGCACCATCATCCTCCACATTCGCATGGGCCCCCACACTATTCCAGAGTTATTTTACATCTTGGAGGGGGAATTTCAATATAACCTGTTGCTTGGCAGACCTTGGATTCGTGTCATGGGTTGCGTTCCTTCCACTTTGCATCGTTGTGTAAAGTTTGAGCATGAAGGGCACACCTATACTATTCCAGCTGATCCATCACCTTTTAAAACATGCAACATGCTTTACCGACCCAATGACATGCTCATCCCCATTAAGGAGTCTACCTCCATGACCACTACCACTTCATCTACACCTCCGCTTACCAGTACAGTCGCTACCTCAACTGCACATGCCTCCTCCATTCCTACCGCCACCACAACCTCCACGGCCAACCCATCAGCCTCCCAATCCATTAACTCCACCTCCACATTGACCTCTGACACATCATCTATTCTAGCTACCCACATACCAACCACTGATCCCTTGGAGGGAATTTTTCAATGCCTCACTCTGGGGGAATATCACCTATATAGTGTTAACACATTCCTTACTCCACAAGAGTATGGAAGTCTTCACCAACATCCTCGCTATGATCACCACATAGGAGAATGCCTCCTTTATGGTCCTCCTCACCTTCATACCAGTCTCACCTATGGGGGACTTGATACTACCACTTACACACTTGAACCATTGTCACAAACCCACCCATTTTCTGCTGACTTCCAGTCTCTCACCAATCACTGTTTCACCCACACCTTCCTGCACCGATGTGCGTGGAAGGGTTTTGGTTTTGGATTTTATGAGCAAGGCCACCATACTATTATTCCATGTACTACCCACAAACATAACGAACCGTAGTGGTATCGGCTTTGCTGAACCACCTACTAAGCAAGCCCACATTGAACCCATCGAGAACATCCGCCCTTCTCCACCTTCTTCACCCGCTCTGCCTTCATCACCACCTTCGCCGACGGAGTCGATGGATCCTAAATCTATCCCTCCTAATTTTTTTTTTCATAAACACCATTTCCTTGGGGCCTTTGACTTATCAACGTGAGGGTGAGGCCCCTTCCTCTCTTCCCTTCCTGTATCCTGAAATGATCGATGATGATACACCTTCAATTAACATTGTTCAATGTCAGGATGATGAATCTATACTCACCTACCTTGGTGTAGAAGACTCATATATTCATTGGTCATTACCTTCTGAGACACAAACCATGTTGAATGAATCGACTATCGAGATCAACATTCATACTCAGGATGACCCGCACATCCTAAAGATCGGTCAATCTTTAGATGCTGCTGAACAGGAAGCCATCACTTTTTTTTCTCAAATATCATAACCACGCTTTTGCATGGTCTTACACAGACATGCCCGGTATTGACCCCACCATAGTGGTCCACAATATCGTAACCATTCCCGATGCCAAACCCATCAAACAAAAGCTGAGGAAAATGCACCCTCGCATTGCCCTTCTCGTCAAAGAAGAACTTCAGTGCCTTCTTTCTGTTTCCTTCATATTACCCATTGATTATCCTCGTTGGATTTCTAACATTGTCCCTGTCACTAAGGTGACAGGGGGACTCCGCATTTACATGGAATTCCGTGACCTCAACCTTGCTTGCCCAAAAGATGACTTCCCTCTACCTGGTATTGACCAACTGGTTGACCTTACTGCTGGTCACGAGATGCTATCACTCATGGATGGCTTCTTGGGTTATAACCAAATCTTGCTTGCCCCAGAGGATCAACACAAAACCTCATTCATCACCCCTTGGGGGACCTTCTGCTACCGAGTCATGCCTTTTGGCCTTAAAAATGCTGGTGCCACATATCAGTGGGCTATGACTTATATCTTCCATGACATCATGCATCGTATATTGGAAGATTATGTGGACGATCTCCTGGCCAAATCTAAATGTCACTCGAGCACCTTACCATCCTCAAAACCATTTTTGACCGCCTCATTAAATATTGTGTTCGCCTTCATCCTAAGAAGTGTGTCTTCACGGTCCTCTCAGGAAAGCTCCTGGGATTTATCATTTCCCTACGTGGTATAGAAGTTGACCCTGCTAAAGTCAAGGCCATTCTGGAAATGCCTCTGCCTACTAACCTTAGGAAACTCCGTAGCCTGTAAGGTAAGTTCCAGTCTATTCATCATTTCATTTCACAATTATCTGATCGGTGTCAACCATTTCATCATCTGCTCAAGAAGGATGTCTCCTTTAAATGGGATGATGACTACCACAAAGCTTTTGAGGCCTTAAAACAATACCTTCTCCAACCACCCGTACTCATTCCACCTAAAGATGATCAACCTTTCTACCTATACATCTCAGCTACCGATCACTCCTTGGGAGCCATGCTCGCTCATCGTGATGAACAACACAGGGAGCAGGTGGTTTATTACATAAGCCATACTCTTTTAGACTATGAAACCCAATACACCCATCCCAAAAAAACTTTGTTTAGCCTTAGTTTTCATTGCCACAAAACTCCGCCATTACCTACTCAACCACAAAACCTATGTTGTGACCAACACTGACCCCCTACACTTCATGTATGCCAAACCTTATCAAAATCAGCGTGCCACACGATGGCTTATGCTTTTGGCTGACCTTGACCTCGAATTCATTCATCAAAAGTCCATCAAGGGCCAAGCTATCACCGACCAATTGGCTGACGCACCTATTTCTGGGGATCAACCCTCTAATTTTGACTTTCCAGATGAGTCAATTGCTACCCTTTCCCTAGACGAACCCGCTTACCAAATGACACTCTTCTTTGATGGTTCCAAGTGTCAGCGTGGGGGTGGGGCTGGTGTTATCCTCATTCCGCTTGATGGTGAACCCATGCCTTTGTCTTTCAAACTAGATTTTGATTATACAAACAATATTGCCGAATACAAAGCGCTCGTATTAGGTCTCCAAGCCACCTACACCCTAGATGTCAAATCAATCAACATCTTTGGTGATTCTCAATTGGTTATAAACCAAGTCAATGGTATATACCAATGTCGTAATGAGATACTTCAAAAGTATAAACATCATGTAGACATACTTTTGACCACCTTTGACCGTTACGCCCTTCAAACCGTCCCTTGTTCAACCAACAAATTTGTAGATACCATGGCTTGCTTAGCCTCTCAAATACCTACTTCACCCACTGATTCTAAAATATTTGTCACTGTACAATGACTCCAATCACCTTCCTATTTACCTTGCAATGTTTACTCTATCTGAACCACTACCCCTGACCCGAGTGACCTTTGGTATAAACAATATTCTGACTATTTTTCTCTCTCCATCTTACCTCCTGATCTCACCTAGTAATGGACAACGCACCTTCCTTAAAAAGGTCTCTCATTACGTCATCATGGGGGGCCTCCTCTATAAGCACAACTTTGATGGTATTCTCTTACGATGCCTCACGAGTTCTGAAATTCCTTATACAATTAAGGAAGTTCATGATGGCATATGTGGAGGCCACTTCAGTGGCCTTGCTGTTGCTAAGCGTATTCTTTTCCTAGGCTATTACTGGCTGACCCTTAACCATGATTGTTGTGACTACGTCAAATGTTGTGTAAAATGCCAACAACATGTGAACCTTCATCATACACCCAGTCATGCCTTACAGGTTTCCCATGACCTTTGGCCCTTCTCTCAATGGGGTTTGGATCTTGTCGGAGAGATCAACCCCCATTCTTCCCAATGACATCAATGGATCATTACTACTACCGAATACTACACAAAATGGGTGGAGGCTATACCACTCATCTCCATGAAAGCCGAGAAAATATGTGAGTTCATCAATCATCACATCATTTGTCACTTTGGTGTTCCTCATCATCTCATCATTGACAATGGAAAACAATTCAAAAACAAAACATTGTGAAAACTTTGCGACACCTTCGGCATTCAGCTGAGTTTCTCATCACCTTATTACCCACAAACCAATGGCCAAGCCGAATCTACTAACAAAACCTTAAATAAAATTCTCATGAAAGTGGTTAATGATACTGGGAAGGACTGGCATACGCACATTCCTTTTTCCCTATGGGCATACCACACTAGTATCCACACTTCCACTGCCACTACTCCTTTTTCTCTGGTCTATGGTACAGAGGCTGTTCTGCCTCTCGAAGTCCAGATCCCCTCACTCTGCATTTCTCTCCATGACATGCTCAATGATGATGAATTTTGTCAAGACCATTTAGCACAACTTGAGTTATTAGATGAACATCGTCTTAATGCTCTTGACCACCTCCAAGTTTACCAAAAACATATCAAACGTGCCTATGAAAAACATGTCCATGAATGAACCTTCCAAGTTGGTGACCTTGTCCTAAAAGAAAATCAACATGTAACCAAAGCAAAAAAAGAGTAAACGGGGAAAATTTCTCCTAATTGGCTTGGACCATACATCGTAACCCATACTTACGGATCAGGTGCTTATCATTTATCTTCCCTCGATGGTAAACCTGAGCCTGAGCCCCTTAATGCCTTGCATCTTCGACCATTCTACTATTGACTTTTAGTCCTACATTACTTTTTTCCTCTTTCCATGCTCGTCCCTTGAGCATTGTCCACTTCCTACATCTCACTGATGACTAAAAATGAATCATGTGAGTACCCGTCACTTGTTATCTTCTCTTGAATATGTGTACCACAGAGCTGCACATAACATGATTCTCATGGATACTTTTCATCTACCTTTAGATGAGATCCCATGGTCATTTCACCCTACTATCTGAACAAGAATTCTATTCCTCACCTTGGTCTTGTCCATGACTTTGAAGCCCTCACTTAGGACACAACTCCTTGAGTCAAACTTCTAATAAAATGATGACTCCCTCAAAAGGACATCTTCCTCTCAAAAATCGCTGCTATAAATAGACTTCTCCCTTGAAGGAAAGCTATGTAAAGTGTAAACAAAAAAAAGAAAAGAAAAAAGTGAGAGAATTTGAAGCTTCCCGCATCGATCAGCTTCACGAAGACCTCAAGGAGTTAATTTCATCATCCCATATAGACTTCCCGCATCGATCAGTCTATCTCAAATACAAGTCAAAACAGAAGACTTTTCGTCATGGACTTGCCCATTGTGACCTCGGATCTCTTGCCCATAGAGCATGCTACCACATATCATATAAAAATTACCCACC
This sequence comes from Taxus chinensis, assembly GCA_019776745.2. Classification (NCBI taxonomy): domain Eukaryota; kingdom Viridiplantae; phylum Streptophyta; class Pinopsida; order Cupressales; family Taxaceae; genus Taxus; species Taxus chinensis. The sequence continues at coordinate 10,305,683 of CM034147.1, forward strand.
TTTCACCCCTCTCACCATTCGCACTCCCATTTCCTACTACCTCAAGGGACCTCTTGGGAACCATGACATTTGGTGATCATGTGACTAATTTTCACCCTTCAAACAATCAATCATGCAATGCCTTTAGGGACTCACATTCATCACCTCCTCCAAGGTATGATCTACTTGGTATGATCCTAACCAATCAGGTGGCTTTATTGCCCCCTCATATCTTTTAACCATCTTTATTTACATTTTGATTACCTTATACAGGACTTGGTCCTCGACGTGTACCTTTGGGGTAATCTTCTTCTTTTTCCACAATCGACATCACCTACACCAATTTTCCTATAACCCACCCACACCTAATAGACCTAAACCCAAAACATGCCTAAAACCTACCAACTCATTTTCATACCTCCTCATATTCTTCCCTAGCTTATGGGAGAACTACATTGGCCTGAGGTCCCTTTTCACCGGGACTATGTAGGCAGCACTCCGAGGGCATGGGGCCCTTGGAGGTTAGCTCAGCCACTCTCTACCCTAACCAATTCATCTTTCATCTTTCTCAAATCACACTCTACCCTACTTAGTTTCCTTTTTATATCCAAAATTGGAAATTAAACCAAACAAATAACAAGTTGCTTCACATTTTTATCATCACCACACCATACATTTATTATGACTTCCATTTCTCTACCATCATCATGCATGTATTATAAACATGACCCATATCACCATTCATTGCATAAATTAATGAATCACAACTTTAGCCCATTTAGACTCGATCCATGCCTAGACCACAAACCTAACTCAATCCATGACCTAACTCGATCCATGCCTAAAAAAACTTGACTCGCGATCCATGCCTAAAACCAACCTGACTCGATCCATGCCTATAACTGACCTAACTCGATCCATGCCTAAACCAACTTGACTCGATCCATGCCTAAACCAACCTGACTCCATCATGCCTAACTCACCTAGTTTCCATCCATATCACAACAAAAAATTAAAATTCTCATAAAACACCAACAAATCAAGCATCTCATGTATCTCATCATATAAATAAATATGTGTGTCTCAATACAATATGCATGAATATCCCATCATGTCCATCTCAAACAACTCATCGGCATGTAGGCCGATACTCAATACAAAATGTCATCGGCATGCAGGCCGGTCTCATATACAATAAAATAATAAAACAATACAAAATCTCTTCGGCACGCAGGAAGGTATATGCTCAAAATATACAAAAACTCTTGTACATCCTCACTCTCTTTGGCACGCAGGCCGGTATATATCAAAACTCAAAACTATGTCAAAAATCGGGAGCCATATATCAGGCACCCTCTCGGTAGACATCCTCCATATCGGTATCGCCTGTCCCCTCAGCCTCCTTGGCCCCTGTCTGGTGACCTGCTAACATCTCCCCACCCATCATAGGTGGTGGCTGGGTCCCTACTAGTGCATCACCTGGAGCTGGTCTCCGTGAGCTGGTGGCCTCTCCCTGATCCTGTCTTGGAGCTCAATGGACCCCTGTGCTCTCTGCACTATGAGTCTGGGATCTAGTCCTCTCACTCGAGGCCTGTTGTGCCCTGTACTCTCCATAGGATAGGAAATCTATCCCAGCCACCATCAACTAATCCTGGTAGTATCTAGCCTCACCTAGGGCATCTCATAACCTGGATATGGGCATGGTCTGTGGTGGCCCCATAGGCCTTGGCCCCTGTACCTATCCCACCCCTGCCTATGAATTAGGACCTTGTCCCGGTGCCTATGGTGGTGCCATCAACATCTGCCCTTGTGCCTGTATCTAGGCCTGTAAAGCCCCAATCTATGCCTATGTTGTGGCCAACTGGCCCTGTAACCCTATCACCTGTGCCTGTAGGGCAGCCACTCGACCATCATCTCCATCTCCATCTCCATCCCCACCCTCGGCCATCTGGGCCTGAAGACTAGCCACCTGTACATGTAACTCAGCCACCTTCCACCTCTGAGCTAGACAAGTTGTGTCTGCACCATACCCAACTGGGTAATCAGTGTCGCCACCTACCCATATAGGCCATCCCTCTGCACCTTGATAGTGGCTAGATCCAGCTGCCCCGACCTAGGTGGTACTACTCATAAATGAGCCCCCCACCACTGTTTATATCTATCTGTGACCCCTACATCATCAATCCACTAGTCTACTGCCTGCTCCTCCTACCCTGTGGGCACTGTCGGCTGTGGTAGAGGTAAGGGCCTCTCCATGTCATCTCTCCTATACTGTAGGAAGGGCAGAGGTATGTCCTATAGCATCCCAAACTACCACCTAACTCTGTCAATCAGGATCATCTTGTGCTCCCCGGCTCAGCGACCCTGTATCCATTTTAGTAGCTGGAGCCCAGCTAGCTCATCACGCATATGCCTATATGATGGGAAGCCCACATACGGCCTCCATATGATGTCCACTCCGGACAACCCCTCCAATAAATGTCTGTAATAGGCCACATCATGTGTGGGCCTATCTGATCTCCGCTCTCCAATAGCAGGCACCCATCACCTATACCCCACTTGTACAAATCTTGGCAAAAAGGCATCGGCTCGGGGCATACCCACTAGATGCACACAGACAATGTGCTCATATGCCTAGCAGTGAAGTAAAAAGGTACAACATAGGCTGAACCTGCATAGCCACCCATATGCCCATAACTCCCTGTATAACTACACCAGGAATGTTGGCACCCAAGCAAAGTGGGTCTGATCTATCATCATGTCATGTAATACCCCCATCAGTGAGTGGGGAAACCACCCACCCTCTGCATCTGGTAGTGCAAAGTAGCACACTGCCTCCATCAATAGAACTACTAGCCTCATCTCCTCCAGACAGGCTAGGTACATCTCTCCATAGCTCAAGCTAGCGCTATGGAATGTTAGCTCAGCCATCCCCTCTCCAAACACAGTCAACATCAACTCCTCCGAGGCCTCGGAGGAGATCAAATAGACCTATGTACCCAATATGGGTAGCTGTAGAATCCTGAACACATCCTCTAGGGTGACTGTGATCTCACCCATCGGTAGGTGGAACTTGTTGGTCACAAAATCCCATCTATCGATGAGAGTGACCATCAAACTTGGCTACTGGACTACATGCCAGTAAGCGTCAGACCCCACTCAGGCCCACCTCCTCCACATGTCGCAAACTCCTCAGGGGTCGTTGTGCCATGTAACTATCACGAGTAAGGGTGGAACCCTGTCATACATGTGTAGCTGATCTCTCCCCTACATCTAATACAAACAACAAATTAATCTACATTTATCATACCCATACTCACCCACTCTCATTTTTCCACACCCTATTTTACCCCTTCCCATCTCAACCACCCAACCTGTGGCACTTTTGGCCCCTTACTCTCCAAAACCCAACTGGCGTCGATTCTCTCTAACCACAGTAACCCCTAAACCAACATCGATCACCTATTTTGTGACCGATACCGGTTTAACCCCACTGACACCAGTTAAACCCGACTGACGCCGGTCACTGTCATGGTGAAAACCCATGACCCCCAAACCCTCCCTTCTAAAAAACTTACCTCTCCTAACACTTCTACTCACCCAATCTCACCTATAAATCTGTCTACACCTCATCCCCTCCCCTATTCTCCCACTTATCTCTCTCCCCACTCCTATTTTACACAATTTACCCTCCCATCTTCCAAATTTTATTTTCCCCCACCTAAAACAAAATACAAAAACCCAATTTTCCAAATCACCTAATCTATCTAAAAAACACAACAAGATTTGGACGCTTACCTTATCATGCTAACATCATCATGGTGGCACATCAGGAAACTACACTGGTGGCCTGCCCGATCCCTCTTCAGCCTCTACCATCACCAAATTGCTACCCACGACTCCAACCAATCAAATCACACACACCAATCCCATAGACCCCCCTCTCAACAACCAATCACCCACCATTTGGCTTGCCATCTCAACTCTCCATTCCTTCTGAACACTTTTCCCTTTTCTCTATCTATCTTTTGTTGTTTTCTCAATTCACTAGATGACAAATGAATAACAAAAAACACGGATTTTTTTGTTTTTATACTAAACCCGACCTAACCGACACCGGTTTTACCTTCAAAAGCATCAGTCTTGTGCCCTACCTGTTGTTGCAGACTCACAGCACCCATGGATGCAGATCAGGCTTCTAGTTTGATGTTCAGGCATCGAGTGTGATTGCACAACATGGAATCCTTTCTCCAAGCATGGGACTTGTAAAGATGAGAAAAGATTCTCCAGAGAAGGCTGGTTCCTATTCCTCTGTTCAGATGCACACAAAAAATGTAGAGGGTTTGCTAAAACCTAATCTAACTTGCCAAAGAGACAGGATAAGAAAATGCATAGAATAAAACCTAAACTACAAAGGTGATGCACCAAGGAATGTTAGACTTTGTTTTACAAATTTAACACAGACCACATAGATGCAATACGAACACCATGCATAGGTAACCAAACTGAAATAAGAGATCAAAATGACAAAAATGAATACATGAGAGGGTTGAGAGTCAATCACAACACATATATTATTGCTCAAGAGTCAATACAGTACATTGCAGTGGCCAAGAGGCAAAAAGACTAGCATTACAACCCATATGGGAGGTTTGAAAGCTCCAAAAATTCTCTGGCAAGCGAGGGAATAAGGGAGGATGCAAAAGAAAAATGTCTGACCCCTTAAAGGAGCTCTTCTTACAATATATATCAAGAAATGAGAGAGGGAAGAGAGAGGAAATCCAGAATCTGCCCCAACCACTTCTTGGTAGCATTTAAAATCATCTCATTATGACAGAAGCGGTGGATCCTGGCAAAACGACGGGTTGTCTAACAGGAGCGGCGAGCTGTCTACTGCATTAAAATTGGTTGTTGAAGCATTAATTCTATCTATCACCACACGTCAAAGACATTTTCTTAATTTTCTCCCTCTGAACTGCACCAAAATGTGAGATTGATCCTAGAATCATTTAGATAATTTCAACAGCTTTCTGTTGATATAAAGAACGTGCAAATCCGAGCTCTGGATCGAAAGATACGAAGGTCTTAAGATTTAGGGCAGAAAACAAGCAAGAACAGGTTTTTAAATCTTTTCCCATGCTCTGCCATCTGGAGGACACGTGGCAGGCCCTGATTCGCTAAGTAAGTATCTCTCTCCACCTTTTCGCGGGCTTTCCTTTGAAATTTCCTTATGGGCCCTTAAACTTGGACATGTGGCATTGTTTCATTGGTTCGGGTTTTTCCTTAAAAAATCACCCCTTTGACCTTTGGACCTTTCTCCTTGTGACACATGGCATGATCTGGTTAGTCCACGGGTCTGCCGGCTCTTTCGTGTCCACCACGTATTTTGCCCCAGATGTCCTTATGCTGAAGTTTCCTGTTTCAACCGAACCGGCTGGTTCGCGTTCCTTTGTCCCACATGTCCTAAAGCAGTTGGTCGATTTTCTTCTCCCTTCGGTCGGGTTGGCTTCTCGCGCCCTGCACATCCTTCTGGTCCGACTATCCTGGTGCTACAGTTCTCTGTTTCGGGTGAACCGGCCGGTTCGCGTCCTCCACGCACTCTTGTCCTGCTTGCTCCCGGTAAAGGACTTAGAAAAAATTTCTTTCTTTCAGCCGATTCGGGCATTTCACGTCCATTTGTCCTAGATGTCCCTTTTTTGTTTGGGCCGCCTGGAGGCTTTTCGGCTGATCCACGCCTTCCGCGTATAATTGTTCCAACTGTCCCAAAGGCGGCCTTGAGCAGGAATTAGCCAATTTTATGATTTTCTCCTGAATCAATCTACTTGCTTGGAACTAAAAACTCTAATGCATGTTATCAAATTAACTCTGGGGGGTGAAATTTGGATAACAATTTGGTGACTTTTCTGGGTCACCTGCCTGCTAGGTAGAAGATCAATGGCCTTTTAGCGATCCATTGGGCATGGAGTCATAAGCAATAACCTGAAATGAGCCTGATGTTGCAACTCCCTCTTCAAGAGCACGCTGAACTGTTAAAAACTCAATCTAGGAGCAACAAAACCTACGCCAAAGCACTTAGGGAAATTGAAACCTAACTACAACAAGACAATGTACATACGCACTTAGAGGAATTGAAATCTAGGCTAATATTTACAAGGGTGAACCTTTTATTTTCAATAGCAATGTTTGAGATAGATTCCATTTACTGGAATCTGCAGTTCTTCACCGTACAATGAGGCCAATTGGAAAGCATTGCTGCTCTTGCACTTCGTGACCATGTATGGGAAACTCCAAATGGCATCAAATTTTGAATGCCTTCCCGGTTTTGCTCTGTCCACATCCCATTTCAACACTAGATCTCCAACTTGAAAAGATCTATCTTTGGCCTTCCTATCAAAGGTCTTCTTGATCAAAGCTTGATCCTTTTCCATTGCTTGGGATGCCTGATTTCTGATCTCTTGCAGCTCCATCAACTCTGCATACCTCACCTCCACGGGCTCAAATTCAAGTAACTCCAGCTACTTCATGAGTTCCAATGTTGGCAACTCAAGTGACATGGGCAAGATTTCCTCTCTTCCATAGACAAGCCTGAATGGAGAGTTACCTGTGGATCTTTTGGGAGTGATCCTATCAGCCCATAAGGCTGATTTCAGCTTGGTATGCCAAGACCTCTGATTATCATCAAGAGTTCTCCTAATGATCCTCAACAAGTTCTTGTTTGTAGACTCGGCCTGGCCATTACCCTGAGGGTAATAGTTTGATGAAGTGCTTAGGTAAATACCATTCTTGACATCCCACTCAGTTACCTTAGATCCAATGAATGCCAATGAATTATCAAAGATTATTGTAGTAGGTACACCAAATCTGGTTGTTATTCCCTCATAAAAGTCTAAGATGCTAGATTCATTTGCCTCTTTGAGTGCTACTGCTTCTGTCCATTTGGTGAAGTAGTCTGTGGCTGTCAAAATCCATTTATGCCCTTGGCTGAATTGGGATTAATGACTCCAATGAATTCCAAACCCCATTGCATGAATGGCTGGTCAACTGAGACTGGATGCAATGGAAGGGTAGGAAACCTCTCTTTTCCTGTGAAGAATGCACAATTATTACACCTCTTGATCCATGCGTAGCAATTGCTGAAGATTTTTGGCCAATAATAACCAGCCTTCATGATTTTTAGAGCTGTCACTCTTAGCAAAAAATGGCCACCAACTGGTCCACCATGAAACTCTTCCAATACCCTTTGAATTTGACCTGTGCTAATGTATCTCAGCAGCACTCCATTTACGTCTTTCTTGAACAAAACTCCATCAATAATGGCATACATGACAGCCTGTAATCTGAAGTGTCTCCTTTGGGTCTTGTTCATCTCTGGGGGGCACTGGCCTGTACCTAGGAAGTGCATAATACCTTGGGTCCAGCAAGGAATGGAGGAAGCATTGTCTTCTTCATGATTTCCGCTTGGCTCATGGCTGTCCTAAATTGTCAAAACAACCCCTTCTTCATTGCATACTTCCTTTTGCTTCCCTAAAACCAGCTGGTCACACAGTCCTTTCCCTCTTACCAGCTTAGTGATCTTGATCTCAATGTCATACTCCATGACACGGGTGATCGAACCTGCCCTTTTCTCATTCAAATCCTTGTTGAGGAGGAAGTCCTTAACTCCAACATGTGAGACCAGCAACTGGACCTTGTTGTTTGAGACTAAATGCTTGAATTTCTTCAAGCTTATGATTACTGCAAGTACATGCTTTTCAATAAAAGAGTACCTCACCTCGCAGTCATCTAGGATCTAGCTAAAAAAGGAAATCGGCTGCTCATCATTATCTTTGTTCTGCTGTACCAGAATGGTAGAAATAGTGTCATCGCCTCCAAATGCATAGAGGATGAAATCCTTAGAGAAGTCTGGGTTGATGAGAGTTGGTGCTTGAGAGATAGCTTATTTGATTGCTTCAAAACTCTCCTTGCCTTCCGCTGTCCACTTAAAATCCATGCTCTTCTTTAACATTTTGGTGATGGGCTTGACAAGGGCTGCAAAATCTGGGATAAACCTGTGGAAAAAATTGATCCTTCCCAAGAAACTTTGAAGAGCCTTCTTGTGACTTGGCAATGGCAGTGCTCTTATGGCTTCAACCCTCTCTAGATCAATTACCAGTACCTCTTTCAAGACAACATGGCCAAGGAGCTTTCCTTCATGTGCAAGAAAGATGGACTTCTTGGGGTTCAAAGATACTCTGAAATTTCTACACCTCTGAAACACTTGCCTGAGGTGAAAGAGATGGTCTATTGCATTCTTTGAGAAGACAGTGATATCATCTAGATATATCAGCACTATCTTGTTGTTCAAGCCTTTGAATGCCATGTCCATTGCCCTTTGAAAGGTAGCACCAGTGTTAGACAACCCAAATGGCATCTTCTTGTAAGCATATGTGCCCCATTTAGTTGTGAAGGCTGTCTTGAATTGGTCTTCTTCTTTCACCATCACCTGATTATACCCTGAGTAGCCATCTAGGAGAGAGAATCTCTCTGAACTGGATACTACTTGCAATATTTGTTCCATTGAAGGAAGCGGGTAATGATCTTTGAAAGATGCTCTATTGAGGTCTCGGAAGTCCACACACAACCTGATTTCTCCGCTTTTATTCCTGACCGAAACCAAGTTAGCAACCCAGTTTGAGTGCTTGATCAGGAATATAATGCTTGCCTCTATTAGCTTATTTAGCTCTTTCTTCATTAGAGGCTCAATGTGAGGGTTAACAGGTCTCTGCTTCTGCCTAATGGGCTTAGCATCTAGATCCAATTCTATGGTATGTTGTGCCAAATTTGGATTGAATCCTCTCAAGTCTTCATAGCTCCAAGCGAAGACATCTGGAAATTCTTGAGAAAGCTGTATGAAATCTGATTTCTCCTGCTCAGTGGCCACTTTACCAATTTGAAGTGTTTTTCCTTCCCCAACAGGAATTAGCTCTGAATCTTCCCTCGTGACCTGTATGTTAGCCTTTACGAAACTAGTCGTTAGGGTTGAAGGTAGACTCCAACGTTACTAAACCCTTGGGAAGCTTGTTTTTCTGCAGCTGCACTAGTTGATCCCCATACTGCTACTCTAGTCTATCCTGATTCCTAGCTGAGAATTCAGCCTCTTCTTGTAAAAAATTGATGATCTGTTGATCGTTTTCAAACACCTGCCAGCTGGTGTTATTATCTGGAACTACTGGCCTCACAATCACATGGATATGTGGCTGTGTTTTTTCCCTTTTGATGTTGTCAACCACCTCAAATGTTGCTCCAACTGCTGCAAGCCTATCCGCGGCTTCATTTTTCTTCCTGGGTATGGACACAATGTTGAAATCTTCGAAATCCTCAATGAGGTCCCATACCCTATTCTTGTAGCTCCTCAGCAAGTCATTCTTTGTAGCATGTTGTCCTCTAACTTGGTTGACGATTAGCTCGCTATCCCTAAACACCTGCAAGTTATTTATCCCTTTTTTCCTAGCCCAATGAAGTCCATGAATCAAGGCCTCATATTCAGCTGTGTTTTTTGAACAAGAAAATTGGAAACAAAAAGCTGAATAATATTTGATGCCTTGAGGTGAAACAAGCATGGCTCCACCTCCTGCACCTTGCCTACTCCTTGATCCGTCAAAAAACAGCTGCCATACCTCATTGTCATCATTATGGCTTGGCTTAGTGATGCTAGGAACAGGTTGATTTTCTTCGTGTATACAATAGACTCCCATCTCAGATTCTTCTACTTCTTGATATAGGGATCAAAAGCATGTATCTTGTTTTCCCATTCATCAAGAGTTAGGCCGGGATACTTCCAACCTTGGTGTCAGCCTCATCAGTACTAGGGTGATCTTCTTGATCAAATGCTGAGCAATTGGCATTAATCTGAATTGGAGTGTAAGGCTCAATATGGAAGTTTGCAAAAGGTTCAGACCTAATTATAGCCTTAGTTCCATAGCTTGTTCTAAACAACATGTGAGACCAATCAGCAGACAAATACCCCCCAATCTTGGCTGTGAAGTCCCTTGACAAGCAAAGGGCAAAGAGTGGTGGAAGGTCTATGATTGATACATCTTGTAAGACAACAACATTTAGACATGCATGCAAGGTAAGACTCAAGTTTTTAATCACTCCAACTGTTGCTATTGCTGTCCCATCCAATTGCACTACCCCTTTAGATATTACTTCATATTGGAGACCCAGCTGATCAGCTATTTTCCTGGGCACCACTGAGCTACTTGCCCCGGAATCAATCATGCAATTGTGTATTAGTTTATCCCCAATGATTAATGAAACATAGGAAGGAGGGGGCTTCAACATTTTACCTTGTTGCCCTCTATGGCTTCCTTCAGGCTGGGCAGCATTTATAAGCACTTTGTCTTGCATCTGAACTTTCTGATTCGAAGTTGTCCAATCCTTCATGGCAGCTTGCAGCAGATCTCTTTGTCCTGGGATGGATAGGGATTCCCACATTGATATATTGATGTTAGTCTTCTTCATCTGTTCAATGATACTGAACGGGGATGAAGTATCCTTTTTTTGTCCCTTGGTTTATACACTTACTCCTTGTACGTGGGCAGCAACAGCTAGAATTTGAGTTGGCCTAGGGGCTGTTCTTGGCTGCCCTTGTGTATTTGAAATTGGACTCTGCTTGCCAATCATTTGTGGAGCCGTGGAAGGTTTTGGATTGGCTGGGGCTAATGGCTGTTCTTCACCCAAATTTCTCCTCTTTGACCTTGTGTTGGCTGCGACACCTTGAGAAACTGCTTGATTCATGCCACAGAAATCTTCTGCTTGCCAGTTCACCAACGTGGTATCATTTGGGGCTGATTGCAGTTGGAATGTTTCTTGTTGTTGACTGTTTCCTTGACTGCCCTCGCCCTCCACACCAGTAGTTGTCACCATCAGTGCTTGATTGAGAGCACCATTGAAACACATGGATTGGTTATGAGGCTCGTTGCATGGAAAGCACCAGTCATATTCCTGAGCAATGTTGTTCTGTGTTGGCACTAATGCCTTAGAGGCAGATATAGCATTTGGATTATAGGGCTGGAATGGTCTATTAGCGGGAGGCCTTGTTTGATTCACATTTGCAACTGGATTAGGTGGTCTTTGTGGTTGGTATGGCTGCCTATTAGGATGAGCTTGAGGTTGATAGGAAGGTCTGAAACCTTAGGCTTGTTGCCTCTTAATAGTAACCAGCTCATTTCCCAAATTTTGCAACTGTTTCATGACCTCTTGGAGTTCATTTGAAGCACTTGGAGATGAAGTGGAAGCTTCATTTGAACTCAGATTTCTAGGAGTGGGAACAGGAGCCAAAGTGGGTTCTTGACTAGTGCTTGGATTTTCTAAGTTTGGATACAAGGGCATGGGAGGCCTAGGAGCCAGTTTACCAGCTTGAATAAGACAGTTTTCAGCTCTAATGGCAATGCTATAAGCCATAGGGATTGTTGTGCCTCCCATGGATTGAATTAACATAGAAATATCAGAATTCAAAGCTTTAAGGTAATATAGAAAAGCACCTTCTGCTGTTGGCCTGACTGCCACTAGAATCCTATCCCAAGACCTTTGAAATCTGAAGTTGAAGTCAGTCAACTGCTCGTTGGGGGCTCTCTTGATAGTTGTCAGCTACTCCAAAAGAGACAAGTTGTCTCCCTTCTCTCCAAATTGCTCATGAAGTGCAATACACAGCTGATTCCAGTTTGTGATAGAACCAGCTCCAAGGCTCCTAAACCATTGTAATGCTTTACCCTTGAAGGAAGATGCCAGTAACTTGACAGCCACTTGCATTTCATTGATTTCATGGATTGCGCAAAGGTTAGCAATATCTTTAACATGATCACCTGGAGTAGTCTGATTTTCTCCGATGAAGTAGGGAATGTTCTTCAAGGCTGCAATAGGAACTGGATGTTGTGCATTGAGAGAAAGTGGGTTGCTTCCTGTGAAGTTGACGTAGGGATTGTTCTGAGCCATTTTAATCGGTCTTAAAACCCTGGTATACTGAATGAAAGGCCTGTCAAGTGGAGGAGTTGAGAGAGTTCTGTTTGGTGGATATGGAGACCTTTGAATCCTTCTTCCTCTTTGCCTTCTTCTTAGAGATAACTGCAGGTATTCAAACAACACTTCTTCTTCTCCAACTCTTGACCTTGTGGTGATTCTTCTCATGAGCTTTCAGGCCTGCACTGCTAAAACCAGTTGATTCTTCCCCTTGGAGTCGCCAGATATGCAAATAATAGCTCTTATAAGCAAGAAAACTGCAGCAGATGCATATCAACTTTGCTACGATAAAAATGAGACCTCTAGTGTCCCACCAGGCATGCCAAAACTATTTTTACAGACTCACAGCACCCCTAGATGCAAATCAGGCTTCTAGGTTGATGTTTAGGCATCCAGTGTGATTACACAACATGGAATCCTTTCTCCAAGGGTGGGACTTGTAAAGATGAGAAAAGATTCTCCAGAGAAGGCTAGTTCCTATTCCTCTGTTCAGATGCACACAAAAAATGCAGAGGGTTTGCTAAAACCTAATCTAACTTGCCAAGGAGACAGGGTAAGAAAATGCATAGAATAAAACCTAAACTACAAAGGTGATGCACCGAGGAATGTTAGACATTCGTTTTACAAATTTAACACAGACCACATAGATGTAATACGAACACCATGCACAGGTAACCAAACTGCAATAAGAGATCAAAATGACAGCAATGAATACATGAGAGGGTTGAGAGTCAATCAAAACACATATATTATTGCTCAAGAGTCGATACAGTACATTGCAGTGGCCAAGAGGCAAAAAGACTAGCATTACAACCCATATGGGAGGTTTGAAAGCTCCACAAATTCTCTGGCAAGCGAGGGAATAAGGGAGGATGCAAAACAAAAATGTCCGACCCCTTAAAGGAGCTCTTCTTATAATATATATCAAGAAATGAGAGAGGGAAGAGAGAGGAAATCCAGAATCTGCCCCAACCACTTCTTGGTAGCATTTAAAATCATCTCATTATGACAGAAGCGGCGGATCTTGGCAAAACGGCCGGCTGTCTAACAGGAGCGGCGAGCTGTCTGCTGCATTAAAGTTGGTTGTTGAAGCATTACTTCTTTCTATCACCACGCGTCAGAGACATTTTCTTAATTTTCTCCCTCTGAACTACACAAAAATGTGAGATTGATCCCATAATCATGTAGATAATTTCAACATCTTTCCGTTGATATAAAGAACGTGCAAATCCGAGCTCTGGATCGAAAGATACGAAGGTCTGAAGATTTAGGGCACAAAACAGGCAAGAACAGGTTTTAAAATCTTTTCCCGCGCTTTGCCATCTAGAAGACACATGGCAGGCCCTGATTCACCGAGTAATTCTCTCTCTCCACCTTTCCATGGGCTTTCCTTTGAAATTTCCTTGTGGGCCCTTAAACTTGGACACGTGGCACTGTTTCATTGGTTCGTGCTTTTCCTTCAAAAATCACCCCTTTGACCTTTGGACCTTTCTCCTTGTGACATGTGGCATGATCTGGTTGGTCCGCAGGTCTGCCAACTCTTTCATGTCCACCGCGTCTTTTGCCCCAGATTTCCTTGTGTTGAAGTTTCCTGTTTCGGCCGAACCAGCCAGTTCGCATTCCTTTGTCCCACATGTCCTAAAGCAGTTGGTCGATTTTCTTCTCCCTTCGGTCGGGTTGGCTTCTCACGCCCTGCACGTCCTTCTGGTCCGACTGTCCCGGTGCTACAGCTCTCTGTTTCGGGTGAACCGGCTGGTTCGCATCCTTCACGCACTCTTGTCCCGCTTGCTCCTGGTAAAGGACTTGGACAAATTTTCTTTCTTTCGGCCGATTCGGGCATTTCACATCCATTTGTCCCAGATGTCCCTTTTCTGTTTGGGCCGCCTGGAGGCTTTTCGGCCTATCCGCACCTTCCACGTATAATTTTTCCAACTGTCCCAAAGGCAGCCTTGAGCAGGACTTAGCCAATTTTACGATTTTCTCCTGAATCAATCTACTTGCTTGGAACTAAAAACTCTGATGCATGTTATCAAATTAACTCTGGGGGGTGAAATTTGGATAACACTACCTTACTGTTGATGGTTAGCCTATATTGGCGTTGGTTACCCTTGACTGGCATCGGTCACATACTTTTCCACATTGCCCTAAATTTTACCCTATTACCCTTCCTGTCACTCTTTTTTCCACACCCAATCTTGACTATGACCATTCCCCTCACCCTCTTGCCCTCATCATTTATTACCTGCCCATATCCTCCTTTGGGAACTCATTATTTTACCCATACCTCAGCCCTACCCGTTCTGTGACCTAGATTCTTGGACCTGGACCATCGCTAGTGACCTTTGACCTCTTGTGTTTGATATACCTTAAGGCACGGTTACCTATGTTGATTGACATGATGACCTTACCTTACCTCTTACCATGAATGTTTATCCTGACCCTACCTTCGGTGTACCAGAACACACCTAAACATTCCTGCACCTAACCTATGTCATGTTTCCTGACCATATCCTATACCTTGGATACTGGAATCACCTTAACCTTGTTTAGATAAACCTATCGACCTTAGACAATGTAGAGTTTACCTGCTCTTCAACTTGGTACTATGCTATAGTTTATACATGTGTGTGCGTTTGACTGTTGCTACCTTTGACCCTGACCCATTACCTAGATTACCCGAGTAAACTTTTCTCCTTTTTCCCATGTTACCCACCTTCCTTTTCATCACATTTACCTTTTATCAAACCACTCACCAATTTTTCCTTTTGTCTCGTCAGTTCTTGGTTTGAGGGGGATCACCTCCACCCACATATGGGGCAACCACATCTTATTTTTGTCAGCATCGCTTACCAATACAAGCTATGCAACAAAAAGGGGGAAAATGTAGACACCAAAATTGGGTCACACTCCCCTTGGTCCCTCGATAAATAAATACCTCGAACACATCCACCTAGCCATGGCCCTGTTCACCTCACTATAATATTAATTTAATTATTAAAATTAAATTAATTCATTATCCTCACTATATTTATTATTTAAATATCCTAATTGAGATAATGCCCACATACCCACCTCACCTAGACACCTCATCAAACCACCTCACTTTAAGACTTATTCTTAGTAAGTTTCCATAACTAACTAAGACTTACCCAAACCCTAAAAATCAATGCCTACATTCCCTCTAACCACATTCCCGCCCGTTGGAAAGAAGCTTCCATCCTAATCCACGGGGCCAACACACGAGATCCCAGAAAATCAAGGGGATCTGCCTAGTTTAGTAAACCTAGAAAATCCCACCCTAACCGATGCCGGTTACCCTTAACCACCACCGGTTAAGCTGGAACCACCGTCGATCACCTTTTAACCCCCAAATCAACCTTATTTTAGAGGTTGGTAGATTCCTGAAAGATATCACATCTTTTGAGAAAAAATTTCAGGGACAACATACATGCAAAGAAGGAGATAAAATATTTTCTCTTACACATACATCCATCATTCACCCAGCAACCATCTAGCACTCACCCCAGCATAGACTTGATCCAATCAAGAAAGAAGGAGAGCACATGTAGCTCATACAAGAGCTCCCCAATGTTTTATGACCTTCTTCATTGTTCAACCTCTTACCAACACCTTCATTCCTCACTCACAAACGTCCAAAACTAGATTCCAAGTAAGTAGAACTTTTTACTCCTCTGGTTCACTCATTTCATCATTGTATTTTCATCCTTTGTTCTCCTAGCCACCCACTAACCTACATTAATACTCACCCCTCCATATCCCTATTAAAACCTTTCCAAATCCCATCCAAACAACTTAATACCTCATTCTGACCAGCCTAGTCCTTAGTGCAATCATAAGGGAGATTTAAAGCTCATTATGTGACATTCCCAATATCCCATAGTAACTGGCATTGGTTCTCCCAAACTGGCATCGGTCACCCTTAACCAACATCGGTCTCTATATTTACCAATACAACCTAGAACAGTAACCTACCTACCTATTCCCGCATCACCCTTAAACATATGTGACCTTCCTAAGACCTCTGTTAGATCTGCAGAGACCCAGAACTAGTTACTTGACCTTCAGATCTTATTTTAACCTAGCCTGTTAGATTAGATCTTTCTTATTGTTTTTTAAATGAGATACCTAAATCATTTTAAATACAATAGGATTTACTTTATTACCAGCATTAAATTATTTTAAACAGTGGATTGACAGCCATCTAGGAATTATCACACTTCCTGGATCCAGCATATGCTAGGCAGTCCACTGCATATATTGTTTAACTTTTTCTGATGGTCTTGCTTTCTGTTTCAGGTAGTTCCTCCCAGCCAAAAGGAATCTCTCATGATCAGCTTTGGATCAAGGATTCAACACGCACGCAACAACCTATCAACCAACATTTCAACAGGTATTCCTCCTATGCCCGTTACCCTATCTGTTTCGTCATTTTCAAAGAAACGTCCAAGAATCGGGTGAAACACTAATACCGAACAAAGGAGAAAAACAAAGAATAACTAATGACCACTCAGAGAAAGATTTTTGAGTATTTCTGTAGACCCAGGCACCCAGAAATAGGCCTAGGATGCCCACAGGTGCCCCTATCCCTCTTCAGGCACCCCGGTCCAGTTTATTCTTCCAAATCTATATTTTTTGAGCTTTGATGTAACGATAAGTGCTTCATATTTTCTAGTTATCCAAATTTACACAACTCTGGGATTTATGTGAATCAACTAAGTCATTTTACCTCTTCTTTACAATTAGGGTTTCATATTTTATTGCTTAGCTTGCTTGGCTTAATTTATGCACTTAATTTTTGATTTATTTACTGCTACAATAACAATAAGATTAGGCATATACATTCACATTTTAGCTTAATTAAACATTTTTACTATGTGCAACATACTTATAACCGTGCACTTCATTCTTCTACTATGAAGTCTCCTTTTGAGGCTTTTTTTGGTTATGAAGTCTATTATATTTCTCTTTTGGAAAGAATATGTTGTTAATGGACATAGTGATACCAAAAAATCTAATAAGTTTGTGCAAAAGATATAGCTAGTCCATTAATTTTTTTGAGAACAATTGGAGAAAATTCAAGAAAAATACAAGGTTAGGCACAATAAACATAGTACTAATCACAAATTTTAAGTAGGTGATTCAATTTGGCTTCACATCAGAAAGGAAATACTGACATGTGAAGGTAAAAAGTTGAAACCAATTCAGTATGGTCCATTTCAAATTTTGGAAAAATTTGGTAATAATGCTTTCTAGTTAGATTTACCTCCTTACATGCATATTTATTCAGTTGTGAATGTTGAAAATTTAAAAATATATGAGCCTCATATGATTATTGATCATGATGATAGCATTTATGTACCTTTTGTTCAAGATTTTTTTCACGAGTATTTGGATGAGTTGCAGGAAGATATCATTTTGAACAGGAAGGTGAGAACCTCATGAAGGGGTGATGTTTAATATCTTCTTATAGGTTTTAAGGGAATGCACCTAAACAAGGCCAAATGCATGGAAATCAAAAAAGGTGACAGAAAAATATCCTCACCTCATTACCAAATGAAAGTAATTTTGGAGGTCCAAAATTTTCTCAATGGGGAGGTGTGATCTAGAGGATCCTTACTAAGAAACACTCATCTATGATCTTCCCTAAATCTATTTTAATTAGTTGCATTGTGTAGATCATATTGAGACCTTTTAGGTGGTATATTTAATGTGTAAAACAAAGGCCATATGTAGAAGTTATTGCAAGAAGAAATTTTTGGCAATCTGGCAAAAATAAATGACTGCACACAAGTTAGCGATGACTTAGACACTTGCACAATTTGCATGTGGACCAATCAAAAAGTGACAAGTGGAAATGTGGTATGGAAGAAATTTTTTTTTTACACCTATGGTCTTCAACACTCGTTATCGGATGGGTGGGTACCACTATTTGTTGGTTGGTAGCCCTTAGCCAAGATCGACAAAATATTTTTGCGGAGGGGTGCCTTTGCATCTATTTTTTCATATCGCTATACTTAATCTTCTATATATAAGTGCTTATGTTACTCAACACATGGTATTTGTGGGATATATTATTCATTGTATTGTAATTATGCTGCAATGACATAGTTGCATTATGTGCTAGCCTGAATTTCTGATTCGAGCTCCTTCTAGCTTGATCAACTAATCTACCTTAACCATAGCCATCCCACCCAACCTGTCAACTTGCTCGACCCACTGATTTGACCTACCACCTAGCTTGATAATTCCTCACTGCACCACTCAGAATATTCACCAACTCCTCAACTCCCTATGATTCACCATCACCGACTGCTAAGATAAACATAGCCTCCACACCCAACTTGGCATAAACATCCATCGACCTAACCACATGGCCCTAAGACCAAGTACCTAAACTTATACGACCTGCCCAACTATAGCCCAATGGGTGTGGTATTTTAATCCCCTGATACTAAAATGGGTGTTGATGGAGGTTAGATGGGTTCAACCCCTAACCTACCACCTTTTGAAACATAATGTGACCATTGGGGTATAGGAAACAAAAAAATTATAAAAGGGAGCAGTTGATATTTGAAGAGTTAATCTTGCAGGTCCGTGTAAGCCTAGAGGGCCTTTTTGGGAGTTAGATACATTTTTGGAGAAAATTTTAAAGGAGACCAGAGTTTCTTTTGTAGGAGGAATATTGTGACAGGTTAAAGAAGGTCTGAATTTCCTTGTACACCATTTGTAAGTGTTTTTAAGGTGATTTTAATAGATCGATCCCATTAAAATGGACCCGGATATGAAGGCTTCTTGCCGAACTCTATTACCAACAGATTGTGTTACTTTTCTTTTCATTTTCTTTCTATTTTTTTGTTTTCCACAATCAACTTGTATATTTTTATTAATTATTAGAATTACAAAAAAGTCGTAATGGGTAAATTTCATAAAAAAAACATATTTTAAAACAATTTCTGGTGTGTGGTTGTAATTTCTTATGATTACAGATCACTAGTGATAATCCAAATCACAATATTACTTTCCCTCAACTCCATAAGTAATAAAAATTAAGCATGATTTTCTTCATGATTATTAGTGAAATATTACATTTTCATGGCTAAACAAGTCCTCTCCTACATGGATGAAGAATATATCACGAGCCTCTACCACATTGGATAGGAAGTAAAATTACATGACCCTTTATGTCACAAGCTTTATCATATGGTTGATCTCACACAAGTTTAATACAATCATGATATGGATGACCTACTCGATAAATGAATCAAAAAAATCACATGTATTCTTAAAATAAAAAACATTCAAATAATCCAATAAACATAAACACATTCATATATTACTACAATAAAAAATCAAGACCTTCATATATGGCGTGATTTACTAGTTCTTTAATTTGTACATGTGTGTTATACTAGTTTGATAGATAACATATCATATAAACATTTTACACACATGCGTTCATGAGGTATTTGAGCATGGTGTGGTACATATTCAAGAATATACAATGCTTAGATGTTAGACCTCAACATATGGGAGTATCTCTTATAATAGCATGTGTTATTGTGTTATTACATACTGTTATTTCACATTCTCATTATACTCATTTTATATAGTATGGTAAATTTTATCTATTTAGAATAATGTGGCTAATACATGTGCTTTGTGTAACTTTTAACACCTCTTTCTTTATGTTCCTCTGAGCTACTGCTTACTATTGTATTCACTTATTTTCTTATATGTTTTCTTTCATGTATGTGGCTTATGGCCTTTTGATATTCTTGTATTTACAACACTTTGATTTCCCTCATTTGCGACTTCTATTGAATTTTATTATACTTGTGTGTGTGTGTGACACTCTTTTGTCACTTATATGTAGCTATTTTCTCTTTCTATTGTAGACACCTAAATTCCACTTTTGCAATCTTATTGCCAAAATGCACACAAATCACTCTCATTCTTATCAATTCCATTATAATTAGTGATTTTTGCTAATTAACTAACGTTTCTTGCCACTTTAGTCAATTAACAAGCACTTTGTTGATCACTAAACCTCTTTTGCATTCAAGATGTCACTTTACGATGAATCGTAAGTCAAAATCCTCTTCAAAATAAATAATTAGCATTTATTAGCTAATTAAGCCTATTTTTCCCTTGTTTTGGTCAATATACTCTACTATTGGCTCAAACCCCTCTTTCAGCCACTCAAAATCACCCCACTTCTCTCCAAAACATCTCAGCAAGCTTTAAAATCTTATCCTAGCCTCCTAGTTGACCCTAAGTTGTTGATTAAGGATCCACACATCTTAATCACTTGGTAATTCACTAATTATGATTAGAAAAGTTTAATCATGATTAGAAATTCTAATCTAATTTGGGGTTTTTAGTCCCACATGCACCAAAATACAAGTTTCTCCCAAAAGGAAAACTATAAAAAGAGTTCACCTCTTACCTTAATACTTTACAACATGCTTTTATTTGCATCTCATATAATAAATATGATTTATATCCAAACTCAATCCTTGTCTAAAGCCTTTAACAAGGTTTGTATATGGATATCTAAAGTGACTTAATAAGTCATTTGGAGATGCCATTTCACCTTGTTTGGAGTAGCAACCATCCCAATTTGATTTCCCTCTCAAGTCTATTTAGGCCCATGTTAGGTAATTGAATATATTAGTAGGCATGTTTAGTTAGATTTTGAATTGTATTCATGTTAGTTAAGCATTCCTTTAAGCTTCTATCTTAATATTATATTCCTAGACTTAGAACCTTGACTAGAGGTGGCAATGGTGTTAGCCTTCCTTAGTTAGTCTTGCAATTTGCTCTGTAAAGTTTAGGGTGCCTTCTTTTGGCATGCTCAGTGGGAGAATACCCCATTGCATTCAATTTTTAAAGCTTCTTAACTTAGTTTCAAAGTTTTTCATTTCAAATTTTCTAGCTTAGCTTCAAGTTTCCTAGATTAATTTAAAGTTTTCTAGTTTAATTTCAAGCTTTCTAGAGTACTTTCAAGATTTTTAGATTAGTTTCTCAAGATTTTTAGATTAATTTCAAAGTTTTAGTGTTTCACCAATAAGTTGAAGCTTTCTAGGAAGAAATAGATAGAAGGTAAGTGGTTAAGAAGGAATACCTGTAAAGTGAAGGTGGAAGATAGAATGTGCACATTATTGATTTTATCCAAGATGATTGTAGAGATATATTTTTTTGTCTAGGAAGGACTACCTGTAAATACAAAAAAACCCACAAAAAAACATTAAATAACATATGAAAATGGACTTCTTAGCGTATGCTAGACCCATGAAGCGTGATACTATCCACTATTTACAGGCATCAATGCACATATTTTCAAACACATGAAGGTTTCTTTTCAATGCATACAAGGTATATTGTGATTATCATACACTCCGGAAGACATGTCTACCCAGGTAAGTCTACGTATATCAATTCTATGAGCCTAACAATTAGGAAGGCTTGATCTGGAGGATTTTTCACTATGAAAATTTTCCCTAAACTTCCCTAAAATTGGACCATGCTGAAGGGCTTATTGAGACCTTTCTGACAGTATGCTGAACTCCAGAAACAGAGTCCGTATGCAAATTCTATCGCCGGTCAAAGATGGGCCTCCAAACGGGTCAACTCTGGTCAATAGGTCAACCAGTGGACCAATGACAAGGTGACACGTGGAAGTTGGTGATGAGGAAAAATTGATGGTACTGTAATGTTTCAAAATCAGTTCCATGGTATAGATCTCATCGCAAGCTTTCCGACGCATTTTGAACGGACCAAATCTGAGTTCGTATGCGAAAGATATGCATAGTCAAAGTTGCGGTCAAATGATGACGTGGCACACTCTAACGTGGACAAATGGCATATTATGGGCGTGACACTTGGCAGGTTTGTAGTGGATTTAGATTTTAAAATAATAATTGTAAAAATCTATTTAATCCATTCCATGTGAATAAATTCAAATCCCATGGTATAAGGAGGATTTTGTGGCAAAAAAAAGCTATTTTAAGGCTTATCTTATCTCTTTCCCACCAAACGTGGGGTCAATGGCTAAATTGGGCTCCTAAACCTATGGAAGGGGGATTTGAACCCTTTCCAAAATAGTAATTAGCCTTACCAAGCCGCCACTTTGTAGCAAGTGATAGAGAAGGAGATCACATCTATTTAAAGGGAAGCTTTTGGTAGGTTGGAAAGGGGGACAGCCAAGGACCAGTTTGCAGAGATCACAATTTTCGAGGCACTTATGGTTCGAATTAGGACTTGGTGTAAAAATGAAAGTTGTTCAAAATTATGAGATATTTCCAGAAAGGTAACTTTTTTTGCATGAAGTGCTATATATTTTTCTATGTAGGTGTTTTTCCATCGCAGTTTCACAGAACAGGCACGAGGGGCAAGCAGAGATCTGTATTTTGCATCCACTTCTGATCCGAATCAGACCATGAAGTAAAAAGGGAAGTTTTTAATAATTTTCTAAAGTTTCCAGAAATGTAAACCTTATTTATATAGGTCTTTTATATTTCAAGTTGTAGACGTTTTTTGAACGTATTTGCACAGGGAACAAACAGAAGAAATACTGTAGGAGCCACGGATGAACTTGGGAATGATTATGGTAAATTGCAGAATTCCTTGAGGTTTGAATCAGCTCATTTGCAGGTATAAAGGTATGTTAAGTCAAGATTGAAGGGATATTGTACTTCATTGGATGTTTAATGGATCGATTCACTTTTTGTGAATCCGGAGATGTAGCCTTCGGGTGAACTCCGTTATCAATTTCTTGTTTTGTGGATTTGTGCATTTCAGTTTTTAAAAGCTTTTTATCAGTTGAAATTCATCATTGGATTAATTTTATTAATTGATAAAATAAGTATAAAACTGGAGTAAATGGATTGAAGGAACTTTTCAGTATCCATAACCCACAACAAGATTTGAATACACTTATCATCTTAGATTCAAATGTCAGTTTGAGTGTATGATTAAAAATCAACTGTGAAGTAAAATGGATTTGTATTAGATTCAAGTGATTCACTTAAAGTTGAAAAATCAGATTAATTGGTATTTTTGGAAGAGTTGAGGATTTGGGTTTCAAGACACCTAAAAATTGGATCAAATTAACTCAAGATCAATGTTGAGTCTGTAAATTTCAAAATCTGGAAATTTTCTAAGTACTTCAAAAAAAAAATTAAGTACCATTTTCAGATCAAGTTGGTATCAGAGCTGGTTTAGCTTTTGATTTGCATCAGTTGATTTGGTTCAGTTTGGTTTTTGCATTTTGGGCTTGATCTTTCATTTGCAGTGTGCAGATTTTGGAGGAACAGGTGTGCAGGAATCATGGGTAAGATGTCCAACAAGACCAAGTTTGAGGAACTGGAAGCATGCAATCATCAAATTCAGGAAGAGAATGCCTTCCTGAGATGTCAGGTATTGGCTCTTGAAGAGAAACTTGACACATTGAGAAAAGAGCTAGAATCTAAGGATGAGCTCTTGATGGTGTTGCAAATTGATGGACCTAACAAGGTACCAGTTATTGTTGATGCCTCCACTATGACAGATGAGTGCACAGTAAGTATGACAACACTTAATTCCTCACCCAAAGCTAATTTGGATTCTACTATAGTGCTCGGTGAATTTGAAAAGCACACTAAAGGTATAGGATCTAAAATTTTGAATAACATGGGTTTTAATGGAATTAACCTTGGTAAGAATAACCAAGGTATAACTAACCCAATCTTGGTTGAGGAGAGACCTCGTTATGCAGGACTGGGATATGCTAGTGCAGGGGAAATGGAAATTGGAGAGAACTCCAAGACCGCTGGAAGAAGAAAAGCTTCTAACAGCAAAGAGTCATCCCCGCTAGCATCAGGTGGTTCATCCTCATCAGGAGGATCTGGTAATAATTCACCACGGAGAGGTATAGAAATCCCCCCACCTTCGGTTTACCATTGCTCAAAAATGAAAGGTAAACAAATTGATCCCTTATCTACACTGGAAAAATTTGGCTATAATTTTCAAGCTATGTTGAATAGTTATCCGTGCACATTCTGTGGTTTGTCTAATCATTGTGTGGCCAAGTGTAGGAAGTATAAATCCATAATGGAACAGTTTGAGAAAATGCATTCTCCTAACCCGGGTTTGGCTAAGAGCAGTCAAGGTAAGGTTCCTAAAAATGTGGATCCTAAAAAAATGGATCAAAGGTTTTGTGATCATTGTAATAAACAAGGTCATGAAATTGGTAAGTGTTGGAAGCTACATCCAGAACAAAAATTAAAGTTTGTTAAAAAGGATAAAAGTTTTAAACCAACTAATTTGACCACTTCGGTGGCCCTGGTAAAAACTGAATTGAATCAACCCCCTAAAAAGGACAGTATGTTGAGTAAAGTGGGTAAACAATTTATCAATTTTATGTTTGCATAGTTGATTGTGGAATACATGCAAACTAACAAGGTAGTTTTGGAAATCCCACTAAATTGTGAAAAGGATAAGTACAAAATTTATTTTTCTGCCTTGGTGTTGGTGAAGTATCGTAAAGAGGAAATAATCAGGTGACAGGTTTAAAATACTTGATGTAATTTTCTTTTTTAATGGTTTTACAACTTCATTTTTCAGCAGTATGTACAGTTCAGTGGGCATGATCATTGGTCGGATGTCTATATGTGGATTGTAGTTAAAATACTGTTATTGTGCAATTTGTGGCATGTAGGCATTGTTTGTAAGTGCACAACTTATACAAACTCTTTGTTTACTATGCATGACATTTGTACATTTGTAAGTCTTATTGATAGACTTAATATTTGTAACTGTTAGGTATAGTTGCAAATGGTATGTACAAGTTTTGCACTAACAAGCTGTGAGTGCAGGTTACATTTGCATTGTTGACAGTGGTGAGTGCAGGATCAGGATGTACAAAGGAATATGGCAGTTGCAGTGTCATATCAGTTGCAGTTTAGGCCATTGGGTTATATTACTATTATTGGCATTTGATTATTGCAATTTTTATGGAAAAATTACCATGCTATAAACTGGGTTCTATGTTTTTATTATGCAGAGAACGTGTGTATAGTTCAACAGAGTGAATTTCCATTTTGAGGTCAAAATGGTCTTACTGGGGAGGAGTGATCCGGAGGATTTTTCACTATGAAAATTTTCCCTAAACTTCCCTAAAATTGGACCATGCTGAAGGGCTTATTGAGACCTTTCTGATGGTATGCTGAACTCCAGAAACAGAGTCCGTATGCAAATTCTATCGCCGGTCAAAGATGGGCCTCCAAACGGGTCAACTCTGGTCAATAGGTCAACCAGTGGACCAATGACAGGGTGACACGTGGAAGTTGGTGATAAGGAAAAATGGATGGTACTGTAATGTTTCAAAATTAGTTCCATGGTATAGAGCTCATCGCAAGCTTTCCGACGCATTTTGAACGGACCAAATCTGAGTTCGTATGCGAAAGATATGCATAGTCAATGTTGCGGTCAAATGATGACGTGGCACACTCTAACGTGGACAAATGGCATATTATGGGCGTGACACTTGGCAGGTTTGTAGTGGATTTATATTTAAAAAATAATAATTGTAAAAATCTATTTAATCCATTCCATGTGAATAAATTCAAATCCCATGGTATAAGGAGGATTTTGTGGCAAAAAAAAAGCTATTTTAAGGCTTATCTTATCTCTTTCCCACCAAACGTGGGGTCAATGGCTAAATTGGGCTCCTAAACCTATGGAAGGGGGATTTGAACCCTTTCCAAAATAGTAATCAGCCTTACCAAGCTGCCACTTTGTAGCAAGTGATAGAGAAGGAGATCACATCTATTTAAAGGGAAGCTTTTGGTAGGTTGGAAAGGGGGACAGCCAAGGACCAGTTTGCAGAGATCACAATTTTCGAGGCACTTATGGTTCGAATTAGGACTTGGTGTAAAAATAAAAGTTGTTAAAAATTATGAGAGATTTCCAGAAAGGTAAATTTTGTTGCATGAAGTGCTATATATTTTTCTGTGTAGGCGTTTTTCCATCGCAGTTTCACAGAACAGGCACGAGGGGCAAGCAGAGATCTGTATTTTGCATCCACTTCTGATCCGAATCAGACCATGAAGTAAAAAGGGAAGTTTTTAATAATTTCCTAAAGTTTCCAGAAATGTAAACCTTATTTGTATAGGTCTTGTATATTTCAAGTTGTAGATGTTTTTTGAACGTATTTGCACAGGGAACAAACAGAAGAAATACTGTAGGAGCCACGGATGAACTTGGGAATGATTATGGTAAATTGCAGAATTCCATGAGGTTTGAATCAGCTCATTTGCAGGTATAAAGGTCTGTTAAGTCAAGATTGAAGGGATATTGTACTTCATTGGACGTTTAATGGATCGATTCACTTTTTGTGAATCCGGAGATGTAGCCTTCGGGTGAACTCCGTTATCAATTTCTTGTTTTGTGGATTTGTGCATTTCAGTTTTTAAAAGCTTTTTATCAGTTGAAATTCATCATTGGATTAATTTTATTAATTGATAAAATAAGTATAAAACTGGAGTAAATGGATTGAAGGAACTTTCAGTATCCATAACCCACAACAAGATTTGAATACACTTATCATCTTAGATTCAAATGTCAGTTTGAGTGTATGATTAAAAATCAACTGTGAAGTAAAATGGATTTGTATTAGATTCAAGCGATTCACTTAAAGTTGAAAAATCAGATTAATTGGTCTTTTTGGAAGAGTTGAGGATTTGGGTTTCAAGACACCTAAAAATTGGATCAAATTAACTCAAGATCAATGTTGAGTCTGTAAATTTCAAAATCTGGAAATTTTCTAAGTACTTCAAAAAAAAAAATTAAGTACCATTTTCAGATCATGTATCACTAAATCTAATGAAACCAAAGGTTTGTTCTTGTTGGGCATGTTTTTCAGAGGTTTGGTAAAGGTCTAGGATTGATTAGGTGAGGTCTGAGTTGCTTTTGGTTGAATAGAAGGATTGTTGGTCTGAGGGTGTAAAATAACACAAATACTGCTATTGGTTGGGTGATCGATGTTGGTATAGGTATGAAACTGATGACGGTATGGTAAACCAACGTCGGTAGGGGCAATGGGTGATAAATTAATAAAAATGGATTTTTAGCCTCTCTGTTATTACACAGAGAGTGAGGAAGGTGTGGTTAGGCTCATAATATGCCTAAGAAGACTCAAGAATGCAAAGGAAGAGGTTAAGAAAGGTGGAAAGACTTGAAATGGTTGCGTATGTGGATTGGTGGGAAGATGGAGATATTTGGGTAATAACATAAATGTAAATACTTAAAGAAGTAAAAGGTCTACAGTAAAGTAAGCACAGATGATGAAATCCATGTTACTTATTGCTATGAAGATCTCATGAATGAAGGTGGCTAGTGATTAATTAGTGAGGTGATTTTTGGTTCAGTATCGTGACAGTGCAACCTGTGTGTTCCTGTGGATACTTCAGTTCTCTGGAAGAGAACCTATTGCTTGTGTTGCACTCTAGTGGTGTGTCATCGTCATTTGGATGTAGGAATGGCTTTGAGACTCATGTTTTATTGCAATAGAATTCCCCAAAACTGAATGACCAACCTGTGTAAAGAGTTGGAAAATTGTATATAAAGGAACCGATGGCAGTTTAGGTGACCAACGTCAGTCAAGGATAAACCAATGTCGGTTAGGGTGAATTAGTCTAAGTTACCAAAAATAGACTGATCTTTACTATGTTTGGAGTGATCTTGATTGCTAATCTGGGTCTCAAGTGAGGGTTGGCACTGGAATAGGACTTTAATTTTAGGGTTTGAAAGAGTCCCAATTGGTTAAGATACGTAGAGACTCAATTTTAGTTAATTAATAGGCTAGGAATAAGTCCATGGTGAGTTGTCTAGGTGATGTGGCTAGGTGAGGTTTAAATTAACTTAATTAAAGTAATTAAATCAATTAATAATGTGAGGATGAACATTAATTCAATTATAAGTAATTAAATTAATATGAATGCGAGGTAAGGGGTCATGGTTAGGTGAATACGTTACGTTAATTAATTAAAGGGGACTAAGGGGAGTGTGACCCAAATTTGGGGTCTATATTGTCCCCTTTTTTATCATGTAACTTGTATTTATAAGAAACACTGGAAAAAATAGGAAGTTGTTGTCTCAAGTATGAGTGAAGATTAGATTGCCCCAAGTATCGGTGGAGTTTAGGTTGCCCTAAGTATGGGTGGAGGTGATCCCCCTAAAACTAGGAACTAATGAGGTGTTAAATGGAATCGATGAGCAATTTGATAAATGGGCAAGTGATAAAAATTGGGGTATAATTGTAGTGTTGGTAATGGTGATATTGGTTCTGGTAATAGGTAGTGGCATTAAAATATGCACACATGTATAGAATGTGATAAGGTACTAGGTTGGAGAGCTTGCAAAATCTACTTCATCCAAGGTTGAGAAATTTATCCAAACACGTTTGATGTGCTTCATGTATCCAAGGTATAGGATATGGTCCTAAAACACAACTATGCAAGGTGCAGGAACGAGTAGTAGGTGTGTTCCAGAGCACCAAAGGTTTGGTCAGGATAAATATCATGAAATTTAGGCAAGGTAAGATCATTAGGCTAAACAACACGAATAACGTCATCGCAAGGTATAATGAGTAAGCGAATTCGAGTGTCAAAAAATGGGTGAGATTAGGTTGGGTGATTTTGGCAAGGCGCTAGGTAAGATCACATGTGGAGGAAAAAACATGCCCCAACTGATAGGGTAGTTAGTTGTAGGCTATAAGGCAATTAAGTTGAGTGGTAAGGCTAGGTGCAAACTTAGGTAAGGCAAAAAAGGTTTTGGGCAATCAAATGCAGTGATAAATAGTGTAAGGGACTCAAACAGGCTAACAAATACTGGTTATGGTAAACTGATTCCGGTCAAGAGAAACCAACTGTGGTACACTAGGGCATATGACCGATACCGGTCAAGATAAACTGACGTCGGTCAGGTCGGGGGTAGGGTAAAAAGTAAAAATTCATATGTTACGGATTCATTTTAACCCTTCCACTTATAGAAAATGACATAGAAAAGATGATCAGAAGGTCAATATGGAGGATATATATTCCCTAAATCTCCTAGGATCATCATAGTCTGGAAGATGACTTTGAGAGATTTTTGTCGACTATTTGAACGTTAAAAACAGAGTTCGTACGCGCAAATGGTGACTAGGTCAAATTTGGTCAACAACTAGTCAACATTGGTCAATAGGAAAATGGGTGATTTTGAAATCATCTAATGTTAGCACCATTACATATATCTTTCCAATACCTTTTCGATAAATTTTGAACGGACCAAATCCAAGTCCGTATGCAAAAGGTATGACTGGTCAAAGTATGGTCAACATTTGATCGACGTTTGTCAATAGTAAATTGATGGCATTGAAATCATTTGGAATCAGCACCATTACGTAGAGATCACCGAGACCTTTCTGATGTATTTTTAACGGACCAAATCCGAGTCCATATGCAAAATATATGAGTAGTCAAATTTTTGGTCAAACTCGACAAAAGAGATGATGTGTCATTAATGTGGAGTGACATGTGGCGCTGTTGTTTATGGAAACGTGGATCTGTTGTTTCTAGACACTTGTCATATTTGAATTGGGCACATGGACTGAAAATTAGGATAATGTTTTACCCACTTAAAAAGATTTTAGAATCTTATAAAAAATATATATCATATATATATTAGAAAGTCCACGTGAAACAAATTTTGGTGGATAAAGCCTATTAAAATAGCTTGCATATAATGTGGGATTTTTCCCACATAAATCTGATCCATCCACATGAAGATTGGATATTATTATGGGGTTGATTTTTTCAAATATCTCTTAAGCTTATTTAAAAGCTTAAAAAAGAGAATTAATCCCTATTAACCCGCTCAAAGCCTCATTAAGGATAAAATTTGTTTATCCCTATACGGTATTATAAAACAAAAGGATAAATGATTTATCCTTATATTTCAGGTGTTCAAAAGCTATAAAAGGTCCCTCATACACATTCATTCCATAATTTGAAGGCATTAAGCTTCTAAGCCAATTCAAAGGCAACGAGAAAATTTTAAAAGCTTCCAAGTTATTTAAATAGGTCTTATAATTTTTAAAGGCAATATTTTTGTAAAGTAAGTCCTATTTAATATTTAATAGGAAAATATTGGGAAGTTAGGTCCTATTATTTTAATAGGCAAATTGTAAAAAATTGGAAGTTATTAGAAACTCACCAATTGGCCCATAGCGCATACTTTTATTTCCAAAGCCTGGAATTGTTGATTGAAGAGCCATAGGGCATCTTGCGAACATCTAGAAGGCCGATCAAGTTCTGTAGGATTATTGGGCACGATGAAGGTGGAGGACGGACTAATTGATCATCAACATTCTTCAAAATGCTGGAGCACTTTATAGGCAAGTAAAGTTCCATTAGGTTTTATTGTAAGATATAACATTGTAGTTACAAAATTTGACAAGTGGAACGGTTTGATAAGAACCCGAAGACGTAGGCTATTTCCAAACTCCGTAATCAATCTATGTGCAGTGTCATTTATATTCTTGCATTATTTTGGATTGTTTTACTTAAAATGAAGTAATTTTTATTGGTACTTTTCAATAAACCTATAGGATTCCGAAGGTCGTAATATATATATATATGACCTGGATTTTTGGATCAAAAGATTTTTTAGCAATTTCTATAGAGAAAAGGATGAGGAATTGTACCAGGATGAGTTGGAGGTATTTGAGTGGCTGGAGGAGTTAAGTAAACAGGTTGACAAGATCATTCAGAGCAATTTGATTGGCCGGAGGACCGAGAGTTCGATT
Source organism: Taxus chinensis (assembly GCA_019776745.2). Classification (NCBI taxonomy): domain Eukaryota; kingdom Viridiplantae; phylum Streptophyta; class Pinopsida; order Cupressales; family Taxaceae; genus Taxus; species Taxus chinensis. The sequence continues at coordinate 10,336,509 of CM034147.1, forward strand.
GGAGGCATGGATACAGTAGGAGGAGGCGTTGGAGGTCCACCAGTTCAGAGACCAGAGGTGCCAACAAGGAGGAGGCATCATGTTGAGGTAGGAATCAATCCATATTATGTATTGTTAATTAATTTTTTTTGTAAAACAAACAAATGGAATGGGAAATTAAATTTTTTAAATGAGGTTTAAAATGAATGAAATTGGGTACTATGATGGTACAATGTAGATGAATTAGGTGAGTAAATGAATTGGGGTGGGGGTTAGGTTGGATTTGGGTATATTTTAGGTTGTTTTTTTTAATTTTTTAAAATTTGGGGCATGGGGGTTTGGCCTCAGGGCCAAATTAAAGACCAACGTCAGTTAGGCATCAACTAACGTTGGTTTGACATATCGACATCGATGGTTGAGATAGGTGACCGGTTAGAATGATCAATGCCGGTTATGGTGACCGATGTCGATCACTGTGAAAAGTGGCCTTGTTTATAAAAGGTTAAGTTATGTGGAATGATGAACTTATAAGATAGAGAGGTAAGTATTATTAGAGATATGGGAGGAAAAGTATAATAGAACTAGGTGGGTTTAACATATATATAGCTAGAAATAGGTGGGTATGTGTTAGGTCAAATATCGAAGGAGAGAAAGTGATGAAATAAAACATGGGGACTTGTGTAGGTTAGATAAAATGGATGATAGGTTAGCGAAATAGTTAGGAAATAGATAAGTTGGTAGAGTAATGTGGGTGTAGTGAGGGGGTAGGTAGGGGTGAAGCAATGAGTAAAGTAGGTAAGTACTTTACATTGTTGAGTTTTATGGATGCAGGCACGACATCAGTTGATGATGCAGGATAGGGTGCCACCATTATTAGGGGAGATGTAACCCAACATCACAGAGGACGAGGGTACTCACATGTGAGAGGTTAGATTGGTTGGGATCAGATGGTACAGGTGGATCTGACAGGATAACAGTCTTATGGTCTTTCTCATTGATATATGGGATGCAGCGACCAACACTTTCCATCTACCCACCAGTGAGATAATGATCACGCTAGAGGATGTATACCAGATTCTGCGGTTACCAATTACTGGGGAGCCTGTTTATTCAGTGTTAGCAGATGAGGATTTTAAGGTGATGATTATAATATTTGGGGAGATGGCGAGTGACCTGACTAAGCACAGTGCCAGTGTTGTATAGGGGTCTTTGTATGTTGCACACCTGGAGGAGACTCGATTGGTAGTGTTGATGATGGTAGCGGTGGGGTGATATGCACTTCCAAACTCAGATGGTGGCTAATTTCCCAGGGGATTGATGGGAGTTTTACGAGATATGATTGAGGATCATGTCTGTTTTACGTGGGCACTGACATATTTAGCATAATTATATAGGGAGCTATGGGGTTATTAGAGGATGTGACTATATGACATTTGTTGTACATTCCTACTGCACTGTTGGGCGTATGAGCACATAGTGATTGTGTGCCCACAGGGACTGCCGATAGAAAATTGGCATCATGGTAGATAGAGGGCTAGATAAAAAAATGGGTGGTAGTAGGTGGTCATCCGCGAGTGGAGGAGATATAGCATGATGTGGATTACTACAGACGTCAGCTAGAGGGTTTGTACGCCATGGAAATAGTTTGGAGACTCTATGTTGGTTTTCCTGCATATAGAGGGATGGCCTAGGAGTTATAGGGGCTACAACCATTGAGGTTTATATAGGGTAGGCATATTGGTGAGCACAAGATGATTCTAGTGGATAGAGTCCGACACCAGTTTTGACTGCATTAAGATTTTCTCCCACCATTCCCACAGTACCGCAGATATGATGTGGAGAGATCATTGTCTCCACCCCATCCTACAGACCTAGCAAGGAAAGAGGAGGTACTGATTGATTGTACACTTGATGACATTAGGACAACTATAAAACATAGATAGTGGTTGGTAACACAGTTACAGGAAGCATCACCATGGCCAGGGCAGCCAGATTTGGTGATGGTTATGGTGTAGAGAGATGCACTACAAGGATATGTGATTGCTCTAGGTCTATAGTTGATAGCAGCACATGAACAAGAGGGCACCTTGATAGGGCATGTGACTAATTTACAGGGTCAGCTAGCACATGCATAGGCATATGCTCCTGCACCTGCTCCCGCAAGGGATGGAGCATAGGAAATTTATTTATAGGCACATGTCACAGGTTTATAGGGTCAGCTGACCATAGGTTGTGGCATTACAGGAATAGGTAGCCACCGAGGTACCAGCACAAGCAACAAGATAGAAATAGGGACAAGGTCTCATTTTACAGGCACCGACACCACAACATGTTCCCTTGGTACATGCATAGAGGCCATTATTGTTACGGTAGGGTTCACAGGTTGGAGCCAGTGCGATGGCACCACCCCAGATAGTATCCATGGCTAGGTTCATGGATGCCCTGAATGAGGCTTGTTATTATCAATATCATTTGATGGTGACTGGTATTGATGTCTCATCATACACTGAGAATAAGGCCCAACAGGTAGCCAGTGAGATGACCAGGTCCCAGACTCACAATTCAGGTAGCACAGGGGGTCATCATCCACAAAGACAGGGTCAGGGTGAGGTTACCAGCTCTTATAGGCTAGGCCTAGATGAGGGAAAGTGTAACACCCTTGACCATTGTTTCTGCTCATAAGATCTTCTGACTGAACTAGAATAGTTTTCCTGAATTCATTTTTTTCACTTCTTGAAGGTGTGATTGCAAATTGGTTTTAAGAGTTGTAAACTTATCTATTTACTCGACTCATCCTTAGATCTATTTCAGTGATCCAAGGAATGTTGTAAATCTGTTCAGAGTGAACAATTGATGAATTGGCATTCCATGAACTGAGAAACACACGGACTGAACTTAGTAGATGCAAGTTCTCTAATTCTCTTTTGTGTGAAAATATTTCCATTCAATGGTATGTTTCGTATGAGTCTCTGGAGATTGACCATGGCAGGTCATTACCGACGTAATTGGGATTTTAGCATGGTTCATGGCATATGAGAGAACTAGAAACCTAAGTCCGAGTAAGAGTATTTCCTACATAAGCTATGTATCATGAGATAATTCTGATTCTAACGTAAACATGGTGCTAAGGGAATTAGAAAAAGTTACTAGGTATTGAAACTAAACATTAAACCTAGTCTATAAGGAAATATGGTGATCTAACTTAGTGTTTTAAACTATGGCACTTTCAATTATTTACCTTTGAGGGTTTATCTAAACCTAATTGCTAAGGCCTATGGTGGGAGTTAGTTGTTAGTGTTATATCCTAAGGTATAAAATTTAATCTACCTAAGATCTAACCTAATCAAATAACCTATCCTAAACTATTGGGCAGGAAGGGGACTTATGTAGTCACGTGCACATTGGTGACAATTCCTAAGGCATTTATGATGCTTATAAGGTTGGTAAATTCAAACGGTATTGCCAGATTTGGCAGGGGTTAGTTGGTTTGGTGGAGGCTTATGTGGAAGTATCACTAAAATGGAAACACATGTTAATTTGGACTTGGCATTTGCACCAGAATTGGCAGGCGGGTGGCAAGGAAGATTAAGCGGGAGATTTGGTGTTAATGGAATTAATTGATTTTTGTTTATGAGCCCAAACCATCTTGGTGGGCATGCCAGTAGATTTTGCTTGGGTTGTTTCACTTTGCATGTTTTCTGATTTTTACTCTGCATGCGCTTTGGCTTTTTGAACCAGCAGGTTGAACTGCACTTCATGGCTATTTTTGAGGTTTCGAATCTATTTTCGTTTCATGGATTTTATAAGAGACATTATGGAAGCAATATCTGGTTGTTTGATATTTCGTGGAAAAGAAAAGGAGTAAGCTCTGCTAGAGGTCTTCTTTGATTTGACAGAGACACTATTAGGCATGATAGGCTCTAACTATTAAAATTTATTGCTTTCCTCTAAGTGTTTTCATTAAAACAAATTTTCTCTATGAGTTTATATGCATTGCATGATGTTTTTGGTTGTATGGTTACTGAGTTATTAAATCTTGTATTCTTGGTTTGAATCCTTTGAAAAAGTGGTTTGGTTTAAGATATAGTATGTGATTGTTCAAACTCATGCAAAACACATGAAAAAATGATTATGTAACTCTGTTGGCTTAACTAAATTTGCTAATTTCGGATAGGTTTTGTTACTTACAAATGAATGTATTCTCACTAAAATTTCCTTGGAGAAAATAGAATTCTACCTGTGTCTGTTGGAGCTATCGTTTTGTGAACCTGTGCTGGTAGAAAGTTCCAGTTTGTCATGAAAACTTGCATGGAAGCTCCTATTCTGTTGGGAAATTGTGGGTATTTAAGAACTGTTGTTAGGATCTTGGTGCTTTTATGATTGTGTTTTGCTTCGTAAGTATATGAAGTCAAGAATAGAGTAGTAGTGGTTGGTTCTTGTTTTCTAAACTACAAACAATTGTTGTTGCTAGAACTCTAACTTGGTGTGATAATTGTGTAGCATTATCAAGTTTTTATAGACTGTTACAATTCTACATCTGGTTAGTGTTTGTGTTTTACTGAGACTCTATGTATTGCAGTGAGAGCTCATTTTGAATACGGCCTTAGTACTTATATGGTGTTGGTTTGAAATCTTTAAGTGAACTTTCAAACCATTTCAACCATTAAGCAAGGTTGATATTACAGTTACTTGAAAATGACACTAGATTTTTTTTATCTAAACTGTTTAAAAGTTTGTTCCATGCATTTTATCTAGCATTAGGATGCAGAAGATATATTTACTCAATAAGGAGTACTGTGATTCAAAATGAGTCGGGGGAATTCTTTCATAGTGTTGGAGTTAGAAGTCTAAGCAAGGTGTCGGTCCAGTTAGGATTCTTTCCAGTTTTCTTTAATTAAATAGGAAAACCAAAAGTGAACAAAAGTTACCTGAACTTGTTTTAAGTCAATTGAATGATTTTGATCTTAGTAAGGACTTATGTTCCACATGGCACTCTGATTGGAATTTTGAATCTTGGGGCAGAAGGTATCTTGTAAATATACTATTGGATCCTGTCATGTATATTGAGTCTATTACAGTAGGGAAACTATTTTAAAAACTCTGAATTTTCAAAAGGAAACAGATGCCTGTGCATGGAAAAAATAGGAAATATGGTGTAGGAGTCGGTTGGTAAACTCTGTTAGACCTTGATTGGAACCATATTTGTAGTTTATGAATCTTATTGGGAATTCGTTCTTATTCTATTCTTGAAGCAATATGTTGAAAAGTATGATATATAATATTGTTTGATTTAGCTCTTGGGTAATTTCAGGTGTTAGTATCTTTTCAGATTTCTCTTCTGTAGGTCCTCATAAAGAAATGATGAACCCATGAAAGAATTAGTTATAGTTCTTTCATGTATAAGGACTGTGTATGATCTTCACTACTCTAATGTTCCTATTTGAGTAGATCCCTTGTTTACTGTAGAAAGTTTTTAAGGGAAAAGTTTCATTAGATCCCTTTTCTCTTTAAGGTGCTCTTGTTCTTTCTTGAAATCCTTACATGAACTCGAACTGTATGTATTTGAAATAGGGACGTTGTTAATTAATTTTAAGGATAAGACTTTGGTTTAGGATCATTTCTGATAAGATTATCTTTCTATGGCTGTTGGGTTAAGTTTATTGGTTCAGAACCTTTTGTTAATTATTCTAATGGGAAAAAGAGAATCATTACTTAACTAGTTTTCTTATGCTTGTCATTTGACTGAAATCAGTAGAAAGAGATGGATGAATGATCAGTAAAAAGGAAATGAAAATTTGTTGTTTGACTGTTAAACCATCATTCCTTCTTGAATTTCTTTTATGTGAATCTATTTTGATGAACTCCTTAGAATGTTGAATTTTAAAGTAGATGTTCCTAAAGAAAACAGTTTAAGGCATGAAATGCACTTGTTTATGCTTTGCGGATGTTATCTACTTTGGTATAATGGAAATGGTTTTTCCTTCTTGTTCACTTGCTAGATTAGATGAAACACCTTAGTGAAAACATGTTGTAAACACTTCTTTTATCTTATGGAAAAGATAAGTGTTGTATTCCATTTTGGTATAATGGGGAAAAAATGAGAGGTTGTGTTCTATTGTTTGGTAAATATGATTGATAGGATTAATTATACTTAAATTCGTAAGATAGATATTATCGATTGTATTATGTTCTTCTTTTAAAAGTGAATTCCGATTCATTGACAATCTTCTTTTGTTATACTTGTGCTTGGTGTATGAAATGCTAATTTTTCAGTAAAGCAGGGTTGTTTTCATTAGAACAATTAGTGGATTGCACTTCGTTTTAACGCATAGTTCCTATCATGCTCAGTTCAATGAACTGACCCATGTTAGCAATTTTTGTAGATGGAATTTGTAAGTGACATAAGATGGCAAAATCTTACATGATGCATTGGCTGTTCTAAGTTTGATTATAGTGAAGAATTATGATTTGTTTTAGAGATGTATTTAAAAAGAAAAGTATTATTCCTTTTTGAATGAAGACTGTGGTCATGCAATAAGCCCAAAAATGTATAAGTTGTAAAAGCATAAGTTTGTAAATATAAATGTTTTTAAATGTATATGTTGTAAATGCATAAGTTGTAAAGGTCTAAGTTTGAAGATGAAATTGAAGGATGTGAACTTACTGGCATGAGTTGTGTAATTTATCTTGTATCTTTGTAAAATAAATGGCATCTTATCTTGTTGACATTATTCTTATTATTTATACTATTAAAAGAGGATTCTTGAATTAATAGGATAAAAAGGGAGTTAGAGTAATCTCCCTAATTAATATTGCAACTAGATAAGTTGTAGAATTCAATGTTCTTATATAAACAATTTAATAGAGTAAGGTGATGTGTAATGAATACACAATAGAAACTATCGAATATATAAAGAACACAAAGGGTGTGTTAAACCCAAGAACTTAACCATGAAGAGGAAGACTCTTCCTATCTAGTGGAAAAGTAAACAAAAAGGAAGATATGATTTATAATCATAGACTTCATTTAACAAATTCTATTAAGATACAACCTAGGTGGTTGTTACACTTCCCTAATTGCTTAATCCACATTAACAGAACTTTTTAGGTTGTTATCCTCTCTTTTTGGTAATTGCTTATTAAGCCAAAAATTAATGAACATCGAAAGAAATCATGAGTTAAGGAAGTTTTCCAAGGATTAATGGAGCCTGATTTGGAAGGGAACTAGGGAAGAGTTGGACTAGGAATTGGACAAGGTTGTTGAAATCTGATTTTAAATATCCAGATTAATTAAATATTAATAATCACCTAGGGGTGTGTACATCTCGATGAGGTTGTTCTGTAGGATGCTGGCACATGCTAACTGCAAAGCTATACCTTCGAGAAGATTAGGATCTTCTCGAGGATACAACATTGTAGTTGACATGTGGCAACACCCTTCTGCATTGATATTCTAGATCTACACGCTTATGGACTTGAACTTATTTTTTCTCTAGGACTAGGTAGTAACATAGTTATGATACGAAGTAACCCTATAGGAATCCAAGTACCTTGGCACACGGGGTCAACCTATTTTGATCTAGTATGCCAATATATCCTAAGTCTTTGTGAGTCTCTCCCTATCATAATCTATGTTGTTAACCTGAACTAGGGATAAACCATGGGCAAGTGGACTGACAAAAGTCAGTAAAGGACATTCTAGATAACAATTGAGTGAGGTGAAGGACGTATTCCAGATTGACGAGTATGCCATCAAGGAATGAGTAATACGAATAGTATGTTAGAAAACTTTGGCTAAAGTATCGCAAGCTGTTGATTGTGTTGTCCTATGTCACCTTGTCTAAGGTTCGAGATGTAGATAAATTTTGGTATCAAATATTCAGATAGTTTCCTAGACATATCACTCCATACCCCGAATAGGGTAAGAGAACCAACTATACATAGTATATAGAAAGAGTAGTCAATACTTAAATTAAACATGAATAGATCGGTAGTTTTCCAAGTCATGAAATGAATAGATTGGTGGCATACCGAGTCATTACAATTTCATATGGTTATCTGTTATAAGAGTAGATGTTATGGAATGTGTGTTCTAAATTATATATTTAGAACAGAGAACATTACAAAAAAAAATCCCTTGTTTCTAAAGTGTTAAAATGGGAATGTTACACAAAGGAGGAGGATATGGTGGGAGGAAAAAGACCCCTAGAGGGTGGAGATATGATGATTGGGTGGGAGACAGGGTGAGAGGATGATACAAGTGAGAGTGAAGCTGAGGACCTTAGGTGGGGATGAGATATTTATTAGATGTGGCATTGTATTTTGAGTTTGATATATATACCGGCCTGTGTGCCAAAGATTGTGAGATTGTACATGAGATTTTCTAAGATATATTTTGATTATTTATCCTTGTGTATATATGTATTGATACGCAAACACTCACTTTTATATAGTTGATGATGATTATTGGACTGATGATGTACTGGTTTTCATTTCCATTGTTATTATTATATTATGGAAACTAGGTGAGTTAGGCATGGTTGAGTCTAGGTCATTTAGGCATTGTTGAGTTAGGTATAGGCATTTTTGAGTCAGGTATAGGCATGGTGGAGTTAGGTGTAGGCATGGTTGAGTCTAGATGTAGGAAAATGGAGTTTGAAATTTTTTAAGTTAGTGATTTTATGGAAATGATGTGTTGTATGTATGTTGTGTTTAAATTTCCAAGTAATTGATATAATGGAAATGTTAAATGATTGATGAATGATATGGTTGAGGTTATAAAATGGTAGGTATGATGAAACAATATATAATTTTTTCATATATTAATCTCCAAGTTATTGTGTAAATGGAAACTAACAAGATTAGAATGTTAATGTAAAGGCCAGAAAATGGTTAGGGTTAAAAGTGGTCGAGCTAACCTCTAAGGGGATTATGCCATAGGAGTGCTGCATACATAGCCATGGTGAAAAGGGGCCTCAGGCTGATGTAGTTCACCCATAGTCTAGGGAAGAATATGATGGGGTAGATGAATGGGTTGGTAGGTTTTAGGCATGATTGAGTGTAGGTCAAATAGGCATGGTTAAAGGAGAAGAAATCCCATAATGTAGGTGTCGAAGGTCTAGTTTTGTGCAACAAAATCAAAAAAATAAGAAAAGAGACAAACGGTAAAAGAGGTGGAACACTTCAGAAGTGGTAAGGACCATAATGAACATACCGAGGATGGGTTGATGAACTTAAACCCTTAAAGGCAGTGCATGATTAATTGTTCTAAGGGTAAAGTAAATTACATGATCGCGAAATGTCACATTTGCGGCATGTCCCTTGAGTAAGTAGAAGACAAGAAAGAAAGGAAGATGAGGTGAAATGGGTTGTTTAGCATAACCTTGTTGTGAGACAACATGCCTCTTCTGTAAGATACCCACAACCAAAATAGGCAAGTCCATGATGAAAAATTTGTAGTTCTCTTGATTTTTTGTATTTTGTTTTTGTTTTTTTATAGATTGATCAATGTGGGAAGTCTATGTGGGATGAATAGAATGAATCCTTGATATCTTCGTGAAGTTGATCAATGCAGGAAGCTTTAAAATATTTTATTTTTATTTTGTAGAAATAGTCTTCTTTTTGGATCGACTTTATATAATATGGCTAGATTTTTATAGTTGTCCTTCGAGGGAGCAGTCTATTTATAGTAGCGAGATGGAGAGGTAGATGTCCTTTTTGAGGGAGTCATCTAGTTACAATAATTTTTAATGGAGGAGTGGAGTTTGAATATCCCATAAATTAATTTTGAATTTCTTTGGAATTTTAGGTCATGGACAAGACTATAGAGGAGTATAGGCATCTTTTATGAAGGAAAAACCATAGCACGTAAAGGTTAACTATGCAATATTTTTAAGTGACGAACGACCGTGGGATTCCATCCTGATAAGAATGAAAAGTAATCATGAGAACCATTCTATGAGTAGAGCCGTGATACTCATATTGAAGATAAGGCCAAAAGGTGATAGATCATCATAGGATTCTTGTTTAGTTGTTGGTCCTTAAAAGAGGTAGATGAAAGGAATGGGTACTCAAGGGATGAGTGTGTAATAGAAAAAAGGTGATATAGTACTTGATTCAATAGTAGAATGGTCGAAGATGCAAGGCATTGAGGGGCTCATGTTTGGTTTTACCGTTAAGAGAGGATAAATGATAAGCACTTGATCCACAGGTATGAGTGACAATGTAGGGTCCAAGCCAATTAGGAGAAAACTTGATCCATTGAATTTTATCCACTTTTGTTACATGTTGATTTTTCTTCAAGATGAGGTCACCAAACTTGAAGGTTCGTTCTTGGTCACATTTATCATAGGCACATTTGATATGTTTTTGGTAGATTTGAAGGTGATCGAGAGCATTTAGACGAAGAAGTTCATCTAATAACTCAAGTTGTGTCAAACAGTCTTGGTGAAAATCATCATTTTTGAGCATATATTTGAGTGAGATACGAAGAGATGGAATTTGGAATTCGAGAGGCAAGACAACCTCTGTACCGTAGACCAAAGAGAAAGGTGTAGCAGTAGTTGAGGTGTGAATACTAGTGTGATAAGCCCATAAGGTGAAAGGAATGTGTGTGTGCCAATCCTTACCGATATCATCAACCACTTTTATAAGAATTTTGTTTAGGGTTTTGTTAGTCGATTCAGCTTGGCCATTTGTTTGAGGATAATAAGATGAAGAAAAACAAAGTTGAATGTTGAAGGTGTCATTAATTTTCCATAGGTTTTTTTTTTTTGAATTGTTTTCCATTTACAATGATGAGACGGTGAGGAATACAAAAGTGAAAAATGATGTGATGGTTAATGAATTCACATATTTTCTCAACTTTTTTACAAATGAGAGGTATGAATTCCACCCATTTAGTGTAATATTTAGTAGAGGTAATAATCCATTGATGACGTTGGGAAGAATGAGGGTTAATATCTCTGATAAGATCCAAACCCCATTGTGAGAAAGGTGAAAGGTCTCGTGCGACCTGTAAGGCGTGACTATGGGTGTGATGAATATTAGTATGTTACTGACATTTCACACAATGCTTGACATAGTCAAAACAGTCTTGGTTTAGGATTGGCCAATAATAGCCGAGGTGAAGGATGCACTTAGCAACAATAAAGTCATTGAAATGACCTCCGCAAATCCTATTGTGAACTTTTGTGATTGTGTATGGGATTTCAGAAGTCATAAGGCATCGTAAGAGGATACCGTCAAAACCACTTTTATAAATAAGACCACCCATGATGACATAGTGAGAGACACTTTTTAGGAAGGTTCGTTGTTCATTGTGAGTAAGATCTAGAGGCAAAATTGAAAGGGAAAGGTAGTCAACAAACTGCTTATACCAAATGTCATGTGGGTCAGTTTCAATTTTTCCTACAAATTTAATGTCTCAGAATAGATAAGAAGGTGATTACAACCTTTGTATTGTGAAAAATATTTTTGATTCATAGGGTGTAACACCCTTTAAAGTTGATATTTTCTCTTTTACATTTCAAGTGTTGACATGTGATTTTTCTTATGAGGATATGTTCTTTTGATTATGGGAAGTCATGCTTGATATAATTAAGTATTTTCTACTCTTGAGATATTTTGATTAAATTGGAATGTTTCCTGGATTCATTTTTCACTTCTCATAGATGAGTGCATTCTAACTGAAGGAAAATTGTAAAATTATTTATTTATATGACTCATCCTTGGATCAATTTTGGTGATCCAATGAATGTTTTAAATCTATTCAAAAGGAACAACTGATGAATTGGCATTCCATGAATTAAGAGCATATGGACTGAACTTAGTAGACATAAGTTCTTTAATTCTCTTTTTGTGTGAAAATATTTCCATTTAGTGGAATGTTTCATTAGATCTTTGGAAATCGACCGTAGCAGGTCATTACTGGCGTAATTAGGATTTCAGCCTATTCAAGGCATTGGAGAGAACCAGAATCCTAAGCTGGGTGAAAGTATCTCCAACCTAAGTTATGTTACTTGATGTAATTTTAACTCTAACCCAAACTTGATACTAAGGAGTTGGAAGGGTTGCTAAGTATTAAAACTTGAACCTAATACTATAAGGCTATATGGTGATCTAACCTAGTGCTTTAAACTATGGCATTTTTTATTACTTACCTATGTGGAATTATCTAACCAAATTGCTAAGGACCTATGTTAGGGGTTAGTGGTTAGTGTTATATCCTAAGGTATAAACTTTAATCTACCTAAGATCTAACCTAAGCCATTAATCTATCCTAAGTTATTGGCATGAAGGGGAACCTAAGGGGTCGCAAGTATTGGGTGACGGTTCCTAAGGCATTAATGTTGTTGATAAGGATGAAAAGACTTGTGGTACTACCAACTTTGGCAGGGGCTAGTTGGGTAGGTGGAGGCCTAGGTGGCAGTATCACTAAATTTTGAAATGTTTGTTAAATTTGACTTGGCAATCGCCAGACTTGGCGGGTAGTGGCAAGGAGCATTAAATGAGAGTTTTGGTATTAATAAAATTAATTGCGTTTGGTTTTCAAGCCCAGACTGCCTTGGTAGGCATGCTAGCAAGTTTTGCATGGGTTGTTTCATTTTGCATGTTCTCCGATTTTCACTCTGCATGAACTTTGGTTTTTCGAACCAACAAATTAAATTGCACTTCATGACTATTTTTGAGGTTTCCAATCTATTTTCATTTCATGGAATTTATAAGAGGCATTTTGAAAGAAGTATCTGGTTGTTTGATTTTTCATGAAAAAGAGGAAAAGTGGTGAGCTCAGCTGGAGGTCTTCTTCGATTCGACTGAGACACTATCAGGCATGATAGGCTCTAACTGTTAAAATCCTTTTCTCTCTTCTAAATGATGTCATTGAAACAACTCTGCTCTGTTAGTTTAGTACATTGCATGTTTCCTGGTTATTTGTTATTAGGTTATTAAAATTTTTTCTTCTTGGTTTGAAATCCATTGTAAGAATAATCTTGATTGGAATATTCGTTGTGTTAGTGTTAGCATATGAAAATATTAAGTAAAAAGGGAACTCTATAAGTTGTTTGGCATAATGGGAGTTGGTAATCATAAGTATTGGATTTTTTGTTCAAATTTATACCACTATTACTCGCTGAGTTTTCTTAGAGAACCTTGGGTTCTTCCTGTATCTATAGAAACATATGATTTATGGTTTTAATCTGGATAGAACCATGTTATTGTTTGAGGAATCTCATCTGCAACGGTGTTGTTTGTTGAAACTTATCGTTTATCTGGGTTCTACAAATTTAGTGCCCAGATCTTATGATTTTTGTGACTCATTTCATAGTGGTAAGAACCGCATTGTGTTGAAGATGGGTTATTCATGTTCGTCCAACTTGATAAAACTATGAGTGAAGTTTGGAAACTGTGTGATATAAACAAGGAAATTAGGTCCTGTAGTAAACCCGTATTTGGTTGGAGTTAAATGTTTTATTATGACCCTATAAAGGTTTATAGAGATTTTCCTTTAATGGAAATGGTTTTGATATTTATGGGAGTATGGTCTGAACTCTGAATTTAATCTTTCAAATCGCCCATGTTATAAACCAAGGACTGAAAGGTGATTATGTAAACTGTCTTGACTAAGTTAGCTTTAAGGCTTACTTACAAATCTCGATCTTGTTCTCTGATGTGGAAGCTTTTGTTGATTCATTGGGGGAAATATGTTGCAAGGAAATTCAATGAATTTGTTTTAAAATGATTGAAATGATATCAGGGCAAGGTGTTGGTCCAGTTAAGAAGCTAACTCGTTTTCTTTATATGTATTGTAAATTATTAAAGGGTTATGATTACCTGAACTAGATATAAATGGTTGAATGATTTGATTTGGTAAGAGCACATGCTGAACTAGGTGCTCAAGTTGTATTTCAAGACTTGGGAATAAAGTTTTTTGTTGTAAATCCTACTAGCTCTTGTCATTTAAATTCAGTCTGTTTTTGGTTGAAATTTTGTAAACTCTGAACTCAAAATGAGATAGTTGTATGTTTGGGATAGTTGCATGTGTTAAGAGGAAACTGGAAATGATAGCCCGCTAATTGTTTGGTAAATGTTGAAAGTTGACTGTAATTAGTTTAGTAGTTACCATTCTTAGTTGCATGTACTTTGGAGGAAACTGGAAATGATATTTTTGTCTAATTTCTTGGTAACCATGGAAGGTTTGACTTGAATTCGTTTAGTAATTTCTATTCTTGTTAGGAATTCAATCTTTTACTTTAGGCGTGTTAAGTTGAGAAGTAGGTAATTAATTCTATCTTGGCTGAACTCTTGGAAAAATTCTGAGTATGATTTCTTACTCGAGTTTCAATTCTTGATTGGGTTCATTGAATTAATATAGAGTTTATAAGGAATTTATTATGACTCTTTGTGTATTATGGCTGTGTATAGCCTTCATTGTTTTAATAATTTAAATGAAAGGGATCACTTGTTTGATTGGGAGATCTTGTTTTTAAAATAGGTTTATAAGTTTCTCCTTCTTGCTTAAAAAGTGTTTGGATCTCTTCCTTGGAACCTTTTATACATTCATAAAATTATTACTGGATTGAAAAAGGAACTGTTATTAATGAAAGTGAAAGAGATGATTGTTGTAGTAGGCTCACTGCTGCTATGCTTCTGCTATATTCAGTTAGAGTAATGTCAATTGTAAGGATTTACGATTGAATATACTTAGGATAAAGTTAAACATTGTTGATTAGCCTTCTCTTACTTATCTTTGGATTGAAATAAAAAAGAGGTGAATGATGATTAGTTGTTCAAAAGGGAATGCAAACTATTGATTGGGTGATATTATCTCCCTCCTCATTGGGTATTTTTATATTATCCTGTTGTGATGAACATCTTAATTAATGTTAGATGAATCATCTTAATTTGAATCCTGTTGTAAGAAACCTTTTAATCTTAAGATAAATAACTATTATCGTATACTATTATGATGAGGATTGGAATACAATGTGATAGTATGATCTATTGTTGTTAAAGGAACTCAATGGAATAAATTTTATATTAAAAAATTAGGATAGATAATATATATCATATTCCATTCTAACCTCTTGGAAGTGATTTCAGGATGTTGTTACTCTTCTTTACTGATTGTAATTACTTATGCCTAATGTATGATATACTAATTGATCCTTAAAGCAGGGTTGTTTTATGGAAGCAATTAGTTGAGTGCACTTCATTTTAATGATTAGTGCTTATCATGCTCAGTTCATTGAACTGACTCGTGCTAGTAATTTGTGCAGATGGACATCGTAAGTGATAAAAGAAGGCACACACTTATATGATGCATTGGCTATTTTAAATCTGATTCTTATAAAAAAATATGATTGGCCTTGATTGTATTGAACAGAAAATTTATATTCTTTTGAGGAAAGGTTGTTGTTATGCCGTGTGTCTAAATTGCATAATCTTGTAATTGTATAAGTTTGAATATGAATTGGAAGTTGAGAATTTATTGGCATTGGTTGTGTAAATTCTCTTATACCTTTGTCTGTAGTATGGTACCTTATCTTAAGGATGTTCTACTTATTATCTCTATGATTGGATGTGAATATTGATGAGGATTATAAAAGGAACTTAGATGAATTCCCTAAGTAAGCTGTAGATAGATAAGTAACAGAATGTAATATTCTTATCTAAGTAATTCATTATATTGATGTGATGTAAAATAATCCTATAATGAAACTATTGAATCAATAAAGGACATGAAAAGAGGTGTGTTATACTCTAGCATTTAACTATAGGAGTAAGAATCTTCCTCTCTAACAAATATATACATAAAAGAGGAAGATATGATTGCTAATCATTAATACTTAATTATAATAAGTCTGATAAGTTTCATCCTAGTAGGTTGTTACACTTCCTTAAGTGGTTAAGTCATTTAAAAAGAAAGGAACTCAAGTTGTTGATGTCCTATCTTTGGATAACGAGTTGTTAATCCAAAACTAACAAAACTGGAAGCAATCTTAAGTTAATTAAGTTCTTAGGATTAATTGAATCTGACTTCTAAAAAAAGGACTTAAGGAGTGTTGGACTCAGGGTTAGATGGGCTACCGAAATATGTCGTCTATTAAACCAAATTTAACTTAACATAAGTAAACTCTTGGAGGTATGTACATCCTAATGAGGTTGTTTTGTAGGATTTTGGCACATGTCAACTACAAGGTTGTACCTTCAAGAAGATTAGGATCTTCTCGAGGATACAACCCTACAGTTGACATGTGGCAACACCCTTCTGCATTGATCATCAGGATCTACACACCTTTGAACTTGAGTAAGTTTTCCCTCTAGGTTTGGATAGTAACATAGTTAGGATATGAAGTAGCCCTCTAGGACTCGGGGTACCTTGGCACATGGGGATAACCTAGGTTGGCCTAGTATGCCAATTTATTCTAAGTATTTGTGAGCCTCTTCATATCATAACCTATGTTGTTAACCTGAACTAGAGTTGCACAAAAACCTTGGGCAAGGAGATTGACAGAATTCAGTGTAAGACATTATAGATAACAATGGAGTGGGGTGAAGGATGTATTCTAGATTGATGAATACAAGGGGCTGCTTCCTGTCTGTCAAGGAATAAGTAATATGAACAGTATGTTAGAAATATTTGGCCAAAGTATCGCAAGATATTGATTGCATTGTCCTATGTCACCTAGTTTAAGGATCATGATGTCTATGAATATTGGTAGCAAATATTTAGTTAGGTTCCTTAGACAGATCACTCAATACCCATAGTAGGGTAAGGGAACCAAGTATACGAAGTATTAAGGAGAATACTCAAAACTCAATGTTACACATGAATAGATCGGTAGTTCACCGAGTCATGGAATGAATAGATCGGTTGCTCACCGAGTCATTACAGCTGCATATGGTTATCTATTATAAGAATGGTTGTTATGAAATGTGTGTTCTAAATTATGTATTTAGAATAGAGAACATTAATCATACAAAAAAAAATACATGTTTCTAAAGTCTTAAAATGGGATCGTTACAGAGGGCGAAACATGTATTTGAGAAGTGAGACATGTCATGTTGTCTGTGAATTTGTTAGTAGAACGAGGGGTGGTTTGAAGTTCATAATGGTCAAAGGTAGTCAAAAACATGTCAATATGATGTTTATACTTTTGAAGTATCTTGTTACGACACTGGTATAGACCATTAACATGGTTCACAACCAATTGAGAGTCGCCAAAGATATTAATTAATTTAACATCTAAGGATATGGTGGTTTGAAGAACTAACACGAATGCTTCGTATTCAGTGATGTTGTTAGTACAATAAAAATCTATTTTGAAAGATAATTAAATAGGCTCACCATCAATAGGAATGAGGATAACTCTTGCACCACCCCCACACTGACATTTAGAACCATCAAAGAATAAGGTCATTTGGTAAGCGGTATCATCCAGGGAGAGGGTAGCAATGGATTCATCAAGGAATTCAAAGTTAGAAGATTGGTTTCCAGAGAGAGGTGCATCTACGAGTTGGTCAACAATAGTTTTTCCTTCAAAAAAATTTGATGGATGAATTCAAGATCGAGGTCTACAAGAAGCATGAGCCAATGTGTGGCACATTGATGTTGGTAAGGTTTAGTGTACATGTAATTTAAGGGGTCAGTATTGTGACAACGAAGATTTTTTGGTTGAGTAGGTAATGGAAAATTTTAGTGGTAACAAAGACAAAGGCTAGGAAACATTTTTTGGCATGAGTATATCTAGTCTTGTAGTATAAAAGCGTTAGGATTATATAATAAACCACTTGTTCCCTATGTTGCTCATCGTAATGGGTGAGCATGGCACCCAGGGAATGATTAGTGGCAGAAATGTAAAGGTAAAATGGTTGGTCATCCTTAGATGGAATGAGCACAAGTGGTTAGAGGAGGTATTGTTTTAAGGTGTCGAAGGCTTTGCAACATTCATCATCAAATTTTTAGGAGACATCCTTTTTAATAAGATGATGAAATGGATGGCAATAGTTAGAAAGATAAGAAATAAATCGATGAATAGATTACAACTTTCCTTACAAACTACGCAGTTGACATAGGTTAGTAGGTGGAGGCATCTCGAGAATAGCCTCGATTTTAGCAGGATCAACTTCAATGCCACGCAAAGAAATGATAAAACCAAGGAGCTTGCCTGAGAGAATAGAAAAGCACATAGTTATTAGGTTGAAGGTGAACAAAGCATTTTATGAGACACTCAAAGACAACCTT
Organism: Taxus chinensis; assembly: GCA_019776745.2. Lineage (NCBI taxonomy): Eukaryota > Viridiplantae > Streptophyta > Pinopsida > Cupressales > Taxaceae > Taxus > Taxus chinensis. The sequence continues at coordinate 10,354,735 of CM034147.1, forward strand.
AAGGACTGTAAGGTGTTCTGTCCAATGTTTGGATTTGGCAAGAAGATTGTCGATGTAATCTTCCAATATGCTATGCATGATGTTGTGAAAGATATAAGTCATAACTTGCTAATATGTAGCACTAACATTTTTAAGGCCAAAGGGCATGACACGATAGTAGAAGGTCCCCTAAGGAGTGATGAAGGTGGTTTTAATATTTGGTTATAACCCGAGAAACTGTCCATGAGTGACATAATCTCATGGCTAGTGGTGAGATCAACTAATTGGTCAATACTAGGTAGAGGAGAGTCATCTTTGGGGTAAACCATGTTAAGGTCACAAAAATCCATGTAAATGTGGAGTCCCCCTATTGGTTTTGTGACATGAATAATGTTAGAGATCTATTGGGGGTAATCAATGGGTATAATGAAGGAAACATGAAGGAGGTGTTAGAGTTCTTCTTTGACAATAATGGTAATGCAAGGATGCATTTTTTCACAGCTTCCTTTTCACATGTTTGGCATCAAGAATGGTTACAATATTATGGACCACAATATTTGGGTCAATACCGGGAATATCAGTGTAAGACCAAGTACAAGTGTTTATATGATCCTGGAGGAAAGAAGTGAAAGCTCCTTGTTCAAAAACATATAAAGATTGGTCTATTTTTAGAATGTGTGGGTCGTCCTAAGTGTGAATGTCAATTTCAATGATCAATTCATTCAACATGGTTTTCATCTCAGAAGGTAATGACCGATGAACATAAGAAGCTTCTACACCAAGGTAGGGGAAAATAGACTCATCATCCTAACATTGAACAACATTAATAGAAGGTGTGTCATCATTCATCATGTTAGGATATAGGAAGGGAAGAGAAGAGGGAGCCTCACCATCGTTCTAAAATTTAGAGGTCCCATGGAAATGGTGTTCACGAAAAAAAAAAGTTAAAAGGAATGGATTATGGATCCATAGACTCTGTAGGTAAAGGTGGTGAGGTAGGTGAATGGGGTGGGGAAGGTTTATCATCCTCAATGAGTTTGACTAGGACCTTCTTGGAAGGTGGTTTGGTAAATATGATACTACTGTAGTCTTTATGCTTATGGGTGGTGCAAGGAATGACAGTATGACAACCTTGTTCATAGAAACCAAAGCCAAATCCCTTACAAGTGTAGGTATGGAGGAAGGTGTGGGTGAAGCGGAGGTTGGTGAGAGATTGAAGGTCAGAGGAAAATGGTTGAGTTTGGGAAGGTGGCTCAGGTGAGTAGGTAGAAACATCAAGTTCCCCATACGTTAAGTTGGTGTGAAGGTGGGGAGGACCGCAAGGGAAAACTTTTCCTATGCGGTGATCATAGTGGGGATGTTGGTGAATGTTACCATACTCTTGAGGATTAAGGAATTTGTTGATGTTATAAATATGGTACTCCCTCAAAGTGAGGCATTAAAAAACACCTTCTAAGAGATCAGTAGTTGGTATTGGGTAGCAGGAATGGATGAATCAAAGGACACCTAGGAAGAAGAAGCATTTTTTTTTTTAGAAATAGATGGGTTGGTTGATGGGTCAACTACAAAATTTGTGGTAGCAATGGGAATATAGGATTTTTTTATGGAAGATGTAGCAGAAAAAGTGGTGGATGAGGTAGCGGCTGAAGAAAAGGCATCAGTAGTGGTAGATGCCTTAACTAGGATAAGAACATTGTTAGGTTGGTAGAGCATGTTATAGATTTTAAATGGCAAAGGATAAGTTGGGATGGTGTAGTTGTGTCCTTCATGTTCAAATTTTAAACAACAGTGTAAGTTTGAAGGAACACAACCATGGCACAAATCCAAGGTCGGCTAAGCAACAGGTTGTACTAGAATTCCCCCTCTAAGACATAATAATTCAGGAATAGTATGGGGGCCCACGTAGATGTGGAGAATGATAGTGCAGAGGGTGGAAGTTATGAAATCGTTAAACAAACACAACATAACTAGGTTATTATGCATGTGATTGGAAGGGATGTGCATTTATTGATATACATGGGAGGAAATGATGTTAATACTGGCACCTCCATCAATCATAACACATTGACTGCATATATTATCAACGTAGATGCAAATGAATAGGGTAGGGTTATGATCATTTGATTGGATAAGTAAAATTTTGTCATCAGAGAAACTGAGAGTGACTACTTGATGAGTGGTAACAGGAGTAGAGGAAGGGGGTGAAGTTGTGAGAGCAGCCACATGATGAGGAGTGATAATGGTGGCGACAGGTGTAGGGTCATTAGGTAGAACCTCAATATATTACATGACCTCAATGAGGGTCTGATGATGAGACTCAAAGGTTTGGACAAGGTCATATAAAGACATTTTGAGAGGAGATTGGTATAATTATTTAAGCATTTTATGATGGTAAACCCAATCAGAAATAGGGTGTGTGGGTCCACGGATGGTGATTTTGGGTGTAGGTGTAGATGGAATGTTGGGTAAAGGAGTAACAGATGAGCTGGTTGTTTTCTCCTTTCCTTTTTCCTTCTGGGCTTGAGTGACAACTTGAACCATATTGATCTACGGTGAAGGAGAAGGTGATTCGTGAAAGGTGTAGTGACAAGGTGGGAAAAATATGGTGAGGGAATATAATGGTTTTGTTAAAGCAATGTGGTCCACTGACATTTTGGAGGATTTTTGACTAGTTCTCTAATGCAGACAATGTTGATCTCAAATGTTGGGGGAGGGTAAAAGGGCTGCGGAGGTGGAGATGGAGGTCACTAAATAGGTATGGGATGAGGTTTTGTGGTGATAGGAAAAGGTGGAATATAGTCCTCGTCTAAAAGATCATCATCATCAAAGTTTTCTTCGAGAGGACATAATTGAAGAATAATAGTCTTAAGAGCCTTATAGTTTTCCACATCATGCCCTGACACATGATGGTAAGTGTAAATTTTGGTATCATCAAACCCTTTTGGTTTAGGTTTGTGTGGGTCATAAGGTCCAAGCAGTGGTAATGTGATGATAGAGGTTTCCAAAAGGTTATCTAAGATTTTGGCATAAGACCCTGCCAATGGATCACAATGTGAAGTAAGTGTGGGTCTAGATGGAAGTGTGGGTGAATTTTGTGGGATAGGCATCTCTGGAGGTTGAATCAGAGGTTGAGTAAGTTTGACTACTTTTTTTGTAGATAGTACAGTTTTGGGTTTGGGTTGCACCTTCTTGGGTAAAGGTGTAGCCGGTGAACTAGTTGTTGGAGGTGGTGTAGGTTTAACTACCTCTTTGGAAGGTAGTGGGGTTTTGGGGTTGGGTTACACCTTTTTGGGTAAAGGTGAAGAAGGAGTGCATGATGTATAAGGGAAGGAAGATGGTGGAAGGGGACATGTTAGCTAAGGTGATAATGGAGGTGCAGTGAAGGTGGTGGTAAGAGGAAATGTGGAAGGGACTAGTTGAGGAGAAGAGAATGACATGGGTAATGATAAGGATACAAGAAGTGGTGTAGGCATAGGATGTTGAAAGGATGTAGATAAAAATGAAGGCATAGGTTGTTTAGGTAATTTGGGTGGAACAAAGGATTGTGATGAGGAGGTGGGAATTGTGTTTTTGGTTTACCTTGGGTAGGAGATTGTTTGACCAAGGTTGATGGGTACGAACCTAGGATAGATGGAAGTGGTAAAGGTGATAAAGGGGTAGTGGGTGAAGCTGGTGTATGCAGCCTAAGAGGTTGGGTCTTCCTCTTAGGAGGGGGAATAGTATTTGTGACGTCTTTTGAGGACATGGCTAAATCCAATTTGAAAAGTGGATGGACTAGGCTTGATGTCAACATGAATCCCAATGTGGTAATGGGTCTAAACACGGAGGAAGATATAGGTATAGGTAGGGTTTTAGGCATAGGAAAATTTTTATTTTATAGTAAGGGTTTAGGTGTGGGTGAGGGTGATGAAGAAGGGGTATCTATAACTGGTATGGGCATGGTGTGTTTACTTGTCTGAAACACCTTTAGATAGATCATTAAAGTGTTAGTGGAAAATATATGCAATTGAGTTGATACAAGTAGTTGAAGGCATCCCCAAAGCATGGAATTTTAAAAATAATCCAAGCATTTGGACAAACATGAGAATGGTACTAATGTAGAGGAGGATAATGTTGATTTAGTAGTAATCCCTATAAATAATGTCTATGAGATAAGGAAATGGTTTGCTTCAGACTCTATGGGTAGAAGAGACGAGAGAAAATCAACATGATCCTTGAAATACTATGGAGAGTGATCACCAACAGGAAGGGAAGTTACTAATGGATCCCCTATGAGTAGTTGAGAAGGTAAGGTGGATGAGGTAGGTTCTTCTTTTGGTGACGAAAAAGGTAAGCATGAATCTCCTGTGGGTAGAAGAGTAAGTATTGTGAGTTGTTGGTCAAGTTGAGAGGTGAGTGGGGAAACTGCATCGGCCGATATGGTGGAATCCTCTGTGGGTGGAGGAGAAGATAAGGGATACTCCTCCATAGGTAGAGGAAAAGATGAAATAAGTTCCTCCTTGGATGAAGGATCTCATGCAATAATCTCAATTATAGATGGAAAGGGAGGAAAGTACGTAGGAGCTGGTATGATGTCAAAAACGACATGAACCTCACGAATGTTACTGTCATTGGTCAAAATTTTTCTAGTTTGATTAGACAATGGGGTGTGATTTTAGAATGATTTCTTGAATATGTGAAGGTTTTTATTAGCTGATGTGTTAGGGTTATCCAAGACGAGATATCCATTATCTAACATTTCTTGGATGACGTTTTTTAAAGTTATACAATTACTACCCCTATGACCTCTAACATGATGATAATTATAGTAATCATTTTATTTGTACCATGCAGACACAACATGAGAATGGTCAAAACAAGTATGTGGTTTGGTGGGTGGCAGATTGATTTCTCTAAATTTTAGAATTTTTTATAAAACTAAAGAGTAATGTTCTCCTTTGGGAGTATATTTTCATTCCCACTTGAACTAAAAATCCTAAACAGGAGAAAGGTTAGAAGAAGATTTTTATTGGTTGGATGGATGAGATGGGTCGGCTTTCAAAACTTTTGTGTTGGTAGATATTTTTTCTTTAGAATAATTTTTTTGTGGTTTGGAAGAAGAAGATGTATCATTTGATTTAAACACAACATTCTTGTTACAAAATTTTATCTTCTTCTCTTCAATGGCACAGATTTCAAGTTTTGGGGACATGGTGAATGCCTCGTCAAATGTGTGGAAGGTTTAGACTTAGATAGTTAGGGAGATGTGTCTAGATAAATCTCTACTGAACAAGTCTATTAACTCCATCTGGGGTAGTTGGAATGTGAGTTGGTTGATCATGCTGCACCAATGAGTGACAAAGTCTGCGATAGATTTGTCTTCATATTGGTGGGTGGCGTAAAATTCAGTCATGGTGAAATTCTTGAAAATTTTGATAGAAAAGTGGTCTAGAAAATCCTGAGCTATCTAATTAAATGAAAAGTTTGAGTGCTTGGGCAGAACACTATACCAATCTAAATCTGGTCCCGTAAAAGACATTGCGAATGTCCGTAAGATAAAAGTGTCATTGTGAGAGATGAGATAACACACATATTAAAAATACAACAAATGTTTTTGTGGATCTTATTTTTTGTTGAATCAATTAAATTTAGGCATTTCCCAATGTGCAGGGTATGGGTGAATCAAAATGGATGGGTGAATGGGCTCATTGCAAATCACATCATATGTCAGAGAGTTACGTAAGAAAAAGACATATGCCTTTAATGTCTGCATCGTATCCATCATCATCTTGATAATATCATTTGTGTGTTGTGATGACAGAGCACCCCCTACAGTATAAGGGGGTAGATAAGGTGGGTATGATGTGGACGACATTCCAATATGTGGTGGTTCCAGGTATGAAAATTGTGATGAAGGAACATAGGATGGAATAGATGTGGAGGGAAAGTACCTTGGGAAAGTGGTAGATGAAATAGGGGGTTTTTGGTGATAGGTGTAGGTAGGTGGGGTGGACATAAAGACTCTTGTAGCAATTAGAGGAAGAGACTGCGGGATGGAAAGGACAATGTTTTTGAAGTGAGTATGGTTTTCCGACACCAGTGGTGGCTGAGATGCAATAGGTATATGAGAAGTGGAGGATCCAAATAGACCTATACTAAGGGCATTGATGAAGGTATGGTGGACATATTAGGGAAAACAAACATTGGAGGCATGATAGATGTCGTAGGTGAAACACATATTAATTATGTAGTGTCAAGATGGGAAACCATAGGTGGTAAGGTGGAAGAGGCTAAGGCAACACTGGTAGTAGTTGATGTAGAAGTGGGTGTGAGAGTAGGAGGAATGGACACAGGCATGCTGTATACAAGCTTCCCTGATGAATCATGGGTAGATGAATCAGTAAGGTAATACTACAGAGTGACAAGGTTTTGATCAAGGAGTCTCGCAAACTCCTCATCACCGGTGGGTATGGTAAGAGACTGATTTGGGTCCATAAGTGATAAAATGAAAGGGGATGATGGGATAGGTGGGAGTGGTTGTCAGATAGTGTGAAACATGAGAGCATTAGCTTGTCTATGAGTCAAAACCATGTGACTAACAATAGAACTAGGGATCTGAGCTCTGCTAATAATTTAGAAACACAAAAAAGTAGAGAAAAAAAGATCTAGAAGGTGGGATTTGATCGATATTTTGATTGAAAAATCAAAACACAGAGACCGATGCTAGTTGGGTAAGTGATGTATATATGAAAGGGTAACCACCGCCGGTCGCTAGACTGATGCCGGTTACTGGGGAGAAATGAAAGGTTTGTAAATCTGGTAATTAATGATGAAAATGAAGTGAAATTGGATTCTGAAGGTGATATCAAAGATTTAGAATTATATTGAAGTGATAGAGGAAGTCATAGAAGGTGATAGGTGTGAATGAAAAATTGTTTCAAAAAATGACCAAAACATCTCTAAACTAACAAAAATCAGTAAACCGATGGTGGTATGATGATATAACCAATATCAATCGCTGGACCAATACCGATTATTGTGAAATCTGTAAAAAAGATGAAAAAGTGAATTTTGGTGATTTAGATCAAATAAAAGGACCAAATCAGAAGCTAAGTATGGAAATTATTAATCCCAACACACTTAGAAACAGTTGGAATACACCAACTATGATTTTGGAGTATGTATGGAGAGAAAAGTGGAGAAAACAAACTCACACCTCAAAACACAAATCAAGTTAAAACTAGCAAACATGAAATCCTATGTTGTAGATTTTATGTTGTGGCTTATGCCATTTAGGATTGACTAGTGAATAGAATAGAGTTTTGGTTACCAAAGGTGTCCTACAAAAATTGAAAACTATGGCTAGTTTCAGGTAAATTTTGGCGCAGTGTCCCCAATATATACTTTGCAGTACACGAGGCCCTACTCTGATTGGCTAGAAAATGAGCTGGAGCTCATTGTCAATCCTCTGATTATGTGATTGTTAAGGAACTTCTTCCAGGAAAGATGTTGTTTAAGAAATGTGTAATTTTTTTAAGTGGTTTGGTATAGAGAGAGAGTGCAAAATGTGAGCTACGGTTCAATTTTTCAACCACCAGCTGGTCATGACTTCCAGCGTATAGGTTGCCCACAATTTAAATGAGCTACAATGCCACATACAGAAATGAGATGCAAAGATTCAATGAAATTCAATGAGATCAATAATGAATAGGCAAGAGTATGTCTTTCACTAATACAATACAAAATAAAAAAGAAGTGTTCTTTTTAATCCAAACTACAAGTTTCATGTTAGAAAATTAAATGTTAGTGCTCCATTAGTATGATTGTAAATAATAATTATAGTGGTAATTATTTAGGTTGTTATGTTTATGTCAGTAAGTGGTTAGATTGTATATATATATATATATTGTTGTAACAATATATATCATGAGAATATGGTTTTAGGGGTTGAGGTTATTGAAAAACCTACATCTTATTTATAAGATTGATTATCTCCTATATATCTGTAACCTGTGATATTCAACAAAGCAATAGAGAAGAAATCAATTGTCTGTTTGTGTAAATCTGCTACTATACCATCATTTCACTGAGACAATTAGGAGAATAATAATGTTCCCAATGGAGAATATTTAATGGGAACTCTCTTTGAAAAATAAATAAACACACAATGATTCCCTAAGAATGAACAATGCAAAGAACCCAAATGGGTCCCATCGGGCATACCAAAATGTGTCACCAATAAGTTGAATCTTTATAGGATGAAATAGATAAAGGTAAGTGGTTAAGGAGGAATACCTGTGAAGCAAAGGTGGAAGGTAGAATGCACACATTTTTGACATTATCTAATCTGATAGTAGAGAACTCCTTTTTGTCTGGGAAGGACTACCTATAAATACAAAACAAGACCACAAAAGAGTATTAAATAGCATATGACAGTGGACTGCCTAGCGTATGCTAGATCTAGGAAGCGTGATGCTTCCTATAGAGGTTTTTAATCCATTGTTTAATTTAACATAAATAAGAAACTAAAATAAAAAGGTCCTATTGTAATGCAATAATTTAAGTTTCTCAATACAAAACAATATGCTAGATTTAATGTTAAATACAAAATGTATCACTAAATCTAATGAAACAAAAGGGTTTTTTGGGATGGGAAGGTTTGTTAGAGGTATGGTAAAGGTATAGGATTAATTAGGTGAGGTCTGGGTTGGTTTCGGTTGAATAGAAGGCTTGTTAGTATGAGGTTGTAAAATAACACAGAGACACCTATCAGTCGGGTGACTGATGTCAGTATAGGTAGGGGCAATATATTTTTAGCCTCTTTTATTGCACAAAGAGTGAGGAAGGTGTTGTTAGGATCGTAATATGGATAAGAAGACTCAGGAATGCAGAGGAAGAGGTTAAGAAAGGTGAAAAGAATTGAAATGGTTAGCTAGGTGGATTGGTGGGAAGATGGAGATATCCGGGTAATAGCGGAAATGTAAATACTGAAAGAAGTAAAAAATATACAATAAAGTAAGAACATATGATGAAAATCATGTTACTTTCTTCTTTCTATGAATATCTCGTGAACAAATGTGGTTGGTGATTTATCGGTGAGGTGATTGTTGGTTTAGTTCCATGACAATGCAACTTGTGTGTTCCCGTGGATACTCCAACACTTTGTAAGATAACCTGTTGCTTGTGTTGCACTTTGGTGGTGTGTCATTCTCATTTGGATGCAATAATGGCTTTGAGACTCACATTTTATTGTAATAGAATTCCCCAAAACTGAATGACCAACTCGTGTAAAGATTTTTAAAATTGTATATAAAGGAACCGATGGCGGTTTAGGTGACCGAAGTTGGACGAGGATAAATAGGCATTGGTTAGGGTGAATTAGTCCAAGTTACCAAAAATAGTATGATCTTTACTATGTTTTGTGTGATCATGTTCTTTTCAGGATATAAGGAGGCGAAGCCCTTTCAAAATATCCTCAAAATGCCAAATTTTTGATCTTTTTCAAGAAATTCTTTCCAAAACTCAGATTTTGAGCATCTACATGAAAGGGTGTGCCTGTGAAACCAGAGGTGCACTTGTAAAACACTGGATTTTGGCCTCTAAGTGTAAATTGTGCCTATGTACTATTGGGTGTGCCTACACCTCACTGGACATACCTGTGTAACATTGAATGTGTAAAATTGACAAAACTATGAATCAGAAAGTGTGCTTATGCATCACTGGATGCGCTTGTGCTACACTGAGTGTGTAACCTAGGTTATGGAGGAAATAAATTTTTCTCCCAACCTTAAAACAACTCCATTTTTTTTTTTTGGAATGGTATTGAATTTAACTAAAAAATGGTAACATAAATTTGGGTTTTAGAGTTACCAACAATTTAGGGTTTCCATTTTTAGAAAACTAGTCATTTTCTAACAAGTTAACTTAGGGTTTGATGAGTGATTTTGTTTCATGATTTGTATGGGTTTGGAATAGGGTTGTGTATGCTTTTCTCTTGTACCTTGTGTGATATTTAGAATCAAAAGCACCTCTAAACCACTTTTTTATTATTTGGAGTAAGTAGGAATAATCATCATTCATTTTCATGCTTAAGGGAACAAAATTGCATTTTTAACATGTACATGATCTTTTAGTTTGAGATATTTTTCATTTGATAATAACCAAGAATAAAATTTTTGTATGCTCTTTACTTGCACCTAGTGTGATCTTGGGAACCAAAAGCAATTTTATTCTTTCATTAAGAGTACCTAGATTAATTGGGAATAAACCTTGTTTTTCCAAAGTTTGATGGTAGCTAGTTGATTTACAAGCCTTTTCATTACTATATTTCTATGATATTGTGAATCTTTTTGAACTACTAACCATTTGTGTGAAGGACCTAAAATTCTTGTCAAAGAAATAAGGGATCTCTTCAAACCAAGCTCTAACATTCACATGTGTTGTAGGTTGCCAAAGGTGGTTTAAACCAAATTACTTAATCCAAAAGATTAAAAAAACACACCAACACACAAATTCAAAATACCGTATTGTATTTTTTGGTTAAGAGCTATGAATCATCCACTTAAAATTAGGACATAACCCCTTTTGCATAATCCTTAAGCTACAACAATGGGGGTGGTCCTAGGAATCCTAAAGTATTTCACGCAAGAGGGAACCTTGTGAACAAAAAGAGAAGGGGCTCCAACCACCCACTTGATTAGTACACCTTGGTGAGATTAGAGTCAAATTTATTTTCATTGTGACCCCATTGATAATATAGATGAACACACTAGTTTCTCATTGTATTATAAGGGGGAAAAGTAAATCCAAGATACTCATTGGGAAACCTTGCAAAACTTATCTCACAGAAGTAAACTTGTGATACATAGAGAGAGAACCACCTAGGAATATTTTTGGCTTGGAGCCATTTGTTTTTGACATCGTATTATATAGAGCTTTCACAAAGTGACAACTTTATTAGATTAAAAGTCTTATTTTTTGAACAAGGGAAATAATATCTTGAATTTAAAATAGTGTGATATTTCATCATGAAATCTATTTAGTGTTACTTTGACCTAGTTTTTCTATTGTCCTAAGACAAGGTGAAACTCTACAAAAGTTGCACCAAGTATTTTTCACCACTACTTGGTTTACTCCTTTGTTTCCTTGTTGCCCATTTTGGGACAAAAGGAAACAACATACGCGGATACCGCTTGATCATATTACATGTCCACCACTTTTTTATTCAACTTGCACAACTAGGTTGCAATGCCAAAGCGCTAGTGTTGAAAGTGTGCATGGTACATACTCACGATCTAATATGCCCCCTTTGTCTCAAAACCCATATTGAGACTTACTATAATTGTAGTTAGGTTATTTTATCACTGACTTCTTTTGAGTTGTTACGCTACCCACATTATAGCCATACAATTATGATATTTACGTCTTGTTTCCGTTGTGGAACTTGACCTAAATCTCTATATTGTATCATTATGTTGGTCGCACGCTTAATAATTCCTTGATATACTAAGACATATTTTTTACATCCTAGCTTTGTCTTAAGTTTTGTGAGTGTTGAGGTTACTTTTTTAGCATCGCTATAACACCATTTTGATACTGAAATCTTAATTTCTTACAAAGTCTAATTACGTGTCCAAATAGCGTTTTTACGCTGCTCTCATTTGTATCATCCATTTTACAAGAATTAGACCTTATTAGTATTTAGAAAATAATTTTGAGTATACCTTGTTATAGGATCGAGTCAAAATTATCTTAGCATTTAGGTCTTCTTTGTTTCAAACTTGACCTAACTGGTGATATTGTGTTGTCAATATTTGGTTTTAAACATATATTAGATAAACATAGTGTTGTACAAATCTGCAACAGGGAAATTGAAAATTTCTAAGCATGACAACGATACCCTTGTAGCAATGTTTTCATGTTTTATCATTCTGAGGCACCTCGGGTCTTCCTAGTAAGTCCAGTAACCTCCCAATTGGTGTTAATTCATTCCCTAGGTGATTTTAGGAGTTCTTAAAAAATGCTATCTTTGGACAATGTTGGTAAGGGCTATCACTGGCCTTCCCAGGATTGGAGAAACCCCCTGGAGTGGAAGGAGGAGCCAAAACAAACATGGAGGTGAATTAAATTCCTAAAAGCATCATGGAATTGATTTTGGAAATTTTAGGGAAGATTTGAGGAGTTTGGAGCAGTTTGATCAAAATCAAGGTTCACAGGCCTAGGCAGTGCACAGGCCAAAACAACTGGTGAGCTTCCTAAGGTGATTCTGAGAGCTCCGGATGGAGTTATGAGAAAAAAAACATTGTCATAAAGGTAATTACAAGATCTACAAGGTAATGAAATTAATTTTTTCACAACACTTTGGCGCAATGGTTTTGCAAGCAATTTTACTCATATATACGTAGAGTACCAGATCAAAAATCCACTTTTTCAAGGATAAAATGGATGAATAAAGACCTGAAACACCCACCTTTGGATTCATAAGGCCATTTATAGTCATGATCATATAAAATTCCATCAAAACATCCATTGGGAGCTCAAGATATTATCGTCACAAGTTGTTCTCAAGGTTCAGGAGTTAGTCAAATTTTTCAACTCCAAGAGCCTAGTGGGATTTTGTGTCCCTCAAGTTCAGGGACATCAAAGTTTGAAAATTTTTCCTAGCTCCTATGAATCCCTCTAGACCCACATATGATCTCTAGGATCATAAGTTCAACCCTCGTGTGCTTACGGGAGCTCAAAGCCTTCATCGTTGGATTGTTGCCATGTGTAATCATCGGGAGTGCCGTGGAATTTAATGTCCCTCATGTCCCTTTGAGGTGAGGGACATAAAACATGGAAAAATGTGCTCATACCCTAAAGAGACTCTTGGTCACTCATGTGACCTCTTCAAAATTGAATTTCTAGCCCTCAGGTGCTTGTCAAGCCTCCATTCTTAACTATTAGATCTCCACCAAGTGTCATCACCTTACTTGCCATGGAATTTGATGTCCCTCACATCCCTTTGAGGTGAGGGACATAAAAATGAAAAAATTCACCCCACCCTTTTTTGCATTTTTTTTAATAAGTTAAATCCAACACTTAGCCATTTTCCCCCCGTTTCTCCTTCACATCTTCATACCTTGCCATGGTTTTGTTCATGATTGTCCAGATACCCGGTCCACCATTGTTGCTCTGAGCCAGCTCCACCATGGCCATAAAAACCATCTACTTCATGAAAATTCATAGGTCTCAAAGAAAAAATGGGTCAAAAAAATGAAAATGGTAGAGAAACAAAGATATTTGCCAAATAACCATGAAGTCACCCAATCAAAAAATCTTTATATCTTGTAAAATACAAGTTGGATTGAGGTGTTGTCTTTTGCATACTTCCACATTTTTTAGGACGATCAAAATGCAAAAAATGGGAGGTCAAATGGTTCCCTAAAACATTTTCAAATAAATCTACCTTTCATACACTGACTCACATTTGTCAAATTTCCCATCAATCCAGAAATGGAAACAAGTTAAAAACTTGCACACGAACTCCAAATGAAAAACCTATCATAATGGATTTGTTTTCATGATGAATGGAGACAAAAACTAAACCTGTAAATTTTGATATCCATTAATGGCCACCATGGAAGCTCCATGCCTGAAGCCACTACCAGGTGAAAATTTTAAATTTTATTTCCAGGCATTCTAGTGGGAAAAATTATGTGAAATTTGGAGGACCTGATTGCGACGATGAGATGAGTCCAAAAAAATATGTTCCATCAAAAACTGAGCATTGGAAATCCACTTTCTAAAAATGGTAAGGTTTCCTATACATACTTTCTATGTTTGGAAATTCATCATAAAAAATATTTGTGGTGAAATTAGTGTGCACCAAAGGTCACCAGGAAGTCAGAATGAGTGTTCATAGCATAAAACAGTGAAAATGACCACTTACTAAAAATAATAAGTTCTATATGTGGGTGCTTACTAAAAATAGTAAGTCAACCCAAGAAGCAGCAGACGCGAAGGTAGTGTGCACTAGATTGAATGAATAATTTCACCACATAAAGATGGTCAAGAAGAAGCAATAATCAGCTCTTACTATAAATAGTAAGTCTCCCATGTGGCTACTCACTATTAATTGTAAGTCATACTCAAGAGGCAGTTTTGGAACAATGGGACATAGGTGGATGATCATTCAGGTCAACACCATCATTCCGGATCATCCATGGGCATTTCTCATAGGGAATTTGAGATTCATCTCATAGAATTCACTTCATGGCTCGAGTTGTAAGAGTATCTTGTGTGGGGTGGAAGTTACGTTCATCGACAGAACCATTCAGCAGTGTTTTTAAACACTCATTCCAAAGCATCTGTTAGCCAATTTGAAGGAGTTTCCCATGAGTTTTAAGAATAAGAGTTTCATCACATTGGAGATTTCCATCAATGAGGATCATTGGAATTCATCATGGGAAACATCTTCTCTTCTTCTTCTCTCTCTCTTCTCTTCATAACCCCAACTTTCACTTTATCATCAATGTTCTAATTTTACGTTGGGGTTGCACTTTTTCATATGTCTTAATGTTCCTAATGCAATAATTCACCTTTATGTTATAAAAAGGGACTTAAATTTTTTCTAGGAAGTTGAAAAGTTTTAAGTTATGTAGGGACATATGAAAAGGCATTGGGGGGTAGATGATGAGTCGCCTCTCATTCTATAAATTGTAAAGCCATTCCCATTTCAAAGGGTTGGTGATTGATTTTGTAAACTCAAGAGTGCATTCAGAGAACAAAGGAGAGCCAAATTCTTCCATTCCCCTCATTCTCAAATTTCCTCCATTTCCCCACTATGTACAACTTTGGTTTGAGAAATCAATACAAGAAGGAGTTTCTAGCTTTCTTTGACAAAGGGATTTCATGATACTTTGTGCTCATCAAATTCTATTTGGTCTTATTGCTACTTGCAGAGTTGTTTCCTCTTAATTTAGTGCATGTGATGAAGTTTCTAACTAGTTTGTGTGTAGGAATTTGATTTTCTACCTATAACATTAGTTCCCCTACCTCATATTCTCACTCCCTTTCCCACTTCCAGAAAAATTCCTCTCTAGCAAGCAATTACTAGTTTTGATGCGGGGTCAGTGGAGTGCCACCAAGAAAAATCCACCTTTTTCACTCTCACATGCATATACGCAGCTGCATAGGTTAAGTAGAGGGACTTAGACTCCCAGAGCATTGGCAAGAAATCAAAAAAATTGTCCCCAAAATTTTTTCTTGCTAACAGTTTTTGGCGCCCACTGTGGGGCAAATTTAGTAGCATCTGCACCCAAAATACATCCTCAAGGTCAAATAATTCAAAAAAAAATTGAAAAACCAAAAAACAAATTCATGAAAATCCATTGCTAAAAGATACACTGCCAAATTCCTGCATGTGACCCTT
The DNA here is from genome assembly GCA_019776745.2 of Taxus chinensis. NCBI lineage: Eukaryota > Viridiplantae > Streptophyta > Pinopsida > Cupressales > Taxaceae > Taxus > Taxus chinensis. The sequence continues at coordinate 10,370,105 of CM034147.1, forward strand.
TATATTCCATAGTGTCCTTTTAGCTGGTTAAAGGAAGATACACCAGGTTGAGCAGGTCGAGAGGTGTTTTTTATTCCAGTTTCAAGGCTTTAAAAAATCAACAAGAATGAATTAGAGATAATCCATAATTCTTCTCTCAAGCCTCCTCTCCCTCCAACTCTTCAAGCATTTCACCTAGAAATCCTATCAAAACTCATGTTGATACTCCCCCTTCAAATTCTCCTATTTTTCAACCACCATTGGGCATTAAGTCCTTAGAAGAATAAGAATTTGTAGAAGCAAGAGCTGAAGTAGAAATAAAGATGAAAATGGAAGATGAAGCAAAAATACCTCAACCCATTATCCCATGGGGAAGAAATATAGGCCCGCTCGCTCTTGAACCACCTCTTTAAGACCTACCAACAAGTTCCCACAAGAAATTTCCAAAGTTCAAAGGTGATGGCACACAACATCCTGAAGAACACATTACTACTTTCATGACATCATGCAGAATTATTGGTGTCCAACATGAAGATGTCGCTGCAATACTATTCGTGGAATCTCTCCAAGAGAAAGAAACATAATGGTTCTATCTCCTACCTTCTTTATCCATCAATTATTTGAACGAAATCAAGACTTTCAAGATTGTCAAGACCTCTTGGTGTAGTTGTCTCAAATGAATAAATGAGAAAGTGAAACTATGAGAGACTTCATGGTCTTTTTCAACCGGTTGCTTCATAAGATATTGAAAGAAGATTCGCCATCTTAAAATAATGTCAAGAGATTCTTTATTAGTGTTCAATCATCAAAGGTGGGATTTATCCTATGAAGAGTTCAACTGAGGGATATTGCAGAAATAAAAATATTGGCCATTGAACTTGATGATGATCTCATCCTATCTAGAAAGATCAAGAATCCCTCATAGGGAAAATCTCAATATCCTATAGATGAAATAACCGATCCTTTTTTGTAGAAAATGAAAAATTAAATGTCATTGTTGAAGAGGGAAATATTTGAATGAGTTTCTTCTCAAAGAAGCAATGGAAATCAGATTTTAGGATTACCCTAAAGTATTTCCTTGGAGGCCCCAACTGTCAATGCAAGTTGTAGGAGTAAGGAAAATGAAGAGGAGCTTGAACAAGAAAGTGAAGTTGGTGATTTCCTAGAAAGTGATGAGTTTGAGAATGATAGAAAATTCAGATTATGTGAATATTCTAGAGGTGATGAAGATGATGAAAAAGATGCACCTAGCTTCTCATGTACGGTATTCACTCGTTTTCAGTATGATAAAGGCGGCTCTTCCTCCACTGTTGCAAATAAAAATAAGTCTGAAGATCCTCCTGTGGTGACTCCACAAAAAAAAAAATCATTCAAGGATATCTGCTCCCACCCTCCATGGATTTTGCATTGATGAAGCCTGATCTTGTACCAAATAAGAAGTATCCCACAATTCCAAGTAGTTCTTCTGATGCCTCTTCTAATTCTAAATCTAAATTTGAAAGCTCTTAGTGTGCCTTTCAAGATCCCCTTTGTTCCCCAAAAATATACTCCTTCCAAACTTGTCCTAAATCCAAAATCAGTCCCTTTATAACCCTTGCCCACATCTTCTCCTTTTGACTTCATAGAATATGTGAACAAAGCCAAAATGTAGATTAATGAAACTGAATATTTGCAGACTCACCCCAAAAAATTCAAGAGATTTATTTAATACATCAGGAGTGGTAGTTTAACACCCAATACTATAGCTCCTAGTTCTAAAGGAATACCACCAAACCCACCTACACCTCCATCACAAAACATGTTTTCATTGAGTCCATCCAAGACTGATAAGGTTGAACCTTTCTATGTCTCTCTTCTTGTTGGAGATTATGTATTGAACAACTACATAATAGATTTTGGTTCCTATGATAATTTAATGCATGTAAAGGTCACCAAGGCTCTCAAATTCACCATGACTCCACCCAGTGGATCTTATTACTCCCTGGAATCAAAAGAGGTCTCACTTTTAGGGAAGGTCAAAGATGTACAGGTGGCTCTCGTCAAATTTGCAGACAAGAAAATTTCAGTGATGATCTTGGTAGTAGACATTCCAACTTCATTTAGAATGTTACTAAGACAAAGATTCTGTTAAGACTTGAGAGGGAAATTTTAGATGAATTGGTCATCTGCAACCATACCAGTTAAGGGAGACATGGAGAAATTACTTGCAGAGAAGAATATGAGGTACACAGTGCTAAAGTATGGAAGCCTAGAAACCAAAATCTTGTATCAACATACCAAGTGGATGAATCACTATGTGACAACCAAGGAGGAAGAGGATAGTACCATCTTGATAAGGCAAGACATCCCTTCCTAGAGAAGTATGGACCTTGAAGAAGCATTGAGGAGATTTGAGTTACAAGAGAGTAGCCCCAATTTATCGGATGATGCAAACCATGAAGAAGAGGAAATGGTTCTTGATGATCTTAAAGAAGAAAAATCAGCTTATGTGCTTATCCATGATGAGGAGATATTATCGATCACATTCAAAGATGAGGACTCCATTGATCATGTCACCCAAGAAGAGACCAATCCAGTCTAAAATAAGCCCTCAAAAATTGAAAAAGAACTATCCATACAAGAACTTATAAGAACCATGGAAGAAACAAAAGACCCCAAGCTCAATCTCAAACTCCTAATGCAAGCCATGAACCTTCAAGACAAGCGTGAATATGATTTGAAATCCTCAACCAGTGTCAATATGGGCTATGTTGAAATAAAACAAGAGGAGAAATATGTTGCAGCTCCTAAACTAATGGTTAATGGATGTAATGATGAAATAAAGGTATTTTATTTCCCATTTAAAGAGGAATACTCTTTCCATGATGAATAAATTGAAGAAAGGAGTTTTGAGGCCTTTGAAGCGGAAGCTCCTTTGGAAAAAATAGTGATAAAATGCAATGATTCCCAAGATGATGAAGTAATGCCTCCAGATATTTTCCTTGAGCTACAAAATAAAGATCCTTCAAAGGCATACAAAGATGAATTGTAGGAAGTAACAAAGGAGATCTCCATGCAAGAACTATTGGATGCAGTAGAAGTTGATGAAGACCCTGAGTTGATTCTTGATCTCTTAACTCATGTCATGGCCATACAAGACAAGTATGAGTTTTCCTTGGATCCCCATGTCAGTACTCAAATGCCTCATAGTGGAGTAGGGATAAGGGATGAATCTAAGGTTTCTCATGGAGAAGATATCGATGATCATAAACCTGGGAAATAAAGTAACTCAGAATATTCAATAAATTTGAATGAAAATCAGATTTGGGGTAGCGATGAGATGCTTAATGAAGAATCAACTATGTGGATAAACACAGAAGGTAACTAACAATATGAAACCGATTTGAAAGAACATGAAGGGAATGAAATTTATAAGAAAATTTCGGAGCATCAAGAAGCTCATGTAGGCTCACTCTTACAAAGTGTACATATGAATGTAAAAGCACCTAGATTTCATAAGCAGATGAGGAGAGTAGGCTACTTTTTGCAACTAGTCAACGGCTTCGTAGAACATCATCATTCGGTGTTGCCTCTTCAAGGGTAACTTTTGAGGAATAAAAATTAGTTTAGTGAAATCGGGTTGTCCCCCTCTTTGTACCATAGGTTATTTATAGGTGTTTTTTCCTTTCTTTTGTGTGTTTTGTGTCTTCTTTCCATCATTTTGTGTGTTTGTGTGTGTGTGTGTGTGTTTCCTTCTTCGCTCTTTGTCTCTCTTGTTGTAATTTGTACATGAATCTGTAGGGCCTAATGGGTAATGCACTGGTCAATGGATCATATGGTCTAAATTTGAGACTCTAGATTCTCCTTATCATGTCTTCACTATGTTCAATCCATGTCATGTCCCCAAGCTAGAGCCAACTATTTTCATGCAAATGTGCAACAGAGAAATTGACAATTTTTAAGCATGACAACAATACCCATGTAGTAAAGTTTTTATGTTTTATCATTCCAAGGTACCCTAGGTCTACCCATTCATCCTAATAACCTCCCAATTGGTGTTAATTCATTCCCCTAGGTGATTTAGGAAATTCAAATCAGCCCCTAGGTGATTTTAGAAGTTCTTAAAAAAATGCTATCTCTGGGAAGTGTTGGTAAGGGCTATCATTGGCCTTCCCAGGACTGGGGAAACCCCCTGGATTGGAATGGAGGAGCCAAAACCAACATGGAGGTGAATTTAAGGCCTAAAAAACATCATGGAAGTTATTTTGGAAGTTTCAAGGAATATTTGAGGAGTTTGAAGCAGTTTGATCAAAATCAGGATTCACAGGCCTAGGCAGTGCACAAGCCAAAACAACTATTGAGCATCTGACGGTGATTCTAGGAGATCTGGATGGAGTTAGGAGAAAATAAAACATATTTTGAAAGGCAATTCAAGAATCTACAAGTTTATGAAATTATTTTTTTCACAACACTTTGGTGCAATGATTTTGCAAGCAATTTTTCGTATGTATAGGTGGAGTACTAGATTAACAATCATATTTTTCAGGGATCAAATGGATGAATCAAGACCTGAAACACCCACCATTGGATTCAAAAGGAAATTTCCAGTCAAAATCATATATAATTTCATCAAAAAAATTCCATGTGGACCTCAAGATATTATTGTTGCAGGTTGTCCTTAAGGTTCGGGAGTTAGTCAAATTTTCAGCTCCAGGAGCTTGGCGGGATTTCGTATCCTTCACATCCCTCAAGGTCAGGGACATGAAGGTTTGGAAAATTTTCCTATCCCCCATTAAGCCCTCTAGGCCCACATATGACCTTCAGGATCGCTATTTCAACCCCCAGGTGCTTAAAGGAGCTCAAAGCCTTCACTATTGGATCGTTGCCATGTGTCATCATTGGGAGTGGCATGGAATTTAATGTCCCTCATGTCCCTTTGAGGTGAGGGACATAAAACATGGAAAAAATTTCCCAACCTCTAAGGAGACTCCTGGTCACTCATGTGACCTCTTCAAGAGTGAATTTCCATCCCCCAGGTGTTTGTCAGGCCTCCATTCTTAACCGTCAGATCTCCGCCACGTGTCATCACCTTACTCGCCATGGAATTTGATGTCCTTCACATCCCTTTGAGGTGAGGGACAAAAAAAATGGAAAAAATTTCCCCACTCTTATTGTGCATTTTTTTAATAATTTAAATCCGGCACTTAGCCATTTTCCCCCCATTTCTCCTTCACATCTTCATACCTTGCCATGGCTTTATTCATGATTGTCTAGACACCCAATCCACCATTTTTGCTCTGAGCCATCTCCACCATGGCCACAAAAACCATCCAATTCATCAAAATGCATACGTCTTAGAGAAAAAATGGGTCGAAAAAATGAGAAATGGTAGAGAAACGAAGCGAAAACCAATATTTTTGCCAGATAACCATGACGTCACCCAATCTAAAAATCTTCATATCTTGCAAAATACAAATTGGATTGAGGTGTCGTCTTTCACAGACTTCCACATTTTTTAAGATGATAAAGATGTAATGAATGGGAGGTAAAATGGTTCCCTGAAACATTTGTTCCAACAAAATCCCCATTTCGTGCACCGGCTCACATTTGTCTAATTTCCCTTCAATCCGATAATGGAAATAAGTTGAAAACTTGCAAACAGACTCCAAATGAAAAACCTATCGCAATGGAGTTGTTTTTTGTTGGGAATAGAATTTTTTGTTTGCAAGAGGTTTTTGTATTGTATATTTTCAGGTATTCCGTTAGTCAAAGTGTGACACACAGGAGATCAAAGGAGAGCAAGTGTGAAACCCTAGCGACAGTATCAAAACCAAGTTCTGACCATTTTGGTAGACTCCAGTGCCCCCACAGAGGTCTATGGCACCCGCAAGTGCCCTCGCCATCACTCAAGCACCCATGTCCAAGAATTTCTAGCATCTCTACATTTTTCTAAGCATCATTGCGATAGTTTTAGTTTCTCTTTCATCAATTCATCCAGTCTAGACACACTTCTGGATAAGAAAAATCAAGGTAAGTGCCCTAACTCTTCCATTTTCTTTCTTGATTAAATCAAATAAATTTCCTAGCATCTGTAGTTCATTGTATATCATTTGTAGAAATCATTGCTTCTATATTTTAATAAAATATATTTGGATTTTATTGAATTAGAGGTAGTGGAAGAAGATAGACACAAAATAGATTTCATAACTCCATGGGGAACTTTTGCCTATAAAATAATGTCATTGGCCTTATCAATGTTGGAGGAACCTTTCAAAGGGAGATGAATCTTGCCTTCAAAAATATCAAGCACTACATTTTTATTCACCTTGATGATCTTATAGTCTTCTCTAAAGGGTGGGGAGATCACCTAAAACATTTGGAACAAGTGCTGATTAGGTACCCATAACATGGGATTTCTCTTAATCCAAAAAAGTGCATTTTTGGTTTTACATAAGAGAAACTCCTTGGAAACATCATGAACAATGATGGAGCCTAAATTGATCTCTAGAGGATAAAATCAATTCAAGCACTCTACCTTCCCACCAACAAGAAAGGATTCCCTTATTTCTTTGGGAAGGTAAACTTCCTCCATCACTTTGTTCCATATTTTTTTGAATTAAAAAAGAACATTATAAACATAATGAAACCTCAAGCAAGTTTCAGAGGAAAGGAGGAATTTGATGCAAACAAGGAAGAAATTGCTAAGGCCCCTACCCTGGTATGTCCAAATTTTGACAAATATTTTATTTTGTATTGTTATGCTTCAGAACATACTAGCTCCCCCATCTTAGTTCAGAATAATAAAGAGGGTATTAAAGCACCTATTGCCTTTATGATTTTCCCACTAAAATTTCACGAGCTAAAATACAATCAAATGGAGAAGCGTGTATATGTCATGGTCAAAGAAGTGAATAATTTCATATTCTACATCCTCAACTCACACACTATGGTTATGATTTCAAGGTTGGAAATAAAATTAATTCCGACTCAGAAAAATTTGGGAGTTAAAAGAGCTAATTGGGTGGCCAAGATCTAGGACTATGACTTGGATATCCAACCATCAAATCTGGTCTAGAGAAATGGTCTATGTAGGCTAATGGCTGAAGATGAGTCTCTCATAACTTAGAATGAAGAAAAGTAGTGTCAATGATATGGATGTGTAGGTAAGGAATTACCACATGTTCTTTTTGTAAGAACCACCAATGAGTGGTATTCTAATATTCCATACTTTCTCACTTATGGTGAGTGTTTGACACATCTTGACTATAAGTAAAAATGGACTCTCAAGTTGAAATCAACCATGTATGTCATATGAAATCATGTGTTATATAAGAGAGGGCTTGACAGATGTTTCCTAAGGTGTATTCATAAAGAACAACAAGATTTTTTTTTTAAATCTTACCATAACTAATCTTGTGGTGGAAATTTCTCCACCATGGCGATGGCTCACAAAATCCTCTGTGGTAGGTATTATTGGCCTACATTGTTTACACATGCTCAACAATGGGTTTCCAAATGTGAGCCTTATCAACAATTTGTAAGAAGACCAAAGCTTGTTGCACTCCTTCTTAGAACAATGGTCATTGAGGAACCATTCTAGCAGTGGGTCCTATATTTCATTGGTGCAGCCCTCACTCAAATAAATTTCATGCCTATGTGCTCAAAACCACATACTAATTCTCCAAATTAGTGGAGATTGTCTCAATCAAACAAGCTAATACCAAAACAGTATATAATTTCATCAAAGAAAGGATCATCATCTGTTTGGGAATTCCTTAGAAGGTGGTATTTGATAATGCAATATACTTTTCATCAATGGAGTTGATCGAGTTTTGTTATAGTTACAGAATCTTGCTTTCACATGCATCATACTATTACCTGCAAGAGAATGTTTAGGTTGAATATAGAAACAATAATATTGTAATAATTTTACGTAATTTGGTTGATTAAAATTAAAGGAATTGGCACAATAAAATTTACAATGTACTTTGGGTGGATAGGATTGTCTCGAAAAAGGAAATAGGCACGCCATAATTCTAGTTGTTTTATGGGATCAATGTTGAGATTTCAGTCACAATTGAACTACCTGCTCTCCAATTGATAAGGGAAGTTGAAGATGGACAATTCCATGATTCTTTAGATAAGAGGATTCTATATACTGATAAAATCAGTGAAGACGGGTTGAAGGTGGTTGATCGAATCAAGGAACATCAGTTGAAAGTGAAGAAAATATTTTATAAAAAGGGTAAGGAAATAGATTTCCACATTGGTGATCTTGTCTTATTATGAGATAAAATAAGAGAGCCAAAAATAAGTCATCGAACACTTGACTCTTTGTGTTTTGGACAATTCCATATTTGGGAGACATGAAGAGAAAATAATTATATCTCTCGTATCTGGATGGTACCCATTTGGAATTACCTCGTAGTGGGAAATACTTGAAATTTTACATACAGTGAAAGTGGGTTGTCCCCCACATGTACCATAGGTGAAATTAGGTTATTTGTTTCCTTTTCTTGTTTTTGTGTTTTTTATCTATTGTGTGTTTTGTTTCCCTTGTGTTGTTATGTGTATATGTTCAATAAAGGAAGTTTCATTGTATATCCCTGTTATGACTCTATATCTTAATGGATAAGGCAATGGTCCTCGTAGTGTCTTTAGATTATGGATTTCATGCTTTTCTTATCCTCACTCTGTTTGATCTAGAACAAGTCCCTAGAAAGAGCTATTTGTTTTCATGCAAAATTTTTGTTTCATTGCAAAGTAGAGATAAAACAAATAAGAGGTAAGGTAGGGTAGGAGGAATACCTATGATAATATAAGAATATGGTGTGTGTACATTGAATTTTTACCAATTTGATTGTGAAGAGATTCGATTTGGCTAGGAGGAACGACTTGAAATAGAATAAAAGACCAAAAAATAGGATTTAAAATATCCGTTGGTGGATTTCCTAGAGGAAGCTAGATCTGGGAAGTGGGGTATTTCCTAGAAGGTTGTCAATCCATGTTTTAAAAAAAGTTAATGCTAATAAAGAACATGAAATAAAGAGACTTGTTGTATAGTTTAGGTATCCTACACAGGAATAATAAATTAAATCTAGTCTAATAAATGCATATAATACTAAATCTAAAAAAGTTGCTTAATGGTTCGAGGTCTGCGGGTATGATAGAGAGTGTTACAAAGGTTTGGGTGAGGTTCTAGGAAGTTTTTAGAGGTTTTTGATAGGTAAATTAGGTTGTTGGTTTGGAGGAAATTACTAGTCACAGAGACCGGTATTGGTTGGGTGACCAATGCTAGTCTTGGTAATGAACCAATGCCGGTTGGGTGATCGGTGTCGGTAGGGGAAATGGGATGAAAATATTGCAAAAGGGAGATTTGGATCTCTCTGTGATTGCACAAAGAGTAAAAGGGAGCTTGGATAAGGTCGTGGGATTTGTATGAGGACTCATAGATAATAAGATAAGTGTTTGGGTGAGGTATGAAGGGTAAATGGTAGATTGTTTGGTGAAGGTACAGTGGGAGAGATTCATGTATGATAGAGGGTAGAATGAAATAGATAGTTAATAAATACCTAATCTATCAACATGAATGAAAAAGTAGGAATGTACTTACTTGTGAAATGGAGATGAATAATAGGAGGTGATGATGGTTTTAGAAGAAGGTTTTTGTGAACGAATGCAGCAGTGGCAGAAGGGAAGGATGCTTCCATGTGAGTGCACTGGAGTTCTGGATCAATCTTTTGATGAATGGTGTGGTGTATGAACGTTGTAAGGGCCTCTGGTATGTCTCAAGATCACTGGAAATCTCAAGATTCGGGATGCAAGGTCACAAGATCTAAGAAACCAAATTCAGAACTTGAACAAAGAGTTTGGAAAACCTATTTAAGGTAACTGATGGTGGTTAGGTAACCAATGCCAACCGAGGAATAACTAGCGTCGATTAGGGATAAAAGGTCATATATGCTAAAAATAGTCTGATTCCTCCCAAATTTGGCGTGATTGAGATTTTGTTTCTGGGTCAAAAGTTTGGAATGATGCTAAATGGAGTGAGAAGTTGGTTGGAGGAATGATAGGCAATTAAGGTTAGGGTTAGAATGAGTCCTAGTTAGTTAAGGATAAGTGGGGACCTTAGTATAGGTCAACTAATGGGCTTGGAATAGGTCTAGAGATGAGGTGGAGAGATAGGTGGAGGTGAGATAATTAATTTAATTTTGGTAATTAAATTAATTAATGTGTGAAGGGGTCATGGTGGGGGGTAATATTGAATTAATTAATCAAAGGGGAGTTATAGGGTTGTGACCTAATTTTGGGTTTCTACATTTTCCCCTTTTTTCATGTAGCTTGTATTGATAAGCAGTAATGACAAAAACATAGGAAGTGGTTGCCCCAAGTAAGGGTAGAGGTGAGGTTGCCCCAAGTATGGGTGGAGGTAAACCCCCTCAAACCGGGAACTGCTAAATTAGTAGGCCGGCATCGATGATGGGTTCGATAAAGTGGTAGTTGATGAGAAACAAGGTAAGGTGTGGATATAGGCAATGTTGATATCGGTGTGGGTATTTGGTGGGGGAATTCAAAAGCACTCACACATGTCGAGAATGTGATAAGGCACTAGGCTAAAGAGATCACAAACGCTACATCATCAAAGGTTGATAGTTTATCCAAACAAGGTTGATATGGTCCAGGTATCCAAGGTATAGGATACGGTCCTAGAAACACAACGAGGCTAGGTACAGGAATGAGCATTAGGTGTGTTCCAAAGCACCAAAAGGTTTTTTCTGGTCAAGATAAACATCACAGCATCAGGAAAGGCAAGGTTGGTAGGCTAAACAACACGAGTAACGTCATCTCAAGGTACAATAAGTAAGCAAATTCAAGTTTCAAATAGGCGAGGTTAGTGTGGGTATATAGGTTAGGCCATAGGAAAGGCCGAGGTGTAGGTAGAAGATGCCCCGAAGTATATTGAGGTCAAGGGTAGGTAATAAGGTTTTTAGGTGAGCCTGTCAGGCTAGGATAAGGCCTTGGTAGTAAGAAAATGGCATCTTGCATCAAAATTTTCAGAAAATTAGGTATAATGGGGTTAGGCAGGGTGATCGATATTGGTTAAGGGTGAACCGACGTCAGTAATGGTAACCGATGCTAGTCACCTAGGGCATGACCTGACTAACGTCAATCAGGAAAATTTGGGTTTAAAACGGAAAACCAGCGTGAAAAAGGTTTCATTTTTGCCTTTCAAAATTGAGAAAATGATATGGAGAGAGAGCTTTTGCAAGAAAAATGACAAGGAGATGTAGGAGGCTGAGTTAGCAAGATGATTGAGCGGTTAATAGGAGTGGAGTTTGCGGGCCCACTAGATCTGTACGAAAGATTTGATTGGTTGAGATTTGAGAGGTTAATTCAGACATGGAAGAGGTAGGAGAGGGCATAAGAGGACCTCCAGTGCAGAGACCAGACATCCCACTATAGAGACGGAGCCGAGTAGAGGTAGGATTCAAGCTCCATTTGTGTTTTTTGTGAAAACTAAGGTAGAAAAATGAAGAATTTATATTTTGAAATTTGGTTTAAAGTGGGTGAAATTGGATATAGGGAGGGCCAAAACTAGTTTAATTTGGTGGGAAAATTAATGTAGAGGCAATAAGGGGTGGTTTGAGTAGTTAATTTAGGTGTTTTAGTTAAATTTTTTAAAATGAGGATGTGGGGGTTTAGGCCTAGGGCTGAACCAGTGACTGACATCAGTCAGGTATTAGCCAACATCAGTAAGCTAGCCAGCATCAGTAGGGATTAAAGGGGGACTAGGTATCAGTCAGGGTGATCGATGTTGGTCACTATGATAAGTGACTAAGGCTCAAAAAGGGATTTTTGGAAAGCGAAAAGAGTAAGAGAGGGATGGTTAGTGTTAAGTGAAGTATGAGTGGGATAGGTTAAGGGTAAGTTAAGGTAGAATAGATGGGTTTGAGTTAATGTAAGTATAAATGGGTGGGTTAGGGTGAAGTTAGGTAAGAATGGGTGGGTTAGGGGTAAGTTAGGGTGGAATAGGTGGGTGTGAGTTAATGTAGGTATAAATGGGTGGGTTATGGTGACATTAGGTAGGAATGGATAAACTAGGGTTAGTTAGGGTGGAATAGGTTGGTTAGGGTTAGTAGGGTCATATCAAAGGTATAGGTTAACAATGTAGGACAGACACAAGATAGATAAGGAAAGCTAGTTCAATTGGTTAAGGTGGGAGAGGATTGAATCGGAATAAGTGTAGATGTTTAGGCTAGATAGAATATATATTAGGTGAATAGGTTGGGTACAGGGTGGGAAGGTTGGGAAAGTTACATATAGGTATTGGGCTGGGTAGAGTCAAATAAATGATTGAAAGGGAAAATTGATTAACAAGTTTAAATGGTGATGATGTAGGCACGCCAGCAGTTGACCATGAGAGATAGGATACCACCTCTTTTGGTGCAGATGATACCCAACGTTACTGAGGATGAATGGGATCATATGAGGGATGTTGGGTTGGGCACCATTAGGTGATATACACGTATTTTTAGGGATCACAACATGATGGTCACTCTCATCAACAGATGGCATTCAACAACCAACACATTCCATCTACTGATAAGTGAGATGACCATCACTTTAGAGGATGTCTACCAGGATCTTGAGGCTATTGATTATTTAGGGAGTCTTTATATCAGATTTCTTTGGATGAGTCATTTGATCCTATATTTACAGTTTTTGGATAGGCCATGGGAGCTTTGTCTTATCATAGTGATAGCATCAATTATGGGGATATGTACGTTGCACACCCACATGAGACCATATTATCAATGTTGATGATGGTGGCTATTGCATGTTATGCTCTCCTAGATCCAAAGGGTGCGAGATTTCCACTAGGTATTAATGGGAGTGTTAGATGATATGATTGAGGAGTGATTTTGTTTCACATGGGTGCCATCTTATCTGGTACAACTTTATAAGGAGTTGTTTGCGTATCGGAGGATTCTGCAGTTTGTTGTGTGTTGCACCTATCTTCTTCATTGTTGGGCCTACGAGCACATAGTGTGTCTGCATCCACCATGCCTTCCATAATAGGATTGGTTCAGAGGGGTTTACAAAGTAGATTTCATGAGATGGATACTAATAGGATCACATTCTAGGGTGGACGAGGTGTCATGAGATGTGACATATTACAGGAGACTGTTAGATGGCATATCAGGAGTCGATATTCTATGGTGGCCTTATGTTGATTTCCCTTTATATGGGGGCATGGTAGAGGAGTTGGAAGGATTACAGTTGGTTAGATGGATATAGGGACAGCAACTCGGGGAGCATGAGATGATTTCTGGATGACTGAGTTAGACTCCATTTTGGGCTTCAAGCAGGATGTGCCTCCACCATTTCCATGGTATCATAGGGATGACATGGAGAGACATTTATCTCCACCACATCCCGCAGATACAGCGAGGCAGGAGGAGTAGGTTACCAATAGGAGGATTGATGATGTAAGCACCATGACTAATGGTTACAGGTGGTGGCGGATAGCCCACCTACAGGCAGCATTGCTGAGGTCAAGACAACCAGACTTGGCCACCATTATAGTAGAGAGAGACTAGATTACAGGGAGTCAGGTGACTAGGTTACAGTGGCATTTGGCTCAGGCACAAGCACATTGACTACCCTACATGGATAGCTAGCACAAGCCCAAGGCAAGCATAGGTAGGGGATGGGGACAGGTTGTAGGACTACAGGCTTCAGGTTGACTACTTTACAATCATAGGTGGCCTCATCACATATAGAGCTAGCAGCTACACAAGCACTGATAGCAGGAAAAGGTCCCATTGTATAAGCAACATGATATGGTATGCAGGTAGGTGCGAGAGCTATGGCACCACCACAGGTGATTTCTATGGACAGGTATAGGGCGATGGTGACCTAGGCTAGGTAGTATGAGATATTCTTACAGAGAGTGGTGTTCTATTTGTTTCATATGCCGAGTATAGGGAACAAAAGGCAGCGAGTGAGAGGTCTAGTTCATGGACCCACAATACCAATAGTTTAGGTAACCACTAGTCACATAGGACAAGGGCCACCATTGAGACAGGGTCCACTAGTTGGAGTCAGAGGCCGAGGCCAGGGGAGGAGACAAGGGAGAGAAACAGAGGTGTCGGGCCCTCCTACAGATGATATGGATGATGTAGTTATGTGTTATTTTGATTTTTGATACATATATACCGGCCTATGTGGTGAAGAGGCGAGATGTATATGAGATATTTTGACTATACTTCAAAGTTATATCTGGTCTATACAGGTGTATTGCATAGGTGACCAGACATTCATAGTTATAAAGTTGATGATGATATGTACATATGATGTGTTTGATTTTATTTCTATTGTATTGTTATCATGAAAACTAGATATAGGCATGGTTTTTTATGGTTGTTAATTTGATTTCATTTCCATTACTATTGATGTCATGGAAAATAGGAGATTAGGCATTTTTGAGATAATGTATGATTATGACTTGGTTTAATTTCCATTCCAGTATATTGGTATGATGGAAACTAGTTATAGGCATGGTTTGGTTAAAATTTCCATTGTTATTGGTTTATGGAAATTAATTATAGGCATGGTTTAGTGAATGTATTGATGATTTTTTTGCATTTCCATTATATTGAATTGTCATGGAAACTAGATGATTATGCATGGGTGTAATTTGAGTTTTAAATAGATTCCAATTTTTAATGTATTGATTATAGAAACTATCTATGTAGGCATGGTTTGTTAGTTTGAATGAATGGTGTAATTTCCAATGTATTGATGTTATGGAAATTAGATGTAGGCATGGTGGTGTTTGATTTGTTTAATATTTAATTTCCAAGTTATTGGTATTATGGAAAATAAAAATGTTATAGCATGATGATGGTTTTTTGTGTTAACTTTCAAGTTATTGTTTATGTGGAAAATAACTAAGTAGGTTTTAGTTATGGGGGAAGAATGGTGGGGGAAAAGAGTGGTCGAGCTAACCTTCAAGGGCCCCATGCCCTTAGAGAGTTGCCTACATAGCCCTTTCTAAAGGGGCCTCAGGCTGATGTAGTTCTCCCTTAAACCAGGGAAGAATGAGATTGGATTAGGTAAGTTGAGTAGGTAGATTGGGTAAGTACTTTGGGTACATAGGTTGGAATAAGTTGGTTGGGTAAGGTATGTTTAAAAATAGGCAAGGTCGAATGTTGAATAGGTAATATGCAAGGTGAGTTAAGTGTAGTCATAGATGAATGT
The DNA here is from genome assembly GCA_019776745.2 of Taxus chinensis. Lineage (NCBI taxonomy): Eukaryota > Viridiplantae > Streptophyta > Pinopsida > Cupressales > Taxaceae > Taxus > Taxus chinensis. The sequence goes on from CM034147.1 coordinate 10,385,327, forward strand.
GTTAGGATTTATTCAATTTCAATGATCTTTTCCTTTTTGAAGAAACAATAAGTAAACAAATAAGAAAAATAAAAGAGGTGGCATGCCCATATTTGGAAAGGACAATAGGTGGCATACCCTAGATACATTGCATGAGTGATGGGTCTAGAGTTGAAAGAAGTTGTGTGATCACAATGTGTAGAATACACACCACATCCCTTGAGTGGATAGGAGTAAATAAATAGAAGGTAGGGTGAAGGGGTTCATTAAGTGTAACCTTGTTTTGGGATAGCATTCCCCTTTTGCAAGACACCCAAAACAAGAATAGGCAAGTCCACAACCAAAAGTTCATATTTTTCTTGACTTTTTATTTTGTATAGATTGATCAATGCGGGAAGTCTATATTGGGATAAATAGGCTCTCCTTGAGGTCTTCGTGAAGTTGATCGATGCGAGAAACTCCAAAATTATTTATTTTTCTTTAACAAAATAGTCTTCTTTTTTTATAGACTAAGTACAATGAGAAACTAGCTTTCTATAGTTATCCTTCGAGTGAATAGTTAATTTCTATCAGAAAGAGAGATACATAGATGTCCTTTTGAGGGATTCATCTATTTGCAAGAAGTTTAACTCAAGGAGTAAATTTTTAGGTATCCCAAGTATTTTTTTTGCTTTTATTTTGTTACTTGAAGTCATGGACAAGACTATAAAGGAATATAGGCCTCTTTTATGAAGGCCAAAAACCATAGCATGAAAAGGTTAGCTATGAAAGAGGGGTTTTAAGTGACGAATGACCATGGGATTCCATCCTAAAAAGGTCAAAAATTATCCATGAGAATTATGCCATGAGTAGAGTCATGGTACTCATATTCAAGACAAGGTTGAAAGGGTGACAGATAATCACATTTTTTTTTTAGTCATTGGTCCTTAAAAGAGATAATTGAAAGGAAATGTTTGCTCAAGGGACGAGCATCTAAGTGACATAAAATGATGTAGTAATTTATTAAACTATAGAATGGTCAAAGATGTAAATCATTAATGGACTAGGGTTCAGGTTTACCCTCAAGAGAGGATAAACGATAAGCACCTGATCCATAGGTATGAGTGACGATATATGGTCCAAGCCAATAAGGAAAAAACTTGCCTCGTTTACTTTTCTCGGCTTTGGTTGCATGTTGGTTTTCCTTGAGGACAAGATCACCAACCTTGAAGGTTCATTCATGAAGATGTTTTTCATAGGCACGCTTGATGTGTTTTTGGTAGATTTGAAGGTAGTCTAGAGCATTTAGACGGTGTTTGTCTAGTAACTCAAGTTGTGCCAAACATTCTTGGTGGAAATCATCATCAAAGAGCATATCTTTGAGTGATATATGAAGAGATGGAATTTGGACTTCAATAGGTAGGACGACCTCTGTACCATAGACCAAAGAGAAAGGTGTGGCGTTGCCAGAGGTACGAATGCCAACATGATAAGCCCATAAGGTGAAAGGAATGTGTGTGTGCTAATCCTTACCAATGTCATCGAAAACTTTCATAAGAATTTTATTTAGGGTTTTTTTGGAAGATTCAACTTGGCCATTTATCTGTGTGTAATAGGGTGAAGAGAAACTTATTTAAATGCCAAAGTTATCGGATAGTTTATGTAGGGTTTTATTTTTGAACTGTTTGTCATTATCAATGATAAGGCGGTAATGGACACCAAAACAAAAAATTATATGATGATTGATGAACTCCACGATCTTTTTAGCTTTGGTAGAAATGAGAGGAACGACCTCCACCCATTTTTTGTAGTATTTGGTCCTTGTGATGATCCGTTGATGACGTTGAGAAGAATGATGGTTAATCTCACCGATGAGATCGAAACCCCATTGAGAGAAATTCCAAAATTATCTTGCGACTTGTAAGGCATGACTTGGGATGTGGTGAAGGTTAGCATGTTGCTGACACTTCACAAAATTCTTGACGTATTCACAGTATTCTTGGTTAAGGGTTGGCTAGTAATAGCCGAGGCCAAGCATAAGTTTAGCAATGACGAGGACACTAAAATTTCCACCAAAAATCCCACCATGGATTTCTTTGATGTTGTATGGAATTTCGGAACTAGTGAGGTGCCTAATGAGAATAATGTCAAAGCCACATTTGTAGAGAAGACCTCCCATGATGACATAGTGAAAGGAAATTTTGAGGAAGGCTCAACATCCATTGTGAGTGAGATCTGGAGGGAGAATCAAGAGGGAGATATATTCTGTGAATTGCCAATTGCAAACATTGTGTGGGTCGGTTTTGATTCTTCCCACAAAATTTATACCGCGAATAAGATAAGAGGGTGACTGCAACAATTGTACTTTGACAAATATTTTAGAGTTTGAAGCTGAGGGAGGTATTTGTGAGGTAAGGAAAGCCATGGTATCCAAAAATTTGTTGGTGGATCGCGGAGTGGTTGGAATGAGGTAGGTGTCAAACGTGGTCAAAATTTTGTTGACATGATGTTTATACTTTTAAAGGACATCATTACAAAACTGGTACAAACAATTGACTTGGTTCACAACCAATTGAGAGACACCAAAGATATTAATGGTTTAAACAGCTAGGGCTATGGTAGTTTGAAGACCCAGGACAAGTGCTTTATACTCGATGATGTTTTTGGTGTAGTCAAAATAGAGTTTGAAGGATAGAGGTATAGGCTCATGGTCAAGTGGAATGAGGATGACCCCTACCCCACCATCGTGTTGACATTTAGAACTATCAAAGAATAATTTCATATGATACATTGTGTCATCAAGGGAGAGGGTAGTGATATATTTGTTTGTCTTAAATACTTTAGGATATATAGTTGAAGTATCCAAGGACAACATCTGTATTTGGTTGGACACTGGGATTTGAAGGTGCCCCCAAATCATGGATTAATTTACATACTCTAAGTGATAAAAAAAATGAGAGAATGGTGTAGAGGTAGAGGAGGATGTAGAGGACTTGGTGGTAATCCCTATGAATAATTCTGAGGTCTATGAGACAAGGAATTTTTTGGCTTCTGGCTCTGCAGGTAAAAGCGATGCAAGAAGGTTAACAGGATCTTGGAAGATCCTGGGAGAAGCATTGCTTACAGGAAGAGGACATAAAATTGGTTCCTTTATAGGTCAATGAGGGATTGAAGAATATTCCTTAGGTATAGAAGAGGATAAGATAGAATCTTTCATGGGTATAAGCATGGGTAATGAAAGCTCCTCAATAGATGGAGGGATAAGTGGGGTGAGATCCTATGTAGATGAAGGAGTAGGTGAGGTATGCTGCTTGGTGGGTAAAACAGTGGGTAGCATAGGTTCCTCCATAGGTAGAGGAGTAGGTGAAATAGGATCCTCCGTGGGTAGAGGATCTCACACAATAGTTTCCTCAATGGATGGGATGGGAGGAAACTGAGAAGTGTCAAAGACAGCATGGACGTCGTGAACATTGGTATCATTACTAGAGGTCTCACCAGCTTGGTTTGATGAATGGGTATGGTTTCGAAAAGGTTTCTTAAAGACCTAAAGGTTTTAATTTTCCTGCTTGTTAGGGTTTTCTAGGATGATATCTCCATTATCTAACATTTCCTAGATAATGTTCTTGAATGTTTTACAATTGTCATCACTATGTCCCTTAACATAGTGATAGTTTCCGTAGTCATTATCCTTATACCGTGTGGGTATAGGATGGGAAGGGTCAAAACCAGTATGTGGTTTGATAGGTGAAAGGGTGATGGCTTCCTCTTTTAACAACTTTTCCAACACATAGGAGTAAGGTTCTCCTATGGGGGTATAACATTTCTATTCATACTTGTACTGGAAATTCTAAATAAGAGAGAGATTAGGAGGAGGTTTTGGTTGGTTTGATGGATGAGAGGGGTCGGCTTTCAAGACCACTGCATTTTCAAATCCTTTTACCTTAGAATGATAGTTTTGCGGCTTAGAATAAGAAGAGGAGTCATTTGACCTAAACAAAGCATTCTTATTACACAACTTAATATTTTCCTCTTTAAGGTCATGAATCTCTATCTTCCATGTCATGGTGAATGCCTCATTAAACATTTGGAATGTTTCTACCTGAAGATTTGGGGAAATGTGTTTGGCATAGTGAAGATCTAAATAAAAACATAAGGGAAATACACAAGGGTTTACACCCACTCATGTGAAATATATATAAAACTGATCCATACATATGTAAGTGAAAATGGAACCACACATATATTCATATTAAGTATGTTGATAACCACATTACATTAACTAAGGAAATAAAAAATATTTATGATAATGCAGACCAATTTCATGCATGAAAACTGGACTTAAGCCCTTCATAGTACAAAGAAAAATATTCATACCCATTCCCTTGATACAACATACTCTTACAGATCCTATGAACCCAACCCATAGAGCTCTCACAACATTACTGCATAGCTTCACCTCTCTTCAATTCTTTGTCTCTCCATGTGTCCTCTCTCTTCTACCGAGAACTCATATATATAGCCTTATCAAGCACTTCCATGCCTTTCTAAAGTTGTAGATCAACCACCATGTGTCCAAGTGGTCCTCCATGGGAGCATGCTCCTTCAGATGCAAGATCTTCATCCTTCGCCATGATGACATTATGGAATATTCTATTGCAAGGTATATTCCTTTTGTGGGCACCAAGTTTCTAGGCTGGCACCTGATCCACTCCACATGCACAGTCGAGTCATGTTTTCCTCTTGTTCTTCCCGATATGCCAAATATGGCTAACTCCCAAAACCTTTTCTCTACCTTGTATGTGTGTGCCACTGGTTATTCTAAACCCTCATAAAACCATGTCCTATGCACTTTCACCTTGTGTACCCTTCTTCAAATATTCCTTGCGTGCCCACACACCTTCTTATACTTAGTCAATATTTTAGGGGCCCAACCTCATCCCACACTACGCTTGTTCTCCACCCTCAGGAACACCTTCTCAATGAATAAAGAATGATTATCCTTGAATAGTTTGGAGAAAGAATAAAGGAATGAAGAATTAGGGGAAGAATGAAAGAATGGGGAAACTATGATTACTTCTGCAAGAAGAGGGGGAAATATTTTGTCAATTCTACCTCCAACTTATTCCAGGTATCGACCTCACTTTGTGCATGTTGACAAAGGTCACTGACTAGGGTACTCATCTCTTAAAATCTTAGCCCTTCTCATTAGGCATTCATTGTTTCCATGGTACCCTCCACATGCTTTCCCAAATCCTTGAGCATTTCCATCCTTCGAGTGATCTGGGGATATAACTCCTTCAGCCGGTTTTTGATTGAGCCTCGCAAGGTCTCAATAGCATCTTATTTCTTCTCCACCTCAACTAGAATTTTTTCATGTTCCACCTTATTCCCCTTGTCCTTCTCCTAGAAATACTTGAGATCTGCTTCATGGGTGGTAGCTAGAGTGCTCACCAATCTATCTTTATCGGTGCAGTTTTCATAAGTGGCCTCAATGACTTGGGTGGTAGCTTTCACATCCACAAGGACTTTCTTATATTGGGAAACAATTGCCACAACCTTCATCTTTTCCTCCTATTTGCATGTTGATGCCTCCACTGCAGACTCCAAGGCCAGTGGTCACCTTTTCATTGTCAGGATGTGGGTCAAGTCCTCTACGAACTCTAGGGTGGATCCATACTACTACGCTAGTGGCATTAGATCTTGATGCTTCAAAAAAATAGCATCTGTGATCATCTCTACTTTCTTGTAAACCTCGCGCACCCTTGCATTCTCTTCTTTAAACTCATGCCTTATCTGAGAATTGATTATTTCCTCCTGCTTTAAGTCCTTGGTTCTTTCCTCAATTTCTTCTGCCTTTTTTTCTAGATCTACCTCTTGGAACTTCACCCTGTCATTCCTCCTGAATATTCTGGCTTCTACTTCAACCAAAACCTTGTTCAACGTGTAGCAGATTTTCTCATATGATAGCCGCTTAGCGCTTAGCAAGGGGTTATCTCCTTTTGAATCTGGTACCTTCATTATTTCCCCTTAGCTTACTTCAAATTCTAGCTCTTCGATGTGGGACTAAAATTCCCTAGAAATAATTTTCCTCGTCTGAGGGTATGTACCTTTTTCATAAAATGATTCCATAGCCAAGAGTTATTCTGTTGGTATGGTGCTTTGAAAGCACACACACAACATCTTGTTTGGATCATCAATATAGCTCATCCTCTGAACCTGTGATGCTTTTTCACTCTTTCTCCCTATGTGTGCAGCCTTAGGAAAGCTCACAACAAAACTGGGATCTCCTCCCATGCTACCATATTACTTTTCTACACTCTCCTCCTCTACTTCCTTCATCACCAGGTCCATGTTGCATTTGATCTCTTGCTCTACCAAGTCTTAGATTATCTTTGCTACTTATTTCTCCATGGCCTCATCTATCTATTCCTTTCTAAGGCTTTGGATTCTTTGTTATTTTATAACTTCTTCGCTTACCCCTTTGTACTAAGTATCCTCTTCTTCCTTTTCATTCTTCCTCTTGACAAATATGTACTCATTTTCTTCTTCATATTCATCCTCCTCCGAGTCATGTACTTTGAATACGAGAGGGCCTTGAACTGCCTTAGTTTCATCATCATCATCATCTCTTTCACCTCTATAGGCCTCCAAGCTCTCCATACCCTCTGAGTCATCTTCTTTTTTCACCTTCTGCTTCTTCCTGACAAGAGATTCTTCTTCCTTCTCCTCCTCCTATGGTGACATCTCCTAAGTGATGGATTCTTCATGCTTCGGAACTTATTCCTCTAGAGTCTTTGCTTTTACTGAGGACTTATTTCTCTACACATAAGTACTAGGCTTAGCACTTTTCTCTGGTGTGGTTACCACTTGTGTAGTTTGAACACTTGGTGTTTTCTACAACTCTTCTCTTTCCCTCTTCTTTGGCGTGGGTTTCTTCCTTCTTGTGGGGTCTTCAGGGATGGATACAACATTTTCCAAGTATGTTCCCTTTTCAAAAAAATTCCTTATGCGAAGATATATCCTTGTTACATCCCTTCCAGCAATTGGAAATGTTACTGACTTCATCATTTGTATCTCGTGGGAGACATATCTCTCTACATATGCATGCTTCTTGGGGTAAATTAATTTTCTACGTAGCTCCCTGTGGTCTTGATCCACCCCACTAAGGTCAAACTTTAGCCTTTTTGCCTCTTTGAACCCACCCCCACTTGGAAATATTGTGCAATGAAGGAGAAGGGAAGATTGCGCTAGGGGCTCATTGTTTCATCTGTCAACCTAAATATGACAATGCAAAAGCATTAATATACTGTGAATTCTACTTCTCCTTTAACAAGCGCAAGTAACTACTCTCGAATCATGCATTCTACCTAGGACACGTCCCTCATGAGCTTGTACCACTTCTCTAAACACACCTTTTGAGTGGCTTTCATGGTCTCACGAGTATATTTTTTGAACTGCTTTGCGGACAAGGGATCCTCTTCTGGGTACTCCCAAACAAACCTTTCCAGCCCATCGGGCACTCTGATCTCTGAGAAGAAAATTGTGAGGAGGATATTTCCAAATAGTATATTCTTGCCTTCTTGTGTGTTGCTAATGATTTCATCTGTGATGAAAGCAGAAAAGTTGTAGATGGTCCCCTTAGATATCTTCTGGCATATGTTCAACCATGCCTTGTTCACTTGATTCCATCTCTCTTGGTCATTAAGCTTGGTTACCAAGCACGCGGCCATCCTCATCACGGGTTTTGGGATCTCTACGATGTCAGAGTATCACAATCCTCTCTTGTAGTCATACGTAGCTACTTTTTCCTTGATGGCCTCCTTGTCGCTTAGGTCATCATCAATGTTATCCACCTCACAGATAAGGCATGTGAGCTTGGAAATTAACTAGGGAGTTATGCGCATCTTGTGCCCTACAAAATACAAATGGTCTTCGTGAACGCACGCCATTAGCCACTGATAGAGGCACTTAGGTTTTCTGAATTAGGGTAATTCATACAGTTTTAGTAACCCTACCTTCTCCAACTTATCCTTTACTTTGTCATTATATATGGGCATGCCCTCTAGTGTCTTCTTGTTTGTTGGGTGAAACAACTCCAAATCCATTTCTTTTAATGCCATGTCAGTGTGGTGAGTATAGCCACTCACAGTCATTTTCCATAAATGATATTCCCATTATTTTCCTAGAAATACCCCATCTAGGTATTGCATCTCCGTGTACCACTCTTCATTTGTGCTTGCAATGAAATCCATTTGCTTCCCCTTTCCCTTTCCCTTCTTATTTTTAGGTGATATGGTTGCTTTCTTTGGTGCCATTCTTTTGGTTAGGTTAACACTTCACACATTTTCTCCTTGCTCTGCTCTACCACTCTATCCAATCCTAATGCACAACCTTGTGAAGAAACCCTCCACACACCATGCCCTAGCCACCAAACCCTAACTAGAACAATTCTTCCACAAGATGAAACTTTTCAACAACTTTCTTCTCAACCACTTCCTTCATGCCCGTGTACTCCTTTCCTACTGGTTTGTTGATCTGAAAATAATCAGATTATTACTACCTGATCTCGGACCCTTGTAGGCTTTAAATATTTGCCGATGATTTTCTCCTTTTAAGTATTCAATTTGAAAATTAATGCAAGACAATAAGAAAATTGCACAAAGATTGATTACAGAGTTCGGTAATTGCCTACGTCTTCGGGTTCATGGTTGAACCATTCCACTAGTCAAAACTTGTAAGTTACAATAGTACTTTCACAAAAAAACCTAATGGAATTTTACTTGCCTATCAGTACACCAGTTCTTTGAAAAACTTACGATGATCAGTCGAATTTTTCTTCACCTTCTTGATGCACAATCTCCTTCGGCTTCGATCATCCTTCCCGACGCTATCTATGCGACGCTAGCACTCCGGTCAACAATCCAGGATTTGCAAGTAATTGGTGTGGCTCAATGGGCCTATTGGGTAGTTTATAATTTACTCCCAATCACAAATATTTCATCTACTATTTCCTAAAATAATAGGCCAATAGACAATACTTGTTGACACATCCCACAAATAAGCTTAACAAATAATAAGCTCGGGTGTGTGTGTGTGTCTTTTTTGTGTGTCTATTACAAAGAACAGGTTCCCTATTTATACAAAATTAGGGCCCTTAAAATATGCATTTGCATATTATCTTAGGCTAATATTATCCTAAACCCGTACCATGTAATTTGGGATAAAATTCCCATTTGGGCGGATTTGCATATTTTAATGGGATAAATATCCCAAATAGGGCGGTGGGATAATAGTTTAGGCTTTATTAAGCCTTTCCATGCATTTTTATAGTGGTCAAAGGACCACCTTAGGCTTAACCACCCCCATCTCCACCGCTTCACCACCTTCTTCCACGTGGAAACATCCACGCATGGCTTAATGCCCCCTAACAACCGCTTCATCCTCCTTCCACATGGAAGTATAGTATGCTGGCAGTTTATACTAATGTTTGAACATATATATATATATATATATATATATATATATATATATATATATATATATATACACATATATATATATACACATATATATACATATATATATCTATACATATATATATGTATATGTATATGTATAGATATATATATGTGTGTATATATATATATATATATGTATACACATATATATATACATATACATATATATATATACATATATATATATACATATATATATATATATGTATATATGTATATACGTGGCATTTGGAATGGTGTGTAAGTGGACTTACCAATTAAATAAAAATTCGACCCATACCATGGGGTATCGAAATTAATTAACTCGGTCATCATGTAGTCCACTTGTCGTCTCCTGATAGGCAAATCAAGAGAATTCGACGAGTGATGGCAAGCCACGTGTCACAGTGTGATTCGGTCCAATATTGACTAATTGACCAGAGTTGACTTTCCCGCTGCCTGAACTTGTACTGAACATATCTAGAGCTCCCAATGTCTGTTTGTCACGTTCTCACAGTCGTTGGAAATCTCTTGAGATGATATTCTACATTAACACCATTTAGGGATGTTTAGGGAAATTTTAGAAATGATCCCTTGATCACACCTCCCCACTGAGAAAGGATTTTTGTCCCAAAAAGCTTCCATACTATCCTAAACCTAGAAAAACTCTACTGCCACCTCGGAAGTGCTGCTGTAGTAGACCCTTGGGTCTTCTCCTCTGCAACCTTCTCACTTCGACAACTCTACTCCGATCCTGGGACCTGTGGGTTATGGGCCCAGGATGCTTCCACTGCGCCACTCTGATATCCGAAGAAGACCTCCATGCCTCTGCTTTATGGTGCTAAGTTTCTAAATGAAACCTCAATGCTCCTTTTGTGTGGTTCTAAGCTTCTTGATATCTGAAAACAAGGATCTTCTTTTACTCTATAACACAGCTCCTGGCTCCAAGTTGATTCCGCAAAATCCGAACTGGTTTGAAGGAACTCCATGTTACGTAGAGATTTGATTGATCCGATGTTGGTGATGGACAATGCCTTGTCCCTTTACAGACCTCAATGCCTCCAATTCATGATGCTAAGCATCTTTCAAGACCTCGAGCCTCCGATGCACGATGCTAAGTCTGTTACAGACCTCAACGCCTCTGATGCATGATGTTAAGCCTCTTGCAAGACCTCAAGCCTCCGATGCATGATGCTAAGTCTATTGATTAGCTACCATTCGTATGTGTGGTCGCAATTCCTTGACACCGAATGACATTCCAAGCTAATCCTTTGAGAGATCCTCTTGTTGACATACTAATATCAGGTACCATTCTGCTGCACAGTCACAATACCTCTACACAGAATGAAGTTCCGACCCGACGTCGATGCCAACGGTGATTCAGCTACCATTTTGTTACACGGTCACAATGCATCTACACAAAATGAAGTTTCAAGCTGATCTTTTGAGAACTCTATTGTTTGCACAAATTTTATATCACTCTCCAAGATTTATACGAGTTAATTCATGTATCCAAGCTATAACAGGTACTCACAAGCTTATTAGGAGATATGTTTGGAGCATTAATCAAATTTTCTAAGTAAGAAAATCCACTGAGTATTGTAAACCTTTCTCTCAACATTTTCTCACAATATCTGATATCCAAACTTAATACTGCATACGATTCATCAATCTGAATTATGCAATATATAATTGAAAAATTGTTGACTTACCCATTTTAAAGGACTTTCACTTTCAGGTATTTCCTGGTCCTGGGTTGACTTGTCAACTGGTGGTGGAGTAGAAACTTCCTTTGCCTTTACAATAGGCCTCCATTCCATCTTTGGCTTGCCATTACTCTGATGGCGAGATGGATGTAGTTTCTAGCAATTTTCCACCTGATGCCCATTCCTCTGGCAATGAGCACAAAAATTCCTTTTAATCTCCTTCTTCTGGGATGAGGAACTCTTTCTGCCATTTCTCGACTCTGCATGACGAGATTGGTCTTTCTGATTTTCCTTGTTCCTAACGAACGACATCAACTTCTTCATCAATGTCCTTCTCTTCCATCATCTAGCCTTTGAATGATTATGCAATCCACAAAAAATACATGGAAAGGAATTCCACATCTTCTGAAAATCATAACCATAATTCTTAAGCTGAAAAACTGGATCAAAAGTTTTACTGTGCTTATGATTATGGTAAGAAACTGGAGGTGGAATCTCATTACCTCTTCACCGATTTCTCTTACCACATTCTACCTGTGACGATGAAGCACAACTTTCTTGCTCAAAATCTTCTTGCAAGACTAGTGGGGTATTCACTTTGCTTTTGGAATACTTGTCTCCCATCAACATTCTTGGAGCATTCTCCAAGTTTCCATTCCTCGCACTAGAAAAACCCAAACATGTAAAATGAGGATGATTCTCAACCTGTATTGGGTTAGCAATGCCTTGGCCATTTTTACCAAGGCCTCTTCCATCAAATCCCATTTTTATCTAGTAACTTGGATCCAATGCCTCTAGTATGCTTTTCAAAAAAACCAAAGACTTCATTACTTGAATCCGAAACTGAATGGGAGGAAGAAGAAGATTCCAATGGTGAATAACTTACAGTGCAATCATTTGTCATGGTCATTACATATGAAGTTTAATGTATTTCCTTTCTCTGATCACCACACTATAACCTTTCCAAAAGCTCATCCTTAGTTTGTAGTTCTATTTTTAAGTGAGCATTCTCCTCTTCTAAGGAGTAATACATCGATCTCAGGAGAGAGTTCTATTCCTGGATATGGTGATTCTAAGCTTCAACCTCATCGAGCTTTTCCTGTTTAGACATATATTGCCCATGGTGCACTTGTACCTTATTCACATAAACTGAACCAACTACACTAACTTGAAGCAATCACCAACTTGCTATTGGAGATTAGCAAGTTTGCAAGGTCGATCACCTACTCTGATACCAAACTTGATCCAAAAATAATCAATTTTTTATCTACCTGATCTCATACCCTTATAGGCTTTAATTATTTGCCAATAATTTACTCCTTCTAAGTCAATTTAAAATAAATGCAAGACAATAAGACAATTTCATAGTGATTGATTACAGAGTTTGGTAATTGCCTACATCTCTGAGTTCATGGTCGAACCGTTCCACTAGTCAAAACTTGTAAGTTACAATAGTACTTTCACAAGAAAACCTAATGGAATTTTACTTTCCTATCAATACACCAGTTCTTCGAAAAACTTCCGATAATCAGTCGAATTGTTCTTCACCTTCTTGATGCACAATCTCCTTCAGCTTCGATCGGCCTTCCCGACGCTATCTATGCGACGCTAGCACTCCGATCGACAATCCAGGATTTGCAAGTAATTGGTGTGGCTCAATGGACCTATTGGGTAGTTTATAATTTACTCCCAGTCACAAATATTTCATCTACTATTTCCTAAAATAATAGGCCAATAGACAATACTTGTTGACACATCCCACAAATAAGCTTAACAAATAATAAGCTCAGGTGTGTGTGTGTGTGTCTTTTTTGTGTGTCTATTACAAAGAACGGGTTCCCTATTTATAAAAAATTAGGGCCCTTAAAATATGCATTTGCATATTATCTTAGGCTAATATTAGCCTAAACATGTACCATGTAATTTGGGATAAAATTCCCATTTGGGTGGATTTGCATATTTTAATGGGATAAATATCCCAAATAGGGTGGTGGGATAATAGTTTAGGCTTTATTAAGCCTTTCCATGCATTTTTATAGTGGTCAAAGGACCACCTTAGGCTTAACCACCCCCATCTCCACCGCTTCACCACCTTCTTCCACGTGGAAACATCCACGCATGGCTTAATGCCCCATAACAACCGCTTCATCCTCCTTCCACATGGAAGTATAGTATGCTGGCAGTTTATACTAATGTTTGAACATTAATATATATATATATATATATATATATATACATGGCATTTGGAATGGTGTGTAAGTGGACTTACCAATTAAATAAAAATTCGACCCATACCATGGGGTATCGAAATTAATTAACTCAGTCATCATGTAGTCCACTTGTCATCTCCTGATAGGAAAATCAAGTGAATTCGACGAGTGATGGCAAGCCACGTGTCACAGTGCGATTCAATCCAATATTGATCAATTGACCAAAGTTGACTTTCCTGCTGTCTGAACTTTGACTAAACATATCTAGAGTTCCCGATGTCCGTTTGTCAGGTTCTCACAGTCGTTGGAAAGCTCTCAAGATGATATTCTGCATTAACACCATTTAGGAATGTTTAGGAAAGTTTTATAAATGATCCCCTGATCATTTGTAGATCTACTCTAGTCACATCCTCTCATATTTCTTAAAACAAATTTCACACAGATCAACTTTGGATGCCCTAGTTTGCGAGAACTCTTTTCACTTCATAAATGCAAGGTAAATAATGAATTTCCCGACTTCATATTTATATCTTTTCATTCCTTCTAGCATTAAATTCTATTTTACCTACCACTGTACTTAATAATAAATGCGGCCTTTTCCACCAAGCCAACCTTACGCACCTTCACATACGTGCCTAATCTTGTGTGAGACAATCTATAACCTTCTGGAACACAAACAATCCAACTTGACAGAATACTCTTATGCACATGTCAACAGTGCCGAAGGCACTTCTTCTGTCCACCTAATTTTTTCTCTTACCTACCTCGTGTTGTTCCTTGCACTTCTTCCTCCTTTGTACATGGTTTCTATGAAGTGTTATCTAGTGACACCAACCTTTTTCATTCACCCTTAATTTCATGTGCTTACTTTATTGTGTGCACTCGACTGATCCATGTAACCATGGTGATTCACCGTAATTTCCTCTATCCAGTTCCACTTGTGCATTACGGGCCTATACTTCGCATCACTCCAACCCACACTAAAATCCTATGTGCATGGTCCTCTTGTGTTTATGCACAACCTTCAAAAATGTAATGTGGTTACCAGTGCCCGAGGTGTAAAACAAACAACAAAACAAACATGAGAAAGAGAAACACAAACATGAGAAATGAAATTACATAAAGGGAAATGCCTATACTAAATGGAAAATCTACCTTATTACAAACACCAAGAAGACTTATTTATAGTAGGGCTTCAGCACTACTCCCATTAAAATGGGCTCGGTAATTTCATCCCATTCAGTACACTCTTAACTGAAGCACATGCCCTGAATCATGGATGTACTGAGATGATATTGGGCATGAACCAATGGATTTCAACTTTCCTAGAATGGTGTAAAAACTTAGAATCATATAACAATAGCATCTGCCCAACCTCAAATTGGTTTGTTTTTGATCTAGTGGTCATGCCATGCCTTTTTTAAGTTAGCCTTTTTCATAGCCTTTTGAATCCACCTATACAATGATCATCTCTCGTCCAATTTCATGCGTAATTTGTGAAATCTTTCTTCTAGTGCTTGTTCGTCGGCCAATCCTTCTGCTCGCGTTATACGCAGGAGAAGGTAACATGAATTTAATGGGTAAGATAGCCTCTGTGCCAAACACCAATTGGAATGGTGTGGATTTTTTTAACCTCTTGTAGGTTGTCATATATGCCTATAGAACTGATGATACTTTTTCATCTCAATCTTGTCTACCAATGTCAAAATTTTATGTTAAGGTATGACTCAGTATTTTATTAAATGCTTTGGCAGTCCCATTTTCTTGTGGATGATAAGGGGTAGTCTTATGTATGAGCCACCAATGAACTCTATTAAAGAATCTTGGATGTGGTCTCATTTAGGAAATGTGTACCCCTATCACTAGTTAAGCTCAATTGAACATCCATGACCTTGTAATAATATTTTCTCATTAAAACCTAGCTTCTGTAGCCATATGGACAATCCTTGGTAGGCATTGCTTGACTTCATACCCATCTTTTTAAATAATTTGTGCAAGTGATTACATGGCGTTATCTCAGTCCTACACGCATGGATGGTGAAATGGGGCGTACAAAATCTATGACCCACTTTTCAAATGGCTCTATACTTGGAATAGGGCAAAGGGCATTTCATCCCTCCACCCTAGGTTTTCCAAGGCACTGACAATGACCAAATGCCTTGCAATACTCTTTGCAATCTTGATATAGGGTCTCCCACCATAACCCATCTTGTAATATCTTGTGTGAATTGGTATCCCCTACATATTTTCCACCTGCACTTCCTCCATGTGCCTCCTCCATAATATTCAGGCGCTCATGTTCTAGCATGCACTGGCACAACACTTTTTCACATCCTAGTTTGTACAAATCACCACTAACCAGCATGTAGGGTGTGGTGTGTATGGATAACTACTTCCTCTCTAATGCTTTCATCCCTTCTAGTGCACCACACCCATTTTGAGAAACATCACATAATATCCTCTAAGTCTGAGGGTGTGTGTGCCATAACCTAAATAGTTGTGCATCTAAACATGTGTATCCTCAATGCTTTGCACATGTCCTCCTTGAGTCAATCCTAGACAAGTGATTGGGTTCATGAATTACTCTTTCCTAGCTTGACAACCACCGTGAACTCAAACTCTTGGAATAACATGATCCATCGACATATGTGCCCTTGTAGAATGGGCTTGTTTACCAAGTATTTTAACAGCCATGTGGTCTGTGTAGAATATAAATGGTGTTGCTCAGTAGATATTTCTTAAACTTGTGCAGGGTGCGTAGATCATGGATTACTACTTCACGCTCGATTAGTGGTGTAATTTTGTTTCTACTGATGTTAACTTCCTACTTGTAAAACATAAGGGATGGTCAACAATCCCTTCACTAGGTTATGCCCGTACTACTCCAACATGGTTATACTAGAGGCATCAACATGAACATAGAAAGGCTTATCACAAATAGGGAAGCAGAGTATGTGTGTTGTGACAAGCCTATCCTTCAAAGTTTTGAATGCCATCTGTTGTGCCTCTCCCCAATGAAAGGCACTCTTGTGTCTAAGGAATTCCTCCAAGGGAGCAGTGATCTTGGCATATCCCTTGATGAACTTCTATATAGTAATCCTATATGCCCAAGGAATCGCACACGTATGACGCTTTGATCTAGTAGGCTCCCCTAAGCCCACAATGACTACAACCTTGGTGGGATCTACTAGTAACGCCTTCCTTGCATATGATATGTCCTAATAAGGTTCCAAATGGAGTAGAAAAGACACACTTCTTGATGTTGAGGGATATCCTCAATTATTCGACATCTTTCAAACATCAGTCTTAAGTTATCACAATGGTCTTTGACTAAACCCATACACAGTCAAATCATCCAAATAGACCTGAAGAAATTTATGGATGAAGTCCTAAAATGCTTGTACTACAATGCGCGAGAACACAACAGGCACATTCTTCAATCCAAAAGGCATGACCATATAGCAAGAAAAACTTCCCCATTCAGTGGTGAAATTTGTCTTTCTCTGGTCTTCCTTTGTAATCCTTACCTAGTGGTACCCTGAGAACCCATCCGTGAAAGAGTAGACTTTGCACCTGGCCACTCCCTCTAAGATTTCTTCAGTAAATGGGGTTGGGAAGGGATTGATGACACATACTGCATTCAGGTCCCTATAGTCAACATAAATCCTTGATCCTTCCATCCTTCTTGATATTGATGACCATTTGGATTATTCATTCTAATTCTTCAACAACCTCAATGATACCAGATGCTATCATCTTATCTATCTCCTCCTTGACCCATACACACAAATTTGGGTTCATCTGATATGGCCTCTTCTGGATTGGGTGCACGCACCTTCCTTCTAGTTTTATCTTCATCTCCCCTAAGGATGGTGGACGCCTTTAAGTTCATGATACCCGTGTGGGAAAAAATCTTTGAACTCGCGCAACAAATCAATGATCTTTGAGACTTCCTTCTCTAACCAATAGTCTCCAATGATAGCTTCCTTGGGTTCTGTCTTCTAGCCCAATGTTAACCTTCTTCATTTTTAGGGACTCATGGTAAGTGCGTTCATCCTTTCATCATCATTATCTATAACATTCATGTAGTACCTACAGAGTGGTTAACATCTAGACTTTCCATCTCCTCACCATCTATGACATAAACCATTTTTCCTTTTTCCTTTTCTATGCATGCGCTCTCAAGTTATGCATCTCCTCTAATTCATCCTCATTGAAGCACATCCTCTAAACATAGGCTCACCTAGACAACTCTCAGTAGCCTATCTTCTGTACCATGGCACTATCCCCCATCATAAGGCACTTGATCACTTACAATGCCTTATCCACTGATGGATTTGTGCTCCGCATATTCAAAAGCTTGGATGAGATCAGTTATCATCTCCTAGCTAATTACCTATCTGGTGGAAAGTTTTTGAGTGGATATACCATATGTGCATGTGCACAACCTTGTAGTGTGGAATACGAGGCTTATGTACCCATAATGATGGTGGTAAGGATTCTGTGACTCCTATCCAGGCCTTCTCACATGCTTGGATATGAAATGAAGGTGGTCTCTTTACCATGGTAGTCTTGGATGACAGTGGGCACGTTGCTCCTGGAGAAAATTATAGAGAAATGAGATCCTTACCTTGCGAGCCATTCTAGAAGGCTTCTCCCGATGTGTATCCACCAAGGCACTATAGTCCCAATTAGGTTATAACTAAGCATTCTTCTTCTTTCATCCTCATTCCTCCACTGAGCTTCCATATCCTGTAAGAAAATTTCAGGGTATGCTCCTCCAGTAGTAACTTGGTAACTTCTTCCCTCCTAGGTGCTTAATTGAGTGCACCTTAGTCACTCTTGTTATGGACCCCCTCAATTGTCACCCAATTAACTCATAGGTCACTATGTGCCCAATTTTCACATGCCATGCTTATGGTATCACTCATAGACTGAGCAATCCTCAAATTGGATAACTCCTTCTGTAGGGTGAATTATCTCATGGGTATCTAATTGAGCACACATAAATTCTATCAAGGACCTCTTCTAAAAAAGGTCCAGTGTAAAGGTGATGATTTCCTATCCGTCAAAAGGGATAATGACTCATTCTTCCTTGTTATCAAAACTGATGTATCCTTTATTTACCCTTAGCTCAACATTATTTTTACAGCACCATGGGCACCCAAGCAATGTTAGAAAATTTTTTACCTCGGCTGAGCGCCAAGACTTTGAAGTCTCCAATAAACTTAGCCCCTTGAATGGTGATCACTGCATCCTTCAATACTCCAATAGGAATTACCTTAATTTTGTTTTCCATATACAACACATTCGAAGATGGTTGTAATTTGGGCCTTCCCATTTGATGTCATGGAATCCAATGTAAGAACATTGACTTCTACTCCCATGTCAATCAATATGTTGTCTTAGTAGCCAACCATCCACAACTACATTCAGTGTGATCTCTTTTTCATAGTCAAGGCTATGGGGAGGGAGGTTTACATGCAATACCTACCTTTCACACTCTACTCATGGTGCGTGGCATCTTCTCCCATAGCCATTCTCCTAGAAAGGGAATAATATTCTCTTGCCTTAACATTTTACACACTTCCTTGACCTCATCCAGGTCCTTCTGCAGAGCCTCATCATTCCTCCTTTGCTCCTGTTGCCTGGACTGCTCCTTTAGACACTGGATTTCTCCCTGCAAACTCTAAATGACATCCATTGTCTCTTGATACACTTCCTTCTGGTGGGAAGGGTCTGGATACTTCTCATGCACCACTTCTTCTCTTGTTACTAGAGTCCTTTGTCTTGGTACCTTCCTTGGCACACGCAACTTCTACTTGTGTTGTAACCAAAAAAGGTTCTAACCCTAACTCATGCGCCACTCTAGGCATCCACTATGTGTCGGCCCTTCTTTATACTCACCATCCCAGTGCCCTTATCCTTCCGGTGCTGCTGGCTCATGTGTTCAAACAACTTAGGGCACTCCTCATACTTATTTTTCTTCCCACACCATGAGCACTACAATAAATCTGGACACTCATGCACTTGTAATGTTCTGTAGATCCACGGTTATAGCAGGTTTCCTCATGGGAACTCACTTCTTCCTCCTCATTCATGGTTACTGTGACCATAGAATCCTCCACGAGAACCTCTCCCACGCACCCCTCCATCTGTGTGTCCTTCATAACGGTGATCATCTTCTTTGGAACTACTGGAAAGGATGGTCTGGCACACACCATGATCAATGGCCTCATGGATCTGGTCAATAATCCTATAATCCTTAGTATCATGGGTCATAGAGGTATAGATCTTATAGTATCAAGACACATTCTTCCAAATTGTGCATTGCAACAAAGGACATCTACTTGCATCATGGTCCCCGTGACAAAGTTTATAATCTACTATTATGGAATGTACTAAATTCTTGGGGAAACTATCCTTGGCATGCCCCTCTACTTCACAATCCACACACCAAAGACCACTATGAGTCTCATGTGCAGAGTTTACAGAAATATTCTCAAACTGTTTGGCCATGGTAGTGATTTGAGACTACAGAAAAGGGCTCACACTAGTATCAACGTTCCCCACTGCTTCAGCATGTAAGGACAACCCTCTAGAGCCTCACATGTGGGTCAGTGAATGTTTTATGGGACAATGCCCCTCCTAAAAGGAGTGATCAACCCTCTAACAAACCATTGATCATGTTGTGAAGGGTGAATGTCATATGACATTTTTGACAAGAGATTTTTAAACCATGTGCATCATACTCCCACACACTCTCTACCATTCCCTGATGGATCTCCTTCAAAGTGTTGATGCTCTTCTACTTAAACTCCAGTATATGGAACTCTACTAGGAATGTATTCTTCAATGCGGTGTAGTATATACCACCGTCTGATAGGGGTCGTACTTCCTATACCAGCTATGTGTTCGTCCCTTGCAACATTTGTTGCAAATTGACTTGCCTTTCACTCTGGGGTAGTGATCCCTTTGCGTGCGCCATAGTAATTCATACTTGTGTACATGTTCTGCAACATCCTCTATACCTTGGTAATCTGGAAAGTGTAAATACATTTCAAAGAACACCTGAGGAGGTGGTTGAGGCCCCTGTCTCTCCTAATCCAGATCCTTGGTTCCTCTGGTATTTCCGGTATTCCCTCTACTAGATCCATCTAGATCCACCAGGTCTCTGTGCCTCCAGATCCACACTAATTCCACCTCTAGATCCTCTTGTAACCAGAAATGGGCCTGAAGTAGTTGTGCCTAGTGTCCCGAACATGTCCCACTGAACTATGTACACCAATATGGTCTGTGATATTAATCCACTGTCTAGAAGTATATCCCATGCCACTCCCATGACATGTTGTCCAAAACATTGCGTACTTGCACTTTACCCAAAAAATTCTCCAAACAACTGGAATGGTATGTATAACCATGGATGTTCCAAATGAAAAATTATATCTCCTGGGCATCTGATCATGCACTCCCATCTTATACCAACTGGGTTATTATTGATTCTCCCTTGATTTGTAAAACCAAGCTCTAGGGGTTGGTCACCAAGTAGGTTCAGATGTGCATCGATGGTTCTATCTTTCTCCATGTGAAAAAATCTCATCAGAAGCTGACGGGGCCTCTCTCACTATGCTTGCCAAAATGGGGTAGCATAGATTTCTCAGGCTCCACATCATCTACATAAACTTCAACACCCTCTCGCAATGTCTACCTTTAAATATCCATCACACTTGCTACCCTCGTGTTGTCTATTCATCTCCCTTTTACGAGCTTCGACTATACTATGGGTCATCTCTCCTCCCTTTAAGTTTTCAGCTATAATGTCTGCCATCTTCCTCCACCCTAGCTTCCTCTCCTAGTGCTCAAAGTAGCTTAGATGGCCATGAAAAATGCTTCTAAACTCAAAGTAATGTCCAAGATCTTCATAGCCAGAGGAATAGCACTCAAAAATGACCCTTTAGGCTCCCTCAAAAAATCAAACTCAGAAACTTCTAGGCAAGAATATGTCTAAATGGTGTATTCTAAAGTGTAACTGGCCAAAACTCCCTTCCACCAGTGATCAATAACACGTGTCCAATTCAGATTTACATCATGACAACCCCTGATAGTGATCTTGGATCCCACACGCACAATATATAGTGCCAGATCTTGATCTGGATGCATATGCTAAAATCCAATCATATAGCTATACTAGGAAGAAGCACAAGAATGTCGCATACAAATCATGGTATAAGTTCTCTTCTACCCATCTACACACATTGAACTCAAGTCCAGTGCTGAATCTTTGAGCAAAATCATCCTCTGTGCTCTTGGACCATGTTTCAATACTTTGTAAATTCATTCGCTCTGTCATTACACATCACAAAGACAAATATGCATGTCATTTCTCACAACAACTTTCAAAAGAGATAGGTCCTGGATAATGGAACCAAGATGTAGTCATTTTTATGCCCTTTCAAAGATCAAACGAATATCCCATGCCCATCAGCTTATCACCCAGCGGGCACTGTTGGTCGCCTCACCCAAGGCACGTGCCTCGCACTCGAGCCCCTCCTTTGTGTGACTTGTGTGAGAATTCATTATTTACAACATAAAATTTAATTGAAGATAATGGAAATGAACCATACATTCATCTTAGAGATCCTAGATCAAGATTCTAGACCAATGCATTCATCCAAACTAAGAAAACCATTACAGAACATAGATCTTGAATCATAATAGAAAGGAAATGTACAGGGGTTTATAACCCACTCATGTGAAATATATATAGAACTAATCCATACAGATATAAGTGAAAATGGATAACACATATATATTCATATTAAGAATGTTTTATAAGAACATTACATTTACTAAGGCAATGGCACATCCATATAATAGTGCATACCAATGTCATGCATCAGAACTTGACTTAAGCCCTTCATAGTACAAAACAAAAATATTTAGTTCCATCCCCTTGATACAACATACTCCTACATATCCTCTGAAGCCCAACCCATATAACTCCCATGGTATTTCTTCATAGCTTCACCTCTCTTCAACTCTTGGTCTCTCCATGTGTCCTCTCTCTTGTACTAAGCACTTGTATTTATAGCCTCATCAAGCACTGCCATGCCTTTCTGAAGTTGTAGATTGACCCGCCAAGTGTCTAAGTGGTCCTCTATGGGAGCATGCTCCTTCAGACGTGCAAGCTCTCCATACTTTTCTATGATGACCTTCTGGAAACTTATATCACAAGGTATATTCCTTTTTTGGGCACCAAGTTGACTAGGTTGACATCTTATCCACTCCGCATGTGCATAGTTGGGTCATGCTTTCCTCATGTTGTGACTTGATATGCCAAATATAGCTAAGTCCCAAAACCTTTTCTCTACCTTGCACATGCGCACCACTGGTTCTTCTAAACCCTCCTCAAACCCTATCCTGCATGATTTTCCTTGTGCACCATTCTTCAAATAGGCCTTGCGTTCCCATGCACCTTCTTGTATTTAGTCAATATTTTAGGGGCCCAACAGCACAAGCCCTAGTGAACAACTATATTAGCTTGGGTTGTGGAAGTTGAAAGGTGAATTGATTAATGAGAGCTCTCCAGCATGCAAAGAAGACAATGATATAATTTTCATCGTACTGAAGAGTAGAGTATAAATCAGTCATGGATACCTTCTTGGAGATATTGATGGATAATTGGTCAAAGAAGGTCTAGGCTAATTGATTGAAGGAGAAGATTGAGTGATTAGGTAGAGTATTGTACCAATCCAAAGAAGGTCTTGTTAAGGACATGGGAAAATTCCTATGGACCAAGGCATCATCGTGAGCTATCAAATAATAGACGTATTTGAACGATCAAAATTTTTGTTGTGGATCTTCCTTGCTATTAAATTGATTGAACTTAGTCATCTACTAATGTGCGGGATAAGGATGAATGGATATAAATGGATGAATAGGCTCATTACACATTTCATCGTAAGTCAAGGTATTATGCGAGCTCCAAACATATGCTTCGATGGTCTACATATTATCCATCATCATATTTATAAGATCCATTATAAGATCCGATTGAGGGATGACCCCGCGGCATAAGGAGGTGGATGAGGTAGATAAGTTGGAGATGGCACACCACTGTATGGTGGTGTCAAATAAGTAAACTGTGATGGGAGTATGTAAGAGGGAATAGATAACGAAGGCATGTACCCTGAATAAAAAATAGAAGCGATGGGTGGTTGTTGAGGTAGGGTATAGGTGGGAGGAACTTGTGTGAAGACCCTCGTAGCAATAGGTGGAAAATTTTTGGGTATGGAAAGTACCAGGTTATGGAAGGGGGTATGAGATGCCAAAGTGACTGGTGGCTGAGAAGCAATGGGTACATGAGGTGCTAATAATGTGGGTATCCCTACACTAAGAGCTTTAGGTGATGGTGAGGCAGACGTATAAGGGTCGAAAGACACCAAAGGTGTGATAGATGTCATAGGTGTGATAGATACCAAAGATGTAGGGATGATCTGAGAAATAAAGGGTTGTGAGGTGGGAGTGGATAATGCTACTTTTTTATTGGTCGATACAAAAGTGGGGGTGACAGTGGGAGAAAAGGAGGTAGGTATTCTGAATATATGTTGACCTGATGAGTTGGGGGTGGAAGAATGGGCGAGGTAATACTGCAAGGATATGGTATTAAGATCAAGGAATTTCGTGAATTCTTCTTCACCTATGGGTATAGCGGTAGAAGAAGTGGGTTCCATAGGTGAGGAAATAGAAAGTGGTGAAGAGCTAGGAGGCAGCGGATGATGGCTAGCATGAAAAACTAGGGTGTTGGCTTGTTGGTGAGTCAAAACCATGTGAATGGTGGAAAAATAGCTGGTTTGAGCTTTGAAAATGTTATAAAAACATAGAAACAGAGATGGGAAGAATCTGGAGATCGAATTAGGTTGTTATTTCAGATAAAAAATAAAAAACACAAATACCGATACTGGTTGGGTAACCAATACATGTTCAGCAAGAAAAATAATGTCGGTCATTGGACCGATGTTGGTTACTGTGGATAGACAAGAAATTTGGAAATCTAGAAAAAAAATTCTAAAACAAGTGAAATTGGGTTCTGTTAAGGGTGATGGAGACACATAAAATTTTTATCAGAAGAAATTGGAACACAGAAACTGGGTGAATGTGAATAAATGATGTTTTTGACAGGAATATCAAAAATAGAGGTACATCGATACTATTGAATTAACCAGTTCCGTTATGATGAAGGAACCAATGCCATTTGGTGGACCGATGTTGGTTACTAATATTTTTGAGAAAAATGAAGACATTTTTTATTTTGGAGTGAACTAAGTAAAAATAAATCCAACCCAAAAGTTGTGTATGGAAACAAGATGTCCTATCACACTCAGAAAGAACCAGAATACACCAGTTGTGATTTTAAAGTGTGAAAGAAAATAAAGAGTGATGAATCATTCTCGCAACTCAAAATTCGATTCAATCAAGTAAAAACTAGCAAAACACGTAAATCCTAGGTGTCATATTTTAGTATGCCTTTTTAACTGACTGTGAATGAAATAGAGTTTTTAAATAATGAAGGCGCCCTATAAGAAATATATGGTCGGTCTGAGGTTATTTTTAGCTAAAGTTTCCTCGATATACCTTCTGATATGTGAGTTCCGAGCTCTGATATGAAAAACCCGCCAGAACACCAGGCAAGGCCCACCTTCAATGGGTTGTTAAATCCTTGACAGCTTCTTCCTGGAAGGGAGATGTTTAAGAAATGTGTAAGTTGTGTATGTGGTTTTTTTTGGGAGTGTGTGCACAAATTTGAACTACATTTAATCCAATCCAATCACTAAGTGGTCATGACCTCCACTGTGTGATTGATAATTAAATCTATATAATCTAATGCAACACTCAAATGATGAAATGCACAAATTTTAAACCCAAATAGAAAATGACTTTTGATGTAGCAAAAAGAGAACGGGAAGAGGAATTTTATTTCACTAAATGCATTACAGAAGAAAAGAAGAAGTGTTCTTTTTAAGCACCAAAGGACATATTTCATTAAGACAAATAGAAAGGAAAGAAGATTTATAGGGAGATATTTAGTGTGAACTTTTCAGGAAAGAAACAAACACACAAATTCACCTTATATGAAAAATGAAAATAACCCACAAGAGGGTCTCACTGGGCATGCTAAAATGTTTCACTGCAAAGTAGAGATAAAACAGATAAGAGGTAAGGTAGGGTGGGAGGAATACCTGTGATAATAGAAGAAGTTGTGCACACGTTGAATGTTTACCAAGCTAATTGTGAAGAGATTCCCTTTGGCTAGGAGGAACGGCCTAAAATAAAACATAAGACCACAAAATAGGATTAAAAATATCGGTTGGTGGATTGCCTAGCGGAAGCTAGATCCAGGAAGCAGGGTGCTTCCTCTAAGGCTGTCAATCCACATTTTAAAACAATTTAATTCTCTAATAAAGAATATGAAATAAAGAAACCTATTGTAGTTATATAGTTTAGGTATCCTACACAATAATAGTAAATCAAATCTAGTCTAATAAAGGCATATAAGACTAAATCTAAAGAATGTGGTTGATGGTTCAAGGTCTGCAGGTATGACAGAGAGTGTTGTAGAGGTTTGGGTGAGATTCTGGGAAGTTTTGAGAGCATTTGGATAGGTAAATTAGGTTGCTAGTTTAGAGGAAATTACTAGTCACAGAGACCAATAATGGACGGGTGACCGATTTGGTATTGGTAATGAACCGATGCCAGTTCGGTGACCAGTTCTTGTAGGGGTAATGGGATGAAAATATTGAAAAAGGGATATTTAAATCTCTCTATGATTACACAGAGAGTAAAAGGGACCTTGGATAAGGTTGTGGGATTTGTATGATGACTAAGAGGTAATAAAATGAGTGTTTGGGTGACGTATGAAGGGTAAATGGCATATTTTTGGGTGAAGGTGTAATGGGAGAGATCTGGGTATGATATAGGGTAAAATGAAATATATAGCTAATAAATAACTAACCTATCAACATGAATTACAAAGGAGGAATGTACTTGTGAAATGGAGATGAATAGTAGGAGGTGATGATGGTTATAGAAAAAGGTGGTCCCAAATGAATGCAGCAACAACATGAGGACATGATGTTTCCCTTTGAGTGCACTAGAGATCTGGATCAATTTGTTGATGAATGGTGTGGTGTCTGAACATTGTAAGGGCCTCTGGTATGTCGCAAGATCACTAGAAAGCTTGAGAGTTAGGATGCAAGGTCACAAGAGCCATGAAACCAAGTTCAAAACATAAACAAAGAGTTTGGAAATCATATTTAAGGTAACTGAAGGTGGTTAGGTAACTGGCATCGACTAAGGAATAATCAATGTCAGTTAGGGAGAAAAGTTCATATCTGCTAAAAATAGCCTGATTCCTCCCAAATTTGGCATGATTGAGATTTTGGTTCTAGGTCAAAAGTTTGGAATGGCGCTAAATGGAGCAAAAATTTGGCTGGAAGAATGATAGGCAATTAAGGTTAGGGTTAGAATGAGTCCTAGTTAGTTAAGGGGAGTGGGGACTTAGTCAAGGTTAATTAATGGGCTTGGAATAGGTCAAGGATGAGGTGGAGAGATGAGGTGGAAATTAATTTAATTTAAGTAATTATATTAATAATTATATGAGGAGGGGTCATGGTTAGATGTATGTTAATCAAAGGGAACTTGGGAGGGTATGACCTAATTTTGGTGTCTACAATTTTAGCATGGAAAATTCAAAAAAATTGACATGACAACTTAAGCCACCCTTGAAAGTACTTCTCTTGGTTAATGTAAACCTTCCCTCCGACCAGCTCAGTTATCATGTTTACCCTTATTATGGCCTACAGGGATTGCTAATATTATTTTTTAATTTTTTTCATGTGCAGGGGATGATACCCAAGTTGATTCATGGAGATATTTGAATCCAGGTAAACACAAGCACTTCCTGAGTCCCTGAAAGACCTATTTTAAGGACTTTTACATCTAATGAACATCCTCTGGGAATGAAATAAGAAGAGATGAAGCATATAAGAATTTTTTTGTAGAGATATGATAACAACAGAAGAATTTTAGGAAATTTATGTAAGGCAGACCAAGTTTAGGAACAAGTTGTGTAACACCAAGATACTTATGTCCTAATGTAAGGAAATGAATGTTGGCAACGAAATTTGTCGTGTGGAAAAACTTGTGGATTTATTTCCAATGCTTTAGGAATATAATTCCCTCTACTTAACCAGTGCAGCTTCTGTATATGCATGCATGAGTAAAGGTGGATTTTCCTAGTGGCCTTATGGCTGAGGATCCAATAGGGGCACTCCACAGACCCTGCAGTAAAGCTAGCAATATCTTGCTAGGGGAGAATTTTTTTGAAAATCGGGAAAGGTGAGTGAGAAAAGAGGTAGGGGAACTAATGTTGTAGGTAGAAAATCAAATTCCTGTACACATTAGTTAGAAGTTTAATCACATGCACTAAATTTGGGAAGAAAAAATACTACAAACAACAACAAGACCAATTATAATTTAATGAACACAAAGTATCAGTAAACCCCTTAGTCAAAAAAGGCTCAAAACTCCTTCATCTTGTATTGATGCTCAAGCTGAAATTATACATAGTTTGAGAATGGAAGACATTTAGAATAGTGGATAAGTGGCTAACTCTTTTAACTCACAAGGGAGAAAAATCTCTCTCATGAACTTACAAGAATACAACCAACTAGAAGAATTTCAGAATTAGAAGAACCCCTTTGGAATGAAGATCTTGTTACAATTTATAGCAATCTGAATTGACCTTTCACCTCCCTCACATGAGTTTTCGTTTCCATATTCCACTTGTGACCTTTCCTTTTCCATGAATTAAGTATTTCTCTTATAGTTTTGAGAAGATACTTTTTACAATTAAAATGGGTCACTTAAGTGAATAGGACAAAATACAATGATGATGCATAATGAAGAATTATAATGGATAGATAAAGCAGAGAGGGAAAGAGAGGGAGAGGGGAGGGATGGAGGGGAAAACACTCCTTGTGGTGAAATAATTTGAATGCCTTGATGTAACCATGAATGTTGAGGGAGTATTTCTTCCATTGGTGATCTTCTACATTGATGAAGATTGCTCCCTTGAATCATTTTCCCAATCTAGTGATGACCACAAACTTTATGATGCATGGACATCATGGACCATAGAATGAGTGTATTGTTATGATGTTTACCATTGTAAACTTGATATGAACACATACGATCACCATGATGACCCTCCTTGAAACATGTTGATGAACCCTTTGACTCATTGAAATCATTCTGACCAGTTCACTTTGGATCACTCGGTTCCTTAAGTGATGAAGATGAATTCGAATAATGTGCCCTGCGATGGCTTTGCTTTTGTAAACCATCACTCTCAAGAAGATGCTTCCAAGACCTCCGTGAAGTTATCATTCCTCCTTTTCAACTCATGAAACCATCTCATTGTCCAAAAGGGAGTCCAAAAAGCAGTAAGGTGAGTGAAAACGAAGTCATATGCAACTTTCCACTCTGAAATGAAAATTTTCTATTTTTAGAATATGAGCTTGTGCTCTATTATTCTAAGACATATCACCTTTCTTGTTCCATTTTCACCTTTTGAAATATCTACCATATTCCAACCTCTTTTGTTACTAATATACTGTTATTTTTAGCACATTTCTATTTTTAGCAAGTTGTTATTTGGGAACCTACTATTTTGGGAAGAAGTCATTTTTTGTCTTACTTTTCATTTTACCCTTTTTTTACTATCTTGAGTTACAGAACTTGCAATTCACCCTCTATTAGATTTTTCCCTAAGAAATCTTTCTTTTCATTGATGGACCATTCTGAAATGGTTGAAGCGAGTTGGTTTTGAATATACTCCAAACATTGCTGCAAATTTTCACCATGTTCTGAACAACTTTCTTCAATGCAAATCAGCTCAATGTTTTCCATGTTATCTTCTTCCATGGCGGAGGTGTTGTCTTCAAAACTAGATATGTCCAAAGGAGATTCACGAACTTTTCTTATTTTGCACTCACGAACATCTTCACACAATGTGGAAGAAAAACACATGTTTCCGTGTTTATTCTCGTCAACCAAAGTATTAGAGAAGTCATCAAGCTTATCCAACTGCTCCATCTCAACATGAAAAATTGGTGCACCAAAATAGGAAGCACAAATTGACTCATAATTTTATTGTATCTTCATGGCCTAGGTTAAGAGCTCAAGACTGAGTTGAGGATCCTCAGTTTCTTCTGCATCCTTCAAGATATCTTGTATGGATAGTTCTTCAGAAATTTCCATAGGCTCATTTTTATCTTCATTGGAGGAATCTTCTTGTTGTGCCTCTCAGAGATGGCTAAAAATCTGATCCATACAAGTCCATAATTCATTTGAAACATTCTCATTCACCTCTTCCATGATTTTTGTTGCCAAATATCCACGTTCTTACAAACATAGACATACTTGATTCATGACACCTACTGACTAGGAGAAGATGTCCAAGCTTCGTGGGAAGGGCACTCCTTCAAGCTCAAAATTTGTATCATCTTCTTCTTGGTAAGAGGCAGAGAGCTGTGTTGGGGTAGTAGTATGAGCCTAATTGTTAGCTACATCTTGACCATCCGTTATTGAATCTTCTTGCTCAGGTGAAAGATGAAAGGCTATGTTTTCACCATGGTGATGATTCTGCTCCCTGAGTGAGTAGAGGTTGTGTTTAAATTTTTTTTTCTCCTAAGATTTGAAAATAGAGTGGGATTCTTCCATTTTATCATTCATGATTTTATTGGGAAGAGAGTTTGATTCTTTGACTTCCTCTATTTCTTCATGCAACATTTCTACATTTCTTGTACTTTTTCACATCTCTCTATTTCATCATTAATTGAAAGATAATAATTTGAAAGAGATCATTCATGCTTACTTTTAATTGGTCATCTTCTTCATCATTGGTGGAGTCTTCAGAGAGCATGGATCATCCATTATGTAGCAAGGATCATCCTTTATTGAATATATTACTTCTCGAAGGGACTGTTCCTCAAGCTGAAAAGAGTTGATGAATGGCATTTCTGCCTCCTAATATTCTACCTCTTCCTTTGTAACATTGATTTGGCTCTCATCAGACTGTTCCATGATAAGATCTTCTTCAGGAGCATCTAAGAATCTTTTGGGAATGAAAATATCATAGTATAGGCAGCAATCTAGGTCTTCTTCCATAAGTTGCATCTCATCTTCTTCCTCCATTTGATGCGGAGCTTCAAGATGTTCATATCTTCTTTGTAGAGCTAAAGCATACCTCCAAATTTCATCAAAGACATTGGGGTCAGAATTTCCTTATGTTATGTTATGAAGCCTTTCCACATATTCTCTTTTTAAAATATTCATTTCTTCATCACTGTATACAATGAATTCATCTAGGTAACAGTGGAAGAAGGACAACGTTCTCAATTTTGTAGTGAGTTGTGTCAGATTGAAAAGATATTCTTTAGTGGATCTTGCACCATCTTGTCTTTCTTCATCTTCTTGAATGTTGATTTTATCTTCATCAGAATGCTCAAGGATAGGATTTTTTTCAACAGCATTCAAGAACCTTTTGGGTATGAAAACCCTATGGTATGAATGATCTTCAGGATCTTCCTCTATAGGACAACTCTCCTCTTCTTCCTCCTTGTTATGGGCTACTTAAATGTTGCTCGTTCATCTCTTGCAAGAACTTGACATATTCTCGAACTTCACACCTTAGCTTATGTATCCTTTGAATCCATTCCTCTTCATCAGTGACTGGTTCTTTCTTCTTTCCTTTGTCAGCACTAGTCTGGAACCATGGCTGATCAACGATCTTCTTTTCTAGGAAGACATCTTCTTCTTCTTCTTCACTATCACTCATTGGTACTTCACTAAAATCTGAAAAATTCTTCATGATGTGGGAAATGAACATGACAGGGGTTCATTCCTTGACGAATTTGCCTTCACAAATGATTTCCCTTTGTAATCTAATTTTTTTTCAGACCTTGCGGTTGTATTTTAGGTGCAGATGTTTTTATATCTGCCCCACAGTGGGCACCTAAAATTATTATCAAGAAAAATTTTCAAGTGGAAAAACTTGTGGATTTCTTTCCAACACTTTGGGAATCTAAGTCCCTCTACTTAACCATTGTAGCTTCCATATATGCATGCACGAGTAAAGGTTTATTTTCCCGGTGGCCTTGTGGTCGGCGATCCAATAGGGGCACTCCACTGACCTTATGGAAAAGCTAGAAATCTCTTGCTAGGGGAGATTTTTTTTGAAAAGTGGGAAAGGGGAGTGAGAAAAGAGGTAGGGGAACTAATGTTATAGGTAGAAAATCATATTCCTACACACACTAGTTAGAAGTTTCATCACATGCACTAAAGTTAGGAAGAAACAATACTGTAAACAACAACAAGACCAATTAGAATTTAATGAACACAAAGTATCAGTAAACCCCTTAGTCAAAAAAGGCTCGAAAATCCTTCTTCTTGTATTGATGCTCAAGCTGAAATTGTACATAGTTTGAGAATGGAAGACATTGAGAATAGGGGAGAAGTGGCTAACTCTTTTCACTCACAAGGGGGAAAAATATCTCTCATGAACTTACAAGAATATAACTAGCTAGAAGAATTTCAGAATTAGAAGAACCTTTGGAATGAAGAGCTCGTTACAATTTATAGCAATCTCAATTGACCTTTCGCCTCCGTCACATGAATCTTCATTTCCATATTCCACTCGTGGCCTTTCATTTTCCATGAATTAAGTATTTCTATTATAATTTTGAGAAGATACTTTTTACCATTAAAATGAGTCACTTAAGTGAATAGGACGAAATATAACGATGACGCATAAAGAATAATTAGAATGGAGAGAGAAATTAGAGAGGGAAAGAGAGTGAGAGGGGAGGGATGGAGGGGAAAACACTCCTCGTGATGAAATGATTTGAATGCCTTGATGCAACCATGAACATTGAGTGAGGATTTATTCCACTGGTGATCTTCTACACTGATGAAGATTTCTCCCTTTAATAACTTTGAATCATTTTCCTAATCTAGTGATGGCCACAAAATCTATGATGCATGGACATTCGAGACCATAGAATGAGTCTACTATTATGATGTTTACCACTGTAAACTTGAGATGAACACATACAATTCCCACGATGACCCTCCTTGAAACATGGTTGATGAACTCTTTGACTTGTTGAAATCGTTCTAATCAATTCACTTTGGATCACTCGGTTCCTTAAGTGATGAAGATGAATTTGGATGATGTGCCTTGCGATGCCTTGCTTTGCTTTTGTAAACCATCACTCTCAAGATGATGCTTCCAGGAACTTCGTGAAGTTCTCATTCCTCCTTTTCAACTCATGAAACCATCTCATTGTCCAAAAGGGAGTCCGAAAAGTAGTAAGGTGAGTGAAAATGAATTCATATGCAACTTTCCACTCTGAAATGAAAACTTTCTAGTCTTAGAATATGAGCTTGTGCCATGCTATTCTAAGACATATCACCTGTCTTGTTCTAGTTTCACCTTTTGAACTATCTACCATATTCCAACCTCTTCTATTATTGAGATATTTTTATTTTTAGCACATTTCTATTTTTTAGCATGTTGTTATTTGGGGACTTGCTATTTTGGGAAGAAGTCGTTTTCTGTCTTACTTTTCATTTTACCCCTTTTTTTACTATCCCGAGTGACAAAACTTACAATTCTTTGGGATTCGTCATTTATATCATGTGAAGAAATATAACATATGCTATTTTTAGTAAGTGGTGAAAATGACCTCTGTTGACAACGGGAACAACTATTTTGGATTTGAACCTTGGTCACGAACTCGTGCTCCAATTTTCATCCTAATTCCCTTTCCAAAAAAAATTAGAAATGAAAAATTGAAATTTATGTCTTGTAAGAGCTTCAGGTATGGAGCTACTATCATAGAATATTGATAAAAATTCAGTCCTTCATATCTCGAGAAACTGGCAACTTCGTAATGTAAAAACTAGTTTAAGAGAAACTAGATTTTTTAGAGACCCTTCCCTTTGAATTATGGATGATTTCGCCCATCGAATCTTCAAGAATTTGAAAATTTATTCGAAGAGGGAAGAATGCTGATAAAAAACATAGCTCTCCATATCCCTAAAAATAGGGACCTCATGGCATGAAAACTAGTTCACGTGAAACTAGATTTTTCAATGATCATTTCCTCCAATTTTCAGGCGATTTCACCCATTGGAACCCTGATAAGCGGAGAGGTAGCTCGCTGATTTTTTCCATTACTGTGTCATGGAAGCCATTAATGGACCTTTAAATTTTCAGGTCTGGTTTTTTTCTTGTTTGCAATGAAATAAATTGCATTGCGATAGGTTTTTGCTTCTGGTGCTTCACGCAAAATTTTACTTCAATCCGACAACCAGTTTGATGGGAAATTGAACATTGTTCTTCGTGGAGACAAAAGTGAAATTTCTTCACTATGAGAATTACTTGCTGCAAATTGGAGATTAGAGTATGAGTTTTTAATGGCCTTTAAGAGATAAGAACTCAAAAAAAAAATGGTTTGTCAATTTGTGCAATTGTTTGCAAGATATGTTTGATTCTTGGTTTTATGGCAACGGAGTTTTCAGACTTGTTTTCCTCTATTCTTTGTTCTTTCTTCTTGGTTTGATAAATCTTCCTTCTATTACCTATGTTCCATCATTGAGTGAAGGATAATGTGATGTAATGGATTTTGTTTGAGTTTTGGCAATGGTGTGGTGGATTGCTGTTCTCTGCAACTTTTCTTCTGGCAGTGAGAAGCAGCTAACAATTAGAAAAAATTTCAAATTTTGGAGTTGGAGTTGAGCACATTTTTTTTCCTTGACATTCCTAACCTCACACACATGAGGGACATAAAATTCCATTGTGAGCAATAGGACGACACATGTCCTCGATCCGAAGGCAGGGAATTCGAGCTCCAAAAATGCACTGGGGGGCTGAAATATCAAATCTGAAGGTCACATGAGGGTCCCATATATCACATGGGGGCTAGGTGCATTTTTCCAAGGTTTATGTACCTGACCTTGGGGGTTTCAAGGACATAAAATCCCTCCATGATCCTGGTGCTGACACGTGTCCTCCCAAAAATTTACTAACTCTCGAACTGTCTCCAAGAGGGTAACTTAGAATGATGATAACTTGAGCTCCCAGTGGAATTTATTGGTGAAGTTGTATATGATCATGACTTGAAATGGAATTTTTAATCCAATGGTGTTGGTATCATGTCTTAATTATTCCATATTATCCCTAAAAAAATGTATTTTTGATTTGGCACTCTACCTGTACCTGAGAAAAACTGCTTGCAAACCATATGCGCCAAGATGTTGCAAAAAATATGATTTCATAATCTTGTATTTATTGGAATTATATTTCCAAATATTTTTTGTTTTACTCCTAACTCCATCCAGAGCTCCCAAAATCATCTTTTGAAGCTTAGCAGTTGTTTTAGGTCTATGTATTGCCTAGGCTTGTGAACCCTATTTTTTAAGTCTTTCAAAATTTCCCCAAACCTTCCAAAATCATTTCCATGATGTTCTAAGGTCTTCAATTCACCTCCATGTTGAATTTTTCCCTTTCTTTCTTCTCTAGAGGGGTTGATTCAGTCCTAAGAAGGCCAACGATAGCCCTTCCTGTGACTGCTCGAAATTTGCATTTTGAATGAACTCCTAAAATCACCTAGGGGAATGATTTGAATTTCCTAAATCACCTAGGGGATGAGATAACATTGGCCAAGGGATCACTGGACTGACTAGGTGGACTTGGTGTGCCCGGGAATGAAAGAACATGAAAATTTTGGCACAAGGGTATAGTTTTCATGCTTGGAAATTGTCAATTTCCATGTTGCACATTTGCACAATAACATGAAGGTAGTAAAAAAACTAGTGGGATTTTTCTTAGTGGTTCTAGAGACTCAAGATATTTTTGGAAGTAACCAAATACTTGTTGGAAAGATAAGAATGCCTACTTCACGTTTCAAAAGATTTTAGGATATTTTACCATCTAGATTTTGATATATTGGCCCAGCAGTGCAGGTGAAGATTCCCAATCCTGATGGGGATTCAAATGATCATTCCAGGAGTTATATACAGAGTTGATACCTGATTCAAATATAAATGTGACCTATGTAATTCCCTATGCACTAAATATGTGTTGGTTGTCATTTTCACCATCATACCTTTTGGTGGCAGTCCCTTTCACCGGCGCACAAGCTTGAGAAAAATAAAACTAGGGCAAATTTCAAATTTTAGGAAGAATTGGATCCTAAATGTTTTTGGAATGATCTCATAATATATTTTGGAGTCAAAATCATATAAGTTTTTCCAAGGTAGCTCTCAGGGAATCTCCCGGGGAAAAAACTCACTCTTCAGTGTCTATTTATAGTAGTTGTTGGTGAAGTTGAGGCTTCCAAAAGTGTACATAGTGCATTTTTGCAAATGTGATGCACTTTTTCAAATTTTAAATTGGTTAAAATTTTCATGAGGTGCAAAAAAAAATTCCACCAATGTAATGAGAGAAAGTTATAAGCATTTGTCACTTAAAATGTCTTTTGGTTGGTTAGGTGAGTGTTATGAACTCACAAGCCAATTTGGACCCCCCTCCATGTTGAGTATCACCCTTAACACACTTGAGATCCCTTGATTCCACTTTACACTAGGTACAAATTTGCATGAGATGAAAAAAACATGCGCCACCAAGGGAGGGAAGTGCATTCGTCACTTAAGTGACCAACTTCAAGTGTTAGGCCAAGCTCTTCATTCACACCTTCAATCTACCCCCTCTCCATGTTGAGCCTCACCCTTGGTGCACTATTTTAACCCTGCTTCACCTTTGCACTTGGTTCAAAATTTCATCAGGTGTAAAAAAATTCAATACTAAGGAAACTCTCCCTCTCACGTCACTCATAATCTCACACTTTCTCCCTAGGGCATGTTTTCACTCACCTCACTCTTTACCCTTGTCCCTCTCCTCATGATGGCCACCCCTTGGCGCATTTTCACCATGTTTTTGCACATTTTCACCTCATTTACCCTTACAAAATGTTTTAAGGGAAATTATATATTACCGAACCCATTTAGTCACCCCTAACTCATCCTTAACCCAGGTTAAGAAAGAAGTACCAAAGGTGAGTCAAGGGGTGGGTTTTCCTAACCTAAGTTAAGTGATGAGTATTAAACCATACTTATCCAATTTCAAAAATATTTTTTAAATATCTCCTCCCTTTATTTCTTCTATAACTAGGTCATGCCCAAATTGCACCAGGAAACCCCATGCCCAAATCCATAAACTTACTCATATCTAACTCAAATTTGATATGTTTCCTCTTATATGTTTCTTGTGCACCACAATTGTGAATGCCTATAATATGATCCAAAAATCATCTCCATTAATGCTCTGAGTTTTTTACAACACCCCCTTTAATATTTCAGAAGAAAAAGTTTCCTTTTCAGATTTAGAGAAATTCAGAGGAGAAAAAAACCTGAAAATTGGAGAAAGAGATCGCATTGAAATTCCTAATCCAATGAGATCATTTACATCTCAATCAGACAACCAGAAGGCATACTTATGTTTTTATAAATTTGGCATCTGAGCCTTACTAAAAATAGTTAGTATGATATGAATAATTAATCACCCTAAACCCTTTGTGCAATCCTTAAGTTCAGGACTCCAAAACTGAAAATTTTGAAAATTGGCTAAATTTTGAAAGAAAGGGTGAGGTGTGACTTACTAAAAATAATAAGTTCTCATATCCCATCCAAATTTCACACACACCTTCATCTCCTCATTCCCTCACTATTTCTTAAAACCATGAAGATCAAATACACAGGGTATGAGCCAATTTCAACCCTATCTATGGAATATCCACTTGTGGGGGATAGTGATG
This sequence comes from Taxus chinensis, assembly GCA_019776745.2. Classification (NCBI taxonomy): domain Eukaryota; kingdom Viridiplantae; phylum Streptophyta; class Pinopsida; order Cupressales; family Taxaceae; genus Taxus; species Taxus chinensis. The sequence continues at coordinate 10,422,637 of CM034147.1, forward strand.
TAGCCCACATGCATCTGGAAGAGATGAGGAATCAAATGAAAAATGAAGTAAGAGAGATAGAGGAGGAAAATATATTTTCCAATTATCTTTTTAGATCAGGATTCCACCCACTTTCATTCCATAGCATTGTGTTGGTCTTGGCTTGTGCCAAACATTATGACCCTACCTCCCGGACATTCACTATGGATGATAGCTCATTACCGGCAATCCTGAATCCTAAGGGGATTTCAAGTTTCCTAAAAAATTCCATCACAAAGCAAAATGGTGATCATCATAAAGGAATTTATAGCTCAATAGTGGCTCAAACAGACTCCTATTTGTAGTGGCTTACATTTAGCTCCTAGTTGAAACCCAATAAGAAACAATCGAGACTACCAAAGTCAATATCAAGGAGTGACTTTCACGAATCCTACTCAGATGCCATTGTCTTACTGAGTAGATTAATGACAGAGGAACACACCAAGGAATTATAGGATTGGATGGCCCAATTCATGTTGAAAATCATGGATGGAAACAAATCATAGATTGGGGTTAGATCATCAGTGACAATATCCACTAGCAACGGATGTAACTATTCACCACTAAGAGATTCATTATGATTTCTCATCTGGTGTATTCCCTCGCATACACTAGACCCTACTGAGGATTTTCAGCTGCTGAGAATGTTCCTTAGAGAGCCCCTACTTTCAAGAAGTACAAACAAATCACCTTCAAGGAAATGAATGCTCATTTCACTTAAGTGAATGATGCATTGACCATCCTCATCATCTAGCTCCTTTAAGGAGATCCTAAAAGAATAATCTCTCCTCAGGTAGTTGATTCAATTGAGAAGTATGTGTGTTATTTCACACACTTTTATACCTTTACCTACATCAGGGTGATTGGATTCAACCTTGCTCCACTCATATTACCCAAGTATCCTAGTGATAAGATCATCTTGGTGGAGCTCTGTAGACAACATTGTCAGGTCCATCTCGAATATAATGGTTCAAAGAAGAATGGTATCTCACTCCCTATCTCACTCGGTGTATTCTCTTGTACAAGTGTAGTGGATGCCATAAACATTGATACCTCCCTAGCTACATTTCATTTGTTCTCATATGTCCCTAGGCCTAAATTTGACATACGAAAGAATCCTGAGTCTTTCTGTGTTCATGGATTACATCAAAATCCCCAATTGGAAAACTATTGGTAAAATAGTGTGGATGACCTTGAGGTCAAGAAAAGGGACGTCATAAGGATGACCATGGAATAGATGGGAGAATTTAGGTTTTTCTAATTCACTGGAGGAGTTCAACAATATGGGTGCGAGTTATTCAATCCATAGTACCAAGTAGTGAAATTATCCCCCCTTTCTCCTCCCTGATGGAGCATTTGTGAATATGGATATATCAAAGAGTAGAATAAAGTGGTGATCCAAATATTGACGGAATGGTTCATAAGAAATAAATCCTCTTGTAGGGAAGAAGACACCACTTCAACCCTACCTATACAACTATCACACTCACCATCTCTCAAGGAGCCTAAGAGAGCTTCTAGTTCATCCCATTCTGAGAGGACCTACAAGAGGAAGGTCATGGAAACCAAGGGAACTCAAGTTTCACCTCCCATAGAGTTTCAAAAGAAATCTAAGGTTGGGGAGGAATGAGTTAAAGAATTGGAAAAAGAAAATATTGACCCCTCCTAAACTCTCATGCATCAAGTGAAGCCAAGTGTCTCATCTGAGGAAATTGAGTTAGCTCAAAATGAGAAGACATTGATCTCGTAATAGGATCAAGATCTCACTAACATATTTTATACACCATTGGATCCATTCCCATTAGTCCATGAATTTCTCGATGGAGAATCAGGAATGGTGCAGTAAGTTGTAACATCGACCTTCGAGGACATCTCAAAGTACATGAAAGCCAAGAAGTCAAGGAAAGCACAAACAACTTTGAGATTCTACATGGAGGCTTCCGGAGCTCATTTTGTGGAAGTTGCAAGATCCAGGGTGGAAAAACCTTTGGGGGAAATGAACCCCAATTACTATGAGATGACTAGAGTCTCACTTGGTCAGGATACACATGAAGGAGACACTCATCTTTTCAAGGATTCTTCAACTCGTTTATTGTATCAAAACAAATAATATAAACAAACCATCGACTAATTAGAGAAATATGTGAGGACCTTGTCTTCATAGGTGCAATCAATCCTAGAGCATGGCTCATCATCCTTGCCTATAGATGAGGTAGTCTCCCCCATTTGTAGCTTTGACCTGCAATCCCTCAAACAAGCCTAAGGATTCACAATTCAGGGGAGGGAAAATGATAAGTGTGTGGGGAAAATAATTGAAAAGGGGAATGTTCTTTTTTTTAGGTCATCTCCATGTTCCGATTCATACCAAGTACCATCTCAAGAATACAGAACTAAAGTGGAAATGGAGAAAGAAAAGATGATTTGGAATATTGTTTTCCTATTGATCTCTAAAATTGGGAGTCTTGACTCCTCATTATTGATAAACAAAAATGTGTTCATGACTCCATCTGATAACTTGCCCCCTATTTGGCTCCACACCATGGTTGCAAGGTGTGAAGTATTGAAATATGTTTTGGAATATCTCGAAGTGTGTGAGTAAAATTTTCAAGGAATTCTCAAATATCTAAAAAAATGTGTAAAAGATCTCGGGTCCCCTCCTATTAGTGAAAACACATATCTGGAAGAGCTCGTGACTCCTTTTCAAGAAATGGTTTGGAAAGAGGAAGGAGATCCCTTCTCCTTCAACGAAGACACCCTAGAGTCACTCACAGTTATCCATGGCTCTATTTCAAACATTTCTCAAAATCATTAAAAATGGGTTTACTGAGTACAAGATGCTAAGCCATATTCTGGAGACTTGGATCAACACATTGGAATATGTGAGCATTCCTCAATCAGATAAGTTCACATCAGTAGTTTTCTATTTTTTCATATAAGTGAAATGCCATGAATTCAAACCAATTGAATTTCCATGGGATGCATCGAAGGCGGAATCCTCATCAAATAGTTGATCTATTGCATCCTTCTCCATTCTATTTCTCCTTCGTCTATTCTCACTCTCATTTTTCTCCCTTTATTCTAATTCTTCATTGTGTCTAATAATGACTTTTTTTCTTATTCATTAAAGTGACTATGTCATATTTTTGCAATACAAAAGTCCCTTTTGCAATCATAAAAAGGGGGACTTATTTTTTCTTTTCTAAGGACATTTAAAAATTCACCTGTAATGGGAATATGAAAACTCATGTGGGGGGTAGATGAAGAGATAAATTGTAAAGCTATAAAAGGAGATGACCTCCTCATTGTAAAAGGATGGTTAATTCTTATTTACTAGCTCATATTTTCTTTCTAGGAACAAGTACCTTCAAGTCCTCAATTTTCCTGTCTATTGTTATTATGTCTCCATCTCAACTTATATTCCAAGAGCATTGTAAATTGTGCAACATTATACAATCAAACTTTTTGTTTCTTGTTAATTGTTCCTCTTTCTATGTGAATGGTTTATTTTAATTGATGCAAGTGAAATACTCATATTTTAATGCAATAAACTCATTTATGTTGTTTTTTGGTTAAAATCCCCCTCTTATTTCACTTTCCTATCTCTCTCTCTCTAATAAATTTTCCTCCCTTGTATTCCTTACAAGAAATTTCCATAGGTTTAGGGAAATATTCATGTGTGATACCCGGTTTATGGGACACCCCCGTAAATTAGTTTAGTTTATATTTATTTCCTTTCTTTCAATAAATGGAGTTGCCCCATTCAAACAGAGGGACCTAGTCCCAGAGCGTTGCTGAAATTCTGTAATTTTTCCTTGCGACAAATTATTTCACCAACAAGATGGTATGGAAGCACACCATAAGAGTCACACTAGGCTAATACATGGCCTAGGAGTAAATTCTATGAAGTAATACTAAATAGTCATATAAATATAATACAATAACATTAAGAAACACCAATAAAAAGGCCAACAATAGGTGGATCGTTGTCATTTAGAAGTTCCTTCTCATTAATGGGGTCCTAACCAATGTAAACATTTTTAGTGTCAATCATCTATGTAATATCTTATTTCCCTTGAGTGTTCTCCCACAATGATGAAATGGCCAAATCCAGGGGAAGATACTTTTCAGAGTGGGAAGGATTCCATGTATCTCAACGAAGAGGTGGGTGAGAAGCCCAACTATCCCGAAAAGGAAGTGGGCAGCCATAATCATCATGTTGTGCATGCAATGGAGTGGTGGCATGGTGGATACCACCCAAAACGAGTCTAATAATAATGAAAAGACTGACTTTGTGATGACCTATTCCCTTCAGAGTTTCATCCATAAATGGAAAAACGGGAAGAACATAAGCAACAATGTAAGGAAAGTTTCTCAAAAGGGTCTATAGATGGGCAACATTATGATTCAATTTCCAATCTTGCACTTAAATATGAAAACATACATTATAAATGATCATAGATTCATTATATTCAATTAATGATAGAAGCTATAATTAATGATAGAATTAGCAAAAAAACATATACATTTTTTTATATCCAAATAGATTAAATATTTTGCACTCTCTTAAGTGTTAAATATGGGAATAAGCAACATGAAGTAATTTTCGGTCTCCTAAGAGGATACTCTTCTAATGAAGGGATCTTGTTTGAAAAACCTCATAGATTTGAGTCCAAGCTTATTGGACCTTTTGAGAAAACCAAAAAAAATGCATGAGATTTTTTTAGTGTCGATGGAATGGACAATTATGTTGAGGAAACCCAAAATGAATAAGGTGAAAAGTAAGGGGGAGACACTAATAGATAAGGCAAAATGTAAAATGAACATGTTTAAGTTCTAGAATGACATTCTGAACCATGTAAAACATTCGGCTTCAACTATAAAAAATTGTGCGAGGAAAACCAAAAATTAAGTTTGTCGAATATGGGAAACCACGGTGAATAAAAGTTATATTAATATTTTCAGGCGAGTAGTTTTCAAATGGCGTATTTGGGTACCATATCCAATCCTTCCACCGGGGTTGAGACATATTGACACCAACTTTATAAAACATCTCATCAAGGATGGCCTCTATAATATTTTTGAAAGACTTTTGATCATTCTTATCCATATGAAATTTGTTCTTTGCTTCGGGTCAAGATAACCATTCACCACGTGCATTTTGACCATAGTGTCAATTAAAAAATGATAAACATGTATAACTTGAGAAATATTTATGGGAATGCACAATTTATATATTCAATTTATAAATTAAAGTTTTTATCATGATTTCATTAAAATTAAACATTTCATTGAAAGGATTGTAATCCGATGAGGATGATGGCTTTTTAAACTGTCTACTAGGGTACAAGTCCATGTAGATATCCAACACAGTGTCAAATGGTGATTAAGCTAAAAGTGAATTTTATATGCTTAATCTAAATGTTATAGCAGCAGTAAAATAAATATGTAATTAGTACATAAATTACACCCAAGAAACTAAGAAATAAAAGTATGAGACCCTAATTGTAAGGAGGAGAAGGAGGTACTTAGTTGATTCGTAATAAAATTTGGAGTGTACGGAAATGGTGACCAGGTGAATAGAGAAGAAGGAGCGTCACACAGAGGCCCCAAAAAATGCAGATCTGGAAAGATAAGCAAGATTGGGGTGCCTAGAGAGGGACAGGGGCACCCGTGGGTGCCCTAGGCTTGTTTTTGGGTACCTGGATATGCGAAAAATCTCAAGAAACCTCCTCTAGGTGGTCACAAGGTGTTAAATGTTAGTGTCCTTTGGTCACTCTGAGGTCACACCAAGATCACCGAGGTCGCTGGAAACCTTTAATGGAATATGAACCTGTAAAAACCCTCAAATAGACGTCAAATCCTAAAAATGAAATATGCAAAATGAGGGGTCGAACTGTCCTCGGTTGTCATAATGGTGAACTTACGACTGAGCATTTCTCTACATCTTAGACCCAATGTAGTTCTATGTGTTTATGTGTGCATAATTGTGCCCTAGGTGGCTCTTGTACATAAATGTAATAGATGTGTACATGGAATAGAACGAACTTCCCTCCTATGAAGTATATGTAGAATAAACAACCCTTATGTCCCTTAGATGGTGCTAGATGGATGTAATGGAGCTCTTATATGTTTGATGGATGTAACCTTAGGTGGTGCTAGCTAATGCTTAGTGCTTGATCCTTTTTTATGATCACATAACTTTATATTTATATTATTCCTTTACTTGAATTTCGTAGTTAACTCTTAAAATGATGACTACCAAAAAGATAAGATGTTAAAATGGCTAGAAAGACCCAAAAAAATGTGAGTAAAGTACATATGGGTCAGGGACGCCCATAGGGGGCGAAGACGCTTGGCGCTGACGTCCTGGTTGGGTGCTGGTATCTGGGATGATAAAATTCATGGTATAAAAAGGAAGACTGAGAAAGTAAGGGTGCGACGTTGAAAGAAGCAACAAAAAGCAAAGAAAGGTGGCCAAAGTCATGGGTTAAATTTTACTTTTCTTACTTATGAATTATATGAATAGTAGTATGCAATCAGGACTAGATAATTACCCAAAGTGTGTGATTTTGTGTCTACATTTTCCCCCACTTTATGTTGGTGAACAGAAATCTCGATAACATAAAGTAGATAAGAGATGTGTACCTGATAACCATGTAGATCGATGTCGAAAGTGTGCCAAGGTACTAGACAAAGTGTGGAGTGATAGAAAGTGTGAAGTGTGGATGCTAAGGAGGAGAAAGTGTAAAAAGTGATGATGAAAATGAAGCTAGGGGAGAAACGCATGTGTAAATGTCATGATGTACCTATTTTAGATGTCATTGTTGTTGTTTTTGTGATGATGTTGACTAACGCTTCCCATACAGATGGACCTACAAAAGAGAAGAATGAACAATTAGTCAAATACGCATGTATATGTGCAAAAATTATGTAAACAAAGTATGTAAAAAATGTTGAAAATGCTGAAAATGTGAAAAAAAGGAACATGTGCATCTGATCTGTGATGAAAAAAAGGATGTACAAAGGATCTTGAAGATGTTGTAGAACTCCAATTTTTTTGGGCGATCTCACGCTAGTTGTGACGGCCACAAGTTTTTGGGGCACGCCAAGTCATGGAAGAAGTGTAGGGAGAAAAGTCTGGTGTCGTCCTCCAACCTTTAACTGCTTCCTGCAATGTAGGACACCACTACAGATGGTGTGTAAAATTGGTGAAAGTGTTAAGGATTGTATGCCCTATAAAATTTGTTGTATGGAGTTCTGTAGACTGTATTAATTTACTAATAATTGTGTAATTACTTTTACACCATTGATTTTACACGAAGTATTACTTAAGATGCATGACATTGAGTGGGTTTTTTAGCATCTTACCCAAAATGGTGGCAAGGCAATAAACTCCACCACCAAGTTTGTAAGTGATATCGTAAGGGCTAAGCCAATTAGGCTTAAATTTTCCTTTAAGAGGAGCTTCAACGTTTGTATTTTTTTATTCTCTTTTAAGACGAGGTCACCTATGTTGAACTCGTCAGGACGAGTTTTGTAGTTATATGCATGCACAATGTGAGATTGGTATGCATGAAGATGTTCAAGTTCTTGGACATGATGGGAGTTTAACATTATTGACTCATGTAAATGGTTTTGTCAACATTCAGTGTCTTTAAGTATGCCTTTGAGTGAAACACGTAATGAGGATATCTCAAGTTCAAGTGGGATGATGGCCTCAGTATAGTAAACCAAGAAAAAAGGAGTTAAATTAGTAGGTGTAGGTACACTAACACGATAAGCGCAAAGAGCATAAAATAGTTGATTATGTTAGTCATCACCAATGGAAGCAACTGTCTTGCGTAATATTTTGACAATAGTTTTGTTGGTGGCTTCAACTTGGCCATTTCCTTGTGAGTAATAAGGAGTAGAGAATGATTGTTTAACTTTGAATTTTGCACAAAAAATTTTAACCTCCTTATTTTCAAGGAAGATCCATTATCAGTGATAATGGCAGAGGGCACACCAAAGTGCATAATGATATGGGTAGTGAGGAAACCACAAATTTCAGTACCAATTGTATTTCGCAGTGGGGCTGCTTCAACCCATTTAGTAAAATATTTGGTTGCAATATTAATGTATTTGTGTCCATCGACTGATTCATGATTTATCATTCCAATAAGGTTGAATCCCCAAAAATAAAATGCCCAAGTTAGCACAATTGGTTGGAGATCATATGCAGGTGTGTGATGGAGGTTTCTGTGCTTTTGGCACTTCTCGCAATGAGTAGCGTATTCGAGGTAGTCCTAATCCATGGTGGGCCAATAATATCCCTAATGCAAAATCTTTGTAGACATAGCTTTTCCATAGAAATGACCTCTGCAAATGTTATCATGTATTTGTGAGATAGCAGTGGGAATATCGGAAAGTTGTAAGCAACGTAAGATTCGACCATCAAGTGCACGCTTAAATAATTTTTTCCCAATTATGACATAACGAGTAGCCTCGTGTCACAAATGACAAGCTTCATGAGATTGTAGATTATCAAGAATAGTTTGTTTATATAAGATTTGTAAATGGGAGTAAACCATTCAGAATTATCTTGGTTGCACGTGATGGAACAAGTCGTAAGAGGTAAAGCGTAGATGGAAGGATGTCACAAGTGCGTAATGATGGTAATGTCTTGTGGGATAAGTGATGTCGCACTAGCCATGGCGTCTCCATGATGATTATCCTTACGAGGAATGGTAGTGATATGGTAAGACTCAAATGTAGCCAAGAGATATTTTACAAGCGTATTATATGGGATTAAGTGCTCCTCTTTTGTGTTATATGTATCATTTACTTGATTTATGACAATCTAAGAATCATCATGTATGCGTAAGTTACAAATGAGGAGCTTTTGAGTGGTGAGAAGGCCAAGGATGAGGGATTTTTCTTCACTGATGTTATTTGTATAAGAAAACCCTAATTTATATAATAAGGGGAGTAGATCACCCTGTGGGCTGATGAAAACTATCCCGGCCCCAACGTTAGAGTGAAAATGAGACCCATAAAAGTAAATTTTCCATGTATCAAGATTAAAATTATAGGTAGTGAAATCATCACGGAAGGAATCATAGACTAGAGATGCATCAATAAGGGGTGCTTTAGCTAATTGATTTTCTATGATTTGGAATTTAATTGCTTTCTGTGGTATGAAATTGAAATTGAATTTGGTGAGAAACATAAACCAATGTGTTATACGTCTTGATAGATGCATATGGGACAAGAGGTATCGTAATGGATCTACCTTGGTAATGATATGTACCTCATTGTTAAGAAGATAGTGACACAATTTATCTGCGACAAAGACAAGATCAAGACGTAGCTTTTTGATGTAGCTATAGTTGCATTCATAAGAGTGTTGCATTCGACTGAGGTAATAGATTTCTCGTTCACATTGAGATTTTTCATGTTGTGCCAGTATGGCCCCTAAGGCATGAAACATGGCAGAAATGTATAATAAGAAAGGCCCTTCAACTAGCGGAGGGACTAGGACAAGTGGGTTTAAAAGATGTGCTTTTATTTCATCAAATGCTTTTTGGCATTGCTCATCCCAAACAAACTTAGTATCCTTCTTCATGAGGCATGTGAATGGTTGATTCTTATCAACAAGTTGTGCAATGAATCGCTAGATAGATATAATTTTTCCCTCTAATGATCGTAGTTGATGTAATTTTTTTAGGTGGAGGAATGTCAACAATGGCTTTAATCTTGTTGGGATCAATTTCAATGCCACGTTGCGAGATGATATATCCAAGGAGTTTACCAGTTGTGACCCCAAAAAAACATTTTTTGGATTTATGCATACGTGATATTGACATAAACGTTCAAATAGCGTTCGTATATCTTTGGCATGGGTGGAACGGCGTATAGATCTACCCAAGATTTCACCACCATAACCTTCAATAATGTTGTGAATATAATCATGAAATATGTGCGTCATTTCTCGTTGATAAGTGACTCAGGAATTTTTAAGGCCAAAAGGCATGACATTGTAACAAAACATCCCCATGGTGTGGTGAAAGACGTCTTCTCTTTATCATCATGGTTGATTTTTATTTGATTATAACTCATGAAGCCATCCATGAAAGATTAGATATCATATCCATTTATAGAATCAACAATGGCATCAATATAAGACAAGCGGAAACTATCCTTGGGACAAGCTTTATTTAAATCATGAAATTCGGTGCAACAACAGACGTGATAATATGGTTTCATAATGGGTGTGATATTAGATAATCATTCAAGATAATCAATAGCACAGATAAAACCAACGTTGATTGATTTCTATATTTCTTCTTTAACTAGGAGTGTCACTTTTGGGTTCATTTTACAAATTTTATATTGGAATGGTTTGGCACCAGGGTTAAGGACAATGGTATACATTGCAATAGATGGATCAATACCTAACATATCATTATAGTCCCATGCAAAAATGTCATAGAATTCATGAAGGACTTCTTAATATATTTTTTCTCGTTAGGGGTGAGAGAGGTAGCTAGCAAAATTATTTGTGGATTTCCGGATGTGCCAAGGTTATATTTAACTATCTCTTCATGGAGAAAATTTGATTGATCCTTAATGTATGGATTAGTAGGAATAGTATTAAGAGGATCAATGTTTTTAGAAGGTGTATCGAACTCTCCAAAGTAATCAGTAGCATTGAGGGACAATGGAGAATGCCTCTTGTGGTGAAAGGAAGGGAATTGATCATAAATGCCCATGTGTTCTAGAAGAGCATCATCAATAGATAAAGTTTCTAAATTATCCCAAGTAGTAGAGGAAGCATCACTAATGAGTTCATGGTGTACAAGAGGAAGTGAAGAAGTATACAAGACGGTATAATCTTCTGAAGGGGGGGGGGGGGGGGGGGGGGGGGGGGAGAGAGAGATGGGGGATGATATCCCAATACAAATTTTTGATATTATATGGGAAGATCCCAAAGTGTTGTGACTTTATGTTCTTATTGACCTAAGCTCGTATTAGAGAATCCATAACAGCGCAAATACTCATATCCTTGTCCATATTTATAAAAGTCTTGAGTAACAGTGGAGGAACAAGGAGTATCACCGAATTGCTCAATCAAATGGCAATATGCAAAGGGGGATGAATCAGTTAGGAAATCATAAACAACTCCCTGATAACAGAATTTAAGCCGCATATGCAGAGTAGAGGGAACCACATGCATGGCATGGATCCAAGGCCACCCAAGAAGAATATTAAAATTGAGGTTATTGGGAATAACATAGCATGGAATAGTCATTGTACATGGACCAATAGTGACAGGGAGAGTAATTATACCTAAGACCATGCTTGGGGATGTTATCGAATCCAATAATAGAAACTGATGAATGAGCTAAAGAATTTTCAGAGATACCTAAGTGATGAAGAAAGGGTATATTACAAATGTTGAGGCTAGACCCATTTTCTACTAAGGCACACTTGACCCCGACATTATTAATACAAACCTAAATATATAACAGAGGGTTATTCTCTAGGATTGTTTGAGAAGGTAGCTCATGTGATGTGAAATTTATTTGATCCTCATTAAGAGATAGGGTGGAAGTAAACTTATCGTATACATATTGAGGTGAGGTGTGAGGAGGAAAATAAATAGTAGCTAAATATTTTGACCTTATTGATACAATCAGGATGATTCTGCATATAAGCATGGATGGAGATGTTCATGATCAGAAGACGTTAGAAAGATGAGGACCTTAAGATCATGGATATTGAGTTTGTGTTCACAAAAATGATTAAGATAAAAGAAAATTTTATATGTTTAATCTGAATGTTATAGTAACAGTAAAATAAATATGCAATTAAGTACATAAATTACACCCAAGCAACTAAGCAATAAATTATGAAACTCTAATTCCAAGGAAGAGGAGGTACTTAGTTGATTCGCAATAAAATCTGGAGTGTACCAAAATGTTGACCAGGTGAAAAGAGCAGAAGGAGAATTGCATAGAGACCCATAAAAATGTAGATCTGGAAAGATAGACTAGACTGAGGCACCTGGAGAGGGATAGGGGCACCCATGCACGCCCTATGCATGTTTCTGGGTGTTGGATCTGCGAAAAAGCTCACGAAACCTCCTCTATGTGGTCACAAGGTGTTCAATGTTAGTATCCTTCGGCCACTCTGAGGTCGCACCAAGATCATTGAGGTCACTGGAAACCTGTAATGAAATATGAACCTCCAAAACCCTCAAATAGACATCAAATCCTAAAAAATAAATATGCAGAATGAGGGGTCGAATTGTCCTTAGTTGTCATAATGGTGAACTTACGATTGAGTGATGCACTACATCTCATACCTAATGTATTTTTATGTGTTTGTGTGTGCAGAATCATGCCCTAGGTGGCTCATGTGTCAGTCGCACTTGATAGCGAGAAAATAAGCTAGATGTAAATAAATGTAATAGATGTGTGCATGAAATAGAATGAACTTCCCTACTATGAAGTGTATGTAAAATAACCATCCCTTGTGTCCCTTGTATGGTGCTAGATGGATGAAATGGAGCTCTTAGATGCTTTATGGATGCAACCGTAGGTAGTGATAGTTAATGCTTAGTGTTTGGTCCTTTATTATAATCACATAACTTTATATTAATATTATTCCTTTACTTGAATCATAATTAACCCCAAAAAGACCGACTACCAAAAAGATAATATTCTCAAACATCTAGAAAGGACCCAAAAAGGGTGAGTAAAATACAAAGGGGTCAGGAGCACCCAGAGGGGACGAAGATGCCTGGCGTTGGCATCCTAGTTGGGCGTTGGTGTCTAGGATGATAAAAGTTGGGGTATAAAAAGGAAAAATGAGAAAGTAAGGGTGTAAGACTGAAAGAAGCAACATAAAGAAAAGAAAGGTGGCCAGAGACATGGGTTGATTAGTACTTTTGTTACTTATGAATCAAATGAATAATAGTATGCAATCAGGACTAGATAATTACCTAGTGCGTGATTTTGTGTCTACAAATGGATAGAGTCGGGATTGTTCCCAAGGTGACTCTGATGGATTGGATGCCCCCTAATCATGGTTTTTTTCCTAGATGAAGGCTTTTATACTCAATGAGTGTAATATGCTACATGTAATCTAAAACACCATGTATTTTTAATTTAATAAAGGTACAACAAAGGTTGATATATATGTAGGATATTACCCGTATTGTTCTAGAAGTCAAATTTTGTTTTTCAAAATTTTATTGCCCTAGTTCTAAACATAATAATTTCTATTGTGTTTATATGTTCAATAAGACCCAAATTATAGCCCTCAGGGTTGGCCTCAACAATATATCATTGTGTTGGTGACCACTAGGTCACATATTCAATGTTGATTTATCTATAGCACTATCGACTGGAGCATCGGCCTACTGTCTAAGGAGTAGTGTGTTGGACTCAACCTACAATTGTGCACCTATGGGTTATATCAAGCCAATGGGTCCTTCCAAGGCTTAAATTGTTATGTCCTTAACATTATATATTCATATGATTATTAAGGTTATGTAATGGAGTACATAACCTTAACCTTTCATTTATTAGTTCTTAATAAATAAGTTAGGCTGACCTAACTAAGATGAAAGAGTGTAACCTATTTAGGTGAAAAGGATGCGGCCCTTCCTATTTATTTATATAAATATGGGTGAGTGTGATTCTCCCAAATGCATCGCATATCATATATTCAGTCTATTTAATCATTTATTCTGATTCCAAGAGGTATCCCCCTCAAAGTGGACTATATTTGAGTAATTTGATAAAGAAATAACACAAGTGGTATCTGAGCATTGATTTTTGGCAAGAACGTTTCCCTCGCTATATCTCCCACAAAGATGCGAATTTTTCATATATATTCTCAAGGTTTCTATTAAACATAATGAAAAGTCTTCAATCCAAATTTTAGCCTTTTTTATCTGATTTGCTCAAGTTATTGCAATTTCATTTTTTGACAAAACCATTATATAGGCTGAAAAATTCAGAATTTCTCTTAGTTATTTACATTTTTAGAAACCTTATAAATTTTGAGATAGGGACCATTCTTTGTAATTTCATATTTAAGGCTCTCCATTTTAGAAATTCTCATGTCAAAGTTGGTCGAAGTTAGTCAACGTTGGAACATCTAATTCAGCTATATCACATATTTTGATGGTTTATGGTTACTACTCACTCCAGATAATTCCCCCTAGATTGATAATAAATCAAGAACTAGAAAAAAAATTCACATCAGTAGCCATGCATTTTGAAACAAATATGTTTTCATTAGCGATTGATCCCAATGACGTTCTTTATTGTCCACCCCCTAAAATTGAGGGTGACATTCCTGTAGGAGGTGAAACATTGGTCACTTTTATATAGGAGAAAATATTTACCACATTTGTAAAATCTTTAAATGAGGGTTTAGATGGGTTTCAAAAGGATATGGTTTCTGAGATGAAAACCTTAATTAATCTTCCTCATACAACCACTCACACCCAACCAAACCATTTAGGAGGGCAAAATAGACCAAATATAGCACAACCATTCCTAGGGTCAAAATTGAGCCTTCCAAAGATGGACATGCGTAAGATTGATGTTACAGATGTAACCTTACGAATAAGTCTCATGGAATAGTAGTTTATGTTACACAATAAACAAGATGATGTAATGGTTGACATAGCTTCACTATGTTTGGAATCTAAACCATATTAGTGGTACCAATGGATGATGAGTGACAAAAAGGAAAGATTATTAGTTAGGAGGAATTTATTAATGACTTAGCGGCCCATTATGAGAAACCATGGAAGAGAAGTTACTTCACCCAATTAATGAATCTTAAAAAAACATGATTCGTAGTCGAATATAATGTTGAGCATATGAGATTAGTGTTATGGACTCCAAAAGCACACCTTACTAGAGACTACAACTTTACATCAATGGACTAAATGATTGAGTTAAGCATGACATTCTATTGTTGCAAGCGTGTACAATTATGGAAGTTATGCAACAAACACTACACATTGAGCAATGCAACTCGGCTACTAAAAGATTCACACAAGGTCAAACTATGGGATGAAGAGATAAAAAAGTGACTAATAATACTAATAGAAATGTGGTTAACTCTTTTAACCAAAGTCAAACTATCAAGCTCTCTCCTTGACATAAGGTAGAAAAAAAGAGAAATATGCATATGTTGGCATTGTGATAGTAAATAGTCTAGAGGTCATAAGTGTGTTGGGGGAGAGAAGAGACTCATGGTTATGGAAAATGAGGCTTTGGATGTGGAATAAATTGATAATCAAAAACCAACAGTATCACATGAACGTGCTAACTTGGAGGAGAAAGAAAATCCTACTATCTCACTACATGCATTGAATGGGATGAGCACACCACAAATACTCAAAGTTGGTAATATTAAAAAGAAAAAGGAAACAATTGTGATAGATATAGGGAGTACCAATAACTTCATCAAGAAAAAATTAGCAAATGCACTCGACTGTTTTGTGTTTCTTGTCTCCGATTTTCAAGTCATGAATGTTGATGGGAAACAACTCTCTTGTGGTGGTAAATGTCATCATATCAAACTATCAATGGGGGACTATCTTATCGATTCCGAAATGTTTACCATCCCAATTAGGGGAGCCAATATAGTTTTAGGAGTGCAATGGCTTAAACAGTTAGGAACAATGTCTTTCAATTTTCAAGACTTATTCATGACTTTTAGTATGAATGGAAAAAATTACAAACTTCGCGGGATGTAACCACCACCAAACCAAATTATTAGCTCTCGTTGAATGGAGAAACTACTTAGGCAGGGAGTTTATCGTGTGGTGGCACAACTACATTTCATAGAAGCGCATGATGTAGAAAACCATGCTCCATCAACTCTTCAAGAGATTATTCAAAACCATCAACAAGTATTTCAAAAACCACAAAGCTTACCTTCAATCCGAGATAATGATCACGCAATTGATTTGATTCTAGGAAGTATCCCTCATAATATTAGACCTTACCACTATCCCTATCAAAAAAAGTCATAAATTGAAAAGTTGGTTAAGGAGATGCTCGACTCAGGCATTGTATGTCCTAGTAAAAGTCATATTCATCTCCAGTGATTGTGGTTTTAAAAAGGAGGAGCCATGGAGAATGTGCCCAGACTACAGGGAACTCAATAAGATCACTTTTAAGATAAGTTTCCCATCTTTGTCATTGATGAATTATTGGATGAATTGAATGGTTCTATTTTCTTTACTAAGTTAGATTTGCATTCAGGGTACCATAAAATTTGAGTGAAGGAGAAGGTAGTACATAAAACAACATTTCGAACACATGATTGTCACTATGAAAACTTAGTGATGCCATTTGGTCTCATTAATGCTCCTTCTACTTTTCAGAGCCTCATGAATTCAATTTTTCGCCATTTCTTCAAAAATTTGTGTTTGGTATTCTTTGATAACATCTTAATTTACAGTAAAACATGGAAAGAACATTTACAACATTTAGAGAAGATATTACAAGTGCTAGAAGATAATCAATTTTATGCAAAAGAATCCAAATGTACTTTTGGGGTGAAGGAAGTGGAATACTTAGGACATGTGGTGTCACATGAAGGCGTTAAAGTGGACCCTAAAAATATTATCGTTGTCAATGAATGGCCAATACCTAAAAGTATTAAAAATTAAAAAGGATTATTGGGTCCAATAGGATACTATAGAAGGTTTGTTCGAAATTATGCTCGCATTGCGGCACCCTCAACAAATTAAAGAAGGATTCATTTTCATTTAGCCACTTAAGCATTTTAACAACTAAAAGATGCTCTAACATCCACCAATGTGCTAGCTACCCATGACTTCTCTAGACATTTTGTGGTAGAATGTGATGCTTCTGGATAGGGGATTAGCGCAGTATTAATGCAAGAAAGACATCCATTAGGATTTGAGAATAGACACCTAAAAGGAAAGAATTTTTTTTGTAAGGCCCACATATGAGAAAGAAATGTTAACAATTATTCATGCAATCAAACAATGGCACCAGTATCTGATAGGAAGACATTTCAAGGTAAAGACATATCATGCGATTCTAAAGTATTTTTTAGAGCAGCGATTAGCTTCAGAGGAGCAACAAAAATGGGTCACAATGATGTTAGGGTATGAATTTGAAATTATTTATAAAAAAGGAAAGGAAAATACTGTAGTTGATGCCCTCTCTTGATAGGAAATAAAGGAGGCAACATTTCATGCTATATTTGTATTGCACCTAGAATGTATAGAAGCAACGAAGATAGAGTGGAATGAGGATGCTCCAACAAGGAAATGCGTACAACAACTTCAAGAGAACCCATCATCTTGTAATAAGTATGTGTGGAAGGGGGACTCCTTATGGTATATAAAGAGGCACCTTTTGTGCAAGAATTCAAAATTGAAAGCTAGTGTCTTATCTCAAATGCATGACTCACCCATATGAGGACATTCAGGGTTTTTAAAAACCTATCACCATATAAAGAAGGATTTTTTTTGGAAAGGTCTTAAGGGTGATGTACAAAAATTTGTGGCATAATGTTTAATATGTCAACAACATAAAGGAGAAACAGTTAAGACTCCGAGGCTCTTACAATCATTAAACATTCCATCACAACGTTGGGAGGAAATATCAACGAACTTCATTATGTGCCTTACTAAGTCGAATATCTTGGATGTGATATTGGTGGTTGAGGATAGACTCACTAAGTATGCACATTTTTGTGTACTTTCTCACCCATTTCAAACCAATAGAATGGCATAAGTCTTCATGGAAAAGGTATAAAAACTCCATGGTATTCCCAAAATATTGTGAGCGATTGAGATCCAATCTTCACTAGCATATTTTGGATTTAACTATTTACAATGTGGGGCACAAAACTAGCATATAGTTCATCTTATCATCCACAATCATATGATCAAACAAAAATTGTGAAAGTCTAGAAGTATATCTATGTTGCTTTGCATTGGAAACATAAGGACAATGGTCTAAACGAATTTCATAGGCAGAGTGGTGGTACAACGCATCATTTCACACATCAACAAAGATGACAACATTTGAGGCTCTTTATGGTTACCCTCCACCTTCTACAACATATTATTTGTAGGGCCCACCTAAAGTTTGTGTAGTTGAGGATCATTTCCAACACCAACAAAAAATACTTCAAGTCCTTAAGGAGAATTTGGTTGTGGCTCAAAATAGGATGAAACAACAAATCGACCAACACCGAAGTGAGAGGCATTTTGGGGAAGGAGATTAGGTATTCCTTTGATTGCAACCTTATAAACAAAGGTCACTTCAACAACATAAGAACATCAAGCTAGCACCAAAATTTTACGGACCATATAAGGTTCTTAATCGAATAGGAAGGGTAGCTTATAAGTTAGAACTTCCACCCTCTTCCAAAATTCATTCCATATTTCATGTCTTCTGCTTAAAGAAAGTAATTGGTACCAAGCTTCATTCTAAATTACCAAAGTTAGATGAAGAAGGTAAGTTCATTATGGAACCTACAGGAGTCGTTGAGAAAAGAGTTAAACAACTAAGAAATTGAGCAATTACAAAATTTCTCATCAAATGGAAGAATCTACTAGTTGAAGACACAAAATGGGAAAACGAACAAATCTACTAGTTGACGACATGACATGAGAAGACAAACTGTTCCTGCTACAACATCCTGAGTTGTTAAGCGTTGAGGGAAACACTTTTATCAAGGGGAAGAGCATGTTATGTCCTTAACAATATATATTCATATGATTATTAAGGTTATGTAATGGAGTGCATAACCTTAACCTTTCATTTATTAGTTCTTAATAAATAACTTAGGCCAACCTAATTGGGATGAAAGGGTGTGACCTAATTAGGTAAAAGGGTGCAACCCTGCATATTTATGTATATAAATATTGGTGGGTGTAAACCTCGCAAAGGCATCACATATCACATCATTTAGTTTATTTAATCATTTAAGTTGATTTCTAGAGGTATCCCCCTCGAAGTGGACTATATTCGAGTAATTTAATAAAGAAATGTCATAACATAAATGGAGAGAAAAAAAACAAGGCCCATATTTCTAAAAATAATTTAAATTCTAGCATTTTTGCAAGTGTGATTTATGTTATTAAAGAGAGTGGAAAAAACAGAGAATCGGAAGGAAAGCCTCGAGGATAGGTACAAAATCTTGGAGTTTATATTCAACATATCCTCGATCTCGTCAACACACAAACTCAACCTAAAGATGTTGTTTAAAGGTTCAAGGGAGAAATTGAGATGTACGAAAGGGTTTAACCCTGAATAAAAAAGAAATGATGAACTAAAAGAGAACCAAATAGATTTGATTGTTGGAGATGGAAACTACCTATTCTCCCTACAAAATGCACCTATGTGCATACATAGGCGCATAGATACACGAGTCACCCCATCCATTTCTCGCCAATAAACTTAATTGTATTTTAAATAGTATGTTGAAACACACATTGCTTTTTAGCGAAAACAATCATTGTGGTTTGAACCTTCGACCTATGCTTTTACAGGGCATGCATCTACTAGCTCAACTGCCATAGAACCAATGCCATATTGTGCAACTAGTTCTATTTATTTCACAACAAATACAAACTTTTTTTGGATTAACTCGACAATTGACGTCATGTCACACTTGTCACATCAGTGACAGTCTCATGTATGTTTGGGCTTATGTACACACATAGGTGCATTTTGTAGGGAGCATAGTTGAGATTTGACACCCGTTCCACAAGTTTTTTTTCCTATTATACACTTTAAAAAATTGTCAAGAACTTGACACACATGTCATTATCACTATGAACACATTCAATACAAATATAAGTATAACATTACATAGATATTCAAATAGCATATTTTATTGAAAATGTGTTTATATTGAGCATATAATCCCTAAAACACGTGTAAATACAACTAAAACAAACAATATTTTTTTAAAATTATTAAATAAAGAAAGTATTTAACAAAAAATGACGGAAAGTCATAGATTTTTGGTTTTATGGGTGGGGTCAACTGTCAAATCTCATCCCTAGTAGGGAGATTAGCCAACACCTTGGAGATGGAACCCAATTAAAAGGGCTTTTGAACCTTTCAATAAAATATGCACGTGAAAGAATTTATTGAATATCGAGCTTTGATTCTATATCATTTGTCTTAGACTTTCATTTCCCTTATCTGAATGTTTAAATGGTTTGATCTTTATCACATGCATGTTAAATCATTGCTGGATTGTTTAATGGTGTGTAACTCTTTCCCCCAGTTTTCTTTTTGTAAGATTAGCATTGTACTCTATCATGTTTTATTAATAAAAAATTAAAATTTCCTTCTCAATTTAGAAAAGGAAGGGGTAGGGCGAGTGGGAGGGAAGCGATCTACACTATGTACTTAAAAGTGTCGTGGGCTAATAAGAAGCCTTTAGAGTCTACACTTCTTAATTGAGTAGTCTTACCCAAAATTTAGAATGAGTTGGTAAACTACTACCTTATTTCTTAAGAAGCCTCTATTATAATATAGGGTTTGCTCCACCTTGTATGAAATAAGATCATTGCCCCCGTATGAAGCAAATTCACAGAAATTGAAATTGAGAGCCTAAGTCTGAATATTATTGGAAGCTAAAACATTTCTCGGATAAACAAAGCTACACAACTTTGAATAGCTTCTGCAGGTTCTAAAAGAGGTTAGAAAACACCCACTCCAAATTCATCATTTGTATCCGACGAGAGCCTGTCACAAAATTAAAGTCCCCTCATAATTGCATACATACACCAATACATAGAAGGTTAGTACTTTTATCCAGCATCTTCTATGGGAATCTGCTAATAATGTTCTTTTGGTTCAAGTCTTAAATATCATGTTTTACTTTGATTATTATCAAATTTTAGCTTATTTTACTAAGTCACTACATCTCCCTCTTCATAGCCATAACCAGAAAGCATCTACAGTGAAAGTAAGGAGGTTACCCAAAATAAGCAGATTTCAAGCAACAATTTCCAATACATGCACAATATACACAAAAGCTCGTACAATGTTATAAGACCTCTCCCCTTCTCCCTTCACAATATGGTTACTCCCTTTCTCACACAAAGGATAGACTCACAAGATATTATACAATGGATTTGGTATCTTAAAAGTGTAATTTCCAACAGCAGGGCCGCTTATGTCACTCCATTGATCCCCAATAACACCTGTGATGTGCAAGCCCTTACTCTCCAATTGTAATCTCTGTTTAGATTTGTAGGCTTGGACATTCATTTGCATCTCATCTTCAGACCTGAAATATGCAAAAGCAATAACAGAAATTATCAGTGCTATATTAACAAGACAATTAAAAATCTAGACTTATGCTCCATTTAATATTTTGGAGTCTGAACCAATAATCTCTGCTAAACTAGGTTTAACAAAAAAAAAAAATTCTATTTAACATCTTTCCAAGCATTGTTTTTCAATATAAATTGATACAATCACCACTACAATGGGGGAATGTGCTATCTAGCAGGGTTCAAACTCAATTGGTCATCATGGAAATTGCTCCGTCTAACAACTACTACCCTAGGATTAAAGCAGGCACTCACTGTCCTGTGGAAGTTAGTCATAGATTGCATGCAGTATTTTTTTTATGTTTGTTTGGCCCATGTCATAAATCGACTTTAATCCTAATTGTGCAGCAAATCTGATGAAAATTCCTCTTGTAAACTTGTTCACCATCACATGCTTCTTATATTGTATTTTGCAGAATAAACAGAGCCCTCATTTTTTTAAGGTGCCACAGCCTAAAGCTCTCTGTCTCTGACAAATGACATTTTAATTAAGAATCCTTTCTGAGCCTTGGAAAGTGCAAATTTGATTTCTAAT
Source organism: Taxus chinensis (assembly GCA_019776745.2). Classification (NCBI taxonomy): domain Eukaryota; kingdom Viridiplantae; phylum Streptophyta; class Pinopsida; order Cupressales; family Taxaceae; genus Taxus; species Taxus chinensis. The sequence continues at coordinate 10,444,545 of CM034147.1, forward strand.
GAGCCAACCTTGCAACTGTCCAAATAAGAGACGTTTGGTAATTGTTCGGAAGAAAAGCAGATTAATAAGAATTCTTGAAATTGTGGACATCGAAGATATAAGCTATATAGAATGAATGTAACCACTTAAAGGAAACAGATTAGCACCATAAAGCATCTGATTCCATGAATGTTACACATATACCACTCAACAGTCATGTTCAGACTTGGCGGGGATTTTGCAAATTCATTATGTTGTTAAATAGAATGCTGTGTATTCACTTCTACAGTTCAATGTTGAAAAAAAATCAGGAAAAAATCACTTTCCTAAAAATTCTTAAAGTTCCATGATGCAGGTGCATCCAAGGAGATTGTGCAAACTTGCATCACCCAAAAAAACGGAATATTTAGTTTTTTTAATTTTTAGTTAGTTTGTTTAGACTTGATGGACAGCTGTCAATCCAAACAGCTGAAGAGTCTTCAGGAGCTTGTTCTCCTAAAAGATAACTTGTTGTAAGTTTGTAACTGCTCTGTTTTGTTTAGCAGATAAAGTAATAGCTACAGATAATTGCTATCTTTAGACAGAGAGTTGTAGGAGTGTTTTATTTTAGACAATGCTTTAAAGCTGAAAAAGGCACGTTTGGGGTAGTTTTGGAGAAGAGAAATCTGGGAGCATCTTCCTTTGCTGATGAAAAGAATAAAATAGCTTTTGCCATACATTTTTGTATTAAGAATTCAACTGCTGTACTATCTTTTTGGATGCTGCATTTGTGTTCTTCACCTGCCTTATGGTAATTGAAATCTTGACTGTATTCATACTGTTCATAGTTTGAGTATTAAAAAAAAATCGCAGGAACAAGATACTCTTGGAGTGTATATTGCAGGTTCAGAGGATGGACTGCATCATTCCACGTTTCTATTTTCTAAATTAGAAGTCGAGCATGGATCCCACAGGGCAGAGATGCACCTAGGATACTGTGTAAAATCATCAATGATTATAATCTTGGCATAGAAATGAATCATTGATTTTCATTTGGCATGTTGTAGAATTGCATTAGGATAATTTGAGTTTGAATGTTATTACTCTTGATACAATAGCGAGGATCACCAAATAGTGAGAAAATTAAAGATTGATTACATTAGCATGTTGAGACCTATTGACAGTTTCACACCAACATAAGTACACGTGCAAGGAATGAATGGTAAAATGCATATGATTATGCCCCCCACCTCAAAAGGAATGGATTTTAGCTACTAATTTGAGTTTGAAGGTTAATACTGTTGGAGCAATATCAAGGATCAACAATTTAGCATGTTGAGACCAATTGACTATTTCACACCAACATAAGTACACATGCACGGATGAGTGGGAAAATGCATATGATTATTCCCACCACCTCAAAAGGAATGGGATTTAGCTATAAATCAGAGGTACATGAAGAATACTGAATGCAAGCTTACAGTCATAGGACATGTTGGTGATGTCATGTTTCAGCTGATCCATGAACTTCTATGTCATTGAGACAAATGAAATGCTATGGCCTTTACAAGATGCTGCAGCAGAGTCATTAGCAAGGATTGAGACAATTGTAGAGTTAAAAAGATTGAAGCTTAGATGGTGATATCCATGACTGAGAGAAGTGTTTTTTGCATTGGGTTAACAGTTAATTGTGCAACAACCCAGAAATAAGGTGTCAAAGCATCGTGTGGACAAACAAGTTATTGGTAGGACCATGAACTCCTCACTGGGAAGTGCAGACATTGGTAGTCCTATAAACTCCTTACTAAGATATTTTCCAGCCTAGTCTGAGAGCGAGCCTGTGAATTAGAGCTTAAAGGTTATGTAGAACTCAACCTCAGATGGTATGCTGCAAGAAACGTAGAAGACATTGTCAAAGATTCCAAAAAATGAATTGGATACCGAAGAAGGAAATTGAGGATTGATTGTAATCTCACTGATCACATTACAACTTGGGCTATGTGTGACATGGTGAAAGATCTATGGTTGGGAAGTGAGAAGGCTCTGTGCAACTTGCTCCTCAATTCAATGAACATCGTATGCCAAAGCTCCCTCAATATATATTTTAAGAAGTTGCTAGGAAAGCTATCTTATCCTGAGAAAAATTAACTATCTTGTATTTTATGTCATTATAGCATAGTGACCATGAAACTTGGTTACAGAGATGAGGACCCTGTTTCTGCACTCATACCCACATCTCCTGGGGTTGTGTGTGCATGTACAGGCTTGCCCTTATTCATATATCCCTGTACCTTATTTGAAAATGGACTCACCGTACCCTTAACCCATGTTTGCTAGTCATTGGCCAAGAAAATCTTGAAAGTATAACCTAGCCTGTGGTTGACCAACAATTGCATTAGTTTCTTCCAGGGGTAAAAATTGCGAATCTAGAAAGCCCCCAGCACCTCAAATGCACCTTCTATGAATGAGCAAACCATCCATGTCAAGAGAAGCTTTTTTGGAATTAGATTGTTGTATCATAAATTTGCTACCTGAAGGTGCTAGCTAATATCAAGCATGAGCATCAAAAAGAAGTACCTAAATATCTGCACTTACAGGACAAATTTTAGCCAGCCTGCACTGGGTCCATATTGAACAGTGGACACGTTCACAGCATGCAGAAGAGAGTGTCCACAGCCCAATATACATCCAGCAATGATATTCCAGCGAAAGGCATTGTAAATAAAGAGTCAGCTTACCGCATTATCAACATTGTCCAACCGGAATAACCAGCACCAAGAAGGTTCTTCATAGTGGAGTTCCGTTGATTCTCGTGTCTTTCAGTAAGGAAAACCAATGCCAAATCTTGGTTCTGGAGCTTCCGATACAACTCTAAAGTGGGAATTAATGCCGGAGCCTTTGCTTCTTCAACCCAGTGATTCCAAGCAGCCACATTATGCAATGCATAACTGAAAACGTATAAATTGCAAGAGATCAGAGGCCTGGCTAGTTGGAAAACATTCTAAAAGTTTGCAACAGGCAACAAAAAAAAAGCATAGCATAGCTTGAAATTTTTATATTGATGGTTCCTGAGAGTTGTTACAGATGCAAAACAAAGAGCAGCAAAATTGATTCAATGCAAACAATGACTAGATGATAGGAACATCAGCTAAAATATGCACTCACGGAAAGCCAATTTACTTAGAAAATACAACAGAAAACTAGACTTAGAACCACTAATGCATCTTGACAAAGTAATCAAATGAGCTCCCAGCCTTTGCAGTTATGAAGAGAGGTATTTGATAGTACTCAAAGTCATAAATCTCCTCTTCCTGGTATGTACCCTCAATAGAAAAGGAAAACCTCGGACAGAAAATAGCATGATTTCAAAACAAAATCACAAATATAAATGTATTGTAAGAACATAACAGTAACCTGGTTGTGAAATTTAGCAGGAGACATGAAAGAAGCCTAACAAATTATCTTGTTAAGTTTCACTTAACAGTTTTAGGGATCTTTACAATGTAAGTTTCACAACATGAACCTTGTCCTGTACCAGACAAAGCTACAAGCACTGACAAGTCACTAATATCTTATTCTCTAAAACATTTGAGGTACAAGAAATTACCGATGCTGAAAAGCTCTGAAGTACGGAAAGTTGGACAAAGCTGTTTCATCAATGTCCATTATTACTGCATCCTGTCCGTCACCATTTGCCATTGCAGAAATTAAACAGCTATCTGCTGCCTTGATTGCTCCCTTTACGTCATTATCATATTGACCACTTATAATGTACTGAAAAACATATTCTTCACACATACTTGGAAAAACATTATTCCCTTGCATGTTATTAAGCTCAAAGTTCAAAACAAAGCTCCTGCACACATCAACACCCATTTCTGGTCTTCTCCCTTGCTTGATCACGACATCAGGTGTGGTTTGACAAGAAGACAACAGTATTGCTAGTGTAAGTACAAGTGTGAATAACAAAATCCCAATTGTGGCTATTGCAGAAATCAAGACAGTGACAGCAAGAGACGTTAAATAAACTCCCGAATCACCCACTTGAAGATAACGGCTTGAGCTATACAGACCTGAAATCCATCAGTTCCAAAATAAATTTAAACCTAAAAATATTTAAGAATTTATTTTCTGTCTGTAAACTATTTATAATTGCATCATAAAGTATCAATGAAAATAAAGCTCATCCTCTGATTAAAAAGTAACTTCCAAGACCAAATGTGATGGAAAGAGAAAATCAGAATAAAAAAGATAGTACTAACAGAAGAAGAACGAAAAGATTCAGTTCAGGACAAATTATGAAGAGAAAAAATGACGAATATGAAGAGCAAAATTTATGAATATAGAGGAAAAAGTATCAGAATAGCAAAAATTATAAAAACAAAGAAGAAACCATCTCCAAGAGAGATTGAACAACAAAATGTACAAGATCATAACAAAATATGTTCCAGACCAAATCGAAAACCATAAGCTCCATCCTAAAAACAAGCATAAATCATCAACCTGAATATCTTGGCTTGAGCCATACAGATCTGAAACTAGATAACTGAAAAGTTAAGTTTGGGAAGTAATTCAAGTCATTATGCAAAATTGAAAGGAGGCGAATTCTCAGGGCTTTGAAACCGATCCCCCTACCAAAGGACATTTCACATGACGAAATGACACGAAACAGAAAATAAAACCAAATTCAGAACTAAAAATGAAATCTACTTTAAAAAGGAACAACGCTTTTCCAAAAACAGTGGAAACCGCACACCGAAAAAAGGGTTTTACATCAGACTGAAATTCATAAAATCCATCCAAATAAAAAGAGGAAAACAATCTAGGTCAAAGCAAGAATAAACCCGGAAACAAATTAGAAACAGACAGAACGCACGAAATCGCAGCTAAAAAAAGGTTGTAAATCAAACTGAAAATCGTAGACTACATCCCCACAAAAAGGGAAAAATAATTGCATGCCAAAAAAACATAAAATTAAATTAAAAACCCATATTTAAATTCCAGGTCAAAATTCAAAGAAATCCGAAGTCTAATACCTGGAAAGCATAACCCCAAACCCCCGCCGAAAAAAACAAGCTTCAGTTCCAGATCAAAATCAGAACAAATCCGAAAACCATTTGCGTGCAAGGGTTTAAAAAACTGAAAACATACCCGAGCCTCTTCCACTGAGAAGGCTTTGGGTGGACTCCTGGGGATCGTAATGGTTGCTGAGAGCCGACATGGAGGGAACCAAATCGGCAGACATTGTAGAAGCCTGCAATTGATTTTATTAGCAGGAAACAGCAAATATAAAAGTAAGGTGTGTGTTTTTTCCTGGCATCACTGAAAATCCCCGGCCCCGAAACCTCCTCCAAGCTCATGCCGAACAATCCTTTCAAGCCAAACCCATTAAAGAGTTTCGTTCTCCCGACCTCCTATATCTTAGCTTTTAATCTTTCTTTGCTTGGACGAAAGGCTTCTCACACGTCAAATCTGAAGACATTGAACACAAGTTTACTGCAATTAACTTTATCCTGAAATGATTTCCATAACTATAGTCTAGAACAGATACAAGGAAACAACTTCGCCTTTCTAGCAGTGAATATTTATTTTTAGCAAATTGTCAGTGTAAATTGTGAATCGCCATGCAGATTCCAAATGCTGGGGTGAGGGATTAAAAAATAATAAATTAATTAATTAAACTTCCGAGAGCACTTTATATACTCTAGAAATCATAAATTTACATTATTTTAATAGTTTATAATATTTTACAAGACAGGAATATGAACCGGGTGGGGCTGAAAACAGGCCCACCCATTAATCATTATATCACCTCTTTCTCACGTCCATTCATATTTTAATAGTGGCTGTTTTTTTTTACCTCAACAATGCCGGTGAGGGATCCGATGGATCCTGCTGAGTAGAACTCGAGACCTTCTCTTTCCAAATTGAAGGCCTTAACTAATATATTAAAGCAAGAAGCAGCATAAACACCTGTATTACATTAACCCAGCAGTATAAACTATTTAGAGGCTAACCAAAGTGAACCTATTACAGATTCGAAAATACATACCTAGGAATTTCGTGATAAATTTCCTTAGTTTTTCGCCGTGGTGGAAGGGAAATTGAGAATTTACCCCATACAAAATGGAATAAATAGAAACTGAGACTATGCCACGTGGAATGAAGATCGATCAATTCACATGTAACTAAAAATTCACTATTAATTGCCCACTGAAAACTAGTTAGCATCATCTCAGATGTGAAACGGAATGGTCTGAAAGATGGCAACGCCAAAAGAAGAATGGACAAAGTCGAAAGAAGAATGGACAAAGTCGAAAGAGGAATGGTCTGAGAAAGAGTTTGCCAGTTTTGCAGGTCAGGTTCTGCGGAAATGGAATGGCATTTCCTAATGAAGTGCGTAGTAGCATATGAGGACATTCGGAGTAACTATGCTAAAAACCAAAGCTCTCACAACCTTGTTTGAAGAGGATAAGATAGCAAAAACAGCAGATTACTTCTAAAATCCATAATAGAAGGCTCAAGATTAGCAAAGAAATTTAAAAAAAAAACAGAAGTAACAGTTTTGGGCCTGTTTCTTTGGTGTATTTGGCTGGCTTGTTTTTTTTTTTGGGTCTCATGGACTGCTTGGCCTCATGGACGTCATTAAAATCTTTCAATCATTCATTCAACCCACGTTTAACGTGAGGCGCATGCAATTTTTAAAAATTTACTGTAGCCTGCTTGCTTTGATCACCAAATGAGTGCCTATATATAACACAGATATTTCAGAGGATCGAAAAATGAGTAGTGGTAGTTTTACATGTTATGTAGAGATAGAGTTGATGTAAATGGCAGCTAAGCTGCTTACGTCAATGATATAAAAAAACATATGATTTGTAGAAAATTTTGTCTAAAGTCTATTCTTTGTCGCATTGATCCTAAAAGGTATAGAGAATGCAAATAATTTTCTTTACTCAAATATAATTCTGCCAGTAGTATACATCTGAGTGTTCCACCACATTTGGGTACCTGCCTTAATTTTGTGTTCCTCTTGTAAAAATTCGGGTGTGATCCATAGTCCATCTTCAGAGCTTACATGAGAGAGTATTTATCTTTGATAATGCATCCGCTATTTTGTTTCCCCGACTTGGGTTTTGCCTGCGTGGAATAGGTGTTCCAGCCAGAGTATTAAGAAAACTCATTGAATTTAAATATTTTTGGTTTGGATGAAATGGTCAGCTCCTGTGATGATTGAAAACGGAGAGTCAATAAGTGCTTAGAATGTGGCAATATTTTCCTAATAATATAGAGGGAATACTAAATTTTTGGAGTCAGTTCATCAGAAATTTTCCAACAGCCCTTTTACTATGCACATAATTTGTTCTCTCTTCAACAACATTGTTATAAACAAAAAGAGATTCTCTTAAAGATAGCACAAAGATAATCCCTGAAATAAAGGTCAACAATCCAAATTGTGTGATTAAAAATTGAGTTTAGCCTTTTGGGGAAATTAAGAAATTTTGCATGAACTTGAGTCCCTCCTGTAGGTAAGAAGCAAATTTAAAAACAAATCAGAGGTTACATCTGAATTCTGTACTTGTTCTACATCACAAATAAGACCACGAATGTCGTTAAAGTAACATATTTCACACAGTTTAGTGGAGCTTTTACATAAGTGTTTCTCTTGTTCTCTGATATAGACTGATGTAATCGACCACTAAGTGCTGCATAATCAATCTGCCGCAACTTTTCTTCTTCCACAACCTCCTCTGGCATGTTTTCAACAACACGCTTTCTTCCACATTCTTCTCAGTTTGATTCTCTTTCACAAGGATTCCTCCCCTCCACTCTTGGCTTGATTTATATCAAGCTTCAACCTATCATGGCTTCTTGTATTCATACTCCTGCTGCTTGCAGCAATATTTGGTTGCCCACAAAGCAACTCCTCCTCACCAACTTCTACATCTTTCTCAAAGGAAAGATTTCCTCCTTCACAACATGCTTCCCTAGTGGAAATCATATCTAGATTAAAATACTCTAGAGCTTCTCACTCTTCAAGCTCCATCACTATTTCTTCCATATCTTCTTCAATGAGAAGATCTTCTTCCTCTACGTCCTCTTCAATGAGGATCTCTCCCTCTATGGGCTGCTGCAATTCCTCCAACTCAGACTGTCTAGCACTTTTTCCCACATCTTGGTCAATGGTAACGTCTTCTATCTGAGAAGCATCGGAATTCTCCTTAGCCCTATGTATGCCATTTGTTTCAATTATCATTGTGCACTCGTCAAGTGATTCACCCCCTTTGGGATAACAAAACACTGCTACCATGTCTCTTTCAGAAGGACAACTTGCTTCAGCTACCATCACTTCAACTACTACACCCTTTTGAGGTTTTCAATCCACATTAGCAACCAGCTGGCATGATACTTTCTTTGGTGCCTTCAACCTTGTATACTGCTCAAATTTGTGCTTATGCTTTTATCTTCCTCTATTGATTCTCTTCTCCAAGGTGTCCAACCTTTGCATTATGTTTTCTCTAATTCTTTGTTGAGCTCTACCTGCCACTACTTGGGCTATGTACAACAATGCACCAGGTTTCCTTAGCAAGATATCTCTTCTAGCCATCTCTTCTATGACTGTTCTCTCACACACCACTTCTGCATCTCTAGCTTCCTCAAGCTACCACAGTCTCTCTTCACTCTTGTGGGTTTTGACCCACCACTATCCGTCCACCTCCACCAAGCATTCTCGTCACTTTTCTCCATTTCTTCTTGTTCAGTAAGTATATGAACTTGCACATTTCCCATCCACCAAATAAATATCTATTTGTTTTTACTGTAGCCTGCTTTCTCTGATCACTAAACGAGTGCCTATATATATCACAGATGTTTCAGAGGATCAAAAAATGAGTAGTGATAGTTTACATGTCATGTAGAGAGAGAGTTGATGTAAATGGCAGCTAAGCGACTTACATCAATGATATTAAAAGCATATAATTTGCGGAAAATCTTGTCTAAAGTATATTTTTTGTCACATTGATCCTAAAAGGTCTAAAGAATGCAAATAATTTTCTTCACTCAAATCTAATTCTGCCAGTGGTATACATCTGAGTTCTCCACCACATTTGGGTACCTGCCTTAATTTTTTGTTCTTGTAAAAATTTGGGTGTGACCCATAGTCCATCTTCAGATCTTACATGAGTGAGTATTTATCTTTGATAATGCATCTGCTACTTTGTTTCCCCAAATAGGGTTTTGCATGCATGGGAGAGGTGTTCCAGGCAGAGTATTGGGATTAGATGTACAAATAGCCTTCGAGAATCCCCAGTCTAAATTGCTTATAAGGATTGGGGGTGACAATAAGGTGTTAATGCATGATCATATGTGAGATATACGAAGAGCTATAGTGGCAGCTAAATCTAGTGATAATATGGGCAAGCGAAGTAGATTGTGGAAGCAGGAAGATGTGCATAAAGTAATTAATGGAAATTGGGTAAAAACAGTTTTTTAATTAACTCATTAACCTTTCATCTGCTTTTGATTGCAGGGATTTAATGTAACGATGATATTTGATAAGTTTCGTGTTTCACTTGCAGGGCACAGAGAGCGTGAAGTATCTGTTACACACAGAAGAAGATAATGGAGATAGACTCAATACCAGATCTTTGGCTTCAATAAATGGGCTTCGCTACCTTTGTTTGAGCAATACCATAATGGATGGCTGTACTAGAAAATTATCCCCAAATTTGAAATGATTAAAGTGGAACTGGTGTTCATTGGAAAGCATGCTGCCACGGTGGAACCTTGAGCATCTAGCTATTCTTGATTTGAGTTCCAGAATAATTTCTTATGGCAGCAACTTATATTAGTCTCTCAAGGAGTTGTGGAATGAATGATGACATCGAAAGGTAAGTCCCCATTTTTGTAATGTGTTCCTCATAGAAACGTGTGTGATTGAGTGATTTCATTTGATAGTCACTCGCATAGTTAATCAGTAAATATATATGTTTGTGTAGATACCAAAAAATCTGAGCGTTCTTCGGATGAATTGGTGTGCAAATTTACAGAGGCTTCCTTATTTTTCGACATAGGCATGTCTACTAAAGTTGGACTTGACAGGGTGCTCCATGATCAAGGAGCTACCAGATTCTCTTGGGTCTCAGGTACAGCTCAACTACTTGGAGTTCACATATTGTTATCAGTTAGAAAATTACCAGATTGCATTGGAAACATCTTTAAACTGAAGCATTTGGGCTTTGGCAGATTGCTCATCTTTAAGGGTCCTACCTTATTCCATTGGTTCCCTTCAAGCTCGCACTCATTTAAATCTGTTTTATTTTGATAGTTTGGAACAACTTCTAGGTAGTATCACTGAGCTATCTTCTCTAGAATACCTTGTTCTCTCTTTCTGCTTCAAGCTTCAAATTTAATTTAGTGATAAAAACAATTTAAATTTTTATTTATTTATTAGGCGTTCTAAATAAGATTGAAGCTTTCCAAATTTGACAAACTCTATATCAATGACGTCTTTGTATTTTTATGTTGTGTCATTTGAACGGTCCCTATCGACCCTGCTATCACCAATGTCCAGAGTACTCTAAGCTCTATACCCTGCGAAGAGCAGAGGAAGCATGAGATGGTGGATTGCTGACATAGCAGGTACACTGTTGGCTAAGCTGGTAGAGCAAGTTTTTAATCTCCCACCTTTTTCTCTCAAGCTTTTCTTTCATGTCTTTGTCTTATCTTAAAAGTTAAACGACATCCAATCGCCCCTGGGATGTTGTGCAAGTTCAAGAATCGTCTCTCAAGCCAAAAATATTTCAATGTATGGACCCACAATAGCGTATTATTGTTGATGTTCACCTACACACCCAAAATCCTTTGAAGAAAATAAAAATAAATTTTTCTTTCTTTGGGTATAAGTTTTCAATTAAGAAAATGATGGTTTATGATTTCCTAAGCTTAGTCAACAAAGGATTTCATGCCAAGGAAGCATGTTACACTTCGATGTATCATGATGGAAAAGGAAAATCTATTATTCGTTGTGACTAGCAATTGCACTCAATTAGTGCACTAGAGATGCCAATAGGGAGGCGTTGAAAAAGTTAATGTTGAAGGATTAAGGAGAAACATTGAGCGGGGGAAGACTCATGATGAAGCCGGGGATTGAGGGAGGAGAATTTACAGGTTAAGGAGTCTATTGGAGGGAAGATACATAATCTTCGGTTTTCTTTCAACAAGTCACATATGTACCATGTGTCACTTTTTTTAACATCACCACATCATCTATTTAATGTAATTTTTGTCAAATCTCTCTTGATAGTTGGAAACTTGAAAAACCCTTATTTTTTTGGATTTGCAACTGTTACGGATTGCTACAATCATGTAGTTATGTGTTTTAGTAACGTAGGAATGGATAGTAAAATAAAATGTAAACACAAATGAAAACATGGTATATACTTCATGTATGAGCATCAACTCAAGGGCCTACACATCCATAGCTCCAATGAAAATGTTGATTGATTTGTTTCCAGTTGTTGAATTTGTAATGTTAATAAGTAATTAAGTTGATAGTCATTTTACAAAACTAGATCGATGCTAGAAAATTCTTACAAGGACAAATGTTAGATAGACTCGTCTTCTTTGGTGGTTGTCGTACGATCATATCAATTCCAACCATATGAATTTGGTTCTCTTGGACCCCACCAAATCCTCTCAAACTCATGTGCCTTGACCATCTATTACAGAGACAAACTCACATCCAATGTTTTTAAGGAAAAACATGTCACGGGTGACATGACCTACCACCAAACCAACTTAAATCATCTTAGTCCACATGTTATCTACTCACTGTCTACTAAACACCCAACTTAAGGAAAAGGACAATTGTACCCCTTTGCAAAGTCATTAAGCTTTAAAATTTACAATACATGTGTCGTATGAAAGTTATATAAGAAAACATAGTAGTGTGTGCTTGTCCAAAACCACATCAGAAATGAGAACAACCTTTCTTATTTAAATGCCCACAAGCGGTACATGTCATAGTCCTCCACCGGACTGAGAAGTCATTATTAAGGCTCTCTCGTAAGTGTTATTAAAGAGCTTATCATTTCGGATACGAGATAACACAAAAGGATCCCGCAATCTTCCTTCCACCTTTGAATGCACATTTTTTATCTTTCTTGACTTGTTCTCCTCCTCATGCCTCTCTAAAGTGAATGCCTTGTTTTCCCCTATGCTTTGCTTGGATTCGTCCTTGCATCAAATATCGTACTTTTAGGATTCACACATATGTTATCTTTTGTTATCTTTCTTGACTCGTTCTCTTCCTCATACCTCTCTAAAGTCAATGCCTTGTTGTCACCTATGCTTTGCTTGGCTTTCTGCTTGCAACAAATATTGTACTTTTAGGATTCACACATATGTTATCTTTCTTGACTCGTTCTCCTCCTCATACCTCTCTAACGTGAATGCCTTTTTGTCCCCTATGCTTCGTTGGGCTTCGTGCTTGCATCAAATATTGTATTTTTAGGATTCACACATATGTAAGTTTTCATTGGAGGTATTCGTTGACTCTGCCTTGCTTTCTGACAAATCTCTAGAGTACATTACCTCTAAGACATGCACACCACACCACCTTCTTCCTTCAAATGATTGACAAAAATTATACGCAGTTCATATGTGCCTGGTCGTAAGAATGAAAAGTTTCGCATAGGTTCCGCCAACAATTTCCCCACCCTTAACTTCTCCTCCCTTACAACCCTTTTTCATCACCCCTCTTCCTCCAATGTTTTGTGCCCTCAAATTTAATTTTTTCGATGAATCCCCTTCGGCGTTTCAATCGCACATTTGACATGTGATTGGTAGTTGATAATGCATCTGCTATTTTGTTTACATGTCATATAGAGAGAGAGTTGATATAAATGGCAGCTAAGCTGCTTACATCAATGATATAAAAAACATATAATTTGCAGAAAATCTTGTCTGAAGTCTATTTTTTGTCACATTGATCCTAAAAGGTCTAAAGAATGCAAATAATTTTCTTCACTCAAATCTAATTCTGCCAGTAGTATACATCTGAGTTCTCCACCACATTTGGGTACCTGCCTTAATTTTCTGTTCTTGTAAAAATTTAGGTGTCATCCATAGTCCATCTTCAGAGCTTACATGAGCAAGTATTTATCTTTGATAATGCATCTGCTATTTTGTTTCCCCAACTTGGGTTTTGCTTGCGTGGAAGAGGTGTTCCAGGCAGAGTATTAAGAAAACTCATCTAATATAAATATTTTTGGTTTTGATGAAATAGTCTGCTCCTGTGATGATTGAAAACAGAGAGTCAATAAGTGCTTAGAGTGTGGCAATATTTTCCTGGTAATAGAGAGGGAATACTAAATTTTTGGAGTCAGTTCATCAGAAATTTTCCGACAGACCTTTTACTATGGACATATTTTGTTCTCTCTTCAACAACATTGTTATAAACAAAAAGAGCTTCTCTTAAAGATAGCACAAAGATAATCCATGTAATAAAGGTCAACAATCCAAATTGTGTGATTAAAAAATGAATTTAGCCTTCTGGGGAAATTAAGAAATTTTGCATGAACTTGAGTTTCTCCTGTAGGTAAGAAGAAAATAAAAAAATAAATCACAGGTTCCATCTGAATTCTGTACTTGTTCTCCGTCACAAATAAGACCATGAATGTCGTTGAAGTAACATATTACACAAAGTTCAGTGGAGCTTTTACAAAAGTCTCTCTTTTTCTCTAAGATAGACTAATGTAATCGACCACTAAGTGTTGTATAATCAATCCGCCGCAACTTCTCTTCTTCTTCCACAACCTCCTCTGACATGTTTTCAACTACACACTCTTCTTTCACATTCTTCTCAATTTGATTCTCTTTCACGAGGATTCCTCCTCCACTCTTGGCTTGATTTATATCATGGCTTCTTGTATTCACACTCCTGCTGCTCACAGCAATATTCGGTTGTCCACAAAGCAACTCCTCCTCACCAACTTCTACATCTTCACGACATGCTTCCCTAGTGGAAGTCATATCAAGATTAAAATACTCTAGAGCTTCTCACTCTTCAAGCTCCATCACTATTTCTTCCATATCTTCTTCAATGAGAAGATCTTCTTCCTCTATGTCCTCTTCAATGAGGATCTCTCCCTCTATGGGCTGCTGCAATTCCTCCAACTCAGACTGTCTAGCACTTTTACCCACATCTTGGCCAACAGTAACGTTTTCTATCTAAGAAGCATCAGAATTCTCCTTAGCCCTATGTATGTCATTTGTCTCAATTATCAATGTGCACTTATCAAACAAAAAAACTCCTACCATGTCTCTTTCAGAAAGACAACTTGCTTCAGCTACCATCACTTCAACTACTACGCCCTTTTGAGGTTTTCAGTCCACATTAGCAACCAGCTGGCATGATACTTTCTTTGGTGCCTTCAACCTTGTATACTGCTCAAATGTGTGCTTATATCTTCCTCTATTGATTCTCTTCTCCAAGGTGTCCAACCTTTGTGTTATGTTTTCTCTATTTTTTTGTTGAGCTTTACTTGTTGCTACTTGGGCTTGTTAGATATGTGCCAACACAGTTGAATTTTTGAATCCCTTTGCGGCATGGTCTGTACCTCACTTCCAAAGAGGGGTGTGGGGGGGCTTGCCCTCCCACTCATGTCGCATGGGGGTCCAGGGGGGGCGGTGACAATCCCTTCTTTCTAGAAAGACGAATTCAACCGAATTCTATTTTTAGGAAGGAAAATCCTAATGGCATTTTTCTACTCTATTTTTAGGAGGAGGAATCTTAGTTGTACTTCGCCAATTAGGTGTATATATTTTTGTGGAGATCTAAAGCTGCTCATATAACGACTTCGCATGTAATCACTTCATCTTGAGTTAATAAAAGCTTGATATCTTGCACCGTGGATGTTTTCCTAAGCACTCAGCTGGGGTTTTACCACGTAAATCTGGTGTTCATCTCTTGCATGTTTGGTATTTTGTATATTTCATTTATCTCTATCTCTGTAAACTGTTATTTTGTTATTCAAATTTCTGCGTATTCATTGCTGCAAAGTCTCTGGTTTCGTAACACGGCTATGTACAACAGTGCACCAGGTTTCCTTAACAAGATACCTCTTCTATGACTGTTCTCTCACACACCACTATCTGCGTCTCTAGTTTCCTCAAGCTATCACACTTTTTCTCTTCAATCTTGTGGGTTTTGACCCACCACTATCCATCCACCTCCACCAAGCATTCTCGTCACTTTTCTCCATTTCTTCATGTTCAGTAAGTATATGAACTTGCACATTACCCATCCACCAAATGTGTTCAACACTTGTCCCTATGTATTCTACATCTTGCATCCAACCCGCTACTGTATCAAGCTCTTCATCCTTAACAATTATACAAACTTTCAACCCATTCATTTCCATCTTCACCCTTATGCCTCTCAACAGACATACATCTGTTGTTTTCCTGCTGCTAACATTTGTCTTCACATTTACCACACTTTGAACATTCCTAAATGCCCTTTGTGGAATAAATTTTACTTTCTCTGCACCATCCTTTGCCTTAAGGGAAAATGAAATAAAATCCTACAGTCTCTCAACTATTTGCTGAAAGATGTACATCAGAGGCTAAGTTTTCCTCATCTGCGATGTTGTAGAAAAACTAGTAAGATTTTATTTATAATGAAAGATAATTTAAATGCACCAATCAATCTAAGTAATAATGTTTCGGTTTTTCCACTCTCTCGGAACCATTAACAGGAATGAAATGACCTCTCTCTCAAACTACATTAAGGTGCTGTGAAACTCACCTTTGAGTAATCGTTTACTTACTTTCCCCAAAAGCCACTTTCTTTGTCTGCCCCCATAGAGGCATTACCTTTAGGCTTCCAGCCCAGCGATCCAGGGCTTTTCACAGCCATCCCTTGACACCTCTCAGTTGTATATATTCAATTCAGATGCTCTGCACCAGAAACTGAGCCTGGGTTTTAAATAGAGCCTGAAGCTGAAAATTGATCAATGTGACTATTACATCAAAAAGCTCAACTCAGATGAAAAATTAGGCTCATATGTTGCTCATTTCATTCCTATCGTCCAATCATAAAACTAAAATTTCGAAGGATGTAGACCTAATTCCACATCATACAGTCCAACTGCCAACAAACTAAGCTTGACAGATTTTAGGATAAAGAGTTTTGACCTGGTAGGATCTATGAGAACAGATTTTACAAAAGATCCCAAGCAGCTTACATGCAAAATAGATTTTGAAAATACTAACTTCATAAACCAACATAGATTACTGAATAGATGTGTACAAAGTATAAACGTATTGCTTGATGTTTGGGGTCCATCATCAGGCTAAGACATAATCAAAATTAACTACAAAAATTGAGCCATATGTCTTAGAATCTTTTCAAAGCGGATTCAATTGTGTCACCATAAGCCTAAATTTAACAGATTACTAAAAAGCCAACATCATGAACATAAAAAAGGTTACGAATTTGGTTATTGAATCTAAAGCTATTAATGACTTCACTCTGAAGAAACAGAATCCTTAAAATAAAAAGGAACTACCCAAATGCTTCAAAATTTAACTTCTAGAAGAAATGGAGATTTTATCAGTGAAACCCAAAAAAATTTTACTAAAAAATTAGATTTCCCCAAATGCCTAAATTTAACATAATTTAAGTTACTCTCATTAACAATGGAAAAAAGCCATTAAATGTAGAGGAATCCATCTTCTTTCACCAAATTAACCTTGCGAATCTGTTAAATCTCTTAATTTAAGAAATACTCAAGAAGCCAATCCAAAAGGCTAATTAGATATTGAGGTATTATCTTCCTTTCCAAATTAAATTCACAAACTCCATTATTTAATCTAAAATACTAAGGATTTGAGCAGTCTAATCTCCAAAAATAGCAATTCTAACATAAAAAATAAATTATCCTAATGCTTCAAGATTGAACCTCCAACTACCCGTAAAATAAAAAAAAACAACTCAAAGACACTCTGTAATACCTAATCAGCACTAATTTCTACATATTTCTTTACCGGATCCAACCAAAAAATATATATATTTAAATGAAGCATTTCCACATATTTTTTACACAGATTTCTTTCCCCACACATAGAAAAAGATTTTCACTGGATCTGAAAACCGACATAAAAATGTAACATTTTCATATATAATTCTCAATTTCCCATCATATACTGAAATCTAAATTTTAAGCAAAAACTTACACAAACTTTTCACTAAACTTGAAAATCCACATTTAATACAAGATTTCCACATATATTCCATAACCGGATCGAACCCCGAGTTGAAATGAAACTTTTTCTCATATTTTTCATCCTCGATTACTACATTTTAAGTCGTAAACAAAATTATACACAATATTTTTTATTGCAACTGAAAATCCACAATGATCCTTAAATTGACTTGTAATGTAACATTTTCGGCTTAGCAAATAATCCACTACTAAAATCAAACTTCTAAACAAAATTTCACATATCGATCTTGGGATCTGAAAATGGACTTCAAAACTAAAAAAATTCAGATATATTTCTCATCAAATAAAAAATCAAGATTTAACACAGATTTCTTTACTGAACCTGAAAATTGGCGGATATTACAATATTTCGATATATATTTCATCGTCGAAATCGAAAATCGAGCTTATACACAGATATTTCATATATATTTCATCATCGAATATAAAAGTCCAGGTTTTTCATTTAAATTTTCTTCACCACATCTGAAAGACAACTTTTTATGTGAAAGTCTGTGCAAATATACATACCTTTCGCTACAAAATTGGAGCTTCAATAAGATTCCTCGGCGAAAAAACCGATTCTTCACTAAATGTAAATCTGAAAAATGTAAATTAATTTTATATTTAACGCCGCTTCCAGTACAATTACCGAGGCATCTAAACAGAAGAAATACAAAGCCAACAAGTTACAAAACTCAGAAACTCTGTACAATTTTAATGTTCAAAGAGATCCACATACTCTACGCGATTTAAGACAAATATAATCTACAACTAAAATCAACCATGGAATTTAATGAAAAATAATTTTCCTTAATCATTATTATTTTAGTATATTTTTAACCAAACCTTTTCACGGCACCGCCTTTGTTTCTTCTGTATGTTTATCCAAAACAAAGTGCCCGTCCAATTCATGTTCACATAATTGTACTTATTTTCGCAGTACATAAAAAATAGTTACATGTCATTTTCATACCTATTTATTTCAATCTTTGTTAGCAAAATTCGACTTCTCAGCCGCAGAATATTGGCTTACGGAAATCTTTGACGGTAAATTAGTTTGGAATAACATTCACTGAATCTTGACGGAAACCTTGGAGGGGACCTGTCTGGCCGTTGCGCCGTCTATTGACGTGCAAGTTCACGGCAATGGCTATTTCTCAGCGCAAAAAGAATTGAAACAATCGCAGTTGATATTAGGGAAGAAATTAAACATACTGCATACCTGATCCTAAAACGGGTGGTATGGAATCAAACCTCATAAATCATATTGAGCCATAAAATTATAATAATATAATATTATTTTTAAATAATATTACATAACTTTATTTAGGTGTAATATGTAGGAGAGTTTTTGACTTGTAGTGGTAGATGAATAGTTTATGAAAAGAATCGTTTTGAAAGGCAAAATAAATTCATTCAACAGGTGGCAAAAAATTTGGAATATTGGATCACCAGACGTTTATCTTTGGCTGGCAAATTCCAAATCTGTTCCAAAGTTCTTGCAGCTACACATGTTTACTACTCGTCGTGTTGGGTTCCTTCCAAAGCTTCCATCCAGAAGCTGGAAAAACTGCTCAAAGCTTTCTTGTGGGCTAATACTTCTAAAGGTAAAAGTTTTCATCTGGTAGCCTAGGACATTTGTTGCTTGCCTCGAAATTTTGGGGGTCTCGGCCTTATTCACATTCAATGCCAAGGGCAAACTCTTTGCTCTAAATGGATTATCAGAAGCATTGTTGGACAAGAAGCTTGGAAAGTTCTTATACGGCACGGTATTGTTGAAGGTTCCCCTTATGGCTGCCCTGCATGGAAAGGATTGGGGTTTGTCAATTTGCTCATTACCCCAACTCCGGTCAAAATTGTTGGCACCTTTGTGCTTAAGAGCATTTGGAAAGCTTGGGAATGTATAAAGCCCTGGCTTTTGTGGAAAGGAGATGGCTTTCGAAATGGACTTTCTGTCAACCAACAATCTCTTTGGTGGTCGTTGATTTTTCAATCTCAAGATAAGTGTTTAGCAAAGGTCCCAAGAATCTCCGCGCTCAAATTCTTCAAGCGCGGAATTCGCACCATCGAAGACTTCTTCTACAAAACTGCTCAATCCTGATTCTCTTGGCTAGATTTCAAAACTATATTTTGGCTTTCTAACCAGGACCAGGATACTTTTACTATTGTGATGAATTTGGTTCCTGACCACATGTTGCATAAGATTGTTGTGCATTCCTCTCACCCATAGTGGACGGGCTGGAAGTGGTATGCAAATACCCTGTTCTGTAATTACAAAACCAACAAAGGCTATTGTTGGCTCTCGCCTCATTTACCCGTGGTAGATAAACTTAATACATGTTGGGGAATTCATTCCACATTGTCTACCTGTAATAGGCGATTTGAAACTGTTTGGACTCTATGTGTGGAGCCCAAGATTGCTCATTTCCTTTGGTGTATTCTTCACCAAGGCCTTCCTATCAGGGCTCGTCTTGTTCAAATCGGGATCCCAACTCCCAAATGTCCTTTCTGTGGTCATCTGGAACCAATCCTGCATGTTTTCTAGTTTTTTCTCAAAGCTTAAAATGTCTGGAACTAGATACATTCATTTTTCTTTCTTTTACGTCCTCATTACTTCACTTGGCAGCATGTCCTTTTGGGAGATAATCCCAAGCTTCTGCTTGTGTTCACCCAAATTTGACATGTTTTCAAAGGGGAGATTTTGTTTTGGATATGGAAAGAAAGGAATTCTTTTTTCTTTGCTAATTCTGTAGTTGATCAATATTTCTTTTTTTATAATAAATCTTTGGTGATCTCCAATGTGCTTCTGCATATACAAATTCAGACCAACAAGGTTGCGCTGGAGGTGGACCACCTCCAAACCCTGTTGCGCCACTGTGGGAAGCCCCATGTAATGTTGCTCGAGTGTCTCCGTCTCCTACCAGGAGCCCCTCGCCTTCCGCTCGTGGGGGTCGGCGCAGCCGATCTCAACATCGTGCTTTCAGTCACGCTCGTCGCTCCCCAGGCCCGTTGCATCAGTGCAGTTACTCACCAGCTTATCGTCATGGTTAGGGTTCACCACCACCTTCATCAGCTCGCCAGCAGGGCTAGGGCTCGCCACCTTGTCAGCAAGGGTGGGGCTCTCCTCTTGCCGCTACTGCACATCATGATACTTGGCACCCGTCGCCTCAACCACTGCCACCAAAAAATTCCCCCGCCTCAACCTCGTTATTCCTACTCGCAGGAAAGTGAACCCCAAGGAAGAAGTTGTTGCTGGTTGGGAACTTCCAGATGTTGGCAAGGACTTACCTAGTTCGGGGTGGCTAGATGATCATGATCCGCCCGCCTCGGGCATGTTTGTTGTTGCTGCTTGATTGTGTTTTTGTCTGCTTTTAGGCTATGCCTATATTTTGTACTCTCCTAGGCTTGACCTAGTTTGACTCACATTGCTCTAGGCTCGGCCTAGCTTTGTTTGTGGTTTTGGGTTGTGCTCTCATACCGCTTGCTTTTTTATTGAAAGTTATCTTGTATCGTAATGAATTAATATAATATAGGATCCTTTTCATCAAAAAAGGCAAAATAAATATCCATCTTTGGTTATATATGTTTATAATCTTTCTTCATTTGAATCAAAGTGAATGTAATTTTAGTTTGCATTTAGATTATTATGTATTGTCAGCTTCCAAAATTTAGGAAATGGTAAAAGTAAAAAAGAATAATAAAGAATGTGGAGTTGAAAAAGTAAGAACAATGAGTATTAGAATGAAAAACATAATGATAGACAATCCATTCTCCAAACATTGTGGAAGAAAAGGGAGACATGAGGCTTATGAATGCAAGACTTCATTAGAGAAAATTGAAGCCTGCTATAAACAAAAAGAAGAAAATAAAGAAAAGAAGAAGACCAAAGAACTAGACTCGGCCTCATTCACTAGTGAATATGTGTTGTGTATGTGCTTTCCAACCTAGATGAACTAAACAATGTCTCAGTGAGTACGACATGGTTTGATGTTTGGGTCCTACATATTTGTGCCACTCAACATATGACTCCCCAAAGGACTCATTTGAAGAGTTTTGTGGGGAAAGTTGTGCTTCAGTATACCTAACATATAGATCAAGTCTACAACCAAAAGGAAAGGATACAATTCAACTTGAAAGCATTTGAGGCTTCCAGAGTTAATTCTTTAAAAATGCCATATACCTTCCTCAATTGAAACAAAATTTGTTGTCCTTGGTGCTTATTCATCAATAAGGGTGCTTCACTTTGCTATAGAATGGGGAAGTCACTACGAAAATGAAAAGTGATAATGTAGTCATTTTGATTGGATTTGAGGAAGGAAAATTGATAAAACTTAAATGTGATCCATCAAATTTAACATATTTTTTTATCATCTCGTTGAAAACGGAATGCCTACAAGTATGTCGTGGCATGCAATACTTTAGTATACCAACTATGACAACATTAATGCATTTCAAAAGAATGGGGTTATAAGTTTTCCTACCCTACCCACCAGGAAAAATTTTAAGGAACCCCCCTGAAAAAAATTATAGAAATCATGGCCAATATACATGTAACCAATTTCATGGTTTTGGTGAATATATATGTAACCAATTTCGTGGTTTTGGCGAATATCCATGTAACATGTTTCGTTCTTTTGACGAAAATGGTAAAATATATTAAAAATAGTTGAAAATTGAATGGTGAATCTCCTATGATTTGTTTGATGAATACCCTGTGTCGAATTTGACTATAACGAGGCCCAAAAATTTTCATTTCTTTTGCATTTCTTACCTTTACACTCAAGTGCGTGGAATGTGTAACACTTGGCCACTTGGAGGAACAAGAAAATGACACGTGGTATCTTGTGATTGCTCACTACCACTCTTCCTTGCCTCACCAACACCTCGGACCTGAAACTTTATTGAATTGGTTCATTCCACTGGCTTGGAGTCTGAGGAATGCCTTTGACTTGGGGAGGCCCGGAATCCTACCATGCATCTGTCTGATGGGCAGGAAAGGATTGAAAAATTTAATAATAAGGCACAAATAAATTATATTTAATAATCAAGGATACGTTGTTTCCAGTTCATTGCTATTAATTTTTTTATGTCTGGTATGTGCAGCAGTAAGAATGTGTTTTTTTAATAACAGGCAGGGGGTAAATGTAATGATGTGGAGAAGTAGTGCTCACAACATGTGAAGCAGATTTCTACACTGGTATTTGTACATGTGTGTGCCAAGAAACATGATCAAGATTTTGAATTTTGAAACTTAAGTTTAATTCAAGTCCAAGAAGATGAATTTATTTCAAAGGAACACATTGACAATTTGTGATCTCACAGGAAATAACATGTAGTGGAGGAAAAGTTATCATGTCTTAGGCTCATGTCATTTAAAGTTTGTGACTGATTATTTCTCTGGTGTTATTCCCATAGTTGATTGCAAGTTCTTCTACTTAAAAAAACAGAGAATTCAATGATTACTCTTGTTTATAAGCTTTGGTAAAGAAAAATAGAAAGCTCGATATATATTTACAGATATAAATACATACATACATACATATATATATATATATAGTAGGAGCCAAGTAGTTGTCTCAAATCAGCCTAGGCTCAAAGGCGATGTCACTGTTATAACACATGCCAGTTGTGTTTATATATTTTGGCAGCCATGACCAAGACCCTTGCTTTAAATGAAAACAAAGGATGATGATATTTCAATAAAGCACCTTTTTGAAACACAAGAACTCTCCCACCGTAGTGCAACTAAATAAGAACATCCTTTTCCTCATAGACAAACATTGGAACATTACGTGGGGCATCCTTACAATTTCTTTCCAAGACCAAATATTGCCTCTCCTTCTTCCAAACTCAAGCTCAAGCTCAAACACAATTATGCCATTCAAATGGTCCCCATCTACAATTGGTGATGCAAGTAGCACTCTTTCTTCATATACAACCAACATTGGTCTGAAGTGAGGGAAATGGTCTTTGCCATATCTTACAGTTAACAACACAAAATGCACAGTAGCATAATATTGACTGTTATAAATTCTCACACCCAACACAGGTTTATATGACATTAAGAAGAAAAAATTGTTCTTAGAAACAATATTTCCATAGAAGAAAAAATCTCTCAATCGTGTCACGATCCTCCAAGTCCCCATAAAGAATCATAAATTTATATAGTATCATAGTCTGCATTAACTCTAGATCTATTAGTGCCTGCTTGAACCACTTTGTACCCCTTGTTGTCATCTGCCACCAGAATGCCCCACGCATAAATATAAAAGTGTCATCCATTAAGTTGAGCTGATAACATCTGAGGAAGCTTGAAGGAGGTTCCCGGTTTTAGTGGATTACATACCCTTGAAACATGACTGTCACACAAACAAAATAATATTATCCCTCGATGTGAATCTTCAAACTGTACCCAATCAAAGCATGATAACCACAAAAAGTTGATAAATTTTCCATGTTCTATTGTATAAGACGTATCTCAACCAATGATGACCACGATCATGATTTATAAGTATCCATGAACATTTATTCCTTGTTTCACTGTAATGCCTGAAGAATCTGGTGGAATTCATGAGTGCTTTCCATTACTTAGAAAAAAGAGAGAACCTGCATATGGATTCAAATGGAAGCCAAAGTAATACGTTTTCCCAAACATCTTGAGGCAGTGAATGATCCCACAGAACACGATTTCCATGTTGCATTGGAAATAAACTAAAATGAAGAACAAATTCTGGTGTT
Organism: Taxus chinensis; assembly: GCA_019776745.2. Classification (NCBI taxonomy): domain Eukaryota; kingdom Viridiplantae; phylum Streptophyta; class Pinopsida; order Cupressales; family Taxaceae; genus Taxus; species Taxus chinensis. Next base: position 10,468,514 of record CM034147.1, read on the forward strand.
TCAAGAAGGAGAAGACAAATCAAAAGGCGTAGCACTGTAGCAATGCAAAAGTATCCATAAGAACAGATGCTGGCAAGGAAAAATATATTTGTTGAAACATAAACATTACATTACATAAAAATTACATATCATAAACTATAAAATCTCGAAAAAAAATTGTTTTTTGTTTTTAACATAAACAAGAGTATCCAGGTTTTGATTTCTTGTTTTTTCTATTTTTAAACTATAAAATCTCAAAAATTTCGGTGTTTGATACAGTGGATGGAAGAAAATGCAAAAAAATGATAAATTTCTCCAAATCCACCATATTTGGTAACTTTGACATAGGCATACCAAAAAAGTTATAAGCCTATAACTATATTATAACATAAATATTACATATCATAATATATTTCTCAGTTCTTGTACCACTTTCCTAATTGCATCGGTATCAATCTTCTCTGCTAGAGTGTCAGCCAGGGTTAGTATCCCAACACATTCTTTATCAATGATAGCTTTGCTGGTGTCTGTCAAGTCTCTCCAGGTTCTAAGCACTTCAAAAGCTCGCTGCAGATTTGCAAAGATGGAAGACATCGTTTTGACATGATTGTCCATCTGAGGGGTCACTGCCAGGGATTGATTCAGATTTCCATCAATTTCCATATCCTCATCGTTTGTAGCAGTATGTGGAGAATCCATAGGTTCTGGGTCTGGGGATTTTGAATAAAGAATAGAGAGTTCCTGTAATACTTCAAGAATTGGCTGCTTAGATAAGGAATCCGGTTAAAGCTCTACAAGAGAAGTTCCAAGAGAATGAAGGGAAACAGTGGCAGTAGACGACTGACCAGGAGAGGGGGGGTAGAAGTACCATCAGAAGGAGAACTAGAAGCAGAGAGGGCAAAGGATTTCCCAACAATAACCTCATCTAAGTCTGTTTCAGAACTAGAAGAAACTAGGACATATTCATGGCTTGATACTGGTTTAATGCACTCAATTTGGTCCCCCATGATTTTGCAAAAAAAACTAAGTGTCAGAAAACGACCATGGGCCTTGAATTTATAATTTTCGTGTGAGTTCTTCGACTGGACCTTGAAACGTGTCCACCAAACCTGGGTATATATTGGCAGTTAATATTAAATGTAAATCGTGGTTTGTGGTGAAATTTTCACCTTTAAACTGGCGTCACTATCCCACATGCCTCCGCCTTTTAAAGTTAAATAAACGTCCTTTTATCATGATGAATAAAATATCATTAAGGATAGACATATCGAGATTCGAGCAATATATTAAGTGAGAGGAGCTAATCGTCGAGCATGGACCAATAAATTATAATGGTATTGGTGAGGGTAGATGTAAATACTAAAGATAGGGACTAGTACTTGCCAATTTATCACTTAAAATTTGATACAAAAGTAGTCGATAAAATGTGTCACATCAAAAATAATAAAATTTAAATGCATCACTTTAAAGACTAAAGTTATGGAAAAAGTCTTTTCCATATTTATTAAATATGTTGTTTTTAGCGAAAAACATCTTTTCCATATTTATTAAATATCTTGTTTCCTGGACCTTCATCCTAGAAAATATAACGTGACCAAGAATTAAATTTGATAAGACATTTCTTAATTGCGAGGGTGTCGATTAAATCTTTGGCAGCACACTTTACATGAATAGGGTATTAAATTTAATTAAAATTTAGGTCGACGGCCGAGGCTATCAATTTTGGGAGGATATGGCATTGATGGCAAAATAATTTCTCCCTCACACATCAGCTCAAAAGACATGCTTATTTAAACATAGTGATGACATGTTACCAACTTACCACATAACTTTTCCAAGCATCCTCCCCTATCTGTTTTCAATCAACCGTCTTACATCCATGTCTTCTTCATCTACATAATTGAATCCTCTTAATGAAAAAATGACCCATTTGGATGAGTGTTTCTAACTGATAGGGCTAAATGAGGCCCTCGTCTACCACATTCTCAGCATACCAGACACTAGGGCCGAATCTCCCAATATTTCCTCTTTGGAGGACATGATTTTATCTTTCTTGCATCGGTTGTCTAAATTATGTCCTTCATTTCCTATTTCCCAAGCTCTCCATTTCCACCTAATTCACCCAAATTATCACATGAACACCAAAAAATAAAGAACCACTAGATATGCCATTATCCATGTGTCTTAGGCAATCAATGGGGTTTTAACCTACATTTTTACAAACCTCATTTATTTACCACAGAGCTCTCAATACCAAACTCACTACCTACTCAACAGGGGGAAGAATAGGCCCCAAATTTGCCAAAGAATGAAATAGAGAAGTGGCTAACAACATTAGAAACTGCCCTCACCAAAGTACAGTCCATGGTAAGCACCCACGCCTCTCCTCTCAATAAAATGATGATCATGAGGGAGGGATCTTTTGGCACTAGCATAATGTGTCAATTCCCTATAGCTCGAATTTCTTCAGGGAAGAAAACCAAAGGATACATAAGAGGGGGAGACTCTCTTTCTAAGTGGGTAAACTTACATAAAAGGAAAAATGAATTCATTGAAATACTTAATGGGCCTCGGGTGGGAGTTTAGGAGCTGCTAAATATGGGCATGTCGCGGGATTTAGTGGGAGATATCATGTTCGTTTTCAGCGCAGTGTGCAAATACGTGTTTATCCAACACAAGGACATGTTGTTAAAATGTGCTCCAGTGTTTCGGGATGACTATGTATCTTCATAAGAATGACCATTATATTTTATCTTTATAAAGCAATATGTAATATGTATTTTGTAATATCGTGTATGTACGCGCGTGTGTGTGTGTGTGTGTGTGTGTGTGTGTGTGTGTGCTTTCAAGGGCAAGGACCCCTAAAATAGAACCCCATTTTGTTATGAGAATATTGCTGAATAATTGCTTACAATTTTAGTAGCATTTGATTGATATATTTTTCATTTTTTTTTAGATTTCGTCACATATATGAGGAGGCACGTTTTGAAAAAAAAGAAACTAAGTACATATATAAAATATAAGAAATGATATTTTAGAAATATGGAAGTGAAATATTTCATATGTCATTTATATGCAAAAGTTACTAAGTTTTATGAAAAGGGCACTTTCCTGCAAAATATATTTGAAATGGCCATCATTACATTCAGTGATCAAATTTGAAGGGCTCTCCATACTTTAATTTGACTGGCTAGCTTAAGCTTTACCCGTCGTAAATGAGATATTAGAAAACACATTACCATTCAACAGAAAAAAATGAAAAAGTTAATTTTCTTTCAATATATATCTGATTAATTTGAATAAAATAAATATGAAAAATGTTAAAATTATGAAATATATAACATCTAAAAATAATTTTGAAAACACCATATTTCATCAGTAATGACATCAACAATTCTGAATTCTATTTAAAAACAACATTTTCATTAGTTATTTCAATTCAAATAGTAAATAATATTAAGCAACATTGATTTTATTCATATTCATTTTCTTTAGAAAGACTTTCTTTGATCTATTCTCATCTTAGATCTATGGATATTTGGTTTTGTATTTTGAAAATTGAACTTGTGATAGCTTTTTAATTTATTGAAAACTTTAAATTAATTTAAGAAAGAAAGAATCTAATTTAAGAAATCAATAATATATATATATATTGGAATTTGGGATGGTCTCGAAATCACCTTAAATACAGAAGGGCCTTAAATATATGTTGTCGCCAATCTTTTCGAGCGTGTGAAGGGCCTTGTTTTTTGCCTATTTATTGTGGGTCGATTTTTTTCATTTTCATATTTTTTGTTAGTGAGCACCTATGGATTCCCTCAAGCTCCCCTGTTGTCTTTATTTTTCAATAAAAGGGAAATGGCTTCCAGGCCGTCTATATCCGATAGTCGTCTGTGGTAGATTTTCAAAATTGGTAGTGGTAGCGATCTGGAGGCAATTAAATTGGTTTTGGGGGGAAAATATCTATTTGAGAATGGAAGGTGTAGGGCTAATAACAGTGTGGCCTCGTTTTTGTGGAATTTTTTTAAATAATTGAGCCATCAAAGCCTGATGCAGTTAACCTTGCTCTTTGTTGGGTTCAGTCATCTTTCTGTGGAAATTTGGTTGCTGAAGTGAAAAAGTGTAATGTTGCTTTCTGAGCAGTGGGGGAGGAGGCAAAGATTTGGGGTGGCGTGGATTTGAGCATCTTCAGGGAACTAGAATGTCGTCATGGGGAGTTGATGGCCTTTGCAGAGAAGCTAGCGGTGTTCAGTCGTGACAAGAATGCTAGAAGGACGCGCTTCAAACTCCCTAATTTGGATGCCCCCAATTCTCCCATCAATCCTGTGCCACTTTGGTGGATGGAAATTCATGAAACTGCAGGGGAAGCATATAATCATCTTTGGCACGGTTTGGCTAGTTAAGTTGTCTGCTCAGGACTCTGAGGAGAGTGTGGTTGAGAGGCAGGGATCTCCAGTTGTAATTTTTTCTGTGTCTTCTAATTCAAGGGATTAATCCTCGATCTAAATATATGTTGTAATGTATATAATATAGTATAGCTATAGTCTTCCTTCCTTCTGGCTGGATTTTTCTTGATATATCCAACAATCATGTTTGACGAAGTTTTTTGCATCTTCATGTAGTATCTTAATCTAAAAACATGTCTCAAATAGATTGAGGATTCACCTGCAGTAAGTGCTTCTAGGATGTAAACTGCAATGCACTAGTCGGGCCCTAACAAGACCTATATTTATTTGAAATTTTGTAAGTGAATTGCAATATGTCGATTCGCTAAATCCATTTCTACTACTTCACAAATACACAAATTGGAAAATTGTGGGAGAACATCACCTCTGTGTATATATCAAGAAAATTTCAGGAATGTTTTCTTGGCCAAATAAGGTTTCGTAGATTTCTTGGCAAAACATTAATGTTTTCAAATCTCGACGCATCAATTTCTTGGCAAAACATTAATGTTTTAAAATCTGGGCACGTTGATTTATTGGCAAAATATTAATGTTTTCAAATCCTAGTGCATCAATTTCTTGGCAAAACATTAATGTTTTCAAATCTTTGTGTGGCGATCATGCGGCGATTTAATATAAAAATATACATTGGGATTGGAAATTCCTTGGTGATTCAGATGGGACAGATTATTGTTTATGGTATTTTTGGGTGAAACTTGGGTATTGCCATTGTTGTAGTATTCTCCAAAATCAAATTCCCAGATTTCTACTTTTCACCAAACTATGAATATTCATTGCTAAAATTTTCCCTACTACCCACAAAATTTGAAGTGTGAAACTTGCGTTTTGGGTAAACACATGGGGCCTTTTCATTAGTTAGAATAGAAATTCAAGAGAAAATTGTAGTTGGTTCACTGAGATTGGTGTTCTCTTCCAATTCTCTCTATTGGTGGTCACAATTACTTCATGTTGTTCATCGACCACTACAACATGATGACTTGGATATATTTTCTCAAACAAAAATTAAATACCTTCAAAACATTTCAAAGGTTTCAAACAATGGAAAAAAATGAAGACCAATCCCACATCAAGGCATTCAATACTGAAAATGGTGGTGAATTCACTTCAAAATCTTTTGAATCATATCTCAATAAATATGTGATCAAACACCATCTCATAGTTCCTCACACTCCTTAACAAAATGGATTAGTTGAGAAGATGAACATGGTCTGCGCAATATTGTATTCAAATGGGTGAATCTACACTTTTAGGTTAAACCAACTCAAACAATAGTGTACCTACACAATAGATCACCATCAACAACCCTTCAACTGAAGACTTCATATGAAATATGGTGTGGTCATATTCCTTCAATGTGACATCTTTGGGTTTTTGGATTTGCATGTTATGCATTGTTTCCTATAAAGAAAAGGAATAAGTTAGACCACGTGAGTTACAAATTCATTGAATACAACAGTGCACGGACCATGATCATCACAATTTTGTTCATCCTCTCAATTACTCTAATTAAAAAATATTGTACCTACACAATAAATTACCATCAACAACCCTTCAACTGAAGACTTCATATGAAATATGGTGTGTTCATCTTATTTCAGTGTGACATCTTTGGGTTTTTGGATATGCATGTTATGCATTGATTCCTACAAAGAAAAGGAATAAGTTAGACCACAAGAGTTGTAAATGCATCATCTTAGGATGCCTGAATCATCTTAGGCATAAAAGTTGTACGATGAGAAAAACAAGAATTTTTTTATTGCAAGAGTTTTTGTCTTTTGTGAAACTACAAAGCAAAAGCTAGAATTGAATGACAATTGAGTTAACCCAACAAATATGCAAATTTGATGCCTTCAAGGATAGTAATTACATGCATATTTAACCATGTAATCATTCAATCATAGATCATTACATACATCTTATCATGAAACACATATAACAAGAAATCATAACAGATCAGATAACAACTTATATCATTTGCACCATGAATTCACCATAATCGGACATACCAATAATCATAATCCATTATAACTAAAGTATTACATAACAGAAGTTGAATACATGTCGATCAATTTACCAATACACTTGGAACATATGCAAGCATCAAACCCTAGACCATAATAGACTCCACAAAGTCATAATAAAGGACTAGTACCAAAACAATGGCATACACCAAATATATATAGGGTGGGGACTTTCCCTTCACCGCTTATGCACTCTCCTAATAATAGTTGTGCCCAAAACAAGCTCCATACATGCTTTCTTACAACAACTATTAATAGATTATCCTATAAATAACTCTGCTTTAATCATAATAATAGCCTCCATGTGTGTGCTCGATCTGCATGTCCATTCTCCAAAAATAGCATTTACTTGGCCACCAATTCATCATGTTGTATCTCCTTGTTTGGTCGGTACTTCATCCTACTTTTCTATTTTTAGCCCGTATTCTAGAAAATCAGCTAAGTCCTGAGTTTTGTCCTTCTGGGTGTGAGCCCTCTACGCAACACTTCAACGGGTCCATGCACACATACACGTGTCTCCCTTGTGCACCACATTTCTCTACGCACTCTTCATACTTATCCATTTTAGCATCCTAACATTACCCCAGACTAATTACATTGTCGTCATCGGCAATGGGGCTTTCTCACCTTACAACTCTAAAGAATATTTAGTGAATAAAGGAGATGTTTACAAAGAATGGAAGAATACTTAGTGCGCATTGATCTCCTACTCCTCACCCAATTGTAAACTTTCAGGGTAATTTGTATTAAGATTTCTCTCCAGCTTACTCCATTCTATCAACACCTTCTTCGCATTATTTGGAATCATCCCTCTACTGCCTCTATTATCTCTTCTAGAGTCATCTCCTCACCCTTGTGCTTCAACTCCCTTATTACTCTAGCCAGGATTGAAATTATCCCTTCAATAACATCCATTCTTTGTGCCACCGGTGACCCAAACTCCTTGATTCTTATTTCTAAAGGCTCCCTTTTTTTTTAAGTGCATCGCGCTTCCTTGCAATCTTGACCATCTTCTCTTCCCTTCTAATTTTTTCATCCTTCTTTGTTGCTAACACTTCATTCTCCTCCTTGATTGTATATGCTTGAAGGATATGTTCTGGATCCTAGCAGTTGTTCATCTCCCAACCTGACTTCTTCAATTCATCCATTATGGTTTGTAGCATGACTTCATATTCCATAATTTTACATGTTATAATCTTCTTATTCTTCTCCTTCTCAACTAATATGACTCTTTCACTTGGTGTAGCCACAAAATCACGCACTTACTACTATTATTATACCACCAAGTATGTCATTTTATATATGGATTTTGCGTAAGAAAAGTATTCACTAATGACCAATCTTGTTGTCTATTTGTTAGTCTTATTGATCTTTGTTGTTATTTGTCTTACACATTCATCACTCACTCGCACAACTCAGATCAGGTTTTGGGAGCCCCTATCTATCATGGCTCACTCAGCTGTTGTCTCTAATCTTTTACTAGGGCGTCTATGTAGGGATTAGGGCACCTGCCTTAGCCCTAATTTCTAGGTGCCCTGGTCCCCATCACACTTGGTTTTAATTTAGGCATTCAAGGTCGGTCTTTATGGTTTTCCCTCCCATCTCCCTAGGTACTAGTTGACATGTCGGGTCATTAGTGTCAAAATTTGAACAAGAGATCCCTATATAAGCACAACATACACACTACCTTAAGGGAGAACTATTTCTACTAAGGGTTAGCTATCTACATAGAGCAAGGGACTGCATTTGGGCACTATTCTGCATCACACACTACATAGGAAGGGGTGTATTCATTCTATTCCATCCACCATTTTGCATTTTATCTAGCTATTGCCTACTACTTTGGCGTCATTGGCTAGGGCACCCTAGGCACATTATTACACACACAAGCACATAGAACTACATCGGGTTTGAGATGTAGTGCAACACTCAGTCATAAGTCCATCCATTTGGTAGCTGAGGATAGTCTGACCCATTCATTTGCATCTTTATTTTTTAGGGTTTGATGCTTTGTGTGGGGTTTACAGGTGATTATTCATTGGAGATTAACAGTGACACCAATGAACCAAGTGTGACACTCACTTGACCAAAGGTGAAGTATTGTGAATATCTAGCGACCATATCAGGATCAAATTTCAAGTTTTTTTGCAGACTAGGGAATCCAAATTTCAGACCAGGGCACCCACAAGCACCCTTATCCCTCTCTAGGCACCCCAGTCTAGCTAGATCTTCCTCTACTGCTACTTTTTTAGGTCCGTTGCAACACTTTGTTCTGCCATTTCATCACTTTGTTCAGTCCTAGATCACTATGAGGTAAGTCTAAATCAAGTAAGTACCTTTCCCCTTTCATTTTATTTCATTTTAATTACAAAATAAATTATTTAGCATTTTTATTTCAGTTTATTTCAATTATTACATTGTTGTACTCTTTATATTTGTAAAAAATTTCAAATTTTTATAGAATCATTTTGGTGAACCCGTAGATTAGAACATTTTTCCCTATGATCCACCAAAAACCCTAAATGGATAAGGATAACTTATCTCCTTCTCGATTCATCATGCCTCATGTGAGTGTTAACCCCATCTACGATGAGGCCACCATTGTTGAACTCACTACCCTATATCGTGATGTTACTATGCCATACCATATTCAACAACTCTTATCCCACGAATGCCATGTGCCTACTAACTTTAAAAATTTTGGTGTTGCCATTGTTTCTAATCTGATGAGCTTCATTTGTTGTACACCATGTTATACAGTTAGCCATGACCCTCCTTCTGACATTTCCAAGGAAGTTCTAGATGATTCTCTTATTGATTTCATGTTTGGTCTTGACAATGGTACATCTGTGCATACTGATTCTCCTCCTAGTAAGACCACTACTATAGCTACATCTCATGATTCTCCTATTTCTGATAGTGTTTCTCATGATCTGTCACCTACTTTTACACCTTGCTCATTCACACTATGTTGATGATCAATTAATGACATTTTCATATCTGAGTCTCTTTTGATTTTCTATGAAACAATTGATAGCCATGATTCTACTAACTTACATACTATTGAGTGTGAATATTTTTCTCCATTTTCATCTTATTCTGAGGTTGTATCTACCAATATGCATGACTCACCTCCATCTATTAGTTCATCCTCTCCTATCACTCCATTTCCATCTATTAGTTCATCTCCTCCTATTGTTACATCTCCATCAGACACTCCATCTCCTAGGGATGTTTCCAATGTTAGTCCTACCACTTCTATGGATGTTCCATGTCCTTCATCACCTATTACTTATTTGGAACCTACACTCAGTGTGCCTTTAGCATTAAAATCTTCTCCTACATCTCCTCTCGACATCCCTATGATTACTCACAATGGAAAATTACAACTACTTAACACATTATTTCCATCTTCTACTATTCCTTCACAAGACATCTTGTCTCTCATGCATGTTGTGGGTCACTTACAATCTCAAGTTCAATCACTCACATTAGAAAGCAAGGCCTATTATGCTTCCATTGATAACAATTCATTGCATGACAACCCTATTCCTAAAAATATTCATAACTCAATTTCCTAAGGATTTTATCATGCCTACCTTTTCATGTTTCGATGGTACTGGAAACCCCTACTTACGTCTCAAGAATTATCATATGTCTATGGCTTCATATTATAATGATTGATTATTTCTTAAATCCTTTTGACATAGTCTTATAGATGATGCTTTACAATGGTATACTCATCTACCATTTGGATCTATTAGCACTTATCATGAGATGGAAGAAGCTTTTCTCCATCACTTTATCATCAAAAATGGCCCTAGAGTTACTTATGATCATCTACCTACTTTACATCAGGGAAAAACAAAACCTATCATGGATTACATCTTATGATTCAATGCTTGTATGCACCAATTAGTCTTTCAACCTATTGATCTAGAGAAGCAATTTATCTTTTGTCGTGGTTTGATTCCAACTGTAAAACAAATATTACAATATGACACATTTGAATCATTCACACTTCTATGTTATAGAGTTATTGATTTAGAACAAGACCTCATTGCCACACATGTTATAGATCCTCCACCTATAGTTACCACTGACTACATCATCTATTTCTTCTCCATTACCATCAGTTAAGCATCCTACATGATCTCCATCTCCTCCTCATAAGAAAGCTCAACCTACTACATCACAGAAGCATCCTTTTTCTCATACTCCGTAGCAGACTACACCTCAATATTCTACACCTATTTCCGTGTGAGCCATTACATTTCTCTCATCATGCTAGACCACATGATGTGCTGCGTGTTTTGATTAATGAATGGTTAATTCACTTACCTTCTAACCAACATCATCCACAACATCGTTTACAATGTACGTGTGATCAACCATATTGTAATTATCACCACATCAATGGCCATAGGGATAATGATTGCTTTGCCCTTCATGATCGCTTGCAACAATTAGAGGATAAGGGAATCATTTCCTTTGGCTCTCACTCACATGAGTAGCCCATATATCCTTTCCCTTGTCCTGAATACTATTACACTAGTTGAGTTATCTCCTCCTTCTAGTGCTAAGGTCATTGTTCATCCATCACCACAGGTCGTCACTCATGCACGCTCTCCATCGTCCATGTCCATCACCATACCATCTCATCCATCTCATCCATCTCATCCACCACATCCATCTCATCCATCGCATCATGTTACTACTTCACATTGGCTTCCACAACCCTTGGCATTCACACCTCCCACCATTGCTCCATATGACATTCAGTTTGGCTTGTACACTCATGTTGCTTCCATCCCACACGCTTCCACCACTTTACACCGCCTCGGTCTTTGGTAGGTGATTATTATCACCTCACACCCCATGATGACACACTCATGTTCTTACAGTTCTTACATGACTATTGAGGGATCTATTTAATAAGAACCTCTCTTCATGCGCTCTATCGATTCATCTAGCGCATTATATCGAATCATTTCTCAATGACGCACTCTTGCATTATGGTTCATTCTTGACTGTTGAGGGGTCTTATTATAAATGAACCCAATCATCTATATGTTGAGGGGCATCACTAATTCTTCCCCTATCTTCATTTTATCTGACATACATATGCTTCATTAACTTACGACTATATCATATATTTTACACAATAATTGATCATTCCATCACATTATCATATTATCACATCTATCACTATATCATCATACATTATTCATCAACATACATTACAAATCAACTCAACAAACTATGCAAAAGTCATATTCAAGTAAACATCATCATATAAATTCATACAATCATTAAATTATACATCATCATCACATCATAACATCAATAAACATGAATATACAATCATCATATGCCAATAAATCTATCTATATATATCGATCACAATCAAAGTTACAAGACATCTCATCACTGAGGGAAACTTCCCTACATCGAAAACATCAATACAAATAATATCTCATCATCTTTGTCACTATATGGTAACACAAGTTCTCTGGAACTAGAAACCTCGCCACTAACTCAGTGTCACTAATCGTGACCCCTATACCTCTCCACCTGCCTCTGTAATAGTGTATTCTCCATAGACTACTCCACAAACAACTCTGTAGTGTGATAAATTGTGAAAACACATCCTGCTAATGGACCACCACCCGCCTTCCTCTCTAGCTCATCGTGTCTCCTTACATGCCTCATTCCTCTCACTTGGAAGCATGGTACACATCATTGCTGATATGGCCACAGGCTCAAACAAATGGGCATGCTTCACCCGTAATATCATCCACACACTCTAACATCCCTCCATCTACAAGTATGTCAGTTGGCACATTCCACATCAATGTGTAGATAGATGTTTCCACAATCAAGCTCCAATACACATCACCTACAACCAATAGAACAACACATTAGACAACCATAACCATCACATAAGCAAGTAACCAATCATATAACATAACTATATAGATACTCATGCTCCACTATCCTTGTTACTATTATCGAGGACATGTGATTGCCCCTCCACTCCTTCTCCCCGTGGTAATCCTACCACATCCGTAAACAATGGAAACAAAAACATCCATCGATGTCCACCATGCATGGTATGCCTCCGTACACCCCTGCATCATCTGTGTCAATCGAGGCTCTATGGCCGCATCTAGCCTCATGGCCTGGGAGGTACTAGCTACTCTCCTATGGGCCCTGGTCTAGCTCTGGCCCTCCTAGGTGCTCTAATGGCTCATAACCACACATATGGCTCTGGGGGCACATCCTGAGCCATACCAAACTATCGAGATATCCGCTCCACCTGAAATAACTCAGTCAGACTTGGGAACCGATCCTCCAACCACATAGTCCTTCATATGCATCGTAACTCTACTGCATCCTCTGGCCATCCTCCATAATCTTGGTATGACCTCCATATCACTACCTCTTCTCCCATCTGATCTATCAAGGCTCTATAAGTATCAATATCCATCTTTTGCCCACGTACTCCAACCCATCTCCCAAAAAATATGTTTGGCCTAGCCCACTCTACTCGTGGACCACCAACTGGCCTCAATACTACTATATGCTCATAGGCCCATACATGTAATAAAGTAGTCACTCCAATCCCACCTCATGTTCCTCTTGTGTAAATCTGTAAAGATATCTATATAGGTGGGCCAACACACATCATGCCCAGGCATACCTAGTACCCTCCTCCTCTATCTGCTGGAAAATATCATGCATCTTATATAAGATGCCCACACCACCTCCCTCCATTGTAATAGATGACACAATAACCACGACTATAAACTTCTGCAAGCGCAGAACCCCTGACCTCAAAATCACATCCAAGCTAATATGGGCCTCAGAAGGCACTTGAGTCCCCACAAAATACCACCTAGCGGCCCGCATATGTCTCTCCATGTTCTCCATAGCCATGATGTGTACCCTCTCACTAACAACCAATAATCACAGTATGTGATATACATCCTCTAGTGTGACTGTCATCTCACTAGTAGGTACCCAAAATGTACAAGTATCTGCACACCATATCTCACACAAATGCTATCAACATGGGCATATTATGGGGCACATCCCCATCCTCATTATTTACCATAGGCCAACACAGTCCATAACCTCCCAATCATCATCTAATAAACCTAACCCAAGCAAAGTACTCAAATGTTGACCACTGTGGAACTCCCTCGAATGGATATCCCTCTGCACAACACCAAACATGTTAGAACACTATACATAGGAAAACAAAAACATTTACGACATTACTACAATAGTAAAAATCACATTTCCACCACTCTTGACTGATTGCACACTTTTTAGACTAGGGTGCCAAAAATCAGGAATAGGGCTCCCAAGAGCAGGACACCAGCGCCCAGGTCTGGGCACTCCTTTCTTGAAGGCCACTAACACCTTCACCACTCTTATCCAGGTCTCAAAAACTGAGAAAAACAAAATCCCAAATTTTCAAAAATTCACTAAAAATGACTACTACACACATTTTTTAGAAAAAAAAATGCACTTACCAACTTCATCGTCGTACGCGACGCCATGATGGTCGCTACCATCTCGAAATGGCTAGGTCATGTTGCTCTAACTTGTGGCATCATTACACACTTAGAGCTCACTCTCACACTCACAAAATACAAATGAGTTGACTAATCACTTTTTCACTTTACTATTTATAGTCACTTTTCATTATTCACTCTACTATGGTCATACTTTACATTTACTACTCAACTAATACACGTCACACAATTTTGTTAATATCTTGAGCATTTTTACTCTGATTTCTATCACGTTTATGGAATTATCTTCATAATTTCACCTACCATCATATCATACACATGACACACATGTTATTTCTCCTCAACATTTTCTTTCACTCGATCTACACACATTTTCATGATATCTATTATACATTATCTATTATTAGGCTTACTTTCGTCTCAGTGTTTGTTATCATTATCACTTCCCCTTTTGCTAAAAGGGGGGCCATATAATTGGGGTCATCCTATAATTCCCCTTACACCACTACCCAATCATTAAATACCTCTAATTTTTCATTTTCAAACATTTACTAATACACCATGCGATATTTCATCATTTTCTATCGATTCCCCCTAATGACCTAACCTAGGGGAAACAAGTGTAAAATATCTCTATGAGTAAACCAATCAATCAATCAACCAATCAAATACGTTCAAATCTATAACAATATAAATCTCACCATTCAATCAACAAAATAAAACATATTCAGTCTCTCAGATGACCTAGCTTGGGAGTTACATTGTTATTTTCCCAGATGACCTAACTTGGAAGTTATATTGCTATTTTTTCAGATGAACTAACTTGGGAAGTTATTATACTTTTTGTGTTTGCTTTTAGATGAAATAACTTGGAAGCCACCATACATTATGGTGAACACCCTTAGAGTGGGGGCAATGAGATGTCATTACCTTTTCTATATTTCTCCTATATGGGTCAACACGTTTGATCAAAATCTTTAGATCCAAAAATCACTGAAAATTTTGATCTAAGTCCATTTGCAGTGGCTAAATCTTAAGGATGTAGTTAAAGGTTGGAAAATAATGCACCTTTCTCCCTACACTCTTCCTCTGGTGGCAGGATGCCCAAATCCTCTAGTTTTTCATACACACACAATCGGGTTGGGAATTGATCACTCCCTACCCCATCACACTTTCATCGTACAACATTATAAATCATCAATCATTCAACATTACAATCATCACTCTTGTTTAGTGTGCTTCATCACGGTTTTTCACATCTCTTGCAATGTTGCATGGATCAACACACTGATCCATGGTTCATCACACTATATGTTCTCATTTGGCATGCTCTTCTACCACATCTGTGTGTTCTTCTACAACATGGGCTTCTCCAAATTTCTCTCAGGTACACATCTCTAACTACTTTATGTTACCAAGATTTCTCTCACCAACATAAAGTGGGGGAAAATGTAGTCATAAAATCACACACTTACTACTATTATTATACCACCAAGTATGTTGTTTTATATATGGATCTCACATAAGAAAATTATTCACTAATGACCCATCCCATTGTCTAGTTGTAAATCTTGTTCGTATTTGTTATTATTTGTCTTACACATTCATCACTCACTTGCGCATTTCATATCAGGTTTTAGAGGCTCTTATTTGTCATGGTTCACTCAACTTTTCATCTTTAGTCTTTGAATAGGGTGCCTAGATAGGGATTAGGGTGCCTGGGGTACCTTGGTCTTGATTTCTAGGTGCCCTTGTCCCCGTGAAATTTAGTTTTAATCTAGGCAATCGAGTTTGGTATTTATGGTTTTCTCTCCCATCTCCCTAGGTACTAGTCAACATGTCAGGTCATTAGTGTCAAAATTTGAACAAGAGATCCCTATATAAGCACAACATACACAGTAGCTTAAGGGCAAACTATTTCTACTAAGGGTTAGTTATCTACATAGAGCAAGGGACCGCATTTAAGCACTATTCTACATCACACACTACATAGGAAGGGGTGTATTCATTCTATTTCATCCAACATTTTACATTTTATCTAGCTATTACCCACTACTTTGGCATCATTGATGCTAGGGCACCCTAGGCACATTATTGCACACATAAGCACATAGAACTACATCAGGTCTGATATGTAGTGCAACATTCAGTCACAATTCCATCCATTTGGCAACTGAGGATAGTACAACCCATTCATTTGCATCTTTATTTTTTAGGGTTTTGATGCTTTGTGTGGGGTTTTACATATGATTATTCATTGGTGATTAATAGTGACACTAGAAACAAAGTATGTCCAACTCACCCGACCAAAGGTGAAGTATTGTGAATTTCTAGCGACCATATCAGGATTAGATTTTGAGATATGTTCTACAGACTAGGGAACCAGACCAGGGCACCCACAAGTTCCCCTATCCCTCTCTAGGTGCCCAAGTCTGGTCAAATCTTCCTTTGTTGCTACTTTCATAGGTTCGTTGCGACATTCTGCTCTGCTATTTCATCACTCTATTCAGTCTCAGATGACTGTGATGTGAGTCTAAATCAAGTAAGTACCTTTCCCCTTTCATCCTATTTCATTTTAATTATAAAATAAATTAATTAGCATTTTTTATTTCGGTTTATTCCAATTATTGCATTGTTGTACTCTTTAGATTCATAATAAAATCCAAATTTTATAGAATCACTTGGCCCCTGTACACTTGGATTTTCCTATAATAGCATATGCATGTGTAGACACAAAATCACGCACTTTGGGTACGTATCTAGTCTTGATTACATATTATTATTCATATGATTCCTAAGTGAGAAAAGTACTAATTAACCCATGTCTTTGATCGCCTTTCTTTGCTTTATGTCACTTATCTTGGTCTTACACCCTTAATTTCTTAGTCTACCTTTTGATACTTTGGTATTTATCATCCTGGACACCAACACCCCGCCAGGACGTCAGGACCAGGCGCCCTCATCCCCTCTGGGCGCCCCTAACCTTAGTATACTTTGTTGACATTTTGTGGGTCCTTTCTAGCCATTTGAGCATCTTACCTTTTCTGTAGTCAGCCTTTTCGGGGTTGATTATGAAATTTAAGAAAATAAATCATATAAATATAAAGTTATGCGATCATAATAAGGGACCAAGCACTAAACATTATCTATCACCACCTAAGGTTGCATCCATCAAGCATCTAAGAGCTTCATTAAATCCATCTAACACCATCCAAGGGACACAAGGATTGGTTATTCTGCATACAATTCATAAAAGGGAAGTTTATTCTATTCCTTGCACACATCTATTACATTTTTTTACATCTAGCTACTTTGTTCGCTATCAAGTGTGACACACATAAGAGCTACCTAGGGCACAATTATGGACACCCACACATAGAAGTACATTGGGTTTGATATGTAGTGTATCTCTCAGTTGTAATTTCACCATTGTGACAACTAAGGATAGTCTGACTCCTCATTCTACATATTTATATTTTAGGATTTGATGTATATTTGAGGGTTTTGCAGATCAATACTTAATTTTAAGTTTCCAATGACTTCTTCGATCACTGTGAGACCTCATAGCAACCAAAGGTGAACAACATCAAACAACTAGTGACCACTCAAAGAAGTTTTTCTGAGAATTTCCACAGACCCAGGTACCCAAAAACAGGCCTAGGAAGCCCGCAGGCACCCATGTCCCTCTCTAGGTGCCCTAGTCCAACTTATTCTTCTAGATCTGCATTTTTCTGAGCTTCAGTGCAACGTTCTGTGCTTCATATTTTCTAGTTCTCTAGCTTTGTACACCTCTAGGATTTCTGTGAATTAGCTAAGGATTCTTACCCTCTTTTTTCACTTAGGGTTTCATATATTTTGGCTTTGTTTGCTTGGGTTAACTTTTGTACTTCATTGTTATATTTATTTACTGCTACAATAACAATTATATTAGGCATAAAATTCACAATTATCTTAATCAGCACCAAATACTACAAGTAGTGTAGTGCTGAGGGATACGTTTTCTTATTCCTCTCATCAAACTCTAGGCGTGCTTCCAAAATTTCATATCTAATGTGGACCATCATGTCTAGGATAGTCTTTGTGAGGTATTTTTCCTTTTCTCACGCCTTAATCAATTGTTGCACCGCTTGTTCTTTATTCTACTTTTCCTCGATTAATGCCCTAAGTGTGGTCCCTTTCTCAAAATTTATACGAGCCACTTTTGTTGCCATTTTCATTAAAGTATTGCTAGCTTGTTCATCAGTGAGCTTGGTGGGCTTTACCATCACATGAGTCACATGAGGTGCATTCTTCATTTTTCACCTACTACATGCTTCCTCATTTAGGTCAAAATCAGGCCCATCCATATGTGTCTGGATGCTACAGGATACAATATTTCTAGGGTGCTTATTCTCTTCTTCTAGATCAAAATTCTCCTACCCATACAATTTCTCAATAGGGAGTGTGCTCTAGAACCTTGTACGTATTATCTGTGTAGTTTCATTGCCATACCTAAGGTATGAAGTGTGTAACATTTCTTCTCCCCTTCAATCATCAGTACGTCTAATTTTGGGTAAATGAGTTTCATTACTTGAGAACATACCTCTTTCTTTTCGCTAGAAGATCCTTCATGCTCCCTGAATCACTCGTCCTCGCTCCTTTATTTTTCATCACCTCCTCCGATGGGACCTTCTTCATGATCACGGGGAACCTTTGTGTCATAGTGTGTTTCCTCATCCCTAGGCTCTTCTTCATCTTCCACATTATGGATGATTGGAGACTTTGTATTGCACGCAACATCATCTGATGGCCTTTCATTATCATTATCACTCTTATGCACGAGTTTGTGCTTTCTCCTCTTTTTATTTTCTGGTCTTGATTTAGTTGGTGTTATCCTTGGAAACTTTCTAATTACTTTCAAAGTCCATGCACTATCACCCAGTTCCTTATGTTTTCTTCTCATCTTTCTTCTATGGCCTTGGTCAAGCACACCACTGTCTTCCTTCTCTATTTCCTTAACCTCAAGATCAATCTTTGTTTCCTCCTCTTCTTACCTCAGAGGAGTATCTTGGTGTGTCCTCTTTTGCCTACCTCTAACACTATATTCAAGCATTGTGTTGTCCTCTTTGTCTTCTTCTTCCTCGTTTGTTCCTAAAAGAGTGACCTCGTGCACTTGCCTTATCCTAACTATTTGTACTCCCTTTGGTTCCTCTGGGATTTAAAAATCATTCTCGATGTATTTTTCATTAACCAAACTAAGTTGTAGGTATATGTATACCTTTTTTGCCTCTAGTTTCATGAATGTCAAAGTCATCAAATTAAATTTGATATCATCTGATATCATAGTCTCTACATAGGTTGTCTTCCTTGGTTATACATATGTTTTCCGCAACAAATGTAGTCACAGTGTACCCTACTTACATCGTACCTGAGCTTTTGCACATCTGAGAATCTATTCATTGAGGCCTGGAAATAACATGTTGTGAATGCATAAAGTAAATTACACCAAGGGAACTTCTTTCCATCCTTCATGAAGAATCTCCCAATGCAGTAATGTTAAAAAACTGAAAATTTCACTCTTCCATCTAAAATTGAAGGAAAGTTACTTGGTAGGCATCATTCGTGCTCGAATGCTTTGTGCATTCACCTGTACCACATGTTTACTCTAATCCTATAGGCACTAGTTACCCCATCATAGTTATAGTTGGCAAATCTTTCTACCAATGACTTCTTCTCTGGTGGATATTCCCATATTTTTCCCTCATGGCCATCTGGGACCCCAGTCTCTGTGAATACCATTGATATGAGGTTTATTCCCCACAAAATATTGTCACCTTTTTTTTCTTCCTCAATTATTCCTTCTAAAAAGAAAGCAACAACATTGTATATTGTGCCCTCTGCCATCTTATCTGCAATGTGGAGCCATTTCTTGTTTACCTAGCCCCATCTCTCTTACCCATTCGACTTAGTTAAAAGATGTGTGGAAATCCTGACAATTGGATCAGTAAATTTGGATACATCCATGGTGCATCCTCCCTTTTGATACTTTAATTCAACTGTAGTTGCCTTTACTCTGACTTCATCATCTAAGTCTGTGGCAATTTTAGTCCCTGACCTGCGCAACCCTATAAGCTTTCCAATCAACGACGAAATGATGCGCACTCTTTTTCC
Source organism: Taxus chinensis (assembly GCA_019776745.2). Classification (NCBI taxonomy): domain Eukaryota; kingdom Viridiplantae; phylum Streptophyta; class Pinopsida; order Cupressales; family Taxaceae; genus Taxus; species Taxus chinensis. The sequence goes on from CM034147.1 coordinate 10,488,674, forward strand.
TACAAAGTAAAAAAAGTCCTCATGGAATCTTGACATCAAACATTAGTAAAGGTGCTCATGTTTACTGAAGAATGACAACTCATAAATCAATACTCCCATGTTTTCCAAGGTCTTATATTCGTTGTCATTGAAGATAGGTCTGTCATCTTCAATTTTCTGGTTGGTTTTTCTCATCCACTCTCTTTTGATTTATTCCTTGTTTGAACTGGAGCGGTGATTATAGTCACTCACTTTACATTTTAGACACGGGGCTCCCTTATCTGTCACGTTATAACTCCTTACAAATACTGCATTTCATAAACCCTCTCCTCAAGTGCTTCTTCGACTTAAACCTCTAGCTCTTTCCTCTTTCCCTTGCCCTTGGTTGTTACTATGGATGCTCTTTTAGGTGTCATCTTCGACTTCCATAGTTTACTATTGCAACTCTTTATCTTTCCACCTTGTATGGTTCCTATAACCCATGTGCCCTAGCTGTAAATTTTTCTTCTGAAACCCTAGCTCACAACCCATCACAAATATGAACCTCCATGCCTCTCAGCTTCAAACTTCCACATGAAGGAGCTCCACAAAGTAGGTCATATATTTTCTGGATCTAGGTTGTTTTATTTTTTTCACAAAATCACATAGCTTCGCACTTATATTATTCCCAAGGATCAGATACTCTATCATGCAAGGTAGAAACGATATTTTTCGCACCCCTTTTAGAGATTTTCCACTATATTTTTGTATTAATTGCTCACCAACTACCACCATATCACAACTTTAATCAAGGTTTTTTCCTTTTCCAATCTTTCCTCTGCTATCTTTCACTTGTTGCAGCTGTAACCTTATGACAAGATCATTACTTCCCTACCATACCTGCCTCGCATTAAACTACACAGCCCTTTCCACATGTGGTTTCCATCCTGAGAAATTCCCTCATGAGCACCAATATCCTTAGAACATGTAACACCTTTCTCTTTCACATAATTCTTTCAGAGAGCATCCTTTCTTCATGCCATCATATTTATTTATTTATTTTCATTCTGAACACCACCAATTCTGAATTAATTTATGCTAAACTGAAGGGATCATGGAGACCTTTCCAATGAGACAAATTTTGCATGATTTGGAGTTGTAGAGCGAAATATATGGCCTTCTAACATTTTACAAGTTGGGAAGAACAATAGAGTGACACATTGTAGCACTTGATTAGCTCAGGTATTGATTTTTCCCATGTGTATTCTTCCCTGACCTATTGACTTTTTGCTTCGCCTTAGACCTAAAACTTTTCAAATTTGGTTGGACCCGATGCCTTTTACCAAATTCCATTCATTTCGAGGCTTGAGATACGCCAAGGTCTATTGGTTTGAGGTGTGATGGAATGATGCCATGTGTCATCCTCTATTTCAGATTTATTTCGATGTGTAGGTCCTAACGAGGCTTTGACTATCTATCAAATATGTTCACTATAAAGTGCGAGCCAATGAGAAATCTCCAGGAACCTTCGTAATGTCAAAGTTGAGAAACATGAGCTAATAGGAAATATCCACACTACTGGTATTATCATTCTTCAGCTATAAGAATCTTGTCAGAGCACGAAGTATCAACCAATGAGACAGCTCTACCTACTTCACAATGTCAGTCTCATTTATACACAACAACTTCCATCGACGTGTGAACCAGGAAGAAGGTTCCACGTATGTCTCATGATTCAACCTTGTCAAAGTGAGAAGTAACAACCAATGGGATTTCTCTACACCACTTCGCAATGTCAACCTCTTCTTTTAACTTGAATAACTACTGCAACACGTGAGCTAATGAGAAGGCTCCACGCTTCTTGCAGTGTTGTTGTGTCACTTCAGATTTTGTAGTGTGCTTTCGTGTTAGATTTTCATTGGTTGTGCCTTCACATCACGACTTCTATCCGGGAGGATTAAAGATTGTTGGCTCCATAGAAATGCTCCCACATATCCATGTTAACCTATCAGACCTCCCAAACCCAAAGCTTTATTGAACTTGGTTTATTCAATGCACTTGCACCTAATTCACCCCACACTAAAAGTATACATGATCCTCTGCACATCAACTCAATAGATAGCAATCAGCTTCCTGCATGCAAGTGCATTTATTACAAAAAAACAAATAAGTAAAATAACTAGAAAGGAAACACTGGACATGAAAGGGAAAAACAATAAATGAAAGGGAAACCTAATCCAAGTGGCAATGTTGCATTATTACAAACACCAAAACGCTTATTTATAGTAGGGCTTCAACCTACTCCCATTTAAGTAACCAGGTAAAATGGTTTCATCCAACACTTTTAATTGACATGCACCTTATTCAAATATCTTGGTTACTATAAAATGTCCCAACCAATGCACCTTTAATTTTCCTAGGTGGCAAGAAAAATTGGAGTCATAGAGAAGGACCATATTTCCAACTGTAAATGTTTCTTGATATACAAGCCATACCAAGCCTTCTACTACACCTTTTTAGTCTTCTAGATCTAACGTGTGATAGTGTGCCACTCATCTAACTACATTATTTTGTCAATGTGCTCCTGAATTTCTTGTTCATCATCTAATCCACCTGCACACATAATACACAAGGATGGTAACATGAATTCTACTGGTAACACAACTTCTGCGTAAAACACCAATTGAAAAGGTGTGGTCTTGTTCAATATTTTATGTGTTCCTTTGAGCCCAAAGTATAACTGACACTTTATCATCCCAATCCTTTCATCCAACACCACATATATTTGTAAGACTTTGTCCCAAAATCTTGTTAAAATATTATGTAGTGCCATTAGCTTAAGGGTGGTAAGTGCTAGTTTTATGGTGAGCCACCATAAAATCTGCCAATAAAATTTTGATTGTCTCATTAAAGAAATGAGTTCCTCTATCACTTGTTAAGATCAATGCACAACCATACCTGCTAATTATTTTCTCCCATATGAACCTTACTATTGTAGCTACAGTACAATATTTTATAGGCACAACCTCTGCTCACCTTGTAATATAGTTTGTACAAGTGATAGACTAGCACGCTACAGTTCTATGCGTGGGTGGTGTAATGGGTCCGACAAAGTCAATAGCCCACTTCTCAAAAGGTTTTGCACTCACAATAGGTCTAAGTGGCATCTCATTTCTATGTCCAAGCTTTCAAAGGTGTTGACAATGATCACATGCTTTTACATACTCCTTTGTATCCTTGTACAATGTATCCCACCAAATACCACCCACAAGTATTTTGCACACAGTCGCATCACTTGGATAATGTCTTCTTGTTATGTCATCGTGAGCCTCTTCCATAAAAACTTCACGCTCATACTTTAGAACACACTGTCACAAAACCTCATCTTTTCCTATTTTGTACAAGTCACCTCCAATGAACTGATAAGGCGTTGCACATATAGCTAGCTTCTTTATCTCCAATGTCTTCATCCCCTCTGACGTCAATCCAGTGTGTGAAAATATAGTGATGTATTCTAAATATGTGGGCACATGGTTTAACCTAAACAACTATGCATCAAGCATAATATATTCAATGCTTTGTGCATCCTCACCTGAATTTATCCTTGATAGATGATCAAGCCCCAAATTTCTCTTGCCTATTTTGACCACAACGATGAATTCAAACTCTTGAAATATAAGTATTCACCTGTAGATGCATCCTTTTTAAACTGGTTTGTTGACTAAGTACTCCAACACCACATGATCTGTATAGAAAATAAATGGGGTATCCAGTAAGTATTGTATAAACTTGTGAAGTGCATAGATCATAAACAAGGATTTGTGCTCCATTTTCATTGACTTCTACTCCACGGGTGTCAACTTCCTACTTGCAAAGTAAATAGGATGATCTATAATTCCTTCCCCTGGTTATGCCAAGATTGTGCCAATTGTCATGCCAGAGGCATCAATGTTTACATGAAATGGTTTGTCCCATGAAGGAAAACACAAAATAGGTGTATTGGTAACCCTCTCCTTCAATGTCTCAAATGCCTGTTGTTGCGCGTCATCCCAATAAAATTTTCCATTAGCTTTGAAAAAATCTCCCAAAGGCACGAAAATCCTTGCATATCCCTTGATAAAATTCTTGTACTATCTAGTATGCCCAAAAAATCCACACAACTCACTATGATTGGTAGGATATTCCAAACCTAAAATCACAACCAGCTTGGCTAGGTCTACCAATAATCCTTCCTTGCAAATGATGTGTCCAAGTAAAGTGCCAAAAGGGGTAGCAAAAATACATTTCTTAATGTTAAGAGAGATGATTAATTGTATGCGCCTCTCAAACATGAGCCTCATATTATCACAGTGATATTTGACTAACCCATAAAAATTCCAATCATCTAAATATACTTGTAAGAACATGTGAATAAAATCCTGAAATGCTTGCACTACGATGCACAAACATATTATTGGCACATTTTTCAATCCAAATGACATAAATATGTATGCAAAGCTTCCCCACCTAATAGTGAATGTGGTCTTCTATTGATCTTCTTTTGGAATGCACACATGGTGATAACTTGAAAAACCATATGTGAAAGAATATATTTCACGCCCAACAACTCCTTCAAGGATTTCTTTTGTAAAGGCATGGGAAAATGATCTATAACACATGAGACATTCAACTCTATGTAGTCCACATAGATCTTGATCCTCCCTTTGTTCTTGATACTAATAACCAAGGGGCTAACCCATTCAGATTCTTCAATAGGCTCAATTATTCCATACATGAGCATCTTGTTAATCTCTTCTTACACCTTTACGCGTAGGTTAGGATTCATCCTATTGGTTGTTGAATTTAGCCTTGAGGATAAGCAACACTTAGGGGACAACAATCCCTCCTCTTTATGGGAGAGGTTCCCTTATTGAACACACAACAAATAAGAAAATCTACTTATTTATAAATGTACAAACTATCAATATTTCAATGAGGATTTTGATGCTTTAGATGTCTTCATCTCATAAGATTTTCAATACAGAAGAGAAGAAAGTAGAAGACTTAATATTCAGAAAATGAAGAAAGCAACACTTTTAAACATATAGGTTACAGAATGATATCCTACTTATGCAAGCAAGAGTGACAAGATTAGAATTATACACACCTGAATACAGGACATATATGTGATAGACACAAAGTTATAAGCACAACATCAACTAAAGGACACAAATTTCTATTCAGATATATATAACTTCACATGGATCAGGTAGAAAGTAGAAATAGATAGAACACAAGAAAAGATAGAACTTCTTATGTATTGATTACCAATTCAATAATTTTTTACATCCACGACATCCAAAATCCAACCCCTCCAAATGATTAGAAAAGATCCTTTAATAGCCTTATGGACGGTTACAAAAGAGTATTTTCACTTTCCCTTCTTTTAATCAAAATATTAATATCTAATTAAGCATTATAACATCATTTTGTCTTTTACTTACATATTGTATGGCTAGAAAGAAAATAGCCACCTTAATTAGATATTTTAATTAAAAGAAGAAACTAAGAACTAGGAGTTAGGACACTTGAAGGAGTGTTTTTTTCACTCTTCACCTTAAGTACTTGGTTTCTAAATCTCTTCAATGTATCCAACTATGTCCATGCCTTGTGGGAATGGTTGTGTTTGCAGTCACATGAGTCCAGCTGCCCAAGGACTTCTCCATTTCTTTTCCAAATTCCACATTCTCTAGAAACTCCTTATTGGCCTCAGTGATGGCTGCTTAAAGTGTACAAATTTCTCTCATATTATCTTTAGACATAGTGTCTTTCTTAAACAAATATTCTTTAACAAATGCCCTGAACTGAGACTTGATCTCTTGGACTGTGAATTTATCCCCTAAATTTTCTTTGAATATTTGGCAGTGGATATCATGAAAAGTAGATATGACACAGGCTTTAAAATCCTCTCCTTTCTGTAACATATTCCTAAGCTCACCAATGGCTTCCTCAAGAAATTTTATTTTCCAATCAATGTTAAAACCCATTGCCTAGACAAATTCAAATTTGCATCATCAAATAATTTACTTGCCAAAAGGAATTGCACATATGTGGTACTCATCAGTAGGAGATATTTAATGTATTCAATCCATAGTTTAAATTCTCTATCCAAACGACTGAGTGTTGTGGTAAACTTCAGTTGTGTCTTAGTGACTTTATCATATGATTTATATGCTTCCTCAATGAATTTTAATCCTGTGACTATCATATCATCAACCAAGGCCTCCATTTCCTTCCCATAAGTGGCATGCTTGTGAATGTCTTTGATAGCTTGAACTTCATCATTAGTTAGAATAGCAGGTGGTGGAATTGAGGCTAAGGGAGTTGGATCAAGTACCTTGTCTTCTACCAATAAGGACTTGATGAAATTTGAAAGGATTTGATTTTGTTCCTCCAACTGCTCTTGTGTTTGCTTTCCTCTCTCAACTCTTTCAATTACTCTTGACACCGTCTCCTTCAAATTGTGCACTTCACTCTTAGGTGTAGATTCTCCAAGGGGAATTCTTGTCAATTCCAAATCACTTACCAACAAGTCTCTTTCATCCTTGTCAAGCTTGGGCTTAGCAATATCCATGAATTGCTGGCATTGAGAATCAGATACTAACTTGGATGTGATTTTAGCCTTCTTTGTAGATGGGGGAGGAGTAGTACCTAGAAGAGCTTCCACAACATTGAACTTAGGAGAAACAATATGAGATGTGGATTTTATTTTCTTGCTTTCCACCAATGGTTGTACCCAAGAAAAAGAAGAACTAGAAGTAGAGGGAACAATGGGCCCAAGTGCAAGTGTGCCCATTGCACTCAAATTTTGTACAACAGATACTTCCAACACAAATGTTTCAATTTGGGAGGTAGGAACTTCCTTGATAGGAACTCCTTTGGCAGATGATTCTAAGACACCCATTGCTTCTACCTCTGAAGCCCGATCCTTTAGTTGATCCTCTTTTTCTTCTTCTTTCTCCCTACTACTTCCTTCAAGATTACCCTCCTCTTGTTTTTCTTGTTCTTTCTCCTCACTGTCATCATCATAGAGATCTATAACTGGTTCAACTTCAAGTACTACTTCCAATTTCTTTGAAGAAGATAACTTTTCACTTTCTTGAATTACTTCCTCCATATTTTCATCTTTCTTAGCCTTTCCTTTCTTCATGTATACCAAAGTTGAATGTTCAAGTGGAGAGGGAACAGATTGTACATGTGTCTCAGGGGTCACCATAGGAATTTCCTTCTGAGGAGTGGAGGCTTCCTGGGAGGAAGACCTAGACTTACCTGCTCTGAACATCTTCATTTTCCTGTCAAACCAAAGTTTGGTTCTCACCAAGACAAGGTTTATGAGTTCCTTCAAATCATCCCTTTCCTTAACAAACCAATCAATGGTTTCAATGGGAGTGTGTCTGATAGACCTTTCATATTCAAGGGACTGTAGTTCCTTGATCATCATCTTGTAGTCCATCTGGTACCTTGTACACATCAAAATATTTAATTTTTTGAAGAGATAATCTGCCATAATACCTTCTTCTAGCTTCATAATCATCAGAACAGTCAGCCCAGTAGTCTTCACTATCAGCAAGATGATGGAAACCCATTCTAAAATTATTGGAAATAAATCCCTTGATATCAAAGCAAGTCCTTGGTTTGAAATAATGAAGAGTGAGGGGAGAAATTGTTCTGTCCACATTTTGGGCATCCAAAGCAGTCCTGCAAGTATAGTTACCCAATGTGATTGGAAAATGGATGCCTGCAATCTTCTTGTCTCTACAAGTTCTGTGAAGCTTATCCAACTTCCTACAGATTTCAACTAGGGTCATTTTATCACTACAATACATAGGGAGTTTCAGGGGTGTTCCCTCAAATCCAACCAACCGTATGTAAGAAAATTTCCTGAACTGAATGTAATAACTGCCATAGACATCAATCAATTGTTTAGCCTCCTCCGAGAATCTCTGAGTTGTGTTTCCCTCTAACAATATGACAATATACATGGTGAAGGCATCATTCACCCTTTTGAAATGGTGATTACTGATCTTCAAAGTCAATTGTGGACAATACTCATAAATAGGAGCATATTTTTTGTCTTCATCAGGAGAGAACCCCAACCATTCCTTGTATGCAGCAATAGTGTACATCAAATAGGAAGTCATATAGAAAGTATTAGTCCTTTGAACATTGGCCAATTGTTCAGTAAGACTATCACAGATTATCTCTCCCCAATTCAGGCTTTGTTTACCTTCACATATGATGTTGATATAAGGGCACATCCAAAAGTGGAACTCATTGGCTGAGGGCATCCCCATTATTCTAGCAAGGAGGGTGATGACATCTGACAAATCTTCTTTGAATTCAATTCTATACATAGTCTTTGGCAGTCTTGAGGCTCCTTTCTTTGGGTTTTTGAACCAGGACTTGGCCACCCTGCTCTTATATTGTTCACTGTCCTGATCAAACAGAAGTTGGGCCTGAGCCTTGGTGAGAGAGTTTGAATCTTCCATTACTAGAATTCTAAGGGCGGTACTAATACAATTAGCATCCAGTCAAGAAACTACCTTCCCATGAGGATCAATGATCTCTTTTGTATCTAGGTTGAAGCAAGAGCCACAGGCTAACACAGTGTTAGCACATTGAACAGAAACTGGAAAACCCCCGTGTGAGAAATTCCACTTTCCTTGATTAATTGAGAAATGGGAGTAGGGTTCTTGCAGTCAATCCATGCCCAAAAATCATCCAGGTCAAGGTGTTGAGCATCACTATCTCCTATCTCGGGTATGGTTGTTTCCAATGAAGATAGATGTTTGTGTCCTTTGTAATGAATCTTCATAGTGAAGAATAACGTACTAGATGAAATACAATTGTGAATAGGCTCATGTGGTAAGGGTAGAAAGACCCTGCAATGGAATTCTTGATCCTCTGAAATTTTCTCTCGAAAATTCACAACCTCTGCTGGAACACGTTGCACCTGGAAATTTTGAAAAATGCTAGAAAAAGGACCTTGCCACAGCTACAAACAGTGGAGAGAGTGAACAAAATGGAAAATAACAGCAAATGTAGGGAGAATGGTAAAAATAAATGGTTACCCTAGGTATTTATACATGTTCCATTTTGAGTAGGTCGGTGGGGGGAATTGAATGCAAAAATTAATGCACTGCACTGACTCAAGACAGTGGAATACGGATATGGTGGAGAAAATTTGCACAACCAACCCACATGATGTTGGGACACTTGGGATGCAAAAAGATGAAAAACCTGCAGTGAATGGGATGCGGAAAAAATGGGCTTGTGGGGAAACAGAGGTCGGGAAGCACTAGGGACATGTGGGACGTGAAAATTTGAAATGTGTCTGCAATACATTCAAATCAGGTAAGCCAGAAGAAACTCACATAGTTGGCCCTTGGGACATTGGGACGTGAGTTCTCCGTAAAGCCAAAGTACCACAAAACAAAGGGAAAGAAATTCAATGTGGGGAAGGTGGGGAATCAGTGAACTGGGAGCCCGATGGAACATGGGACATAAGGAACATCAAAACCTGAAATGCCTACAAAACAAAGGGAAAGCCTCAAAAACTCAATGCTAAAAAAATGACTAACTATTGGAAAACAACTCTACCTTCACAAACCTTCACAAGGACATTTCAAAAGACATCTTACCCAAAAAAATTTAAAAATTGAGACAGAAATACACAATTTCTGGGAAGGTGACAACAACTGGGGATGTACTGACTTGGACAAAAGATAACAAGGTAGGAAAAGACATCTAGAAAAATCTCTGGAAAATAGAGTCAAGAAAGAAACAATTGGGTAATAGAGTCAAGAAACAAACAATACAGAAGACACACACACACACACACACACAAAATAAGGAACCACAAAACAAAGACCAAAAATAAGAACTATACAAAACTGTACAAAAGGATTGCCTGATCACCTAGGACTGAAACAACTTGAAAAACTGCCTACTATATGGAAATGGAAGAGAGGTTCCATCCATATAACTCAAATAAAATTAATTTTCTCTAAAAAAGTGTCTAATTTTGAAAGGACCCAGCCAGAGAGAATCAAACTTACCATGGCTCCCTCGAGGTTCTCACCTCTTGTCCTAGAGTAGGACAATGTCTCCAACTTGGAAGTCTCTGGGTCTGGATTTCTTTTCAAACATTTGTTTCACCTTTTTCTGGTGTGCAGTAATCTTGTCTACTACTTGCAATTTGTCTTCATCCAACCTCTATAGGTACATGATTCTTTTCTCCAAGGAACTAGTGAAATTTGAATCCTCAATAGCCTTCATTAATTATAAGGCTGGCAGTTCCACTATCATTGGTAGCTAAGCTTTTTTTCCATACACCACTTGGAAAGGAGACATCCCAATTACTCTTTTGGGTGTGATTTTATCTACCCAAAGAGCATCATAAAGCTTCTTATGCCAATCCCTTTGAGATTCATTCACAAGTTTTCAGATAATAGTCACCAAATTTTTGTTTGTTGATTCTGCCTGTCCATTTCCCTTAGGATAGTAGTCAGAGGAATGTGCAAGGGAAATTCCATCCCATATCAGAAATCCATCAACTCATAAGAAGAGAATTTAGGAGCATTATCAGTGAAAATTTTTTTGGTACTCCAAATCTAATTGGGATGTTTTCTTTGATAAAATTACATACCACTCCAGAAGTTGTAATTTTAATTAGAATAACTTCCACCCACTTTTTGAAGTAGTCAGTTCCAATCAAAACATGAGTATGCCCAGCACTTGAGTTAGGGATTGAGAGTGCCTACAAAGTCAAGTCCCCACTGCTAAAAATGTTCTTCAATTACTACTGGTTTAAGTGGTAGGGTAGCTAGCTTGGGTCTTCCCATAAAGGTTTGGCAAGCTTCACACTTTCTTACCCACTTAGTTGCATCCTAGAACAATGTTGGCCAGTAATAGCCTACGCATGAAGAATCTTATGAGAAGTGACCACAGATGAAAAATTTCCTCCACAAGCTTGATCATGAAATGCTCTGAGTAACCTCTTCTGTTGTTCTTTATCCACACACCTGAGAAATCTTCCATCAATCCCTCTTTTGAATAAGGAATTGTCCCAGAGCACATATTGTGTAGATCTTAGCTTAATATCTCTTCTTTCCTTAGCATTCAGATGGGATGGACATTCTCCATATGTCAGAAAATGAGCAATGTTAACATACCATTCATTAGTTGAACTGAGGAAAAGGACAGTGGGAATATGAGCATCTTCTTCAGGTGAGTCACCTTTTTCACTTTTAGAATCAATTCACAGAGACCCTTGCCTCAGACCAATTTGGTGGGCCTGATATCCAAATCATACTCTTGCACTTTTTCCACCCAGTTTCCTCTTTTAGTCCCAAAATCTTGGTGTGTGAGAATTGATTTAACAATTGTATCAGGCACAAAGACAATGGAGTGAGAATTAAGGATATAGAAGTGGAATTTATTGACTACCTTAACTACAAAAAAAGCATGCTTCTCCATTTGTGTATACTTTAATTCATGAGATTTCAAAACATAACTCATGAAAGAAATGGGAAGCTCACATCCTTCAGGATTCTTCTATGTCAAAATGGCTACCAAGGTATTCTCAGTGGCATAACAATAGATTATGAAATCCTTTTCAAAGTCTGGATAGGAAAGGACTGGTGTTCTATCAATTGCTTCTTTGATATTTTCAAAGGATTCCTTCCCTTCTGGTGTCCAGCAAAAGGATTGTTTTCCTTTCATCATCTGGGCTATACTCATAGTTAATTTTGGAAAATCAGGGATAAATCTCCTTAGAAAATTTATTTTTCCAAAGAAAGAGTGCACACCTTTTTTTACTTGTGGGGAGGGGAATCTTCTGAATAACCTGGACTCTCTTTGGGTCTATCTTGGTCCCTTCTTTAGAAACAATATGTCCAAGAAATTTTCCCTCCGTAACACCAAAGATGAAATTATTTGGATTTAGGGATATCCCATGCTTCCAGCACTTCTGGAGAACAACCTCAAGATGTTGGAAATGATCCTCCCTCTTCTTGGAGAAAATAGTCAAGTCATCAAGATATATTACAATTCACTTTCCCTTTAAATCACCAAAATCCAAATCCATTTCCCTCTTGAAAAGTGGCACCAACATTGATGAGACCAAATGGCATCCTTCTATACACAAAATTACCCCAGGGGGTTGTGAAATTTGTCTTGTGCTGATCTGGGACATCTACTTCAATCTGATTATACCCCGAGAAACCATCCAACATAGATAGCATCTCCAAGCCAGTGACAACTTGCAATATTTGATCCATCATGGGGAGTGGGTAGTTATCCTTGAGAGAATCTTGGTTTAAGTTTTGAAAATCCACACAAATACAGATCTCTCCGCTCTTCTTCCTTATATGCACAATGTTGGCTATCCAGGCTGAATGATGAATAGGGAAAATTATCCTTGCGTTCAAAAACTTATGAATCTCTTGGTGAATGGTATCTGAAATTTTGGGATTGTACTGCCTTTGTTTTTGTCTAAAAGGATTAATTCCTAGATTTAGAGGAATGTAGTGCTGCATTTCCCTTAGTCTGAAGAATTTTAAATCATCATATGAATAAGTCAGCACATCAACATATTTTTTTAACAATTTAATCATTCTATTCTTTTCTTCTTGAGTGCATAGTATTTACCAATATTAACAAGATTAGGCTCTTCTTACTTCCAATGTTAAATTTCTCATGCTCTTTTAATTGATGAGCTCTATGTGATACCTTTGACTTGATATACCTATCATGTTTGTCAACAAATCCTCTAGGATAACTAGCCCTCTAGGTATCTTATTACCTTTCAGTCTTATGCAACCATACTTATTAGATTCTTCTTTGACTCCTTATTTAGGTATGGAGGATGGTACAGACTCATGACGAGTAGCCTCACTTCCTTCAAAATAAAATTGACTGAAATTGTCTTTAAGCTTAAGAAAAGAGAGAAAGTGCTGATCATCATTAAATACCTGCCAATTGTTGACATTATCCGGCACACTTTACCTGTGTATCATCTCAATTGTAATTTTTTCTTGGGAAAAGTTAGGATGAGGGATCAACAAGGACCCTGATACAGCTAAGGCATCAGCCCTAGTGTTCTTTTCTCTAGGTATGACTTCAATAGAAAAGGCATCCAATAATTCAATTGAATCCCATACAATATTTATGTAATGCTTTAGCCTTTTATTTTTTACCTGAAAAACCCCTCTGACTTGTTTAACGATGAGTTCCACATCTCCTCGTGCACAAAGGTTTTTAATTCCCATTTCTCTTGCCATTAAAAAACCTAAAATAAGAGCTTCATATTTCACTGTATTATTTGTATTTTCAAATTTCAGCTTATAAGAGAAAGGGTAAGACTTATTCTTAGGAGAAAACTGAACTATGCCTACTCTAGAACAAGATGAAGAGAAAAAACCATCAAATTCAAGAATCCAAACACCATTAGGATCATCTATCACACCCTTGGGAGTCCTTTATCTCGTCTTTTGTACATGATCATGTAATTACCATGACCAATGTCTTCGTAGAGAATTTGTGCTTTAGGGTCATCTGTTTTCTACACAATATACTCAGTTTTTCTTTCAAGTAACAACTTCTTCATCTTTCCATTAACTGAGATGAGAGCAGTGTGACCAATCCATTTGAATTTATCCTCCCACTTCTTTGAAAAATTTTCTACTCAGTAACATACCATAGGATGGAGGAATATCTACTACTAAAATAGTATGCTTTGACCCTTTTCTCTGGGAAAACATCAAAGGCTACTTGTGCATCTTTGATCCTTCCTACCAATGACACCTCCTTACTTTCCATATAATAACATGAACCAAATGTGCATGTACAAATTCAAGCCTAAAGCATGGGAAACTTTAGCAGGCATCACATTTTCTGATGCTCCTAAATGAATAACACAATTAGTAAGGCTATAGCATAGCTATAAGAAGCGTGACATAGAAGGGCTCAATATTTGCAGTTTTAGAAGGTGTTGCAACCATCAAGTTTTGTTGGGGTGATGAGATGGGAGTAGGCAATAGGCCTTTAGGAGTAGTAGATGATGAGTTAGGTCTAGATTTTACAAACTTGACTACCTGGGGAAAGTCATTAGAGTGAGTTTGATAGAATTTGGCTTTAGAAATTTGAAACTTAGGTGGGAAAAGGATCAAGGTGAGTTTTTCTTTAGAAATTTGAATCTTGGTTTTCTTGATATGATCAATTATGTCAAAAAATCCAGAGGTAGATAAGGAATCTACACTAGAAGAGGTGGAAGCCTTAGGCTTATCATTTTTGGTGGTTGAGGTTGTTTTGGATACAAAGGTTGAAGTTATATTATCTTTAAGTGCAAATGACGAAGAAGTAGAGGAGTTAGTCCCCTTTTGGGAGGAAGGAGTATGGATAGGGACAGCTGGAATAGTGATCAGAACTTCTTTAGATTTATTTGTAGGATGGGTCACCTCCTTATTTTATTCATCTATTCTTTGGTCATAACATCATATGATTCATTGTTCATATCTGTCACTACTTCATCATAATTATCTTCATCATCCTCAACCCCTTAAGTGGTAAGGAAATTAACTCGAGAATCACTTTCTTCTTCTAGACCCTCTTCTTCTTCTTCCTCAGGTTACTCATACTCCTCAACTCCTACTTCATCTTCAATCTCCTGAAATTCACATGCTACATTGACTGGGACCTTCAGAGGAGGTGCTTCAATTTCTATTTTTGGCTGAGTAGATGGAAAATGATTTTGGGGTTGAAAATTTTTCCTTCGAATATACTTATAAGGAGTATTTTGAGCCAATTGTTCTTATTTCTATAAGATCATTCACCAATTTTTTACCAGTTGATCAAATCAGTTCCTGAAGAAGAAATTATTAGATTTAGGAGGTTCATTTTTAATTTTCAATAGACATTATGAGATTGTCTTTGAACACTTATGGCCAAGTGTTGATCAATCATCCAAAGTACCAATATTATCCCTTCTCAATCCATAGATTACCTCTGGAAATTGATCATTCATGAAGAAACATTTCTAAATTTGATCCACATGATGAGTGGCTACTGGAATTTTATTTACCATTTTGTTAAATCTTTCCACAAACTCTCACATGGTCTCATATGGTTCTTTCTTTATCTCAGAAATCTGGGCAAGGAGAGCATGCACATCCTCAGTGGGTTTGAACCAATTTTAAAATTTATTCCTCATGGTATCCTAGTTAGTGATAGCACCATACGGAAGATGATAGAACCAGTCCACAACATTTTCCTGGAGTATTTCTACAAATATCCTGACAGATACATCTTCTGCTAAAAACTAAGAACTCCACAAGCCATGATGAATAAAACAATGTGTTCATCTTGGTGTACCTTCCCATTTCCTCTAAATATAGGAAAATTCCTTCTATTTCCTTTTAGGAGATCATGCAATGGTTGAGCAAGGGACAAAGGTCTAGTTCATTTTCCCCAAGGTAGAGTTGTTGTCATTCTTATTAAAAATGGTTTGTAAAGGGACTATAACTCTATCCAATAGCAAAGATTGGATGTTAGGGCTTGATTGTGTTTGCAAATAAACGTTCTCTGTAACTCTACTCTTAGTCAGAGGAGTGCTTTTGGATCTTGTTCTTCTCTTCCTTATTTCTAGAGTCTGAATCAAGAGCCTTGTTGTTCAAGTAAATGAAAATATGGATCTTCAATACCTTGTGCTCTCTAGCCTTGTGTATATCTTGTATCCACGAGTGTTTTTTTGGCTGGTCTAATTGAAGTTGTTTTGGTGGGATGCACAAAATGTTTCCCACGGTGGGTGCCAAAAACTATTGGTTGTTGGATTTAACCTTGAGGAAAAGCATGGCTAGGGGACAACAGTCCCTCCTCTTTGTGGGAGATATTTCCCTTATTGAACACACAAAAATAAGTAAATCTACTTATTTACAAATTTACAAACTATTGATATCTCAATGGGGATTTTGGTGCTTTAGATGCCTTCATTTCATAAAATTTTCAATACAGAGGAGAAGGGAACAGAAGAATTAGTATTCAAGAAATAAAGAAAGAGCACTTTCAGACACTATAGATTGCAGAATGGTATCTTACTTATGCTTGTAAAAAGTGACAAGATTAAAACTATGTATATATGAACATACAAGACATATATGCATGCAATAGACACAAATTTCTAAGAACAACATCAAATGAAAGACACAAAGTTCTATTCAAATATACCTAATTTTTCATGAATTATATTGAGAGAAGAAATAGATAGAGCACATGAAAAGATGAAACTTCTTCTGTATTGATTAGTAATTCAGTACTTTTACATCTCATGCATCCAAAATTCGATCCCTCCAAATGACAAGAAAATATCCTTAAATAGACTCGTGGATGGTTACAAAAGAGTCATTTTCAGTTTCCATTCTTTTAATCAAAATATTAATATCTAAGTAATGATTAAAAAATTAGTTTGTCTTTTACTTATATATTGTATGACTACAAATAAAATAACCACCTTAATTAGATATTTTGATTAAAAGAAGACACTAAGAACTAGGAGATGGGAAACTCGAAGGAGTGTTTGTGGCACTGTTTTACTTAAGTACTTAGTTTTTGAATCTCTTCAATGGCTCTGCTATGTCCATGCCTCGAGGAATGATTGTGTTTGCAGTTGCATGAGTCCAACTTCCCATACAATTCTCCATTTCTTTTCCAAATTCTACATTCTCTAGAAACTCCCTTGGCCTTAGTGATGGCTGCTTAAAGTGTACAAATTTCTCTCATATTATCTTTAGACATAGTTTCTTTCTTAAACAAATATTCTTTAACAAATTCCCTTAACTAAGACTTGATCTCTTGGACATGTGAATTTATCCCCTGAATTTTCTTTGAATATTTGATAGTGGATATCATTGAAAAGAATATATGACAAAGGATTTAAAATCCTCTCCTTTCTGTAACATATTCCTAAGCTCACCAATGGCTTCCTCAAGAAATTTTATTTTCCAATCAATGATGAAGACCCACTGTTTAGAAAAATTCAACTTTGTATCATCAAATACTTTACTTTCAAAAAGGACTTTCACATCTATGTCACTCATCAGTCAGAGATCTTGAATGCGTTCACTCCACAGTTTCAATTCTCTATCAAACCACTGAGTGTTGTGGTAAACTTAAGTTGTCTTAGTGACTTTATCATATGATTTATATGCTTCCTCAATGAATTTTAATCATGTGACTATCATATCATCAACCAAGGCCTCCATTGCCTTCCCATAAGTGGCATGCTTGTGAATATATTTGATATCTTGAACTTCATCATTAGTTAGAATAACAGGTGGTGGAATTGAGGCTAAGGGAGTTGGATCAAGTACCTTGTCTTCTGCCAATAAGGAAATAATGAAATTTGAAAGGATTTGATTTTTTCCTCCAACTATCTCCTTTATTTGATTGCCTCTCTCAAATCTTTCAATTACTCTTGACATTGTCTCCTTCAAATTATGCACTTCACTCTCAGGTGTAGATTCTCCAAGGGGAATAATTTTCAATTCCAAATCACTTACCAATTCTCTTTCATCCTTTTTTCAATTGGGTTAGCAATTCCTTGAATAATGGCCTTGAAATTAGAATAACCTCGATGTGATTTTATCCTTCTTTGTAGATGGGGGAGGAGTTTTACCTAGAAGAGACATCCTTACCACAATTATCAAACTTAGGAGCAACAATATGAGATGTGGATTTTATTTTCTTTCTTTCCACCAATAGTTATACCCAAGAAAAAGAAGAACTAGAAGTAGAGGGAACAATGGGCCCAAGTGTAAGTGTGCCTATTGCACTCAAATTTTGTACAAAGATACTTCTAACATGGATGTTTCAATTCAAGAGGTACAAACTTCCTTGATAGGAACTCATTTGGAAAATGATTATAAGACACCCATTACTTCTTCCTCTAAAGCCTGATCCTTCAGTTGATCCTCTTTTTCTTCTTCTTTCTCCCTATTACTTCCTTCAATATTACCCTCCTCTTGTTTTTCTTGTTCTTTCTCCTCATTGTCATCATCACAGAGATCTATAACTGGTTCAACTTCAGGTACTACTTCCAATTTCTTTGAAGAAGATTAATTTTCACTTTCTTGAATTACTTCCTCCATCTTTTCATCTTTCTTAGCCTTTCCTTTCTTCATGTATACCAAAGTTGAAGGTTCAAGTGGAGAGGGAACAAATTGTACATGTGCCTCAGGGGTCACCACAGGCATTTCCTTCTGAGGAGTGGAGGCTTCTTGGGAGGAATACTTGGACTTACCTGCTCTAAACATCTTCATTTTCCTATTCAAACCAAAGTTTGGTTCTCACCAAGAAGGGTTTATGAGTTCCTTCAAATCATCCCTTTCCTTAACAAACCAATCAATGGTTTTAATGGGAGTGTGTCTGATAGACCTTACATATTCAAGGGATGGTAGTTCCTGATCATCATCTTGTAGTCCATGTGATACCTTGTACACATCAAAATATTTAATTTACTGAAGAGACAATCTACCATAATACCTTCTTCTAGCTTCATAATCATCAAAATAGTCAACCCAGTAGTATTCACTATCAGCAAGATGATGGAAACCCATTCTAAAATTATTGGCAATAAATCCCTTGATATCAAAGCAAGTCCTTGGTTTGAAATAATGAAGAGTGAGGGGAGAAATTGTTCTGTCCACATTTTGGGCATCCAAAGTAGTCCTGCAAGTATAGTTACCCAATGTGATTGGAAACTGGATGCCTACAATCTTCTTGTCTCTAAAAGTTCTGTGAAGCTTATCCAACTACCTACAAATTTTAACTATGGCAATTTTATCACTAGAATACATAGGGAGTTTCGGGGATGTTCCCTCAAATCTAGCCAACTGCATGTACGAAAATTTCCTGAACTAAATGTAATAACTTCTAGTGACATCAATCAATTGTTTAGCCTCCTCCTAGAATCTCTGAGTTGTGTTTCCCTCTAACAATCTGAAAATATACATGGTGAAGGCATCATTCACCCTTCTAAAATGGTGATTACTGATCTTCAAAGTCAATTGTGGACAATACTCATAAATAGGAGCATATTTTTTGTCTTCATCAGGAGAGAACCCCAACCATTCCTTGTATGCAACAATAGTGTACATCAAATAGGAAGTCATATAGAAAGTCTTAGTCCTTTGAACATTGGCCAACTATTCAGTAAGACTATCACAGATTATCTCTCCCCAATTCAGGATTTGTTTTCCTTCACATATGATGTTGATATAAGGGCACATCCAAAAGTGGAACTCATTGGTCGAGGGCATCCCCATTATTCTAGCAAGGAGGGTGATGACATCTGACAGCTCTTCTTTGAAGTCAATTCTATACATAGTCTTTGGCAGTATTGAGGCTCCTTTCTTTGGGTTTTTGAACCAGGACTTGGCCACCCTGCTCTTATATTGTTCATTATCCTTATCAAATAGAATCTGGGCTTGAGCCTTGGTGAGAGAGTTTGAATCTTTCGTTACTGGAATTCTAAGGGCATTACTGATACAATTGGCATCTAATATAGAAACCACCTTCCCGTGAGGATCAATGATCTCTTTTGTATCTGGGTTGAAGCAAGAGCCACAGGATAACACAATGTCAGCACATTGAATAAAAATTAGAAAACCCCACGCATGAGCAATTCCACTTTCCTTTGATTAATTGAGAAATAGGAGTAGGGTTCTTACAGTCAAGCTGCGCCCAAAAATCATCTAGGTCAAGGTGTTGAGCATCACTATCTCCTATCTCAGGTATGGTTATTTCCAATGAAGATAGATGTTCATGTCCTTTGTAATGAATCTTCATAGTGAAGAACAACTTGCTAGAGAAAATAAAGTGGAGAACAGGCTCATGCGGAAAGGGTAGAAAGACCCTGCAATGGACTTCTTGATCCTTTGAACTTTTCTCTTGACAATTCACAACCTCTGCTGGAACACGTTGCACCTGGAAATTTTGAAAAACACTAAAAAAAGGACCTTGCTATGGCTACAAACAATGGAGAGAGTGAACGGAATGGAAAATAACAGCAAATGTAGGGAGAATGGTAAAAATAAATGGTTACCCTAGGTATTTATACACGTTCCATTTTGAGTAGGTCAGTGGGGGGAATTGAATGCGAAAATTAATGCACTACACCGACTCAAGATAGTGGAATGTGGATATGGCAAAGAAAATGTGCTCAACTAGCCTACGTGATGCTAGGACACTTGAGACACAAAAAGTTGAAAAACCTACGGTGAATGGGATGCAGAAAAAAATGGGCTTTGGGAAATCAGAGGTCCAGAAAGCACTAGGGACATGTGGGATGTGAAAAGCCTGAAATTTTTGCAATACATTCAAATTAGGTAAGTAGAAGAAACTCACACAGTTGGCCCTTGGGACATTGGGATGTGAGTTCTCCGCAAATATGAAGTACCCGTAAAACAAAGGGAAAGCAATTCAATGCGGGGAAGGTGGGGAATCAGTGAACTGGGAGCCTGATGGAACATGGGACATAAGGAACATCAAAACCTGAAATTCCCACAAAACAAAGGGAAAGCCTCAAAAACTCAACACTCAGAAAATGACTAACTATTGGAAAACAAATCTACCTTCACAGACCTTCACAAGGACATTCTAAAAGACATCTTACCCAAAAAAATTCACATCCTATAAGGCCTCTTCCTAACCAAGTGCTCACCTTATTTCAAATTTATCTTCATCTCACCTAAAGAAGGATGCACACCTTTTAATTCATGGTAACTTCTTGGAAAGAGATCTTAAAAGTCACACAAGAGCTCGATAATATTTGCCACCTCTTTCTCTGACCAATAATCCTTAATGATTTCTTCCTTAGGCTCATCTTCTGTGTCAATATTCACCTTATTCATTTTTTTGGGAGAATGGTACATGCATGCCTTATCATCTACAAAATCCATCACCTCGCATGCACCTTCAGTGTGGCTGACATCCAGGATCTCTACCTCTTCATCATTAATCATGTATATATTAGCTTTTTTTTCTCTCCTTTCAGGCACAACCCATCTTTAACTTTTCTATCTCTTCAAGGTCAAGACGTGCCTCATCATCAGGTTCACCAAAAAACTCTAGCATGAGATCTTCCTCCTTCATGTTATCCCCCAATGTGATGTGCTTCATGATCTATAATGCTTCATGGACTAGATGTTTAGTAGAAAATTAATCAAAAGTTTGAACCCTACCTGCAATCATCTCTTGACAGTTTACAGTATCCCTTTTTATCTCAGCATTGATATACCATGAACACATGCATCCATGCAGTGTGGAGTAGAAATTATGTATCCATAGGGATGGAGGTAAAGCCATCTAGCCTTGTACCCATAGTCTCTCACAATTATGGATGTGATGGGAAGCTAGAGTCTTACCATGAAATTCATAGATGTACGTAGGTACATTACTCTAAGGAAACCTTGTGGAAATGGTCATTCTCACTTCTCACCATTCCAAGTGGTTATCTCTATGTGTAGCCCACAAGCACGTTACTGTCCTATGCAAGGTATAAACCAACATATTTCTCTAATCTCCTTGATTCGACCAGTGAGTCTCCATGGCACACAAGAATGTATCGGGCTTCATTCGCCATTATATCTAAGTACGTGAGCCGAGCCTAAATGCCTCAGAATGCGCGGTGTAGTGCCCACTTCCCTTTGACACTTTTAGATATTGATTTTGATACTATTGATCATATTATGGACACTATTATGTTTTGTTTTAATATGATGGTTAGATGTTAGATCATGGATTAGTATTGATCTGGGTTCAGTTATTATGCTTGATGATTACTAGAGACATTTTCTATATGTGGTTGATGATATACTGTTTGACATGGACATATTATAGATGTTGATTTGGACTTATGATATTGATTATTTTGAGTAGATCTGATATGGTATATTTTGATGATGATAATGTTGAATTATTGGTATTGTTATGATCTGTGTGTTTGGATGATTTTGAGATATTATTATATCATTTTGGATGTTCTGATATGGCCATGAGGCCGAAGGAGGTATTTGCATTTTGCAGGTTAAAAATCATGACAATGTCGGGGGACTGGAGATTAACCATATTGGAATTCCAGATGAAATCAACAAGGTCACCATGGGCTCTATGTTATGTGTTTGTGTGTTGTGTTATGTTAGGATTTCCCATGGGGGGATTTCCATTATTGTGACCATGGGATAAGTGTTTTATTTATTTGTTTCTTTTAATCATTATTATATGTATTTTATTTGTAATGTGTTCCTCCTCTTAATTAATTTAAATGTGGTAGATTAATGTGAGAGATCATATAGTTAAATTTTATTTAAGTTAAATTGAGATGTGGAATGTAATTAATAAAGTTGTTGTCTTTAGATATTAATGTTGGAAGAGTGTGTAAGTTAATGTTGAAAGGATGTGTAAGAAACATGTAAGAGTATGTAAGACAGATTTTGGAAGGTCTAGCACTCCATCTTTTATGGAATTAAAATTTGACCTTGGAGGCTTGTGGCACAAGTTAAACTTGTCCCACATCTCTTAAAATGATCTACCAACCATGCCTATGGTTTGGAGGTTAAATGTAGGCATTTATAATTAATTTTGAAGTGACAATATGGTAGTTTTAATTACACTTCCCTTACATGTTTTAAATTTGGTCCTTTTGGAGTATGAGCATTTTGGGAGTGTGTAAGTGATTTTGTCATTTTATTTATTATGTTTTGGTGAGGATGTTGACTTTCCTCTTGGGCTTGAGGAAGAATGATGTGGCATATCACAGGGATCCACATCATCCTCTTCTCTTCCCTCTCCTATAAAAGTGAAACTCCGTGCTTGTTTATGATTGTTAAAACTTTGTCCATTTCCTCTTGGGGGCACATTTTTTGGTGTTGTTTCTTTTGGAGCTTGTTTGAGGAAGAGATTGGAGTCTTTTTACTTGCTTTAACCTTGCTGATTTTGGGATTGTATTTGGCATCTTGGAAAGCTTGTGAGCTTGGAACAAACTTCAGTATAGAGAGGTAGGATCTTGAGCTGTGTTTTAATTTTTTTTCCTTCTCTTGCATGCATGCTTGAATGGTGTTTGTGTTTGCATTCTTGGCTAGTTGGGTATAATTATTAGGGCATGGTGTAGGAGAAGGCTATGGGGATTTCACATCGGGGGGCATAAGAGATTGCCAATGGAACAGTTTTATTGTGGAGGGAGTTTTGGTTTGGGATCCACCTTGGAAAAGAAACTGCTTGCATTTCTTACTATGGGGGGGCATAAGGGATAAACTTGGGGAGGGGAGGAATAAGGAGGGGTTGGGAGATTTAAGGTTTATGGGGTTGATATGATTATTGGTGGTATGCATTTTGGTGGATGCCCAATTCCAAATTGGGAGGCATAAAGAGTTCCCCATAGTTCTTGCTCTTGTTGGCTTGCTTGATCAAGCCTATGTGTTGTATGAATTGTTTCAAATGCATTTGGAAACTGTTGTCTTATTTTGAACTTTGTATTTTTTTGATTTTATGCAATGTGAATGTTGCTTGTATGTGATAGAAGCCTTTGTTGCAATGTGTTGATATTCATGCTCCATTTCAATATGATTGAGGCTTGGGGGCCAATGGGGAAGGATGGCTTCTCCTTTCTCATTGGATGTCTTGGTTGGGTGGAGAGTGTTGCCTTTCCCCCTTCCCTGTTGTGATCAAGATGAAAGAAGAAGAAATAACCATGCTACTATTTGGAGAAAGAAATTTCACAATTTGACAGTCATTTTCTTTTGAGTAGAATTCATTATAATCCCTTTCCACTTTGAGTGGATGAGTGTATAAATTTTGTAATGTGAATTTATTGTGTTGAGGATAGAAGATTGAATTCGAATGGAGAAATGTAAAGAATCATATTTGTTCTCTGTTGTTGCAAAAGAAATGTAAATGATATTCTATACTTTGTATCTTGAAATTTGAAAACCAAATCAAATTGGAAAGGAGATCAGTTGTAAAGTTATTTGAATTATCAATAAAGGATGGCATTGGTTATTTTAAATTTGTATGGTAATGTATACTGGATTTGTATTGTTGTCCAAGAATGAGATTCTATTTTTTTTTAAAGAATAAGAAACAGTGTTGTATGTCTTATGTACTATATTTGAATACAAATTGAAAGTGATAAGTTGAAAAGAATGCATTGTTAATCATCAAAATATTTCATTCATTTCTTAAAAGTGTTTTACCTTATTCATATGCTATCTTCTCCATTGGAAATATGAGTTTTACTTGCAATGAGAAACCTCTTTTTGGAATGTTGAAAGAAGAATGCATATGGAATGAAAGTCAATGTTATTTTCCTTGCAAAATGTATATTAGAACTGAACTCAGAAATGTAGTTTCATTTAGAATTAGATGGATAATTCAATAAGCAATGTATTTGACTAAGTTAGGAATCATGTGCACATTTAAATGACAAAATAGAGATTTCAATTTAAAGAAATAGTTCACTATAATATACTTCATCCTGGCAATTCACATTTTAATAAAAAATGAACAGTTCATACTTGCACTGAACAATAAGTTATGAAACTTTGAAATTCAAATTTAGGAAGACTTAAGAAACTCAAATTCACTACAACAGTTAAGAATGAATCTCCATAACTTAATGAATTTCAATTCGGAGCTTGCACAGTCATTTTTCCGTCTATTGCCAAAAAATGCAACCAAGAACAGATTGGATGAATTGGCTTCCCTGAAACACTCTAAACACTCCCTAGACTGATCCTCCATGTCTGTTTGACATGTTGAGCAAAGGAGGAGTTCTAATTTTATCAAAATTATAAGTTGGAAATTGCCAGTTTGCCAAATAAAGGTCTGCAGATCCTTTTCGAAAAATTGGCCCTTAAAACTTCATCAAAAAGTAAATTTTATGTTCCTTGTGAAAAGAGGACTTCGAGATATTTCCAAAAAGTTATCATTTGCCGAAAACTGAGCTTTTTAGCTCAAGTTATGACACTTTGAAGTTTTTGTGCCTTGGTGGGAAAATTTGGGAAAAATTTTCCTGGTGGGCCCGTAACCCAAAAAATTCTCATCAAAATCACCCTTAGAATTTTTTTTGAAATTTTGGGCTCGGAAAATTTTTCACTTTTCCCTCCACCGGCCCGCAGCCAATCAGAGGCTGCCACGTGTCCTCCAGGGGCTAAGGCAGAGGCACGGATAAATTTTACCCCTTTAACTTTTTGAAAATTTTTGGAAAATTTTCACTTTTCCCTCCCTCAGTTCGCAACCAATGAGAGGGCGCCATGTGTTCCCTTGTTGCTATGGCGGAGGCGTGGGTTCTTTTAAACCCTCAGAATTTAAATTTTTATTTTTTATTTGGGAAAAATTTCCATGTTCATCCCACCGGCCCGTGGCTAATGAAAGCGTGCCACGTGGCATCTTGGGGGTGGTGGCGGGGGTTAGGAGAAAATTCATTTTTGGGCCTTTGGGAAAAATTCCAAAATTCCTCCCGCGGCCCAAAACTCTGCCTTCTCCCTCATTTTCTCTCCTTCAGTAGGTGCACGGACCCGCACGTCCTTTCTTTCCTTTTTCCCTTTGGGCGCTAAGCGCTAAATCGGTCTGCCGCCCTTCCCTTTCTTTTCCCCTCTTTGCCTTGCGCTCAGGACCTGACACGTGTCCCCTAAAGACCCGTGGGGGCATGAAGTGTTTTTTTAATTTGAGCCATGTGTTGAGAAAATTTCCCAATGCCGCCCCGCACCCTGCCAACATGCCCAAGGTGCACTTCTCCTCCTCTTGCCACGTGTCCCTCTGAGAAAGTTTGACCCTAGAACTCCGCCCACTCATAACTTGAGTTCTGCTTGGAGTTAGGAGGACTTCCTTATATCACCGGAAAGGTGAGAAAATTTTCTATCCATTGGGAATGGTTTAGGGAAATTTTGAAAGCATTGAATATGAGAAAAATTTAGTTGAATTTTTTAGCCTGTTAGAGAGCAGGTATGGGGTAAGATTACTCCTTGAATCTAACTAGAAAATCTAACCCTAAAATTTAAACGTTGTAAGCATGTTATAAGTTCAAAAAGGAAACTTGTGTTTTGGTAAGCAAGTTTTGTTTCGGAACCTATTAGTGAAAATTGATGTCTTGCAACTTAGTTGTAGACACTTCAACTCAAACAAAATTATTTCATAATTTTCTAATCTAACCATAGGTTGTTTCTTGGGTCTCAAGTGGTTATGGAAATGGGCACTATAGTTTTGGTATCAGAGCGGTGGTTGAAAGGCTTGGACCATTAGGCACACTAGAAAACTTAAGACATGAAAACTTAAACCTAGTACACTTGTAAATCTAGAAAACAACTTAGCAAGAATTTGTATGTTTTAGTAAACATGGAAGTTGTATAACTTAGCAAATGAACTAACTCTCGCTTTGGTCTGTGTAGGAGGCTCAGACGGAGGGAGAGGAACCTTCACAGAGAATTAGATCCACCACTAGATTAGGGTGTAGTAGCCATTCTACCTTAGATTCTACAGACTCTTCAGGATGTGAATGCCTCTCTAAAAGGAGGATCAGTAGGAGGGCATGCAGCTAGTCATGATAGAGCTCCTTCTATCAAGGGTCAGGTATCTCCTCAATTCAGTGAGGAGCATAGAGGAGAGAACTCCCATGCGGAGTTAGTACGAGTAGAGTCACCACCTAGGAGACAGGGTGACAGAGTTTCAGAGCATAGAAAGAGGTCTCGAAGCCATAGGCTTAGGGATGAGCATGCAGAGAGACCTAGAGGCCGACAGACCACAACAGTGGATCACATCAGGGAGATCTTGAAGCTTAGGCCCTCACATTACTCAGGTGATACAGGTGGATTTCAGGCAAAGGCCTGGCTAGTGAGCTTGAGTGGTTGCTTCAAGCTTTGTCCTTGTTCTAGCAACACAAAAGCTCGTGTTGCGATCCATCTATTGAGGGATGGAGCAAGATTATGGTGGAGGATAGAGGAGTAGAAGCTCCATGTAGATTCAAAGACAGTGACTTGGGAGCTTTTTGAGGAGAGATTTAGGAGTAGGCACCTATCTTGGAGGTTCATCAAGTAGAGGATTGATGAGTTCCATGACCTTTGATAGGATACCCTTTCAATAACAGAGTATGAGAGTAGATTTCTAGATCTACTTCAGTATGTAGAGTATATACAGAATGAGTAGGTGTAGATTCACAGGTTCATCCAGGGCCTGAATTTGGACATTGGAGGTGTAGTACAGATTCATTGTACCCACAGACTTTAGTAGAGGCCATCGAGAAGGCCTATATTAACAGAGGAGACTTGGGGTAAAACCCAGCAGGCTAGAGACTGATTCAGGAGCCGTATTCAATGCAGATGTAAGATGGTAGATCGAGAGATTTAGTACATCTTCCTCATGGTGTTCAACATTCTACACAGTCATTCTTTAGGCCATAACAGTAGCAGCAGCATTCCACGCCCACCGTATAGATCTCCACACAGGGTTGATGCACAGAGAAGATCGGAGTATAGGGCCTCCTCCTAGGGGTCCCATCGGGACACAGGGTGGACCTAGAGCTTAGTTAACTGGAGATCACCAGTAGAGGCCACAATCAGACCATATGCCAGATCATCTAGGATCCACACCATAGGCTTTCTAGGGCACCTACTGGAGGTGTTATTCCTTAGAGAGGATCAGGTGGTTGCTTTAGATGTGGAGTAGCTGGGCACTTTTGGAGAGATTATCCTCAAAACCCTAACAAGGGTGAGGCACCGGTTTCGAAGCTGACATTTGGTGGCATGGGATGCAGCCATAGGATTTATGTAGTGGTTGAGAACCGCTAGGCAGAGCACCAAAGCACAATCATTGATACCACAGGTAGCATTGGTGGTATTCCTACCTCTGTATTGTTTGATTCTGGTTCTTCTGATTCTTTCATTACACCATATTTAGTAGAGTGATGAAGGTTGGTGGTAGTTAGGTAGGGTCTTAGTTGGGATGTCGAGATGGCTTCTGGAGCCAAGATCTCTGTGGACTCCTTAGTTAAGGAGTGTGTTGTGGATTTGGGACCTTTCACCACTACCTCAGATCTCTGTATTCTTCCTTTGGGCTCGTATGGAGTTATCTTAGGTATGGATTGGCTATCTGCACATAGGGCCAGGATGGATTGTTATCACAAGACTATAGCTTGTGTAGATGATTTGGGAGTTGAGTTCGGTGATCTCGGGGGTTAAACGACCCGTTTCTATTCACACCATCTCCACTATGCAGCTTAAGCGGTGTGTGCGATGGGGTTGTCAGATGTATGCTATTACAGTTAGTGAAAGATCAGAGGATGGGTCTAGTGGACCATCGCTAGATGATCATCCCATCTTGAGAGAGTTTTATGATGTATTTCTAGGGGAGCTACCGGGGATGCCACCCCCACGTGAGATTGATTTTCATATAGACCTAGTTTCCTAGGAGCAGATCCTATCTCATGGGCACCTTATCGGATGACCACCCCGGAGCTCTGTGAGCTCAAGTTGTAGCTTGAGGGTCTTTTAGAGAAGGGCCTTATCCATCCTAGTGTATCCCCTTGGGGCGCACTGGTGATTTTTCGTGAAGAAGAAGGATGGATCATTGCGGTTGTGTATTGATTACCGCCAGTTGAACAAAGTGACGATCAAGAATCCTTATCCTCTTCCTCGTATTGATGACTTGTTTGATCAGATGAAGGGAGCCACGGTGTTCTCTAAGATTGATCTCAAGTTAGGCTACCATCAGTTGAGGATTTCAGAGGCAGACATTCATAAGACCGCCTTCCGCATGAGATATGGGCACTATGAGTTCATAGTGGTGCCTTTTGGTTTGACGAATGCCCCTATGCAGTGTTTATGAGTTTGATGAATGGGGTATTCAAAACCTTTTTAGATCACTTCATGCTCATATTCCTTGATAACATCTTGATATACTCACGTACACATGAGGAGCACGAGGGGCACCTTTGACAGGTTCTTCAGTGTCTTCGTGAGTAGTAGCTTTACGGGAACTTGGAGAAGTGTGATTTCTTCCAGATCAGAGGTGCAATATTTTGGGTCATGTTATTTTTAGGGAAGGTATCACAGTCAATCCTTCCAAGATTAGAGCCATTATGGATTGGCCAGCACCCACTACAGTGACCAAGGTGTGCAGCTTCATGGGTTTTAGCAGGATACTACCAGAGATTTGTTCAGGACTTCTCTCGGATTGCGCACCCTATCACTTCCCTTCAGAGGAAAGGGAAGAAGTTTGTTTGGATAGATAGATGTGAGCAGGCCTTCAGGACACTGAAGGAGTGCCTCACTACAACACCCATTCTTGCAGTGCCGGATCCACATGGTGAGTTCTTTGTTTGCACAGATGCTTCTTTAGCAGGGCTTGGAGGTGTGTTGATGTAGGATGGAAGGGTTGTAGCTTTTGAGTCTCATAAACTCAAGGATCACGAGCTTAATTATCCTACCCATGATCTTGAGCTTGTGGCAGTTGTGCATGCTTTGGTTAGATGGAGATATTTTCTTCTTGGACAGAGATTCACACTCAGGACAGATCATTTGAGTCTTCGCCACCTCTTCACACAACCCAATCTAAACGCTCATCAACGGCGTTGGATGGAGTTGCTTTGTGAGTATAACATGGAGATAGAGCATGTGAAGGGGAAGGATAATGTGGTAGTAGATGCTCTCAGTAGACAGAGACATGTGGCTATGGCCACCTCAGTGAGCACAGATTTACGGAGCAGGATTCTTCAGTAACTTCCTCTTGATAGCTTCTACATGGCAGTACGAGTAGAGATCGAGTCATAGAGACCCCTTGAGGGGAATTTTGATGGTTTTTCCTTAGAGGTAGATGGTCTTCTCAGGCACAGAGGTAGGATATATGTTCCCAGAGATGGAGGCTTGAGGTAGGACATCTTGGTAGAGGCACATCGTGCACCCTATTCAGCCCATCCTGGGGTGAAGAAGATGCACGCTACCTTGAGATAGTTGTACCACTGGAGAGGACTTCATCGAGACATGTGGCTCAGTTTGTGTCATGGTGTTTAGAGTGCCAGAGGGTTAAGGCCAAACATCAACATCCAGCAAGTCTTCTTTATCCTCATGCCATACCGGAATGGAAGTGGGACACCATTTCCATGGATTTCATTGTTGGGCTACCTATGTTGAGATATCACCATGACACCATTATGGTCACAGTTGATAAATTGACAAAAGTGGCTCACTTTTCTCTGGTGAAGACCACTTATACAACTAGAGCAGTAGCATGAGTTATTTTGATGAGATTGTCAAGTTACATGGGATTTCATGGAAGATCATTTGTGACCGTGATCCTTTGTACACTTCACACTTC
Source organism: Taxus chinensis (assembly GCA_019776745.2). Lineage (NCBI taxonomy): Eukaryota > Viridiplantae > Streptophyta > Pinopsida > Cupressales > Taxaceae > Taxus > Taxus chinensis. The sequence continues at coordinate 10,519,028 of CM034147.1, forward strand.
TGGACTACCATGCAATATGTCCTCAGGACGAGGATTAATTTCAGCAAAGCATATCACCCTGAGAAAGATGGACAGACTGAGCGAGTGAATCCAATTTTTGAGGATATGCTCAGGATGTATGTGATGGGTCAGTAGTCTAAGTGGGAGGAGTACCTGTACTTAGTGGAGTTTTCCTACAATAATAGTTTTCAGAGTTCTATAGGCATGGATCCTTTTCACGCATTATATGGTAGAGAGTGTAGGACACCCCTTAGTTGGGACAAGTTAGAGGATAGAGTATCCCTTGGACCAAGCTCTTTTGCAGGACATGGAGCAGCAGGTAGTGTTGATCAGGCAGAGATTACAGGAGGCACAGGATAAGTAGAAGAAGTATGTGGATCAGCATAGGATTGATCATAGTTTTGATGTGGGCATGAAGGTGTTCCTTCATGTTAGACCACATAAGATCCCTATCCATTACAAAAAATGTTCTAAGTTAGCTCCTCGATTCGTTGGTCCTTTTGAGATCTTAGAGCGTATCAGCCCTTTGGCTTACTATCTAGCATTGCCACCCAGCTTGTCTCGTGTACATGATGTGTTTCATGTTTCTGTCCTTAGGAGGTACATTACAGATCCTTCTCATGTGTTGGACTAGACATCATTGTAGGTGCAGGATCAGGGGTAGGTGATGGTGGAGCCCATCCGTATCATAGATCACAGGACCCTGGGCCTTTGAGGCAGAGATATTGATCAGGTACGGGTGTAGTGGGACATATATGATGAGACTGCAGCCACTTGGGAGGATGCCACAGTATTATGAGTGTAGTTTCCACATTTTTTCCAGTGACTTCTAGGAGGAAGTCAAGTCATGGATTTTTATTGATCTGGATTCAGTTATTATGCTTGATGATTACTAGAGACATTTTCTATATGTGGTTGATGATATACTGTTTGACATGGACATATTATAGATGTTGATTTGGACTTATGATATTGGATATTTTGAGTAGATCTGGTATGGTAGATTTTGATGATGATATAGTTGATTTATTTAATTAAAAATGATAATGTTGAATTATTGATATTGTTGTGATCATGTGTTTGGATGATTTTGAGATATTGTTTATATCATTTTGGATGTTCTGATATGGCCATGAGGCCGAAGGAGGTATTTGCATTTTGCAGGTTAAAAATCACAACAATGTCGGGGGACTGGAGACTAACCATATTGAAATTCTGGGTGAAATCAACAAGGTCACCATGGCAACTGTGTTGTTCTTTTGTGTGTTGAGTTATGTTAGGATTTCCCATGGGCGGGGATTTCCATTATATGTGACCATGGGATAAGTGTTTTATTTATGTGTTCCTTTTTAATTATTGTTGTAAGTATTTTATTTGTAATGTGTTCCTTCTTTTAATTAATTTAAATGTGATAGTTTTAATGTGAGAGTCATATAGTTAAATTTTATTTAAATTAAATTGGGATATGGAATGTAATTAATAAAGTTGTTGTTTTAAATATTAATGTTGGAAGAGTGTGTAAGTTAAGTTGTAAGAATGTGTAAGAAATTTGTAAGAGTCTTGTAAGGCAGATTTTGGAAGGTCAAGCACTCCATCTTTTATGAAATTCGAATTTGACCTTGGAGGCCAAATTTGGAGGCTTGTGGGACAAGTTAAACTTGTCCCACACCTCTTAAAATGATCCACCAACCATGCCTATGGTTTGGAGGTTAAATGTAGGCATTTATAATGCATTTTGAAGTGACAATATGTAAGTTTTAATTGCACTTCCCTTACATGTTTTTAATTTGGTCCTTTTGGAGTATGGGCATTTTTGGAGTATGTAAGTGATTTTGTCATTTTATTTATTGTGATTTGGTGAAGGATGTTGAATTTCCTCTTGGGGTTGAGGAAGAATGATGTGGCATCCCACATGGATCCACATCATCCTCTTCTCTTCCCTCTCCTATAAAAGTGAAACTCCTTGCTTGTTTATGGTTGTTGAAACTTTGTTATTTCCTCTTGGGGGTGCATTTTTGGTGTTGTTTCTTTTGGAGCTTGTTTGAGGAAGAGCTTGGAGTATTTTTGCTTGCTTGAACTTGCTGTTTTGGACTGCACTTTGGCATCTTGGAAAGCTTGTGAGCTTGGAACAAACTCCAGTATGGAGAGGTAGGATCTTGAGCTGTGTTTTAATTGTTTTTCCTTCTCTTGCATGCATGTTTGAATGGTGTTTGTGTTTGCATTCTTGGCTGGTTGGGTAGAATGCTTAGGGCATGGTGTAGGAGAAGGCTATGGGGATTTCATATGGGGGGCATAAGGGATTGCCAATGGCACTGTTTTATTGTGGAGGGAGTTTTGGTTTGGGATCCACCTTGGAAAAGAAACTGCTTGCATTTCTTACTATGGGGGGGCATAAGGGATAAACTTTGGGGGGGCATAAGGAGGGGTTGGGAGATATAAGGTTTATGGGGTTGATATGATTATTGGTGGTATGCATTTTGGTGGATGCCCAATTCCAAATTGGGAGGCATAAGGAGTTCCCCATAGTCCTTGCTCTTGTTGGCTTGCTTGATCAAGCCTATGTGTTGTATGAATTGTTTCAAATGCAGTTGGGAACTGTTGTCTTATTTTGAACTGTGTATTTTATTGATTGTATGCAATGTGAATGTTGCTTGTATGTGATAGAAGCCTTTGTTGCCATGTGTTGATATTCATGCTCCATTTCAATATGGTTGGGGCTCGGGGGCCAATGGGGAAGGATGGCTTCTCCTTTCTCATTGGATGTCTTGGTTGGGTGGAGAGCATTGCCTTTCCCCCTTCCTTGTTGTGATCAAAGTTGCAAAGAAGAAGAAACAAGCATGCTGCTGTTTGGAGAAGAAATTTCACAGTTTGACAGTCATTTCCCTTTGAGTAATTCAATGTAACTTCTCCCACTTGAGTGGATGAGTGTATAAATTTGTAATGTGAAGTTATTGCATTGTAAATGGAAGAGTTTGAATTTGAATTGAGAAATGTAAAGAAGAATTATACTTGTTCTCTGTTTTTGGAAAGAAAATGTAAATGATATTATATACTTTGTATTTGTAATTTGAAACCAAATTGGAAAGTGATAAGTTGTAAAAGTTATTTGAATTATCAATAAAGGATTGAATTAGTTTTCAAAATTGTATAATGTATACTAGATTTGAATTGTTGTCCAAGAATGATATCTCTGTTTTGAAAAGGAATAAGAAACAATGTTGTTATTGTATGTATTGTATTTGAAATCAAATAAAAAGGAAAGTTGTAAAATTGTATTGATGAATCAATGTAGGATTGCATTCCTTTCTCAAAAGTGTTTTACCTTGTTCATATGCTATCTTCTCCATTGGAAATTTGAGTTTTACTTGTTTGAGAAACCTCTGTTTGGAATGTTGAAAGAAGAATGCATATGGAATGAAAGTCAATGTTATTTTCCTTGCAAAATGTATATTAAAACTGAAATCAGAGATGTAGTTTCATTTAGAATTGGATGGATGATTTAATAAGCAATGTATTTGACTAAGTTAGGAATCATATGCACATTTAAATGACAAAATGGAGATTCCAATTTAAAGAAACAGTTCACTGTAATATACTTCAAACTAGCAATTCACATTTTAATAAAAATGAGTAGTTCATACTTGCACTCAACAATAAGTTATGAAACATTGAAAATTCACACTTAGGAAGACCTAAGGAACTCAAATTCACTATAAACATTCAAGAATTAATCTCTAAAACTTAATGAATTTCAATTCGGAGCTTGCACAGTCATTTTTCCGTCTATTGCCAGAAAAATGCAACCTTGAATAAATTGGATAAATTGACTTCCCTAAAACACTCTAAACCCTCCCTAGACTGATCCTCCATGTCTGTTTGACATGTTGAGTGAAGGAGGAGTTCTAATTTTATCAAAATCATAAGTTGGAAATTTTTAGATTTCCAATAAAGGCCTGCAGATCGTTTTTACAAAATTGACCCTTAAAAATTCATCAAAAAGAAAATTTTATGTTCCTTGTGCAAAGAGGGCATCGAGAGCTTTCTGAAAAGTCCTTGTTTTCCCAAAACTGAGCTTTCTAGCTCAAGTTATGACACTTTGAAGTTTTTGTGCCTTGGCGGGAAAATTTGGGAAAATTTTCCCTGGTGGGCCCGCAACCCAAAAATTTCCCATCAAAATTGCCCTTAGATTTTTTTTCAAAATTTTGGGCTCGGGAAAATTTTCACTTTTCCCTCCACGGCCCACAGCCAATCAGAGGCTGCCACGTGTCCTCCAGGGGCTGAGGCGGAGGCGCGGATTCTTTTTACCCCTTAAACTTTTTGAAATTTTTTGGAAAATTTTCACTTTTCCCTCCGCCAGCCCGCAGCCAATCAGAGGGTGCCACGTGTCCCCCCATGGCCAATGGAGGCATGGGTTATTTTAAACCCCATTTTTTAAAATTTTTTTGGGAAAAATTTCCATGTTTTGACCCCGCCGGCCCGTGGCCAATGAAAGCGTGCCACGTGGCACCTTGGGTGGTGGAGGGGGAGGGGACCTTCCTTCTCCCTTTTTGTTTTTTTTTGGCCTTTGGGAAAAATTTCCAAAATTTTCCCCATAATTCTCAACTCCTTCCCCTTTTTTCCTTTGTCTTCCCTTAGTGGGTGCGTGGACCCATGCGCACTTCCTTTTGTTCCTTTTTCCCCTTCGGGTGCAAAGCGCCAAATTTCTCCGCCGCTCTGCCCTTTCCCTTTCCCCTTTTTGCTCGGTGCACTAGGACCTGACACGTGTCCCCTAGGGACCGTGGGGGCATGGAAAAAGTTTTTTTGCCTTTGAGCCATGCATTGGGAAAATTTCCCAATGCCGCCCCGCGACCCGCCAACCCGCCCAAGGTGCACTCCTCCTCTTGCCACGTGTCCCTCTGGGAAAATTTGACCCCAGAACTCCACCCACTCATAACTTGAGTTCTATAAGGAGTTAGGAGGACTTATTTATATCATCGGAAAGGTGAGAAAATTTCCTATCTATTTTGAATGGTTTAGGGAAATTTTGAAATTGTTGAATATGAGAAAAATCTAGTTGAAGTTCTGAGCCTGTTAGAGAGTAGGTATGGGGGTAAGATTACTCCCTGAATCTAACTAGAACATCTAACCCTAAAATTTGAACATTGTGAGCTTGATATTAGTTAATAAAGGAAACTTGTGTTTTGGTAAATAGGTTTGTTTCTGAACCTATTAATGAAAACTGATGTCTTGCAACTTAGTTGTAGACACTTCAAATCAAAAAAAAATTATCCCATAATTTTCTAGCTAACCCTAGGTTGTTTCTTTGGTCTCAAGTGGTTGTTGAAATGGGCACTACAGTTTGGTATCAGAGTAGTGGTTCAAAGGCTTGGACCATTGGGCACACTAGAAAACTTGAGACATGAAAACTTAAACCTAGCACACTGTAAACCTAGAAAACAACTTAGCAAGAATTTGTATGTTTTTAGTAAACATGGAAGTTGTATAACTTAGCAAATGAACTGACTCTCACTTTGGTCTGTGCAGGAGGCTCAGATGGAGTGAGAGGAACCTTCACAGAGACTCAAATTCACCACCACCACCACCAGATCAGGGTGTAGCAGCCATTCTACCTCAGATTCTACAGACCCTTCAGGATGTTAATGCCGCTCTACGTGGAGGATTAGGTGGAGGGAAGACAGCTAGTCATGATAGAGCTCCTTCTATCAAGGGTCAGGTACCTCCTCAACTTAGTGAGGAGCATAGAGGAGATAACTCCCATGTGGAGTCAGTCAGAGTAGAGTCACCACCTAGGAGACAAGGTGACAGAGTTCCAGAGCATAGAGAGAGGTCTCGGAGCCCTAGGCTTAGGGATGAGCATGCAGAGAGACCTAGAGGCTGACAGACCACAACAGCGGATCACATCAGGGAGATCCTGAAGCTTAGGCCCTCACATTACTCAGGTGATACAGGTGGATTTCAGGTAGAGGCCTGGCTAGTGAGCTTGAGTGGTTGCTTCAAGCTTTGTCCTTGTTCTAGCAACATGAAAGCTCGTGTTGTGATCCATCTACTGAGGGATGGAGCAGGAGTATGGTGGAGGACAGAGGAGTAGAAGCTCCATGTAGATTCAGAGATAGTGACTTGGGAGCTATTTGAGGAGAGATTCAGGAGTAGGTATCTATCACGGAGGTTCATCCAGTAGAGGATTGATGAGTTCCATGACCTCCGACAGGCTACCCTTTCAGTAGCAGAGTATGAGAGTAGATTTCTAGATCTACTTCAGTATGTAGAGTATATGCAGGATGAGTAGGTGTGGATTCACAGGTTCATCTGGGGCCTGAATTTGGACATTGGAGGTGCAGTGTAGATTCACTGTCCACAGACTTTAGCAGAGGCCATTGAGAAGGCCTATATTGCAGAGGAGACTCGGGGTAAAACCCAACAGGCTAGAGACCGAGTCAGGAGCCACATTCAGTAGATGCAGGATGGTAGATCAAGAGGTTCAGTACCTCTTCCTCATGGTGGTCAGCATTCAGCACAGTCATCCTTTAGGCCATAGCAGCAGCAGCAGTAGTCCCACCCACCATATAGACCTCCACAGAGAGCTGATGCACAGAGAGGTCGGAGCATGGGGCCTCCTCCTAGGGGTCCCATCAGGACACAGGGTGGACCTAGAGCTCAGTCAGCTGGAGCTCACCAGTAGAGGCCACAACAGACCATAGCTGGATCATCAGGATCCACACCACAGGCTTCTAGGGCACCTACTGGAGGTGTTGTTCCTTGGAGAGGATCAGGTGGTTGCTTTGGATGTGGAGTAGCTGGACATTTTTGGAGAGATTTTCCTCAGAACCCTAACAAGGGTAAGGCACCAGTTTCTGAGCTGACAGTTGGTGACATGGGAGCAGCCACAGGATTTATGCAGTGGTTGAGAACCACCAGGTAGAGCACCAGAGCACAGTCATTGAGACCACAGGTAGCATTGGTGGTATTCCTACCTCTGTATTGTTTGATTCTGGTTCTTCTGATTCTTTCATTGCACCATCTTTAGTAGAGTGATGCAGGCTGGTGGCAGTTAGGCAGGGTCTTAGTTGGGATGTCGAGATGGCTTCTGGAGCCAAGATCTCTGTGGACTCCTTAGTTAAGGAGTGTGTTGTGGATTTGGGACCTTTCACCACCACCTCAGATCTCTGTATTCTTCCTTTGGGCTCGTATGGAGTTATCTTAGGTATGGATTGGCTATCTGCACATAGGGCCAGGATGGATTGTTATCATAAGACTATAGCTTGTGTAGATGATTTGGGAGTTGAGTCGGTGATCTCGGGGGTCAGGAGACCCATTTCTATTCACACCATTTCTGCTATGCAGCTTAAGCGGTGTGTGCGATGGGGTTGTCAGATGTATGCTGTTACAGTTAGTGATAGATCAGAGGATGGGTCTAGTGGACCATCGCTAGATGATCATCCCATCTTGAGAGATTTTTCTGATGTATTTCTAGGGGAGCTACCGGGGTTACCACCCCCATGTGAGATTGATTTCCATATAGACCTAGTTCCAGGAGCAGAGCCTATCTCACGGGCACCTTATCGGATGACCACCCCGGAGCTCTGTGAGCTCAAGTTACAGCTTGAGGGCCTTTTGGAGAAGGGCCTTATCCATCCTAGTGTATCCCCTTGGGGTGCACCAGTGATTTTTGTGAAGAAGAAGGATGGATCATTGCGGTTGTGTATTGATTACCACCAGTTGAACAAAGTAACGATCAAGAATCGTTATCCTCTTCCTCGTATTGATGACTTGTTTGATCAGATGAAGGGAGCCACGGTGTTCTCTAAGATTGATCTCAAGTCAGGCTACCATCAGTTGAGGATTTCAGAGGTGGACATTCATAAGACCACCTTCCGCATGAGATATGGGCACTATGAGTTCACAGTGGTGCCTTTTGGTTTGACGAATGCCCCTGCAGTGTTCATGAGTTTGATGAATGGGGTATTCAGAACCTTTTTAGATCACTTCATGCTCATCTTCCTAGATGACATTTTGATATACTCACGTACACGTGAGGAGCATGAGGGGCACCTTCGACAGGTTCTTCAGTGTCTTCGTGAGTAGCAGCTTTACGGGAACTTGGAGAAGTGTGCTTTCTTCAGACAGAGGTGCAGTATTTGGGTCATATTATTTCTGGGGAAGGTATCACAGTCGATCCTTCCAAGATTAGAGCCATTATGGATTGGCCAGCACCCACTACAGTGACCGAGGTGTGCAGCTTCATGGGTTTAGCAGGATACTACCAGAGATTTGTTCAGGACTTCTCTCAGATTGCGCACCCTATCACTTCCCTTCAGAGGAAAGGGAAGAAGTTTGTTTGGTCGAATAGATGTGAGTAGGCCTTCAGGACACTGAAGGAGTGCCTCACTACAACACCCATTCTTGCAGTGCTGGATCCACAGGGTGAGTTCTTTGTTTGCACAGATGCTTCTTTAGCAGGGCTTGGAGGTGTGTTGATGCAGGATGGCAGGGTTGTAGCTTTTGAGTCTCACAAACTCAAGGATCACGAGCTTAATTATCCTACCCATGATCTTGAGCTTGCAGCAGTTGTGCATGCTTTGGTTAGATGGAGACATTTTCTTCTTGGATGGAGATTCACACTCAGGACAGATCATTTGAGTCTTCGCCACCTCTTCACGCAGCCCAATCTAAATGCTCGTCAATGGCGTTGGATGGAGTTGCTTTGTGAGTATGACATGGAGATAGAGCATGTGAAGGGGAAGGAGAATGTGGTAGTAGATGCTCTCAGCAGATGGAGACATGTGGCTATGGCCACCTCAGTGAGCACAGATTTGTGGAGCAGGATTCTTCAGCAGCTTCCTCTTGACAACTTCTACATGGCAGTACGAGCAGAGATCGAGTCACAGAGACCCCTTGAGGGGAAGTTTGATGGTTTTTCCTTAGAGGTAGATGGTCTTCTCAGGCACAGAGGTAGGATATATGTTCCCAGAGATGGAGGCTTGAGGTAGGACATCTTGGTAGAGGCACATCGTGCACCCTATTCAGCCCATCCTGGGGTGAAGAAGATGCACGCTACCTTGAGACAGTTGTACCACTGGAGAGGACTTCGTCGAGATGTGGCTCAGTTTGTGTCATGGTGTTTAGAGTGCCAGAGGGTTAAGGCCAAGCATCAGCATCCAGCAGGTCTTCTTTATCCTCATGCCATACCGGAATGGAAGTGGGACACCATTTCCATGGATTTCATTGTTGGGCTACCTATGTCGAGATATCACCATGATGCCATTATGGTCACGGTTGATAAATTGACAAAAGTGGCTCACTTTTCTCCAGTGAAGACCACTTATACAGCTAGAGCAGTGGCACGAGTATATTTGGATGAGATTGTCAGGTTGCACGGGATTCCGTGGAAGATCATTTGTGACCGCGATCCTTTGTACACTTCACATTTCTGGACTACCATGCAGTATGTCCTCGGGATGAGGATTAACTTCAGCACAACATATCACCCTGAGACAGATGGACAGACTGAGTGAGTGAATCAGATTTTAGAGGATATGCTCAGGATGTATGTGATGGATCAGCAGTCTAAGTGGGAGGAGTACCTGTACTTAGTGGAGTTTTCCTACAATAATAGTTTTCAGAGTTCTATAGGCATGGCTCCTTTTCAGGCATTATATGGTAGAGAGTGCAGGACACCCCTTAGCTGGGACAGGTTAGAGGACAGAGTATCTCTTGGACCAGCTCTTTTGCAGGACATGGAGCAGTAGGTAGTGTTGATCAGGTAGAGATTGCAGGAGGCACAGGACAGGCAGAAGAAGTATGCGGATCAGCATAGGATTGATCGTAGCTTTGATGTGGGCATGAAGGTGTTCCTTCGTGTTAGACCACACAAGAGCCCTATCCATTATGGAAAAGGTTCTAAGTTAGCTCCTAGATTCGTTGGTCCTTTTGAGATCTTGGAGCGTATCGGCCCTTTGGCCTACCATCTAGCATTGCCACCCAGCTTGTCTCGCGTACATGATGTGTTTCATGTTTCTGTCCTTAGGAGGTACATTGCAGATCCTTCTCATGTGTTGGACTGGACATCATTACAGGTGCAGGATCAGGGGTAGGTGATGGTGGAGCCCATCTGTATCATAGATCGCAGGACCCTGGGCCTTCGAGGTAGAGAGATTGATCAGGTATGGGTGCAGTGGGACAGATATGATGAGACTGCAGCCACTTGGGAGGATGCCACAGTATTACGAGTGTAGTTTCCACATTTGTTCCAGTGACTTCCAGGAGGAAGTCGAGTCTAAGGGGAGGGGGATGTAGTGCCCACTTCCCTTTGACACTTTTAGATACTGATTTTGATACTATTGATCATATTATGGACACTATTATGTTTTGTTTTAGTATGATGGTTAGATGTTAGATCATGGATTATTATTGATCTGGATTCAGTTATTATGCATTGATGATTACTAGAGACATTTTCTATATGTGGTTGATGATATACTGTTTGACATGGACATATTATAGATGTTGATTTGGACTTATGATATTGGATATTTTGAGTAGATTTGGTATGGTAGATTTTGATGATGATATAGTTGATTTATTTAATTAAAAATGATAATGTTGAATTATTGATATTGTTGTGATTCATGTGTTTAGATGATTTTGAGATATTGTTTATATCATTTTGGATGTTCTGATATGGCCATGAGGCCGAAGGAGGTATTTACATTTTGCAGGTTAAAAATCACAACAATGTCGGGGGACTGGAGACTAACCATATTGAAATTCTGGGTGAATTCAACAAGGTCACCATGGCAACTGTGTTATGAGTTTGTGTGTTGTGTTATGTTAGGAATTCCCATGGGGGGATTTCCATTATATGTGACCATGGGATATGTGTTTTATTTATGTGTTCCTTTTTAATTATTGTTGTATGTATTTTATTTGTAATGTGTTCCTTCTTTTAATTAATTTAAATGTGATAGATTAATGTGAGAGTCATATAGTTAAATTTTATTTAAATTAAATTGGGACATGGAATGTAATTAATAAAGTTGTTGAGTTTAAATATTAATGTTGGAAGAGTGTGTAATGTAAGAATGTGTAAGAAATTTGTAAGAGTCTTGTAAGGCAGATTTTGGAAGGTCAAGCACTCCATCTTTTATGAAATTCGAATTTGACCTTGGAGGCCAAATTTGGAGGCTTGTGGGACAAGTTAAACTTGTCCCACACCTCTTAAAATGATCCACCAACCATGCCTATGGTTTGGAGGTTAAATGTAGGCATTTATAATGCATTTTGAAGTGACAATATGTAAGTTTTAATTGCACTTCCCTTACATGTTTTTAATTTGGTCCTTTTGGAGTATGGGCATTTTTGGAGTATGTAAGTGATTTTGTCATTTTTATTTATTGTGATTTGGTGAAGGATGTTGATTTCCTCTTGGGGTTGAGGAAGAATGATGTGGCATCCCACATGGATCCACATCATCCTCTTCTCTTCCCTCTCCTATAAAAGTGAAACTCCTTGCTTGTTTATGGTTGTTGAAACTTTGTTATTTCCTCTTGGGGGTGCATTTTTTTGTTGTTTCTTTTGGAGCTTGTTTGAGGAAGAGCTTGGAGTCTTTTTTCTTGCTTAACCTTGCTGATTTTGGACTGCACTTTGGCATCTTGGAAAGCTTGTGAGCTTGGAACAAACTCCAGTATGGAGAGGTAGGATCTTGAGCTGTGTTTTAATTGTTTTTCCTTCTCTTGCATGCATGTTTGAATGGTGTTTGTGTTTGCATTCTTGGCTGGTTGGGTAGAATGCTTAGGGCATGGTGTAGGAGAAGGCTATGGGGATTTCATATGGGGGGCATAAGGGATTGCCAATGGCACTGTTTTATTGTGGAGGGAGTTTTGGTTTGGGATCCACCTTGGAAAAGAAACTGCTTGCATTTCTTACTCTTGGGGGGGCATAAGGGATAAACTTGGGGGGGGGGGGGCATAAGGAGGGGTTGGGAGATATAAGGTTTATGGGGTTGATATGTTTATTGGTGGTATGCATTTTGGTGGATGCCCAATTCCAAATTGGGAGGCATAAGGAGTTCCCCATAGTTCTTGCTCTTGTTGGCTTGCTTGATCAAGCCTATGTGTTGTATGAATTGTTTCAAATGCAGTTGGGAACTGTTGTCTTGTTTTGAACTGTGCATTTTATTGATTGTATGCAATGTGAATGTTGCTTGTATGTGATAGAAGCCTTTGTTGCCATGTGTTGATATTCATGCTCCATTTCAATATGGTTGGGGCTCGGGGGCCAATGGGGAAGGATGGCTTCTCCTTTCTCATTGGATGTCTTGGTTGGGTGGAGAGTGTTGCCTTTCCCCCTTCCTTGTTGTGATCAAAGTTGCAAAGAAGAAGAAACAAGCATGTTGTTGTTTGGAGAAAGAAATTTCACAGTTTGACAATCATTTCCCTTTGAGAAATTCAATGTAACCTTTCCCACTTTGAGTGGATGAGTGTATAAATGTTGTAATGTGAAGTTATTGCATTGTTAATGGAAGATTGTAATTTGAATTGAGAATGTAAAGAAAATTATACTTGTTTTCTGTTTTTGGAAAGAAATGTAAATGATATTATAAGCATTGTATTTGTAATTTGAAACCAAATCAAATTGGAAGAGTGATCAGTTGTAAAAGTGTATTGAATTATGAATAAAGATTGAAGTAGTTTCAAAATTGGATTGTATACTGGAATTGTTTTGTTGTCCAAGAATGATATCTCTGTTTTGAAAAGAATAAGAAACAGTGTTGTTATTGTATGTACTGTATTTGAAAACAAATAGAAAGGAAAGTTGAAAAATTGTATTGATGATCAATGAAGGATTGCATTCCTTTCTCAAAAGTGTTTTACCTTGTTCATATGCTATTTCTCCATTGAAAAAGTTTTACTTGCAATGAGAAACCTCTGTTTGGAATGTTGAAAGAAGAATGCATATGGAATGAAAGTCAATGTTATTTTCCTTGCAAAATGTATATTAAAACTGAAATCAGAGATGTAGTTTCATTTAGAATTGGATGGATGATTTAATAAGCAATGTATTTGACTAAGTTAGGAATCATATGCACATTTAAATGACAAAATGGAGATTCCAATTTAAAGAAACAGTTCACTGTAATATACTTCATCCTGGCAATTCACATTTTAATAAAAATGAACAGTTCATACTTGCACTAAACAATAAGTTATGAAACATTGAAAATTAGACTTAGTACTACCTAAGGAACTCAAATTCACTATAACAGTCAAGAATGAATCTCCAAAACTTAATGAATTTCAATTCGGAGCTTGCACAGTCATTTTTCCGTCTATTGCCGGAAAAATGCAACCTTGAACAAATTGGATAAATTGACTTCCCTAAAACACTCTAAACCCTCCCTAGACTGATCCTCCATGTCTGTTTGACATGTTGAGTGAAGGAGGAGTTCTAATTTTATCAAAATTATAAGTTGGAAATTGCCAGTTTGCCAAATAAAGGCCTGCAGATCGTTTTTTACAAAATTGACCCTTAAAAATTCATCAAAAAGTAAATTTTATGTTCCCTTGTGCAAAGAGGGCATTGAGAGATTTCTGAAAAGTCCTTGTTTTCCCAAAACTGAGCTTTCTAGCTCAAGTTATGACACTTTGAAGTTTTTGTGCCTTGGCGGGAAAATTTGGGAAAATTTTCCCTGGCGGGCCCGCAACCCAAAAATTTCCCATCAAAATTTCCCTTAGAAAAATTTTCAAAATTTTGGGCTCGGGAAAATTTTCACTTTTCCCTCCATCGGCCCACAGCCAATCATAGGCTGCCACGTGTCCTCTAGGGGCTGAGGCGGAGGCGCGGATAAATTTTACCCCTTAAACTTTTTGAAATTTTTTGGAAAATTTTCACTTTTCCCTCCATCGGCCCGCAGCCAATCAAAGGGAATAACGTGTTCCCTTATGGCTATGACAGAGGCATGGGTTCTTTTAAACCCTTAGCTTTTTTTTAAATTTTTTTGGGGAAAATTTCCCATGTTGACCCCGCCGGCCCGCGGCCAATGAAAGCGTGCCACGTGGCACCTGGGGGGGTGGGAGCGGGGGTTCGGGAGACCTTTTCTTATTTTTGTTTTGGCTTTGGGAAAAATTCCTAATTTTCCTTCCATGGCCCACAACTCCACCTTCTCCCTTTTTTCCTTTGTCTTCATGGGCACGCGGACCCCGCGCATCCTTTCTTTCCTTTTTTCCCTTCGGGTGCAAAGCGCCAAATTCGGTCCGCCGCTCCGCCCTTTTTTCCCTTTTTTTTCCTTGTGCCATTTTGACACGTGTCCCCTAGGGACCCGCGGGGGTGTGGAGCAAATTTTTGACTTTGAGCCATGTGTTGGGAAAATTTCCCAATGCCACCCCGCGACCCGCCAACCCACCCAAGGTGCACTCCTCCTCTTGCCACGTGTCCCTCTGGGAAAATTTGACCCCAAACTCCGCCCACTCATATCTTGAGTTCTGTAAGGAGTTAGGAGGACTTCTTTATATCACCGGAAAGGTGAGAAAATTTCCTATCCATTGGGAATGGTTTAGTGAAATTTTGAAATCATTGAATATGAGAAAATTATAGTTGAAGTTATGATCTTGTTAGAGAGCAGGCATGGGGTAAGATTACTCCCTGAATCTAACTAGAACATCTAACCCTAAAATTTAAACCTTGTAAACTTGTTATAAGTTAATAAAGGAAACTTTTGTTTTGGTAAACAGGTTTTTTTTGGAACCTATTAGTGAAAACTGATGTCTTATAGCTTAGTTGTAGACACTTCAAATCAAAAAAAAAATTATCCTTATCATACAGAGGTATGATCATGCCCTCATCCTTATTCTCAAAAAATGATGCATCTCTTGTTAAGTGTAGATCAACATTGTTCACGTAGCACTAGAGTTTTCCAAGTAATGTTGGAAATTTGTCTGCTTCAGCAAGCTCTAATACCTCAAACTCTCTAGTAAACTTGGCTCCTTGAATGATAATGGATACATCCTTCAGTTCCCCAATTGGCATAGCCTTATTTTTTTTTCCATATAGAACACACTTGAATATCACTGCAATGTAGGTCTACCCATTTTATTCCATGCATCTAGAGTGAGTACATTTACTTCAACACCTGTATCAATCAAAATGTTTTGTACCATCCAACTGTCAATCACCGCATCAAGTGTGATTTCTCTGTCAAATTCATGATCATGAGGTGGGATATTTACATGAAGTATCTTCCTCTCACACTCAACTCTGGCACATGGTACCTTTTCCTGTATCCATTCCCCTAATAGAGGAATGATATTCTATAGATGCAACATCTTACACACCTCTTTAGTTCATCCACATATTTTTCAGGAGGTCAACATTCTTCGCACATTCTCTCCCATGCACTTGTTCTTTTAAGCATTGTATCTCACCCTGTAGATTTATAATGACTCCCATAGTATCTTGATACACATCCTTCCAATGCGTCATGTTGGGATACTTAATATGTATTAATTCCTCCTTGTGATGAGTGGTTTGGCCTTCAGAGGCTCATGTGTGCATGTTTACTTAGCGCGCATTGTATCCAACATGGGTTGCAATTCTAGATCAAGCATCTTCTTAGGCATCCATTAATCAACATTCACACGTTGCACCTTGATCATCCCTGTGCCTTTTTCCTTCTTCTTGTTTTTAGCCATGTACTCATATAGGTTCAGTAAATCCTCCATCTTGTGTTGCTTCCCACACCATGAGAAAGTTGTTTTCTGAGGACAATCTCATTGGTAATGATCAGAGGACCCATAAGTGTAACAATTTCCTCTAATGAACCTGCCTCTACCACTACCACGGCCTTGACCTCAATATCCTCCTTGAAAACCTCTATTCCTATCATCCCCATTATTACGCCATTCATTATGTTTTCCTTCTGGATCCTTTGATCCACTCGCCACACTAGTCTATTACATTTTTATTTCAATGGATTTGTGGATATGATCAATCAATCTGCTATCAATGGTGTCGTGGGTATGTGAATGAAAAATATTACAATACATGGACACATTCTTCTGAATTACATGCTTCACAAGAGAAAAATTCCAAACATCATGGTTCGAATGGAAAACTTCACAATCTAGTAACAATGCACAAATGGACTTGCTTGGAAAATATCCTTAGTATGTCCCTCAATCTCACAATTAGTGCACTATATGCCACTACGCGGCTCCTATGCTGAGTTGGCAGAGAGCTTCTCTAATTGTTTCACCATGGCTGTGATTTGTGCCTCTAAGAATGGAATTACTATATTATTAACACTTCCAACTGCCTCAACGTGTAAAGCAACTTCCAAAGCCTTGCACGGATCCACATATGTCTTATAAGATAGTGCTCTTCGGAATGGATTCATCCATCCTCTAATGAACCAATGTACATTCTGACTAGGATGAATATCATAAGACAAATTAGATAACAAAGTCTTAAAATGCGTGTCATACTCCCTCAAAATTTCAGACAAACCCTACTTGATATCCTTGAGCACGCTGATGATTTGTTGTTCAAATTATGGAATGTGAAACAACCAAAAATGCAGTGCACAAAGCATTATAATCTAACACATTCTCATGCGGGTCATACTTCTTATACCAGCTATGTGCACGTCCTTGAAGTGTAGTGGAAAATTGGCTTGTATTCCTTTCTGAAGTTGTAATTCCCTTAGCACATCATAGTAGTTCACACTTATGCACATGCTATGTTGCATCTTCAATACCTCTATAATATGGTAAGTGGAGTGACATATCAAAAAAAACTTGGGGCTTCAACTTTACTGGTTGTTGAGGTGGTGGTTGTTGTAGTGGTGGTTGTGGATGTAGACCTTATCCACCCGATCCAAAACTAGAGCTTCCACCAGTGTTTCCTCTGAGTAGCTGACCTGATCCTCCCACACCCTATGTTGCGGGTTACAATCCAATTGATGAAATCCCTTGTGTCCCAGTTGTACTACTGAAATGGATACCAACAGTCTGCATGGTTGTAGCTTCTACTAAAGTACTTATAATAGTATGTGTACTAACACTCTTTCTTGTCGATACGCTTGAAAACAATCCTGCATAGGAACTCCCAAACCTTGGCGCCTATTGTATTTCTATGGGTGTGCTACTAACTTGATTCCCTTATGAATTCAATTTAAAATGATATCTACATGTATCTACTTGCTTACCTGCACTAACCTACTTATCAATGACTACCTATAGATTTTAAACACCATACACAAGGGCTAGGTGGCTAGCTAGAATTAGACGCACATTCACGGTCCTCATTATTTCTTCTGACGTGCTCTCATCCAAAGCTAAAGGGGATTCTCTATTTTGCTTGCCCAACATCAGGAGGACTTGATGCTATGGCTCCTCATCTCCCACAAGAGCTTCAAAACCTTCATGAGCCATCATTCCCCTCAACATGAGTGACTCCTCAATATCCCATGCACATGCCATGTCCCTCTCTCGTGCTTCATTAAACTTGAGCCTTATTTCCTCTCTTTTTCTTTCTACTGCTAGGTATGCCATCCTTCTCCACACCTGCTCCTGCCATTATGCGTGGTTTAGTTTTAGCTAGCCATATCGAGAATTTCTAAATCCAATTCTAAAATTTTTAAATCTTTATCAATAAAGGTATAGTTCCCAAGGAAGATCCTTCCTTTGGGATCATAGAAGAACTGAAACTCAACCTCTTATGGACATAAATATGTAGAAATAATGTACTCCAATGTATACTTGTGCAACACTCTAGCCTACCAATGACCTAAAACTCTAGTCCACTCCACATCTACATCAAAAAGAATATGGTAATCCTCTTATGTCCAAAGCTTCGGCCTAAGACTCTAATGTTTCCCTGATGTGTAGGAAACCAAACACTCATACAATTCTACTAGAAAGAAGTTGAAGAACATATCATAGAGCTCATGATAAATTTTATATTCCACCCACTGTCATGCATTGAAATTAGGTCTAGTGTCATACCTATGTGCAAACTTATCTTTTCCGTATTCTACCCAACTTTCAATGCTCTCTAGAGTTAATCGATATGCCATCTGTATGTAACATCTTGAAAATAGGCCCCAATGATGAAACTAAAATGTAGTCTTATATTCCACCTAACTGTTATGCACGTTGGCACTTCATTCAATAGGATTGAATGCTCACCTGAAGCGTGCATAGCCACTAGGCCCCTCCTTTACATGGTATTTTTTTAAAAATACGTTAGCATGCATTTTCATAATAATAATTTAACCAAGTAACCCAATTCAACTCATACTCACCCATTGCATACATCTCATCTTGAAAACACATGTAATAAGGCAATCATAACATATTAGACAATTATCAATATCAACTGCACCATGAAATCATCATATTCAAACATGTCAATAATCATAATCCATCCTCCATAATGCATTATAACTAAATTCTTACATAATAGAAGTTGAATACATTTCGATCAATGTACCAATATGCTTGGAACATACACAAGCATGAAACCCTATACCCTAATAGACTCCACAAACTTATAACTAAGGACTGGTACCAAAACAATGGCGTACAAAAATATATAGGGGTGGGGAATTTCCCTTCACCACTTATGCACTCTCTTAATAATAGGCATGCCCAAAATAGACTCCATGCATGTTTTCTGACAACTATTAGTAGATTATCCTATAATTAACTCTAATTTAATCCTAATAATAGCCTCTATGCATGTGCTTGATCTGCAAGTCCATTCTCTAAAAATAGACTTTTCTTTGCCACTAAGTCATCATGTTGTATCTCCCCGCTTGGTCAAAACTTCATCCTGCTTTTCTATTTTTAGCTCGTATTCTGGAAAATTGGCTAACTCCTGAGTTTTTTCCTTCTAAGGGTGAGCCCTATGTGCGCTACTTCAACGGGTCCACGTGCGTGTACATGCACCTCCCTTGCATGCCACATTTCTCTATGCACTCTTCATACTTAGCCATTTTATCAGCCCAACAACAAGGGACACAAGATTAAATACTGGTAAATGAAGGAGCTTTAGATCAGGAAAATGAGGCATTAAAACCAAAGAAGAAGATCCCTAAATAGGAAACATGGACACTAAAAGATGTTCATCATGATGAAGTTGGGAAAATTGACACTTAAAGTGCACATATATCCACACAACAATATGACAAGTTCCTAGAAGAAATTCAAAATAAGATTGAAAATCTCACCTTGAATGAATCTCCAGAAGAAGAACTCAATGTTTTTTTAATTAATAACCAAATTATTTCAAACGAGTTGAAAAAAATGAGTCCTAGATAAAATCAATGAAATATGAGTATGATGTATTGGTTAAAAATGCAATTTTGGAGATTGGTTGATTCTCAAATTAGTTGTAAACCAATTAGTTGCAAGTGGATCTTCTTCAACAACTCAAGGTTGATGGCTTGATTGAAAAACATTAATCAAATCTTTTTACAGAGGGATAAGCCCAAAATAAAGAGACAAGATATAATAAAACCTTTTCACCTACAAAAAATGGACTATCATTCAAACTTTGTTGGCTTTGAAAGAAAAAATGAAAAAGTTCATCAAATGGATGTAAAAAATGCATTTCATAATGGTAATCTAAAATAAATAGTGTACATGGCTCAACCAAAATGTTTAGTAGTGGACGGTCAAGAGCACAAGGTGTGGAAACAAGAAAAAAATTTGTATGCATTAAAACAAGCCCTCAGGGCATGGTATGAAAATATCTCTAAGAAAAATTTAAACATGAACTTCAAACATTTCATGTTTGAAGATGCAAACATTTTTTTCTAAACAATTGTAAATATGGTAGTGTATGTGTATAATATTCTCATCATAAGAAATACTGAGAAATACATATCAAAAATCAAAGTAGGGTTGATGAAAAGTTTTGAAATGACATATTTGGGATATCTTCTTTATCATTTGGGTATGTAGTCATTAAAATATAGTATCTTGTCCTTTTGCAATTCCGAGTTTACCTATGCTTCCTTTCTTATGGTTGACTATCACCTTGATTAAAATTCTATGATTGTTTACTCTTTACGATCTGAGAGCCTTGATTTTCTTGTGACATCATGGGCGTCCTATGTTTTTGTCTTTATGACTATCTTCTGTATATGAACTTGTTTCTTTGTATACTTCCCATAGTGCCTTTTTATTGCAATTGTTTTATAACACCACAGGTATCCCATGTTTATGTCTTTATGCCTCCATGTGACTATGTTCTTATGTCTCTATATTATTGATTACTTGTTTCTACATTGTTGTTACTATTTACTATACTATTAGTACTCTGGATTATGCCATGATTTATTTCTACACTAATGTTTTTATGCTATTACTACTTTGGATTATGACAACATTAACTCTTTTTAAAATGTTGTTCTTAATTCTATACACATGTATTATTGTTTGTTGTGTGGTGCATTTTTTTTTCTTTGTGTGCCAAGGTTTGCACCATGTGCAACCCATTTTACAGATACAAGTTCCCACTAGTCGCCACCATTCCAACCTTTTATGTGATCTTACACAAATCATCAAACTTATTACACATTGGGTACACATCTATTTTTTGAGTTGTATGCTCAAATTATTTATCACATGCACCTCAAAAGAGGGTTCATTCATCGAGATATATTCTACATCTACAGGCATATTACATAACAAAAGAACATATTTATACATGGTTCATATCCTCATGAATAGACACACATAAAAAAAGTGGCAAAATCCAAAGTAGGTAAAAACCATACAATACAATCAGAACCATTGTACAGTCCTTACCAAGATGGACATTCCTAGATAGGGGGCATATTCTCAATAATTTTTAGTACTCGTATTTTTATCAAATATCTAAAAAATTATCCTGTAATTTTAGATGTAGTTTACTCAGTTCAAAGCATGTTGCAGGGTGCATGAGTACTTCATTCCTTCTCTTATACACTACTCAAACACGGTTTCAAGAACAAGGTTTGGGGTCACGTGCCTCCTTCTCCCCTATGGTAGTCTAGAAATTCTAGTTTCAATAGTATAGTACCTTATGGGGGCATGTTGTATCCATTCTTTTTTGTGGTTTTATCATACTCAACAATTACAACAGTACAAAATTAGACCTAGATTTTTTTCTAGCGGTGAGGTCTTTGGGGTTGTGGAAGATATCGAAGTAGTTAAGTTCTTAATAGGTTGTCCTTCCTCTTCTCTCAAAAGTTTCTAAAATTTAAGGTATTGAAGTGGCTAAGTTATTTCTAGGTTTTCCTTCTTCCTCTCTTACATGTCTCAAAAAGGGTACTTCAGCTTTTCTCTCTCTTCTCTGGTGATGGGTTAAATACACCTAATACTCTAGTTTTTCCTTTGGCATAATTGGGGACTGCTCACCCCCAATCCTTTGACATCTCAAATTTTTTTCCAAATCTATGGAGTACAATAATGAGTTCTCCTTCCTCCGTAGAATGAACATGTGTGTTCCTTCCATGTTTTACATATCCTTTACTTACTTTTTTCCAAGTTCAAAGTTACAAGCATTATCTATACTTTAAGTTACAATTTATTTTTTATCATAGACATTGACTACACTATGTGTTGTAAGTTTCATCATGAATTATGCCAACACCAACACATCAAATAAAAAATTTCAAGCAAATAAAAAAGGTGTTTGCACACTTGGGTATATTTTTCCTTTAAGCATGCAATTTTCAATTACACACTTAAAGGGGGAAAATGTAGACACTAAAATATAGCAACTTGTCCCTTTTCAATGCCAAATTAGTTTATGCTCCCTTACTTAAAAAATGGTCACCTTCAGAATCCAATCATTATGTGTCTCTATCTCTTTCATGACTTTCTCATCTTTGCATTTGATTTCTCATCAATTTAGGAAATATTATTTAATCAAAGAAGGAAACTTCCCACATGCATCATGTCACACCTTTATGTTTTTATTCACATATCTCCTATACAAGACTATACAATTTGGTTGGGATGTGGAATCTAGTTCTAAATAAATTGTATGGTATTTACTTTTCACCTTTCACATCTTTTGACTCTATTTTTGATTTGAATATCTTTATTAGTTCATTTCATCTTCCAAGGGTTGACCTAATTAGAATATTTTACCTACAAAATGTTATATGAGAAAGATAACATCACTTTATAAATCACCTAACACTCTTATAAGCTCATATTGTAAGTAACATTCCAAAAGTACTTAAGGTTATCCAAATCTACCAAAATTATTTGCACATCAATTAGATCAACCCCTACTACAAGTTTGAAGTACTAAATTGGGTTAGAGGGTCAAAATTCTATCTTCCTCCATTTCCAAGCATGAAAATTTCATAGATTCGTGTCTTATCAAGAGCTAAGTCACTCCAAGCATTGTAAAATGGTTTCAAGGAAAAAATGTTTAGGTCATAGAGTTGAGGAACACCACATCACATTAATACTATGTTGGTTATATTTTATACTATACATTTAGAATAAGATGTATTTGTATCAAGAGACATGAGGGAAACCATAGGAGGTTGGGTTATATCACACTCACACTTACATAAGAACCTATGAGAAATACATGAGGCTTGTTCCCGCAACAGGGCATGTAGTACAACACTTCGACTAGTTTGTATGGGTTGAACACTAAGGGTAGTCAAACCTCATGATACACATGATTTATCCTTTTGGTTTTCTCATTATTTGATGAAGGGTACTATAGGTTTTGACACAGATACATTCAACAATTTCAACCAATAACATTAGTTAGAACAATTATTATCAAAATCACCAAAATTTAGCACTTTTACCTTGCTTTTAATTGCCTGAATTGCACTATAACCACCAAATTCCACAAAATGACTAATTTAAGAGTTAAATCAATTTCACACCTGTTATATATCAATAAACCCATAGGTTAGAACATTCCACAAAGTTTCATGGGTTCATTTTTCATCATTTCTGTTTTTGACCTCCTTAACCCTTATAACCCTCCAAAATGGCATAATTTGACGAATCTAACAAAATTCAAGGAATTAGTCATGACTGTTAACATTTATAAATACCATTTTGGATCTTTCAATAGATTACAAAGTTTCAAGAACCAGTTATACTTCCATGTTATACCCAAATTATCGTTCACCATGAGGCCTTGTAACTACGTTTTTACACTCACAAATCTAAAGTTGGGAAGAAACTGTAAAATTTCATGAAAATGTAAACTGATATTCAAATACCCTTTATTATTTTCCTCCTTTGTGTAAATTTACATCATCTAATTCTAACATCAACCTCTCTAACTCACTCTTCACCTTTTGGCCTAAGTTTCCAATAGGCCTAGTTTAGGGTTTCTAAGTATTTTCTAGGTTTTCAGGTAGTATCACATGTTCCAACCATATAAACTTCTCAAACCCCTTATAACACACTTGTTCAATATTTTTTAAACACTCTTTCACTTCCCTCTCACTATCTCACTCATCTTCCTTATTTTAGCCTTCTTGGCTTCTAGTTTACATTCAAGATCTATGTGCCTTGTAACTTTGTTTTTCCTCCTATTCTGGGTTTGACTTTAATTTAGTCTTTACTTATCCTTAATCTATATCAATCTATTGTGTTATTCCCATCATGTTCACCCCTATCACTCCTTTAAATATTTTCTTGTTTTCTCCAAGTCACTCCCTCTAACTCCTTCATTTTCCTTCCATGAATCTCAATTGTCATAGAACAGAGCATTATACATTCTTCATTGTTTAACACCTCTCAAAAAAAAAATACTTACTCAAGATCTAATATAATCCATGTACCACCCACCAATATTTACATAATCACTATACTGAAAAATTCCTTAAAGAGGCACCCTGTCATATTCTCATTTTCTTGGTTGTCCCTTAGAGGACTGAATGTTTTTTTTGTTTCTCCCTTATTCCTTTGTCAATATGATTCTAATATATGTATATGTGGATATGTTTTCTTACCTTCGTTAACCCTCTTCATCCAATTCATAATATTTCTTCTTGATTGTCACAGTTATATTGTGCATGCATTTCTTGTTTCCTTTATTCATTTGAAGTTGGTGTAGCCTTTATGAATCCTCAACAACTTTGGATAAATACCAAGACTTCCTTAGCTCTACAGACCTCTAAGAATATAAAAATTATACCGCCCATTTATGTATTCCTCCAAATCATTAAAACTATGAATGCTCAGTCGAAAATTCTAAGATTTAACAATGAAGGATCCTAATAGTCTTTCTCCTTCTTTGATGCCTCTCATCACTTAAACTCATTATACCTCCCATTTTCCTTAAAACACCTTGCAACTTCATGATCATCCATACAAAAATCATGTTTTATACTCCTTGTTGGCATAATACAGAGTTCTTGCACTCAAAACGAGGTATTGCAAAACTTATTAGATGACTCATTCCCCTACTTTAATCTATTTAATAGCTTTACAAGATTTGCAACTCACCTGGGTGCAATAAAACAATGAGTCCATATCCCTTCTCCATAGGATTTGGTGCAAACCTTCACAACCCTATCCACTTGTGATCACAGTTTCAAAAAATATCAATCCTTCACTTATAAAATGGTGATCGATGTGTTGTTTTTACATGCATAGATTAATATTACGCAAGTAGTTATTTACAAACCGAATCACCTTTTCTTTCATAATATTATAATAATTATAATTTTAATACAAACATTTTATGAAACTTACATTAGACTGTAATTTCACAAAGTGTGACTGTACACAAGAGCACCTAAGTTATGATTTCCTCACACATACCATAGTTACTACATCTTACCCTGAGAAGAGTCTAGTAGTAAGTTCACCATTGTGGCTGTTGAGGATCATAAGCATATTTATTTTTAGGGGTTTTATGCTCAAGGTCTCATCGGCATTTCACAACAACATATTGTGCACTCTCAGGAACAAGCTAGTGTGATAGAAAGAGAGTTTCATATGATCACTTACAAGAAACCTCAGAGGAGGGTTACATGA
The DNA here is from genome assembly GCA_019776745.2 of Taxus chinensis. Classification (NCBI taxonomy): domain Eukaryota; kingdom Viridiplantae; phylum Streptophyta; class Pinopsida; order Cupressales; family Taxaceae; genus Taxus; species Taxus chinensis. The sequence goes on from CM034147.1 coordinate 10,544,041, forward strand.
CAGGTGCCTACCTATCTAAGTGCCCTAGTCCACTCAGATTCCTCAGATCTGCACTTTTTTGGACCTCGGCATAGTCGTTTCCGCCTCATGTTTCTCCATTCATCTCTGCAACACAGTTGAACAAGCTCGTTGAATCAGATAAGTTCTTTCTAACTCTCTTTGCACTCTAGGGTTTTGCATATCTGTCATTTCTCCTTGTTGGTTTAGCTCTTATTTACTGTTGTACTTCTTAAATTAACTTCTAAAAATCCCAATTTTTAGTTAATCAGATGTAAGATGTAAGAGGCTCTCTCAAAAGGTCAAAGTCTAACATGTTCTCTCAATCACATGTATAGTAGTATGTGACAAGACCTATACATGTACACAAAGTGCACACATTTAGTGTCTACATTTTCCCCCACTCTCTCACACTTGAGTGAATACTCGATACACATCACACATAAGAGTTTCCTTGCCTATAACCTTCCACTATTTTAATGATCCTTTCATAAATTTACAAACTCTTTCTCATACTTCATGTGCCTACACAGATACTTTACAAAAGTCACAATCATATGAAAATTTTAAAAATATTCCAACACAATCATTTAATGCACATTCAAATGAAAATCAATCACACACAAGATACCACCTTATAAGCTTAATATTGATAATCCTTTATCTTTTATAGCTTCATGAGCCTCTTGGGATCTATTACAGAGATATTCACCTCTCCACACACTTCTTACACCTACCACACCTTTATTAACGCAAATACATGATTTATTTCCTTTACAAATGAGAAAGAATAAGTTAATTAGAGTTTCCACACAACCAACCCCACTTGATTAAGCTAACTCATGATGAGCTAAGAGTTAGGTGAGTTAAGAGAGTTAAGCCAATGGTGGTAAAATGTGTCTTACATCCCTCACTACAACACCTATCATTATAACGTCCTAATTAACTAAAAATGTGGAATATGTGGGATATATGATAGTTAATCTAATCTAGAATGGCAAGTAAATATAGTAAATGACTATGTGAAACAACCCAAACAACTATCAAGATGAAAATGCTAAACCCTAGAGTGATATGCGAGTTAAAATGAACTCAGGTGATTAAAGGAGCTCGATGGACTATGTTATAGAATAAATGGAATAATATGGAAGCAAGAATGACAGTGTAGATGTCCTGAAAAGGAAGGATACGAGTTATCTATCTGGATTGGAATTCCTGGAGAGGGACTAGGACGCATGTGGGAACTCTTGTCTACAAAATGGGTACCCTAGTCTACACAAAAGATTTGAAACTAAGTTTCACAGGTTTGGAATGTGATCTGAAACCCTCACTGTGTGTCACATCAGGTTTGTTGCACTATGCTAAGTGTCGCTAATAATACAAGATGAAAGAAAGACATGTAAGAGACCACAAGAAGTATCAAAACCCTAAAAAAGGGTTACAAATGAATAGGTCAAACTGACCTTAGCTGCCATAATAGTTGGCTTACTAACTAAATGTTGCACTACATTTTAGACCTAAATTTAGTTCTGGTGTGTGTGTGTGTGTGTGTGTGTGTGTGTGTGTGTGTGTGTGTGTGTGTGTGTGTGTGTGTGTGTGTGAATCACACTTTGTGAATTAGTGAGTAGTAAATAGATATAAAAATGTAGTGGAATGGTGGATGGAATAGAATAGAATCCCTCCCCCTATGCTTGTGTCCTTGTGATGGAGCTAAATGTATGCAAGTGATCTCCAAATTCCTTTGTTAGATGTAACCCTAGGTGGATGATAGTAGTGACTAGTGCTTGGTCCCTCATTATGGTCTCATAACTTTATATTTATAGGGTTCTCTTGATCTAATTTTGTAATTAACCTCGAAATGGCCGACCAACAAAAAGATAAGAAGTTGAAATGGCTAGAAAGTTCCCAAAAGGTGGTGGGAAAGTTTAAAAAGTATCAGGGTGCCCCTAGTTAGATCAAGGTGCCCATTGGCACCCTAGTCATTGCTAAAATGGTGCAAAATGATAAAAGTTGACTGAGCATACGGGTGCAACAGGTCGGGAATGATGAAAGAAAATGAAGTAAGATGGCCAAAAGATGAGGGTTAAATAGTAATTTCTTCACTCAAAAACCTTCTAAATAGTAGTATGAGACTGGGACAAAAAATGTCTAAAGTGCATGATATTGTGTCTACATTTTCCCCCACTTTATATTTGTGAGCGGAAATCTTGGTAACATAAAGTAGATAGAGATGCATACCTGATGTCCATGAAGAGTGTAGTAGAAAACACGCTGAAGGAATAGATAAAGTGTGGAATGAAAAAAATATGGAGTGTGGAAAGTAAAGATGAAAAAATGCAAAAAAAATGATTAGAGTGAACCTAGGGCAGAAACGCGTGTGTAGCTACTGATGTGTGTGATGTATCTACATGGTTAGTATGGTGTGTGTTGTCACAAAGTGTTGTTGTTGACGTTATTGTTGTTGTTTTTTCCCCCATTTGACTATTTGTTTCCCATACGGTCGGACCTGTAAGGATAAAATGATCAAGTAGTCAAATAAGTATGTATGTATAAAAATGCAATGTAAAAGATGCAAGTATATGAATGTAAAAATCATGTGACTGTAAAATATGTAAATGAAAAATTGTAAATGGAACATATGCACCTGATCCATGTCGAGAAAGAAAATGTAGAAGGATATCATGTACTACGAGTTTTTTGGGCGATCTCATGCCACCATGTCCGAAGAAGTATAGAGAGAAAACTACATTATTCTCCAACCTGTAACTACTTCCCCAAAGTTTTGTGAAGAGATCTCTATATGTCCTAGTTTTTTGAAATATCCAATGCCACTGGCCAAAGAATTACATGGAGGAATTCTGTTGTATCCTCCAACCTTTAACTACTTCCTAGAATGCTAAGGACTACTATGTCTTGTAAAATCCGTTGTGTATGGGGTTTGTAGACTGGTCTGAACCCACTCATTATATATAACCCACAATGCCAAGGGTGGAAAGTGCAGTGAATTAAACTAATGTAAATGTGTTGTGTAGTATGTAAAACCCCAAATGATGCCCCCCCTCTTTGGGGGCACATGCGATGTCACAGATAGGAGAATGCTGCCCCAAAAGAGGACCAACAACATGAACTATAAAACTATCCTATAGGGGGGAAGGAATGCACTTGGTAGAAACCAAGGCATGCACATACAAGAAGGCTAGCCAAAGAAAAAATTTAGTATGAATAAGCATGCATATATAAAATATTGTATAAGCTACGTAAACAATGTATAAGCTACGAAGCAAAGAAATAATGTAAACACACAAGAAGAAAAAGTAAGCCACACAAATTGGGTTACAAACATGGGACATCACTGATGATGCCACAAGACATACAAGTCCGTCATGGCCGCATACAAAAAAAAAAGTGTGCACACCAAACAAAGGGCAAGGCCCACATACAAAAACAAGCAATGGTAGATAATGTAACAAACAAGTATGGAAATAAATATCCCTGCATAAAAAAATTTACACATGAAGCACCCATTAGTGTGTTAGAAAGATAACTAGTATGCCAAAAACATGTATAACCAAGTACTATAAAGTGTTAATTACAAAATCAAACAATAGCCCCTATGAGAGATGAATGAGGATGCCCCCAGTGACCAGTAGAAAATTCAAGGAAATATTGTTCCATTGTAGCCCAATAATACCCTTAGCATAATTTTTTTTGTGACATATCTTTACCCAAGAAGTGACCACCACACAAGCTATCATGAATCTGCGAGATGGCAATGGGAATATCTACAAGTGAGAGGCAACGAAGAAGACAACCATCAATAGAAAATTTGAATAATTTTGTCCCAACGATAACATAGCGAGTAGCCTCACGACGTAAATGGTGAGCTTCATGAGGCTGTAGAGTGTCAGGGATAGTTTGCTTATATAAATAATTATAAATAGGCGTGAACCATTCAGAGTTGTCTTGACTACGCATTGTGACACAAGCTGCAAGAGGTAATACATAGATAGAAGGATAACATAAGTGCATGACAATGAATATGGCTTGTTCATCTATGGTGTCTTGTGGGATGAGTGATGCAACACTAGCCATGGCATCTGCATGACGATTATCCATGCAAGGAATGGTAGTAATGGAATAAGAGTCAAATGTAGCTATGAGATATTTGACAAGCATATTATAAGGAATTAGATGCACCTCCTTTGTATTATATGTATCTTTGACTTGATTGATGACTAATTGAGAGTCACCATGTATGCATAAGTTATGAATGAGGATTTTTTGAGCGGTAAGTAGGCCTAAAATTAGAGCTTCGTATTCAGCGATGTTATTTGTACAAGAAAATCCTAATCGATATGTAAAGGGGAGTGGGTCACCATGTGGATTAATGAAGACTATCCCAACTCCAACACTAGATCAATAATGAGAGCCATCAAAATACATTCTCCATGTATGTGGCTCAATAGTATAGGCAATGAAATTATTGTGAAAGGAATCATAAATGGGCATTGTATCTGAAAGGGGTGCCGTGGCTAATTGATCAACTATAACTTGTCCTTTGATTGCTTTTTGCAGTATGAAATTAAAATAAAATTCAATGAGGAGCATGACCCAACATGCCAAATGACTTGATAGATATGTGCGGGATAGGAGGTAACGTAATGGGTTGACTTTTGTTATAATATGTACCTCATTGTTAAGTAGATAATGTCTCAATTTGTCGACAACAAAGACAAGGCCAAGTCATGATTTTTCAATGTAGCTATAGTTACATTCATAAGAGAGTGAGTACGAATGATGTAATATATGGCTCTTTCACATTGAGAATCATCATTTTGTGCCAATAAATTTCCTAACGCATGAAATGTAGAAGAGATATACAACAAGAAAGGTTGATCAACTAAAGGAGGAACTAGAACAGGGGGATTTAACAGGTATGCTTTGATATCATCGAATGCTTGTTGACATTGTTCATCTCACATGAACTTGGTATCTTTCTTCATGAGTCATGTGAACAGTTGGGTATTATCAACAAGTTGTTCAATGAATCTCCGAATAGCTTGAATTTTACCTTGTAATGATCATAATTGATGTAAGGTATTCGAGGGAGGCATATCCATAATGTCTTGTATTTTGTTAGAATCAATCTCAATTCCTCATTAGGAGATAATATATCCAACGATTTTACCTATTGTGACCCAAAAACATATTTTTTAGGATTCAAATAAAGACGATATTGTCATAATCGCTCAAATAGAATTATCAGATCCTTTGCATGGGAAGACCACCACCTAGATTTTACCAAGATGTCATCTACATAATCCTCGATGATCTTGTGAATGTAGTCATGGAGTATATGTGTCATTTCCCGTTGATGAGTATCCCTAACATTTTTAAGACCGAAGGGCATGAATGTGTAGAAAAATGTATCCCATGGCGTGGTGAAGGTCTTTTCTTGGTCATCTGGGTTGATCTTGATTTGATTGTAACCCACAAAGTCATCTATGAAGGAAATAATATCATATCCGGTTGTAGAATCAACAATAGCGTTAATGTGTGGCAAGGAAAACTATCCTTAGGGAAATATTTGTTTAAATCACAAAAATCAGTGTAACAACGAACCCAACCATCCGGTTTTATTACCAGGACGATATTAGATACCCACTCAAGATAGTCAATAGTGTAAATAAAACCCATGTCTAGAGGCTTTTGAATTTCTTCTTTGACTAAGAGGGCTACCTTGGGGTGCATCTTACAAAATAATTTTGGACAAGATTGGCACCTAGGTTAAGGACAATATTATGAATGTCAACAGATGGATGAATTCCCAGCATATCACTACAATCACATGCAAAAATATCAGAGAAATCATGAAGGGCTTGCTTGATATATTTTTGTTCATCAAGGGTGAGGGAAGCGGCAAGTAAAACTATGCGTGGATTTTCATATGTGCCCCGGTTATATTATATTGTTTCTTCATTGAGAAGGGTTGAATGATCTTCAATATATGGATTCGTAGGAATAGTGTCAGGTGAAATGGCATTGTCAGTGGCGACGTCAGATTCTCCAAGATAAGTTATATTAGTGAGAGATAAAATAGGATGCCTTTTATGGTGAAAAGAGGGGAGATAATCGTAAGCACCCATATAATTAAGCAATGTGTTATCAATAACAAAAGTATCTAGGGTATCCCAAATAGTAGATGCATCATCAATAATGAGTTTCGGATGTACTAGGGGAAGTAAAGTAACATGAAAAGTGGTATATGTATCTGTAGGAGGTGTAGAAGGAGGTTGATACCCTAGCCTGAAATTATGTGATTGCGCAGGGAGATCCCAAAGCTTTGTGAATTTATGTTCTTAAAGGTAGATATTTGTATTAGCAAAACCAAAGTGGCAGAAATATTCATACCCTAACCCATACCTAGAAAATTCCAAAGTAACATCAAAGGAAGTGGGAGTATCGGTAGCTTGTTCAATAGAGTTACAATACTCAAAAGGTGATGGATCAACCGACACATCATAAATAGTGCCTTGACGAAAAAAATTAAGTCATGCATGTAAAGTAGAGGGGACTATGTGCATAGCATGGATCCAAGGTGTTCCAAGAAGAATATTATAATTAAGTTCAGTAGGCACGACATGACATGGAATATCAATTATACATGGACCAATAGTGAGAGGTAAGTGGATGGTACCTAATACATGTTTGGGGATGTTGTCAAAGCCACAAATAGATATGGACAAAGGAGATAGAGATACTTCTGACATACCTAAATAATGAAGGAAAGTGATGTTACAAATGTTAACGCCAAATCCATTTTCAACTAAAGCACGTTTGACTCTGATTTTATTAACATGAACTTAAATATACAAGGGAGGGTTATGTTGTAGTATTGTTTGAGAAGGTAGATCATATGTGGTGAAAGTGATTTGATCCTCATTAAAGGAGAGATCCGAAGTGAACTTATGGTATACATAGTCACGCAAAGTATGAGGAGGAATGTAATTGGTAGCCAAGTATTTCCTAAGCTTATCGATACAATTAGGGTGATTTTTCAAATAAGTGTGAATAAAGATGTTCATGATGAGCAGAATCTTTGATGATGGATGAAGAAGGATCCTATAAGCATGAATAATGACATCAGGTTCACCAAAATTATTAACTAAAAATGTGGAATATGTGGGATATATGATAGTTAATCTCATCTAGAATAACATGTAAACATAGTAAATAAATGCAGTAAATGACTATTTGAAACAACCCAAGAACTATGAAGATGAAAATGCTAAACCATAGAGTGCAAGGAGAGTTAGAATAAACTCATCTGATTAAAGGATATCGATGAACTGTGTCATAGAATAAACAAAATAATCTGGAAGCAGGAATGATTGTGTAGAGGTCCTGAAAAGGAAGGATATGAGCTATCTGGACTGGAGCACCTAGACAGTGACTGGGGCACATGTGGGTGCTTTGGTCTGCAAAATCGGTGCCCTAGTCTATACAAAAGGGTCAAAACTGAGTTTCACAGGTTCAGTAGGTGGTCTGAAACCCTCGATGTGTTTCACATCAATTTTTTTACACTGTGCTAGGTGTCGCTAATAATCCAAGATAAAAGAAAGACATACAAGAGACCACAAGAAGTATCAAAACCCTTAAAAAAGAATAATGTAAATGAATGGGTCAAACTAATCTCATCTGCCACAACAATGGGCTTACTAACTGAGTGTTGCACCACATATCATACCCAAATGTAGCGTTGGTATGTGTGTGCATCATGTGCCCTAGGTGCTCTTGTGTCATTCGTACTTTGTGAAGTAGCGAGCAATAACTAGATGTAAAAATGGAGTAGAATGGTGGATGGAATTGAATATAATTCCTCCTCCTATGCTTGTGTGATGTGGATTAACCAGCCTTGTCCTTGTGATGAAGCTAAATATATGCAAGTGGTCTCCAAATGCCTTTGATAGATGCAAGCCTAGGTGGATGATATTAGTGAATAGTGTTTGGTCCCTCATTATGGTCTCATAACTTTATATTTATATGGTTCTCTTGATCTAATTTCGTAATTAACCCCAAAATGGTTGACCATGAAAAAGTTAAGAAGATGAAATGGCTAGAAAGTGCCCAAAAGGTTGCGTGAAAGTTCAAAAAGGATTGGGGCACCCCAGTACTAGCCTGGGTGCCTTAGTCAAAGCTAAAATGATCCAAAACAATGTAATCTAACTAGGCATGTGGGTGCAAGAGGTCAGGAATGATGAAAGAAAACAAAGTAATATGACTAAAAGATGTGGGTTAATTAGTACTTTCTTCACTCAAAAACCTTCTAAATAGTAGTTTGATACCGGGACTAAATAATGTCTAAAGTGCATGATTTTTTGTCTACACATCCTAATGCTAAATTCAAATATTCAAATTACAAAATGGAGGGGTAAATCCCATTATTCTTACTTAAGGAGTCCAAATAGTCTAGAAAAACTAAGATCAACTTAGATGGACTCAAGAAACCTTAAACACCTATAGAAAACAAAAAATTATGTTATTTACATGATGCTCCTACATCAGGTTTCTAGGGTTTCCACTTTGTTATAGGTGATTACAGATCATCCGGAAGTTGTGTGAGTAAGAGAAACATATGGCCAGGGGAATTTCTAGGGAAGTGAAGCACATAAGAAGTTTCAGATCCCAAGTGTCAAAGAGTTCAAGATCATATAATTCTAATCAAAACCATGTAGTTCTAGGCCTATACCATATAATATTTATACAGTCATGCACCTGCTCAATTTCCAGTTCTAGAATTGATATCAAATCATCTCTAGTTTCTAATATTCCTTTTTCACATGTCTACGCATTAGACTCTTTTTTTCCTAACATGTATGACTTTTGAGTACATTGAATGTATTTGAGAATCTTCTTGGTTTCTTTCCAGTGTAACTCATGAGGCTCCTACATGAACCTAAAGACCATACTCACTGAATATGAAATTTTAGGTCTAATGTGAGTCAAATATATGAGACTTTTCTAACAAATCATCAATATAAGGTAGCATCAATAGATAAGAGCACTTAGCTTGAAGCTTAACTCTAGAAAGAGAGGGAGTTAGAGTTGGCTTGCAATTAGCCCTGTGAAACCATGAGTTAATATCAAGAACATATTTCAATTTTGCAATGGTGATCCTTGAGTCAAAATGTGAAATCTCAATCCCAAGAAAGTAGTGACACAAACTCAATTTAGTCATGGATAGCCTATCATTAGAGATGAATTCACCACTGTAATGGAGGATGAAGATCTACCTGTGATTAATATATCATCAACCTATATAACCAAGACTAGAAGTGAATCTTGACATAAAATTTAGACGTCTAGATCATAATGACATCTAACGAACCCAATTGAGAGAAGGAAGGAATCCATCTTGGCATGCCATAGATAGATTTTAAAATTCTACATACAAGGGAATAATCTTGCACAAACCTTTTTGGCTTACCCATGTATACCTCCTCCTTTAGGTCACCATGAAGAAAAGCACTCTTCACATCCATCTGATGAATATTATAATGATGAGCTACATGGATGGAGAAAAAGAATCATATAAAGTTCATCTCGATAACTAGTTTAAAGGTCTTAGTATGGTCAATTCCCAAAATATGTGAAAAATATTTTATAATTATTCATGCTTTGTAATCATCCGCAGAACCATGTGCCACAAATTTTCTTTGATAGATCCAATTACAGCAAACAATCTTCCTTCCCTTGGGAATGTATACCAAATCCCAAGTGTGGTTCTTAATCAAGGGACTATACTCCTCATGTATAGTTGTATCCTAATTAGGAGATCCATATGCCTCATGAAAGGACTATGAATCACAGGTAGAGGAAAATAAGACATGTGGAATACTTTAGAATTATGAAAATGTCTACATGGGATCTGATGGATCCTCAACCAAAGTACCTACACCATGTAGTGTCTATTGAGCCCAATGTGGACTAAAAGTTAGAGAGTAAGGAGGAGATTCCTCAACCTCTAAAACATGACTAAGAATAGGAGGAAAAGTGTCCTCATCACCTAAAGTGTAAGAATAATCCTCATCATCATGAATCTTCTTAGGATGATATAAATTGGCAAAAATGTCATCAAATTCTATTGAGTCCAAGGAGGAGGTAGAAGTTTCATGTGTCGAGACTATAGTACCCCTTGAAAATGAAAAATCCTCTCAATAAACAACGCATGGGTGGTAAGATGAAGAATCATATATAACTTAACACCATTTGTATATCATATGAATATATAAGACTAACTGTGTGGCTCCATTGTCTTTAGTTTCTTCTTAAGAATAGAGCTATTGATGGAGATCCAAAAACCCTAAAGTTTTCAACTGTGGGTTTCTAACTATTCCAAGATTTTAAAGGAGGGATACCTTTCAATGTTTGATGAGGGACATCTTTCTAGATGTAACACACACAATTAATGGCCTCTTCCTATTACCAAGGTTTAAGTGATTTGGAGTGTATAATTTATTTTTCCATTTCCTTCAAGGACCTATTCTTATGTTATGTCATACCATTTTTTTGAGGATTACACAAAACTATACATTGTAAATCAATCCCCTTTGAAGTGAAGAATTGTTTAAAATGATGTCTAAAATATTCAAATCCATTGTATGTCCACAAAAATATTATAGCTTTCCCTAACTATTTCCTTACGAAATCCTAAAATTCCTAAAAAAAAATCAAAAACCTCACACTTTTGTCGAATAAATTATACCCAAGTATATCTTGAAAATTCATTAATAAAGGTAAGAAGGTAATTGGTCCTACTGAATGAAGGATGCAGGAATGGTCCTAAAATATCACTTTGAATAAACTCAAAAAAATGTGTAGCTCTCCATGATTTTCCTTTTTTAAACTTATTTTTTAGATGTTTACCAAGCATGAAACCCTAAAAAACACTGCGAGAAAATAGGACATGAGGAAACCATGTAACCATATCATGTTGATTGAGTTGTTCTGAGTAGTGGTAGTTAAGATGGCCAAATCACTCATGACATAGCTTACTCACCCCATCTACGTGAGTGAGAAGTGTAGTAAGAGTATCACAAGAAAAGTGTGAGGTGTACAACAAATGCGTAGAAAGTCCTCTAGTAGTGATATTTACATTCAGTCCTTGAGTAGATTTTGGCAAGATTGGATTTTCATTCCATACATTTGGTGTGTATGTAAAATTTGGATCATTCCTTCACCCTTATTTCTCTTCTCTTTCATTGAAAAATATAATTCCAAACAATCCTTTACCTTGTGTTTACTATAAATATATGCGCATAAGGGGAATCCACGGCAGTAGATAGTTAATTTTAATTTGGGGACCCACACTTATAGCAAGTCATAAGTGGAAATATACCTCTTCCATGTTGATTAAGTCCTTGACCAAAACCTTTATGGCAATTTCCTTCATGGTATTTTTAATTATTACCTACCATTATTTTCCTTAGCCCAAGGGCTTAAGCCTTATGGATTTGATCTATCATGAAAATCCTTAATATTGTGTGTGTGTCCATCATAGATATTCCAAAAGATAGATACTTTTTTCTGGGTAGTGTGTTGAAGTAGAAGAGAATTCCTTAAATCATGTACTTCTCCAAAAATATGACCTACTTTGAGCATGGCATGCATATTGTGTCACAAAAAAAATCTCTTTATATATCCTTCAATCTCATAGTATTTACGAAAAATTCCATTATTTGTTTCTCATTTGTTGTTTACAGTTAACTTATATACTTGGACCACCATAAATGCTATCTACACCTCTATGAATAAGATGTCTCTAGTGTCAATGCTTCTCATTACTTCTACCTAAAGTGTATCTTCAAGTGTTTCTCTTGGGTTCATGAAAGTTTTATATGACAAGGTAAACTAAAAAGGCATGAGAAATCCTCCAATAAATCATCATGCATGTTGCGTAATGTGGAATTCATAATATAGTTTATATATCAAATTTTTAAACCATGTATTGTATACTCGCACACTCCTTGTTAAATCATAACATATGTCTTTTAACACTAAGATGCTCTGTTGTTCAAATTTGGAAATCTATAATTCCTTGAGAAATACCTCCTTCAACCAATAATATTCAACCACCATTTGATAAGGGTCGTGATTTTGGTATCAAGTATGCATGTGCTCTAAAAAGGTTGTGGAAAACTATCTTACCTTGTACTCTTAAGAAGTGATCAATTTGGAATTCCATATGATCTCACACTTATGCACATGCTTTTCTATATTTTCCTCTATATGATATTCTAGGAGATGTAAATACATCTCATAGAATATTTGAGGTATAAAATCAGGTTGTGTGGCATTTGTAACCCTGTATTTTGATTTAATGCTTCCGCCACTTTTTGAGGTGATGGGAAAAATATTTGTGGTAATTACATGCATGATCATTCCACTTGGATAAGTCATCATTGCTTGTTGTGCAGGTACAATGTTTATGGTTCCTCCTACATCTTCACACCCATGATTCTAATTTACTTTCTCACTAGTCACCATCCCAATTTTATGTGTACTATATGGATTCTAAATATACTTTAAGTAGATATTTTCTAGTTGTTTGAATTATGAAACTTTTTACAACACAAAATGGAAGTCTCTATCCAATACGTAATTCGATTTTTCCCTTTGTAAATCTTCTTCACTATTAATCTTGATGGTTACGATCCTGTAAATTTTGATAAACCCACCCATATGAGCATGTGTGTCAGGTTGGGAAAGGATACCATCATCATTATACTACACTTGATCATTCTCCAAATAATGTATTATTTTAGTGCACTTCTCATGTCTCCTCACTTATTTTTCTTCATTTGGATCTCCCTCCAGCGATACCCACTTAGCCGAAGTCTTTTCAAAAGTTCCAGAGGTTAATTCATCTTCCTATTTTAGACCCTTCTTGTCTATAAAATTCCATTGAGATTCTTCATATCACTCTCACATATGCATGCAATCATCTGAATCATCCATGTTTTAATCAATTTATTATTCCCTTCTTTGAACTTTTACATCCCTCACACGTGTAGGAATTTAGTTAACCATATGGAAAGTCTTGATTCCAAGGTTGACCATTAGTTTCTCGATTTCTTGGTAAATTTTTATTGGGTAGGATCACATGGCTCATGAAAAAAGTGTAATTTTACTTCTTCAACACAAGAGTAAGTAAAAATTACATATTCTAGAGCATAACTATGAAGCACTCATCTCCACTAGAAATATACCACATGTGTCCATGTCACATTGAGATGTAAAAAGTCTTCTACTATGCTCTAGATTCCAACTATACTTATTTCCTAGATTTAGAATTTGGTGAATAGAATATACATCCAACCAAGTTTATAATTTTCTAGGGATCTCGTTATAGAAATTTTCATATAAAAATTCTTAAAGGTTTATCTTTATCCAATTTCTTGGTGTACATTTGTGTAAATTCTTGTTCTACCTTATCCATCTAGTGCTCAATAATATCCTCAGTAAGTCAAAACTTTGATATCCTACATCATCATGGAAGGACAATTCAAGGGATCCTTACAACAAAACCAAAATAATGTGCTAAACGTTTTTACCCTATAAGTTTAGTTCTATGTGCATGATTCTACACCCTATTTATGTATTGTAAGTTTATGCAACACCTCATATTTTTATATCACATTAGGCATAATCTTAGTACAGTTATCATAGGTGCAAGAGTAGATTGGTTCCTATTGGTTTTGGTTACATCATGAGGTGTGTTAAGGGAATCTAATTTCTTTGGTTTGCAATTAATCTTTATGCATTTGGTACCATTGGTGCATCAAAACAAAAAACATCATTACTAGCATACTCATTTAACCATAAAAGCACACAATAACCACAATATACTTGTAATCATTAAACCATAGTGTCACAATGTTATAAATTACAATTAAGTATCATCATGAATATCCTTTTTTAACATTTGTATATCAAAAATTGTCACACTCCCTAGTTTTAGAATTATGGAACACTAACCAACACTTATATTAATCCCTCAATGGGTATATATATTGATGGGGTATTCCCCTTATTAAATCTAATATAAGTTACATTATCCCTTGAGTGGATCTTACATATATTTAAATAATAGTTAGATAGACTTTTGCACATGCTAGATGGTGACATCCCATGTTTTTGGGATCTGCATGGGGGTCTTAGCTCCTTGGAAACTCCACTATTCCTTGCTTCACATGTAGGAGGTCCAATATAGGTAGTTAATTATTTATTTTATTTTCCTTAACTACTTCTCCTTATACATTATTGTACATTGGCCCTATTAGTGTAACCATGTTTCCTTGTATGTGAAAGAACATATAAGTCCTTGTCAAAACCTTGCATGTCAAACTTGGTCTTCAGTTATATTTTTCATGGGCATAAGCTTGAATCCCTTCATGATGGCGAGGATGGGAACCTTCCCAAAACATTTTCTAGACTAAATGGTATGTGTGCTAGAATATAAGTGGCTTATGTACCATAAAAAAGACTTCTTATCCAAAACTCATATTGCTTTGACAAAATTGGGGCTAAAAAATAATTGTAATAATGATAAATTATATCTCAAACACACGAGAGGAGATGAATAATTATCTTTATAGGTTATGAGGAAAGAGGATGTTTAGATAGGTGGAAAATTTAGATCATAAACTATAGATTCTTTGTTATCAATACTGGAATTGGAAACTAATCTTTTGCAGGACCATATAGCTTTTATACATCCTATCCCTAGAACTATATAGTCCTAACTAGAGATGTATGGTCTTGGACCCTTATGTAGTTAAATTTTACAACTTCATATGTGTTTGATTTTTCTAAGAATGTGCTTGTTTTATGTCACTCATGTTTGCACAACCTCAATATGACCTGTAATCACCTATAATAAAACTAAAACCCTAGAAACTTGTAATACCCTTCATCAAAGCGTTAGATAAGATAAAAGAGAAATAATGTGTGTGGTGAGGATAGACTACCCTTGGCAGTCTACCATGAAAAACAAATCCAAGTTTTTCACTACATTCACCCATTTGAGATCGAGCCTCATGTAATTCTCTTAGGCGTATGTGTAATTGTGAGTGTGATCTAAGTCAACCTCTATGTGCTACCTCGTGTCTCTTGAAAAAAATATAATGAGATAGCTATATATTAGATAATGTACCCAATGTTTTAGTAGTGTGATATAGTGTGCCTCAACTACATGACCTAACCCTCTATCCCTTGAAATCCTTGACAATGCTTGGAGTGAATTTTCTCTTGATAAAACATGGCTCTAGTACCTTTACATAATTGGAAATGGATACAACTAGAATATTTGACATGGTTGAGTGATTAAATCCTATAGTTTCTTCTCTAAATTATGTGTAACAAATTTAGGATGATATAGGATATATTTGAATGCTTTTGGAGTGATATCTGCAATAATATATTGTAAGAGTATTAGGTTAGTTTTAAAGTTATATTGGATTTCTTATATAGCCTTATATAGGTGAAATATTATGACAAGGTTGACTCTAGGAAGATGAAATGATACAATAAATATATTCAAATTGAAATCAGAATAGGAATATAAGAAGGTCTAGGACTATACAAGTTTTCCATGGTTGTGTAAGACATCCTAACCAAACTGTATAATCTAGGACAAGAATCATGTGATAAAAGTAGAAAGATCTATAATGATTCTCAGGGATGGTTTACTACTTCTATTAATTGATATTTCTTGAGTTTTCAATAGCGGAGAGTGTGGAAATGATAAATTTAAGAAATATCTAGAGATATGTACTAATTGGAATTATAATGTGAGTATTCATCTTATCAAGTGAGCATAACAACCTTTTCATTGCAAAAGGATAAGTTACAAAATATTAGTGTCTACTCCTGTGGCCCTTGGCCTCTTTCATTCTTAATTCGCACTCTATATTATGTGTTCAACTACTGAAAACTATAAAATTAATCTAATATTTCAAAATGCAAGAATATTCAAATACTACAAAAAATCCAAAATCAGGATTTGCTTGCGACTTAGTTTGTTATTATAATTTAAACATTGTTATTTATCATGATTTTATCAATTTACATATTTACTTGTCACATGTATTTTAGGTTTAGTGCCTCATTAATGTTACTAAATATGTAATATAATTTATAACAAAATAATAATTGTCCTATTAGTCCTAGATAATGTAGATTATATCATGTCAATAAATATGCTAATGAAAGTAAATTTAGGGTTAGATAAATATATATCAATCTCAAATTGTGTGACATAATGCTAAAATTATGTGGAGAGGTATATCAAGGTTTTGTTAAGCTACGTGTAAATTTTAGGGACCTAGAAATTTTCCTTGGAAAATTTTTCCTGAATGGGGATAGGTTCATGGCCAAACCTATCTTTGGAAAAATAAATATATCCCTTTGTGCTTTGAAGTGAGCTTTTTACTCAAGAATCCAGTTCACATGTGTTAGAATATCGATAATATGGGTTAAAAATGATGTGATGACTGTGGTGTAGCTAATTATTACTCTTCCTCACATTTAGCCTTAAAAAATGGTGAATAATGAGTTGATTTGTACTGATATCACCCAACCCTCTCTCATGTGATGAGAATTACAATACATACTAATACTCTAAAGAGGTATCAAGCCAAAAATAGTTTTCCCAACCCTATGATAAGATGGAAAATGATAAATAATATTAAGAAGATAGATCCCATGAATTTTTCTCCATACTTGGAAATATACACTTGTGACTTAGTTATAGCTCATGGATTGTGATCTAGGGAAACAATAAAAATGCACTTAAAATTTAAGTAGCTTCCTATAGGTTTTATCTAAAGAATGGGTGTTTTTAATGTTTTATCAATGTCTTTATTAGAGTGTGTCTTTGATATTAGATCCTTATATGCTCCTACAGAGTTAGAGTGTATGTTTTTATATATATGACCATTCAAATGATTTATAGATCAACCAGCCCAAAAGTATTACCTAAATCACTAAGATAAATTATGCATTTAAATATATGACCATTGAAAATTTAAGGAATAGGTTTGTAAAATACCATTTGAATGATTTCCCACTCAATTGACCCATAATTACCGCGTAAACTGACTAAGAAAAATTATACATTTGAGCATATGATTATTGCAAGTACAAGGGATAGGTTTGTAATAGGTGGGGAAGGTTTTTAGCTAAACATGTCTTAGACCCATGAACTTATTAAGGCTAAGGATAGAATCAGTTATAACATAAATGGAAGTTTGTAGATGTGTTATTTAAATTTTATATGGATTCCTAAATTTCTAATTCCCTATTACTTATCTTATTTTTCCTTTTGGAGGCTTTACTTCCTTTTAGGGATAAACACCCATGTGTCTACCCAAGCCTTACCCACATCTAGTGTTCCTATTATAGGGGCATCACAAGGATCTCCCTGAGTTACTTTGCCTATTCTTACACAACATATGGATTTCAAGTTGTTATGCATTCTCTTTTTAATGTTTATGCTCAACATATACATGATACACAAGCTTAATTATCCATTTTAACAAAAGGAAAGTCACATTTACTACAAAGTGTATTGGTTTACTCGATAATTAATTAGACACATATTTTTCCCACCAAGTATTTCCTCGTATGATGGTAAGACCAATCCACAACAACATATTTGTGCTTGTATTTATCCATGTATAGACTATGTAGGTAATCATACATTGCACTTCTAAATCATTTCCCATGCAATATATTGAGGAGTATGCACTAAATTGTTCCTATAACCTTCCCCAAGGCTCATTTTTTAATTTTAAACTTTATTGGTAGTTTCCTTTCTCATTTCTCCATCAACATTTTCCAACACCTTTCATTTTTGAAAATTTCATAAATCAAGCAACCATCCAATGAAAATGTTATTGACTATGTCTTACATTATAAGACTATGTTATCTCAAGGATCCAAGTATATCTAAGAGGTATAATTACTAGAAGTGTTTATTACTATCTTTATCCTATAAATTTTGGAAATGATCATGTTTTCTAGATTTTTATCATTTGAATACCTATGCTAAACATCAAAATATATGAGAATAGCCTATATAAATAACATAATAAATATGATGGGAACATACCTATATCTGATGGAGTAAAGTTCCAATTGAAACCATCCTATAAAATAAGGATTCATGATACTAAATTTATTGATGAAACATCTATCAATCTTACATAACAACCTCCATTTGTTTTCCTTTTTTCTACTTCATGAAGATAATAACCTCATTTAGTAGAATCCCCTCATAACATATTGTAAAAGATAGATAATGAAATCTCATCACTGGCTACGTACACCTACTACAAATGACATTTATATACCACAAATCCATAAATTTTATAGTAGTTCATGTTATGATTATCACTGACCCATTGAACATGAAACCAAAAACAATTATAAGCTATTTCTAAATATTTAGGGACTCATTGACAACAACACTATTATTGTATAATATGTAAACAATCCTACCAATATAATTATTGCTCCGCCCAATTCCAAGATCAAATTATTTATTGATCCTTTTCCTAATCATATAGAGACCCATAAGAGAAATGAGTTACACATGAATTATCACAAAGTTCATAGATTTTGTATTATTATGCTACCCTCGCCTTATAAATGGAATCATCGAGTTAACTAATATAATTACGCAATTCACACATATGATTACATTTGATTATTTATAGATGTATCCTAATGATGAAGATATTATATATTTTTCCTTTAATAGTGAGGAGGAAAGAAAAAAATAGTATGACACTCCTTATTACTCTGAGATATGTTGCAAAGGACATACCAAGTACAATGGATATAGGTCAAGGATTTGAAGGAAAATTTCAAAACCTACTTGCCTATCTTGTAAAAAGAATGTTTCAACATGGTTCTTAGTGTCACCTTCTAATAATATAGTCGACATGTTACTCATATTTTTAGATTCACCATATGAGATCGATCCCTTCAACCTTACATAAATGTTTAAAATATATACACAACAATAATTTGGTTACAATCCCTAAGGTTTTTAATGAATATCATATTCATCCTATCACATTACCTACTATTATTTTGCACCAGCTTGTGTCATATATGTAGGTAAAAACTTTACATCCCACTCAATTTCATTGTTGATAGATGTTAGATCAAATTTTTAGATAGATTCTATGACATCCATCGATACATACTCATCATGCTCAAGTCGTGATGGAATATCCTTTTTGAATGCACCATGTGTTACTAGTCATTTTTGATGCATAGTATTATATCATCCTTGTGAATATGAATCATATTAGACCCCAATTCACTCTCCCAATATAGAGGAGAGGCCACAAGTTACTATAGTTACTCATGACTTGTGACTTTCATTTTCACATACTACTGAAACCGATATTATAGGATAATATATCACACATGGTTACACTTTGGACATATATGTGGGGACTTCACTATACCTAGTACTTCTTAGCATCATATACACTTCACAAAACTTGATATAGGACATCGACATGATTATGCCATTGATGATATTGTAGGATATCCTTCCTATATTTCCTTCACTTACATTTGAGAGTGCAATCACTTTACATAACTTCTTTAACACCTGCATACTTCTTTCACTTTGACAACAACGTTCTTCACTTGTTTGTACATACTCATTATTTTGACACCTAGTTTTAGAACAACACCTAAGGCATTACCTAACAATCTAACACATTTCAGGGGTTTGATGTGATTATTGAGGGAATCATAATTACCCAAGACACCATCCCCTTTTGTTTTATGATTTATAGCCTATGGCTCAGGGCCCTCAGTATGACTACAACTTGGCCCTCAATATGTTCTATTATTACATGTTTGATATGATTATTGTCTCTTATTTCAAAAATTCAAAATAAAAAATATGACAAAATACAGGAACAATACAATATGGAAAAAAATACAAAACCAATACCTACATGAGACTTGGATATTCATTGCACAGACTTAGAAATTTTCATTGTCATTACTTAGAAATATACATATCTACCTCTTTACACACTTGTTGCCAAAGGTATACATGAGATAGATGTAAGATATGCATAGTCTATGGGCATTTAGGTATATGCTTTTACAGCTTCCCAAACATATACCGCAGGGAAACCTTCCACATTGGAGGCATGCTTGCACGAAGGGAGTCTTACACATTAATACTATTCAGGATATATATTTCTACATCAATCCCTTAGTGACATATATTTTATGACTTATATTGCACTGTCTTATATCTTATGACATGTGTTGTGTTTTCTTCATTCAATGATTACAATATTTTTAATTTATATATTGCCTTGACATGATCTATGGTTATTTTTGATGGTCATGATGCATTCACATATTACGTTACTAATTTCTCATTGCATGCTTTTATGTTTTTATGATTAATATAGTCCTTTGGATCTTGTTTATATTATTGTACACACATTGTTTGTCTATATTTACTTAATTTACATGCACTTCATTTTTTACATTACTTTCTTTGCACACACATTTTTTTCTAAGTTACTTTATTTACACACACATTCTTTATTTCATACTTGTTTCAACCACATAGTTACAAGGGGAAAACTTGGTAAAAATTTCTCAAAATAGTTAAAATCGTCGGATTCTAAATATCCACCCTTATTATTAGGACTTTCAACAATATCCTCCTATCCATAAGGCCCCCTTATACACTACTACCATATTTATACCGATATATTGATGCAAAATCTGTAATAAAAATACACCCTATATGATCGCATGTGTTATGTACCACCTTAACAAGGTAACCCCCTTGTTTCTAGTTCCTAGAAAATACATGATTAATGCATATTACTTGAAACATACTACTTGATACATACTATTTTCACATTACTGTTTGAAACATACTTTCTTCGCACACACAACTAACAATTACTACACTGATCAAATCATCATTGTGATGTGATTTCGATAGTCTAGTCTTATGGTGGGTCTAGAATGTCATGTCTTGTCATATCATTTTATGAGTCCCAAAGGATCATTTAGTGTCAAATCATGTGTATGATAACATATTTCTTTGTTATTAATTATTACACTCTTATCTATTAATTTCACCATATTCTCATACATGTTTACATATGTTTACCCATGAGATGATACATACTCTAATTGTCCTCTAATGATCACATCTTATGCATACTAATTTTGAAACCATGCTTAGTACACATGTTTTATATGGTTTATACACAAGATGCTTTATTATAATTATTACAACTCAACCATTTTTCTCTTTTAAGTTGAGTGATACACAAAGAAATCCATCAACTCAAAAAGGGGTATATTAAGAGATTTATTAGAGGTTCACATCGATCCTTTTCAAGTGCCACAAGGTAGATAGATTATTAAAATTCCATACACTTCAAGATAGATATTATGTGATTCATTGAAAATAAACATGGACATTATATAGTTCATCATGAAGATTTAGATACACTCGTGAAATTTGTGAGGTTTTAATTGTAGTTTATAACATTCATACAATTTAGATTAAATTTAAATAAATTCATACAAGTTTAGATACAATTTTATATCTGTTGAAATTTTATATAGTTCATCATACAAGTTTAGATAAATTCATACAATTCAAATCAGCTTTTCATGGAATTCATACAACTCAATTTATTAACTTGGAAACATTGGTCACATCTATGTTATATTTACAAAATTTATTTCATATACATGTTATTTAGGATACTTCATTAGTCTAAGATTGATACACTAATCCCTTAGTATCCTATGACTAATACATGACTCCCTCAGTATCCCAAGACTAATGCATGAATCCTCCAGTATCCCAATACTAAAATTAGGCTCTTTTAGTATCTCAAGATTGTTACTTCACTTTAATGTCCCAAGGCTAATCTCAAATGAGATATTACATCACCTACAACATTTTAGCACCTACTCATCAAAGCGATACGATCCATGACACATGTCACATATAGTACATTAGGTGCAAGGTTTGGCACGACCAATCATGTGTACGCATTCTATGCACACTTTTACTTTATGTATACAAATATTTCATTATTAATTTGACACTACTATTTAGAATTGTTGTGTAGTTTCTATTTGGTTAAATTTTTTATATATGATTGACACATGGGAACTTTTACAAGTATTACACCACCTTCCTATGGTCAAGATGTTAGGATCTTATTTACTTGTTTCTTTCTTTTATCCAAGAATTTTTCAATACTATATTAAAAGGGTTCAGTTATAGTATCCAATATTCGGTCTTGTGCACAAGGAACTATCATTTTCTCAATCGTTTGAATATTGTTCCCATTTACCTATTAGCTGACCAACTTAAATCTCATCCTCCTCTATCATATATCTTATGTCTACTACTCCACATATATGCTCTAGCTTATCACTATAAGAATTACTGCATATTTTACATATCATGTCTACAAACTATCACATGTCTTATAATTGATTTGATATTTAGCATGGATAGGTTCATGGGTCTAAGAAAATTTTGGATATGAACTTGTCCCATATACTTTGAACCTATCCCTTGTACTTGTAATGTTCATATTTTTAAAAGAACAACTTATCTTAGTCAACCCAAGTGGTACTTTTAGGCATGTTAAGTGATAAATCATTCAAATGGTCACTTATATAAACATGTCCATCCTAACTCTTTAGGGGAATTTAGGTATATTACATCAAAGGTATGCTCTAAGAACAACATTAATAAAAGAATTGAAATCACCCATTCCTTAGAGTACTACTAAAATTTATTCAAATTATAAATACATATTTATTCCTTCCCTAGATCATGATCCCTAAGCTAAAATTAAGTCACAAGTGTTTATTACCAAGTGCGATGGCCGAACCATGGGTTATATATTATATATTATATATTATATATTATTTATTAGTTCGCATCTCATCTTAGTTAGGAGAACTATGTATGGGTTTATCCATCTTTATAATATTGGTATGTAATGTAATTCTCATCACATCATTACATTTTGGTGAGGCAAGTCCATGTCAAATCATTACTATCCCCTTTTTAGGGATACAATAGAGGAAGAGATATATATATTTAAAACAGAATCATTGGACCATTCCAAACCCCGATTTTAAATATTCTAACATGGGTGAATTAAATCCTATAACTAGAAATCATCCAAACATAAAGATTAGTAGCATCAAGTCAAATATTTGTAGAACCAAATATAGGTCTCGCCATGAATTTTTCCTCCTAAAAAACATGTCTTGCACACATATCTAGATTCCTATATTCTATAAATAGCTTGATGACACTCTACCCAGCTTCAGCATGCAGTTTAGCACATTATCACACATTCTGAGCTTGGTAGCATGGGAAAAATTCTCTAATAATTGACCTTAATTATTATTTCATTAGCATGTCTATTATCATGAATTGATTAATAATTTAGGAATGTTAAGATTATTATTTTATTGTTCTAAATTGTATTTACACAAGTAATATCTAATATGACCTAAACCCCAATTTCCATATTGCACTACATAGCAACCCATAAGTTGTTGGAATATCTTCAACAATGATGATCATATTTACTATATTTTGAGAGAAAGAAACCACATCCACCTAAGCATACTTATTTTTTCTAATCAAAGTTACATTTTTAGTTTTCCATTTAGAACATATATCAAAATTTCTTATGCAAGAAAGTTCTAGGGAATTGGAAACTTTAGCAGGCATAACATTATCATATATTATGGAATTGATGATATCGTTATTTATCATGAGTCTTAAATAAAAAGGGAGACATATAAGGTTTTTATTTTTTCATTAATTAGGGTAAAGGAAGCCATTATATTTTGAGAGTTACAAGTATTTAAGGCAAGATCATTCCTTTGGAAATAACTCGAGAGGTAATATGATTTTTTCCTATGATGAATTTGAATAATATATCAAGATGATATGGATTATATTTTAGGTATTTAGTTTGAGATATTTGAATTTTTTCTTTATTAGCATGATCAAATACACATAGACAAGAAGATCTTCAAGCTTCATAGTTTGTACTAACTTGAGATCTGTCTTGATATTTCTTACATAAAAAACTAAGTTTCTAATATCTTTCAAAGTGAGATGGAAATGAAGAGATTGGGAAACCATTATATTTTAATATTTATAGGTATTTGAAGTAATGATAATTCCTTTAGACATAACTCAATAAGTAATATGATTGTTTCCTTTAATGAATTTGACTAATTTATCAAGATGATATAGATTATATTTTAGGTATTTAGTTTGATATATTTGACATTTAGTTTTTTTAATGTGGTCGATTATTTTAAATACACGTAGAAAAACATATCTTGAAGCTTCGTAATTTATACTAACTTGAGATGTGTCTTGATCTTTATTAGATAAGGAACTAAGTTTTTGATAATTTTTAGAATGAGATGGAGATCAAGAGATCATATTTTTATTAGGATGTTTATCTTTTTAAAAGGAAATGGAGACCCTATGTTGAGAACATATTTAGTATGGGAAGTTTTGGGACTTCATTACTCTTCACCATTTCATTTTTATTAGGGTTTTCAACTATTTTTCCTTTCATCACTCTAGTTTTTTTATTATATGACCTTGTGAAGACAACAAAGGAAAGGATGTTTATCTCTTATACTACATAATTATGTTCATCATAATCAGATTCACTATCAAAAAATATGATCATAAATTTAACATAAGGTCCTAAAGGACCTAAATCTTCTATTTTGACTTCTTTAATCATCCACAAGTGTGTCATTTAGAGAATTTGGTACATATAGCACCATCATATTCACTTGTGTATATAATGAACAGGGATGGAAGCCTGATTAATTTATTAATATTCAGGAAAATCATTTACAATAATGCAGGCTGCAATATTTATATATATTAGATAACCATATACAAAACAATAATTAAGTTGCACATGTGCAACAATACATCCGGGAAGTAGAATAAAATAGAATACAAACATAAATAATTGTTACAACTATGTAACAATTAAACCTACAAATATAACAGGACAAATATGGTTATAAAACCATATAACAAATAAATAAACTACATAGTTACCTAATTACCATAGTAAATGCCAAAATTAATTATAGTAAACTATGATTTACCCTAACATCCCCCCCCCCTTAATTTTACATTGTCTCAAGGGATGAGGAGAGGAAATATCTGAAAAACTTGAACTTGTCACGTGCAAGTGACTTTGTGAAGATATCTACTCGTTATTCAGATGTTAGACAAAACTAAAGTTGCATGTTGTGTTTCAAGACATGCTCGCATATGAAATGAACTTGTACCTCAAAGTGCTTTGTTCTCTCATGAAACATTGGATTGTAAAAAATTTTAAGAACACCTTCATTTTCAACATACAAGGTGGTCATTTTGTCATGTGGTATTCCAAGTCCTTCAAGTATATGACGTAGCCATATCGCTTCACAGACAGCTTCACCTACAAAATAATACTCAAATTTTCTAGAAGAGCAAGAAATAAAGTGTTTTTTCTTGTTTCCCCAGGATATCAGTCCAAATCCTAAAAGAATATAAATCATGAAGTGGATTTCTTGTCATCAATGTCACTTGCATGATCTGAATCCGAATATCCAGTCAAAAAGAATTGATCATTCTTCTTGTATTCTAGACCAAGATCTATTGTTCCCTTGAGATATCTCAAGATCCACCTTGCTTCCTTCTAATGAACAAACTCTGGGTTCCTGCATGAACCGTGATAGATAGCTCACTACAAAACTGATATCTGGTCTAGTGTAGGTCAAGTAAATGAGACTCCCAATCAACTGTCGATAGAGAGTTTCATTTACCACAGGAGATGGATCTGAATGAGATAGCTGCAATTTGTTATCCATCGGTGTAGCAATAAGTGTGCAATCCATCATCCTGAATTTCTTGAGAGTTGTCTTAGTATATTTTAACTAATAAATAAATATGTGATTCTCTTTTTTCCATACTTCTAATCCAAGACAGTAGTGCATGAGCCTGAGATCTATCATGTCGAACGATCGGTTAAGATATTTCTTTGTTACATCGATCATCTTCACTGAACTGTCAATGATAACTAGATCGTCAACATATACAACAAAAATCATAATATCCCCCTTTCTTTTTGAGGTAGATATTGGGATCGTATGGATTTCTAATGAATCCATGTTGTACGAGATGCTCATCTATTTTGATGTACCAATCTTGGGGTGCTTGTTTAACGCCATACTGAGATTTCTTACGTCTACATACCTTTGTTTCTTGACCAGATATGGCATATCCCTTAGGTTGAGTCATATAGAATTATTCTTGTAGATATCCATTCAGAAAGGCACGTTTTACGTCCATTTGATGGACTTTCCAACCAAAATGTGTAGATAGAGCAAAGATCATCTCGATTGTTTTGATCTTAGTTATGGGATAAAATGTCTCCTCATAGTCTATGCCTTCTTTTTGTGCATACCCCTTTGTTACCAGTCTTGATTTATACTTTTCTATGGTCCCATCCACTTTGTACTTTTTTTTTAATATCCATCTGCAACCAATGGGTTTCTTCCCTGGTGGAAGATTGACAAGTTGCCAAGTATTATTTTTTATCACTGACTTATATTCAACATCCATGGCATCTTTCCAATATTCTGACTGTAGGGCTTTCTGGACTATAGATGGCTCATCAGATTCAATGACTCTATTCATCAAAGAAAATTTTACTTCTTCTCGTGCTTTACTGCGAATCCTAGGTCTATTGGTGGATGTATCCGGTGGAGCATCCAATTTTTCATCTTGTATCATGCTAGTATACCACTTGGGCATACATTGAACTACTCTCATGGGTCATGGTTCTATCTTATCATCAAGAAAACCATCATCCCCATAATCATTTTCATCATCTGTGGGAATATCAACTTATATTTTTACAAGTGAAAATTCTACATCATGTGAGTCCAGAAGAGGAGTCTCTACTTCCTTCTTCTCAAAAAACTCAACATCTCTGCTGGTGTAGAATTTCCTGGTCTCCACCTCCATCTTTCTCCCTGTCCCCGCCAAACTGGCGCTGTCCACATAAGGATCCATCAATCTGTACCCAAGAGTCTATTCATTGTAGCCAATGAAGATGAGTTTTTGTGACTTCATATCCTAACATTATTTCTATTCTACTTGTGTATGTGCATACTTGTTTTACACCCGAATACTCTGAGGCGTGCAACAGATGATTTCCACTTCATATAGAATTCACCATGCTTCACATGGTGTTACTCCATCAAGAACAATTGTGGGCACTCTGTTCAACAAATATACATCAATATTTGTTGCTTCTACCCAAAATGTCCTTGTTAATCAAGAATCATCAATCATACAATGCACCATTTCCATGATAGTACGATTTCTTCTCTCAACAACGCCATTCTACTGAGGGTGTGTGTGGAGGAGGCATCTTGTCGATGAATCCCATGAGCTTGAAGGTAGGCTTTGAACTCATTACTGGTGAATTCGCCCCCTCGATTTAAGCAAAGAGATCTTATGTGATGACCGGTCTTATTGTCTACAGCCACTTTAAACTTTTTACAGGTTTCAAAAGCTTCACTTTTCTTACGAAGACAATATATCCACATTTTTCTTGAGTAGTCATCAACAAAAATCATGAAGAACTGAAATCCATAGTGACTTAGTTACATCAGACTGCAAATATCGATATGAACCAGATCAAGCTTACCAAGAGCTTGATAAGTACTTTTTTGGAATGAAGCTCTATGTTGTTTTCCCATTAGGTAGTGAGGACACTTATATGTATCCTTTTGGAGAGATGGCAATCCTTTTACCATGTTATACTGGTGAAGTGTTTTGAGATATTTGAAACTGATGTGACCAAGTCTCTAATACCACAACTGGGTGGAGGTAGCAAATTATTAGCCACAAATGCTTGACCATCTATATGGAAAAAATCAAGTTGGAACATACATCCCACATTAGAGGCTTTTGTAACAATTTTCAAGCCTCGTGATTTGTCTCGAAGTAAAGACATTTTCTTTCTGGAATGAGTATCAAATTCATGTTCAGATTGTGATCTAGAAGCTGACTAACTAATAGTATATTTTTTGTTAACCCAGAGACATATAAAACATTTGAGAGTCTATAATTGCGTGAACCAAGAGGTAGAGAAATGTTGACAATCCCCTGTACATTGGATGAAGAGTCATCACCTAACGAAAAATTATTTTTCAAAGGTGTGTCCGTCCTTTTGGTAAACCACTCTCTATTCCCGGTCATGTGTCGAGTGGCTCTCGAATCAACATACCAAATGTCACTAGAAGACATGGAGGGTTCACTTGATCGAGAAATGTACAAGAAGTCTTCATTATTCGAATGTTCTTCTTGTTCAGCTATATTTCCTTGATGATGGGGTTTTCTTCACCAGTTCCCCTTTTTCTGCCCTTGATTATAGTTAGAATTTCTCTTGTGAGATTGCTGATTTTAAGGTCTAGAATGACTTGATGAATATTTCTTATAGGTATTGAACCAACAATATTTTATATCATGTCCTCTCTTGTAGATAGGACATTTATTCTTATTCTTATTTTGTTTGTCCCCATGTTGATGTTGTGTTTGGGACTTTTGAGATGAATTAGGTTTTCCTTTTCCTTTTCCTTTCCATTTCTGATGAGAAGATAGTGCATGTTCCTCTTCATCATCTTTATTGTACATTGCTTCCTCTTGTTGCAGTAGGTTCACTAACTTTTCAAAATAAAATGTCTGATCCGATAAGTTGAGTGTTGTCACAAAAATGTGGTATGAAGGAGGGAGTGCTCTCAAATCAATGCAAACGAGAGATGTTTCAGTGACCTCCTCTCCCAGGGCTAGAAGTGATGCCCTTAACTCTGCAACTCTTCGCAATAAATCTTCCATTTTCTCATTTTGTTTGAGCTTCAGTGTGTGTAACTGACTCTACAAATTTAGTATTGTACTTTTATTCTTGGCCTCGTACACTGTGCTCAATTTATCCCACACTTCTTTAGCTGATTTGGCATCACAAATGTGGGGTTACATGTCACCAGACACTGCAAAAAATATGATCACCTTGGCCTTCTGATTGGATCTATCAAACTATGTTTGTTGTGTTGTATCAGTTTTTGATCTAGTTAAAGAACCATCCACAACATTCCAAATCTCTTCAAACTCAAGTTGTGTCTTGATTTTTGTCTTCCATACTGCATAGTTATTTCCTCTTAGAAGTTATGAATCTAGAAGAACTAATTTGGGGGTATCGATTCCCATTTTGCAAAATCAATTGAAAAAGGGTGAGGCTCTTATCACTCCAGGTATACGGTCTCCCAATCTATATACCGTCAGTCTAATATACCGAACCTTTCTATATACGCGCCCTTCAGATATACCCATCGGTACGATATAAATGCAATTTTCATGCATCCCCCATTTGGAAAATGTTTCTTAGAAGGAAAAATTTTACATTGCCTCGAGGGATGAGGAGAGGAACATTAATAAGAAAATTAAAAAATAGGATTTCTTCAATTTCTAATATTTTATGACAAGATAGGATATTTAAATGATTACTAGTGTAGTGAGGGTAATTAGGTAGCTATATTAGGCATTAAGTGCAGTAGTGTCACGATGGATTTACCCATAAATGCTTCCTAGAGGCATTGTTTATATTGAACGCTACGAGAGAGATCCGAAGAACTCGTGAGTGATACAAAACCAAAAATTTCACCATTTTTTATTACAAATCTTTGCTAGTTTTAAAGCAGTTACAATGGTTTGCGATTGAATATGGAAACCTAAAAATTAGTACAATGCACTGAAAAATATATTAAAATATTACATTTTCATCCAATATGCAAAAAAATTGAATGACATGCAATTTTTTTAATTTTGTAAGGCCCTAGTGGCCTCCGGAGCTCAATACAGCTCTCTGTGTGAAAAACCACAAAAAATGGCTAAAATGTAGTTTTCAAGCACCCCCCTTTGGAAAATGTTGCTCAGAAGAAATTTTTGTGCATTGTCTCGAGGGATGAGGAGAGGAACATTAATAAGAAAAGAAAAAACTAGGGTTTCTTCAATTTCTAATATTTTATGATGAGATAGGATATTTAAATGATTACTAGTGTAATGAGGGTAATTCCCTCATGGTTTATCTTGATATAAAGGCATGAGTCCATTTGAGGATAATTAAAACCATCATATCGTTGGCCAATTTTTGAATTAACGAGTCATTGAAACTCTTCTTGGAGATTTGAACTTTTATTCCTATTTGGTCCTTCAATTTCATATCCATGATCAATTCATCTTCTACTTCTATCATGAGCACTTGAGTAACATATACTCAAGATCTTCTCAACTTGAAAATAACTTTGGGAAATGCATCATTGATGAAGAAATATTTATAAGTATTTGGTGTAGGCATGAAAATAGTTGATATTTTGTGTACTATATTAATGAAATTGTTATTGGTTATGGACTCCCTCACATGTTCATGATCATATTTCTTCATTTGTGAAAAATGAGAGATATGGGAGTGCAAATCTTCTACTATTTATAATTTATTTTTAACTTGATTTTCATGATATTACAACTGCAGATAGAACATGAACTAAATAGTAAAACCACTCACTATCACATTAATGTAGATTTTAAATGTGTCAAATAAGACCGTCTTGTTCAGCTTGGTGTCTCGGCCCCCAAATGTCCCTTCTATGGACACTTGGAAACCCTATCCCACATTTGTTAGTATTTTAATAAATCCCAAAAGGCTTGGAATTGGATTCACTCATTCTTTCTACCTTTTAGACCAAAAATTTTCACCTTGCAACATATTTGGTTAAGCGATAACCCTAGAATGCCTCACATGTTTGGCCAAATTTTTCATGCTTTCAGAGGGGAAATTATTTTTTGGCTTTGGAAAGAAAGGAATTCTTGTTTATTTTCACATGTTGAAGTTGATCAAAATTTCTCTATTTATAATAAGTCGATGGTTATCTCTAATGTGTTGATGCAGATACAAGTGCAAGCATATAAGGTGGCCCTCGAGGTGGAGCACCTCCAGACCCTCCTTTGTCGCTGGGGTGACACCCCGTGTAATGTTTCTCAGGAGCCACTATCTCCCTCTTAGTGCTCTCTGCCCCATGGCAGTCATCCTCAAGGTGGTCTTCGGAGCCGCTCCTAACGTTGTTCATTTAATCATGTTCACCGGTCCCCATGGAGGAGCTTCTTTCCTCTGCCCCTAGCTCGCCACCATGGTTGGGGATCCCCTCCTCCATGGATGAGAATTGGAGATCATTAATAAGATTATTATGGTGGTGTGGTCCAAGTTTCAGGTCCAGGTGTTGAATATTTTACAAGATATTGCACTTTTACTAAAACTGGGTTTCCAAATATGAGATTTAGAGCTAAATTTTGTCTTCCAGATGCTTGTTGGGGAGTGTATGCTTTGCATGGGGACCTGACCTCATAGGGTTAGTTAAGTATGTCAGTTATGAATATTTTCTAATAATAATGAGGTTGTTTAATAGTCACATTTTTATGAACAATCGTCAAGCATCCAAACAATTTTTTAACCCTCTTGAAACCCTAACTAAGTAACAACTTGGAAGAAAATGGGTATATTGAACCATAATTGTTTTTTTGAGAAAAAATTATGATTTTATGTTGTAGAGGACTCCTAAAAATTTCTCCAAGTGTGATTTAGGATTATGGTTGTATGTGGACCCCACCCAAAAAGGAAAGTTTCTAAAAAGTTTCAGTTTGTGAAAAAGTTCTCCATTGGACCTATTGAATAAATTACCATTTATGGAATCATAGGAGTTGTAATAAATTTATATGATTATTTCATATCATGGTTGAGGTCCTAGGATGCAAAGTGTGCCCTATTTATGAGGATTGGTTTTTAGGCAGTTTTGGGGCTATTTGGAGCAGTCTAGGAACAAAGCATTTTTAGAGGTACTTCAGGTGGTTTAATGACTTGGTTTGAATTGTTTCATTATTATTACTTAAATATGTTTCCAATGATATATCATACTTGATTTTTTTATAATATATGAGAAAATTATGACTTGTTCTTTGAATGTCAATTTTGAGGGTGCTTGGTTGTGCATGCTCTTATGAGGGTTTCATAGTGTGATGATTTTTTTGAGTTTTTATCATTATTTATGGAGATTTTTTAATACTTAGAAAACATGTCTAAGTGTGTGGCATGCCTTGGTGAATTTTTTTTTCATCTAGAACACTCCATGGTTGGCGAGTTGCTTGTTTTGGGGTTGTAGGACTTGTTGTGTCCTAATGGAGGCCTAGAAGGGTCTTGGTGATCTTGGTGACCTACATGGACTTATGGGTTCTATTTTTATGATTTTATTATGATGTGGAAATGCATTTTACTATATGAAGGCCGAACCATGTGTTTTCTAATGAATGAGAGATGTATAAAAGCAAGTTAAAAGGTTCATTTGAGCTAGTTGTGCATGAGAGAAAAAATACGACCTAGAGAGGAACTTGTGGAGGTGTGAGAGGTATTTGTGACCTGTAAGATATGGAGATTAAGATGTGAATATATTATATATATTTTTATAAATATGGAGAGCTAGGGAAAGTTTTGAAATTAGATTGAAGGACGAGGTTTTGGGCAAGAAGGCTTGATAGAGGTTTTGAAGAAGATAGAAAGGAGAGTGAGATTCATAGAGTCGTCATCAGTTACAACAAAAAATTAGATATGGCATTCATATTAGATAGATTTATTTTGTGCTAAGTCATCAAGGTGGTTGGTTCCTCCTTGTATAGTTGGTGCTCTACTAAACTAGGGGGTGGTGCTCTTTGTAAGGTTGGTGTCCTACTAAACTAAGGGTTGGTGCTCCTAGTGGGTTTGGTGCCTCACTAAATAAATCTCTTGTGATGTGTTATATTAATGAGCATCCTTTTTTTTTGGTATTATAATAATATGTTCAGTGGGTTTTCTTCCCTTTGAGGTTTTCCCACTTTATATCTTGTGTTCAGTGTGTTATCTTGCTTATGTGGACGTTGTACATGATTTGATTGAAGGCTAAATGGTTGAATGAATCATGAATGATAATGTAATGATTGAATGAAGTTTTATTTTATATTTGATTAAAGAATTCATGCCCCCCCCCCCCCATAGTCCATTGTTTTTCTAACAAGTGGTATATGAGCAAGGTCCTTGTGAAGTAAGTTTAACCACTTTAAGGAGATCATTGAAGAACATGTATGGCAGGTAGTCTAGTTTAAAGTAAAGTAACTCCTCTAGTCATAATGAAATCATGTTTGAAACCCTTTTGGTTTGATATATGGAAATTCAATCTATGAGGTTTGCACTCCCATCTCTAAGTTTTAACCTAATATAGTTGATGAAAATATTGATGAAGATGACAAATCTGATCTTAAAGTAGATCACCCTAAAGAAGAAGATAAAGGTGTTAAAGATGACCTATAGAAGAATAACTTGAAGGTATCTCTAGACATGTTTGAATCTATAAAGGAAAAAGGTAGTTCTTATAGTGATTTTGAGAGTGAATATAGTAGTGTCAACTATGACACATTTCTCATGACATGTGACAAGATATACAATGAACCAAGAGATTTGTGAAATTGATTTAGCTGAGAAAGATGTGGATGTGAGTCATGAAGTTCTAACCCATGAAGACATGCAATGAAGAGTTCAAAGAGTGACCTGTCAAAACGGTCTGTTGACACTATGAAGATAAGGATCATATGCAGAGGTTGAGATTCATTGTAACTAGTTGCAAGCTAAGAAGGACATGGATTTCTCAAGAGAGAATCAAGATAAAGGGACATCATTCTATCAAGAAAGTTATGAGTTCTTATTTAATGAATATTCATTTTATTCAAAAAGTGAGCATAGGATTTTATGTAGACAAGTTGAAGATGGAAAATTTGTCTTCAAATATTACTGAGGTGGAAGCAAATGATATGCCTATGTGGATGAAATAAGGTGTGGTATTAGAGTCCTGAAAGTCATGAATTCCAGTGATCAGTGGTGTTACCAAGAGTACAAGGAAAGTTGATTTATTGATCATGGTATAGATGGTGTTTCATAGGTATGAAAAGAGTAATAAAGATGTTTTGTTTTCCAATCCATTTATTTAAGATCTATATGTTGTCTTAATGATCATTTTACAAGTCATGATGAGAGTCATCATTTGTCTTAAAGATGTGTAACTATCAATTTTAAGGGGGTATCATGTTGTCTTGAAGGATTTGTTATCAAGAGGAGTTATTAGTCCATCTAGTATGGAGCGCTTGTAATAAGGAGCATTCAGTTGTTTTTAAAAGGAGTATATCATGAAGGAAGGACATTATGTTCTAAGAAGGATAGTTAACTATCAAATGATGCTTGAAGATAGAGTCAGCTAACAGAAAATTATGTTAATTTAAGAAGGATCTAAGTGGTTTGTAAGGTCTCTTAGGATCCATTGAAGGACTTGTGAAGTCATGATCAGGGATCTAGTGATATAGATGTGTCTCAAGATAGTTCATGAAGTAAGTTTAAGGGTCAAATATGAGAAGGTAAATCACAATTATAGTTGGATACATTTATGATGTTTTAAGCCATATTGACAAGTATTGTGTATCTAGATTACATAAAGGGAGCTTGCAAGATGTATTTTTCAACCTTGAAGAATGAAAATTGTATACCTTAGCTTGGAGTATTATTGTGGACTTCATTCAGGTATGTTTTGATGGATGTCTTACAAAGTATAAAAATGGATTGAAGACTTATTATGAATAAGGACCAAGTGATTATGACGGTTCAAAATTTGCATTGAAATTAGCTCCATCCCAAATGAAGGCTTGAAGATGTTAGGAGACAATGTTGCAAATTTGATGAGCCATGAAGACCACTACAAAGTGGCAGATTGACAGTGTTGTATGAAGATGATCTAGGAATTTCTATATGAAGACTTCAAACAATTAAAGGAGATATAAAGTATCTACAAGTGTCTTAAGACCTTATTATTCCTATGAAGGCTTCTAGTAAAGAACAAAGTTTCTTGTCTCCAGGGTGAATATTTGAGAAGGCTTGGTGAGTACTGTCATAGCCTTGAAGATGTGTTAAGGCCTTAAAAGAGTGTGATAGACATAAAAAGGTAATAATTTTAATTTTTTCTCCTCCTTAAGTGATTGAATTTCATTAGAAAGAGAATTTTTCATGTAGCAATAGGTGAATAATGGTTGATTAAGTACCTTTTTCTCCTAGAAGTTTGAAGTTCGTGTACAATGGGTAATTCAAGGGGAATTATGAGTTTTTTTCAATAAGAATGCTATGGAAAGATATGTTGACTCAGTAAACATATGTACTGCTGAAGTGTATATGGCTCTAATCTTGAATGAATGTAAGGATTATTCTATGAAATTTAACTGGTTTAGACAGTGTCAAATGGCTATGGGTGTGAAGAAATATGTGATGACGTTAGGTGTTCAAGAATCTAGGTGGCCCTAGTGTGCTTCATCAAACATTTGCATACAGGTGTGAACTATCATAAGAGATCAAATACATGGAGTATTTTCAAAGGTATGTCAAAGATTGGTCTATATTTGTATTAGGTCTTATTTATTCCCAAACAGTCAAGAAATTAGGGAGCTATGATTAGTGCTGTCAAATCAATGAGAAGGTATTGAAGGAATAGAATGGTTTTTTACTAGTGTGAGCTTGAAGGTTGATGATGGATGAAGAATGAGATATGTAAGTATTCCTAGGTAGGAAGAGCATAAAGTGACAGAGTCTTAAGGATCAATATTGGTTTGAGAAATCATAATAGTGTCATTAAAATGATAACCATCAAGTTTGTTCAAGGTAGAGTTATAGTCATATCTAGAGAACAAAGTATATTTTGTTTTTGGTCTAGTTTGTAGATGTTTGGTAACCTAGGTGCTACTATGAAATCTTTTGTGGAGGTCAAATCTAGACAAGGTACTTTAAATAAGGTATGTTTGAGATTTAAGAAGATAGTATGACTTTTAAGTTCTCAAGTTTATGGCTAGTGATCTTGTTTAGGTATATGATGCCTATTTGGGTTTAAATTATCATGAGTATGAAGATATGAAGATGTCTAATTTATCTCATGAATGAATCCTTAACCTATGTTTTCATCTTATGGAATTGAGATGTTATGAAGGATAATCAATGTTGAAGACTACTAAGTTGATTTAATTAAGTCATCAAGAGTAAATGAGGCATGATCTCAGGGGGATTAGGTATGGTATATCTTGAAGATGTTTAGAGTCTTAAAGGACTTATATTAAATTTGGTATATATACTATGATGAATCACCAAAGTACCAATAAGCATCAAGGACTATGTTGGAAGTCGTTAGTTGACCTAGGATGAGTCAAAGTGGAGAGTTTTGATGCATTTGTGTACAAGGTATGAAAATATTCTTGGCATTGATTTTACATGTTGTGAAGTCAAATGAAGATGGTTCTAGAGTTATATTAGATTGTAAAAGCATTCATGAAGATCAAGAAGAAGCATGGTGGTGTTCTTAGCACTATAAGGTCATGGAATCAGGTCTGAGTATGTTAAGATGGGAATAAAGTTTGTGCTAAATGGATATTTTATTATTAAGGTCATGAAGTAGGACCTTGAAACTATGATGTGATTGATAGTCCCAAAGGGAGTTTTTCAGTACTATTTTTTTTGAAAAGGTATTCTAAGTTTTAGTTGATTGAAGGAAACATAATTTGGTTTCATACTATATCTAGAGGATAGGGGGAGTTATGCATATTCAATTAGCTCCTTAAGCAGGTATGAAATCAAGGTTACATGAGTGTCAGGTGTCAAGATTGATTCATTCATGTGTCTTACATTTAAGAACTAAGATAGATATTTGAGTGAAGGATGAAAAAAATTCAAGGATGCACATATTCAAGAAGTTATTCATAAGTAAGTTGTAGCATGGTACAAATATTCTAAGAAGTTGTTCACATAACAAGTAAGTCAGGATATTGTGTTCAGCATCTATAAATTAAGTACATTATCCAGGGGGAAAAGTTATGACATGAAGGTATTCTAAGGATATGAACAAATAATGTTGTGTTGATATTTTTTTTTATTTTTGTCATGAGTACTTAGTTTCTATTGTGGGTAATCCTAGTATGTTCTTGAGCATGAATAAAAAGTGTGGTGAGAGGTTCAAGTTTGAATGAAGATGGTTAATATCAAAAAATGTCATCCTCTGTGAGTGTCATATCTATTTCAAATAGCTAAGATTATCATCCAAGGAGGAGGAGTGATGACCTAAGAAGGATCTAATGGATACAACAAGAATGAGGTTAGAATATGGTAAGAAGTTCTGAGTCATTTTTTAAGGAGTGTATCAGTTTAGGGGGAGTAATGAGCATGTTCAAACAGGTCCATAGATCATCAGTAAGTGTTGAAGATAAGAGTGTGTATTAAAAACCAAGAAATACCAAGTTGAGTACGTTGTTGTCATTGTGCTTGTTTTCAACTTGTCATATAGAATTTTTCATTAGATTTCAAAGGGGGGGAGTGTGCTCATAAACATTAAAATAATTCCGTAAAGAGTCTTGTAGGTGTTTACATATGTGGTTTCCATGAATGTTTCTGAAGGTGGTTGCCATCAATGAAAAAGAGGGAGATTGTTGGACATAGTGTCTTATTTGTTTTCATTGATGTCAAGTGTCACATTTATGTCAAAGATAGTCAAGAGTTTTCATTGAGATAGTATGAGGTGGCATGATGAGTTTGCATGGTTGTAGAGCCATGATGACTAGGTGATATTGCATGGTTTAGGGCATGGTTCAAGCATGTATGGTCAAGAAAGTAGTGTATGAGCTTCTAAAGGTGGAAAAATGATGGTATAAGGTCAAGCATGGTTAGAGAGGTGTCTAAGAGGTGTTAATGAGTTTGTAATATTGTTATCAGGTTTGTTTATGAGAAACATGCATTGGGACATGATATTCTGGGCCTAATCCTAAACCTAGTTCAAGAATAATGAGATGGTAGAATGTGAAATGCAGAAGATAAGATTGGTACAATCATGTTGAAGGAATTTTGAGATTTCATGATAGGTTTAGATGATGTATCAGGTCATAAATCAGGTGTTAAGTACAAGTTCTAGGTTATATTGAAGCAAGACTATGAAGACAAAGAAAGTTGGCATGGGTATCTCATGTTGTCTAGAGATTTTTAGAGGTAATAAGGAATGGATGAGCATTGGGATAGATGAAGGAGGTTTTTTTGATGTTGTGTGTCAAGTGTCAAGTCTAGTGATGAATATTTTGTAAGATATTGTGTTTTTACCAAAAACTAGGTTTCCAAAGGTTAGTTTTTGAGCTAAAATATGACTTTCATATGCTCGTTGGGGAGTGTGTTATTTTCATGTGCACCCAAGATCCTGTTGGTAGTTTATTAGGTAATTCATGAATAATTTTCCAAGAATAATGAGGTTGTTTTATCATCACATTTTTATGAACAATTGTTAAGAAGGTAACTTACTTTTTAACCCTCTTGAAACCCTAGCTTTGGAGCGAATTGAGAGATCTTGATTATAGTGACCCATAATTGATTTTTTGAGAAAAATTTATGATTAGAGGTTATAGAGGTCTCCTCCATATTTTTCCATGTGTGATTTAGAGGTTCTGGGTGTATGTGGGCCCCACACAAAAAGGATTTTGTTTGGAAATTTTTAGTTTTTTCAAAAGTTTCCCATTGAAATGAAGGACTAATTTATCATTTATTGAATCACGGGAGTTTTAATACATGAATATGATGGTTTCCTCTCATGGTTGTTCCTTTAGGATGTAAATTGTTTCCTATTTATAATGACTGGTTTTTAGGTAGTTTGGAGCACTCTCGGAACATAGTAGTTTTAGAGGTGCTACATGTGGTTTAATGACTTGGTTTAAAATTTTTCATGGTCTTGGTTTCAATATATTTCCAAAGATATATAATAATTTCATTTTTTGAGGTATATCTGAGCATGGTATTGAAACTCATTCTTTGAAGGCCAATTTTGAGGGTGCTTGGTGCACAAGAACAAACATGTCTTGAGATGTTTTCATGGATTGAGATAACGATGTAGAGATTCTAGAGGTATGTTTCCATGCCTGTTTGAAGATTATTGATGATGTTCCTGTAACAATGATTATAAGTGTCTGTGATTCCTTGGTGAAATTTTTTTTGTCTTTAACATTGTCTTTGTTTATGACAAGATGTGTGTTTTGGTGGTTCTAAGGTCTATGTGGAGACCTAATGGAGATAATTAGAAGCATAGATGGTGATCTTGACAAACCTATATGTTTTCATATATGATGTCCTCATCATATTTTTATCATTTTTGTGATGATTTAATCTCTATGGAGGCCAACCTACTTGTAATGGATGAACAATACTTGTATATAACCAGTTGTATTTACTCATTTGAGAGTGTTAGAGAGTTATGGGAGAATATCAAATTTAAGAAAATTAGTAAGAGTAGGCATATGAAGGAAAAAATGAAGTGGATGAGAC
This sequence comes from Taxus chinensis, assembly GCA_019776745.2. NCBI lineage: Eukaryota > Viridiplantae > Streptophyta > Pinopsida > Cupressales > Taxaceae > Taxus > Taxus chinensis. The sequence continues at coordinate 10,583,703 of CM034147.1, forward strand.
CTTGAATATTTTAGTAGGATACCTAGACTATGAAGATTGTATAAAGATGGTGAGATCGAAGGAGGTCATTCCATACATGACCTAGTTGGACAAGATTACTGTAATTTGTGTGCATGAGGATAAGTGAGCTCGAGAGAAGTGTGTGGAGTGTTGTAGGGGGTCAAGGGAAGAGATGAGAAGAGACATAAATAGTTGAAGGAAGAGGCTTTTGGCAAGAAGGCTTGAGATAGGTTTTGAAGAAGATAGAAAGGAGAGTGAGCTTCATATAATAATCATCAATTTTTGCAGCAAAAAATTAGTGAGGGAATTCATTTTTTATGTATTTAGTTGGTTCTGAGTCATCTACAGGGTTGGTGCCTCCTTTTAGAGTTTGTGTTATAATAAACTAGGGGTTGGTGCTCCTTGTGGGGTTAGTGCCTCACTAAATAAATCGCTTGTGATGTCTAATATTCATGAGAGTCCTTTGGTTTGAGTAATATAATCAAAGTTTCAATGGGTTTTCTTCACTTTGAGGGTTTCATGTATATATCTTTTTTCATTGTGTTGTCTTGCTTATGTGGATGTTGTGCATACTTTGATTGAATGTTATAATGGTTGAATGAATCATGAATGATTGAATAGTTAAGTTTGATGGATCACACATGTATAAGCAATTGAAGTAAAACAAATTATATGACTACTCCCCCCCCCCCTCATTCATTTTACTTCGAACATCTTTATGTCGATGCATTTTATATTTCTTCTCAATTTGTTCTTCCATGTGTATTTTTTGGGTTGCAAGGTGTAATGCATATCTTCGTTAATCGCCCTCACCCCATTTTCATCATTTGGTTTTAGAGAGAGACTTATTTCCTTTCAAGTAAATCCATGAAAAATAGTTACGACTTTCCATAGTTGCAATTATGAGTAGAAAATCGTTACTGACATATTCTTGTGGGTTAGTATTGGGTAGAATGTGTGTGTGAGAGAGAGTGACATAGCAAGTTTGTGAATTTACATAGTACATATTGTGGGTTGAGTGTCATCGCGGGAATCTTTCAACAAAAGGATTATTGGGTAGAAGGTTGTAGAGATTAAGGTAGTGAATTTCATATAAAGAAAAAGAAAAATGGCACTATAGAAAGATGAAAATATTGAGGTAGTGAATTTCAGAGAAAGAAAAATAAAAAATGGCACAAAATGAAACAAAAGGAATGTAGGAAGCTAAAATCAGGGTGAAATATTTGAGGAATTGGCCAAAATGATATCACCCATGCAAGTTACTTTAGAGGCCATATAATTTGAATATTTTCATGGTGGTGTTGTGGAAGATCATAGTAATGATGAATTTTTACCCACGTAACAAGGAACATAGACTACTAATACTAATGTGAATGCGAACAAAAATGTAAAAGAAGAAGCACAAGATTGTCTTAAGGATATAATGCTCCATGTAATCAGTAAGATGGGGATTGATCCTACGTTGTATACCCCTTATTATTCTTGTAGTTTGGAACTAAGATATCTCATGTATTAGATAAAAATATGGACAAATATTTCCAGTATGAAGATATGGAAGATCCTAAAAATATCAAGTTTTTGTGCATGAAATTGAAAGTTCATGCATCTCTTTGGTGGTAACATATCTAGACCAACTAAGGGCAGCATGGCAAGAAGAAAATAAAGACACAGGATACGTTGGTGGAGAAGCTCAAAGAAAAAAATTGTGTAGCTTACCAGCTCTACAAGGTATGCAAAAAAGGATCTTAGTGTGAAACAATACACTAAGGAATTTTACCAACTCACCGTTAGATCAGGACATGTGGATATCTAGACACTAAAATTTGGTAACTTGTCCTTATGTAATGCCAAGTTTGACCATATATAATTGCTAAGACAAATACTCACAATCATAATCCAATCTCCTCATCTCTCTAACCATTCTACATAGGCTCTACTCTTTCATTAATTAAGGGGATATTATTTAATTAAACTACCACAAAATATGTGATGTTCATAGCACAAATTTCCATTTATGTTTTCATCTTTCCAGTTCAAAAACATACAAAAGGCTCAGGATGTACGATTTAGTCTTGGACAACCTATACAATCCCAATGTTATGCCCTTAACCTATTGCTTGTATTAGGATATGAGTAGCCAACTTGTGGCTTACCATATCATTTTATTATATCATTTATACTTCTTCATGCTTAGTAGGTCGGCCTTGGTGATGGCCATAGCATATGAATAGTATATATAGGGGATTGTAGGTAGTAGATGAATTAGCATTGGAGCATTTGAGTCTATTTTATGGTTTGGAGGTTGCCCCCTCAAAGTGGCGAAGCTATTCTAATTGCATATTGAGATCATTATTCTAAAATATTGTGTTATTTGGTGTTCTATTTCTTCTCATAATCTGAGTTATACAAGTAATTTCATTACAAATGGTATCAGAGCTGCAATCTGGGCAATAATTAGGGCAAAACCCCTAATATTTTATTTCCGCCATATATTATGAACCAAAGCAAATTGGTGGGAGATATTTTTACCAGAGTTGTGAAACATTTCAAGTAAGGTTCACTGAAAATTTTAGATTTTTTTGATTTATTTTGCAAACGTTATTACAAATTTATGGTTTTTCATAAAATCGCTCCCTAGGTTGCAAATTGTGGAATTTTCTCAAGTTCTTTACATTTTCGGAAAGCTCTCAAAAAACTAGTATCATTGTATTCTCTATTTTTTCCCTATTCAGAAGAATTTGTATAAAAACCCTAAACCCTAAGGTTTAACACCATGACGGGGCCTTCCACAAGAGCAAAAAGGAATCTGGTTACTCCAGGTAAAACCCCAAATAAAGATGGGGTAGTGATTGAAGAGTTGGAGTCATAAGGGGTAAATATAGATTCCTCAGCACTAGGGTTTACCTCAGTTGATCATAAGGTCATCCAACTTGAGTATGAGCTGTAAAATGTACAATCTGAGATGGCCTCTAAAGGAGACATAGACCAAATCAATTAGCAGTTGGATGCTATCATGCAACATGTAAAGGGTAAACAATATGGCCCAAATCTGCCTCATATCAACCAAGAAGGATCTTCAGTTCAAAATCATGGACAAAATAACCATGTTGGATCACTTTTCCAGCCCAATCAGAATCCAACTTATTCTCAACCACAGAACATGATGCCGAAAGTGGGTATGCGCAAATTTGATGGTAAAGATCCCCTGAATTGGAAAAATCAAATGGAGAACTTATTTGAGTTACATCAAACACCATCAGGACAAAAGGTGACATTGGCATCCTTGTATCTTGAACCAGACCAATTCGTTTGGTATCGATGGTTATGTGCTCAGAGACAGAAGAATGGTCTCAGTGTCACTAAGACAGTTTTTACCGAGGAGTTTCAATTGCACTATAGTTACAGTGTTTCAGAGAACTACTTTAGTCAATTAGCAAAGTTACAGAAAATAGGATCAGTCAAAGATTATGTGCATCAATTCCATAACCTATCCTTAAGGGTGGATAATATTCCAAAAGAAAATATGAATGACCTATTTCTTGGGGGTCTTAAGGACCACATCAAGCATGAGGTACATATGTTTAATCCACTCAAGCTTTCTGATTCTATTATCATGGCACGTCAAGCAGAGGAAAAAGTTCTTTATAGTAGGAGGCTGCCTTTCATTAACACCAAACACTGTAGTATCTCTTCCCCTTCATTCGCTAGGCCAATTAGACTGACTCCTCAACAAATGGAAGAAAAGAGAGCAAAAGGATTATGTTTTAATTGTGACAGTAAATACGGACTGGGACACAAATGTGCTGAGAAGAAGTTGTTTTATATTGACAGAGGCAATAAGGATAATGAGGAAGCTGAAATTATAGGAGAGGCTGAGGAACCAGTAGAAGATGAAGTAGAGGATCACCAACCTACAATTTCTTTCCATGCATTTTTAGGTATTAGTACTCCTCAAACACTCAAGGTTATTGGATACCTCAAAAAATAGAAGGTGGTGGTGTTTATTGACTCGGGGAGTACTCATAACTTCATAAATAGTAAGTTAGTTACCTGCCTCAATTGTTTATTTACCCAGCTCCAAAAATGCAAGTTATGATTGCAGATGGTAGGACAATCAAGTGCACAGAAAAGTGTCATAATATCAAGCTTTCCATGTGTTGGTCCGAAAATCTATCGCGTGGACAGATCTATGGATAGACGAGCCAACAGTGTGTAGGGCTTAGCCCCTCTTTGAGACAGCAAAGCGAAACTGGTTTATTGTTATTTCTACTAGCAGGAACCTATGCAAGTCTCACAGATTCTGCCTTCGGGGGTTGGGATCTCATCCCAGTAGAGTATTCCAGGCTGCGAAAAGAAAGGAATGAAAGAGGGAGAGGAGAAAGAACAGATCCGAAGGGAGAAAAGAAATGAATTCCAAAGCAGAAAGGTCAGAAGATTTATGTTTTTAGTTTGGTAGTAAACAGAGCCAAACCTACTTGCATAAATAAACAAAGCAATACTGATAAACAAATGACGGAAAAGTAGATATGAATCCAACAGATTAAACACATACAGATCTAACATAAGAAAGATCTAATGTATAACATAGCTATTGAGCACAAAGTCTGAATAATTGTATTACTGTTCTTTTCTGTTACAAGAAAGCTCAAAGTCTTTCTCTCCTCACTTCTATTTCTATCTAAAAGATGTTCACCTCTGAATACAATAAGTATTCCAATATTTATAGAAGATGAGGGAGAGAGAAGGCAAAATGGAGCCAACCACTTATTTACAAAATATCTAAAAGTCATGTTGACTTTGACAACTTTGATGGATGACATCATCATATGATGCAATATGGATGATGTCATCATTTGTGCCAACACATTTTAGACATTTCGAAAAGAAAGTTGGAGAATAGTGAGAAGAAGAAGAAGAAGAAGAAGAAGCAGAAGAAGAAGCTACTCATCATCATCATCCTGCGGCCGAAAAGGGGTTGCCTGTTTCTGATGCTGCTCAGGTGATGATATGTGGAACTGAGTGCGGTATTCCAAAAACTTGCTAATCATCGGCCCAAATTGATCCTGTGACGGATCCTTGTGCCGTTCACTGATTGCTTCGCAAGTCTCCCGCTCGTCTATGAGCTTTTCTAGGATTTTGGAATAATCTTTCCCCGTCTCGATGAGGAACCCGATGAAGTCCCTACAGGCCAGTAGGTTGTTGATAGATTCAATGTCGAATGTGACTCAATTCTGAGTCTCTGACATCCATACTGCATTCAGCCTATGATTCGGGCATCCTGACCCTCTGATATTTGTACTTCATCTCTTCCTCTGTCAGCTTAGCCTTTCCTCTTGGTTTGGTGGGTTTCTTGCTTGACGTAGACATGTGTTCTTTCGAACTCAGTTGCTGATCTGCATGAAGAAGAAGTGAGACCCAATCCAAAAAGGTTGAATTAGTCATTTGATCTTCCATTGGAATGCTAGCAGAAGAAAGAGTTAGAGATTTTAAGGCTCAGGGCACAGGGCGCATGAAAAATACAACTGGCGGGCCAAATAGATAAGGCGCACAGAAAAGGAATGTTGCAGAGGTTAAACTGGCGCCAAAGGCGCATGGCGCACGGATGTAGCAGATTGCATTTTATGGCAGAGCGCATGGGAATTGTATGTTACATTGGTATTCGGTGCGCCCTTTGGCACATGATGGACCATGTAACATGGATTTTTCATGCGCCAAAAGGGATATGGCGCGGCGCATGAAGGGTTTACACAACATCATGTTATTGCAATCGGGGATGCGCCTTCACCTTTATAGCTTCATACTTAGCGCGGAAAAAACTTTTGTTGCATCAAAGCTGGGTGCGCCCATTGGCGCATGGAAACGGGATGCAACATGGACGGATGGTGCACCAAAGGCTTTTAAGGATGCGCAGGATTTAGCACTTGTAGCATGCGAGATAGGCACGCCTTGAGGGAGCATGAGTTCATAGATGCAGCAGGCCGAAAGGGTATGCCATTGGCGTGGATTTTGCAATCATGTATCAGGGCAGGTAGATGCGCCATGAGGGGCGCAACTGTTCTTAAGTGTTGCAAAACATGACAGATGCACCAAGGAGAAAAACAAAAAACTTAACTCTTAAAGGGGGTTTTACATGATTCTTAGATTTCTTCTCCTTTTTTCAAAGGTTGCTTGGGACATGCTCAGTGGGCAAACGAAACGATTAAAACCAAGAGGACTACAAGCCACGGTTTCAATAACAATGACCCCTTCTACCAACAGATCTGGAAAGAGGGAAGGATAGCATGGAGGAGGAAAAGACAGCAAACGAGACGGGACAGCATAGGCGGGGAACAGCTAGTTCAATCCAATTCTCATTTAAACCAACGGCTAACAAGCCAAAACACAGACCAAGAACACACCAGGAATTGAAAGCACAAAAATGCACAAGAGAGAAATAACACCTCTTACCTTGGATATATAGCAAAAAGTCGCAGAGCGGGTCCACAGGGCGATGAAAACGATGGATCAGAGGCTGACAAGGCGCAGAAAAATCACGTGCTCCGCAAAAGAATAAAAATGACACTTTGGGCGCGCACTTATATATATAGAAAAACTGGTCATAAATGTGCCAACCACTTTTTTAAATGGCACATAAAATTTGTTGTCGACAGGGGAAAGCATGCTGCCCTTTGGCGCACGAAAGTATTTGACAGCAGAAGATTAAGTGCACCTTTGGCGCATCAAATGTATTGTCGACATGAAGTTATGTGCGCCCTTTTGTGCACCTAAGCTTTGTGTTGCAATGAGATGATGTGCGCCCTTTGGTGCACCAAAAAGTGGACGCAACAAAAGCAATTGTGTCGACACTAAGGCGCATGCGCCTTGGCGCACGCAAGGAAGAGTCTCAACATTCTTTGGCGCATGAAAAGATGTGTTAACACTGGAAAACCATGCGCCAAAGGCTTTTAAGTGGGCGCACCAAAACTTAGTGCTACAAGGAAAATCCATGCGCCTAGCCAAAAAAGGATAAAAAGGACTAAGTTCAAAAACTAGATTTCCCAGGAAGGGAGGGATCCCTAACGAGGGATCGAAACAAAATTTTCGGTATGGTTATCGGTAAAATTGCCATTGTCAATTTTACGGGATAACAGCTGGCTCCTTCTAGGGACTATCCTTGAGTAAAATCGGGGGTAGAGAATTCCAGATCGCTTGTGCCTATCCATTGGGTAACAGAGTCAAAAATAAGGGGGACTGGAGGGAGAACAAAGGAAACAAACAACAAACCAAAAGTAAACACACAACTAAAACAAACACACAACTGAAAGCGAACTGTACAATGAAGAGAGCAAGCTCTACTTCCTGAAAGATCTTCAAATGTTGCCCGCTATATGGAAGCGGGAGCTCGGTTCCATCCAGATATGAGAGATAGAAGCTATTCTCTCCGTTGAGCTGCTTGATCTTGAATGGTCCTCTCCACAGGGAATCGAATTTTCCATGCATGCCTTTTGGTTCTCTTCGCTTGTCCCACAAGAGGACAAGGTCTCCCACTTGAAAATTTCTCTGCTTGGCTTTCTTATCGAACAGCCTCTTGACTTGATTCTGATGTTCAGTGATCTTGTCGACCACTCTTACTCTCTTTTCTTCAAGTTCCGCAAGATACATGATTCTCTTTTCTAGAGAATTCTGGAAAGTTTCATCTTCTATGGCTCGTGCCAAGCGCAGAGCAGGGAGTTCAACAGAAATGGGAAGCTCAGCATCAGTGCCATATAACACTTGAAAAGGTGACATGCCGAGACATCTCTTGGGAGTAATGCGGTCCGCCCACAAAGCATCATATAAGGACTTGTGCCACATTCGTTGGTTTGCTTCCACCAGTTTTCGTATGATGGTCACCAAGTTCTTATTGCTAGATTCTGCTTGATCATTTCCCTTGAGGGTAGTAATCTGAAGCATGGGCTAAAGTTATCCCATATTCGTAGCAAAAACTAATAACTTCTCGGGAGGAGAAGTTAGAAGCATTATCAGCAACGATTTTATTTGGAACGCCGAACCTGACAATGATATTTTCTTTGATAAAACTGCAAACCACCTCAGAAGTGGCGTGCTTGATGGGTATGGCTTCCACCCACTTAGTGAAGTAATCCATTGCTGTAAGGACATAGCTATGTCTGGCACTCGATTGGGGATTGAGTGCACCAATAAAATCAATTCCCCATTGCCTGAATGGTTCGTTGATAATGACCGGCCTTAGGGGAAGGGCGGCCAACTTAGGCTTGCCGACGAACTGTTGGCAAGGTTCACACTTTAGCTACCCAGGTAGCTGCATCTTGAAAGAGCGTCGGCCAATAATACCTGGCTCGAATGATCTTGTGTGTTGTCACGGAGGAAGAAAAATGACCTCCACAGGCTAAATTGTGAAAACTTTCCAGTAGTTTTGCTTGTTAGGGTTTGTCAACACATCACAAGAAGACACCGTCTATTCCGCGCTTGTATAGACCGTCATCCCAGATGACATACTTATCTTCACCTTGAGCTTTATAGTGTGCTTCTCCTTTGCAGTTAGGTGCATTGGGCATTCGTTGTAGGTAAGGAAGAAAGCAATGTCGGAGTACCACTCATCACTAGTCGCAACAAAGAGGACTAGGGGCAGAGAATCAGGTTTCCTCCAAAGGGCTTTGCTATTCATCGGATACAGTCGTTCTTTCTCCTTTCGGATTTTCCTGAATCTTTGTTTTCAGCCATGAGCTGACATAGGCCCTTGCCTCTTACTAGCTTGGTTGGTTTAATATCTAGGTCATACTCCTGGACCTTTGCGATCCAATTTCCTCTCAAACTTCCTAACTCCTGCTGAGTTAGAATTGATTTCACCGCTGTGTCGGGGACCAGCACCACCGTATGCGAGTTTAGAATGTAATACCTGAAATTTTTTACTGCTTTGACAACGGCAAAGGCGTGCTTTTCCAATTGATTCATTTTGAACTCGTGAGGCTTGAGAGGAGAACTCATGAATGCAATCGGGGATTCAATGTCTTCGGAATTCTTTTGCATTAAGATTGCAGACACAGTGTGTTCAGATGCATAACTATACATGATGAAATCTTTAGAGAAGTCGGGACATACCAGGACTGGTGCGTGAGCAACGGAAGCTTTTATTTCTTCGAACGACCTTTTTCCTTCTTCACTCCATTTGAAAGTGGGTGATCCTTTCATCATGTTCAGTATGTGACGGGTCTTTTCGGCAAAGTCAGGAACAAAACGCCTAAGAAAGTTCACCTTTCCGAAGAGAGAATGAACACCGGTCTTGCTTGTAGGAAGAGTAAGGCTTTGAATAGCCTTAACCCTTTTAGTATCTATCTTTGTTCCTTCTTTGCTAACCACATGCCCTAGCAACTTTCCCTTCAGTGACTCCAAAAATAGAATTTTTTGGGATTTAGGGAAATCCCATGCTCTCGGCATCTAGCCAATACTTGCTCCAAGTGATCGCAGTGATCACTTCGTTGTTTAGAGAACACAGTTAAGTCATCTAAATAAACCACAATGACTTTTCCCATCATACCTTTGAATGCAAAGTCCATGGCTCGCTGAAAAGTGGCACCGGCGTTGGTTAAACCAAAAGGCATTCTGCTATAGGCGAATGTACCCCAGGGAGTAGTGAATGCTGTTTTGAATTAATCTTCAGGCGAGACTTCAATCTGATTGTAGCTTGAAAAACCGTCGAGCATGGACAGCATTTCTGATCCAGTTACCGCTTGTAGAACTTGATCCATTATCGGAAGAGGGTAGTTGTCTTTCAGCGAAGCTTGATTCAAATTTCGAAAGTCTACGCATATGCGTATCTCGCCGTTTTTCTTGCGTACTGGCACAATATTCGCTACCCAAGTACTGTGATGGATCGGGAAGATGATTCTTGCATCCAGCATCTTCTGAATTTCAGCCTGGATAGTGCCCGAGATCTTAGGATTATAGTGCCTTTGCTTTTGGCGAAAGGCCTTGACGTCTTCTTTCAGCGGAATGTTATGCTGAACGTCCTTTGGCTTGAATGACTTTAAATCGGTATAGGACCATGCCAACACATCCATATATTTTTTCAGCAACTTGACAAATTTCCGCTTCTCTTCATGCGTACAACATTTGCCAATGTTTACAAATTGCGGGTGTGTCTCCGAACCTATATTGACTGGTTCTGTCTCTGGGGATGAGTCGGGATCATCTCACCTCTTCTTTTTCACAAAACAGTCATGTCTGTCAAACAGGCTCTCTAGGGAAACCAGGCCCTTCGGAATTTTGTTTCCTTTGAGCTGGCATATGCCGTCTGTTCTCCTTTGATTCGTGGTTTTGGCCATTGATTGATTCACGGCATGTAGAAGTGGATCCTTCAAAATACAACTCGTCAAAATTTTCTGATTTTTCCAGAAAGGCAATGAGTTGATTATCATCGTTGAATACTTGCCAATGCTGAGAGTTGTCTGGCACGCTCGGGCGGAAAACCACCTCAATGGTGTATTTGTCTCATTTTCAAACCTGGGTGTGGGAGCATGAGAGATGCTGAAACGGCCAATGAATCATCCATATCATTTTGAGCTCTTGGAATTGCCTCTATCGAAAAGGCATCAAATTCCTCGATGTTGTCCCATACTGCGTTGCAGTAGTGCCTGAGCCTTTCATTTTTCACTTGGTAAATCCTTTTGACCTGATTTACAACTAGCTCAGCATCACCTTGCACTTTAGATTTTTAATTCCTCTTTCCTTTGCGGCTTGCATACCGAGTAACAGAGATTCATACTCAGCAGTATTGTTAGTGTTGAAAAACTGCAACTTGAAAGAAAGAGGAATTACCTCCTCTTCGAGAGATATCAACACAATTCCAGCGCCACATCCACTAGTCGCGCAACTGCCATCAAACTGCAAGGTCCAGATCTCATTAAGGTCCTTTTCTTGAACAAAAACACCCTTTGTACCCTGTCTCAGTAGACAAGAAGTAGTTCCCCATCCCTGATGATTCAAAAAGGATTTGGGCTTTGGGGTCCTCAGAGCTAGTAACCAAGTACTTCTTTTGTGATTCCGGTTCTAAAGTCTGCATCACACCTTTGACGGGAATTCTAGCTTTAGACCAGTCCATGTGAATTTCCCCACCAACTTCGCTGCAAAAACTTCTTCCCAGCAGAATTCCATAGGCTGCCAGAATGTCAGCGACAAGGACGGTCATTTTTACCCTTTTCAGGGAATGCCGCAAACGCAAATTGCGCGTCTTTGATTTGACCAATCAATGGCACTTGCTTGGTTTCCAATGAATAACATCTGCCGAAAGGTTTGGTAAGAGTGAGGCCCAAAGCATGGGCGACTTTCACCGGCATGACATTATCAGAAGCTCCGGAATCAATTATACAGTTGCTCAACTTATGGCCATTGATTAGGAGAGAGAGATAGAAAGGTTCTATCTTGCCTGATGCAGATGTTGAAGCAACATTTATGTGGGATTCAGGGGGAGTGGAAAGGATTCCTTTTGGGGAAACCTGCTTAGACGTAACAGCTTGAATCTGAATGTATTTGGTCAATCTTACAAGATGTTCGGGATTTGACTGAAGGTACTCAGCTTCAGACATTTGGATCTTGGTCTTTTTTGCATGATATATGATATCAAATGCGGCCAAGGGTTGCGCTGGTGAGGGAATGAGTCCTTCACTTCGCGATGGTGGAACAGGGTTACTGATCTTGATAGGAATATGAGGGGGCTGATTCGGAGGAGAGATGGGTGGAAAAGACTTCTTTGTAAAAGACTTAACAGGGAGTTGAGTAGGAAGAGGATTACCTCTTTTAGCAATGGTTGGAGGCGCGTTTGACACGCCCTTCTCCTTCTGCACATGGGCAGCAACTTCCGCTTCCTTTCCTTGCGAGCGGGTAAAAACAGCGTATGATTGTCCGCTTGCATAGCCCTGAGTACTCTCTTCTTCATCAGATTCATCCTCATCAAATTCCATGTATCCAATAGTAGAGTCGCCAGTCGGCTCACCGACATCTTGATCATCTTCGCCTTGAGACGAAGGTTCTTCATAGTACTGCTCTTCTTCTTCAATTTCGGCCAGAGCATTGACCGGAGGAGCTTCAAGCGCCAACCGTGGAGCAGTTGCAGGTAGGCACGGTCTTTGTGAAACGTTATTGGGAACGAAACTCTTTCGTGGAACATCCCGGTATGAGGAACTAGGAGCCTGGGCCAACTGCTTCTTCAATGCGAGCAAGTCGTTCGCCATCTTTTGGAATGCTGGATCAGACGAAGTAGCAGGCGAGGGATCTGAAGATTTGGATTTAGATGATTCCTTTTTCAACTCGCCAGATATTATCAAATTATCTTCTATCCGAATGGCAGCAGCCTGAGCGAGAACTAGGGTAGCTACTCGCTCCTGAAGGAGCAAGAAACTAACTTTTGAGCTCATGGCGTTCACGAAGAAACACTTCTGATTCTCCGGTGTTGGAAGCATGGCAGTAGGGACACGGTTGATTAATGCATTGAACCGGGTGATGAAATCGCGCATAGTCTCATTGGCTTCTTTCTTCAGGTGAGTGATCCGTGATAACAACGCAAATGCATCTTCTGAAGGCTTGTATCTGTCTTCAAAAGCTTCCCGCAAGGTTGCCCAACTGGTGATAGATGCGGCCGGCAAATGCTGAAACCATTCGGCTGCGGGCCCTTGTAGAGTTTCCAGAAAAAGGCGAACCGACACATCTTCGTGAGTCACGTCCAAAATACTGCATGACATAATGAATGCAGATATGTGGGAATCCGTGCTTTGATTTCCGCTCCCGTCGAATTTAGGAAAATTCTTTCGGTTTCCGTGAGGGAGCGCATGAACTGGATGTGGCAGTGCGAGAGGGCCCATAGCGTTTCCCCATGGTACCGCCATTTGAAAGGCTGGAAAAAGCACACGAGCTGGAAGGGTGGTTCCACTAAGCAGCAAGGCACTACAAAGGGATGTAGATGCTCCTTGTAAAAGACTTTTTCTTCGTGGAGGTGAGACACTCCTGGATGACCGGCTAGCTGAGCTTAGCGCTGAAAAACATGCCGGTGTTACGCTGAAATTGTGCCTTTGAAGCAGATCGAAAGTAGGATCAGCTTCTCCACGGGCTCTCCTGCTGCGCGTAAAAGGTTCACTTGCCAGCGTACCTTCCAGATCTGCGATATTATGGCGCAGATTTAAACTTTATTTTTGGGTGTACTGGCTGATTTTCTGGTTTTTCTGTCAAAAACCAGCAGCAGGCACTTTTCTAGATATTTAAAACTATCCTCTTCGAAAAACCGATTGCGGTTAATGACAAATAATAGCGAGGATAAGATGACAGGGAAGAATAGCAGGCTGATTTTCAGATCTGATTTTTACTTTTTCAGAGGGTTTCAAACTTTTTGGAAAACAGTCAAAAATTCAGATCTACGGAAAAATACTGACTTTTATAAAAACTCAGCGAACTAAAGATCTTTAGCTAAGCCCGATCTATGGATCTCAGAAGAAAATTTTCAATTTTGGACACTTTTTGCAAATTTTTTGGATTTTTTATCAAAAAGTTCAGACTTGCAAACAGGCAGCGATTTTCTTATTTTTCTGATTTTTCTATCTTACCACCTTCATAGATCTGACAGATCTATTCGATCCCCAGCGGAGTCGCCAAAAACTGTTGGTCCGAAAATCTGTCGCCTGGACAGATCTATGGATAGACGAGCCAACAGTGTGCAGGGCTTAGCCCCTCTTTGAGACAGCAAAGCGAAACTGGTTTATTGCTATTCTACTAGTAGGAACCTATGCAAGTCTCACAGATTCTGCCTTCGGGGGTTGGGATCTCATCCCAGTAGAGTGTTTCAGGCTGCGAAAAGAAAGGAATGAAAGAGGGAGAAGAGAAAGAACAGATCCGAAGGAAGAAAAGAAATGAATTCCAAAGCAGAAAGGTTAGAAGATTTATGTTTTTAGTTTGGTAGTAAACAGAGCCAAACCTACTTGCATAAATAAACAAAGCAATACTTATGAGCAAATGACAAAAAAGTAGATGTGAATCCAACAGATCAAACACATACAGATCTAACGTAAGAAAGACCTAATGTATAACACAGCTATTGAGCACAAAGTCTTAATAATTGTATTACTGTTCTCTTCTGTTACAAGAAAGCTCAAAGTCTTTCTCTCCTCACTTCTATTTCTATCTAAAAAATGTTCACCTTGAATACAACAAGTATTCCAGTATTTATAGAAGAAGAGAAGGAAAGAAGGCAAAATGGAGCCAACTACCTATTTACAAAGATATTTACAAAATATCTAAAAGTCATGTTGACTTTTGACAACTTGATGGATGACATCATCCCATGATGCAACATGGATGATGTCATCATTTGTGTCAACACACTTTAGACATTTCAACAAGAAAGTCGGAGAATAGAGAGAGAAGAAGAAGAAGAAGAAGAAGAAGAAGAAGCTACTCAGCTACTCATCGTCATCATCCTGCGGCCGAAAGGGGGTAGCCTGCTTTTGTTGCTGCTCAGGTGATGTGATATGGAACTGAGAGCGGTATTCTGACCCTCTGATACTTATATTTCATCTCTTCCTCTGTCAGCTTGGCCTTTCCTCTTGGATTTGATAGGCTTCCTGCTTGATGTTGACATATATTCTTGCTGTGTTTAATTGCTGATCTACAAGACATAAGTGTCTTTTCGAACTCACTGCTGATCTGCATGAAGAAGAAGTGAGACCCAATCCAGGAAGGTTGAATTAGCTCACTTGATTTTCCATTGAAATTCTTATCAGAAGAAAGATTTAGTTATTTTTAGGCTCAGGGCGCAGGGCGTATGAAAACTGCAGCTGTTGCAGGGCTAAATAGATAAGGCGCACAGAAAAGGAGTGCTTCAGAGGTTAAACTGGCGCCAAAGGCGCATGGCGCATGGAAGTTGCATATTGTATTTGATATAAGGGTGCATGAAAATTGTGTGTTACATTGGGATTCAGTGCGCCCTTTGGCGCATGGATGCAGATCGTGTAACATAGACTTTTCGTGCGCCAAAGGGATATGTCGCAGCGCATGAAGGGTTTACACAACATAATGTTATTGCAATCGGGGATGCGCCTGCGCCTTTATAGCTTCATACTTAGCGCGGAAAAAACTTTTGTTGCATGGAAAGCTGGGTACGCCATTGGCGCATGGAAACGGGATGCAACATGGATGGATGGTGCGCCAAAGGCTTTTAAGGAGGCACAGGTTTAACACTTGTAGCATGCAAGATAGGCGCGCCTTGAGGGCGCATGAGTTCATGATGCAGCAGGCCGAAAGGGTGCGCCATTGGCGTGGATTTTGCTCATGTATCAGGGTGGGTAGATGCGCCATGAGGGGCGCAACTGTTCTTAGTGTTGCAAGGGGTGACAGATGCGCCAAGGAAAAAAACAGAAAACTTAACTCTTAAAGGGGGTTTTACATGATTCTTAGATTTCTTCTCCTTTTTTCAAATTACTTGGACATACTCAGTGGGCAAACGAAATGATTAAAACCAAGAGGACTACAAGCCACGGTTTCAAGAAAATGACCTTCTACCAGCAGATCTGGAAAGAGGGAAGGATAGCATGGAGGAAAAGAATAAAATGAGAGACAGCAAACGGAGGGAAAAACCAGCTAGGCCAACATGTTCTCATTTCAAAACCAACCAACAAGCCAAAACACAAACCAAGAACACACTGAAGGAACTGAAAGCACAAAATACATGAAGAGAGAGGATAACACCTCTTACCTTGGATATATAGCGAAAAAGTCGCAAGCGGGTCCACAGGGTGATGAAAATGACGGAGCAGAGGCTGACAGGTCGCAGAAAAATCACGTGCTCCGCAAAAGAATGAAAATGACACTTTGGGTGCGCACTTATATATATAGAAAAACTGGTCATAAATGCGCCAACCACTTTTTTAAATGGCGCATGAAAGTTACTGTCGACAAGGGAAAGCGTGCGCCCTTTGGCGCACGAAAGTATTTGACAGCAGAAGATTAAGTGCGCCTTTGGCGCACCAAATGTATTGTCGACATGAAGTTATGTGCGCCCTTTGGCGCACCAAAGCTTTATGTTACAATGAGATTATGTGCGCCCTTTGGTGCACCAAAAAGTGGCGCAACAAAAATTGTGTCGACACTAAGGCGCATGCGCCTTGGCGCACGCAAGGAAGGTCCAACATTCTTTGGCGCATGAAAAGATGTGCTAACACTGGAAAACCATGCGCCAAAGGCTTTTAAGGGGGCGCACCAAAACTTAGTGTTACAAGGCAAATCCATGCGCCCAGCCAAAAAAGGCTCAAAAAGACTAAGTTCGAAAACTATATTTCCCGGGAAGGGATTTAACAACGTTTCGAACTCGAAGGATCCCTAACGAGGGATCGAAACAAAATTTTCGGTATGGTTATTGGTAAAATTTCCCTTGTCAATTTTACGGGATAACACCATGGCAAACTACCTATTAGACTCACCTATGTTTTTTATTTCTATGGGAGGGGTAGATATTTTTTTGGGTGTCCAATGGCTCACAACCTTAGGTACCATAGAGATTAATTTCCAAGAATTTTTCATGCGATTTCATTTAGATGGAAGGAAAATACAATTGAATGGGATGGTAGCTACGTCTCCACATATTATTAGCTCTCATCAGAGGCAGAAGGTTCTCAGAAAAGGAGTAGATGGATTTATAGAAAATTTATTTTCCATAGAAGTACAAAATACAGAGTCTTCAATGCCCCCTGATCTTCAGAAGATTGTTGATGCTCACTCATCTATTTTTTATGCAATTCCAAAGGGACTACCACCAGTTAGGGATCATGATCATGTCATTTAGTTGATTCCTGTGAGCCAAACACCTAACATCAGACCATACAGATACCCATATTCCCAAAAAAGTGAGATCAAGAAAATGGTACAGGAAATGTTGAAGGTAGGTATCATCAGGCATAGCCAGAGTGCATATTCTTCGCCAGTGGTCATGGTACGTAAGAAGGATGAAACATGGAGGATGTGTCCAGATTACCGAGAAGTCAACAAGTACACCATCAAAGATAAGTTTCCTATTCCTATAATTGATGATTTACTTGATGGATTGCATGGTGCTATTTATTTCAAAAAATTAGATCTTCATTCGGGGTACCATCAAATTTGAATAAGAGAGGAATATGTTCATAACACGGCTTTCTGGACTCATGAGGGCCATTATGAATTTTTGGTAATGCCTTTTGGTCTTACAAATTCTCCCTCAACCTTTCAAAGCTTGATGAACACTGTTTTTAGGCCATTTTTAAGGAAATTTGTATTAGTTTTCTTTGATGACATATTGATTTACAGTAAGACATGGGAAGAACACTTACAACATGTAAATAAAGTGTTGGAAGTTTTGGAGACACATACTCTCTATGCAAAGCCATCCAAATGTTCTTTTGGTGTACAAGAGGTAGAGTACTTGGGTCACATTGTATCCCATGAAGGTGTCAAATCTGATCCTCATAAGATCAAAGCTATGGTGGAATGGCCAAGGCCCATAACTCTAAAAAATATTCGTGGTTTCCTAGGACTAATAGGGTACTACAGAAGATTTGTGCAAGGATATGGTAGAATAACAACCTCACTCACTGCATTGTTAAATAAGGATGCCTTCTATTGGACAGATGTAGCCATTAAATCCTTTGAATAGCTAAAGGAAGCCATGTGCAGCACCCTAGTTTTCGCTACTCCCAACTTCTCAAAAACCTTCATTGTTGAATGTGACGCTTCAGGATCAGGATTGGGAGCAGTTTTAATGCAGGAGGGAATACCAATTACATTTGAGAGTTTCCAATTCAAAGGAAAATATATGCTCAAACTTGTCTATGAGAAAGAAATGATGGCTATTCTTCATGCGGTCAAGCAATGGAGGCACTATCTCATGGGTAGACACTTCAAGGTAAAAACCGATCATGATAGTCTCAAATACTTTTTGGAATAAAGGTTATCATCTGAGGAACAACAAAAGTGGGTAACAAAAATGTTGGGTTATGATTTTGAAATCATATACAAAAAGGGTAAAGAAAATGTAGTAGTTGATACGTTGTCCAGAAGGGATACATCCGCAGATGCCATAATATGTGGAATTTCCATGTTGATGGTTGATTGGGTGGATGAAGCCAAATTGGAATGGGATCAAGACAAGGATACACAATATCTAATACAGAATATCAAGTAAGGATCTATAACATCTAACAAATTTTAGTGGAAAGGTAATGTGTTATGGTACAAGGATAGGTTATAATTGAGTAAACATTCTGAGTTGAAGCATAAGATTCTTGCAGATCTACATGCCTCACCTGTTGGAGGACACTCTGGGTTTTTGAAGACATATCATAGAATAAAAAGAGAATTCTTTTGGGAAGGACTCAAGGGGGATGTACAAAAGTTTGTATTAGAGTGTTTAGTGTGCCAACAAAACAAAGGGGAAACAATTAAGTCACCAGGTCTGTTGCAACCCTTACCAATTCCTAGCCAAAGATGGGAGGATGTCTCCATGGATTTCATCACCGGATTGCCTTGTTCAGAGGGTAAGAATGTTATGTTGGTGATTATGTATAGGCTCACAAAATATTCCTATTTTTTTCCCTATCACATCCATTTGCAGCCATTACAGTCGCAGCTATTTTTTGGAGACAGTTCAAAGGCTACATGGAACCCCAAAGATAATAGTAAGTGACCTTGATCCTATTTTCACAAGTAATTTTGGACGGAATTATTTTCATGTTTGGGTACTCAGCTAGCTCACAGTTCATCTTATCATCCTCAAACTGATGGGAAAACGGAAGTGGTCAACAAATTCTTAGAGGGTTATCTACGTTGTTTTGTATCAGATAAGCAAGAAAGGTGGATTAAATGGCTACCACTTGCAGAATGGTGGTATAACACATCTTTTCATACCTCTTCTCAAATGACCCCATTTTTAGGATTATATGGTTACCATCCACCTTCTATCAATTCTTCTTTGAGGGTGCAAACTAAGGTTAGAGATGTTGAGGAACACATTCAACATCAACAACAGGTTTTGGCTAGTTTGAAGGAGAATTTAGCATTGGCACAAAACAAGATGAAAAAACAAGCAGATCAACACCGTAGTGAAAGGCATTTTGAAATTGGTGACTGGGTTTTTGTATGTCTCCATACTTACAAGCAGATGTCCCTACAGCAACAAAAAAAGGACAACAAACTTGCTCCTAAATATTATGGCCCTTATCAAGCTCTACAGAAAATTGGCAGTGTTGCTTATAAACTAGAGTTATCTCCATCTTCATGCATACACTCAATATTCCATGTTTCCTACCTGAAGAAGGTTATTGGACAGAAATTTGAAGCCTAGACAAAGTTACCAGAACTTGATGAGGAAGGAAGAATCATTTTGGAGCCAGAGAAGATTCTGCAAACACGTACTAAGAGGCTAAGAACCAGAGACATTAAGGAATATTTGATCAAGTGGAAGAATCTGAGCTTAGAAGATGCAACCTGGGAGGATGAAGGTTTTTTGCAACAACATCTAGGATTATTCAACGTTGAGGACAATGTTGGTTTGAAGGGGAAGGGCATGCTACGCCCTTAACCTATTGCTTGTATTATGATATGAGTATTCGACTTGTGGCTTACCATATCATTTTATTTTATCATTTATACTTTCTCGTGCTTAGTAGGTCGGCCTTGGTGATGGCCATAGCATATGAATAGTATATATAGGGGATTGTAGGTAGTAGATGAATTAGCATTGGAGCATTTGAGTCTATTTTATGGTTTGAAGGTTGCCCCCTCGAAGTGGCGAAGCTATTCTAATTGCATATTGAGATCATTATTCTGAAATATTGTTTTATTTGGTGTTCTATTACTGCTCATAAGCTGAGTTATACAAGTAATTTCATTACACCCACCCCTTTACAATCACTTACTCTAATTTCAACTTTAAATCTTTCTTTTGGCTTTCTAGGGTCAACCTTATTAGGATATTTCACCTATGGAAGGCTATATAAGAAAGTCATTATCAATTTATAAGTCCATGGACATTCTTACAAGCTACTGTTGCAAATATCATTCCAAAATCACTCAAAGGGTTCCTAAATTAGTTGCACATCATCTAGAGAAGTCTCTATTACAAGTGTCAAACTCTCAACTAGGTCAAGGAGTCTAGCTTCATTCATTCCAAGTATGAAAAGATCATAGATCCATGTCTTAATGACACAAAATTCACTCAAATCATTATACAAGGGTTTTAACCAATAAATTATTATGTCACATAGTTGAGGCACACCACATTCCACTACTACCATGTTGGGTACATTCAATAGGACACAGTTATCCCATTATCTTGGTGTCAAGAAACATAAGGACACCTGTAAGGGATTGGTTAGCTATACACACTTGCACAAGCACCTAGGAGAACTACATGAGTCTTGATGATGCAAGAGCATCCAAGAACCATACAAAGTCTAATTTTGGATTTTAATGCTAATCTTCATGAGGAGTAACTTATGAGGTCAATTTTAGTGTTTTTGTATGGATTGCCACACTTAATGGGATCTTATTGAGCATTGATAAGATTTAATGGGGTTTCCCTCCAAAAGACCAAGTTTAAATATTTGAATTTATAAAGTAGCATTAGGGAGTCATGAGTTACTGGTATCATCAGGAGGATGATTTAAATGTTATAGAAGAGACAAATAATTTGTAATCAACGTTCTTAACCCACTAAAGTGAGGTTGTAGTTGAAAATTCACTCTAGTTAAGTAGTTATGAGTTTGGTAACTCCTCCATCTTGGTGCATATGAGGATATATTCATATGGAATAAAGAGAGAGTCGATTTTAGGAAGGTATAGAGTTAGCAGTAGGGTAAGAAAAGTGGGAGAAGAGATAGGAAGGCTTAGGAAACCCTATGATGTATTTATGAAAATTCATATATGACAGGGTTCTTGTAAATAGCTTTGAAATTCTCTTGCAAATATGAATAAGGAAGAAAGATGATTAGTTATTTTTGTAATTATTCTAAGAATTTGTGAATCTATAATGATATATTAACAAGTTTGAGTATGATTTGACCTTTGTATTGGTAGAAATGAAATACCGTTAGTCTGATATGGAGAATGTCTTTCTTATGACATGATAAATGTATATTAGCAAATAATGGTAAAGAACAAGTGTCAATTGATTGGGCAAGTGTTATGAGTACATGGATGATATTTTCATAAGTACAAGAGTTTTATCTAAGCTTTGTGTCACATAAGAAGAAATGGGTGTTTGACACCTGTGTAAGGTATGTGGTGTTTTTCCAATGTATGTTGTAGTAAGATAGTAAGACATTGTGAGGAGTTATGAAGTAGGCTTGTTAGAGTTTGATATTGTTGTACAAAGTGATTAAGAGGAAGAATTTAGGGGTATAAGGATTTAATAGCAATCACCTCAAGCACAATAACTTGAAACTTGATCAAATCTGCCAAACTTGACCTGTATGTGGTGATTATACAAGTTTTGTTTTATCAAATATATATAAGATGTTGGTAGATATTAGTAAAAACTATGGGAACTATGCAAAGAGTATAACAACCATTAACAAGCGAATTAAATGAAGGGAGGCAAAACTAAGTAAAAATGTACGCTCTTGTGTCTGAGACATGCAGAGCTAGGGTTTACAAAAAAAACAGGTGATAACATCTCTTGCCATCATTGAAAATGGTTGAAATCTTGTTGATAGGTGTAACAGGGTATTAGGAGAGTGCATGTGAAGTTTCAAGACAAAGAGTGGTGTTTTGATGTGTTAATTTGAAGAGATAGTTGATTCTCCCTGAGTGTACCAGTCTGTGTGCAAACTCTAAGTTATAACTCATCCGAGAATCAAATTCCATGAATGTTGGCTTGTGTAAAGAGTTTATTATGATGATGTGTTAATGTGCAAGGTTTGTAGAAGTAAGGATATGATCTAGGGAGTCATAAAGACCATTCACCTTGTAACAGTGATGTTCTTGTTCTTACCAGTCAAAAAGTATGATCAATTCTATGTCTTATTGAGCATTGGAATGATGC
Source organism: Taxus chinensis (assembly GCA_019776745.2). Lineage (NCBI taxonomy): Eukaryota > Viridiplantae > Streptophyta > Pinopsida > Cupressales > Taxaceae > Taxus > Taxus chinensis. The sequence continues at coordinate 10,605,754 of CM034147.1, forward strand.
ATGGTGGTTAAGGAGGGGATAGCCCCTAGTAAGTGATATGTCTATGTTGAGTTTTCAGTCAATGAGAGAGTAAAAAAGTACCTCATAAGTATAGTTTTTTACCAATCCATCGATTACTATGAATGAACTAGTCTAGAGAATAGGGGCAAAGTATACTATATTATTCATTATTTTGTAATGGAATGTTAAACTAGGATATTTGAGTCTTAAGGGGACTTGTGATAAAATTAATTTGATATATATAGGCAATAAAAAATAAAATATTGATGTTGTAACTTAAAACATTTTTCTTGAACTTTATCTATTGACAAACGTGAATCGAGATTTTTCCTCCTAGAACTTGAATTGTTCAATCAAATTGAAAATATACAAATATAAATGAGCACATATTAAAATAAAGGGGTGGACAAATCTTTCATAATTCAAGAAATGAATTTGTTAAGGCGGTTGGTGAGGAGGATGGGAAGTTAGTAAGGAGGATGGGTGGTAGGTTGAGAGAAGTGGCAATGGCAAGGGAGGGACACCCTTCAAAGAAAATGCTTTTTCAGGGGTAAATCTTGACACCTCAACCTTTGCAAGCATCTTCCTAGTTGTGGCCTTGACTTGGAAATGCAGACTTATAAATGTTGAAAATATGTGGAGTTTATTGGGTAAGAGCCTATCCATCACATATATTAGAAAGATTGAATGGTCAACCAACCAACGGGTTGTTTACCATTTTTCGGGGGGTGATTTTTTAATTTGTCGGTTGACCATTTAACCTTGCAAACATATGAGATCTTTAGGTTGAACAATTTATTAGAAGCTTTGCATATAGTAATAAAAATGTAGTATTGTTATTTCACCAAATACAACCAACATGTGCCCTACCTGACCAGTCCACATTTGCTACATATACTCTCAGCTTATAGTTTATGGATTTGAAAAAGGGTGTGGTAATATGCCAAATAATAATGGAGATGAAACTTTGTCGTATGTTCTATTTGCAACTAGTAAGGCTCTGGTAGATACATATAATAACGTGGAAGAATACTTGACACGCATGAACACTTTGACAAAAATCCTCGAAGAGTTAGGTCATTTAGAATTTAGGCCTATGATGGTTGGAGTTGTGTAGGAGGGTAAGAATTAACTAACACCCATGAACATTATGCAAGTTGCCCCAGCAAAAATGAAAAAAAAAAACATCCGGGCAACTATCGATGTCATGTAATTTAAATAAAATCACAATCAAATAGAATGCATAGCAGGCATGCAAGCAGAGTGGTGAGGTTACCACGGTCGAAATGAAGAGGTGTGAGGGTCAAATCCCTGCAACTAAATGTGTAAGTTATGCTAGATATGTACATTATTATCCAATCTTCTCCTCCAAGGGCCCTGTATGTGCATTATTATCCAATCTTCTCCTCTAAGTGCCATCTTTCTTGTTACGCCTTTCCTCCTAGATTGAGCCAAATTTAGAGCTTTGGAATAGATTATGGAAATCCATCACAAAGTATATTTTTGTCAAATGTTATAGTTCTAAATATTGTAATAACATGTTTGCAATGTAGAAGAACACACGTGGCATGTGAATTATTCGATAGAGTGCCTCAAGTAATGTGTTGTTATGGAAGTTCATGGAGAGTTTTACAAAAACAATTTGTTGAATAGGTTGCGGAAGCTTGTAAGCAAACATCATGGTAGGTATAAAGCCAAACTCCAAAAACTTTATCACGTTCTCCTGGCCTATGTTGAAATTGGATGTTGAAGTAGGGTAGGGACATCCATCAAAGCATAGCGAAAATATGCCTTTGTTGGATGTAGTTGCAAATGCCTTACCAAACATGTATGCAAAGTATGGAAGCATACAACAAGCATGTGGGCCATTTGAAAATGACCCAAATGGATGCACTCTCATAAAATGTCACAATTTTTGGATATGGAAAATAATAGGTTGGTCTTGTGATTAAGTGAAGTGTGTCTTGTGATCAAGTGAAGTGTGTAACACCTTCGTCAATTGATTCTCTCTATATAATGACGAGAGAGTGACTTTGAGGTTGGCAATGGAGGCTCATGACATAAGCTTTATGTGCTCTCAAAGTAGTAGAATAACCCTAATCTTTAAAGTTTAAATATATTTGTTTTATTAGCAAGTTTACATAAAGTTTAGTAGATGCAGGTTGTAATTACTTCAATGGCATGAGTGGTCCTTGTCGCATTTAACCTACAATTGAGCATTAAGTGTGTAGGGTTGACCTTCTTGGTGGTGTTGGTTGTCTTAAGGAAACTCTAAACATGATCATAAAAAATCCAATTAAATCGGTAGTGGTCAATTGAATGTGTTTCTTGGTGACAATAGAGCATGAGAGTGTGAAGTGAAGACTTTATGTTTTTGTTGTTGGCCATGCTAAAACTAGTTTTATCTCCAAGTTGCTTTAAGACAAATTGTTAAGAGAGATGAAATCAATTCCATCTTTTCAAACAAAGGATTATGCCTCACAAAGATAATGGGAAGTGTTACATGTATCTTGCAGGTAAATCACATCAGCAATGGAGTCCCTTATAACTCCTTGCTAAGGATTTGTATAAGTGATTGCTTTGGACCAATCTTTAGATGCCTCATCCTCAAATGCCTACGTGTATTTCAAGACATGGATACTCTCTATCTGAATCTTGTTATATGCAATATTTTTCTTATGTTTTTTATTGTAGAGAATGTTTGAGATTCAAAAACATGCATATTTGATCATTGTAAATTAGATTTGTGCATTTTTAATTTTGGCCTTGCATGAGTTTTAGTAACAAGAGAAATGGTACCTTGATTGATGTGTGAGCGTTAAGAGTGTCTAGGGAGTGACCGTGTCTCCAAGTGGGCCCTCTTCGCCACCCGCAACCCTAGCTTTTCAAGGAATCCTGCTCCCGTGCATGTGTGTCGACTTACAGCTCAGCGGTCCATCGGGTTCCTCCAATTTCGAGTGTCTTCTTGGATAGTTATAGTGGCCCATAGGTGCGGGATGTGCCTTGTGGGGGCGAAACAACTTATATTTCCCTTAAAGTGTGTTAAAGTTGAATGTGTTTGTGAGTTCTGATTTCTCAAACACTATAACACATATGAAAGTAGTGAAAAACAACCCTCCTGCACCTTGTGAAACCCATTAGGAATCAACGCATAAAAGACACTAAAGTTTGTTTTTCTTGCAATTTGATAGGTGATTAACCCACCGTCTTTAAATTGATGAACCAAAGGTTAGATTAATTTTATCCTTCGAGAAAAGATTTATTTAGGCCAAATCACTAGACCACTTTACTAGTGTTCATAAAAATAGTCTTTGGCAATATTGCAAAACCCATTTCAAATTAATGCATCATAAGTACCCATGGTCAATGTATATGGGATTTAATGGCTCTAGGGTGTTTTCCTTAACTTTGAATTAATATATCACCAATAATTTTGTTGTTATGATGGTGATAGAGATTTTGGTGAGTCATTCTCAAACCCACTTTCTAGTCGTTTTGGCCTGACTGTTGTTTTCAACTTTACCAATGCCCTTCAAAATGGTATCACTAAAACAAGCTTAACTTAGTGGGAGAATTTTACATTGATTTCCTTGCAATCTCCCTAGCTAGAATAACACAATGGAAGAATAGATTTGGTCCTCACATACACAATAGCTTATTTCAGGGGTCATTTCATAGTCGTTTTAGTTAACCTAATCAATAGTTTTTTTTCCAAATAGTTCAAATGTATTTTAACACCTTGAATAAACTCTCTCCAAAGCCTTAGAAGAACTTGTAGGAGTGGTACGTAATACGCTTGTAATATTGATATCCCATCAATACCTTCATACATTGTGATGCACTTGATTGCACTTTATGGTCACATGGCAAGTTGTTGCCGAGATGATTCATGGAGGTGCTTTGTGTTCAGAAATGGTCATTAGACATGAAAAAAAGTGAGAACGTATGTAAACCCGGTAACCTTAAACATTGTTGAATGATTATGATTTGTGAGAAGGTTGCAAAATTTGATTGCATTATAATTGTTAAGAAAACTTCTATAAACACCAAGATCAAACTCCTACAATCACCACACAAACTCTCTAAAATAGATTTTTGTAAAATAACAACTCTCTAATGTTATAAGTCTCTCTAAGAGAATTTGACAAGAAAACTCCCATGAAACAAATGAGAGAGGGAGGTCTTCTATATATAACACTCTTAAGGCATAATTAATACATTTGGTTAGCCTACCTTATTAAATATGGTGGTTAGCCACTACCACTAAGTGAAATTACATAGGGTGTGTGTGTGCAACTTGGATTTTCTAGAAGTGCAAGTTAGATATTCCAAAACGTGTCTTATCTTTTAAATTAGAAAATAAAAAACCTAAGTACTATTATTACGATCCTAAGTGAACTTAAATTCTAAGGTGTAATTAGTGAATTATACCAATACCCCCCCAAGTACAACTCAAGGGGGCTACAAAAAGCATGAGGCTCAACCTTTGATATGGGTCCCAAAAAAAGGATTAATTAGGTACCCATGTACAATATGCTCAAGGAGGACTTTACCCCCCGAAGGAAAACTTCATTCACCCATAGTAGTGATCACAAAGGAACATACATAGACTTAGTGAGGAGTTTAGTGAAGATGCATGCAACTTGCAACTCTATGCAATAGTTCTAAATATCAACGATGTGTTCATGAATCAATTGAAAAATGTGATGCATGTGGATCTCAATTTGTTTAGTGCACTAACACTCCACAAGATTCCTAGTGATGTGGATGACACTTTGTTTGACACGCCAAATGATAGTAGGATGTTGTTACTCAATGTTAAAATCTTGCAAGATCTAGTTGATCCAAATAGTCTATATGTTGGTACTAGCAACTTCTTAATATATTTCCTTCTTAAAAAAAAGGGCTATGTCATGTTTCTTCTTAATGGACCAAACAACATTACCTAAGCCAAGATGGAAAATATAACGAAATGCAAATTTGTGATCATCAATATCATTTCCCCAATCAAAGTTAGTATTGTCTACCAACTGTATAGGAGAACTTATTGCGTAATGAATGCCATGTGTATGAGTTCCCCTCATATAGTGGATGATTCTCTTAGCAATTTTTCAATGAAGCTAATGAGGTTCTTTCATGAAGTGAGAAACCGAGTCAATGACAAAAGAGATATGAGGGTGGTTGTGGGTCAGATGAGGCTTCCAACTACCTATGTACACAAAGTAGCATCAACCAACAGTGTAGAACAGGTGGTTGTGAAATTGATTATAGACAAGATCGGCGTAAGTGCAGGTTTACAATTAAACATGTGAAAGCATTCTAATAGATCTTAGGCATATTTGGGTTGTGAAAGAAGGATCTTGGATCCATAGTGGGTGATCTCCAAACAAAGGACGCAGTGTAGAATGCCCATGTCCTACATCTCAAACTACCAATGAAGGGAAGACTCTGCATGTTAAAGGAGTGAATATGAGCTTCTTGTGAGGATGAAATCATCCACATATGGAATAATAATGAGAAACTCATCATGATGTTGCATAATATAAACAGTGGGGTCGAAATAGCAATGAGAGAAGAAAGGAGTGCATCTTCTTATACCATGCTCAAAGGGTTTCTTAAGGCCATAAAGGAATCTATTCAACCAACATACAAGTGAAGACTCTTACACAAATCCAGGAGGTTGCTCCATATAAATATCCTCATGAAGGTCACTGTGAGGAAAGGAAATCTTCACATCTGTAAGGTGGAAATAAAAAGAACAAGGAAGATGGAGTCCATCTTTAGTAACTAGAGCAAATGTATCTAAATAATCAATTCATTCCACTTGGAAACTTCATTTTGCAACTGGTTGTGCTTTGTATTTGTCGATACTTCTATGTGCTACATACTTGGTTAGATAAAGCCATCTATTATAAACCATCTTTCTTCCTTTTGGAAGAGGGACTAAGTCCCAAGTTTCATTCTTTATAAGAGGAGAAAATTCTTCTTCCATGGATGTGCCCCACTCTGAAGTGCCAATAGCTTCCTTTAAGGAGTAACGATATAATACAACGTTATTGTATACATGAGGGAGCTCTCTATAATCTTCTTGAGTGCATTGAGTATTGGCAAGATCACCACAAGAAGAACATGTAAACACACAAATTTGCCAACTTATCCTTTGGCAATGACAAGTTTGGCTTTTTTCCTATAATATGACTTACGCTCGCATTCTAAGCCTAATTGATATATCCTTCTCTCTCTCGCATGACTTGGTTAGCTATCCACGTTGTTAAATCATTCACTCTCACAATTGTATTTATCCAAAACAATACTTTATTCCTATACATCTTTCACAGAATCTTGCTCTGTCGTCATGCATGCCTGTCCAAAATTGTACAGTGTGGAACGTTGTACTACGATATGGGATGCCTATACAATCCTACCTCCCTCTCTCCAACGGATATTTTTTCAATTTGAATATCATTTATGAGTAATTTCTTATCCTATAGGTCAGCCTTAATGCAATACCTGGCCTACGAAAGCCTATATAAGCAAGTTTCATTCACTTAAGAACTTAGCTAGCATTCTAAAGATAACCCATTGCAAATTACTCTACAAAAGCACTTAAGGCTCTCCTAAACTCCCTAAAAAAGCAACACATCTATTAAAGTAACCACCTCATAGGCCTAAAGCATTCAAACCAGATTTAAGAGTCTAGTTTCACCATCCGCAACCCTCCAAAGGTGATACAGCCATGTCTTAGCAAAAGCATGTCACAGAGAGCACCTATTTGACAGTTGGCAAGCTTCTTTTCGTAAGGAGTTTTTTGGTGAATATAATGTCAATTTGTATATCTTCGAGTAGGTGGCTTCGTCCACGCATACAGATCTTTGGTGTCACTCCACCAATCAACAATATATATGGGTATAGTGTTGATCCTATTGGTGCTCATTTTGAGACTTATTCTTAACGAAGTTTAGTTTTTCCAAGAAAATTCCATGTACCATCTAAAGGACCCAAATTTACATGTGTTAACTAGGCACTAGAGCTTTCTAAATCTCCATAATCCTTCCTTCCCATGAAATTCAACACATTAAAGGATGGACATGACCATTCAATTCTAAGGAGACCACAGTGCACTAACTTAGTAATCCACAGAATGAATAACTTCATGTTCTGCGGGTTGCTCCAAACTGTGAAAGGATAAAGATCTAATCATGACCAAGGCGAAATTCTAGAATGATTGATAATCATTCAAATTGACTTAGTCTCGCAAGTTGAAGCAAGAAAGGATACTGCGAGATGACCGGTTGCAAGAAATGAGGGAGTGTGGTTGTATAACAAAAACCGTAGCACACTGGTTTAGTGTTTTGCGAGTTTGTCAAAAGGGTTGGCATTCCGCAAATTCCAAAAGCTGTTGAACACTTAAAAATCCACCAAAGGCCGTGGAACACTGAATGATAACTAAAAAAGCCCGCAAAGGAGAAAACGTGTGGCAAGATTTCGGGCCTCTTTAAGTCATTCGGGTTTCATGGACTTCAAGTCTGTGGAATGTACCGAGTTTCATAAAGCTTCGGGTCCAGGTGGTCTGACTGGTCAAGACGAATACGTGGCAACATTTCTACGGAGCCAACAATAAAGTCTACTCAAATAGAATTTGTGATGAGAAGGCCTGACCCGACAACCAATGAAAGGCAAACACGAAAGCAAGAGAGCCCGACACGGCGAAATCCAAAGTTACGTGGAGCTTTCTCATTGGTTTATGCTTCACACTCTAACAAGGCTGACACCGCAAAGGTGCATGGAGCTTTTTCATTGGCTCACGTTTCGCGGCAATCAGTCAAGGTTATCAAACAATTTGATACTGCAAAGTAGCGTGGGTCTTTCTCATTGGTTCGTGTTTCACAATAGCCAGTACAAGTAAGAGAACAATTTGAGAAGGCGAAAAAATGTGGCATTTTCTGATTGGCTCGCATTTCTTAATAAAACGTACCTGCGAACAGAGTCACATAAGAGCAAAAGAAAAACAATGCACATGTAGGCAATTCCCAAAGCCAATCAAAAGTTGTCAAGTGTCACTCTCATATTCATCCTGACATGCAAAAATTCAAATGGCCATAACTTTCAATTCAAAGTTCCAAATCATGCAAAATCGGACTCATTGGAAAGGTCTCCTTGAGCCTTCAAGTTGGCATCATTTGATTCAGAAATTGATGGCGTTTGGCAGGAGAAAAAGAGGAAAAATGGACACAAGTGCACCTGGCAATATCAGCTAACTGTTTTGCATATGTGGCAGATAAGGCATGGAATCAATCCCAAAATGCTAACAGAAAATCGGATATTTTCAATTAGAACAAAGTATATTTCCTGTTTTGATTAAAGATCTTTCTTTATGAACAAAGTGGTGATTCACTTGCTATTTGCGGGGGGGGTGATCGAATTTTAAGAATTCATCAAAATTGTATAAATATGGGGTCTTGTCCTCATATTCAAGGGGGGTTACTTTTTCTATTTTTGAAAAAGGTTGATATATACAGTTGTAATATTGTATGTTTCTTTTATGAAATACATGTGGATTTCAATTTTGCAAACCTCTAGGTCGAGGTGGTTGCAATGTACAACCATTGACAAACTTTAAGAGCATTTGTTTTATGTTCCCTTGTTAAAAAATTCAAGATATGAATGAAATATGTCCACTTATGAGCTTTGATTTTTATAGTATGGGTTATGTACGTTGAAACATTGATTGATGAATTATACTTTTTGCTGCAATTTTGTATTTATTACTTCTCTTTGTCGTACACTAGATCAGTCATTAATGGTTGTGCTTTGGTCATTAATTCAATATTGTGATGTGAGCATTTACTCTATAATATTGAACGTAATTCTAAAATCCTTACTATAGCCATTTTGTCGAACTAATTTTTGTTAGCCTTTGAGTGTTTATCAAGCTACGAGAGTATAAGCACTAAATACTATATTAGAATGCTTGCACGAACCTTTGTGTTCAGTATTTTAAAGATTGAATGGGAACTTTGCATCTATTGGCTATCAATGAATGCAAATCTTCCTTCGGAGAAATTGTCACTACTTAATCATGTTTTTTGCACTTTCCAAAATAGTTGGTTGCTCTAGTAAGTGTTAAATGTTGTATTACAAGGAATTTGTCATCCTATAATCCACCCCTTGGAAGTTAGAACTCCCATAATTGATCCCATCATATTAACATCTATTTTCTCCCCCATTGCTCTACTTTTAGGTATCACTAAGGTGTCTTCTAGCCTTAATTCTTCATTCAAATGCAAAAGCAATCAAATTTTACTGTCTATAGTAACATGTGTCTAGTATAGTACGCATATACAACATTTTTGTGTCAACTCGTGAGAGTGAGTGTTGTATTCATGGTCATGCTTATCCCAAATTGATCCATCATTGAAACATATCAAGAGGACCAAAGAATTCATTTCCCCCTCTACATTCAAGTTACATCGCGAGTCCTCTCATGCTAGTTCAAGGTAGGACCAAAAGTAGCAAGAAAAGGTCATCTCCCTTGTGCATTCCCCTCAATCACCTCAAAGCTTGATTCCAAGTAAAGTGTTAGACCCCTCCCCAGCTACAAAACGACATACCACCCAGTGTACCACCATCCAAGCATCCCCCTTCCTAAAGAATGTTGTCGGGCCACCAGGGGATGTATAATTGAGGAGCAACAAATCCTACTTCTTCATGTGTCATGTCTCTTTCCTTGGCAGTTGTTTTTTGGCATTTGACATACCACATCCTTTGACACTTGATCAAATTAAGTTTGGCAAACTCTTGCACTATTGACACCATTGGCAATCTCCTTGAATGGAACAGTTCTATTGAAATACCATGTCAATTGTTTTTCCAGTGATCACATAGTGTATCCCAACCACTAGTGTAGATTGAATTTAAGTGAATTTTCACCTACCAAACACTTTCTAGTTAGTAGACCTTGTTGACAAATTTGTGTAAGTTTGGTATCCTCAACACCTGTCAATTCTTCGTTGAAGAGTAGTGGATTTGGACTTGACAGTGTTTGTAAATCTAACATTCCCAACACATGTCAGTTCTTCAATATTAGCTTCATACCACTTGTTCACGCCAGATCTTTTGTGACTTTCAAGTCCACCGAGTGCATTTGTATTCGATGGCCTTCATTCCATCCATGTTGAGTCTTTGAGTCATGCTTCTTAGGACACCTTGCAACATAAGTTATCTCTCCTCTTCTTGATTTACTAGTTTTTTGGGTACCTTTCGGTGACATATTTCACCTAGGTTAATTTGTTTTTCCTAATTTTGTGATCAATGTTTCTTCTAAGTGAGTCTCATATTGAGTATTAATGCCTATTTGACTTGGCAATTACAACCACTCAACATCCATGTATTCCGATAAGATGGATTAGTTACCATAGGGACACTTAGTGTTTCCATGTGCATTTGTACATGGGTACTTGATCAGGTCTAGGTGTCAAGACTCGTTAGTCTCTCTACCTTCCTCTTTTTCACTTCCCATGTTGAGCTTAGAGGAGGTTGAATTATTTGTGTTCACACTAGCTAGGTATTTGGGATATTTCCTAACTTAACTAAGTTTTAAGCCTATTCACAATCACATGAGAAGTAAGCTTGAGTTGGGAGAATTAGTTTTGTATTGTTAAGGAACAACTCATTAATTGCATGTACAATTTGTGAGTGCAAATTTAGTTAAATCCTCAATTAATAGTTTGTTCACAAACTTCTTGTGAAACAAACTATCCTAGCTATTTATTCTAGGACTCCTTATATAATTTTAGTCAATCAAACACACATACACGTGAATATGAGAGACTTCTAAATTGTTGTGCATAATCAATTATGGTGTGTATGGTTTGACGTTATGGTAATGGTTTGTTGAGGAAGATCTTGGTTAAAGAAAGTGTTGTACACTCCCACGAATAAGTTGCAGTAAAATGAAATTATTAACTCTGATTTTTGGTGAAACGTCCTTCAAAGGATCTTGATGCACTCTATCTTTTAAAAATGACAAAAAAAGACATCACCCTCGCAAAGTCTAGGCTCCATTGTTGGGCATACATTGAGTCTAGGCCCCAAGAATTGCATTCCAAGGTATAAATAAGAGCTGCCAAGATTGGCCCCAAAATGTGCAAACTCATAAATGGTTACACAAGATTTGCAATATCATTGCAGATGATCTTACATGGAGGTGCACAATAGGATAATGATGTCTACAAATAAGTAGATTGATCTCATGAACTAGTGTCACAAGCATTCATCCTCCCTTCCAGCCTCTTATATATATCTTTTGAGCTCATCGTTACAATGCCTAAAAGAGTAGGACGATAGGATAACAGTTTCTACATATAAGTAGATTGATATCACAAATCCATGTCTCAAGCATTCATCCTCTGTTCTAGCTTCTTGTATATGTCTCTTAAGCTCATCAAGACAATGCCTAAAAGAGTAGGGGACAGAAATCACCCCTGCTCAACCCTGATACTTATATAATAATCTATACGAAGCCAAAATGTGTATAAAATCATTCTCATATAATGCCAAACTACTCTGAAAATCTTATGAGAGAATCCTACACGGTAAAGATGCTCCAAAAGCAGTTGTTGAAGGATTATGTTAAAAGCCTTTTGAAAGTCCACAAAGTAAGACCTATAAGTGGCAAGTAATTGCCTTGTCAAAAATACTCAACATCAGATTATGGTTGAGTGTCTACTAATATCTACAAAATGCTGCAGCACCCTTGGCCCAAAGTGTAACTCTGTCTACATGAGATAATGTATGAGCATCTAAAATGGTAGAGAAATGCTTGGCCGCAGTATATCCAATGATGATGTTTAGGAAAGAAGAGTTCGGGAAACCAGAAACTAGTGATGGCAGATAGAAACATTTTAGACCCTGAATAAATCTTGTGGCTATGGAAAACTGATGATCAGGACATAGTTTACAAGTATTTTCTCTACTGTTTCTGTGCAGTGTTGACAAAGTTCCATTGATGGAGACATCTGAAAGGCAAACTTATGAGTATCCAGAAAGTAAGACAATTCCAAATTCAAATGGGACCAGTGGCCACAGATTCCCTTGGCAAATCATAATACAACTACTCGTCCGCTAGGCATTACATCTATGGTAAAGACTGTCTAAAAGGGTACGATCAACTTGCAAAGTAGGATAATCACACCCTCTGCAGGAGAAAGAAACCACCATCCAAAGAGACAGCCAAACAAAGACCATTGATGACGCCATATCACATGTGAACATTGTTGACAAGGAGAATCAACTGATAACTAAGCAGACAGATAATTGCATGAAGGATGGAGAAAACAAGTTAAAAATATATTTTTACAGCACAAACCATTGGTATGAGAAAATGCTTACACAGCTGGACTAAATTGCGACTAGACTTCAATTGGCTAGTGCCAAAAGTATCCTTATTTTTCTTCTTATGATGTTCTATTATGATCTTAATCCGGAGATGAGAGAAATCATCGTAGGGAAAGATAGTGTTTGTACAAGAAATATAACATGATCTTCATTCAGTTCTAATACTTCAGCTGCAAAGTTAATGAATTAGAAAAGGTGATCAAGGGGGAAATAGGCAATTTGGCATTAGAACTTGAACAAGAAATTAGTTGTAGAATAACAGAAAAAGGATACCCATAGAAGAATCATGTGGAATTATCACAGAGGCTGCCACTCAAATTTGTTGTATTTTCAGAATTTGTAATCATAACTAGTGGGAAATCTGCATCCTTGTGTATCTCCTGTCTTGCATGGTTTTAGTTAGTATAGGTTTTCATTTGTATGTTTAGACTACATTCTCAACTTATTTATCAAAATAAGCCTAGCGTTCGGGTTTTCTCCATGATAAGCATATACAAGTACTAGATTTGTATGGAGAAAACTCTATAAAAGAAATCCAATCATTTGTTTAAAAAGCCAAGGGAAAGCCTTAATTATTATGAAAAGAGAAAACAGGGTTCGATCTTTCACGGGAAAGTGGCAAGATCCTATACTTTTGAGTCCCAAGTTCCCAACAACAAAATATAGGTTTTCAAAAGACAGAAGTTTGAAGCAGTAATTAAGCTGGGCTGAATCACATGACCTACTGAGAATCAACGAATTACAATGGCCAAATAAAACAGGAATAATAAATTTCCTGGATACCAAGGTTAATCTTTGATATCAACATAGGAAATTCTGTATTTAAATAATCCGATAGTCATCCTACAGCTGAAAATCAATTTGTTCTCATTTTCAATTAAAAATATCTGACCTCTCTCTTTGTGAAGCTCACTAAACTATATGAAGAATTTGTACTCCCCTCAGCCCCCTTCCTACATTACCAGTTTACCACAAATGTAAAGGTTGGGAATGTAAAGAACACACTTGAAAATCTTCCTTCTGCAATAAAATCTCATGCTGTTTGGATGCTCACTCCTTTTAGTTTATTGCTATTTGAAGTTTCTTCTATAAATCACAACACAACTAGATTATGATAATTTTGGTATTATTTGTTCTAAAAAGTGATACTGTGGCCCCTAACTGTTGTTATTGCTTCAGAAACACAGTGCTGAAATGTTACCAGTGCTCCTGGATAGACAACATTTCCATATTCCAAACAAAAATAAAATTTACTTGAACAAAACCATGCCGTTTTGGATATATCTCCGCTCCTTCAACAGTGAATAACTATGACATAGAACCATCAAATCTTATATATATCCCTAATGACGGGTCCTGCAAATCGACCAAAAAGTCGGATCCTATAACAAGTACACAGTTGATTCCAGAAGAATCTCACAACATCAAACTTGTATTCCAAAAGGGCTAAGATAAAGTTGGACCAAGAGATTAGTCCATCAAAACAAGCACAGAATAAGTTCCCGTTTCTGCCAAATAACCCTACAGGAAATGCATGCTGTGCGAACCTATAACATTTGGAAAAAGTTTATAGTTGCACATTGTTTTCACTTTGACAATAACTTACCTCCATTAAGAAGAGCAAAATATGAGCAAAACGAGCTTCATCATTTCAGAAATGAAATGGCCAAGATCCTTGACAAAGTTATAGTAGTACTTAGTTCATATAAATATTTATTCAGATCATGATCCAAGTTTATTGTGCAACGAAGGAAACTAAATGAATAGTGAATACGTTACTCTGGTGATGAATCCCACTTATCGTGCATGAACAAGGTCCTCTGGGTAGCTAACCATTCGTTGACCCCGATGAGTTTCTGACATGATTACTCAAACGTGTTTGCTCTGCAGTGCCATGCCCATAAAGATCCAGAGGGCATGATACTAACATTTATCTGTATTTGTACTAATTGCCGTTGACCATTTGATAAAACTACTCACAATCCACCCCGTGATTCAAAACACCATTCATGTTTCAGCCCTGATATTTGCTGACAAAATAAAAAAAATTGAAATCCAAATCTATCTATATAGTTATTAGTATGGAAACTAAGCTGACCAATTTAAGAACATTAGAAAGGCTGCATTCAAGATGTTTCATTGTGTTGTAGGTCATTGCTCTGATCCACTGCCTCAATCCGTGGACTCGAAACTAATTTCTCTTCCTTTGGTGATGATGAACTCTGTTCAACCTTTTGAGACCCTGTTAATCTGGCCAAGAGTACAAATGACATACCTCCAAGCACATTGTTTATACAACGAAGAGCGATCACAGAAGCTTTAAACCCTATTGGAGGCAGCCCTTTTGCAAGAAGAAATTCAATTCCATTAAGGGTCTGATACCTCAGATTGCTACTAAGTCCCATGTGAAGTGCCCATGTGGATGCATTCAACAGAGGAGGAGGAGCCTTATTTGGGCTCACAAATTTGGGATCCATTTTTTCTCTTATTTTAATCAGGCCATTAGACAATGCAGTCCCTATAAGACCTGCCCCAAACCCAGCAACCGAAAACAATGCACCCTTGTATACCAAGGTACCTAATCTCTCTAAAACACCATATGAACCTATCTCAAACATATGACTAGGAGGACAACATGAAAACATACCTGGTAAGGCCTGGCCTCCTGCTACTGATGTGGGAGCCAGCAAGTACATTAATGTAAAATTCATCATGGATCCAACAACAAGGGTGGAAAACACAAAGTCAAGCTCATTAAGACCAAAGTTAGGCCTAGAAGCCATGTCCCCGATTAAACATGAGCTCACCCCCACCACCTCCTCCATTAAAACCTTGAAAGGAAACTGTGGATCCGCCTGTACTCTTAGCCTCCATCCATGTAAAAACAGAGCCAACAAACCGCCTCCAATTCTAGCTTCTCCTCCATCACTATCAGAGTTCCCCCAATCAGGTCTACCGTTGTTGGAGTTCCCACCATTGCTATTATTGATCCCACCCGACACATTTCCTCCAGCACCATCTAAACTTGGTGATGGAGACACCCAGTTCTTGAAATCCCGTGTATTCAACCCTTTGCTATTGTTCCTAAGATAACCATTAGCAAAAACAGAAATGTAATATCTTTTGTGATCTTTACCATCTGCAGAAAGGCCGAAACATTTTGCTTGCACGCCTCTTGTACGCAATATAGTCTTCCTTTGGCATGGATAAGCAGCTTTTGCACCAGTGAATGGATCTCTAGAGGACAGTGCAACACCATATGGACATCTCATGTTTGCCATGGTTTTGCAAATCAAAGCAAAATAGATTTCAAAGCTGAGTAAGTTACTTATGAGAATGGATGGAGAACAAAATACTGAGAATGCTGGTAGTGGTGACTGGCATAGTGTTTTTAATGCCGCCCAATTAAGTAAGAAGCTTATTAATCCAGGCTGGTCATTGATTGGTCACTGAGAGGCTTAGTCGTACTTGAATTCGCATGCGTGATGAGTAGTCAAACTTCATAAGCCCAAATGCCCCCATTCTAATGGGTAGGTGTAATTTTCAAGGGGAGGTTAGGTAGTTCAATTATACTTCCACCTTAATAATGCTCGTCAAGCTTTGATGCTAACCAACATGAGATAATTGGCACTCACTCTAATTATTTATAGACTAGCAATCGCAGGTGAGGTGTGCGATGATAACGTCGAAAGAGAGGTTGGAGAACAAGAAGGAAGTAGAGAAGAAGAATGCATTTGAAGGAAAGGATAAAAGAAATGAAAAATGGAAAAGGAAATGGAGGAGGGAAAGAGGAGGTAAAACCTAAGGAAAGTGGAGAGTGTTAAAAATCAATATATCCCGTAAATGCAAGTAATGGTAGGAGTCAAAAAAGGAAAAGTAGTGGAGCAAATCTAAAAGAATGGATAATAAAATGAAATTTAATGTATATCAGAGGAGAAGATTATATAGTGTGGTGGGGATATGGTCAAATTAAGAAAAACATGAAAAAAACGTAAGCAACAAGATCTTGAGCATTAAATATAAAAGAATAATAGCGAGGTATAAAAAATCCATTAGTTATATTAGACTGGCTAGAAGTAGAGCGCAGGAAGAAACTTTGAACATATTTGTAAACAAACATAGATCAAATATGGTGTTTAAATTAGTTTCAGATAATACAAACACGAACCGAAAGGGGTTATCGATACAAAATACACGTGATATACACATGCATGACTGTTATAAAGAAGGTATGGCACCATGATTGCATGATCGCTTTAAGGAGCTATGACGAGGGCTGGGAGAAGAACCTTGGGCTTCAACTGATCGTCTTCGGTATCGCCAGATGTAGAACGTATGGTATTTTCGGAAATTGATCTGGCTATAGGAGAGTTAAGGGACTTCAACGTAATAAGGTTGTGCGAGTCCACAAGGTCATTCTAAGTGAAAAGATGAGGGCCTTCTTTAAATTAAATGTTTTCTTGTTTGAAAAGGGAGGAATCGGATCTTGACATAAGAGTTGCCCAGTCCTGGATCAGATGAACGATGTTACGAATGTTCAGCAGCAAGTTCCGGAATGATGCCTGTGCTGGATCAGAGTGTTGTTGTCGGAAGATTGAATGAAGGGAGACAGATATGTTGAATTCTCACCAAAGGGTAGCTCTATAAGACTTGCTGGCATAAAGAGGGATGTCCATAACCGGAGGAAGTTGACTGAGGTCTCCAACAAGGATCATAGATCTACCTCCAAATGTTGAATATTTGAAGTGCGGGAAAGCCTCCCTAAGACAGTAGTCGTTTCTGGAAAGCAAATTTGGCCCAACGAAACTCGTTTCATCAATTACAATGTATTCGATGTGCTTGAGGGAGTCTTGAAGAGACAATAAAGCTTGGCCCTCTAAGGGTTTGAGTTCTTTAATGGGAATCCGGAGGCTTGCATGTATTGTCGAAGCTGAAATGTTGAAAGCAGGAACTCTTGTTGGGGCTAGCAAAGGAGAGGTGAAAGGTCTTGGTTGGATGAAGAGGCAAATGAAGACTTTACAATGTTAATGAGGAATGATTTTCTAGTACATGCAGTCCTTTGTATAATAAGTCTCAGTGGAAGAAGGTTGGATACGTGTGTGAAGTGTTGAATAACTATGTTGAAAGCTGCTTGTTGTTCTGGAGATAAACCTGAAGCTGGAGGGCTGAATCTGTCCACGAAGGAAGCTGAAATATGGTTTGCCTTATTATCTTCGATGAAAGTGGCGCCAAAAGACTACAGAGCAATAGGAATACGATGTGCACTCCAATTGTGGAGGGTGTCAAATTCACAAAGGCCCAACATTTGCAAGATGTCAAGGAAAGAAGTGTTCCCGGGGCGGAATCAAGTCAACAGTTGCCAATCATATAGTTGCTCAACAAGAAGAGGGGGCTCGGCCTCGGACTCAGTGTCTTTGTCGGAGGTGAGTGACGGATTTGATTCACGCCATGCAATATGTCAGGGCCGATAATTATATCTGAAAAAGCTCTAATTGGAAATGGTTTGATGAGGTATTGAACCAATACCAGTAGAAATGTTGCGGAAAGGTTTGTATAGAAGGAGTTTAGACCAACATAAAAGTTCAAAAGAGGGGGAGTCCTTAGATGGAACGCATTGAAATTTGGGGAACGCCCAAACAATAGTTGGATGGGTACAACTCTTCCACGTAGTGCGCTTGTGATATTTGTTGTAACTCCAGTCGTGTGTAATTTCAATGAGTGGGCGAACCCTGCATGCATCTAAAAACAGGGATGTTTCTGCATACTCACAGTCTACTTCAACCCAACTTCTTAAGATTTTTCTGCCTACATTTAGCATCACAAAAGTGCGACTGCACATTAGAAGTGGCAATTTGAGGAGCATGTGGCATGTTTCTTGTGCGCTAATGTCATGTTCAACCACACTCTCAGTTAACATTTTTTTTAAGGCTAAATGTGCAAGCAGATCAGGATCTAAACCTCTTGACAATGTAGAAAGCATTTGGTGG
The DNA here is from genome assembly GCA_019776745.2 of Taxus chinensis. Classification (NCBI taxonomy): domain Eukaryota; kingdom Viridiplantae; phylum Streptophyta; class Pinopsida; order Cupressales; family Taxaceae; genus Taxus; species Taxus chinensis. The sequence goes on from CM034147.1 coordinate 10,624,137, forward strand.
TATGTTTCTGACCTTTGTTCCACTTTGGAAGCATACTTAGAAATGTATTTAAGGACATCATGGCAAGATAGCACAGGTTGACAATCGATATTGGCTCTCCATATGGATAACATTGTTGGATTGTGTGTGTTCAATCTATCATCATTCCTTGAAGGGAGGTATTTAACTGAAGCACTCTCATCAACAAATAATAAAGAAGTGGCTCTATTCTCCCAAGGTGCGTTGTATCGACACTGGAGTGAGCTATTTTTTTTTTCAAAGGCAAGTATTCTCAGAACAATTAGTGTGTCGTTGAACATGATTTATCAATCACCAATATTTGAAGAACTCGGGCTTATAAACCTAATTTAAAAACTTGAAAAGTTCATAGACGCCCAAATTTAACCCTTTATTAACTTCTATTTTTTTTTATTTGCAAAACATTCCCTTTCATCTCCATAGATGAAATATGTTTCACTATCACTCCCATAAGATAGAACAAATCTCTTAGAGAAAAATACCACATTATATTTGATAAAATATTACAAGCAACAATGAAATTCAGAATGTTCCATGTTTCTGTAAGACGAGTTGCAGTTTTAAATTTTAAAGTTCCCCTTTATTCTAATAAAGCTTAAAGGGAAAAAAATCAAGTGTACTCATCAAGAAGAATTTTATCAACACATTTTATTCTTCAAATGTTTACTAATTAGTCTACATATTTTTGGTAGAAATGTCCATCTTCTTGAAACTTGTTGAGGAAACGGAGCAGTAACGAGTACAGATTTTTAAGTTTAATGATCAAAATCTTCCTCACAACACCTCAACAACTATTAACATAAATGTAGTATCACTTTATTTGGTAAGCATTACAGGTCACACTACAAAATTGGCCAATAATATAAGCATCTAACTGGAGAACGTAAGTAACAAAAAGATCTCTACAAATAACAAACTAATCCAAAAGACACACTTGAGCAACATACAATGAAACATACTTGGAACAAACTCACTCAATAGCTTGCAAATTCCCATGCATAATCAGTACATCTATCCTCCTCAAAGAAAATATTTGAACTCACACCCCAAAATGAAATTTAACATGTTTAACATCTTTAAGTGCAATTCAAATGTTGTAAACCAATGGCATGAAGAAAATTACAGCAAACAATATGTGCAAAGATCTCAATTGCGATTCAGAACCATACTTTAAATTTATAAAACATTGGATGATTTACTTCTGGTAAAATAAAATGTCATACACATTTAAAAGTTAATGCATATGAAACAGGGAAGCATATACAACATAGGAATTGTTTGACAAAATGTGTCAAAATAAATCAGTTTTGTGGGGGACGAAGTGCAAAAAAGTGTTAAAGAGATAAGGTTAAGTGAAAGTCCCAGGTGGCTGTATACAGGCAGATTAGACAACTAAGTGAAATTCAAATTATGTGCGGCTTTAAAATCAAAATTCTCCAACTCTTTCAGGTGGTTGTATATTCCAGAAATTTTTATAGATATATTTACAATCTATTCATATATATATACATATATATATATATATATATATATATATATGTAAATAAGTATTATGTGTATGGACATTAAAAAAAATCACCTCTAATATATAGTTAAAATCACAAAAAAAAGGCCTACAGCCTATCAATTTCCAAGCCTACTTTCAAGTGCTAAACCTAAACTTTGTTCTATTTAATGGAATCATAATACAAATTCGTTTAGAAGATAAAAGAAATATTGTATTACATTTACCTAAATTGGAAGGAATGAATGAAAAAAAGTTTTTCTTTTAATGCACTTTCATTTGGTTGTTTAATAAAAAAAGGGTAGGTAATGCAACATGAAAAGAGAGTGAGAAGTTGAATGTCAATTCAGCTGACAACTACATTCTTCAAATCCAATGCATACATAGGCGTATAACTGCTTCTTACATACGCGATGATAATCTATGAGTTGAGTGTCTAAATGTGGTGTTTACTTTCATTCCATAGGTAGTTGAGTTTTCTACACTTTCAAAACTTGTAATAAAGTAGAATTTTCAAGATCTAAACATAATAATGTTGGCAAACTCAGAATTACTCCTCTATTTGAATTATTCGTAGTGAGTCTGGAAATTATATCTAAACTGAAATCAAGACCCAACAAAATGCTTTGGATTCTAAATTCCGACAAATTGTTGTTCTCACGATGCATTATAAAACCAGTTGTATGTCCTTGTTCCTTCCTAGTTGTTCGACTTTATGTACCTTTTTCCAAACTCAGCATCCCGCCAAGAGTTCACTAACACCAATGCTTTCAACATCTGCACAATGCCTTCTCCATCCAACACTAATGCTTACGATGCGTAGCTTCCACATTCAGCTTCCAAAGTTGGTACCAACACCAATCCAGTCAGAAAAATCTTGCACTTATCATCAACTATTTGAATGGTGCCAACTTCAGCATTGCACATTAGTTTAACGTTGCCAATCCTTTTATCACTTTCAGCGAGGATTTGCATCAAATTCTGACCTTTCCAAATCCATGCCATAGTGCAATGCATCAATAACTACCATATTTGTAATGCCTGGAAGTTGAACTTTTCCAACTTTCCAGCCTTTCATTTGTTGATTTGTAACTTTATTTATTTTTATCATCATGTACCTTTGACTAATTCAATTTATTTCTCTAATTCTTCAAAATATCTTCAAGTTATGAACTAGTGTTCAAATCTTGACATTTCTTTGCAGAGATGTTGTCACAGTTCTTTTATTTACATTTTAATGAATTACAATTCTTTAATTCATGGACACCACTGATGGGATTGGATATGACCAAGTGTCACAACAAAACACAAGAAGGTAGTTCGTGGTGGACTAAACTGTAGAAAAAGTTGGGGAGATAACACTTCCACAACCCGCTTAAGAAAACAAGATCTTTCTTGCATAAATAATCACCAAACTATTCCTACATATTAAAATGAATTCAACATAAGAAGAGAATCAAAACAACAATATAAATGAAAAAATGGAAATTCTAAATTGTAAAAATTCCTAGAAGTTCTTCAATACCATTACACTTGCCTCGGCGCTCTTAGGCAACCATAGGAGCTTCCTACAGACTACATCTTATATTTTCCTAGTTGTTCGACTATAAATAATTAAGTTGTATGATGCATTATAAAAGGTACATGAATTGCAACTCCATAACAGAAAGTGCAGCTCCATAATACGGATGGCAGAATAGTTTTTAAAGCAAAGAGAATGGTTTAGAACAGAGACTGGAAGCCGATGCTAGTGACTTAAGTTAACTGGATGTTCTAGATTGCCTCTGAAGAAGTTGTCAGAGTTGCCCGTCCTGGCCTGAAAGTGTGATTTACTGCTCCAATGGAAGATGCAGGAGAGGGAATTCGATTACCAAAATCATATATATCATGAGTACCAGAGAACAACACCTTGTCCTTTCCTACCTCTATTCTGCTTTGGAATTCTCTCTTGGCTTGGAGCTTTGTGTTGTGGAATCCTGATTTGCGTCAGTTCTCTTCTCTTGCTCAGAGCTGAAATACTTTTCTGCTTGGAAGATACTAATCTCAGTGTCCTTCGTCACGCTCTTGCTCAAAGAGATTCACTTCTCCAACCCTTTTACAAATGTATTGTTTGTATTCCCACTACCTACTTCAATGGAAGGTCGATGTACCACTTGTAAGAATCACTTCCAGAGAGAAAGGAAGAAAACGAAACACTTCTATCACAAGCCTTGAAATCTCCATTGAATACATCAATACTGATTCCATTGAGCCTCGGGACAATCTTTACACTCCTCCCACCTTCGTTGGGCGTACGCATTTCTATTTTTCCATTCTACGAACAATGAAATAGGTTAGTTAGGAATCATTACACGAAAATTCTAATCTCTATTGTCTTTGGTGGCTTGACTGTTCACAGGTCCACCCTGTATTCTTCATAGTGGAAAACAATTCTACATAAAGATAATCATTTTTCACTAGCAGAATTGAAATTACTACTCCACAATCTATTATTAGCGACGATGGAAATTAAGTTTACCAATATATTTCTTCGGTATTGAACATGTAGAATTTACTAAGTTTCAGTTACAATCTATTGTTCTTCAAAATTATGTGGTTCATCTGAAATCAGTGTGCGATCTACAACCAAAAATGGTATCCTGCCCAACCATGAGAAAAAATACAAAGTCAGTTCAAGATATCCATTAAAGAAAAATTGAAGAAAAGACACAGCAATTACAGGAAAATTTTGAATAATGGCTTCTCACATACCAAAGTTCTTAAGATTAGACAACTGAGAAATGCAATGATCTGTATCTAGTTTCTTTCCAATAAATTGCTACTCAAAGGAAATTGCTTCGGACAGAAATTTCAAAGGCCAACAGAACCAAAAATCTCGCTGACATGTTTCTAGCACTTTCTGTTCTAGTAAAACATTCTCTCCTTACCTTCGTAGAAACCTCGAATCATAACATACATTTTCATTATTTTGTGCGAGCCAAAGATCTTGGTAGCAGCACTAATAACCAGGTAGAAGGTGATCATTAATTGTTTTGGATGCAGAGGTACGAGCTTATAAGGGGGAAACCATACTTCCTTTTTCTCGGTGATGACAGAGGCATGTCCACCTTCAGGAATGACTCTTGAACCTGTCCTCCATTTCTAACTCGCAAAATACTTCTCCCTCTGTCGCGCATGTTGCAGGGGTCTCCCCCTTTATCCTCCACCTTACAAGTTTTCTATCCCTTGTCAATTTGGAGGATTTCAAAAATAAATCAACAATAGAATAGTAATTTCGATCATGTTGCGTGCCACGTGGATGGAAGAGGATAATCCGTGCATCGTCGACCAACTAATTGTGATCCTTGATGTCTTGTTGCTTGTCAGAAGGGGTCAGGGTTTCCCACATAGAACACGCCTTCCAGCGTAATAAGTGGATTAGATTTACACTTGATCTCCGTGTCATTTTCTTTAATCGCAGGAGAGGAAGTAGCTAGCAAGTATCTATCAAGTATCAACGAAACAACAATCCCATAGGGCTGCAAGAGTCCCATACCCTTTCACAAAGGGACTAGCGAAGAGTCAGGGGACCAATGAACTGTGAGGGAGAGGGACAAGAGATAGCGGCAACCATATAGTGCGAGACAGAGTAGTAGTGGGCCTCCTTTTCAACAGATGTGTGGATCTAAGGCACAAACTAACAAGATCAGGTAGACCCACCACAACATTTATTGTGTGTGTGTCTGTGTCAAAAATGGCCTAAACATGACATTGCAAACCACGGTCAAATATGACGGTTTTAAAGGCAATCTAACCACGAGGTCAACAAGATCTGCCATTTCAGAGGCACATTTATCAACATACAAATAAATTTCAGGCATGCCAGGAAATTCTTATACATGTGCAATGGGTACAGACAAAAATTTGGTCTTTGTGAATGCAAAACAATATAAGGGGATCTTAAGGTGTAGGCAGGCCAAAAAGCTAAGGCAAACTTAAAAGAAGAATTTCATGTTGATTTTACCGAAGACAACAAACAACAAAGGAAACTTTGTTTTCAAAGAACACTAAATAGAAGGAAAACAATCAATGCAGAAGGATGGTAGTGAAGAATCAAAACTGAGAAAATCATGTTGCAAACACGGATGAACAGGAGATATGGCAAGATCCTAAATATCTCTACAGCCCTACATCTACTCCATTGTTGTGGTCTTCAGAGTTGTATGTGAATGAGCTCGTGAACATGAAAGAGAGACTTCACATTTTAGAAAATAAGAGGTTCCTAGTAGACATCGAGAGAAAGGAATTCACAAAATACATATACAAGTTGGAAAGAGAAAATAGAGCCCTTAGAGAGCACATACTAAATCTCCAAAACACCATGGAAAGAGGACATCAGGAGTTAGTCATTCTAAAACAAGATCTAGGACACTTGAAAACAATTAGCAAGAAAAACCTTGAAATGGTAAAAGGAAATGAAACAATACAGATAAACGAAATTCAATCAGCAATTGAAAACATGGAAATGAAAGAAAACCAACTGAATGATCGGATAGAAGAGGCCAAATCTTGGTCACAAGTAGTAAGTGGATCATCAAGTGAGCAAAAGCAAATCATAGAGAAACACATCAAAATACAAATAAAAGGAGAAAGGGAAAAGCAAGACAAAGCAATAAATTTTATTATCAAAGGTTTGAAAGACTTCGGTGAAAAGGAAAGAACTGACATTTTGGCAAGGGACTTCCTTAAAGACCAGCTGAAGTGGACAAGTTATATACATCAAACCAATAGGATTGGTAGGAGAATAGGAGGAAAGGATCGTCATGTGAGAGTTGTCATGAGAAATGTAGAAGACAAACATGTTATCATAAAAAGTGGAGGACTTCTTAGAGGAACACATATATATCTAGATGAAGATTTGACATTATCCCAACAAGAAGATTGAAAGAAGGAATGGAAGAAAGTGAAAGAAGCGAGAGAGACAGGAAAATGGGCACAGTTGAAGAATGGGAAAGCCCAAATCAACAATCGAATGTCAAGCAAGAAATAGGGATTCGAGGCCCCATGGGAATCCATGGACATAGTAAGTTGGAGCTGCAGGGGTTATCCATGGAGAAGAGGACCCAGATTGGGGCACATAGTAGAGGGGAAAGATATTATTATTCTTACGGACACGCATGAACATGAGGGCTGCAAAATCCCATAATTTGAAGGGTACAAGAAAAATTCAGTTTTGAATGAAGGGAACGAAACAGGTAAAGGGCGTGGGGGGATCACAATGCTAATCAAGGAATTATGGCTCGAGATCGTCAAAGTTGAAAAAGAGGATCCAAATAAGAAATACATATGGCTGAAAATAACATATAATGAGGTGACAATTAAATTGGCCTCTTGTTACTTTGCACCGAAAATGTCAAAGACTTATGAGAAAAGGAATTTAAATAATGAAGACCCATGTGCTTTGCTAAAAAAAGACATTTCAGTATTCAATACCTCAAGGGAAATAATTATAATGGGTCACTTTAATGCAAGGACTGCAAACAATCAATATCTTCAGTTCAACAACGAAGAAGGTGGGGATGATAATCCTTTATGGCTTAATGAAGAAGAGGACCAACTTTACGAAAGATTATCGAAAGATGGTAATGGAGAGGTGACGCATTTGGGGTCAAGTTTCTAGGCCTATGCATCTTATACAACATGGTTATTTGTAATGGTATGAGGGCTTGTCCTAGATCAGGCAGTATCACTTGCAAAACATACAATGGTCAAAGTGTAGTGGATTATGTCATCTTCTCCCAAAGCTCTGCTTCTCAGTTGGTTGAGTTTGAAATAGGGGATTGTCGTATCGAGCTAAAATCTGATCATAAACCTCTCTTTATCAAGCTTGGTACCATCTCAAATCAGCACCAAAGAAACCAAGTTCATCACATACAAAAGACAACTCAACAACAAGGTAAAGTCATTGTAAATGAAGAAAATCAGGAAATCTTCACCGCTACCCTTGAGCAGAAATTTCAGATAACAGGAAATGATATAGAGAGCAAGGTAACCAAGGGGACAAATACCTATGTGCACAGTAATTTGTTGATTTCTTTAATTCACAAGGCATTAAGTTCTTGCAAAATATCTAAACTTAGAAAAGGAGTTGCAAATACTTTTCTAGTGAATCCGTGGTATGACAAAGAATGTAAGGCGACCAAGAGAGTTGAAGGAGAGTGAAATGAACAAATAAAATAAAATAAAAAAGTATGAGAAATTGGTGCAATACAAAAAATAAAGTTATGTGAGTACGAGGACGAAAGAATTAAATTCTCTTGGAAATCGCAATCCTAAAGGCTTTTGGAGGGAGCTACAACAAAAGAAAACACACATAGAAAATAATATCACAGATGCTCAGTGGTTAGAGCATGCGAGGTTCCTCTATGAGCGGCCTCAATAGAAAGATACCCCTCCCATAATTAATACTTTGACAGATCTTTTCTTTGTGGAAGACATCAATCATGACATCATGAATCTAGCAAGTGGTAAAGCACAAGATATTGATGGGCTGCAGGATGAATTTTTAAAGTGGGGTGTGGATACCCTCACTCTGCACATCGGAAAAATATTCATTGAGATCAATAAGAATGGCTTCCCATTGGAATGGATGACCAGTGTTGTTATTCCTCTATTTAAAAATAGTGATATCAATAACCCATTGAACTACAACACCATTATGGTCAATCCGCTCCTTAGTAAACTTTTTGGGAGCATGGTGGAATGTTGAATCAGTAGTTGAGCCAAAAGAGAGGGTAAAAGAGAAAAATGGCAAGTAGGATTCTGACATAGATACTCAACCAACAATCATTACGTCACTCTTAGGCACTTGATTGAAAAGGTTTGGGATACACAAGGCGAGGAAGATTTTTGTTGCTTTGTTAATTTTAAGAAAGATTTTGACACTGTGCCAAGAGAGAAACTTTGGAACAGGATGGAGGAACTTGGGATTCCATACGAGTTTAGAGCAATAGTACATAGGCTTTATGAGCATGTCAAAGTTAAAATCAAAACCAGAGAGGATATGTCAGAATGTTTTGGCAGTGACATTGGTGTCAAGCAAGGTTGTCCTTTCTCTCCCACCTTGTTTGGCTTATACATTAACAAGCTTGAAGCATGGTTAAGAAAAACTGAGGGACATGGCATATAGTTGGCAGGTTATGTGGTGAAGCTACTCTTATATGCCGACAATATTATTCTAATGTCAAAAATAGCTCAAGGTTTTAGGGATCATTTGAAAGCCTTAGAAATTTTTTCCCAGGAAGTAGGGATGCAAGTGAACATTAACAAAACCAAAGTAATGATTTTTTCTTTGGAAAGGAAGGAGAAACAACTTAACTTTATTTTTGAGGGGAGCCTGTTGGAAATTGTAACAGGATACAAATATCTTGGGATTGATTTGCACAACGATCTTAATTGGGAGACATGTAGAACAAAAAGGATACAGGGGGTTGGCAATCATCTTACCTACTTCAAAATAGGTGCAGGACAACCAAACTTTGGAATTAGAAAACTAAGAAAACTCTTTTTGGATTACTAGTCACCTCGGTTGCTCTTTATGGCTGCGAAGTATGGGGAAGTAGCATGTCAAATAATGGATGGAGACAATTAGAAATAATTTAGAAACATCTAATCACAAGCACTCATAAATTCAATTCAACAGTTCCTTATGAGATCATGTTAGCGAAAGCAGGTACTTTCCCGATGGAAGCATCGGCAATAACTCGGTTGTTAAGTTATTTGAAAAATATTGAAAGCATGGGTAATCATCGCTGGCCCAAAATGGTTGTGGAGGAAAAATTAGAGCGTAAAAAGAAAACTTGGATGAAGCAAACAAACAAATGGATGAAAAAATGGGGCATTAATTTTCAGGAATGTCCTAACAACAACAGGGATATAAAACAATAAGTGATACACAAAATTAGGACTGTCATGTGGACAAGGCAGATTGGTCGTAAGAAAGCTTATTACATCAAAGAATTTAACCCCACTTGGGATCATGATGAAAAATATTATCTTGGAGAAGCTATCAAGGGTAAAGAAAGGATTTTAATAGCTCAATTGAGGACCGGATTGCATCACCTTCGATGTGAAACCAGTGGATTGACTATACCCAATGAGGATTGGGAAAGGAGAACCTGTCTTTTCTACAACAAAGGGGTGGTTGAGACGGAATGACACTTCATCGTGGAGTGTTTAGCTTATGATGATATTCGTGTTTGGTACGAAAATGATTTGAGGGTGGACAAATTAAATGATTTATTCAAAGAAACAAGAATTGAAAAGATTGCGGAATTTGTGTTCAAGATTCACAGTAGAAGATTTGATATTGAAAAGAATCTGGACACATATTAAAGTCTCATCTTTTGGTCCTATAGAATCCTCAGTCTCTGGACGTCATTAAAATATTTCATTCATTCATTCTTCACTCTTAGGCCAACTTAAGTGCAAAGGGTGGTAATTAATAAAAATAATATATAGTGATTAAAAATAGAGGTGCCTACTCTATTAATCATAGTTGTATTAAGTCCTAGGCAATTTAGGCAACTGTCTAGGGCGTTAGAAGCTCAGTGGAGTTGATTATAGTTATTCAGAATCAGATGTCTCAGTTTATATTCATATTTTTCTTCTAAGGAACTATTTATTGTTGTTAACTAGATTTGTGCAAGCACAACAATTCTACCCTAATTTGAGAGCAAACAATGTGGTCAAATGATCTGAAATGATGTCTGATAGGATTTTTATATACGTATAATGATTGTCATTATGACAAAAGAAAAATAATATTTAATTTTTTTTCGAATTTTAATTAAATTTTTAAATTTAAATCATATTACTAACTCTTATCTAGAAAAAAAAAAAGAAAATATATTCAATAAAATTTTGTAAGTGCATATGATTAAAAAATGAATAGATTTACAATTGAGAAATCAAATTGATGGGTATGTGATCTTGGAAAAAAGCATATGCTCTTGTTAATCATCTCCGTAATTGAGTGACAAATTTGTGAACACAAGATTTTATTAGTATGAAAAATGCAGTCAAAGTTTATATTTCCACCATGTATTGCAATTGGATTCATGTTTGGAAGACAATTATCATACTTGAATTTTTACGAGAAAACCAAAAATTGTAGCATAAAAAAATATAGTATTATAATACATAATGCATATGTTGCATACATACAAAGAGTGGTTTCTTTTATTCAAGTAAACAATTAAAGTTTTAAATCACTTTTTATGCATACCGTAGTTACATTAAAATTATTCTAAATTAAAATGGTAGGAAAATTAGAGCAAGGGTATTTGATAGAAATATTACCTAGGACATTCACAATCCTTAATCTAACCCTGATATTAATGGGTCAAATGTAGCTCTTTTAGACTTGAAGGAAATAATAAAGGTCAAGCTTAACTTTAACAATAATACAATGCATTAAACATAAGAAACAATAGCCATTTATGATCTCTTTATTCCTTTGTTGTCAGAAAAACATAATACAAAGCTTCTTTTCTTCTCACAAAAATCCAAAAAAAATTACTCTGATTGTAAAAATGCATTGCTACCACCTATAAAAGTCCCTAAATACTTTGATCATTCTTACATTTATAGAACCAAAGAGTGAGCGAAAATAGGGACAACTGCACCTTTTGACTAATTCTCAACGCTAAAATCGAAAGTAATAGATCAACTATATTTACACTCCTAAACGTATTCCACCTTGAAAATGTGACCATGCTAAATACATATTGATCGGTTCTCATGCATAGTGACCAAGTCAATCTATATGTTGTACGGTAAGATGTAAAAACATCTTAGATAATTACATGTTTGAGGAAGGTTAGAAAATGCACAAAAAACTTCAAATCACTTCATTATCCTATTTTTCCTTCTGCACATCTTAATAAATCGAGATGTCAATGACTTAAAAAACCTTTTTATCTTCCCTACATGAATATCGATTGAGTACTTCATAGGTATCATCCACACTAATTAACTTTCCTAGAAGCTTTTCAACCTTTATCACAATCTTTCTCAAACTATTCAAAATATTTTGATATAACACCATCTTGTCAATTGATTTCAAGTAAAAAATTTACTCAGATCTTGAATCCACTTCAACTCACTTCATTATCCTATTTTTTCTTCTACGCATCTTAATCAATCGAGATGTCAATGACTTAAACAACCTTTTTATCTTCCCTGCATGAATATCGATTGAGTACTTCACAGGTATCATCCACACTAATTGACTTTCCTGGAAGCTTTTGAACCTTTTTCACAATCTTTCTCAAACTATTCAAAACATTTTGATACAACACCATCTTGTCAATTGATTTCAAATAAAAAATTTACTCAGATCTTGAATCCAGTTCAACCAATATTTTGAATTCTGAAAAAATGGTGTTAGCTGCAAGTGCATTTGGATCTTCATCATGAAATTGACAAAGTAATTTAGCAATTTCAGCATCTATATCAAAGGAGGTGTTTAACGCTTCACTTCTTGGAACATGTAACTTCTCCATTGCTTCACCCATAATCTGGACACAAAACTCAATGGCCTCATAATATTTGTAGTGCCTACCCCATTATTCAATCACCTTCTCCTTGAAGAGAGTATCTACATATACCTTCTTTAGTTCATTCAATGTTTCTAGAGTGAGCTCCTAATTATTACATTCCTCTTCAAACTCATTGCTCATCCTTCGAAGTGAAAAATTCTCGATTTCAATGTCATCAAGGACTTTGAAGGCTTCTTTGATCAATTTGTTTCCATCCTTGAGAAGCCCTTTGATCCAAACATAAACAACCCTTCCCTATTGTCATATCTTCTCAACTACTGTGATATATGATGCATATAAGCTTGTTGTTTTTAGAGCAATGACTTGAGTGGTTTGAGTTATCTTGTACAAAATGGTTTTTAATTGATCTACCTTATCCCTTAGTTCATCATTTTTTCCTTTTCCTTGTTAAACTTGCCAAATAGATTACCAAGGGTAACTTCACCCTCTTTCATGACGCCTTTCATGTTGACTTTTCCAAGAGAAAATCTAGAGATCTAATAATATGCAACAATTATATCTTCCAAGTTTTAATCTACGGCTGGTACAATAATTTTAGAAAATATTTCCACGGATTGATCAATGGTAATATGGGCAAGCATCTTGGGATTATTTTTTTTCTGGGAAGGAGTTAGATGTAACATACTGAAATCAAATGCTTCTGGGAGCATCACCTTCTCTCTCTTCTATGGGCTTTAGCTTACTAACCAAGATGGAGCATAAGAGGGAACTAACTGTTATTGTGAAGAAGTTGTGGATGTATCAACCAAAGTTGTACCAATGGTGTACATGGATATCGAGACCAAGAGAGGAGGATTTGACAAGACAACCATAGGAATGGTGGTACAAGAGACAATAGAGGAACTAAGAGGAATACTATAAATAGGAATGGAAATGGTTGGTGGAGAAGGAAGGGTATTTGTAGGAGAACGCATGAAAAGACCAATTCTAGGTGAAAGAAGTGGAAGGGATGAGAACACCTGATCCATAAGAGAAACATGTGCAAAATGAATGGGAGCATAGGATGTGAGAGTGGTAGTTGTGAGGAGTGGGGACGAAGGTGACACTAGAGATGTGGGTGAAGAATAAATATGAGGTGGAGAAGGTGAATGAGTGCTTTGAGTGAAAATAGGAATGGGAGGAATAACCCTAGGTGGAAATTTGGGAGAGGGTTGTGTGACAGGAGCATTGATTGATAACCCTTGACTTGTCTGATGTGGAGGAGAATCCAAATTCACCATTGTTGATGGATTAGAAGAAGTAGGAGTCTTTTCACCTTTGCTAATAAATTTAAACTTTATTGGCTTTGTAGAGGCCTTTGTTTTATCCCAAGGATCTTAGGAAGGGCGTGTTTTTAAGAGAGTCATGCTTGGTTAACTTAATGGTAGACTATTTGAATGTTTAGGTTAGATTTCCAAATATATGAGATAATGAATGATATAATTGAGAATATTGGTGGCACGTTCTTTGATCGAGGTACACTCTTTTATCGATTAGTTGCTTTGAGGAAAACTTAGGGTTTTGTTGGTGAAATAATATTTCACAAGGGGAAATTAGGGGATTTCAGCAATGCTCTGGGACCAGGTCCCTTTTCTTAGGAATGGGGCATCTCTATTTATTGAAAAAAAGGAAATATGTACACTACTCTAACCATCATGGGTGGCCTTTCAATCAGGGATCAAACAAGAATACTCCACTAAACCAATGTATGAAAAGGAGGTGGAGGAAATGTATGTATATGGAGAGAGGAGAGAAAGTGAGGATGGGGTTTTACTCAATAAATAACACGTTGATTTTATTGACGCAAAACCAGATTATTTCCAGGTTATCAAATAGAAGACACCAATATGTAAAGAAAAACAAGGAACACAATTAACACATAGTTTAACTACATTATATTCATCAAAAGATACATTTTCCCCTGGTTATGCAGGATTACAATGCTCTATTGGAGTAGTAGTTGAGATGGAGAGGAATGCATTAAGCAAGAAATAGAAGAAACATAGTTTTCTAGAGAGGAGCAAAAACTGATGCTTAGGAATGGAGAAATAATGTAATATATAGCTACATCCAGTGACTCTTCACACTCCCATGTGACATCTCAACTTAAAGTGCAATTCCCAATGAATAAAGAAAATCTTAAGGTGACTTAAGTCACTTTTTACAAATTTTTATCCTTAACAAAGAAATATAACTATAGAGAGAGAAAGAGAGGAGAAGTTCTAAACTCAAATGAAGAAGCTCTAATCATGAAGAAGATACAATCCTGATCCCGATGACCTCTGCAATGACGCTTTGGTGATGTGATGAAATCTAGATGAAGAACTTTGACCCTTTTGCATTGAAAAAGTATCCTCTTGAATGATCAACAATTGTAGCCCCGTCAGGTACACTGAGAGAAGAAGTTAGAAGCACTTGATGAATGGACTATTGAAAACAATGAAGGATTTCTTCCCTCACTTGAAAAAACCTTCCAATTCATGAAACACTCTCATGCCCTTCTGACCTTCTTGTACATGACGAGAACTTGAAAAAATTGTTCGCATAAATGCAAGACCAAAGTCTCCTAACACGAAGGTGGAAGAAGGAGATAGAGAAGAAGCCCCGATCTCAAATTAATACAATTTCATTCACCTTATGATCAAACATTCCATGTGAGATGAATTGAAATGTCCTCTAGGATCAAAATTCACTCTGAGACCAAAATTTGGAACCAAGGGGCTTCCCTTCCACCCGAGCCACAAATCAAATTTCAATCCTTTGCAAGCATGAATTTTTCCTCATCGCTCTTTAAGAGAATCCTTAGCAGAGGCATGGAAATGATCATCGTCATCATTCCCATTATGAAATCCTTCAATTAATTTAATTGAATGCTTTGTGATCAACGATCATTCCACGTATGATGACTCAAGTCCACAAATGAGTTTTATTTATGTAGCCCTTTGCTTAGGATTGTGGAAATCCACGTGCCCCATTAGAAATGAAATGGGCCCATATTTGGAGTTGTGAAGCTTCATTTTGTTATTTTATAGTATTATTTACCTTAGAAAGTGGTAGCAATGATTTGGTGTGAAGGAAAGTGGATTCTGCAAACATTTCCGAAAACCAATGAATTTGACTGTAATTTGGTGCTACGGGCTATTGATTCTGTAATCTGGATAAAATTTGAGAAAATCTGGTCCAAATTAGATGTGACTTAATTCGTTGGAGATCTAATATTAATATTAACAAGTTCTCTAAATTCGGTGAGATTCCCCCAACATAATCAACAGAAAATTGGAAAATGGGATCTGGTTGTGGAAAAAGCTTGATAAATGACAGAAATGGGAAAATGGGAAAAAAATTAAATGATAATTCCATGAGAAATACTTGTCCATTCAATATAATCATGGGTTCGTCAGGGAAAATTTTAAGGGTCCCCCCAAAAAAAATCCTTAGAAAATATTTGGCGAATATTGGTAAATCCACTTTCGCTTGTATGGTGAATTGCAGGAAAAGTTGTTTCGCGTGTTAGGTGATTTTCAAAAGATGTTTTTTTAAGTGACAAGAGTGTATACATAATGCTACCAGCTAGTGTCATTATATATGCTAATAGTCGGTAGCATTATCTATGCTACCAACCGATGGCATTATGATGCTACCAAATGGCCGACAACATTTTGTATGCTACCGACCGGTACCATACATAATGCTACTGACCAATAGCATAATATATGTTACCCGTTGTCAACATCAAAATGCATTGGTTATTAGCATACAAAATGTTACTTACCAACAACATCATAATGCAACCGAACGGTAGCATATATAATGCTACCGGTTGGTAGCATATATAATGTTACCGACCGGTAGCAGACAATATGCTACGGTACTACAAGCCGGTGATATTCAACATGTACCAACTGACAACATTATCTATGTCACTGACTGAAAGTATGTTGAATGCCAATGACCGGTGGCATGATGAATGCTACCGGTTGGTAGTATTTTTCATTCTACCGGTCGGTGACATCTTGTCTACTACAAGTAGGTTACACATTAAATGCTTCGGTGGCCCACTTTCAATCCTATAAATACATAAAAGGTGGTCGTTTTCACACCACAAAATATAGAATCTAGAGCATTGAAGCTGCGAGTATACGAGGAAAAAATCAAGAAGAAAATTGAGAACCATAGGACATCAAACATACAAAAATGAACCATCAAGAACGCCAAAGCAAAGCTACAAATAGGAAATTTATAAGAGTTTGAACTACTGCCACAAAGAAAGAAGTGTTCTTCTAGAGAGTCGAAGAGCCCATTTGCTTCAACAACTAATATGAATATTTTTTTGTACAAGATCCTAGTTTTTCCACAACTATACAAATTTCTTGAGGATCCTATTACGTACTCCTAATGGATCAAAGCAACTAGTTTCATAGGGCTACTGTATATGCCCCAATTTAAGATAGAACGAAGATCACTTAACAATATTTTGCTCAACTACGACAAATCCACTTTCACATTTCATTATACACTCCCATCTCATGCAGATTCCTTTGGAACACCACCAGATGATATTGAGCGTCTCACATGACTACCACACAAAAATGTGGATCATGTTTTGACAAAGGTTGTTTTAACAGGTGAAGAATGTAAGTATATGGAGTCAAATTTTAAGTTTTCTATTGATGCAGTTGTTGTTGCTTCTGCTTGTACGTTTATTTTTTGTTTTACAATATTACATTTTCAATATTTTCAATTTAACAGTTTGTATGTTCAAATTTTACTAATAAAATGTTTCTCTTTGTTTTATTGACATTTCCAACTTTCTAAAACCCTTCAAAAAGAGGGATTCAGCTCAAGGATTTCAATCACCCATTTCTACAAGTTATTGTGCGGTTCTTCCAGGCTAGAATCATTTTATAAGGTTGATATACAAATATTCCTTAGTGGGATTTAGTGTATATCGTTCGTACCTTAAATGGGCAACAATTTTACTGGTCCAACTACTTATCCTCTAGGATAAGAGCTGATTTAGCAAATATTCATTTGAATGAGAATGTTACCATCAGTTCCGCAAATTTTATTTTTGCTTTACATTATGAGTCTCTATATAATTTACTCGACACCCCTCCTCCGATGGAAATGCATTCAAAGCTAACAACTTTGAATTTAACACTAACAATTGAAGACCAATAGGTGAGTCCTAATTTGTTATTAGATGGTTTTTAATTATTTTTTTTCATATTGTAATTATTGATATATAACTTTTAAATTTAATATTTTAAATGAATTAACAATTTATTTTAAATGAATAACAAAAGGTGGAAGTTGTTGCTGCATCACGAAGGGATGCTACTATCAAAGGCCACTTGCTACCAGGTTTTGGAGATTATTTTACTATTTTTGATGATCCGCAAATAGAGGAGGACACCCCTCCACCTACTAAAAATATGACGAGTTCCATAAATCCTCATACCAAATCAGCCAAAATACCATAGGCATTAATTGCAAGTATTTTAATTTATAATGTATATATGTTTCAAAAAAAATTTAAAAAAATGTAATTAATTATATAAAACTTGTATATGTTTCAAAATTTCTTGCAATTTTATTTGCTTTGTTGCAAAAACTACAATTAGATCGGGGTATCATTGGCCTCAAACACATGACATAGAAATTCCTTCAATACCTCAGTCTGTTGCCCCAAGTTTGAATCGCTTGTTTTATATATGTTTACTGATAATTGATGATATAAAACTCAACTCTATGAAGACTGATAGATCTTTAATTGATAATTATAAATTATATTTTAGATCACATCTACCAATATTTCTAGTATACTCCTATACAACAACAACATCAACAAAATTAGGCTTCAATTGCACATCAACAACATTCCTCTGATCAAAGTAATTTTAATTTTTAATAATCTTATTAGAATTTATTTATTTTCCTTCTATTATGTTTGAATTTGAAATTTCGTCATATTATTAACAAAATTACAATTCAATGTCTTAGGGGTTGCATTACAACGTCCACCACAAATCCACATGCCACCTCTACCACCCCCACTAAGAAATATGAGGACAATGTTCACTGGTAAGAATATTTCATTTTCTTGGCCAACTGCAAGCAAGGGCACACTTAATTTTGCCTCTGAATTTCCAACGCTGTCAGTGGGCAATTTTCCTAGTGGATAGGGTGTTTCAGTGTTGAACAATATTGATTTAGATGAGGAGTATCTTGGGATTGAAAGTAG
This sequence comes from Taxus chinensis, assembly GCA_019776745.2. Classification (NCBI taxonomy): domain Eukaryota; kingdom Viridiplantae; phylum Streptophyta; class Pinopsida; order Cupressales; family Taxaceae; genus Taxus; species Taxus chinensis. The sequence continues at coordinate 10,642,483 of CM034147.1, forward strand.
ACTTCAAGAGCATGGAACATTCAATCCCCAAGATATGATTCATGCGGAAAGGGATTCTTCTCCAGGAAGACAAGATAGATGAAGAACACCGTCTCTTGTATAGGTTGGCTCTGTTTTAATTGATGACCAGAAAACTAATTTTCCACTTGGTATTATTTTGGCTGACAACACGGAAGCCAATATTGATGTTATTTCAAAGGAGGTTAAAGAATTGAAAATTTGAGAGTTTAGGGCTAAGGTTCTGATAAAATAAATAAATTCACGATACAAAAATCACAACCAAAGACATATGTTGTATTCTTCACATCAGAATGAGCCTGGAAATATTGATATTTTGTTGAATCAAGTTGAGTCTGGTTTTGTAACATTTGATAATAATTGTGATGATGAAGTGTTGAATTGAATTGAGAATTTAAATGTAGAAGCACAAGCTTACCATAATATGTGGTCGCGAGATAAGGGCCTTGTAGTTATAGCAAATGTGGAACGAGATAAGGCATTGGTAAGTATTACTAAATTTTCAAGTATTATTTTCATTTTTTGAAGTTTTACTGATAGTTTTTCTCTTGTGAAGTGTAGTCAAAGTATGAAAATTTGAAGAATGAGGCTAGTGTGCTTGATTTGCATTACAAAGTGCAAAGAAAAGTGTGAATGCAACAATTGAATTGAAAAAGAAGCTTGTTATCCTAAACAAGCAGAATAATACATTGAGAAGAATTATAAAGGAAAATGCAATGGATCTAGACTTACTATTGAAGAAGCAAGTTGAAGACGATCAAACAGTACTGTTTGTTGGTGAAGTTACAAATCAAGAAAAAGTGATTCTTTTGAATATTGAAGCTGCTGCAAAGGATTTGGTTCAATCTAGTGTTGTGAAAGAAAGTTCATTAGTTTAGGAGAGAGAAGAACATAGAGAAAAATCTTCTCAAAATTGAATCTAAAAAAAAACATTCTGAAATTATTATTGTTGTTTAATCTTTTTATAAAATTGTTTTAGTTTATATGACAATATGAAAGTTTCAAATTTTAATCAATGTGGATTGTGTCATTTTACTTTTACTTTTGTTATATTCAAATTGATTCTGAATTTGATTGTTATTCTCAATTATATTTGTTATATTTATTACATACTAAAATGCTTATTATTGTTATTCTATAATACTTTGTTGACATAGAGAAGAATCTTCTCAGAGTTAAATCTGCAAAAGACATTATGAAATTATAATTGTTGTTGAATCTTCATATTAAAATTGTTTCAGATAATATGACAACATTAAAAGTTACAACCTTTAGTAAATGTGGATTGTTGAATTTTACATTTACTTTAATTATAATATATTGTTAATTGTGATTGTTTTTCTATTCAAACTGATTTTTAAGGTGACTGTTATTCTTGATTATGTTTTTTCTATTTATTACATGGTAAATATCTTCTTTTTTAATCATTTTACAATACTTTGTTGAGTCTTGACAGGAGAATGAACTACAAGTAACAATAATATTTCAAAGAACAAAAACATAAATGATCTAAAACAGTGAAATTCTCTAATTATGTAATTATATTTTTTAATTCAAAAGAAAACAAAACAATAAGTATTACACATTTAAAAAAACTTAATTAGTAAACACATTGCAACATTGAAAATAATATTAAATAATATACAGGCACATAACAAAAATAACAATATACATAATTATAATAAGAATCATGTTATGAAAATTTCTTTCCAAAATACAAATATACATGCAATCTTCTTTATTCAATATCAGTTAGATCAAATGCAAAGTTATCCTAAAGAGATTGTTGTGCAACACTTTTATCTAATCTTTGGCTGTGATTTTCAGTCATTGATTCATTGTTATCTGCACTCCCTGTAGTAGTATTACCGATACCTCTCCTCTCTGCAAGTGAATTCCATACAACAATTACCCATTCGTAAGGACAAATATCCACATCATATGTTGAAATGTACATCCTCAAGCAGGTCTCAAGATTTTTATCAAGCCTGTTCTGATACTTTTATTTTGTAAATGCTAATGCACTGAAAACTCTTTTGTCTTCGAATGATCCCAATATCATTCTCTGACACATTTCATACAATCTAAAATACTCACTTATGCTTTCACAAAAGATTGAACTAGGATACAACCTTTTCCATAGAAGTGTTATTACTACCTTCTCTGTTGGATATTTCAGTTCATCAAATTGTTCCTTCATTACCTATTCAAATTGATTTGATTGTAATGCAAGAGTTTCCTTTTGAAGAATAACATTAATCTAAAACCCATTACATTCAACTGATTGTGAACAATGTTTAATTATAGTACTCATGTATCTTTTAAATGCATCAACAGAAGCTCCTAAAGGATTCCAAAAGTTAGGATTGACAACTTTCATGGCCTCAAGAAGCTCTCCTTTTTTGAAACGATCTTTTATCTCATTTAACAAGCATTGGGAGATATTCTAAATTTTTTTTCTTGTTTCAGATATAATAGAATCATATAAATTATGTGTAATAGGAACTTCTTCAAGTTATGGTGCAACAATATCAACTCGCTTTTTGAAGGTGTGCATTTTAATCTCTTTCCCGTTAACAAATATTCATAGATGGCCAGATAAATTGAATCTAAAGTAGTTGGTAGGATCTTTTAAATCTGTCAGAGCTTGCCAGTGACTGAAAACTTGTCCTTTAAAGTAGTCATCAGAGAGATATAACATATCTAGAGTCTGACACACCCTTTTTCTGAACCTAATGAAGTCGGCTATATATATGGACCGTTCTTGTGCAAGTTTTGTTATGCAATTCATCTCATGCAACATTGGAAGAATCACACAAAGTGTTAACAATGTTTCAAAGTCTGTAAGTCGATAAACCAAATCTTTATCCCTGGAACCTGCCTATGGTTATTATGCATGAAACCAATTAAAGATGGATATTCCTTAAAAACTCTGCGTGCAGGTTCATACATAGAAATTCATCTAGTATCAACATCTTTAAGAATTTTCTTACCATCCGTGACCCCAAGTGAAAACTTCCAAAACTTTAGAAATATTTTTCAGACTGCTTGACATATAGGCATGGACTTCATGGATAAGCTCTTAAACTTTCACAACACATTCGAATGTGCTTACTATTCTATATGCAATGTTCATTCTGTGAGCCATGTAATGAATAAGAATCATGAAAGGAGCAATAGATGTTTGTAGAAACACACATAGACCATTTCTGTGACCCTACATCACTGATGCACCATCAACACCAATGCAAATTAGCTTTGTGGCTATAGAATAATTATCCATTCATGTTATGTCCTTAAAATTAGATATCACCAGTTTGGAAATATTTTTAGCATTGTAGTTTTCTTGCATTTTATGAACTAATAGCAGATGAGGTGTTCTGGTGTGGTTCTGTTATGTATATATGTGCATGCAAACCCATGAAGTGTTGTCAATGATAGTAACTTCATAAATTAAAAGGGAGATGAAACTTGCATTCTTTACATTTTCTTTCAGGTCTTCTATTTCAATCATCACAAGACATCTCGCCATTTCCTAGGCACTTCTCTCTGACCAATGTGAATTTGGAAGGTTTGGAAACCCATTGAACTTGAAATTTTTTTTACATCCTAAAAAGTTTGAAACTAGTCTACCCATTTTCAAAATAAAGAATATGGTTGAAAATTGTGAGGTTTTAGCTTTCAGATATTCATCTGCAACTTTTCTAAAATTTACATTTATGGTACCTCCTTTCCCCTGAAGTTTTTGATTGTGTTTGATTTTATTGTCATACTCCTCCTTATATCTTATATGCATGCACTCCTTTGTAGTTTTCCATCTATGTGTATTTGATTTATTACCATCTTTGTCAGTTACTGTGTAATAGAATTTTCCACAATGTTTCTCTATAGTTTCCAGTTTATGCTGCATTCCCTAGACACTATAAGAAAACATTGTGGAAAAGTCTATTACATAGTAACTAACAAATATGGGAATAAAACAAAGACTCATAGATGGAAAACTGCAAAGGAGTGCATGCATATAAGATATAAGGAGTATGACAATAAAATGAAACACACACAAAAACTTCAGGAGAAAGGAAGTACCATAAATGCAAATTTTGTAAAAGCTGTAAATAAAAATATGAAGGCTAAAACCTCGCAGTTTTCAACCATATTCTTTATTTTGAAGATGGGCAGAACAATTTCATTTTTTTCAGAATATAAAAAATTGTTCAAGTTCAATGGGTTTCCAAACCTTCAGAATTCATATTTGTTAGAGAGCAGTGTCTGGGAAATGGCAAGATGTCTTGCGATGATTGAAATAGAAGACCTGAAAGAAAATGTAAAGAATGTAAGTTTAGTCTCCCTTTTAATTGATGAAGCTACTACCATTGACAACACTTCATGGGTTCACATGCACGTATATACTTTCCATAACCACACAAAAACACCTCATCTTCTATCATTTCATAAAATGTAAGAAAACTACAACGCTAAATATATTTTCAAACTGGTGATATCTAATTTGAAGGACATAGTAGGAATAGATAATTATTCTATAGCCATAAAGATGATTTGTGTTGGTACTGATGGTGCATCAATGATGCAGGGTCACAAAAATGGTCTATGTGTTCGTCTCCAAAAATCTATTGCTCCTTTCATGATTCATATTCATTGCATGGCTCATAGGATGAACCTTGCATATAGAATAGTAAGCACATTCAAATGTGTTGAGAAAGTTGAAGAGCTTATCTGTGAATTCTATGCCTATATTTCAATTAGTCTAAAAAAAATTCTATAGTTTCAGAAGTTTTCACTTGGGGTCACAGATGGTAAGAAACTTCTTAAAGATTTTGATACTAGATGGATTTCTATATATGAACCTGCACACAAATTTTTTAAGGAATATCCATCTTTAATTGGTTTCATGCATAAAAATCGTAGGCAGGTTGATAGGGCTAATTTTTTTCTTTACTGATTTACATACTTTGAAACATTGTTAATACTTTGTGTGATTCTTCCAATGTTGCATGAGATGAATTGCATAACAAAACTTGCAAAAGAATGGTCCATATATATAGCTGACTTCATTAGGTTCAGAAAAAGGGTGTGTCAGACTCTATATATGTTATATAACTCTGATGACTGCTTTAAAGGATAGGTTTTCAGTCATGTTAGCATATGGATTTGCACGCATGCAAATGACATGCAACAGTGTGGGAACAAAGTCCCTCCTCAATGAAGGTGAGGCTGCCTTTATTGAAAACCAAAACTGTATTTACATCTGTACATTCAAAATTGTATGTGGGGGGTGTTTTGGAACATCAATGGAAGAAAAGTGAATGAAGGAAATGGAATAGAAAGAAGGAAAGGAGTGGAATGGAATGAACTGAAAGAACATGCAAGAGTTAGGTAAAAATAGAGCCTAATATTGCATGAAGAGGAAAGCTGAATAACCAACACAAATAAAATGGAGTTTGAGTTAGCCAAACAAGAACATGCAAAAGGGAACACATATGAGCAAGTAGACAATCAGAGCTTGATCACTGTGAACTAGAACAACTGATTACTAATGTTGACAATAAGATCAAAGATAATATTTGCATGCAAGATTCAAACACCTAACATCTAATGAACATAAGAACACCAAATGTTACAAGAGACAATGAATGAGACACAAAGTTCTTATTCCATTAACTCCAAAATGTTTTTCACAAAAGAACACAAAGTTTCTTCTTGAAACAAAGCTTGCACAAAAGTATTCTCTTCTCCTCTCTCAAAGTCACCCTTACAAATGAGCCCCTCACTTCCTTTTATAACCCAAAATTTGGTTACGAAGTAGTTAGGATTTTAAATGCACATTAAATAGGGCACTTAAGTGACTTTGACTTTTTCAACCAACTTTTAAAAAGTGACTAAAAATAGAAACCACTTAAGTTAAAAGGCCATTTAAGGAAAAATACATAAATAAAAGAAAATGGGTACATGTGGACCCCGCTTAAATGACTTGTATGCACACGTAGACATCCCAGTCAACAATGTGCCACCCAGATCAAGACACCTAGGATCAATGCCTTATCCATTGGGCCAAGAGTCCGCCTATCCCGATCGTACGGGAATGAACTCATTGACTGTGCTCTGCAATCCTCCAAATGACAAGAGCGCTGAGCTTGAAACTTGAGCAATTCATCCACATGCTCCGAGTACCTTTCCATGGTGAATTATTCATTTGTCGCGAGACTGTAGTCGTTACGCCACCTTGGTTTATCAGAATCCAGCTTCTGGTCTTTCGCCATTGAGAAGATCTCCAAGAGCCAAAATTGCAATTCACCTCCAATGGTATTACAAAACATGGCTTTAACAACACCCCATGAATAAATATAACCAGTTATTTGCACCATACATCTGATTTGATGAAGTTGAAAACATTGTCTAGTTTTGCAAACACTTTCTACAAATTGAATAACCTGACTCTTCCATCTCACTGCACAGCCTATCTTTTATTGATTCACTTAACATCACCAATAATCACCAAAAATAACATTTTCCTTGTTTGAAATGATGGAAGTATGACTGCCACTGCCTTTGAATCTCCTGTAGCGTCCAAACAATCTTCACTGTTAGCTGCACTTGAACCTCCTACCAATCCAAAAGCTGATTCACTTTCACTTGATTTCAATGCCCCCATTTCAGCAACTAGTCTCTGGTCAGATGAAGCTTTGAATGTTTTCTCCCAAGCCATTGTACACGGAAGTGAATATTTTTTTCCTGCAGCTACCATGGATCTCAGAATAAGGATAAGCTTACAGCTGCATTATGTTTGCTACTTGTGACTTTCATTTGTTGCAGCTTTTAGCAATTAAACTATAAGCTTCATCAGGGCCCCAGATCCATCCATATGCATTACGCATTCTTTCTGAAGGCCGATGAAAATTTAGGATATAACAAGTCACAAAAACAATTCATTTTTTCAAACATACTTTCCCATGGTTCGGTCGGGTCGCATTGACATCCGATTATCATCCCTCATTGATCTTCTAGCGCCATCCTATCTCCTCTTCCCAAAGATTTTTTCCATGCATCCCTGGGTTTCTCAGATGCCTGCCAACTTAGTGACTCGTTGAAGATGCTCATATAATTGCAAAGCAAATTGTGCTTCATGAATATTCTGATATGAAACAGACCCACCTCTATGAGATTCTCTTCCACGAGTTACATCGTAAAACAAGTAAGGTCTCATTAGAGAATCTTTGTAATAAATTTCATCAGGTCTCCTAGTAACACTCTCACTATCACTTAATCGATTAGGCACTCAATATTAAGTGGTGCCTCCGGATTGGCATTTAAAACCTTCTTTAGTTTCTCACAAGCAGTTCTCGGCCTCTGGCTTGGCACTGAACATTAGAAGGCATGTCAATATTATACTGCTGCTTGAAAATTACCGCAAAATGCCTAAAGAGGGCCTCGTCAAAATCTCTTCCTCCGAGAGATCTGTCAAAAGCATGAGCCAAAACCTTAAGCTCACCCTTTTTGAAAGCGGTGACACAAACTTGCATGCTGCATCCAGAACTACCCTACGCTCAAGATCCATGAAACATACGGGTATCCCAATACAACAATCCACAATCTCCATTTTTAAATTATCCTTGGCAGTTTTGCTTCTAGCTTGTTGTGGGCTCTCTCTCTCTTCATGCACGGAATCTTCTTGTGCTTGGGCTTGCGTGGAGATCTGTCCTCCTTACGTGGTCTTTTAGACAAAATACAAACTCTATTTGTCTTATCCAATCCCTGCAAATTGTTGAAACTGACTTCTTCTTCCCTGTAGCTGCTGCATATAGCCAACTACTTCCTCACGGACACTTTCTTAGGAGAATTTCAGTTATACGCTCCACTGATACTGCCTGTGCAGCATGATTTTGAGAATCCACATCCACCCTCGCCACATCAAGGCGATAGACCTTCATTTCACCATCAATGAATCCACGATCCAGAACACACTGTAGCAATTCATCTGTTGCAGCATTTGATGGAGCGCAAACAAGCATTCGTGGTTTAGGGAAAAGTTTAGGAAGCATACGGAACAGTGTGTGATCCATACTCTGAAGAACATCATCGATTGATCCTGTGCCAATACTGTCAATACTGTTTGCATTATTATAGGATTTCCTATAGCTTTCAGGAGCAAGTTTCTTAAGCAGTGCACCATAATAGTGCTGATATTGAACAAGATGAATAACATTCAACATTCCTCAAACTGTGTGTGTCCTGTCCCTGGTGGACCTTGCACCAAAGTGAAGGGCCAGGGTTCCTGCCGTCTAGCAGACCCAACTCCATTTGTACCAGGTGTCGTATGCATAGCAGCCCACTGAATTGCGGCTAGCTGTGGATCATTGAAACTCCTATGAAGATGGTCGATAAAATTTGGTGTGAAACATTCAGGCATTGCTGGAGGCTACTCCTCATTATTTGGAAAGTGCTCTGGCCTAGGATTTAAAATTGCTTTCTGCATTCTCATCCTTTACATGCATGGAAAGCTTCTGGTGTTCTTCTCCTTCAGATGCATGGGATACTGTCTTGTCTATCCTGGCGCCTTTTCTTCCTTTTTGAACTGTGTGTAATCTGTTCCCTGGTGCGTGGAAAGGTGTTTGGGGCCGTGCGCCTTGTCTTTCTTCCTCTGGCTAGTGCGTGGGAAGAAATTTTGTCTTCTTTGTTTTAAAACAAAACAAATGCCCCCTTGTTTAATATTAAAAACTGTTCTTTTAATGTGTGGAATTTCTCATGGGCTGGGCGGCTTGCCTTCTTGAAACTGTTCCTCTCTCCCTTCTCCATGCGTGGGAGATTACTGTCCTTCCTTTTTTTGCTGTTATTTTCTTCTTCTTATGCAATGCGTGGAGCTGTTGGAAACAAAACCAAAAACTTTCTTGTATTTTCTCTTCTACAATGGCGTTAGTTTCTCTTGCATAATGCTGACAAAATATTATGTCTTCTTGAAGAAAGAAGCAATTGAAAGCTTCGCACGACTTTTTCAACGGGTTTGATGGAGGAAGTTACAGGAATTAATCTAACTTCCTCTCTTCCCGGGTAGTGGCTTAAGTGCCAGGGGAAATGGGGAAAGCAACGGACAATTGCCAATGGGAATGGCAAAATGGGTTGGCAATCCCCGTCTAATTTCCCCATGTGGGAAATTGGGGAATTTTATGCCCGTTTGCCAATCCATGATTTGGCAATTGGCAGAGAAAAACCCACGTGCGGGAAATTTGAAGGAAATTGCCAGGAAAGTGGAAATCCGGGTTCGGGAAGCCAACCCGGCAGTTGGAAACAAAAGCTTACTTCCCCGGCACTAAAACTTGTCGAATGAACTTTAATTTATATTTATTTAATTAAATACTCCTTAAGTGATTTTAAAAAAAATTAATTTAATCAAACAAGGAGCAATTAATTAATTAAATATTAATTAATTATTTTAATGTATTTTAACACGTTTTAAAGCCTGGCGGGAAGAGTTCTTGCCCGAAAATCATGAAACGAAGACCGAAACGATCACAAAAATAAGACGATCGCAATGAGTCCAATGAACCACGCAAAGTAACACTTTTCAAAATTTTCTAATTTTTCATTTTTTAAATTATTTTTTAACAATTTTGCGAAGTCAAAATTGGCTGATAACAACTGGCTCTGATTGGGGACAAGGACTTCATGGACGCAGCAACGGACCCAGACCAAAATAGTCATGAACATGATCACAGAATGATGGGGCACAAAAATGGGGCGACACAAGAGAGGAGACCGAAAAATAGGGAAACAAACAAACCAAAATCCTAATTACCTATGTACATACGGGGAACAACCCGTTTTCAATTCTGGTAATACTTGAGATATTGCCCACTGTAGGGCAAAGGCAAATGAGTTCCATCAGGATATGCCAAGTAGTAGGTACTATCTCCACAGAAGTGTCTTATTTTGAACGGTCCCAGCCACAGTGAGTCAAACTTCCCATGCTTTCCCTTCGGCTCACGTCTTTTATCCCAGAGAAGAACTAAGTCATTGATTTGAAACTGTCTCTCTCTAGTTTTCCTGTCAAACAACTTCTTTACCTTGGATTGATGTTCCTCGATCCTGTTGGCCACTTGACTTCTTTGTTCCTCGAGCTTGCTTAGGAACATGACCCTTTTATCTAATGCATTGGCGAAGCATTCATCATCAACTGCCTGAGCTAATTTTAACGCTGGTAGCTCCAATGTGACGGGAATTTGAGCATCAGTTCCATACAGAAGTTGAAATGGAGACATCCCAATTGCCCTTTTGGGAGTTATGCGGTCAGCCCACAATGCATCGTATAACTTTTTGTGCCAAGTTCTTTGATTTTCTTCGACTAACTTGCGCACAATGGTAATGAGGTTTTTGTTGCTGGATTCAGCCTGACCGTTTCCCTGCGGGTAGTAATCTGATGAATGAGACAAAGATATCCCATATCCATAACAAAAACCTATCATCTCTGCAGAAGAAAAATTTGAGGCATTGTCAGTCACGATCTTGTGAGGAATTCCATAACGAACCAATATGTTTTCTTTGATGAAATCACAGATTACTGCAGTAGATGTTTGTTTCACCGGTATAGCTTCTACCCACTTAGTAAAGTAATCAGTGGCGGTGAGCACGTGGGTATGACCAGCACTAGAATTAGGATTCAAGACCCCGATGAAATCTAAACCCCATTGTTGAAAGGGTTCTTCAATGACAACTGGCTTCAAAGGCAGTGCTGCCAACTTTGGTCTTCCAACAAATTGTTGACAGGCTTCACATTTGGTCACCCATTTCTGAGCATCAGAAAACATAGTGGGCCAGTAATAATGTGCTCTCAGAATTTTATGGGCTGTTACCGGGCCAGAAAAATGACCGCCGCAAGCATGATTATGGAAGGCTTCCAACAACCTAGGTTGTTGTTCTTTATCAACACATCTGAGGAACATGCCGTCAATTCCTTTCTTGAACAACGTGTTATCCCAAATGACGTATCTGGAAGCTCTTAGTTTGATAGCTCGTTTCTCTTTAGCTGTAAGATTCTCTGGACACTCGCCGTATGTGAGGAAGTAGGCAATATCAGAATACCATTCATCCGTGGTACTGACAAAAACTACCATTGGTAAATTTTCTTCAACTAATTCTTCTTCAAAGTTATCTCGTGGTTCATTCTCTGCAATGAGTTGGCAGAGTCCTCTCCCTCGAACCAACTTGGTAGGTTTGATGTCCAGATCATATTCTTGGATCTTGGAGACCCAATTACCTCTTTTAGATCCTGGTTCCTGTTGTGTCAACATTGATTTCACCGCGGGTGTCTGGAACTAAGACTTTGGTGTGAGAATTCAACACGTAATACCTGAAGTGTTTCAGGGCTCTTACCACCGCGTACGCATGTCTCTCAAGAGGAGTGTAATTAAGTTCATGTTTCTTGAATCCCGAACTCATGAATGCGATAGGAGATTCAATCCCCTCTTGATTGTGCTGAGTCAAAATGGCAGAGATTGTGTGTGGTGAAGCATAGCAATAAATTATAAAATCCTTCTTAAAATCGGGACACACCAATGTAGGAGCTTTTGCAATAGCACCCTTGATTTGCTCAAATGCCCCTCTACCTTCTTTTGACCATTTGAAAGATTCTTTTCCTTTCATCATATCAGCGATTTCTTTAGTCAGCTCGGTGAAATCTGGCACGAACCTTCTCAAAAAGTTCACCTTTCCAAAGAAGGAGTGGACTCCAGGTTTACTTGTAGGCAAGGAAAGATTCTTTATAGCTTGAACGCGTTCAGGATCGATCTTAGTTCCTTCCTTAGAAACAATATGACCTAGGAGTTTACCTTCTGTAACTCCAAACACAGATTTTTTTGGATTCAGAGAAATCTTATGAAGTTTACACCTTTGCAAAATTTTCTCTAAATCTCTTAAGTGATCTTCTCGCTTCTTTGAGAACATTGTCAAGTCATCTAGGTATATCACAATGATCTTGTCTTTATAGTCTGCAAATGCCATATCCATGGCCCTTTGAAAAGTTGTGCCGGCATTGATTAAACTGAAGGGCATTCTTCTATATGCGAACGTACCCCAGGGGGTAGTGAATGCAGTTTTATGTTGATCTTCTCTAGCCACTTCAATCTGATTATAGCCAGAGAAACCATCTAGCATAGATAGCATTTCTGATCCAGTTACTGCCTGCAGAATATGGTCCATGACTGGCAGTGGGTAGTTATCCTTCAAGGAAGCCTGATTAAGATTGCGGAAATCCACGCAAATCCTAATTTCTCCATTTTTCTTGCGAACCGGTACAATATTAGCTATCCAGGTCGAATGTCGAATAGGAAAAACTATTCGTGCATCTAGCATCTTTTGAACTTCATGAAATATTGTCCCTGCAATCTTGGGATTATATTGTCTTTGCTTCTGCCTGAATGGAACTACGCCAGGCTTCAAGGGTATGGCATGCTCCATTTCCCTGGGTTGGAAAGACTTCAAGTCTTCGTATGAATATGCCAAGACGTCAGAGTATTTGGTAAGGAGATTTATGAATTTCCTGCGCTCCTTGGGTGAGCAACATTTACCAATATTGATCAGGCGAGGTTTATCCTTGGTGCCGATATTAATTTGCTCATAGTCGGTAGAATTTGCAGGTCCTGCCTGCTCTTTCTCTTTAATAAACCTATCATGTTTGTCAAAAATTTCTTCAAGTGAAACCAATCCTTTGGGAATTTTATTTCCTTTGAGTTGAATGATGCCATCACCAGGATCTTCGTTCTCAACTCCTTCCTGAATGGGTGAGGTAGTTGATTCGTGAAATGCCGAATCACTTCCTTCAAAGTACAACTGTTCAAAATTTTCTCTCTTTTCCAAGAAGGCAATAATTTGTTGATCATCATTAAATACTTGCCAATTTTCTGCATTGTCAGGAACACTTGGCCTAAAAACCATTTCAATGGTGTATTTGTCTTGATCAAATTCTGAATGAGGAATCATTAATGACGCTGAGACTGCTAGAGAATCCACTTTGTCATTCTTTTCACGAGGGACAAATTTAATGGAAAAAGTGTTGAAAACTTCTATGGCATCCCAAACTTTATTTCTGTAGTGTCTCAGACGATCATTCTTTACCTGGAACTGATTTCTTACTTGTTTCACGATCAATTCCGCATCTCCGAAGACTTTCAGATTTTTGATCCCTTTCTCTTCTGCAACTTGGAGGCCAAGGATTAATGCCTCGTACTCTGCAGTGTTATTAGTATTTGAAAATTCAAGTTTATAGGAAAAAGGAAAAATTTTACCATTTGGAGATATGAGCACCACTCCTGCACCAGAGCCCGTTGAGCAACAACTTCCATCGAACTCAAGAGTCCAGATCTCATTGGAATCTTGGCAAATGATCTCAGGGGTATGAACTTCTGTAGTCATCATATAATTACCCATACTTGAGCCTTGGAAAAGGATCTGTGCGCGAGGATCTTCAGTTTTAGTTACCGTGAACTTTTCCTGAGCTTCCGGCATAAGTTTCTTCATTTCTCCATTGATAGGAATCATGGCATGAGACCAGTCCATTTGAATCTCACCACCCAAATCCCTACAAAATTTCCTGCTCAACAACATTCCATACGAGGCGGGAATATCAGCAACTAAAATAGTTACCTTAACTCGCTTTTGAGGGAATTGGGCTAAAACCATTTGGGCGTCCTTAATCTGCCCGATCAGAGGAACTTGCTTGGTTTCCATAGAGTAACATGATCTGAATGTTCTCGTACAAGTCAAACCAAGAGCATGTGCTACTTTTACCGGCATCACATTATCCGAGGCTCCAGAGTCTATAATGCAATTACTTAACTTGCATCCGTTGATCAGAAAAGACACAAAGAAAGGTTCAATCTTTTCATTTGAAGGTGTAGTGGCCGCCACAATATTTTGAGTTTTCCCATCTTTGGGAGTTTTTAGAATTCCTTTAGAGGAATGAACAGTAGAGTCACCTTTGATAAACTGGACCAACTTCTCGAGCTGATCCTTGTTGGACTTCAAGTACTCTGCCTGTGACATGGAAATTTTTGTTTTATTGATATGATCAATGATATCAAATTTAGGCAAGGTAATTACACTTGAAGTCTCAGATATGAGTTCTTTCGAACTTGATGATGGCACACTTTTGACCTTGGTCTCGGGCTTGGTTGATACAGATGTGGAAGAAGAAGTTTTCTTCGTAGTTGGTTTACTAACTGATTGATCTAACAAAGGCTCTCCTTTCTTTAAGATAGTCTTGACCTTTGAAACCTCAGTATCTCTGGACTCTTTAGGAGCCTCCTTTATCTTGGATTCTTTGAGAGTTTCCTTGGAAACCTCTTTATCTCCCACCTTGGTGGTATCTTGGTCCTTTTTCTGAGAGCGTGTGAAGACAGCGAAGGATTGACTATTCATATCTTCTATAATTTCTTCGTATCCGTCTTCCTCATCAGAATGGTACTCAAAGAAATGATTATTACTTTCTTCCTCAGGATCTTCAACTGCAGGTTCAGATGTCTCAGAATCAGGCTCTTCCTCATCAACTTCGACGACTTCAATCTCATCATCACTTTCTTCAATGACATCACATTTGGAATTAGTTGTGGGAGCTGCTTCAATAGCAAGCCTCGTTGGAGCACCTGCAATCCTGGCTTTGTTGGGAACGTATCCTTTTCGCGGGATATCTTTGTAAGGAGCAGGTTTACTACTTTGAGCAACTTGCTTCTTCAAAGCTAGCATATCATTAGCCAACTTAGTGAGTATAGTTTCTGAAACGTTGGGAGTTTCTTGACTCTTTCCTTTGAGGGAATTTTTCTTGAATTTTCCTGCCATGATTAAGTCATCTTCAATTTCTATGGCCAAAGATTGAGCAAGTTCCAAAGTAGCCACCCTGGCCCTTCTTAGCTGATAGCACACTTCTGGTTGTTGTGCATTAATAAAGAAACATTTTTTTCCATCAAGGTTGGGACGAATCCCAGTGGGAACTTTGTTCACCATCTTGTTGAATTTGGCCACGAAATTCCTCATGGGTTCTGTAGGCTCTTTCTTTGCCTGAGATAGTTGGGCAAGAAGAGCATGTTCATCTTCCGCTGTTTTGAATCGATTTTCAAACTTAGTTTTCATATCATCCCAACTTGTAATACATCCATTGGGCAGATGATGAAACCAATCTGCAGCAATATCATGCAATGTCTCGATGAAGAGACGAATAGCAACATCTTCATATTCTACCGACAAAACAACACATGCAGCGAAGAAGGCAGAAATATGATCATCTGGTGACGTCTTCCCATCTCCGTCGAACTTGGGAAGAATCTTTCTTGATCCTCGTGGGAGTTCATGTCGAGCAGGTAAGGCCAATGGGCCTATGGCATTTCCCCATGGTACATTGGCTGCCATTGGAGAAAAGGTGGTATGCGAAGGTAAAACAATGTGAGCAAGGACAAGTGCTTGACTGGTAGTGATTCCTTCCTTGCTTGCTCTTTCAGGACTTGATGCAAGGCTTGCAGATCTACGAGGTGTGTTCTTCTTGGGAGGAGATAACTTGAAACCAAATTTTCCTTGAAAGTCAAAAGTGGGGTCAGATCGACCTTTAGCTTTTTCTCCTCACGTAAACCTCTTTCCTTCCAGTTTGGAATATTTATGGTGAAGAGATCACTGGTGTGTTCCGACCAGCTCTAGCCTTTTCTCTTTGCTCTCTTTCTTGAGCTATTTGCGCCTGAATAACTCTAACAACTCTCGCGGCTTTCTCTTCTTCGTTATCTAGTACTGATGTGGTGAGATGAAAATGATGGTTACTTGTGTGCTTTTCCCAAATAGCTTGCCTCAAATATGATGATATGTCTTCTTGAGTATCTGCAAAAACAAGATTTGGTTGCAAGATAGGTGGGTTACCTGTAATAGTCATACAACTTATTACCTGGGTGGAAGAGGACCGCGTCGGTGAACAACTATCAACACGTGCCCAAGAGGTCTTCTGGCCACAAGTGCGGGTGCTCTTCTTCTAAGGTCTTCGATGTAGATTTCTCTGTCAATGGCTCTATCAACAGCCACAAATTGCTGCAAGCTTTCACGGTTTTCCCAAGCTACTATTCGAAGGTTGGCAGCAATGTCTCCTTGGAAATCTTTGTCGGGCACAAGATTCGGTTGAAGAACTGGAGCTTGTGCAGAGGGGATAGTCATAAAGATTTAACCAAGCACTGGTTAACGATTTCTGAATCCCCAGCGGAGTCACCAAAAACTGTTAGCATATGGATTTACACGCATGCAAATGACATGCAACAGTGTGGGAACGAAGTCCCTCCTCAATGAAGGTGAGGCTGCCTTTATTGAAAACCAAAACTGTATTTACATCTGTACATTCAAAATTGTATGTGGGGGGTGTTTTGGAACATCAATGGAAGAAAAGTGAATGAAGGAAATGGAATAGAAAGAAGGAAAGGAGTGGAATGGAATGAACTAAAAGAACATGCAAGATTTAGGTAAAAACAGAGCCTAATATTGCATGAAGAGGAAAGCTGAATAACCAACACAAATAAAATGGAGTTAGAGTTAGTTAAACAAGAACATGTAAAAGGGAACACACATGAGCAAGTAGATAATCAGAGCTTGATCACTGTGAACTAGAACAACTGATTACTAATGTTGACAATAAGATCAAAGATAATATTTGCATGCAAGATTCAAACACCTAACATCTAATGAACATAAGAACACCAAATGTTACAAGAGACAATGAATGAGACACAAAGTTCTTATTCTATTAACTCCAAAATGTTTTTCACAAAAGAACACAAAGTTTCTTCTTGAAACAAAGCTTGCACAAAAGTATTCTCTTCTCCTCTCTCAAAGTCACCCTTACAAATGAGCCCCTCACTTCCTTTTATAACCCAAAAGTTGGTTACGAAGTAGTTAGGGTTTTAAATGCACATTAAATAGGGCACTTAAGTGACTTTGAATTTTTCAACCAACTTTTAAAAAGTGACTAAAAATAGAAACCACTTAAGTTAAAAGGCCATTTAAGGAAAAATACATAAATAAAAGAAAATGGGTACATGTGGACCCCACTTAAATGACTTGTATGCACACGTAGACATCCCAGTCAACAATGTGCCACCCAGATCAAGACACCTAGGATCAGTGCCTTATCCATTGGGCCAAGAGTCCGCCTATCCCGATCGTACGGGAATGAACTCATTGACTGTGCTCTGCAATCCTCCAAATGACAAGAGCGCTGAGCAATTCATCCACCCCTCTTGAAACTTGATTCGTATTCAATTCATCCACATGCTCCGAGTACCTTTCCATGGTGAATTATTCATTTGTCGCGAGACCGTAGTCGTTACGCCACCTTGGTTTATCAGAATCCAGCTTCTGGTCTTTCGCCATTGAGAAGATCTCCAAGAGCCAAAATTGCAATTCACCTCCAATGGTATTACAAAACATGGCTTTAACAACACCCCATGAATAAATATAACCAGTTATTTGCACCATACATCTGATTTGATGAAGTCGAAAACATTGTCTAGTTTTGCAAACACTTTCTACAAATTGAATAACCTGACTCTTCCATCTCACTGCACAGCCTATCTTTTATTGATTCACTTAACATCACCAATAATCACCAAAAATAACATTTTCCTTGTTTGAAATGATGGAAGTACGACTGCCACTGCCTTTGAATCTCCTGTAGCGTCCAAACAATCTTCACTGTTAGCTGCACTTGAACCTCCTACCAATCCAAAAGCTGATTCACTTTCACTTGATTTCAATGCCCCCATTTCAGCAACTAGTCTCTGGTCAGATGAAGCTTTGAATGTTTTCTCCCAAGCCATTGTACACGAAGTGAATATTTGTTTCCTGCAGCTGCCATGGATCTCAGAATAAGGATAAGCTTACAGCTGCATTATGTTTGCTACTTGTGACTTTCATTTGTTGCAGCTTTTAGCAATTAAACTATAAGCTTCATCAGGGCCCCAGATCCATCCATATGCATTACGCATTCTTTCTGAAGGCCGATGAAAATGTAGAATATAACAAGTCACAAAAACAATTCATTTTTTCAAACATACTTTCCCATGGTTCGGTCGGGTCGCATTGACATCCGATTATCATCCCTCATTGATCTTCTAGCGCCATCCTATCTCCTCTTCCCAAAGATTTTTGCCATGCATCCCTGGGTTTCTCAGATGCCTGCCAACTTAGTGACTCGTTGAAGATGCTCATATAATTGCAAAGAAAATTGTGCTTCATGAATATTCTGATATGAAACAGACCCACCTCTATGAGATTCTCTTCCACGAGTTACATCGTAAAACAAGTAAGGTCTCATTAGAGAATCTTTGTAATAAATTTCATCAGGTCTCCTAGTAACACTCTCACTGTCACTTAATCGATTAGGCACTCAATATTAAGTGGTGCCTCCGGATTGGCATTTAAAACCTTCTTCAGTTTCTCACAGGCAGTTCTCGGCCTCTGGCTGGCGCGAACATTAGAAGGCACGTCAATATTATACTGCTGCTTGAAAATTGCCGCAAAATGCCTAAAGAGGGCCTCGTCTGAAGAGTTTGTAAAATCTCTTCCTCCGAGAGATCTGTCAAAAGCATGAGCCAAAACCTTAAGCTCACCCTTCTTGAAAGCGGTGACACAAACTTGCATGCTGCATCCAGAACTGTCCTACGCTCGAGATCCATGAAATATACGGGTATCCCAATACAACAATCCACAATCTCCATTTTTAAATTATCCTTGGCAGTTTTACTTCTACCTTAGCGTGGACTCTCTCTATTCTTCACTACGCGGAATCTTCTTGTGCTTGGGCCTGTGTGGAGATCTGTCCTCCTTACGTGGTCTTTTAGACAAAATACAAGCTCTATTTATCTTATCCAATCCCTACAAATTCGTTGAAACTGACTTCTTCTTCCTTGTAGCTACTGCATATAGCCAACTACTTCCTCACGGCACTTTCCTAGGAGAATTTCAGTTATACGCTCCACTGATACTGCCTGTGCAGCATGATTTTGAGAATCCACACCCACCCTCGCCACATCAAGGTGATAGACCTTCATTTCACCATCAATGAATCCACGATCCAGAACACACTATAGCAATTCATCTGTTGCAGCATTTGATGGAGCGCAAACAAGCATTCGTGGTTTAGGGAAAAGTTTAGGAAGCATACGGAACAGTGTGTGATCCATACTCTGAAGAACATCATCGATTGATCCTGTGCCAATACTGTCAATACTGTTTGCATTATTATAGGATTTCCTGTAGCTTTCAGGAGCAAGTTTCTTAAGCAGTGCACCATAATAGTGCTGATATTGAACAAGATGAATAACATTCAACATTCCTCAGACTGTGTGTGTCCTGTCCCTGGTGGACCTTGCACCAAAGTGAAGGGCCAGGGTTCCTGCCGTCTAGCAGACCCAACTCCATTTGTACCAGGTGTCTGTATGCATAGCAGCCCACTGAATTGCGGCTAGCTGTGGATCATTGAAACTCCTATGAAGATGGTCGATAAAATTTGGTGTGAAACATTCAGGCATTGCTGGAGGCTGCTCCTCATTATTTGGAAAGTGCTCTGGCCTGGGATTTAAAATTGCTTTCTGCATTCTCATCCTTTGCATGCATGGAAAGCTTCTGGTGTTCTTCTCCTTCAGATGCATGGGATACTGTCTTGTCTATCCTGGCGCATTTTCTTCCTTTTTGAACTATGTGTAATCTATTCCCTGGCACGTGGAAAGGTGTTTGGGGCCGTGCGCCTTGTCTTTCTTCCTCTGGCTGGTGCGTGGGAAGAAATTTTGTCTTCTTTGTTTTAAAACAAAACAAATGCCCCCTTGTTTAATATTAAAAACTGTTCTTTTAATGCGTGGAATTTCTCATGGGCTGGGGCGGCTTGCCTTCTTCAAACTGTTCCTCTCTCCCTTCTCCATGCGTGGGAGATTGGTGTCCTTCCTTTCTTTGCTGTTATTTTCTTCTTCTTACGCAATGCGTGGAGCTGTTGGAAACAAAACCAAAAACTTTCTTGTATTTTCTTCTTCTACAATGGCGTTAGTTTCTCTTGCATAATGCTGACAAAATATTATGTCTTCTTGAAGAAAGAAGCAATTGAAAGCTTCGCACGACTTTTTCAACGGGTTTGATGGAGGAAGTTACGGGAATTAATCTAACTTCCTCTCTTCCCGGGTAGTGGCTTAAGTGCCAGGGGAAATGGGGAAAGCAACGGACAATTGCCAACGGGAATGGAAAAATGGGTTGGCAATCCCCGTCTAATTTCCCCATGTGGGAAATTGGGGAATTTTATGCCCGTTTGCCAATCCATGATTTGGCAATTGGCAGAGGAAAACCCACGTGTGGGAAATTTGAAGGAAATTGCCAGGAAAGTGGAAATCCGGGTTCGGGAAGCCAACCCGGCAGTTGGAAACAAAAGCTTACTTCCCCAGCACTAAAACTTGTCGAATGAACTTTAATTTATATTTATTTAATTAAATACTCCTTAAGTGAATTTTTTAAAAATTAATTTAATCAAACAAGGAGCAATTAATTAATTAAATATTAATTAATTATTTTAATGTATTTTAACACGTTTTAAAGCCTGGCGGGAAGAGTTCTTGCCCGAAAATCACGAAACGAAGACTGAAACGATCACAAAAATAAGACGATCGCAATGAGTCCAATGAACCACGCAAAGTAACACTTTTCAAAATTTTCTAATTTTTCATTTTTTAAATTATTTTTTTAACAATTTTGCGAAGTCAAAATTGGCTGATAACAAGTCACTAGCAAGCTTTGATAGATTTAAAAGATCCTAACAACTACTTCATATTTAATTTATCCGGTCATCTATGTATCTTTGTTAATGGGAAAGAGATTAAAATGCACACATTCGAAAAGCAAGTTGATATTGCTGGAACATAAATTGAAGAAGTGCCTATTACACGTAATTTATATGATTCTATTATATCTGAAACAAGGAAAAAAAATTTAGAAAATCTCCCAATGTTTGTCAAATGAGATCAGTGATCATTTACAAAAAGGAGCGCTTCTTGAGGCCATGAGTTGTCAATCCTAACTTCTGGAATCCTTTAGGCACTTCTGTCGATGCATTTAAAAGACACATGGGTACTATAATTAAACATTTTTCACAATCAGTTGAATGTAATGGATTTCAGATTAATGGTATTCTTCAAAAGGAAACTCTTGCATTGCAATCAAATCAATTCAGACAGGTAATGAAGGAACAATTTTATGAACTGAAAGATCCAACAGAGGAGGTAGCAATAACACTTCTATGGAAAAGGTTGTATCCTAGTTCAATCCTTTGTGAAAGCATAAGTGAGTATTTCAGATTGTATGAACTGTGTCAGAGAATGATATTGGGATCATTTAAAGACAAAAGAGTTTTCAGTGCATTAATATTTATAAAATAAAAATATCAAAACAGGCTTGATAAAAATCTTGAGACCTGCTTGAGCATGTACGTTTCAAGATATGATGTTGATATTTTTCCTTACGAACGGGTAATTTTTGTATGGAAATCACTCGCAGAGAGGAGAGGGATCGGTAATACTACTACAGGGAGTGCAGATAACAATGAATCAATGACTGAAAATAAAAACCAAAGATTAGATAAAAGTGTTGGACAACAATCTATTCAGGATAACTTTACATTTGATCTAGCTGATATTGAATAAAGAAGACTGCATGTATATTTGTCTTCTGGAAAGAAATTTTCATAACATGATTCTTATTATAATTATGTATAATGTTATTTTTGTTATGCACATATACATTTTTTAATATTATTTTCAATGTTGCGATGTGTTTACTGTTTAAGTTTTTTTAAATGTGTCATACTTATTATTTTGTTTTCCTTTGAATTAAAAAATGTAATTACATAATTAGATAATTTTCACTATTTTAGATCATTTCTATTTTTCTTCTTTGAAATATTAATGCTACTTGCAGTTCATTTTCCTGTAAGGCCTCAACAAAGTATTGTAAAATGATTAAAAAAAGATATTTACCATGTAATAAATAGAAAAAACATAATCAAGAATAATAGTCACCTTAAAAATAAGTTTGACTAGAAAAACAATCACAATTAACAATATATTATAACTAAAGTAAATGTAAAATTCAACAATCCACATTTATTAAAGGTTGCAACTTTCAATGTTGTCATATTATCTGAAACATTTTTAATAAGAAGATTCAACAACAATTATAATTTCATAATGTCTTTTGTAGATTCAACTCTGAGAAGATTCTTCTCTATGTCAACAAAGTATTATAGAATAACAATAATAAGAATTTTAGCATGTAATAAATATAAAAAATATAATCGAGAATAACAATCAAATTCAGAATCAGTTTGAATATAACAAAATTAAAAGTAAAATGACACAATCCACATTGATTGAAGTTTGAAACTTTCATATTGTCATATAAACTGAAACAATTTTATAAAAAGATTAAACAACAATAGTAATACTTTCATAATGTTTTTTGTAGATTCAATTTTGAGAAGATTCTTCTCTATGTTCTTCTCTCTCTTGAACTAATGAACTTTCTTTCATAACACCATATTGAACCAAATCCTTTGCAGCAACTTCAATATTTGAAAGAATCACTTTTTCTTGATTTGCAACTTCACCAGCATACAATAATGTTTGATCGTCTTCAACTTGCTTCTTCAATAGTAAGTCTAGATCCATTGCATTTGCCTTTATAATTCTTCTCAATGTAGTATTGTACTTGTTTAGGATAACAAGATTCTCTTTCAATTCAATTGCATTTACACTTTTCCTTGCACTTTGTAAATGAAAAATATGCACACTAGCCTCATTCTTCAAATTTTCATACTTTGACTACACTTCACAAAAGAAAAACTATTAGTAAAATTTCAAAAAAGGAAAATAATACTTGAAAATTTAGTAAGACTTACGAATGCCTTATCTCATTCTGCATTTGCTATAACTACAAGGCACTTGTCTCACAACCACATATTTTGGTAGGCTTGTGCTTCTGCATTTAAATTCTTAACTCGATTTAACATAATGTTCAACACCTCATCATCACAATTATTATCAAATGTTACAAAACTAGACACAACCTGATTCAATAAAATATCAATATATCCAAGCTTGTTCTGATGTGAAGAATACGAAATGTCTCTGGTTGTAATTTTTTTTATCTTGAATTTATTTATTTTATTAGAACCTTAGCCCTAAAATTCCATATTTTCAATTCTTCAACCTCCTTCAAAATAACATCAATATTGGCTTATGTGTTATCAGCCAAAAGAATACCAAGTGGAAAATTAGTTTTCTAGTCATCAGTTAAAACAGAGCCAACTAGTATAGGAGATGGTGTTCTTGATCCATCTTATTTTCCTAGAGAAGACTTCCTTTCTACATTAATCATATCTTGGGGATTGATTGTTCCATGATCCTAAATTCTTCTTTCAATCCCAAGATACTCCTCATCTAAATCAATATTGTTCAACACTGAAACACCATGTCCACTAGGAAAATTACCCACTGACAATGTTGGAAATTTAGAGGTAAAATTAAGTGTGCCCCTACTTGCAGTTGGCCGAGCAAATGAAATATTCTTACCAGTGAACATTGTCCTCATATTTCTTGGTGGGGGTAGTGGAGGTGGCTTGTAGATTTGTGGTGGACACTGTAATGCAGCCCCTGAGACATTGAATTGTATTTTTGTTAATAATATGAAAAAATTCAAAATTCAAACATAATAGAAAGGAAACAATAAATAAATTCTAATAAGATTATTAAAAATTAAAATTACTTTGATGAGGGGAATGTTGTTGATGTGCAACTGAAGCTTGATTTTGTTGATGTTGTATAGGAGTAGACTTGAAAGACTGGTAGATGTGATCTAAAATATAATTTAGAATTATCAATTAAAAATATATCAATCTTCAGAGAGTTGAATTTTATATCATCAATTATCAGTAAACATATATAAAACAAAGGATTCAAACCTGGGGCAACAAACTGAGGTATTGAAGAAATTTCTATGTCATGTGTTTGAGGCCAATGATACCCTATACTGCTGGTATTTTTTTCAGCAAAGCAAATAAAATTGCAACAAATTTTGAAACACATACAAGTTTTATATAATTAATTACATTTTTTTTTGAAACATATATACATTATGAATTAAAATACTTGTAATTAATGCATGTGGTATTTTGGTTGATTGGGTATGAGGGTTTATGGAACTCCTCAAATTTTTAGTAGGTGGAGGGGTGTCCTCCTCTATTTGTTGATCATCAGAGATAGTAAAAAAATCTCCATAACCTTGTAGCAAGTAACCTTTGATAGCAACATCCCTTCGTGATGCAGCCGTAGCTGCCACCTTCTGTTATAATTTTACAGTAAATTGTTAATTCATTTAAAATATTAAATTTAAAATTAATATATTAATAATTACAATATCAAAACAATGATTAAAAACCATCTAATAACAAATTAGGACTCGCCTCTTGGTCTTCAATTGTTAGTGTTAAATTCAAAGTTGTTAGCTTTGAAAGTATTGTGTCGAAGGAGGGGTGTCACACAAATTATATAGAGACTCATCATATAAAGCAAGAATAAAATTTGTGGAACTAATGGTAACATTCTCATTCAAATGAATATTTTCCAAATCAGCTCTTATCCTGGAGGATAAGTAGCTGCACCAGTCAAATTGCTACCTATTTAAGGTACGAACGATATACACTAAAGCCCACCAAGGAATATCTGTATATCAATTTTGCAAAATGATTCTGGCCTAAAAGAATTACACAACGAACTGCAAAAATGGGTGATTGAAATCCTTGAGCCAAATCCCTCTTTTTGAAGGGTTTTGGGAAGCTGGAAATGTCAATAAAACAAAGAGAAACATTTTATTAGTAAATTTTGAATATAATTTTTTTTGTTAAATTGAAAATATTGAAAATGTAATATTGTAAAAGAGAAAATAAACTTACAAGCATAAGCATCAACAATTGCATCAATAGAATACTAAATATTTGACTCTAGATACTTGCATTCTTCATCTGTTAAAATAGCCTTCATCGAAACAAGATCCACATTTTTGTGTTGTAGTCCTGTGAGACTCTCAATATCATCTAGTGGCATTCCAAAGGACTCTGCATGAGATGGGAGTGTATAATGAAATGTGAAAGTGGGTGTGTCGTAACTGAGCAGAAGATTGTTAAGTGATCTTTGCCCTGTCTTAAATTGGGGCATATATAGTAGCCTTGTGAAACTGGTTGCTTCAATCCATTGGGAGTACGTGCTAGGATCCTCAAGAAATTTGTATAGTTGTGGAAAAACTAGGCTCTTGTATAAAAACTTCTTCATATTAGCTATGGAAGCAAATGGGCTCTTCGGCTCTCTAGAAGAACACTTCTTTCTTCGTGGCATTAGTTCAAACTTTTATAAATTTCTTGTTTGTAGCTGTTCTTTGGCGTTCTTGATGGTCCCTTTTTATATGTCTTATGTCATATGTCGTTCAAGTTTCTTCTTGTGTTTTTGCTCGTATACTCGCAGCTCCAATTCTCTAGCTTCTATGTTTTGTGGTGTGAAAATCACTGCCTTTTACATATTTATAGGAGTGAAAATGGCCCACTGAAGCATTTAATGTGTAACCTTCCAGTAGCAGACAAGATGCAACTGGCCGGTAGAATGAAAAATGTGACCGACCAGTAACATTCATCACGCCACCAGCTACTGACATTCAACATGCTTTCGGTCAACATCATAGAGAGTGTTATGGGTCGGTAGCATGCTTAATACCACTGACCGGCAGCACCGTAGCATATTGTTTGCTACTGCTTGGTAGCATTATCTATGCTACCGGCTCGTAGTATTATACATGCTATCGGCCGGTAGCGTTAAATATGTTACCGACTGGTTGCATTATGATGCTACTAGCCGGTAGCATTATGATGCTACCGGCCGGTAGCATTATATATGCTACTGGATGGTTGCATTATGATGCTACTGGAAAGTAACATTATGTATGCTAACGGCCAGGTCATTTTGATGTCGACAACGGGTAGTATATATTATGTTATTGGCCGGTAGCATTCTGTATATTATCGGTCAGTAACATACAAAATGTTGTCGACTAATAACATCATAATGCCATCGGCCAGTAGCATATATAATGTTATTGGCTGGTAGCATTCTATATACACTCCCGTCACTTTAAAAAACATCATTAGAAAATCACCTAATACGCGAAATAACTTTTCCTTTGATTCACCAGACAAGCGAAAGTGGATTTACCAAAATTTGCCAAATATTTTCTAGATTTTTTTCGAGGGGACCCTTAAAATTTTCCCTGCTTATGACACCACTAAAACATATGACAATGATAGATTCTATGATGTAATCTTCCATGTGTCATATAAATCCTAAGATCTATGATGTCGCTAAGCGGGATGACTCACCACATGATGTGGATAAGACCCGGAATGATGACGAGGCAAGTCACACACACCAACACCAACCATTAATCATATAGAGAACATTTCATCTAACTCATGGTACATAAAAACATATGACTATCTTTCCACCAGTAAACTACCCTCGGATCTATCCAAAAATGGAAAAAGACCCTTTCAACAACGTGTGTCTCGCTACATCATCCTAGAAGGTATCTTTTACAAAAGAGGATTTGACGGCATCCTCCTCCAATTTCTTAAGACTTCAGAGGCTTATCTAGATATTCAAGAATTCCATGATGACATATTTGGTGGACACTTCAACGGTTTGATTATTTCCAAATGCATCTTGTATATGGGAAACTATTAGCCTATGCTTAATCAAGACTGTTGTGATTACTTAAAGAAATACATCAAATGTCAACAACATGCCAACCTCACACATATCCCTAGTTACACTCTTCAACCATCTCAAGATCTTTGGCCATTCTTACAATGGGGACTTGCCGTCATCGGCCTTATTAACCCCCGCTCATCACAATGACACAAATCCATTATTAGAGAAACTGAATATTATACAAAATGGGTGGAAGCAATCCCCCTCATCTCCACTAAAGGTGATAAAAATTTTGACTTCATCCATCATAACATTACATGTTGCTTTGATCTTCCTCATAAGCTCACCACAATTAACGGAAAATCACTTTAAAATAAGAAAGTTCAAAAACTTTGTGACACCTACAACATCAAGCTTAGCTTTTCCTCACCTAATTATCCACAAGAAAATGGTCAAGCAGAAGCCTATAACAAAACACTCAACCAAATCCTCATGAAAATTATTGACTAATCTAGTAGAGACTAACATCTCCAAATCTTATTTACATTATGGGCATATCGAACCATCTTTTGCACACCTATGAGAACAACACCCTTCTCCTTAGTTTACGACACTGAAGTCGTCCTTCCTCCCAAAGTCCAAATCCCATCTCTACGTGTTTCCCTTAAAGATATCCTCCCAGACGAGGATCATCATCATGAATGCTTATCAAAACTTGAATTTTTAGACGAATGTCATCTAAAAACCCTCGAATATATCAACGTTTGTCAAGAACGCATCAAATGATCCTATAACAAACATCTCAAGCAACATGACTTTACCATTGATGATCTTGTTCTCAAAGAAAACCAACATGTCACTAACATGGAAAAGAGTAAACGTTGAAATTTTTCTCCAAATTGGATTGAACCTTATATTACCATTCATAAACATGGGTCTGGGGCTTATCATTTATCCTCCCTCAATGGTAAACCTGAAAAGGATCCTCTTAACACACTACACTTGTGGTATTTCTACTGTTAACTTATCAACTCATGACGTCTTAGTAAAAATCTGATCTTCGTCCATTAACCTACACATACTATCACCCCTGTAATGATTGGCAATCATGTGGTCTCCCCCATAAACATATCAATCATAACCTTAAATACAGACATCATGACTCTTCTCATAACATATTCCCCATGGACAATTTCCACACTCATGGCTAGGGAACCCCACAATCATTACTCACACCATCACCCTATCTTATCCTATTAAACGACATGATAAGGACATAAGTGTAGCTTACACGCTTATCTTATCCCCTTTGACGTGGTCACCCTAAGGTGTCCCTTAACTCGGAATCAAAATATCTATGGGATGGATACAATCAAAACATAAACCGATCCCCCCAAAGGATGGCTATCAAAAAGCAAACATGTCAAATAAAGTTGTAGACTACTCCCCTGAAGGATGGCTACCATGAAATCAAAAATCCATAAAATCATAGACCACTCCCTCAAAGGATAGCTACTCAATCAAATACACAATAAGGACTTCCTGCATCATTTAGTCCTTATATCAAAAAAAGGGCTTCACGCATCGATCGACCCTCATAAAAATAAAGTAGAAAAGAAACCATCCCAAGCAAGCTTCCCGCATTAATCAACTTTCCCCAAATGCAAGGTTTCCACATCGATCAGCTTGTATCAAATAAAATAAATATGGGGAAAAACCATGGAGAATATTAGGAAGAACCTGTTCCCATGTGCTTACTACACACAAAAGACTTTCCCGTGTCAAAATAGGACAAGATCTAACTATCTCATATTTATCTATGATCCTAGTATGACTAATCATTATGGGTCATACATTAACATCTAGTATAAGGTCATATGTGCACTATCATACGTTGAAATAAGTTTACCACCATACACTATATGTGTCCCAAATAGTAAAAAGCAAACATTTCACAATAAGTTATTATCCATCGTACAAGTGCGTAGATCACACAACAAGATTACCTTTTATCATGACAATGTATTAAACCATTAAAATCATCTCATAGTCACATACGTCTACAATCTAAATCATATATTTCAAATATTCCCATCATAACATAAATCATTAATTAAAACATCATCAACCACATCTACATTCATCACATTGTAGTCATAATAAAAAAACACAAAACATAACTCAACGAAAAAATCATACACACACACACACACACACACACACACACACACACACACACACACACACACACACACACACACACACACACACACACACACACACACACACACATTAGATTTAATTTCTAATTTAAAACGTGATATGAATGGAATTGAGAGGACTAACACTGGAGTCAACTTTGAAAAACCCATTTCCCTATGCTTACTACACAAAAAACCTTTCCTGTGTCTGAAAAGGATAAGATACAATTATCTCATATTTATCTATGATCCTAGTACGACTAACCATTGTGGGTCATACATTAACATCTAGTATAAGGTCATATGTGCAGTATCATATGTTTAAATAAGTTTACCACCATACACCATATTTGTCCCAAATAGTAAAAAGTAAACATTTCACAATAAGTTGTTATCCATCGTATAAGAGTGTAGATCACACAACAAGATTACCTTTTGTCATGACAATGTCTTAAATCATTAAAATCATCTCATAATCACATATGTCTACAATCTAAATCATATATTTCAAATATTCCCATCATAACAAAAACCATTAATTAAAACATCATCAACCACATCTACATTCATCACATTGCAATCGTGATAAAAAACACAAAACATAACTCAACAAAAAAAAACACACACACACACACACACATACATTAGATTTAATTTATAATTTAAAAGGTGTTATGAATGGAATTGAGAGGGATGGCATTGGATTCAACTCTTCTAGGGTTTCCTTTACATGTATGCCATACCACAACCTCTTTGGGTGCTATGGGATAGTACCTTTATTGGTTTTTCCTAAGGTTTCTCGCCCTTTGGCTGCACCTATATAATGGCCTCTTCCACCTTGATCCTGATTGTTGAAGTTGTGGCTAGAGCCTGTGGATTCTCAAACAATAGCACCACCACTAAAACACCCTTGGAATTTTGTCCCGAAGGTCTTCCACGATTTAATTAATCTCCCCCTGATGTTATTTTACGTATTCCCGAGTTTAATGTTGTATGCCAGTGGTTAGAACAATTCTGACTTATTGGATATTTTGTTGGTCTCATCCCCTCTGAAAGCATGCTAAAATCATGGGTTAAATCGACCTCGGATGCTCACAGCATCCGACTTGAGAGCGTACAAAACATGACCAAATGTTTTTTCCTCTTTCGTTTCTCTAACCCATCGCATGCCTCAGTGATTTTGACCAATTTGGTCACTTGGTATATTTGTAAGTCTCTTTTGGTTGTTTCTCCATGGACCAAATATTTTGTGGTCTCTGGATATGTGGCCCTCAAAGTTCCAGTTTGGGTAGAATTTCCTGGCATCCCATTTCCATTTGTTCATTTCCTACATCAAATAACTTCTTCTATAGGGTGGGTTTTTTGTATGGAACCTCGATGCTTTTATAACACTCGGCAACAGAAACGTGTTTGTGTTAAAGTCAACCTTTTTTAAGAGCTGAAAGAGTTTATGCATATTCAAATGGGAGATACACGATATTCCCAACGCATTTTATACATTAACCTACCTAACACTTGGTTTTGGTGTCAGGCCTTTGATCATAAGATCAAGGACTGTCCTCTCTATGTCCCGCCTAACCACCCAACGCCTAAGGTGACTTTTGAAGTGGCCAAACCCCCTCAGGAGGAGGGGTGGAAAATGGTTGGAGGATGAAAGAATAAGAAAAAACCAACTCAGACCAAGGCCCCTGGATCCAATGGCTTAAATGAGCCAGCTATTAAGGAATAATCTCGTAGCCAACGTCTCAAGGAGCGAGTTTCTGATGACTCGATTATCCCCTTTCCTAAGTTCTCCAACATGCCCAAGGTGGCCTTGGTTCTCATGGGACTGAAAAATCCCATACGAATTTCCTTGACTCTTTCACATTCTTAGATGCTCTTAACAACTGGTTCATAGGGCCCTTTCAAAAGGGCCTGAAGTCCTCCTCGCCACTCTTGGGATCATAGCTCAGCTCGCAATGTGGATTATGCAAAGGAAGAATACAACATAGAATATGATGGGTGAAGGAAAGTTGAGTTGTAGGATTTCTTGAAGCACAATAATGTTCAATTTCTGCAGCATAAGTTTGATGCCTTAAATGGCTTGGATGCAGATGGTATGGCCCTTGATCACTGTTTACCATGAATTACATGTCATGGAATGTGCAGGGTCTTATAGACTCCAACCACAAGTATATTGTCTACGATGCTTGTCAAAATTTTACTAATTTAGATGATGTGTGTTTGCAGGAAGTGAAAATTATAGGTTTTCAATTGGAGATGGTTTGTAAATCCATATGGCGTGACAACCTGACATTCTGTAGTAATCATGATGGGGGGCGTGGGGGTTTAATATCACTTTTTTCTTCTAAATGACGACCCTTTTTTATGGATCATGGTGTCGACCCCACCAATCGTGCCATTTGGGCCTTACTTAATATGGACAACTGCCCTTTTGGCCTCATGAACATTTACGCCTCTAATGATACGGCTAAGAAGGTCGATCTTTGGCGGTCGATAGCTAATGCAAATCCTAATTTGTTTATTGGGTTATATGCATCAATTTTAATATGGTGGAGTTTTCCATTGATAAGTGTGGGCACCTATCTATGTTAGGGTGAATATATTATTACCTTAATTAATTATGCATTGTATAATTAGTTTGTTTATTTACTAATTTTTATATGGTTATATTTAATTATAACCATCTATTTTGTTTTATTCAACATACGAGAGTTGTTGTATTATTTTAACAATACTATTGTTTGTATTGGTTCACGGTTGTACCTGTGCAACCCATTTATTTGTTTGTATATTGTTGTCCAATATGTATAAATATTACAACACATATTTTGTAATTTGATTGATTGATTATTAATAAAATCATCCAGGCTTTCGTCCCTATTTCACATTTGGTTTCAGAGCAAGTTGAAGGATATTGGAGTATTGCTGTAGAGTTTGAGGAGCACTGGAGAAGCTTGTATAAGAAAAGGAGAGCCAGAGTTGCCTCTGCAACTTCCTAGACCCATCCCTTGCTATACCATCATCAAATTCCTCAAAACCACCTTTATTCATTGTAATTAAGGTTGAGGAGGATAGAATACACCAAGGAAGAGATTACAAGCTCAAAGGAAGGAAGAAAAATTGATCTAAGGCGCCATACACACTCAAAACCGCCTTCATTCTCACCAAAACCGCATGTCATTTTTCTCTTTGTTGGAATTTTTGTTCAAAACCACCTTTCCCAAACCATGGTTTTTTAAAGAGGTATGGTTTTACCATTTGGAAGTGTTTAATTACAATTTGCTCTTTATATATACTTATTTAGCTTGGTTGCCTAAGTGGCTAGCATAACTTTTGTAAGACACTTCCCATCAAGAGAGGTCAAGGGGTCAAATCCCCCTCCCTCACCCACTACCAAATTTGGTGGGAAATATAGTGGAACTGACAATTTTAGTGGCAAATTCAAATTTAGTTATAACTAACTAAATTTAGCAAGAAAAACCCTAATCAGGGCCAAAAAAAATTTCTCTTGTAATTGGCTTATTTTTTATTCCGGACAACATTTGCTAAAGGAGTGGTATCGGAAAACTTCATTTTGAGCCAATTTTTTAATGTTATTTTGCTCAGCAAGTTGTATTGGGCTCCAAAGGCCACTAGGGCCCTAAAAAACAAAAAAAATTTATCTACCATTCAATTTTTCCAAATTTTTGAATGTAGTTGTATACTCCAATGTATTGTACTAATTTGCAGGTTGTCATAGTCAACCATATACATTTTAACTACTCAAAAATTAGCAGAGAGTTGTAATAAAAAATAATGAAATTTGGTTCTAAAACACTCACGAGATCCTAGATCTCATTCGCAGCATTCGGTATAAACAATGTCTCTGGGAAGTGCTTACGGGTAAAGCTACCATGACTACTACTGCACTTAACACCTAATATATTTGTAACAACGTCATCTGGGCATTGACCCTTTAAATTGAGGTGGAGTAATAAGGACACAATGCACACATTATGAGCCATCTCATCCGTATGTGAACGATTGCATGACATAAATCTGGACTGAGAAATTATCCAAGTATATAGTGAAGTTATGCATGCGTATGAGGATATTTCTTTGATTCGGTATCGATAATCACACAAACCCCTTTCAGTACTGTCTTGGTACCACGTATCGAATTCTTTCATGTATGTTAACACCTCTTTCACGTACCACCTAGTATATCGAAAGGGCGAGCTTCTTCCACATACTGATGGGTATATCAGAAGGGCATGTATATACAAAGGTTCGGTATATCGAACTGACAATATATAGATTGGGAGACCTTATACCTAGAGTGATAAGAGCCTAACCCTATCAGTGAATTCTACAAAATGGGCACCAATGCCCCCAAATTCTTTCTTCTAGATTCACAACTACTCAGAGGAAACAACTATACTGCATGGAAGATAAAAATCAAGACACAACTTGAGTTTGAAGAAATATGGCCTGTTGTGAATGGTACTCTGACCAGATCAACTACTGATACAACACAACAACAATAGTTTGATAGATCATATCAGAAGGCAAAGCTCATCATCTTGTTTGGAGTGTCTGACGATGTCTAACCCACATTTGAGATGCCAAAAAATCCAAAGAGGCGTGGGATAAGTTAAGCACAGTGTACAAGCCCAATAGAAAGAATGTCATATTGAATTTGGAGAGTCGGTTACACACACTAAAGTTTAAGAAAAATGAGAAAATCGAAGCTTTCTTGAGAAGAGTTGCAGAGTTGAGGGCTTCACTTCTAGCCCTAGGAGAAGCGATCACTGATGAAGCTCTTGTTCCCATTGTTCTGAGAGTTCTCCCTTCTTCATACCACATTTTTTTGACAACCCTAAACTTGTCAGATACAACAGCGAGTTTTGATAAGTTGGTAAATCTATTGCAACGAGAGGAATACCTATATAATAAGGATGATGAAGAGGAGCAAACACTTTCTTCTCATAAAAATGGAAAGGAAAAGGGAAAGGAAAACCTAATTCCTATCAAAAACCCCAAAATAAGAATTAGAATCAACAAGGGGACAAGCAACAGAAGAAGAAATGTCCAATCTATAAAAGAGGACATGAATTGAAAGATTATTGGTATAACACTTATAAGAAAGGTTCATCAAGCAACTCTGGACCTCAACACCAACAATCTCACAAGGGAAATTCAAACTAAAATCAAGGGTAGAAAAAGGGGAACTAGAAAATAAAACCCTATCAGCAAGGCAATATTGATGAGTAAGAAGAACATTCAGATACTAAAGACTACTTGTACATTGCTCGATCAAGTGAACCTTCCACATCATCTACTGATGTCTAGTATGTTGATTTTGGAGCCACTCGACACATGACCAGCCATAGAGACTATTTTACTTCAATGAGGGACACACCTTCGAAAAACCATGTTTCGTTAGGTGATGATTCTTCATACATAGTTCAGGGGATTAGGAACATTTCTCTACCTCTTGGTTCATGCAACTGTAGATTATCAGATGTATTATATGTCCTTGGGTTGACTAAAAATTTGTTGTCAGTCAGTCAAATCCTAGATCACAACTTGAAAATTGACTTTGATAGTCATTCCAACAAGAAAATGTGTTTAATTCGAGACAAATCACGAGGCTCGAAAATAGTTGCAAAATCCTCTAATGTGGGATGCATGTTCCAGCTTGATTTTTTCCATAGAGATGATTAGGCACTTATGGCTAAAAACTCTACCTCTACACAGTTGTGGCATCAGAGACTTGGTCATATAAGTTTCAAGTATCTCGAGACACTTCACCGACACAATATGGTAAATGGTTTACCATCTCTTCAGAAGGATACATATAAATGTCCTCACTGCCTAACATGAAAACAACACAAAGCTTCATTACATAAGAGTACTTTTCAAGCTAATGGTAAGCTTGAAATGGTTCATACTGATATTTACGGTCCGATGCAACCAATTCATTCTAGATATCAGTACTTCATGCTTTGTGTTGATGACTATTCAAGAAAAATGTGGATTTTTTATCTTTGCAAGAAAAGTGAATCTTTTGAAACCTTCAAGAAGTTCAAAATGGTTGTTGAAAATGAAACTAGTCATCACATCAGAACTCTCCACTCAGATCAAGGGGGAATTCCTGACTGATGAGTTCAAATACTACCTACAAGCTCACGACGATTCATCGAAAAATACCTCCTCCACACACACCGCAGTAAAATGGTGTTGTTGAGAGAAGAAATCATACTATCATGGAAATGGTGCGATGCATGATCGATGACTTTGGACTTGTAAATACATTATGGGAAGAAGCAACAAAGACAACTATTTATTTGTTGAACAGAGTGCCCACAGTTTCTCTTGACAGAGTAACACCACATGAAGCATGGTCAAAGTGGAAACCATATTTTTCACACCTTAGAGTATTTGGGTGCAAAGAAAGTATGCACATACCCAAGCAAAACAGAAAGAAATTGGACATGAAGTCACAAAAACTCATTTTCATTGGCTATAGTGAAGAAAATCTTGGGTACAGATTGATGGATCCAAAGACCAGGAAAGTCTACACCAGCAGAGATGTTGAGTTCTTTGAGAAGAAGGAAGTAGAGTCTCCTCCTCTAGACTCA
Source organism: Taxus chinensis (assembly GCA_019776745.2). NCBI lineage: Eukaryota > Viridiplantae > Streptophyta > Pinopsida > Cupressales > Taxaceae > Taxus > Taxus chinensis. The sequence continues at coordinate 10,678,138 of CM034147.1, forward strand.
CCTGATGTGGATTTTTCACCAGTAGTAAAAACTGAAATCTGATGTTCCCACATATGATGAAAGTGATTATGGGGATGATGGTGATGATTTGATAGAACCATGATCTACTGGAACATTTTAGTGTATGCTCAAGTGGTATACTAGCATGTTACAAGATGTATGAATGGATGCTCCACCGAATACATCCACCCCTGGACCACGAACTCATAGTAAAACAAGAGAAGAAGTGAACATTTCTTTAATGAGTAGAGTTATTGAATCTAATGAGCCCTCTATAGTCTAGGAAGCCCTATAGTTAAAATCTTGGAAAGATGTCATGGATGCTGAATACAACTCAGTGATGAAAAACAACACTTGGCAGCTTGTCAATCTTCCACCAGGGAAGAAACCCATTGGATGCAGATGGATATTCAAAACAAAGTACAAAGTAGATGGGACCATAGACAAGTATAAATCGAGACTATTAGCAAAGGGGTATGCACAAAAATAAGGCATTGACTATGAGGAGAAATTTTCTCCCATAGCTAAGATCAAAACGATCAAGATGATCTTTTCTCTAGTTACATAGTTTGGATGGAAAGTCCATTAGATGGATGTAAAAATTTCCTTCCTGAATGGATATTTACAAGAAGAAGTCTACATGACTCAACCTGAGGGATAAATTGTACTTGGTCAAGAGACAAAAGTATGCAGACTCAAGAAATATCTGTATGGCCTCAAACAAGCACCCTAGGCATGGTACATCAAAATTGATGAGCATCTCGTATAACATGGATTTGTTATAAATCCATATGATCCCAATCTTTACCTCAAAAAGCAAAGGGGGGAGATTGTGATTATTGTTGTCTATTTCGATGATCTAGTCATCACTGGAAGTTCAGTGAGGATGATTGATGCAACGAAGAAAGATCTTAATGATCATTCAACATGACAGATCTCGAGCTAATGCAATATTGTCTTGTATTGGAAGTATGGAAGAAAGAGAATTACATCTTTTTTTTCTCAGTTGAAATATACCAAGACAACACTCGAGAAATTCAGGATGATGGATTGCACACCCATTGCTACACATATGAAGAACAAATTGTAGTTATCTCATTTAGATCCATCTCCTGTAGTAAATGCCACTCTCTATCAACAATTGATTGGGAGTCTCATTTACCTGACCTACACTAGACCAGATATCAACTTTGTAGTGAGCTATCTATCCAGGTTCATGCAAGAACCCAAATTTTGTCATTGGAAGGAAGTAAGGTGCATCTTGAGATATCTCAAAGGATTAGTGGATCTTGGTCTAGAATACAAGAAGAAAGACAACTTCTTCTTGTTAGGATATTCAGATTTAGATCATGCAGGTAACATTGATGACAAAAAATATACTTCCGGGTTTGTGTTCTTTATGGGATCTAGACCAATATCATGGGGAAGCAAGAAACAACACTTTGTTTCTTGCTCTTCCACAGAAGCTGAGTATCGTTCTACAGGTGAATTTTATTAGTGAAGCGATATGGCTATGTCACATATTGGAAGGACTTGTAATACCACAGGAAAAAGTGACCACCTTGTATGTTGACAATGAAGGTGTTCTCAAACTTGTTCGCAATCCATTTTTTCATGAAAGAACAAAACATATTGAGGTACATGTACATTTCATATGCGAACATGTCTTGAAGCACAATATACAACTTCAATTTTGTCCAACAGCTGAACAACGAGCAAATATCTTCACAAAGTCACTTGCACATGACAAGTTTGAGTTGTTTAGAGAGTTCCTCTCCTCATCCCTTGAGGAAATGCAAAATTAAGGGGGGAATGTTAGGGTAAATATATTATTACCTTAATTAATTATGCATTGCATATTAGTTTGTTTATTTATTAATTGTTATATGGTTATATTTAATTATAACCATCTATTTTGTTTTATTCAACATACGTGAGTTGTTGCATTGTTTTAACAATACTATTGTTTGTATTGTTTCATGGTTGTACTTGTGCAACCCATTTATTTATTTGTATATTATTGTCCAATATGTATAAATATTGCAGCACATCTTTTGTAATTTGATTGATTGATTATTAATAAAATCATCCAGGATTCCATCCCTGTTTCACAATCTATGTGATGGACAACTGGAAAAAGGGAGGCGTGGTTCTATATGTGCAATAAATTTGGGTTTTATGACCTTAATGCCTCTCGCACTCCCACCTCTAAAGCTTGGTTTACTTGGTCCAATCTTTGAAGAGGATCAAATTGGGTTATCAAATAGTTCGATAAAGCCATGTTGTCAACTCAAGATTTTTTTGAGTTTGACAACATTTATTCCTTACTTGTGGAAATGATACTATATTTCCTCCATTTAGACCACTCCCCCATACGATTTTGTATCACTTGACAAGATAGGTGAACTTTTTCTCATAAAAGTCAGTTTTTTCTCAATACTGCCTTGATGGAACATGGGCCCACTCTCAATCACATCAAGCAAGTGTGGAAATTATCTCCTTAGCCACATCATTTCAAAAACTATCATTCACTTATGTGTTCCAGCTGGACCCAATGGTGGGAGGATGCTATGACTAGGATGACCAGATTCATTAGAATCTATGGTCGGCAACTGGTCATAATTTGGCGCCGTTAATACTCCACTACCTCCTCCAATTTTAGCCGACCGGTGATGGCACTTGAAGGAAACCATTTCTCTAAATATTTTTTTGCGTTTGAAAACATTTATTCTTTACCTGTGGAAGTGATGTCATATTTCATCCTTTCGAATCACCCCCCATACAATTTTGTATCACTTGGCAAGATAGGAGACCTTTTTATCATAAAGGTCAATTTTTTCTCAATACTTCCTTAACAAAACATGGGCTCACTCTTAATAGAATCAAGTGAGTGTGGAATTTATCTCCGTATTCATGTCATTTCCAAACCTATCATCCACCTATGTGTTCCAATCAGACCCAATGGTTAGAGGATGTTACAACTAGGATGATCATATTCCTTAGAATATATGGTCAACAACTGGTCATAATTCAACATCGTTAATACTCCACTACCTCCTCTACTCTTAGCCGAGCGGTGGTGGTGCTTGAAGGAAACCCTTTCTCTGAAACTCTACAACTCTAGGTGGTAGAGCTTCGTCAAAAAATCCAAATTATGAACAACTATAATGTTCGGGGAGCTCAAATTTGAGCCCGACTTCATTGGCTTAGAGTGGGGGATTGTGTGTTAAACTATTTTTTTCCATCTCTCAAATCCAAACAACCTTCTCAGTAAATTTTGTGTCATTCAACACGGAAGAAATCAGTTTACGGGCCCCCATCTTATGATGCAAGCCTTCATTAATCACTACAAGCTGGTTTTTCAAGCTCAAGCTTCCTCAAAGGATCGATATGAGGATTTTGACCAACGTCTGGGCATCGTGCCTTGCAAGCTCTCTCTGACTCCGAAGATAGCCTACAACCATATGCTCACCCTTAATGATCTTCATGAAGTGGCCATGTAAATGGATAATTATAAGGCTCCCGAGTGTGATGGATTCCCATGCAAATTCTATAAATCGCTTTGGGATATTGTTGGCTCGGACCTCCATTAGGTCTTTCTTGAAGGCTTCTAGAACCAGTCGTGTATCACTCACATCAATAAAGGGAATATCAAGTTCATTATCAAACCTGGAGACCCCAAGAAAATTACCATTTGGCATCCTATCACCTTTCTTAATGTCTCATACAAGATTGTTTCCAAATCCCTTGCGATTTGGCTGTGCCATATTCTTCCCACCATCATAGAGACACAAGAGACCAAATTCATCTAAGGGTGCTATATTCTTGACAATATCATTATCATTTAGGAGGGCATGAAATGGGTTCAAAGATCCAACCAGCTTGTTATGTTCATTAAAATTGACTTTGATAAATCCTACGAAAAAATAGTATGGTCGTTTATTATTGCCATGCTTCATGCTTTGGGCTTTGGCCCTATTTTCATTAAATCTATCAAAATGATTTTTCCTTATGCCTCAGCCCAAATCACCATTAATGGCCAAAACTCAATTCCTTTCATCCTCTTATGCTCTATACAACAAGGTTTCCCCTTAGCACCTACTCCTTATGTTCTTGTGGCGGAAGGTTTTGGGTATCTTCTTGCCAAAGCCAAATCCCAAGGGCTTGTTAGGGGGATTGCGTCGCCTTCTGCAGATAGCTCTCAATTACTCAATGGTCACTTTATGGATGAATCATTCCTTTCTTTAATTAAGGAAGAAAGTAATATTTGTAATGCCATACATTTCCTAGAATTTTTATATTTAGCCTCTGGCTCTTCCATACAATGGTGAAAGATTCGATGTTAAAGAAAATCTTTCCTCACTGCACCCCCTTGGCTAGATTATTATGATTAGGAAATGTTAGGCCATGGTGAGATGTTTAAATTTCTTAGCATTCCTTTTTCATTTCAAATGTCTCTTGTGGAGCTTTGACATTATCTGGTTTAACCTGTGGCCAAAAAACTGGAATACTAGTTCACCAAACAATTGTCCTTAGCAGGTAAATTCCAAATTTGCTCCAAAGTCCTCGAAGCCACTAATTTTTATTACTCTTCTTACTAGGTGCCATCCAAATAATCTGTGCAAAAGTTGGAAAAGCTCCTCAAATACTTTCTCTGGGTCAACTCCTCCTCTAGCAAAGGGTTTCACAGAGTCGCTTAGGAGACTTTCTCCCTTCCACATGAATCTGCGGGAATGGGTCTTATTGGTATCTTACAAAAATGGTAGGCATTCTATGCCAAATGGATAATTCATTGTATTGAAGGGGAAGAATCTTGGAAAGAGCTTCTGCATCATGGCATTGAGGAGGGTTCCCCTTATGGCCGCTCATCCTGGAAATTTTAAGGGTTTTCCAATCTCCTCATTGCTCTAGTGCCTATCAAAGTTGTCAGCACCTTCATTATTAAAAGTATTTGGAAAGCATGGGAGTGAATCAAACCATGGCTTCAATGGAAAGGCATCAGATTTTGCAATGGAATTTCTATCAATCAACACTCCTTGTGGTGGTCTCCTGTCATTCAAAACTAGGATCAATGTCTTTCAGAGGTCCCTAGAATTCCTACACTCAAGCTTTTCAAGCACATAATTCATTCCATTCAAGACCTTTATTGCAAGCATATCTAATCATGGTGTCCTTGGAATGAGCTAAAAGATTGATTCAAACTTGTCACACATGATCATGTTAGTATCACTAACATCATTGCCTCTATCCCCGATCATTTGAATAAAAAAATATTTGTGTGTCCCTCCCATCCTTAGTGGATAGGCTATAAATGTTTCGTGGATATCCCATCCAAGAATTATTCAGCTAGTAAAGGATATCTTTGGCTGTCTCTACATTTTACCATGGTTGAAAATCTTAACACTCGGTGGGGCCTTCATTCCTCTCCTTTCAGTTGGAGAAGGAGGTTCGACACAGTTTAGTTTCCCTATGTTGAGCTTAATATTGCTAGTATCTTACACCAAGGTATCCCGATTGGTGCCCATCTAGTTTAAATTGGTGTTTCAGCTCCCAAACACCATTTCTGTGGGAACTTGGAAACCTTATCACACTTGTTTTGGTTTTTTCCCAGAGCCTAATGGGCTTGGAATTGGATTCATTCATTATTTTTCCCTCTCTGGCCAGAATACTGTAATTGGCAACATATTCTTTTAGGAGATAATCCCATTACCTCACATGTTCTCCCATATTTGACATGATTTCAAAGGGGAAATTTTGTTTTTCTTATGAAAAGAAAGGAATTCATTTTTTTGTCAATATTGAATTTGATTAACAATTCTCCATGTATAATAAGTTGGTGGTTATCTCAAATGTGCTAATGCAAATATAAGTTCAAGCTAACAAGGTGACCCTTGAGGTTGATCACCTACAGACACTCCTACGTCATTGGGGTGATGCCCCCTATAATGTTGCTTAGGATTCACCTTCACCCTTACAAAAATTTCTGCTCCACGGCGGTGGTCCATGAGGCGGTCATCGGAGCCTTTCCCAGTGGTGCTCTTTTAGCCGTGTTTTCTGGTCTCCATGCAATCAACCGCGGATAATTTTATTTCCCCCAGCTTGCTGTTAGGGTTATGGATCCCCTCGCCAACTCCTCAACTCATTTGGGGCTCACTTGTTGCCTCCGAGCCACACACTCAATATGGGTGAAGCCTCCCAGCTCCACCTCTATCTCCATCGGATAAATTTCCCTGGATGGATATTACCATTTCTCCCATGCAAGTTGCTACTGACAATGAAGAAGAAGACCCCCCAGGCTCTAGTTGGGAAGTGCTAGACACTGACAAAGACCTTCCTGCTCATGGTTGAAAAAATTATCATGACCATCCCTCTAATGGTATGTTTTCTACAACTACTTAGATTCAGTGTTTTTTAAGTTATTTTGGTTGTTGTTCCTAGGCTTGGCCTAGTTTGTTCATGGCTTTGGGGCGTGCTCTCATACCACCTGATTTTTTGTTGAATTATCTTGTATCATGTTTTTATTAATATAATATCGTATCTTATTCACCAAAAAAATTTAAAAGGTGCTTAGTAAACTAATTATAAGAGTTTATTTAATTAGGAATCTAATTTCAATTAAAATTTTTTATTTAATTAATCCCTGAGGAGCTATATTAATTAGGTATCTAATTTAAAATTTAGATCTTTTATCATATTAGTTGATTAAAATAACCATTCATTTAGTTGTATTATTCCTTTCTAGTCTTTTTTTGCTTTAAAATTAGCTGAATAGGGTGTTGCAAAAGGGTCATTTTCAAGCATTATTGGTTGTTTTTCTCTAATCCTTTGCTATAGTGTGCAACACTCTTCTAGCATTTTTTTACCTCCTAGAAACTTTTTCGCCATCTGGGAGGTCCCTGGGACTCATCTTGAGCCCACTTTTTTCATTGTAAAATCCCTTATTATTGCTTGTAGACTAGTGAACATGCTCGCCGCAATCTTGCAGTAAGGGGGTTTTTGCTACAACGTGAGATGCTTTTTCTCACAACATGGTCTTGATTTCACCCCTTCTCTTGTTTTTTAGCTTAGTGTGCTTGTTCACAATTTCGATATGTTGCTTTCAATGAAACTTGATTTTGGTATCCTCTCTTGTGTGTTATTACGTTTATTAAAATGTGAGTGGCCAACTGTTTCACGATGCACACTCGCACCAAATTGTATCCAACACACTAAACTATAAAGTACTGAAAGTGGGGGGTTATAACATTGTCTTGGGTGGTTGTGTTGTTTGTTTTTATTTTTTGCATTCCTTCTTTCCCTCTCTTCACTATGGATGCACTTTAAATTCATTTTCTTATGCCATTCAACTTCTTCTAATAGAGATTGAAAATGGTAATGAAATTGAGGGGTAAAGTGTTATTTCACATCACCACAGGAGCTGAGATTGAACCTAACAATGAGCTTGAAAAATATAAGTGGTTCTAATGATGAACACATGAGTTGGAAAATGAACTACTAGGATTAAATCCTTGTGACTTCAAAAAGCTCAGTAATTCTTCTCAAAGTTCGTCCACATTAGATTGTTGTTAAAGGAATGTAAAGTGGATAAGAAATATTCTTACTTTATCTTGTCGATTCTCTCTAAGTTAGGTTCCGAAAACTCCGTCTTTGTGTCAAATTTTCATGCTATGAAAGCCACTCTGGGAAACACTTGGAATATGCCCTCATTTGACATTTTTTTGTCCCAACTCATTAAAAAACTGGACAAAATTATTTAAATGGGGTCTCTCAAGTCCAAGTCACATGCCCTTGTGGTAAGTATTGGTAAGGGAAAGAAGACTAAAAACAAGAAAAATAAAAAGGACTAACCTAAGAAGGAAACCAAGACCAACCAAGCTAAAACCAAACCTAACACAAACACTTTGACTTTTAAGCCTAAAGTGATGAAAGAAAAGTGTAAGTGTTCCTATTGCAAAAATACTAGTCATGAAGAGCATCAATGCGTGAAAAAACAAATTGATCCCCTTACTCATTTACTTGAGAAAAATCATATAGGTGTTCTTAAGTCTATCAAACAAAATGATCTAAAAACCAAGTCTTCTACTATAAGAGAGTCTAAATCTGAAAAGAAGAAAGGAAAGGCCCTTGTAGCTTGAGTTTCTCCTTCATTGACATGAATTATAGATTTATGTGCCTCGCCCAACATGAATTCTTCACATGTTGAGTTCTCTAATATCAAACCATGTGACATGTCTCAAATCACATTGGGTGATGAAACGACAATTTCAGTTTCTGGAAGTGTATCGGTAGAGATGGATGGGTGATCATTTAACAGAGTATTGAGTGTTCCTGATCTCTCTACCAATCTCCTATCGGTTTACCAAGTCACTCACCTTGGTGAAGTAATGCGAGTGTAATTTGGTCTAAACTCGGTGATTATTCATGAGCTTCATAATAACACTATAGTGGCCAAGGGAAAGTTGGATCACCGTTCACTGTTGTATACATTTTCTTTCTTTACTTCTTATTTAATGCACAATGCCTTGCTCACTCATGCAGATGAGGTTAGTAAGATATGACATGAGCACTTTGGCCATCTAAATTTTTGTTACCTTGAACCATTAAGCCAAAATGAAATGGTCAACGGGTTACTCTACTTTATATTTTATAAGGGTCTTTGTGAGGGTTGTCTACGGGAGTTATCCTTTAGTTATACAGGATTCTCCTTCAGTTCTACGGGATTCGTCGCTATAGAAAATAGATGGGAAGTACATTAGGTGGACGTTAAGAGTGGCTTCCTTCATGGGGACCTAGAGGAATAGATATAAATGGAAAAACCTCTAGGCTATGCCCATGATCCCTCCCTCATTTATAAGTTAAAGAAGTCTCTCTATGGCTTTAAACAAGCCCTTAGGGCTCGGTATGCCAAGATTGACTCTTTTCTACTTACATCAGGGTTCACTCAATGTCACTCTAACCCAAATGTTTAGATTATGTGGCAAGATGACTCCATACTCATCCTTGTTATGTATGTTGACGACTTGTTGATCATGGGCATTTCTTCCTCTATCTTTGATTCTATGTAGATTTCCTTATCTAAAAAATTATATGTCTAACTTAGGACTGCTTCATTACTTTCTTGGGATTCAAATTTCACAATCTGGCTCGGGAATTATAATTTCACAGCCTAAGTACTCTTTTGATTTACTTACTTGGTTATGTATGTCTTATTGTAAGCCTTCTCCTACTCCTTTCCTTTTCAAGGTTAATTTGGTTTCTAATTACTCTACTCCTTGGTTGATGGTACCCTCACACACATTCAGATCTATCGTATGTTATTGGGATCATTTCCATATTCATAAAGGATCCTCATGAGTTGCATTAGAAAGCAAAAAAGTGGATCCTTCATTACGTTTGTGGCACTTATACGGATGACATTCACTATCTAGGATTAGATATTGACTTAGTTGGATATACTGACGCTAATTGGGCTGGTGATCTTGATCATCAAAAATCTACCTCAGGATACATTTTTTCTCTTGGTTTGAGTCCTGTTAGTTAGTCTAGCAAGAAGAAAAATGCAATTATGATATATTCTATTGAGGAAAAGTACAGAGGAGCAGTTAACACTACCACATAAGTTGTTTGGTTATAGGGTATCTTGATAGAGTGTGGTATTCACTATCGACGACCAACTATCATCTACTGCGACACCATGAGCACCATATCGATTTGCCGAAATCCGGTTCAGCATCAGTGGATGAAGCACATCAAGATACTTATGCATTTAATTTGGGATTTGATCCATGATGACATCATCAAGTATCAATACTGGCATACATCTGATATGGTTGCATACATTTTTACCAAGCACTTCACCGAGGAAAAGTATCTTCATTTGTTGTCTCTTCTTAGGGTGAGGTCTGCTGCAACCACCCATCTTCTTCGAGCTTTCTAGTTCTCTTCTCTTCTTCTAGAAAGATTGCAGTTTGTACATGACTACCTTATTAGGCCTTTAGTTTCTGAGACTCATTTGACATATCTTTCTTAGTTGTCTAAGGGAGTCTTTTATCTCTTGTAAGTGGATGTTTTCCCTTAGGGGTTTTTTCTCCATTACTTGAGATCCTTATTGTACATGGGTACCTCATTAGGCCTAGTTGTCAGGACCCATTTCCCTTCTCCTTTTTATTCTTTTCTAGAAATATTGTTGTTTGTACAAGGGTACCTTATCAGGATTAGTAATTGGACCCCATTAACACATCTTTCTTAGTTGTCTACGGGAGTTCTCCTTCAATTCTGACTTTCCATGACCTTTATCTCAGCTTCGATGAAGAGGGTATTGGTGTATATGACTTGATCGTCATCATTGGACGTCTTGTCCACCATAGATGGTTTTCTATCTCACTTAGTGAGAATAGGTCATAGTGGAATAGGTCAATATGGTTGTGTACACGTATCATACACATGCGTTACACAACATTCCTAAATGCACCTCTTCTTTTTGATCTATAAGCATGCCAAACACACTGTTGTCTTTTCTTACTTAATTCTTATTTTTGTATTCATCTTCTTGTTGATTATATGAAGCCTTCTCATCACCATTGGAAGTACAATCCTCTTCGATGTGCATGAGGTTCCACATTGATCCTCGCAGAACAATCCGGTAGGATGCCTTGTTAACCGAAGATCACACCCACCCCCCTGAGCCCTTGTGCTTTCCCTCCCCTGTTGTTGCACACGTCCCTAACCCCAACGGACAACCCTTCACTATAACAACTTGATCCACACACCAACAGTGCCAAGATCTGCTTTACAAATCCCAATCTGGGTGAGTTTTCACTCGAGCAACTAGCCACGAACCAATGTTGTATTGTACAAGAAAAAATTGCCACTGTAACACCATTGACGAGTTAGATAGCCATTGGCGAGCTACCAAATCCTCGCCCCTGCACTAGACAGCTACCATCCCTTGCCCCTACAATACAACACCAACAATAAAACTTGGCCACTTTTTTTTTTACGTTTATGTTTTTGTTTTTTGGTTTCTAACTTAGTTTAAAACTTAGGGTTAGCTTCTTTTGAATTTTTTTTAAAAATTTATTTCTTTTTATTAACTTAAGTTTAATATATATATATATATATATATATATATATATATATATCTTACATTATCATTTTATTTTCTAACTTTTCAATTAGCTTCACGTAAACTCTTTTTCAGTTAATTAGTTTAGCTAATTACCTTAATTAGTTCTTTCTAGAATCTCTTTAGTTTATTTTAATTATTTAGTTTAATTAGCTAGGCCTTCTTCAATAAATTAAGACTTTTGTATTCTTTCCTCTCTTTTCGTGAAGTGGACCAATTTAGAAAATTGATTGTGTAGGGTCTCTGACCATTTGGTCTATTTCCTTTCGCTGTTTAGAGACTTTTTCTCAACCTATACTCGCTTCAAACCATTTTATTTCCATTTCTTGTCCCTTTCGTCACTTTGGACTAACAATGGGGATTGTTAAAATAGGCTTACTGAATGTTTCGATGCACTTTTTTTCACTTTTTAACCTTTTTGTTAGTGTTTACTCATTTTTTCTCGATTTTTGCAACGTTGCTAATACTTTGTCACATGTTTTGCATGCATTTCCACTGTCATTTTTCATTTTTTGTGATGTTAGTCACAAAACACTTCATGTGTATGATTTTCTCTCGCACTTGTTATAAGTGATCTTGAGAATCAGAAACGTGATTGTATTGTGTTTCATTGTTTTCTTTTTGATCTACCTCGCAAACTACTAATACATTGTGTGTAGGGATCTTTTTTAATCAAGATAAAATTAACTCTACACATTGTATTTGTAGGTGCGGTTGACAAGGCTATTTCCCAACCACCATAATTATGGGAAGTGCTTTGGCTTAAGACATAAAACTCACTTGAGGGGTACCACAGGAACCCCAAAGTAGTTAGCACATTGAGGGAATTGGCTGATGAAATGGGTACCCTCATTCTAACTAACTAGTGAAATATAGTAACGGATATCTTTACTGGCGACCCTAGTGAGATTCATTTAAGAAAGATCTTTGCTCATTGTTTCAAAGGGGGTAAAGTAAAGTCGACAGCTAGCAATAACACCACACTCGCTCGGTTATATTGTTGACACCTAGTTGAGTGAACCACATAGGAAGCCACGCTTTGTCCAAGCCAATATAAGGTAGAGACCAACTTTCACTTCCCCATTTTTCATTTTTCTTGCGTGTTACACACTTGTGTTTTACTCTTGTCATTCAAATTTTCTCTCTTGTCCACGTTGTCACTTTATAACTGATAGGACCAAGGTTGTAAATTAACATATAAAATATTATCTAACTAAACATTAATGAATAACATTTAACCATACAATAAACAAAATAACATAGTGATTCCAATTTTACGTGGAAAACCCTTTACGAATAAAACCCACGTTCAAAGAGAGAAAATTTCCATTAATTCAAGAAACATTTACACTCGAGTAAAATCATGTCGCTTCCCACTACTCCCTCATTCCCAATATGGGACAAATGTAACTTAGGCTTAGATTGATAAGATTCTGGTTGAAAAAAGACGTGCTTTTAGTTTTCCTATGACATCTTTATGAAAAAAGGTAAGACTTGATAGATGATTTGTTTTTATTACGCCGAAAGGCATGTTCTATGTTAGAAAGCCCGAGGGGCTCTGACACGGATGACGACAACAAGGGCTGAGATCGTTTGGTCGACGATGTACGAACAATCGCGAGCCATACACCAGGGATGTCGTAGAAAAATAGGGAGAGCGTCTGTCCAGACATCGGCGATTGTCATTCGTTGCGGTCTTTTCATTCATGCTTGCCCTGTGTTCTACATTGTGGTGCTTGTCCTCCTGTACACTATCCATACAGGCCACCATCTCCCCCTGTACTTCTATGCCTGTCAGATTAGGTCGTATTGGATAAAGAGGCGTGGTACCTATCGTTTAGGGAAAAATGGTTGCGTGTTTGGGTGCTGCAGCGACGTTGTTGTTTCTTGAGATCTGTGTCGTTGGAAATCCCTGAGGGCTAGGGTTTTAATGGGGGTCAGAAAATGTGGATATGTTTATCTGCTGTCATTCACCAGCGCAAAGGAAGCGGCAGAGGTAAGGCATCCAATAAATTTTGTCCGCTAAGTTTGAATTTCCATCAGATATCTGGTCGTTTATATTTCCCCTGTTTTTTAATTTCTGTATTCTTCACCGATCTTATTGGTATGCGACATGTTATTCAAAGCAATGGGATGAAAATCTGTAAAATTATAGTGAAAAATGCTTGAAAATACCTTGTCGGCGGTGAAAACCTCTGAAAAAGCTCTCATGCTTTTGCTTTCGACCAATTTTTGCATCTGGAAATTTTCTTCTCTGAGCATGGTTCAAATACTCCATCTTCTGCAAAGCTTCCTCTGCTTGTGATGATATCAGTCTGTCTTTAGTAGGCAGAGCCTTCATATCTTCAAATCGTTTAGCCTCCATTTTCAACAAAATGGATTTGTTGAAAATGTGTTATAATTACTTAGAAACATTCATGCAAATGCAATTAGCAGATGTAAAGCCAAATTCCACAACCTTTGTCAGCATCCTCCCTGCCTGTGCCAAAATGGGAGCTTTGGAACAGGGTATGGACATCCATCAAAGCATAATGGATAGAGGAATTTTGACTGATGTAGTTGCAACTGCCTGGTAGACATGTATGCACAATGTTGAAGCATAGACAAGGCACATGAACTGTTTGATAAAATGCCTCAAAGAAATGTGGGCTCATGGAATACCATGATTGCAGGATATGCACAATATGAATTTGTTGAAAATGCACGTGAACTGTTTGATAGAATGCCTCGAAGAGATGTAGTCTCAAAGAGTTCCTGAAAGCCCGTGGAAACAGTGTGAAAAAAGTAGCAAACCAGCTGAGGGCGTGCCTCACATGGCGAGACAACATTCCCATTGGTATTTTATTTTTGTCCATATTTTTAATCTTAAATTGAAAGATGCGATTCACATTTCCACTTTTTCCAATCGCTTTATAAAATCCTCAGTGCAAAATAAGAATGCTACCCTGTAGACATTGATAGCTTGAGCTTTCTATGGCATTGTTTTTGTCTCATCCAAATGCTGACAGCTAAATTACAAATAATGTTCAATCCTAGTGCGTTCGTTGAAAATTGAAATTCCACAGTACAAAAATGGAGTGTTTTTAGTCATTTTACATCCAAAGATTTGACTGATTATTTCCCTGACTTCGCCTAAACCAGAAAAGGGATGATGCATACTCTGATCCATGTACAAATTAAAGTTCTGGACAGAATTTGGGGTTCCATTACAGCTTTTAGTAACATTTTTATTTGTCTCGTCTCAAGTTATACAACTAATTTCTGGAAGCTTGATCAAACATTAGACGTGCTAAAATTTCAACCTCATTTTTGATAAAATGCAGAGCATTTGATAGCAGACGAGTTCTCTGCAGAACTTGCAGAGGGAATAGCCTTTGTTGCGGGTAGAGATGAGGAGGCTCGGCCAGTTATTGTAAGTAAAAGCCTGGATTACCGTTTCCTTCACACTAGTTTTGTTTAAAATTTCAAAATATGTGAACATATTAGACTTTCAGTGCACCGGCTGACTGGTCTCATGCCATACTGTCGCAGTGAAAAGTACATTCCATTACAAATTTCCCTTAGACAAAGTAATTTTTTATGTTGTTATGCATGCAGATTGTGAGAATGAAGCAGTCTTACCAAAAATTTCAGTCCCAAAAACTGTAAGATCCTTTGCATTTGCAATTGCGACGTTCAGCCACGTCAATGCCTTCCACATACTCATTTGCAATTGCGACGTTCACCGCAATACTGCTGTAAATGCCGACAAATATCAATACTAGCACTGTTCAACAATCATTATATTATGGGTCGACACTGCTGACAAAGATTGTGGAATTTGGCTTCATAGCTGCCAATTGCAAGTGCATGAATGTTTGTAAGTAATTATAACGCATTTTCAAAAAATCCATTTTTCGCATATCCAGCAATCATTACTGTTCATGACACCACCATTTTGGCCATGAATGTTTCTAAGTAATTATAAAAGGCATTCTGTCGAACAGTTTACGTGCCTTGTCTACGGTTCCACATTTTGCATACATGTCTACCAGGACATTTGCAACCACATCTGACAAAATTCCTCTATCCTTTACGCTTTGATGGATGTCCATATCCTATTCCGAAGCTCCTATTTTGCCACAGGATGGGAGTATGTTTGCAAATGTAAACTGATCGGGTTGAAGACCTGTTTCTTGCATATGGTGAAACAATGTGAGTGCCTTGTGACAATAACCATGTTTTCTGTATGCTGCAATAATTGTATTCCATGACAAACTGTCTCGTCGTTTCACTTGGTCAAACTCTTTACGTACATCTATCAAAACTCTGCACTGGACATACATTTAAATATGTTCTTTATGAAAACCATGCTCATGAAAATACAAGTCTGCAATAATTTAAAATATGTAATCTTCAGAGACGTTGTGTGCACCTGCCTCTGGCAGTGTACTATTGTTTTCGGCTATTCGTATTAGTTGCAAAGCGGTGGGGCGGTGAACTGTTACTGGCGGATTAAATTGGCATGTCATTATTTCTCCAAAGTCAGATTGCATGTTCCCGCAACCTATAATGTATGTTGCCCACATTTTTTATTTCCTTTGCTTTTCATTGGTCCTTCCTTTTCCCTTCATTGCCCGTCGTATATTTTATTGTTAGTTTATTTGTTTTGACAAACTCGTGTTTGTATTTGCTATCAACACTTGGATACATGCATTTCTCAATTTTTGTTTCTACAGAAGATAAGTCGGTTCATATGAGACCATTTGTAAATATCTCTGTTTGAGACCATATCTTTTCTAGACACAACCCCTCTGAATATTACATATCTTCAATTATTGCAGACCTATATTTTCATTGTATTTTAAATTCTCACAGGTGATGTAATTATTCTAAACAAAGCATAAAGGCCTTCAACCCAATCAATTTACATTTTCCAACATACTCCCAGCCTGTGCCAAAATGGGAGCTTTGGAACAGAGTATGGATATATCAAAGAGGAATTTTGTCAGATGTGGTATAAAGGATAGAGGACATTTTGTCAGATGTGGTTGCAAATGTCTTGGTAGACATGTATGCAAAATGTGGAACTGTAGACAAGGCACGTGAACTGTTCGACACAATGCCTCAAAAAAATGTAGTATCGTGGACAGTCATGATTGCAAGATATGCCCAAAATGGATTTGTTAAAAATGTGTTATAATTACTTAGAAACATTCATGCAATTGCAATTGGCAGATGTAAAGCCAAATTCCACAACCTTTGTCAGCATCCTCCCTGCCTGTGCCAAAATGGGAGCTTTGGAACAGGGTATGGACATCCATGAAAGCATAATGGATAGAGGAATTTTGACTGATGTAGTTGCAACTGCCTGGTAGACATGTATGCAAAATGTGGAAGCATAGACAAGGCACATGAACTGTTTTAGTACGTCTAAGAGTGAGAGCATCCCTACAAAATCCATCTGTACATATACTGCAATCATGGCAATCCCTGATACGCCATCTTTTTCAGGCATTGTTTCAAACAGTTCATGTGCATTAGGTATGCTTCCACATTTTGTATAGATGTCTACTAGAGCACTTGCAACTACATCTAACAAACCATTAGGCAGTCCCTGATACCACATCATTTTCAGGCATTCTTTCAAACAGTTCATGTGCATTAGGTATGCTTCCACATTTTGTATAGATGTCTAGTAGAGTAGTTGCAACTACATCTGACAAAATTCCTCTATCCTTTATGCTTTGATGGCTGTAAATGCCCTGTTCCAAAGCTCCCATTTTGCCACAGGCTGGGAGTATATTGGCAAATGTAAACTCATTGGGTTGAAGACCTGTTTGTTGTATATGGTGAAACAGTGTGACTACCTTGTGAGGATAACGATGTCTTCTGTATGCTACAATAATTGACATACATTTAAATATGTGTTTTTATGAAAATCTTTGTGTAGCAAATGCCATTTAATCAGGCAGAAATTCCACAACCTTTGTCAGCATCCTCCCTGCCTGTGCCAAAATGGGAGCTTTGGAACAGGGTATGGACATCCATCAAAGCATAATGGATAGAGGAATTTTGACTGATGTAGTTGCAACTGCCTGGTAGACATGTATGCAAAATGTGGAAGCATAGACAAGGCATGTGAACTGTTTGATAAATTACCTCAAAGAAATGTGGGCTTATGGAATCCCATGATTCCAGGATATGCACAATATGAATTTGTTGAAAATGCACGTGAACTGTTTGATAGAATGCCTCGAAGAGATGTGATCTCAAGGAGTGCCATGATTGCAGGATATGCACAAAATGGATTTCTTGAAAAATCCCATGAACTGTTTGATAGAATGCCTCAAAGAAATGTGGTCTCATGGAATGCCATGATTGCAGGATATGCATAAAATGATTTAACTCAGATTGTAGCTGAGTTGATGATATTTTTATAGACTTCTGAAACAACTCTAATTTTCGTTGTTTTTGATGTGGAAACAGTATTTCTCTATCCGTGGGCTATGAGTTTTGATATTTTGGGTATATATACATTTATAGAAGCTTTTATTTTCATGCTTATCTTAATTATTGGTTTAGTTTATGCATGGAGAAAAGGAGCATTGGAATGGTCTTAATTATTGGTTTAGTTTAGGTATTTTTCTGAGTATCACATTTCATAGGGTTCAGCTTTCAATGAAATAGTTATTGTTTTTTAAATGGATCTGTTTTCTTTTGTTTGAAGATTTGCTGGTATTTTCTTCCGGCTGTCACTTTTCCCCTTTTTCCCCAAATGTCCCGTGCCTTGTCTATGCTTCACCATAAGTTTTTCAGCAGTTTGGATTCGAATATTTTGGATTTGGTTGCTGGCAGTGAGTTCATTGATTACACAAAGCAATAAGAAAGTGACATTACTTTTAACCGCATTTTTTTTGTCAAGGTATGTATCAGCATTCACATTACCTTTTCAATTTGCTGTAGTTTCGTAAAATACATATACATTTGAGCTTTAGAAAATAGTACATCCGATACTGTATGTACTGAAATTTAAATAGCTAAAGTCGTTGAAAAAAAATAAGTAGAATTGTGAATGACGTAGAGATACAGTTTAAGAATTTTCATGCACTGAAAAACAAAATGCGGAAGAGAACAGAAAATGACGCTGAAATAGAAGAACACATTAAAAAAAAGCAAGTAAAGTAGAATCAATTAATATATTGATTATAAAATGCTGAATAGTTTCCACAGCTCTCCTAGCCTTGTTTCTTTTACAGCATGGCCAGAATTTAAGAGACCACTGCATAAAAAGGTGTGGAATTACTTGGCTTGTTTTTCTTAATAAATACATTTTGGAATGTAGTTATTTGCATTTTGCATTGTGGTTATTATTAAGTTAGATTCTCTGTTGTTAAGAATACCGTTTTCATAGTATGTCATTGTTACAGTGGATATGACTATGAATTGACAATATAACTGCTTCAGTTTGACATACATTCTTACGATGATATTTACAACAGCTCTTTGGTTGGGATGACAAAGTCAAGCATGATTGTATGCACAATGACTATTCTTCTCTGTCAGGTACTCTTTTTCCATAGGAACACTTTGTGTTTTTTAGAGGAAGCATTAGCTAGCTATTGGCCTTTCTGTGGATTAAAAAAAAATTGATCCATGTAATGACGGAGGTAGCATGGTTCTTGACATAAGCTGTTTATAAACATGAATTTGCTTTTGTAGAAAACTGCATTTGTTTCGGTTTTAGTGCTCAACTTCCTCATGGAATTTTCAGTTGCCTTAATCTCTATCCAATTAATTATTTGTTTGCCAGCAAGATGGGGGCTCTATGTCATTATGCATTGGGCTGTTTGGAATTAGCAAAACAACTAAAATAATTACAAGTTTAGTAATAGTTTAGCTAAAATAATTGAGGATCAATAGTCAATTGTTTATAGATTTAACAAAAACCCGGATTCGCAGACAATACCATATGTCATAGTTTTGCTTGTAGTTTCCTTGCTCATAAGAAGGTTTATTACGTTAACTGCGCAGAATTCAGGGCAGAATTCAGAGCTTAGTTGGAACACTACAGAATTTGTAGGTGGCGGTGGCGACCACCTTCAGCAAAGACATGGCATTCCCAACTAAGGAGGAGTTTGAGAGGAAACAAGTGGGTTTCCAACAACAATGATGATCATGTGATTGATGAGTTGATTTCTGAAATTGTTATGCACAAACAATTGGAATTGAAAGTTGGCTATGAGGACAAGCTTGAGCAGGCCAAGAGCTTGTTTCACGCCAGTTTGCAAATTACGAGCAATTTTTTTGAAGAACACATACATTTTTGAAAGCAATAATATGGAAAACTGAATTTACAGCCACTAGTTGTCACGTACTGAATTTGTACCTATCAAAGAAGTTCAAACTTCATGTCCACTTTTGAAAAGTTTCGTGTTACATATTTCTTTATAAATCCTTCTTGTTGATCAATGCACAGTATGTTCCATTATTTCTTGCCATCACCACCCATCATATTCACATCTTCATCCCATCCTCTTCGGCGTTTTCATCATACACTCCACGTACGATGAAATGAAATGAGTTTCACTTCTCTTCAAGACTCACTCAAACACATCAAATACATTTTAATCGATGAAATGAGTTTCGTTGGTCCAAAACTTCTTTCCAGAATCGACTACCGTCTTAAGAAGGCTTTCCTGCACTTCAAAGACTCAACATTTGGAGGTAGACCTATGATCCTTGTCGAAGACCTTGGTCAACTTCCTCCGATTATGGACATTCCACTTTATGCAAGAAAGTATTACGAAGCTACCCTCTGGCACGAATTCAAAATATCGGTCTCCCTTCATTCAATCTTCAAGCAACAAGGCTCTGAACCTGCACAGACATCATTCCGGGTATTGTTTCTTAACATTCATAACGCCATCCCCCTAATCCAAGACTAGGAAGCTCTTATGTCAAGATCCGATTCCTCCCTATCCGAACAAGAAAGGATTGAGTTTAAAGAAGGTCCTCATCTTTTCGCTCAGAATGACCTTTTGGACTCGCACAACCTTTTTATGTTGAAGTCCCTTAACTCTCCTATAGCCAGATCTATTATTGAAAAGACAAGATGTTCTGCATCAGGCGATACTGAGGACGATCAATTGAAGCCCAAGGTTCTTCTCTGCATCAATCAAAAAGTAATGCTTTCCGCAAACTTGTGGGTTGAGAAGGGTCTCGTCAACGGTGCTACTGGTTCTATCATCGACATAGTCTATGGAATATCCTCCAGCCCTCCAAATCTACCTCTGTTTGTCGTCATCAAATTTGATCGTTACACAGGACCTCCCTGGGATTCAAACAACCCCTTGCATGTTCCTATTCCTCCCATTTCTAGAGGAGGCCGCAGACAACTACCGCTCAAAATGGCTTGGGCTTTTTCTATCCACAAATCTCAAGGGCTTACACTACAACTTGCTACAGTGGACATTGGCAAGACTGAAAGACAAGGCCTTACATTCATTGCTATCTCAAGGGTTCCGTCTCTCTCTTCCCTTCGTATTTCTCCAGCTTTCTCTTTCTCCCGTTACTCTCGCATGTCCTCCACTCCCCTTCTGCATTCCAGGCTCCAAGAGGAATATCGGCTTCGCTCCCTTCCGTCTTCTCTAGCTCTCCCCGTAAATCGTTCGTCTTAGCTCCTTCCAACTCTCGCGGGGCCGCATTCCCCTTCCATCTTGGTATTGCTCCTGCCTATATATATCTCATCTTTTTTGTTTCGATAACAACTTATGCCTCATATTTCTATTTCTTTTATCTTGTTCATTAAACTAAGTTGATCTACGATATTTTGCTCGTACTTTCTCTTTTTCTTTTATCCAACCACTCTTTCAGTGTTTTTATCGCACAGTGTGCGATTGCTAGTTATTAAATAAACCATGAAACAAGAAATATGCCCCGTGAAAAACAGAGGAGTGGGAGGTGTATGAGATTATATGCAGATAAAATAACAAAGCAAATAAAAAAGCAACTGCTTGCACGCAGTGATGGTACCTCATGATGTTTATGAGCAGAATGATTTTAGATTTGTCACCATGCCAGATGGACTTCCGGAGGATCATGATTGGCTCTCCGATCTTGTGGAGTATACGAGTGCATGGGTGGTCATATATTTGGGAGTCCTAGAGTCATTATCTGGACCATGTGCGCTGCATCCTCCATCGCCCAATTCAAAAGTTTAAGCCATTCTATTGCTTGGTAAGATATAGATTAGGTTGTTTGTTCTCCATATTTAACAACAACAAAAAGTTGATTGGGAAAAAACTAGACCTGTATCAGACAAACCACCAAACGAGTTAAGCGCTCTTAAAAAACAAAGCTGAAAACGGTCTATCAGGCCTGTCATTTTCCTTGCATAATAATACAAGCACTTTATTTGAGATCCAAAGACATTAACCACGCAGAAAAACCAGTTAACGTTGTAAACTTAGGAGTAATCGGAACTGTGTTAAACGAAGCTCTTACTAATAGTCGTCCTAAAAAAGTACAATTATGGGTTAAATCAACCCTGCACAAGGAGATAAATCTGCAACCCCCATTTTACCATATACAAATTGATTGATCTTATTTGTATCTGTATCTGAAGTGGGTTCAATTGTCTCTGAGAGGAAACTAATGCCTGCCGTTATAAAGGAATTTAAAGGAGTATTCGCACTGTATATTAGAAAGTTTTGAAAACGAACAATGAGTTAACAATGGCGGAAGATAATAATCCATCACGTTATATGAAACTAACCAAAGAATGGGATACCCAACTGGAGGACATACACATCAGAGAGCTTAATCAGCCTATACATGTTCCACAGGTTGCTTGACACTCAACCCTGTTTTATGTATTATATGCTTTTATTTGTTGCGTTTATTTATATTCCTTCCTACGCAAATGCAATGCTCAGATATATTCATAGCTTTAGGAATAAATCTACATTTTGTATGTGGCAAATGAATTTCAATCCTGGTCATTAAAATATCGTGTTCATCAATATCGTGTTCATCAATTGGGTTACGTCCAAAGAAATTTTTGGGTATATGCCAAGGAAGGCAAAAGAATGGGTTTATCATGGAAATTATTGGAGGATAAGGATTGGGTTTCCAACTATGTTGAGCTCTAAGTCCATGATGCTAACCGATTCCTTTACATATAGATTTTGATGAAGAGGACAAAGACCAACTTTAAAATATTTCCATTGACGCACTTTGTGACAAAACAAAGACCAATTCCTTCTCCGTCTCCTTGCAATGGGAGAAATATTTCCCTCAGACTTTGATGAGGATGAATTGAAAGCCTTAAAAGGACAACCTAAATCCCCTAAGGGTCCACCACTTGAGTCAAACAAACATGACGACGAAGGACCAAGTAAAACAAATGCTGATAATAAAGGCAAATCTAATGCTTTGTCCTCTAATCCCAACCAAGCCTTGCTTGATCAAATCAATGCAATGGCGAAACAATTGGCTCTCCTATCTTCTACAATCGCTAACAACGATCTCAAAGGTATCGAACACACAAAGAAAAGTGACGACACCTTCAAAACCCATTCTGAGACCAATAACGAGAACAACAATCATAAGAATGATAAATCACTATTCATCCCACAAGCCAATTCACCATTTTCTCAAGAGTGGCAAATGATGAAGTACACCATTTTTGGCATGTAAAAAACAACACAAACAATTCAATTTTGATTAATTGTGTCCATACCCTTTCGACATGGACAATCTTACGCATATCCTTCCCGCGCTCTTTTGAGACACCCAAATTTAACAAATACAAGGGCAAAACTGATCCTAGAGAGCATGTCAAAGAATTTTTCATGGCGTGCCAAGAGGTGGCTTACAACGATATCTTTCTCTTGCGGTTTTCCTAAGAGTCTAGGAGGACAAGCTTTGGACTGGTTCTTACACCTTCCAAAGAGATCTATCTCTACCTTCGCGGACCTCTCTGAGAAGTTCGTTAAACACTTTTCTTTCTATCTTGACTCTAAAGTCACGATGATGGATTTGTGCAATGCCAAACAACGACAAAACGAGAGCTTTGCACAGTTTTTGCAACGATGGCGAGGAATCACAAGCCGATTCCCATGTTCAATCCTTGAAAAACAGATGGTTAGCATCTTCATCCCTAACCTTAACAACGAGTTGTCCTTTCACATGCAGATGCATTGCCTCACCAGTTTTGAGGAAGTTATCGAAAAGGGAACTCAAATTGAAAAATCTCTCATTTCTAAAGGCTTGATCAAGCCTCATTATAAAGATAATGGGCATAATCGTCACAGCAATAACAATAACTATAACCCTAACACTTCTCACGATAAACCTAGGTACATTAACCGCAACCGTAACGTTATCAATGATGGTGTCACAGATAATCGCAATGTGCACAACTTACAGAACTACCAATTAAAACAGATTAAGTCCAAACCATCCTTCACCATTCCAAAAAGATAAACTTTTCCTCCTCCTCGTGATTTCAACCGAAGACAATATATGTTTTGGGGGAATCTCTTTCAAGCATTGTAAAATAGTTGGCAAGTGATAATATGGTCACTTACCCTATCACGCAACCCTTCCCTGAAGGAGAACCTAAGTTGGGTTGGTATAGACCTAACAAATATTGCGATTTTCATCGCATTGATGGTCATCAAACGTACAAATGCAAACAATGGAGACATAGTGGTTGGAGACCTACCATCTACCAACAATCAAAGGTCTTTTCTAATCCATTTCCTAACCATGATACAAAGGGCAAATCTCCTGAATATAGTAAATCCTCGAACAACTTTGATTATAAATCCATCATATCCTGTATTGTACGACACTACTCCGCGCACAATGTTTTAAAAATCAGTTTACACCGGACTCAGAGAACCGGTCTATCTAGGGTCTGGACAAAAATTAGGAACCGGCTACCCGGACCGAATATCAAACTCTATGAGACCGGTTTACTAATGGGGACACATAAAAATTACATTTTTACAATGAAAACTGATATATTTGAAAAACTAGAATTCCATCGCATTCCATGGCAATTACTACACAAAATATGCATACCTCATTTGCTCATGTATATAGTCCATAGACTTGGAATTGCTCGCACTCGGCAACCATACTCTATAGACCCCAAAAAAAAAAACTCGGCAGGATCGATTTGGCCACGTAATACTCGCCGAATTTTGGAAAGCTATCCAGTATTTTTAAATACTAAATTGTGTACAGGCAATCAAAGCTCATGATTCTTTCAGAAGATTGCAAGAAGCTACTTGGTCCAAAAAGGTGCAAAAATGGATTTTATGAAAATAAGAAAAATATTGCCATCAATGTGTAGAGCTCGAGAAAATATGCACTTTTAGAGAAAATGACACCTGAAATGGAGCCACAAAATGAAAGTTATGGCACATGCAAGTTTTTGCTGCTACATCTTCCCGGACCCTTTCCAAAAATGGCAAATTTTATTCTATGCTTGTGTTTTTTTCACCAAAAATCCAAAAAAGGAAAGAAATGTTGTCTTTACATAACTCGGCCGGTTCAGGATGAAACCGGACCGGTTTGACCGGTTTACTAAACGGTTCGTGCTTTAAAATGTTAAACCGGTCAAACCGGCCAGTTCCAGTTCCGGTTTGACCGGTTTTTAAAACACTGCTCCGCGCACAGTTGAGTTATGTATACCCATGAACATTCTTATAGAACCTTTTCAAGATTTAATTACAAATCTATGTCAAATCAATTATTCCCTAGCCTTGAAGGAGTAACATTAAATATTTCCTCTCTACAGCCTATAAGGAGCCCTGAATATACATCTAAAGATCAATCCTTCTCTCTTCGCACTCTTTCACTAATGGATGAGTATGAATCTCAACATATTCCCTAGATCAATAATCTTCTCCTAACATCACATAGGTATTTTGATCCCATCAAAGACTTATCTAATCATCCCTCCATTGACTTGAATCTTGTCCACCCATGTCTTGTATTGCAGGACTTATCAAATCTTTGGATTTCCTCCTTTGACTTGGACCTTGTCCACCCAAGGCTCATATTTTAAGACCTATATAATCTTTTGATTCCCTCTCTTGACTTGGATTTCATCCACACAAGTCTCGTATTTCAAGACCATTCAACTTTAATAAAGATGGACTTCTCTCCTGATGAGTCCAATTCAAATCTCCATCCACCAAAATTCAAAAAAACTTAAAAAGAGAATAAAACTCCATATCAAACCAATCCTTAATGTGTTGTTTGCAAATCAAAAATGGAAAATTGCGTACAAATAATGTTAAGCATTCCACCTATTGGTATATACCTTAATCATACCATTATCATATATTTTCATTCTTCACCTATTATGACATAAGTTAACCTTGTTATTATTAGGCATTGTGTGTCTCATCCCTGTTATGATTTCTACCATTTCAGATCTTTTTACCTATGGTTTTGTCTTGAAGCTTATTGATGGTAACTCCTCCTTTCAAATAAGTTATATCTTTAGCAGAAAGCTCAAACTTCTTTACCTGGTCCTTTTTAACCGCCCATCTCAATCTACAGTGTTGAACCCTTGCGTCCTACTACTCACAAGAGACTGAGACTTCGGGGAAGAATTTTCCTTCCCAACAAGTACATTATCGACATACAAAGAAAATTAAATCAAACTCGCAAAAATCCCAAAAAACATTTATTTCAAAAATAAAAAATAAAAAATAATAATTTTTTTAAACAAACATTCACTTATCATAGAAATCCTACAATTGAAAAACATTTGAAGTGAAATTTTAAACATCTCCACACAATCTTGGTAAAGTCATACTTTTTATCTACTACCCTAATGATCGCTCTAGTCTTGCAACTATCACTTTCTTCTCTTTGCACGATTTCTGCTTAGGGCAAGTTACAAAATTGTTGTTCCATCATGATATAAATTCACCTGGGGTAATTTCAACTTTGATCATTTGCATAATGGATCCAACATGAGTGTCATAAGGAGTCACTTTACTCCACTCTTATAGTCTAATCCTATTCCCACCTTGGGAGAATTTACATCTACTTAATCATCATTTTCACATGCATTATGGGTATAGTTGATTGTCTTCTTTTTCAAATTCGTGTTGCATTGTTGTTGATTACTTTTTTGGACCACTTGTAAGTAGTGTGATTACATCTAGGTTCCTTTATAACCCTGATGCCTACACCTACTTTGTATATCAGTTCCGTTTTCTTTTCTTTTTTTCTTTATTGTGTGTGTTTGTTCACACACATCTGGGTTAACCATCTTGATTCTTATATAATCATGGTGAAAACTCTATTCTACAATAGAAAAAATAAGTTTTCTCTAAAATTATTTTCCAAATGATGCTCATGTTACGAGCACAGTCATTCGCATCCTTGTTCCAATCCCTTGTCTTCTTCTTATCAAGGGATTGTCCACCGCCTTGCTGCGTCATCCACCCGCTTAAGGGGGAATTCTTCTACTACCCTACTTGTTGATGCATCCTAATGATTCATTGTTTTTTACTTGTCACTCTACATATGTCTACTATCTTTAAAGCACTATTCCTTCACAATAACACTTTAAAGAGGGGTAAAATGTAGACACCCCAAAATCACTCACTCGTTCCAAGTATTATCCCAATACATCCTAGTCCATCCCTTTACGAATGATTAATTAAATTGATTAAAGTCATGGACAGTGCACCCCTTTGGATCAATTAAATTAGTCCTTGGTACCCCTATTATCTAAGTGAATTATCATTTATTAATTAAATGATTAATTAATTAAGTTTACACATTATAACAACCACTTGGACTCCACTTCCTCATCCCAGTCAACTCCACATGGATTCCACTTCACCGGTCCAGTTAACTACTCTTTTAGAATCCTAGAAAGGAAGGGGAAATTCAATTGTATGTACAAACACTTTTTCAGATGCAACTTCTGCAATTAAAATCCCTTTACTGCCCCTAAATGGCTTTTAACCTCATGGAACTGCTCCAACTTCCTCAAGTGCTAAAAATTACACATGCATTCAACCTTGTTGAACTAATTTCCAATCAATTCTGCATCTATAAAATGCAAGCTCATCCTCTTAAAAATCCTCTTGGTTTACTGTAAAATACTCTATCAACTTGGTTCCAATATCTATATATCGGAAGCTCTATCCAAGACCAAAATATTTCTATTCATAGTAATTGCATCCCCACTTTCGAGGCCATTCAAGATCACCCAAAACATGCATTTCACAAGGTTACACAAGCTCCAAAGGTTCACACAACCTTACTCGAGGTTGCACTAGAAAGCCGCAGGGAGGTTTGCACTGTGTTTGTTTATCTCCCATTTTCTACTATTTTTTTTCATAGTCTTCACATTACTGGTGACCCTGATCCATTCAATTTTTATCGCATTACAGCTATGCCTATTCCTCCATCACAACCTATTCCTGTATAGCAATATTGGCACATATGATATTGGTTAATCTAGTGCTTCACAACCTTCTTCCACCTCTTCAAGCATACCATCCATTTCCACTTATGCTACAAATATCATTTCACCCACCGTGTCTAATCCAATAAACAGTAGTGGCACTCTGGATTATGATCATATTGATATCGCATTTCCCATTTATTTCAGTCGTTTTTCTATTTGTAATGATTCATTTCTCAGCTATACACAAAATCTTACTCACTGGTATGCACATGGTTGTCCACTACCACCTTTCACTGATGAAGAGTGTGTAATGGGTATGTACAATTTACATCGTAATGGCTCTTTATATAATCAACCCCATATTATTTCTTACCAAGTCTTTGATGCTTCTCCATTTGGCTTCGACCATGACAATGATGATCTCTTAGATGATGTTAATTGAATCTTCTCTACATCAAACACTTGGGGTGCATCATGTTTCCTTCTTCCCTCCTAGCATTATCAAGTGTCTCTCATTTCTACTATTATACTCAGTGTTTCACATCTCGTATTTTCCATTCATCTTACGCAACTTGATACAGACAACTTGTACTACCATTACCCTATGACCACACTAGTTCCACGGTTCATACTCGACTGCTGAGGTTCTCAATTTGAAATAAACCTCGCCACATTAACACTCTTTAAGCTCTATGCTTCATATTCTATCTATCTAGCACACATTTTAAAACCATTTCCCGATGACGCACTCTTGTTTTATGGTTCATTCTTTACTGTTGACGGGTATTTTATAAATGAACCTTCTCTCATACTCATACACATTTGTTGGGAGGCACACTGCTCCCATCAAATATACTTTGCATTCCATTCCATTCGCACTCACAACATATTTCATATATTGGTTGCATTTATTCTTGTTTGCTTGTACTCACATGTTCCACTTTGCTTACTATGTTAAATGGATATCTAGTGTGTCACTATCTTTTCTATATACACATGCATATACACTTGTTCTTTAGTTGTGAATGTAAACTTCCTACAGATATTTACATGCAACAATAATGTTTGGTATTGTACCTCTTATCAGTCCCACTGAGGTTTCTGTGGCCATCTACATTTACCACTCTTCCATATCACAGGTTTTATTGTTCCATTATTTAGTACTTCATATTCTTACTAGCACACTTCTTTCCATTGATCTATACACACTTTGACATACTATTTATTTTTCTAACATGCTAATGGGTGCTTCATATGCAGAATTTTCCTTGCAGGAACTATTTTCCACCATGGTTGTCTATTACTCTTTGTTTGCTACTATTTTCTAATGTATGCCATTCTTTATGGGCTTTGCACTATGTCTTTCTTGATAATTGATTGTATGCTTTTGGCCAATTTGGCCATGATTATCTTGCAACATTGTGAGTGATGTCCCATGTTTGAAACAGGCTTTTCAAGGTCTACTTTATCTACACTATTGCTTGTTTACATTGTCTTCTATTGCATACTTCTCACTTTTTATAGTAACACACATTTCTAGCCACTTTGGTTGCATGTGCCTTGGTTTCTACCATGAACATTTCGTACCCCATGCAGTGTATCAATTTCAGAATAGTTTTCGGTCCTCTCCTTTGGGCCTCATACTCCTAGCAATGTTGCATGCACCCTAAATGAGGGGGGCATACATTGGGTGAATCAATCACCCCATACAATAGATCAGAACTTTAGTATAGGCACCTATAGTACAGGAAAAAAATAGAGTTATAGTCATAGAATGACCCAGATTCTGACTTAGGTCCTCAGTTCAACACAAACACTAATGCCCAAATACATACACTAGCACCTGGGTGCTCTTGACATTTCCTGGGTTCCTATGACTAAGGGTAGTTACAGTTACATTCTTAGATCAACATATTTTTCAGCAGTTCACAAAGAAATTTTCACAATACAAGCACAGTCCTCCAATAATCAAAATGCATTCTACCCCCTCTTTCTACTTGGATCAAACTGGAACAACAAGAAACTAAACACGGATCACACCATCTGCAGTGGTGTATAAATTCGGGAAGCATTCATGGACAGAGAGTAACACTAGACCTCTCTCCCCAAAACTCTTATGTCGTGGCATGAGATCACCCAAAAAACTCACACTTGGTGTGAGATCGCCCAAAAACCTCCCTCTTAGTGTGAGATCTCCCAAAACAATCGCTCTTGGAATGAGATCACAGAAAAAACTCATTCTTCTATAGTAGTTTAGGACATTTTCTATCCCTTTCACTCTTCACGGATCAGGTGCACACTTTCCTTTTACTACTTTTTCACATTTTTACATACCTTTATATGTTTTTACAGAGTTTTCAAAACACATGAATTTGACTATTCTTTCGCTTTTGTAGGTTTGTCCTTAATACGCAACAAGAAGTAGCCTTTCACCAAGCTACAATAACATCAGGTAAAACATGGTACAACTCATACACTTTCACCCCTAGGATCACTTCCTCTTTCTTAGCTTCCACACTTCATTTTTATCACTTCATGCTTTCACTTGTCTCTTCGCCATACTATCGCTATCACACTCTACACGGTTATCAGGTACACATCTCTTATCTACTTTATGTTATCAAGCATTCACTCAACAACATAGAGTGGGGCAAAATGTAGACATAAAATCATGTACTTGGGTACATTTCTAGGTCCATGAATACTTACTTGCATTCATATGATTCCTAAGTGAGAAAACTAGTAATTGACTGTTGTCTTTGGCCTTTTCTCTTTGTTTTCTATTGTCTTTCTAGTTTTTTAAATCTTACAACCCAGTCGGTACTTTATTTATTTATCTTTCATGACTCTAGACACCAGTTCCCAGATAGGACGCTAGTGCCCAAGCGCATGATGAGCTCATTAAATGAATAAATAATGTCATTGCTTGTATTTTCCCCTTGTTTGAATTTGAATACATTTTCTAACTTTTTATTAATTTAAAGTAGAGGTTGAGTACATTTTGCTGGATTAGTCTATAAATTTGTTCTATTCTAAAATTTTAACTAAAAATCCTCGAAAAGCACTCATTTTTGTGTACATATCAATGAAAGAATAAGATTTGATGAGGATATAAAGTTTTAAGTAGAAAGTCTTAAATGGAAGTTGCTTCGGAGTATCTCAACTTGCTTCAGAGTACCTCAGATCACTTCAGAGTGTTATGTCTTGGCTCACTTCAGAGTATCTCAGCTTGCTTCAAAGTAACCCAACTCGCTTCACAGTGTTATGTCTTGGCTCACTCCCAAGTGTTCTCAGCTCGCTTTGAGGTATCCCAGCTCGCCTAAAATTTTCTATAGGATGTTGCGGAGTTGACCTTGGACTTTAGGACCGTTCTAGCCTATAACATCAAATCAGAGAGGACATAATCTTTCCGGCTCAAAGCATACATCCAATTCATACCTACACATGCCAATATTAGGATAAATCATGTAAATTGTTTTGTTAATCGATTTCCTTTATCATCTCCATTATTTCATCCTGAAATATGGAGATGAGGATGAAATATAGAGATGATTTATAATCCCTATTTCTATTATCTAAATAAATATTTTTCATATTGTATATGTGTCAGTTGAGGATGCTAGATTATATAATTCACCCTCATCAACTGTAATAAGTTAGACAAAAAATATGTACTATTGTAATTATGTTGTATCAACTTTTGAAATCAATAGAGATTACTGCTTTGGTGAATTAAGTATGTAACTATCATTCTGATCACCGAGACAGCGAGGGCTCACTCACCCCAAGACTCGAAGCTCTTTTGGTATTTTCTGTATCGTCTAATTTGTGTTTAATTCTATATAATTCATCTATATAATTGTTTTCATGTTTATTGTTTAGTATAATCTATATTTATTCCTTCCTCTATATTCATTCATTTGTATTAGTTTCATTCATCTGGTAGTAGTTAAATCTTCTATGTTATTTTCCATCAATATTTTATGTGATCAAAACTGTAAGAACTTTCATTTTAAATGCTTCATATTATTTGACTTTCAATCCTTCCATTTGATTCCAATAAGTGATGTTTTTTTAAATCCTTGTGAGTTTAATTTCCAAGAATTTCAATTTCCTTCACGTTGTGTGAGCATTTAAATTTTGCAAGTTAATTAGTTTTATTCAATTTGAATGGTTTGTGCAGTTTTACTACAACATAATTGGATTTCAATTTTAGAAACTTAGAATTAGAAAATCCTCCAAAACAAATTAATATCACCAAGCAATTGTCAATTCCCCAAAGAGACCTTATAGCATATTGCCTTTGGACATTACCCTGGTTATAATGACATCAATTAGATTGATTAAATGTTGAACCAACAACGAGGCTCATCATTTTTGGCGTTGTTAAAAGGGACAATAGTGACAATAAGAATCATCCAATTGACAATTGCCATAAGAATCTACCTGGTGTACACACCTATAATTTTTTCTACGCAACTTTATTAGTAAAATTGCACTAATTTTCTAAATACCCGCTAATTGACTACACTACGCTAGTTAATTACTCTATATAACCTCTTTTAAACCCCTAAATCATGATAATACCCTTCTGAATGGCTTCTATAAGTCTTTTAATTATCTGATTTAAGGATAATTAAACCTTTATTGACTTTTTGAAAAGATACTTAGCTTTCCAAATGTCCATTTCACCTTTTTAATTTGAGTTTCTCTTGAGTTTTTCCTTTTTGGACTATAGTCCCACATGAGTCTGAAAAAATCCTTTCTTCCTCCTATGATTAGAAACCTATAAATACAAGCATACCCCTCCCCCTTTTTGCTAAGAACACTCCTCCATTTTTAGAATAGTTTATGCCATCTTATAGATTTAATAGTTTTTCATTATTATTTTGAGCTATCTTTGCTTTAACCATTATGCATTTCTAAAATACCAAGCTTGACTAAATGGGATAAACCATTAGCTTTGAAGCCATTAATGGTGTGATCTCACTCTTAAACCCTTGATTTTCAAACAAGCATAACTGATTACTAGGAATATTTAATTGGTTCATCTTTCATAAATTTCATGGAGCAGAGAAATATCTAGATATGCTAGGATTTGATTGTTTATTTCAAGTTTATATATGCATGTAAAGAGATAGTTCTTGTTTATCTCTAAACTAATGGTTCATTATTGAAGTTTTAAAAGCTTTGAAGCTTTCTTAAAGTGTTCTAGGCTTCATTCCATAGCTATACCAACTTATGCATGAATACATATGGCACGCCTAGTGGGAAAAACCCCATAGACCATTATATGTTGTTTAAATTTTTGTCATTTACATACTTTTTTCTAACCATTTCTATGCTTTTTTTAGGGAAAACTAGTTTTATCCATGCATTTGGGAAATTTATATGTGTTTAAATATCCCTTTAGCATAGGTATTTAATGGGTTTGTGTTAGAATTGCAGTTAAAAGACTAATTTAGGACCTGTTTGCATTTTTAGTATTTTAGTTTATCTGTGTTTTTTGGTGGTTTTTTAGGGGTGCACGCATGCGTAAAAAAGGGTGCATATCTTTTGGAAGGTTTGTGTACATATCAACAAGGGCACATACATGTAATTTGTGTTCTTGAATGACAAACTGAACCAGAGTCACAAACACACCAAAACTTGCGCGCATACATTAAAAGGCTCGCACACCCATCATTCTAGATGTGCGGGAATAAACCCACCCTCAATGTCATTTTACCATTTTACCTAGGGCACTTACACAGCTTATCTGGTGCGCACACATTAAAAGGCTCATGCATGTATCATTCTGGATGTGTAGGCATAAATACCCTCTTTCATTTCCACAGACCCATGCACACATTAAAAGAGACGCATACATACCTAAATCTAAGTGCATACACCAAAAAGGGTGCACAGGCATTATCTGTCAAAATCTATTTTTTGTTGCATAAGTTACTTAATTTAACATTCTGGGTTTTTTTTTAAATTCTTGCAGGTTTTTGATAGTAGTTTACAATGTTTTTGTTGATTAGTTGTCTGTATGCTAATTTAATTTGAGGTGTTTGTATTTATTTTTCTTCTTTATGTTTTCCAAACACTTTAGCTAAGTTTCTAAATGGGAAAGAACTTCAAAGTTGGCTAAAAATAATTTTAAATTCTTGTAATTTGATTAAGTATTTTCCATTTTTTATAAGTTTAGTGAGGTTTCGTGTTGCATATGCTCTTTCCTTGCGTCTTAGGATGATCTTGGAAATCAAAAACAACATGTTATCTCCTTTATATGATGTTTTGGAAACTTGGGAAATTACTGATCATTATGTCTAGAACCAAATCTTCTTGTAAAATAATCGATATTGAAATAATACTAATGTGTTTGATGTGGGTTTCCAAATGGTGTGCGACGAAAACCACACTAATTCTAAAAATATAAAAAAGACACATCACCTTCAATAAATTGTGTATAAAAGTTGGGGAAAAGGGCACGTCCTTATCCGCTCAACTAGAACATAACCCCTTTAGAATAATGCCTTAATCTACAACAATGAGGGTGGTTATAGGAACCCTAAAGTAGTCCACCACTGAGTAACCTCGTTGATGAAACGGGAAGCACCTCGCTTTACCCACTTGACTAGTATTATCTTTGTGAGTTAGCAGAAAAATATTCTCCATTACGACCCCAATGAAAGATACGTGTGAATGCATTCATTTCTCACTATATTTGAAGGGGGTAAAGTAAATCCAATATACTCCAAGATTAGTCATTTCAACTTTCTTGGTAAATCGAGCTCACAGAGGGTGTTTGTGGTACCTAGTTGAGCAAACTACCTAAGGGAGCCATTTATTCAAGAGGCCAAATTTTGCTATTCTAAATCATCAATTCAAAGATACCATCACAAAAGAATGAACTCTTCGGAGTCAAAACCTTATTTTCCACGAACAAGGGGAGTGTCCCTCGAAGTTGCGGTCTAGTGATATTCATCACGAAGCTCACAACATATCACTTTTTCTTAGTTCTTCAATTACCCTAAGGTAAGGAAAAAATCTTCCAAAGTTGTAATATCATGTTTCACCACCACTTGGTTTATTTCCTTTGCATTCTTGTTGTCCATTTGGGACAATAGAAGGCATGTTTCACAAGTGATATCAATATATTATGTTCACCACTTTTATGTCTGTTTATGCTCATCCATGTTTATGGATGAGTTGTTAAATGTATAATGTGTGTGGGTGCATTTTTAGATCTTGATAGCCACTTGGTCTTGATTTCAAGATCATCATCGTAGTTAGGATTGGTTCATCACTTGATCCCCTTAGAACATGTTACCTTGTTCGCTTTGTATCAACATAATTTAGATACCCACGTCATATTTCTCATAAACATGATCTAAGTTTCTACATTGTGGCGATACGCTGCCCACATTTTAGCACTTCCTTAGTATACTTTGACTTAGTTTGACTTCATATCTTGTCAAAAAATATTAAAAGGTGTTGCTTACTTTGTTTTCATCATTTCAATACCACTTTGGCACTAATATTTTTCTTATCCACAAAGTCTTATCAGAGTGTCCAATTGGTGTAGCTATGTGGGTTACGTTTTTAATCCTTTCCCTTTAACATTTGTGCATTGTTGGTTTCTAAACTCATCGTGGTATCCTTTGATTGGGAATCATGCTTACGCTTTGTTAATACTTACACCTTTTTCATTTTTGAACTTGACCTAAGGATTGACATAGAGTTGGCTATCTAATGTCAAAAACTATAATTGGAAATGAAAGGTGTAAACAATTTGATTGATTGATTGGTTACCTATACTTACATGA
Organism: Taxus chinensis; assembly: GCA_019776745.2. Classification (NCBI taxonomy): domain Eukaryota; kingdom Viridiplantae; phylum Streptophyta; class Pinopsida; order Cupressales; family Taxaceae; genus Taxus; species Taxus chinensis. Next base: position 10,713,509 of record CM034147.1, read on the forward strand.
TTTGTTCCTTGTATGATTAAGATTGCATATACTTATACCTAGGGAAGATCATTTGCTCTCTTGGATTGTTATGACATATCATTCTTTAGAGAAAGAGACTAGGCCACTTTGAGACATCTAGGTGAGATAAATTACGTTATACTTAGATTGATTATAACATAGTCAAATCTAGATAAACCTCTTGTAACATAAATTACCCATGCCACATATTAAAAGGACGGCGGCTAGAAGAATGGAACATGAAACAGAAGAAAACCCCTTTGGTGTTAACAACACTCTATGGAACAATCCCTTTTTTGGTACTAACCTAAATACTTAATTTTTTGAAGTAAAAAACACTGAATATTGGGTTTATCTAAGAGGAAATGACACTGATTCATCAAAAGGTGAGAATAACCTTGATCTTACATGATTTGATGATATTTTATACCTAAATAAAGATCAAATACTTACGCGCGTCCTAGAATTAGGAGCCAGGATACCACAAGACCATAACATGTCTATTAAAATGGTTAACATAAACAAGGAAGAGTCACAAATACATACTCTTATCAACATACATGGTATGACTCACACTAATCCCTTTGATGTGGGATATGATTCTACTTTCGTTTGCAAAAACAACAACTTTAAGAGTGAAGCACTAACACAAAATGATGGTGCATGAAGGGTACCTTTTAAAGCGTCATGTAGGGTCAAAATAAAAACAAAAATAAGGAGATACCTCCTCAATATGACACATAAGATGACCACCAAACCAAATAAGAGGTCATCCAAAGACAAATAATTAAACGCAACCCAAGGTTGGAAAAATTACACGCATCTAAAGACCCAAACAAAGGTCCATGAAAGGAGAAACATAAATCTAAATCTAGTGAAATATACGCTAACTCTCACAATGATGAAGTTTTAAATGTTAGTTTGAATATACCACCATCTCCAACGAAAGAACAACTCATTACACAAGAGCTACAGTCAATTAAAAACATGCTCACAACGTTACAAGAAAGTAACGTGGGCCATAACAAGAAATATCAATACGAGGAACTATGTCCCTACCCTTTCAATAGAGACATGTTGCGAATGTTGTTCCCAAAGAACTTTGATACACCTAATTTTGATAAATATAAAGGTAAGGGTGATAATCATCATCATATAAAATACTTCTACATGGCTTGTCCAGGAAGTTGAATATAGCGAATAAATACCTTATTTGTTTATTTCCTTGCAGTTTGGAGAAAGAAGTAATAGAGTGGTTCCTACACATACCCAAGGGAATGATTGTTAGAGCCCACATTAGCTGAAAAGTTTGTATGACACTTCTCCTTTATTTAACATGGAGAATGATCTAACCATGCTAGAATTATGTACTGAAAAGAAGAAACTTAATGAATCTTTCGCCAGTTTCCTACAACGAGGGTGTGGTTTGGCTAGCCATTTTCCTTGCAATGTCCCTTGAAAATAGATGGTTAACATCTTTATACCTAACCTAAACCCAGACATAGTGTTTCATTTGCAAATGCATTATGTCTCTAATTTTGAAGAAGTTATAAATAAAGGTAGTAATATTGAAAAAGATCTCATCGTGAAAGGGACTATTAAACCCTTCTCCAAGGATAAATATATTAAATCAAAACCTATGGAGAAGCCTAAATTATTTAAACAAAAAAATAATTTTGTAGGAGACGATATCACTGAATTCAAGAGAGTCCAAGATATCCAGAGTGGCCCTCTTTTAAAACTCACACAAGGACCTTAGCAAGACAAGGACAGAGCCCCAAAACAGATGTTCATGCCTCTAACTAAACCATTTTATACATTTCTAAAATAGTTAGATACCATGAACATGGTCACCTATCCTCCATCCATAGTATCCTTCCCTGAATATGCGCCTAAACCAGGATGATATAAAGAGCATGAATATTGTGACTTCCATCATGTCAAAGGACACAAAACAGACAGATGTATGAGGTTATGATACTATATACATGACCTTATTCAAGAAGGAAAATACTGAGGTAGATTTACCTAAATATAGGGGAAGGTCCTAATGAAAACATAGAGAATATTCAGACAACCTTTCCCCGAACCATAAGAAATAGGGGAACAAGAATCGAAGATCAAAGGGATTCATATAATAGTTATAAGGGTCCAAATTATGTGTATACCTCTATCGATAATCCTTTTGACTTACCTTATAGGTTATATCCAACCATCTGATGAAAAATTAGACACCATTAGAATTATAGGTGACAATTGTGTTATAGGAACGCAAAGCATGCCCATGCTTAGTAACCTAAAAATCCTAATCAATTCTATCCCTTAGGAAACTCAGTATGAGTTTTTAGAACTAGTTAGAAAACACCAGTACTAAGATTTCAATCTTAGATCTTCTAAAATCTCAAACAGTCATAAGTAATTCTTGTATAAAACACTTCAGGGGTCTGGAATATCCACATATGTATATCCCGTAAATATCCAAAAAATGGTTACAAATATTTCTCTTAGAACGTCGATTTCCTTTTACTAGAATGAGATACCATGTAACAAACCTATTTATAATATGTTGTTATATATAGAAGTATTTTTTACTCAATGCAAAGTCAAAAGAGTTCTTGTAGATGGTGGATCTGGTTTGAATATCTACACTTTGAAGCTTGTCATATATCTGGGTTGCACAGAAGCAGACTTGGATCCTAATACTATCACTATCACAGCATATGATAATGAGGAACATGAAACCACTAGTACCATAATGATACCCATAGATATAGTTCCTGATTATCATGATACAAAGTTCCATGTTTTTGATTTGGACCTCCCACATTAAATTCTCTTAGGATGCCCATGGATTCATGTCTTGAAGATTTTTCCTTTGAATTATCATCAATGTATTAAGTTTCCTCATGAAGGACATAGACAATCACCATTCTTGGTGACCCTAAACCATTTTATACATTGCTAGAGAGTTGTATAGTTTTCTCATGAGAAGTGTATGAGTGTCCTTATGCAGATATTGTGGTTCCGTTACAAACAGAGGCTGTAAAGGATTAGTGTAGATCTAGATGTGTTGACACCATGTAATTAGAATTTTTTCGACATTAGTTAATCCAATTTTATACATGCGAGTAGACATGTTTTGGAAATATGTTCCAATAGATCAATTTAATCTTGAACAATCCCTATTGATATCTGATCTTTCCATGTGTGCATCTAAGACACATGGTAGACCATTTTTTTAATCCAAAAGCACTCATGCTAGTTTCCCTATGAGTCCCTAGAAAGGTTTACTCCTAGTGGTCTCTTTTTCAGATGAGAAGATGTTACATACAACTACTAGTTGGTTATCCAAAGGAACTATTGGCTTCATGTCACCAAGCTTGATATTTTATTAAAGCACATTACATGATGCCCGTTATGAGATATCAGGGGGCTGGATGTGGACCAAGGTGCACAAGGTAGATTAAAACCCATTCCACTAACCCCATGGAAGTATAATAAGCATGGCCTTGGTGTTCAACCTCATAGAGCTATGCTTGCATAAATAAATGACACTTCCTCTAAACATGAGGATGAATTCTCTAATTCTGACAACAACGTAGATTCCCAGTATAGCTTATATGAAGATCTTGCCTCCACTAACCTATTTCTAGATTACGCCATCCTTACCCTTTCCGAAACAAATCCCCAAACCAATTACCAAGTTAACCTAGTTGATTGGGATTAATAACTTCATGTTCTAATTGATCTATTTGAAAATGACAATGCAATTGAAGAGTTCATATGAATTAGGGATAGTGTTCCAATAGGTAATCACAAAAAGGGCTTTGCCATTGATCTAGATGCATGTGCAAATTTTGGGGAAGAGGCATAAATGTGTGTTGAAATGAACATCAACAAGATTGAGGGAAAAAATACTACTAAGAAGCCTTTTCAAAAGAAACAAACCAAGACACATAGTGAAAACCTCTTTGAGGAACTTGGGAAAAAATAGTTAGAAAAATTGATGGAAAAAGTAGTTTACCCACTCAAAGATGATGATCTATCTGGACCACCTATGGAAGTATATTTGAATCTTCCTCTTGATTCTACACATATGGAGGATGCATCAAAAATGTTGGTTAAAGAAACAATCAGTGTCAACATCAAAATAGAAGAAGACCCCAGGATGATAAAATTGGGAGCTTCACTCTCAGCACAAGAATAAAATACCCTCATATCCCTATTACGAGAGTATGCAGATATCTTTGCATGTTCATATGCAGATATTCTATGTTTGGACCCAACATTGGTTGTACACAACCTTGTTGTACACCCAAATTCTAAACCTATCAAACAAAAAATTAGAAAGATGCATCCACAAATTGCATTACTTGTTAAAGAGGAACTTGAAAGACTAATATAAACAAGTTTTATTAAACCTATTGACTATTCAAACTGGATATCTAATGTAGTCCTAGTTCAAAAGAAACCAATTGGTATTAGAATATACACTGACTTCTGGGACATCAACAAAGCATGTCCTAAAGAAGACTTCCCCTTACCTAACATCAACATGATTGTTGATTCGATTGCTAGTTATGAGATGCTATCTTTAATGGATGGATTCTCAGATTATAATCAAATCAAGATCACAGAGGAAGATCAACACAAGACTTTTTGCATTACCCCTTGGGGCACATTTTACTATCAGGTCATGCCTTTCGGCCTCAAGAATGTTAGGGCAACATATCAGTGAGCCATGACTGTTATTTTTCATGATATGATGAATGGTATCATGGAAGATTACATGGATGATATATTAAAAAAATAAAAAGCTAGAGAAGAGCATCCTAAAGTACTGAGGTGTATTTTTCAACATCTCAGAGATTATAAGGTTCAGTTGAATCCCAAGAAGTGCGTCTTTGGCGTACAATCAGAAAATTTACTAGGTTTCATTTTCTCACAAAGAGGAATAGAGGTGGATCCTACTAAAGTGGTGGCTATAACAGAGATGCCTCCACCCACATACCTTAAACAACTAAGGATTCTACAAGGAAAAATTCACGCAATCATTCGGTTCATATCACAGCTTATGGATAAGTCCCATGCTTTTACACATATATTGAAGAAAGATGTTACCTTTACATGGGGAGAAGATTACCAGAAGGCCTTTGCACTACTCAAGTAATATCTAACAAGTCCACATGTTCTTATACCACCTACACCAGGTGAACCCTTACTGCTCTATATTTCAACTACTCAATTTGTTATTGGTGCATTGCTTGCCCAATATGACCTAAGCCATAAAGAATGAGTGGTTTGTTACTTAAGTCATACCCTCATTGCCTATGAATTAAATAACCCTCAGATTGAAAAATCTTGCCTAGCTGTGGTGTTCACCTTTCAGAAATTGTTCCATTATCTCCTAAACAATAAAACCAAGCTAATATCTAAAGTTGGCCCTTTAAAATACCTCTTATCTAAACCTTCCCTGACATGATGGATGGCTAATTGGATCATCCTCCTTAGTGAGTTCGACATTGAGTTTATAAATTAGAAATCCCTTACAGGATAGGTGCTTGCAGATCAACTGGTTGAAGCTCCCTTACCAAGCATGGAACCATTGTGTTTGGATTTTCCAGATGCATCCATGATGTAAATAGAAGAATCTATTCTGTTGCAAGTCCACTTTGATGGATCATTCACCTATCATGGTTCAGGAGCAAGAGTGATACTCATCTGCCCTACTAGAGAGATAATCCCACAAGCCTTCCATCTGGGATTCCTGTGCACAAATAACATTGTAGAATATGAAGAACTTTGGAATGGAAAAATAATGAAGAGCTTTGGAATCTTCTCAGCCAGGGAGGCATCACTAATTTTATTGAGAAGATTCAGGGTCATGACCAAAGTATTTCCGTGCATTTTAGAAAGGATTGGAAGGATCGCACAATGGAATATGGCAAGCAGAAGATTTTGATCAATGAAGAGTTAATAGCCAAAGCAACAGGCCTTGGCATGGATGGGTACCACTTTTTTAATAAAAGGATTGATAGAGGTGTTGAGGAGAGGAAATTTTTTGAGGGTAATGAGAAACTGGTCTTCATCATGGTGGGTCTACAGGTCAGCTCTATCCCTCCGCCTTTTTACGAGGTCACCCGTATGATGGTGCGTTACATCTCTTTGGAGGGGAGATTCGTCACTATGCCCTCAAAGCATCTTGTGTTCCTCAATCACTTCCGCAGGAGTTTCACGGTATGCTTCCCTCATTATCTACTTAATTCTCTTGAGCACTCCATTTTGGAGTTTCAAAAGCATGCACGTGTGGTCCCTCTGCATCAAGGTCTCATCTTCTTGCTGCATAAGCTTTGTCTTATTAGGTCTCCCGGCATCCCATCCTCCCTCATCTCTGTTCCTCCTCTACCCAGCATCGCTACCGCTACCCCCATCTCTTCTCCTTCTGCCCCCATCACCATTTCTATCACCCCTCTGCCTTCCTTCTTAGCTCCTTCTATCATCCCCCCACCTCTGCTCCCACCCCCTTCGCTTCCACTTAGACCAGACCTATTACTAGGTCTTCTAAAAGACTAAACCTTGATACCCCTATTTCAGGGAATGTTCCTTAGGACTTGGAAATTGCTCATAACCTCCTGCATATTAGTAGTACTAGTTCACAAGCAGCACACATTGAGAGCTCCCCAAAAAGGCTGGAAGCCTTAGAAGCTGACATGTTGCTGTTGAAAGAAGAGGTTAAAAACTTGGCAAAGCAAAAAGGTAAGAGGAAGAAGGAGGAGGAGGTTGATATTGATAATAAACAAGTTGAAGACATCTACAAAAAACTGAACTCCTTGGACAACCGTCTAACGAAAGCCAAGACTCGCCATGACCATAATATGACTATTTTTAGTGCAATTGAATAATTTATTGAGCAGCATGTCTGCAATGTCTCTAATCTCAGCGGAATACCAGCAACTCTTTGGGGCACGGAAAAGGAGAGCAAAAATACCATTGAACAACTAGATGTTATTGACTCTACCCACATGACAACATTGGCTATGTTCACCTCTTAGAAGAATATCAAATACAGAATCGACAAAACTGCCAAGAAGTAATTGTGGATACTCTTGTTGTACTCCTTAGTAATTTTTGTTGTTTTTTGGCTGCTCTTTTGCAGTGTTCGAACTGGTTTGTTGTTTTGGGGTAACTGCTCTTTGGTTACATTGGGTTTCTATGTCTCATATGGATCTTGATCCTTTTTGTAATGATTCTCATACCTATTCTGGCTTCTAGGCCCTCTTTTGTTTACAAGGGTATAGTCCCTTTCAAAAAAACTATTTACCAATAATAAAAAAACATTGCAGAATATGAGGCAATCATCGCTGGGTTGAAATTGGCCATCCGATGGAATATCAGATAGTTACTAGTCATTGGTGATTCACAATTGATTATCAAATAGGTCAATGAAGAATACAAGGTCAAATATGAGAATTTTATCCCCTATAAGAAGTTCGTTAAAACTCTGAAAGAGTATTTTGTCCAAATAAATTTTGAACAAATACCAAGATATCATAATAAATCAGGAGATGTAATGGCTACGATTGGATCTCTACTATGCATTCCACCACATGCAAACAAGATGCCATTCTTTGTTGAACATCTGCAAAAGTCTACAATTGACATGCTTGAATCATGCTTGGCATGTGAAGTTCTTGGTCCTTTCTCCCCCTGGTATGATCCCATCTATAACTATTTATAAGATGGATCCTTTCCCCCTGAAATCACCCAAACCAAGAAAAATACCCTTGTTATCCATATAGCCCGATACACCCTCCTAGGAGGCAACCTTTATCATCATGGTTACAATGGGAATCTGTTTCATTACCTGGATTCAACTGAGTCAATCCAAGCACTTAAGGAAGTTCATGGAGGCATGTGTGGAGCACACACCAGTGGAATGTGTTAGGATTTTGGAGCTAAATTTCTTCACAGTTAGCATGCTTTATCAACTTGCTGGAAAACACAATAACCAACATCAGTTATGAAGGGACCAACATTGGTCAGGAAAGTAGGAACCATCATCAGTTAGGCATAACAGATATCGCTTACTTATGTGTGAGTGTTTTTTTTCACTCACAGGAATTAGATCCATATTTAGTATTAAAGCATATCTATTGATTGTAATTGCATGGCTAAGTGCCTTAAGTTTGTATATGCATATATAAGCATGAAAGCTAGAGTTAGAAGGTGTTTTTTAAGAGAAGGATTGAGTCAGATCCTTGATTCTCCGAGATTGAGAGAATGTAGAAGAAGAAAAGAAAGAAAGGAAAGGCTACATGAAGACAGAGCTTCCATGGAGATAAGCTGGACAAAAGGAAATAACAGGTATATCTAAATGGTGAGAAGGTGATTATGTCTGCTTCTGTATTTCCTTTGTATTGTATTGTCTAAATGTAATGGCTTGCATAGTATGCAAAGCACATAGAGTTTATTCTTGTAGATCCATATGTTGGTGAGATCTTGTATTGTAGATCCATAAGATCATGATGTATTTTTGATCCATGTAGATCTAGTCTTACATTGTTAGATCCACATGTTGTTGTGAGATCTTGTAATCATAGATCCATGAGATCATGTTGTATTGATGATCTATGTAGATCTAGATATTGTAGAGGAGGTTGTCTTCATGTTTTCACAGGTTGATGCAGTGATGGAGAGACAGACTTACTTCTTGGTGCACAGTCATGGTTGCACATTGGTAGACCCATGTGAGAGCTCTTGTTGCAGATCCATAGAGAACTTGGTAGTAGTTCAAAGAAGCAATAGTTCCTAGTTATGTGATATCTACTAGTGGTGTTTGGAGGCATGGTTGTAGTGCACTAATGGAGATACATTTAGAGATCTAGAGGAGAGGAGTTAATCTTGGAGAGATGCATTGTACTCTTGTATTAAAGAGTTGGTGTGTACTCTTGTTTTATTATATATATGAGATCTCTATCTTTAGTGGAAGTAGCCCACATTGGATGAACCACAATACATGTTGTGTTATGTGTGTGTAGTTTTGTGTGATTTGGATTATTCTTGTTTATACTTCCACTGTTGTAGATTTTGGGGAAGTGTTTAGATCTTGTGTGCATGATTGGGTTTATTAGTAAATCATAACACTATTCTGTAATCCTGAATTCCCAGCAAAATGGCCCTTGCAAAGAATCTATTGAGAGTGGGTTATTATTGGCCCACCATGGAAACAAATAGTTGCAATCATATCAAGAAATGTGAACTCTGCCAAAAATATGGCAACTTAATACATGCACCATCACAAGCCTTACATCTCATTACAAAACCAAGTTGTTTGTTTTCCAAATGGGGACTTGATCTCATAGGGAAACTCACTCTAACCTCTTTAGATGGCCACACCCATATCATTACTGCCACTGAATACTTCACTAAATGGGTAGAGATTGTCCCTCTATCTTATGTAACCAGTGCACAAATTTCAAAATTTATCATGAATCATCTCATTTTCCGTTACGGTACATCCCCTCCACCATTGTCCCAAACAATGGAAAATCCTTCAAGAACAAGACTGTTAAAGTGTTGTGCCAACGCTTCCAAATCCAACTCAAATGGTCTACTCCCTATTACCCTCAAGATAATGGATAAGAAAAGGCCCCAAATAAAACCCTTGTTCAAATCATGGAGAAAATGGTTAGCAAAACATGTCGTAATTGGCACCTCTAGATTCATCTCGCCCTCTGGGCCTATCGAATCTCCACTCACACCCTTACTAGTGTTACTTCGTATTCACTAGTCTATGACATTGAGGTTGTTATACCCTTAGAAATTGAGATTCCCGCCCTAAGAATATCTCTCTGAGATTATCTAGACAAATACAAAGACTAAAGAGTTGCTCACCTAGTAGAATTGTAACTACTAGACGAGAAAAGAATGAGATCGCTCAATCACTTAAAAGTTTATCATAACCCATTTTCACGAGGGTACAAAAAACAAATCATACCTCGTCAATTTGAGGTGGGTGATCTCGTTTTGAAGGAAAACCAAAAAAATTTGTTAAAGACAGAGAAAAGAAGGGCAAATTTGAGGCTAATTGGTTGGGACCTTATGTGGTCACAAAGAAATATGGATCATGGGCTTACAAACTAGCTCACTCAGATGGTGAGGAACTAAAGGAACCAATGAATGCAATGCATCTCAAGCACTTCTGTGCTTAAATAAGAAATTCCTTAGAAAAGAAAGAAAAAACAAGAAAAAAATAAAAAAATCAAACATGTCATCCAAGTGTGAAAACCATGCAATTGCGGTGCATTCGGCAAGTCCTTAGGTGAAAACCAGTTTTCTTGTGCCTTAGGAGGGTTCATTTTTTACAAGCACTCTCATAATTGGACGTGTAATATTTGTTTTTCTTAGAGCTAGGTTGCTTCGGTCTAGGAATCCTCTCAAGCTCATCCATTGTGGCCTTGATTTGGCTTATTCTACTCTTTTCTATCACTGTGAAGATTTTCCTTTGTACATTCCCATCTAATGTTGGGGGAAGCTTCACATATTCTTTCCTAGACATTATGCGTGGCATTCTACCTTTTTATATTCCCATCTAATGTTGGGGGCATCCACACTTCTTTACCTCACTTTGGAAAATCGCTTCACAAAAACACAAAACATTCAAAAAATGCTAGAAAAACCTAAACATCAAAAAAACCTTTTTTAGGGATAAAATCACAAAAACAATGTAAAAAATATCCTTGAAAATTGTCTTTGGAATGACACCAAAAACAATAGAAAATGAATCAAAACTATCCCGCAAAAATAAGGTCGTGGTTTGATTGCTTTTAGTTGTCAATTTGTAGAGTCTTGATTACATTGTCTTTTTGCATTGTATGATTTAAAGTAGATTCATTTGCTTGACTTAGATTAAATATTATTTGATTTGTTGTATGTTGCATTGAGTTCATTTTAAACTTTCATACTTGTAAAAATTGGTGTGTTTTCATCATTATTTATATGCATTTATTAGGATTCATTCACTTGCTTTGATTAAGTATCAACTTAATATGTTGTTAAGCATGATTGAGTTCATTCTTATTTGCATATAGTTGTGTTATTTTGTATGTGTATATTTTTTTAGTTTTTTTAACTTTTGCTTGTGTTTGTTTCTTCCATGCACATTGTTTGTTATCATCATCATAAACATTTATCCTCTATCATCACATCTAACAAACATCATCTATATCAAATAAAATGATAAATTTTTACATCAAGCATGTATGCTAAAGCTAATCATCATGTATCGTATCATCATTGGGGCAAGAGGGGTTGCACATAATCACAAACCTATCCTCCCATACTAATATCCATAATAAAAACATGGTTTACATCATATAGTATCTCATCCACAAGAGAGATATCCTCTACTGCTAACTCATGCATGGTAATATGATAAAGTAAAGCAATAAAACATCTTATCAAAACATATGATGTGATACATCATCAAAATCCATCATGATATATACATAAGAAGTAAATCAAACAACATCATGATATAATCATCATCATAAGTCATATAAATGCATGGAAAGAATAAACATTGAATGTCCATCACATATATAAAGTCTATCTAAAAATAAAAAGATATACAACATCGATACAAAATCTTCCATCAAGGGAATCAATCAAAGTAAGCCTTCATCAGGAGGCATAATCTAAAAATAATACATCATACATCATCAATCAAAGCTGAGCCTTCATAAGAGGCATACATCAGAAATACACACATGTGTGTATAATCTAAACCGAGTCATGTCTGACTCGATCCCTCATGGGGACTCGAAGGCTTACAATTTGGTGGAGGGTGCATCACTTGTGTACTTTTCTTTCCTATCTGTCGCCCTATCTGGGGATCTCATGACTGCTCCACAGATCTCGTCGATGTCTCTAGTCTCTTTGATCTATGTGACTTATCTATCAACTGCTCACTAAAGTTGGGTACTCTCTGACCCTCTGGAACAAAATCATAATATAGGGCCTTGTAGAAGGAGGCCCTGTCATTGGTCATAGCCAAGTCCATGTATATGTGTAGTGTCATGGTGGCTCCATCATTCTACTAGAATGAAGCCACCTATGTCTGTAATCTTGCTAGCTTGGCCTAGCCCATTTTCCTCTCGACCACTAATCGATCCCTCTCTGCAATAATACTCTGAACCTAGGCCTACGACTATTGCCATAGACTCGTAATCTATGTCATCTATGTAGTCATATTTTGAATCTGTTGAAACCAAGTGGTACCATCCCCTCCACCTCCCTGACTCTCCTGGGCTCTAACCTAGTCTCACTCTGATGTAGTGACCTGTAGTTGTGCCCTGGCCTGATCTCTCTCAGCTGTCACCTGGAGTTAGAACAATTGTAACCTGCTACAACTACTGTTGTAACACAACTATCTGTCCTCCTTCATCTCCACCTCCTCTACCTCTTGGTGGACTATGTGGTGGGCTATGAACCGACCCCTGTTGTAATGCTCCTCCTAGAGGACGAACTTGTAGTGTTAATCTCTGTGCTGGCACCTGTTGTATAGGAACATGAACTCCAACTGATATGCCCACTCGAGGAATCTGTATCTGGTGGATAATAGGAACCTACCTCTATCTCTTGCCATGTGCCTACCACTATAAGGGTGGAGGATTATGTCGACCACTTCCATCATGGCCCTATCCATCGTCACCATCATCCTCATCTTCATCATCACCCTCATCATCGATATGCTCCTCTGGCGGTGGCCTAACTCTGGCATCCCATAAAGCCTATAGATTGGTAAGACGACGTAGTAAGACTATCAAATACCAGGGCCCATACTCAACAATAACTCTTGGATCTCTGATTTATCTCATAGGGACCCATACCTATGGCACCATCCCATCAAAAATGGCTCAAGCACTATCTGGGTAAATAAGTGGCCCCATGTTAAATCTCTCTACAGATCTATGTGCATACTATATATTAGGATGAGGTACATCATGTATTATGTCATACTGTATTTAACATCGGTCTACCTTGTAGAAATCTATAATATAGCCCTAAATGCCAATAAAAAAATGTTCAACCATGGCTATGATGAGCTCATCTCCATCCTCGGCCCACTGATAATGTTAGTAGGGCCTCCACACTATCATTTGTTGCACAATATCATCAAACTACCCACGATAATGATGTGTATTTCCCATGTGCCCATAGATATTGTCTCTAATGGAAACCCACCCCGTGACTAAAGGCTCCACTGGATCCCAAACTCGAAGAGCGCCTGTGGGGAGACCAATGGCTATGTGGTCCCATGCCCATATTTTTATTAATGTGACAGGACTCAAAGTCTTCTGACTGTGCTACGTGATAAGATGTAGGTCCCAGTATATATGTGCAAATATGCATTGGCCCCAACAGTTTCTCTCACCTCTGAATATACCTCGTATCACACTAATTAGGCTAAGAGGAAATGAGGAGAATGTCTTGTCAGTGAGTAAAAAGCTACTGAAAAGAGCGTCAAATATAGCATTGAGCGATGAAATCTAGGATCTGTAATACATCGGTGTAAGTACATTGCCATACCTCAGTGAGGTATATCAACACATCGAAATACCTCGATCAGGAAGTCTAATATCTCAACCTCAATGATAATATACTCTATTAGTTTTCCTCTGATAGGTACACAATGAATGCGCCAAACATCCTTTAGGGTAAGAGTCATCTTGCCTATTGGGAGCCCAAAGTACTAGCTCTCACTATGTCATCTCTCTACTAAGGTTGTAAATAGCTCATGCTCGAGGGTAATCAGTAGTATCCTAGCTACATGGTCCAACCTAGACACCTCCAGAAATATATCCATCATCCTTCTATGACGTCCATGGAAGCCCACCCCTATGGTCACTTAACGGCCATGTTGCTCTCTCGCTAACAATATTGATAAACGCCTCTACAAAATAACATGGCACGTGTTAGAACTAATTTTTTTCTTCTATCTTCTTCTACTCTTCTAAGAAGCTAAGGAAAAATTCACCTACACTATCCTAATCATCTAACTAACATTCTTCTATATGTTAAACTTCTTCTCTTCAGTGCATGCGCGCCCTTTTGGGCATTTGCACGCCCTTTGTAGTGTGTGTGCGCCTAAGACGCATACTTTCAATCTTTAACACCTGCATGCCCATATATGTATGTGCACACAACCTCCTACTGACATATCTAACTCACATATGAGTGCCCTTTATGCCGCATACGCGTGAGGTTCTGTATGTGCACTAGCACGTACACATTTTTCGACCTAGGACGCATACGCGCTAATTTTTATGCATGTGTGTGCGTACGCATAATTTTACATATGCGTATACATAAATTTGATGTGTACACACCCCTTTGGATACATGCACGACCCTAGGGTGCACGTACATGATTTCACTTCCCTAATAAACCCTATTAATGCTAATAAATGATAATAAGAGCTATTAAATGCAAAAATTGACAAGAAAGGTTTAGGCACTCACAGATGGAGGGTCATCCTCAACCTGTGCATACTCCCGAATGGTGTCAGCTTACCTCATATGCCTCTAAAACTGTGTTATCTCTCTCGTAGCTCAGAAATCACGCACGGTAAAAATCAGTAGAGCTCTGGTAACAAATGAACTCATCACGATGATTTACTCCCCCAGAGAGGTATATGTAGTTGTTTTAACCCGTCATGATGCCCATAGGGCATGTTTTAACTGCCACAGTAGCTCTAACACTTTCTTCTACTTGTCGTGATAATTATTTTTATTAAATAATTATTTTGAACTCATTTTCCACTTTGTTGGGGTATTATTTTCCACATAATACCCTTTTCTTCTCACCAGGGCATCTTTTTGCTACTCGACATCCGGTTTGTCGCCCTGGGGCATTTTCATATGCTTTCAGGTAATATTTCATTTTCTAAATTCTTTTGACTGATCAAAAATCCTAAAAATTACAAAAATAAAAAATCCTTAAAATTACAAAAATCAAAAATCCAAAAACATCATCAAAAATCACACAAATTGGTAACATGCTGATACAGAACTAAAATGTATGTCTCATCCATGGTATTTTTAGAATTTCTGGCTGATTTTTTCACCTTTCTCTGTCACAAATGACTTGTGGATCTTCTGGATCTACCTCCCATCAAAAAAGCTAGCTTGTTTGCTTCATCTGTACTATTTTGGCACATACAAATTACCTAGTACTGTGTTGTTGCGCACAATGCTTTATCATTGGATTATTTTTCCTTACTCAAACTCCCTCACATATATCCTTCATTGGGACATCCCTTTTTACCCTTTTCATTTGTCACAATAAATTGGGAACTGAAGCTACACAACAAAACATTTGTGCAACTTTCTTAAACGTTGTTGGTTTGAGTGTATGTGTGTGTGTACTTGTTTCCTTATTAGGTCATCTTGTTTGCTTCTCGTATTGAATTACCTTTTGTATGTTGCATGGAGTTAGCGGTTTAGAAATAGAAATCATTCGTGTTATGGATTTTTGTGTCATTTTACACCCTTGTCATATGCTTACACTTTTAACAAGGACCAATGATGAAGATTCCTACCAATATGATGACATGTTTTTGTTTACTATCCACAATGGTTCACTGATAGCTCAGTACCTTATTTTTTATCATTATTCTCCTCTATCCAATCATTTTCCCATCCCTTTTCTTCTCTTTGCACTATTATTTCTTTTGTTGTCTTTTCTATTGTCTATCGAGTTCTTCCATTACCCCATCGACACTTGAGAGGGCATCCGTCTAGCCTACTAAATATTCTTCTACCCCTTCAAAATTTTGGTTGTTTTTTATTGTCTACTTTCTTTGAATTGATGTTACTTACACCACCCCAAAGAGGGGAAAATGTAGACACCTATAAATTGGTCTACGCAACTTTATTTGTAAAATTACACTAACTATCCCAATACCCGCTAATTGACTACACTACAGTAGTTAATTACCTTATCTAACCTCTTTTAAACCCCTAAATCATGCTAACACCCTTTTGAATGGATTCTATAAGTCATTATCCTATTAATTAAACTATTTGAGGATAATTAAACCTTTTTTGACTTTCTAAAAAGGAGACTTAGTTTTCCAAATGTCAATTTCACCTTTCTAAAATTGAATTTCACTTAAGTTTGGCCTTTTTGGACTTTGGTCCCACATGAGTCAAAAACATCCCTTTCCTCTTCCTAGGATTATAAACATATAAATACAAGCATACCCCTCCCCCTTTTTGCTAAGAACACTCCATTTTTAGACTAGCTTATTCCATCTTTAGATTTAGTAGTTTTCATTGTCATTTGAGTTATCTTTGCTTTAACCATTTACATTTCTAAAACATCAAGCTTGAGTAAATGGGATGAACCATTGGCCTTGAAGCCATTAATGGTGATATCTCACTCTCAAACCCTTGATTTTCAAACAATCATAACTGATTGTTAGGAGCTTTAATAGGTTCATCTTTCATAGCTCTGATGCAGTACAGAAATATCTAGATATGCTAGGGTTTGAATGTTTATTTCAAGTTTCTATATGCATGTGAAGAGATAGTTCTTGTTTATCTCTAAACTGATGGTTCGTTGTTGAAGTTTGGCAATATTTGAAGCTTTTCTGAGTGTTCTAGGCTTCATTCCATAACTACGCCAACTTACACACCAATACACCTAGTCAAAGAAATATATGGGTAGACCTAAAGACTCAAAGGGTAGATTCATACCAAAAGGACCACCACCACAAACTGATCGGTCTTGGGATCAATTTTCATGATTAGAAGAAATATCTAATTCATCACTTCAAGAGGACACAACCCTTAGTTTTCCATAACCTTCAGAACATTCTCTTGAAGTAGGGCCTTCATATCTAAGACGGTCTAGATCATAGGATCTAGTTAATCTAAGCTATCAATGTCATGTTAGTAGCCTCCCTCCTATACCATACTTGTAACATCCCCATTTTAAGATACCAGAACAAGGGAAAAAAAAAATTGTATAACGTTCTCTGTTATGAATTATATAATTCAAACACACGTTCAAGTTTTAATAATTGTTCTCTGCCCAAACAACACAGTTTGGAACACACAATTTCCTTTTAAAACTAATGTTCCCTGTTCGCATATTTACAATATGGAACACACATTCAATGCCATTCAATCTTATAACAGATTCTATATGCTGCTGTAAATGACTCGAAGAACTGCCGATCTCCCATTTTCATGGCTCGGAGTTTCAACGATCCCTCATTTCATGACTCGGCAACAACCGATCCTTCATGTTCGTTCATGCATAGTATATTATATATACAAGTTCTCTTAACCGTTCCGGTTATCGAAGTGATCCATTTAAGAAGCCTATCTGAATATCTGTTACTGATATTCATCTGACATCCTGCATCTTAAATTAAGTGATTAGGACAACGCAACCAGCACTTGCGATACTTTGGCCAAAGATTTTCACATGCTTTGCATGATCATATTCCTGGATGTGATACACATCAATGGAATACGTCCTTCACTTCACTTCACCTGTTATCTAGAATGGTCTTTCCTGGTTCCTACCAGTCCTTTCAAATTAAGGTCAGATTTAAACTTCCAATTTCCAACTAGCAATATGAACGAATATAGGAAGGCACTCCTGGTAACTAAAGATACGCAGACATACGATGTCATTCCCCACGACTCCGTGTGTCTAGTTATCTTTAGTCCTCCGGAGTCACTCCGTATACGTGATCATACTCCTATCCCCAGCCAAGAACTTCACATTCAGCCTATGTATTCTTGATGTTTTAATTCGGGAGGGCATGTAATATGTCAGCTATAACATTGTGTCGTCATGAAGACCCCGTCTTCATGAAGACACCTTGCTGTAGCTAGCGTATGTCAATGTCCTACGGAATCCTCCCATCGAGAGTACACATCCTGCTCAAGTGATTTGGATATGATCTTAATATTTAAGATCAACTTTCAGCAACCATGCTGATCCTTTATCCTCGTTCCCGTTACAGTTGTACGTAGCTAAGAGAGACTAAATCCGTCTTCTAGCTTGCATTACATCTTCTCCTTCTTACCGAAGGGTTGCGTTTTCCCTACTTGGTTCTCTTCTTAATCGTTGGATTAAGCAGCCCGTTACCGACGGACGTGATAAGTTTAACCTATTAAACTTAACCAAGATTTTTACAACTGTAACTAAATTCAGAATTCCAGCTTACTAGACGTCATTTAAACGAGGTCTAATTCCCATTAAATGTATTCATTTATTCTCCTTAACCTTACATAGTTAAGGTCCATTAGCTCTGGATATATTTATCCCATATCCTTTCTTTCTGAATTTAACATACAAGGTTATTAATGGAGTTCGAAAGCGAAGTTCGGTTACTCCTAAGTTAATTGATATTCCTTAGCTTCCAAGCTAATCCTGAATACCTATCAGTTATGGAATCATATTCTTCCTAATCCTTTTTAATGTCAATTAAAAATTCATCTTTACCCAAGTATGAACTAATTGCACATTTCAACTTAAAAGTTGCATTTAGGTAAGAATAGATATCAATTCCTTTTTAGCATCCATCCAAGGACAATTAAATAAATCCAAATCAAGAAATAACATTATATTTCCAAATTAATCAACAATATCAAACTGATATAGTTATTAAAATATCACACTTGTATTTGTATTCATCATCCATCTCATAATCCGTACATCTGCCAATCCAACTGACTGGACTTTGTTTATATAAAACATCATTACAACTCATAGATAGAAGAATGTACTTTCTTCTTTTCACAATTCCTCGTAGAGGAATAACAACTAACAAATACAATTCATCTTCTGATAATCAAAAGAAGCATCAGAAAATAGCCATGTCTTCGTTCTAATCAATTTCCATCTGCAAAATTACTTGCACGGGTCAGTTCAATGAACTGAGCATATTAAGCACTTGTCATTAAAATGAGGTGCTTTAATTAACTGTCTCAATAAAAGAACCCTGCTTTTATGAAACGACAGTAAGAACATCAATCAAAAATCAAGCATCAAAAGAATGGACAGCATAACAACTGAACCATCAAAATACCATCCCAATCAGCCAAAGAATTGCTGTCCTATTTTCCACATAACCATTACAAGTTCCAAATTACAATATTTGTAAAGTTTAGGAATACAAGTAGCATACTGCTGATATAATATAACTGTTATCCTTTCCACTCCTTTCATTAGTAATAAATGCAAAGGGTAAAACTAACTGAAACGTAAACCAATTACTTTCCTTTCAGTTCATGCATCACATTGGATTCCAAGCAATCAAGCACAGACGAGAAAGCAAACAGCAATGCATATAGTTGCTCATACCCAAGCACTACAAAATTCGTTCTTAAACGATTACAGATTTCCAACTGAATGAAAGAAGAAAAGATCATTTTTCCAAGTTATCCATCCACATTCCTAATTCTTTCCTCATGACTGTCCTAAAAATTGAATCCAAACGGGACACAAATCAAGATAACAGTTCAGAGTGAAACTTACAAAATCCATTCAGAATTCACTTTCCAGCAGCAAGAATAATTTTATTCATAATCAGCTTTAAATGAAAACAAGGAAGCATTTATCGTCCTTATCAATAATTCATTTAAATCAGGCTCATATGAATACCCAAAAACAGGTTAATACAACATCGTATTTATCGTAGAACCAATAGTATAAGGATGCATACTATGTACTTACTGTACTAGAAGAATCCATATTTCTTTCACTGTATTTTTAACCAAATAACAGTTATACCATAGTAGGAAAACTCGCCAAAACCAAAAACTCGCCAGACCCCCAAAAAAAAAAACTCGCCAAAAACTCGCCAACATTCGGCCAATACTCGGGAATACTCGGCAACTTAAAAAATACTCAAATTTCTTTAAAAAACATAAATTTTAAGCAACACATAGCTACAAAATGTATTAAATGAGCCCATAAAATGTTGGAGAAGTGTTTTCTATTAGATTTGAATACAAATACAATACAAAATCGCATCATCATGCGAATACGACAACCTGCTGATACTAGTCCCCACACTCGGCTGTGTCTCCACGCTCCTCCTAGAAGGCTGCGAATCTGGCTCGATCATGGAACTAGATGATGGTGCTGGTGGCTCCTTTGCTGCATGTTGGAGATCACCTCCAAAGATGTCATCCAGTCCAATATCTCCTCGGAGTCCTGCTAGTGCTTCTCCCTCCATAGCCTCCCTCTCAAAAGAAGCAATCTCGTCTGTTGTGAACGTAGGGTTTTCCTCTTCTTGCCCAGGCCACTCACGGTATGGATCTATCTCATCCAAATCAATGAGCTCCACTGATGTCGCCTCAACTTTTTTTTGTGCGAAACCAGAGATTGTATTGCACAAAAACCAAGTCGTTGAGCCTTTTTTGAGTCAACTTGTTGCGCTTCTTCGTGTGATTAGTCCGAGCACGGGAGAATACTTGTCGAGTTTTGGTGAGTACTCGCCGAGTTTTGGAAAGCTACCTAATATTTTTAATTACTAATCTGTCTACAGGCAATCAAAGCTCATGATTCTTTCAGAAGATTGCAAGAAGTTGCTTGGTCCAAAAAGGTGCAAAAATGGATTTTATGAAAATAAGAAAAATATTGCCATCACTGCGTGGAGCTCGAGAAAATATGCACTTTTAGAGAAAACAACACCTGAAACGGAGCCACAGAATGAAAGTTATGGCACATGCAAGTTTTTGCTGCTACATCTTCCCGGACCCTTTCCAAAAATGGCAAATTTTTTTCTATACTTGTGTTTTCTTCACCAAAAATCCAAAAAAGGAAAGAAATGCTGTCTTTGGCGAGTTTTTGGCGAGTTTGTGGCGAGTTTTTGGCGAGTTTCTGGCGAGTATTCCAACTATACTCGGCGAGTTTTTTTTTTGCATTTTTGGCGAGTTTTCCTGCGAGTTACTCGTTTAGCATAATTTTTGGCGAGTTTTTCTAAACTCGCCGAGTTTTTGGCGAGTATTCCATCTATGAGTTATACAATCACGAAATCAATTATTCACATGACTTTCTATTTCCATAAACGCATACAGTTCAAAATACAATTTACTCATTGTTGTTACCTACAGCAAGACCAATCATAGAGCACAGTAAGGCTTCCAATGCTATTTCCAGAATTCAAACAGCAAAAAGAGAAAATTTCATTCCTTTAACCTTTCACTAAGAAAACAACCATTTTCTTCAGACTCAACAAGAATTGTTCAGGCCGATTTCATTTCTTCTAAATGACAGTGCCAAGATCAAAAGACCACACGAAACAATTAAATATTTCATTTGTACAGAAAGCACAGCACTCAGAAAAATAATCTAAATACCACTGTCACTTCCAACAATCCGAACTTATAAGGTTCAATAAACCCAGTTACTATTTCTTTCGTAAAACAGCAGAGAAAGGAAGAACTAATTTCCCCTTAATTTCAGTCAATCATTTGCTCAGAATGAAATAAAACACCGAAATCGAGCTCACTGCCAACAAACATTTCAACCCGAAATCCATTTTTCAAGTTCATGATAATATGCAGAACTTCAAAATGCAATAATCAATTATCAATACCTCTATCAAAGTAAGCCCGTATAGGGTATTAGATACATAAGCTTGGTACAGTCAGGACAGAGTCATCCAGCAAACCAATTTCCATGTTTTTCCATTTACTTGCACAGAAATCCAAAGCTAAGTCGTATTCACGAAGACAGTCCGAACTAGAAGATCGAACAGCATCAATAAAACACAACAAATCATCTAACCCCCACAGCAAGAATCAACATAATTCATTTAATGCACAGAAATACAAGCCAAGCTCGTTTTCACGACTACTGTCCAAACTGTAAGATCAAGTCGCTTCCATAAAACACAACAAAATCAACCTTTCATCACAGCAAGAAAGAATGTAATCATTTATAAGTTCAGAAGAAAAACAATTTCTTTTCCAGCTCCCACGAATACCCAAATTGTATTCGTCCATTTATATAAAAGAAGAAGCACAGCAATAATTACATTACTATCATTTCCTTCTAACCGAGCTCGTAATGCTCAGATAAAACTCTAATGCCAATTCCTTTAAAATCCAAAAATGCTATTTCCTTCTAATCCCGAAACAGCAAAAGGAAAAGAAAAGTCTTATTTCCTTTAAGAAAAATTTCAGTATAGAAACGACATCAAGCAACTCGTACATCCTGTACAATTTTATCACAAAAGTTCATATAACAAAAGAACAATCGCACAGCAATGAAAACAACCCACACTGCCTGCACAGTTCTTATATAACATTTAATCAGAGAAAAACCCATTTCGAATTCCCAAATACCGTCAACAACCAACACAACAAGTTCTTATTCCAACTCAATTCATGCAAAGACAGATCAAATCACAATAGCAAGAAAACGATTTCACCCATATCATTTCAAACAATGACAGCAAGAATCGACTAACCCAAATCGTCTCAACATGACAACAATCAAATAAACCAAAAACCCAAGAGCAGGGTTGTTTTAATGAGACGCTTAAACAAAGCAAGTGTTTTAAAGAGAAGGGCTTAACATGCCTGTAAATTCTTCCTCGAAACTCGAAGAAAACCGCGTCTACCGAAGGTATTTCCTTCCACGGCGACAGCACGAGCTTCCCAAAAATCACCTTTCCTCTTACAGGCTCAGCAACAGCCTCCAAATTTCCAAGGAACAGTGATAAAAACCAAATGAAACTGGTTCGACTGAACCAAGCAAAAACCAAATGCAGAGCAACTTCTCAAAAATCCGAACAACACAATAAACAATCAAAATTTCCCTCATACACTTTCCAAGGCGAGCTGGTCGCGAAGACCAAAAAAATTTAAATGCATTAAAGGCTCTGCCTTTTCCTATTTTCTCACGCCACTGCCGACTTGGGTTGGCGAACCATCAAATTTAAATTTTGCATGCAAAACCAAATTTAGCTTCATAACCAACTAGATTCCTCTAGTTTTTCCCTGTTCCCGCCAAACTGGCGATGTCCACGTAAGGACTTCTCATTAATGCCATTAAACACCCTTCATCCTTATCCTTTCCCATGGGTCTGTGCGTCCCCTTCTAGGTTAGGATTAGTTTAGGATTCATATTAGTGTTCGACCTAGGTCATAGCCTAGTCTTTAGGTTAATAGAACTTAGGTTTATTTCCACCTCTTTTTTTTATTTATATAATTTAAAAATCCACTTAGGATAGTAGTTTAGGATGTAAGGTAGAGCTTAGGATTAGATTAGGATCTAATTCCTTCTAACACCTAACACTAATCAACCTTCAATCCAGTCAAGTCTTCCCGACTGACTTCCAATTTCAACACTGTACAGGACATTCCGTCCTTTATTAACATGCCTGAGCCACCCGTATCCCAGCATTCCTCACCTTACAGGGTCTCACGTTACGACAGTGTATGGTTCGTGAATCAAACCCATTTCCGTTGGCATCTACGTGCCAACTGCTCATACCTGCAATCAGATGCTGCACATTTATATCAACCTTCGATTCAGTTCAAGAGTAAATCGACAAAGCGATTACAAGAAGGCCACAGCATAAGGAGTTTAGCAAGCATACGACAATTTGTCGTCACGTCAGCAAACACACAAGTAACAATAACTGCTGTCCCATGCAAATAAATTACAGCATGCAAGAATCCAGATTTGCAACACATTCCCTTAAGATCAAAATATATATATTAACATGTTTGCCTTCATTTCAGCAGTTACAATAGTATGAAAAATAATCACCAAGATAACTTACAAAATCAGGGTGTTACATATACTTTCCACCTAAAATAAGAAAATAATATAAAATTAATTGGGGAAAAATGGAGGATGAACAACCAAGAGTTGAACATAATCCACGCAATGAAGAACGTAATGTATAAGTCATTGTACCCCAAAGAATGTTTACTTGTATGATTTTCATTGATGATGAAGATGATACCCCTCTGAAAAACATATCCCCAATTATATTGCCTATATTTTGGGGTATGGCCTTTGAAGATCCAGACTAGTTCCTATTTGAATTCAAATTGGTTTGTCAAACATACGATTATAGAACTGATAACCAAAATTTGAAAAAAATTCCTTCCACACTTAAATATTCATCCATGAGATTATTTATGAGTTTTGCACCTAACTCTATCCACTCTTTCACAAAAATGGAGGAAACATTTTTGGAAAAATATCAATATTATTGCAGAGGAAGACACAAGAAAGAAGAATTTTCTAGGTTAAACAAAATGAAGATGAAAATTTGGAAGACTAATTGGATAGATTCCTCTTTCTTCATAGAAAATGTGGTCATCCATTGAGTGAATATTTAACTAAATCCATCTTCTTAAAATTATTAGATGAGGACTCAAGAGAATCCCTGAATCTAATGGAAGGAGGATATGTTAATCATCTTACCTTCCATTAAATTGAACAAGTTTGCAGAAGTTACTCTAGAAATAGGGGAGACCCTAGAAAAAGGAGAGTTAAGAAAACCAATCCTGATGTAAAGAAATTAATGGAAGAACTGTCTAACTTCAAGACAGATATTTTTGTACACTTGAACACTACTCTAGATGGTATGCAAGTAAAGGTAAAATCAAATACTAAACCATTAACAATGTATTGTCCAATATGTAGGTAAAAGCATGCTCTTAGGGATCATCCTTTGGATAAAAATGAAATCTGTGAGATATGCGAAAAAATAAAATTCTACAAAGGATTGTAGACTCATACCAGTCCTTAAAAATCAGCTCAAACAAACACCCAACTAAGAGCTTAATTTTGTACGGAAATAGGGTAATATACCGTCTCAAGCATCACCACAATTAATGCCAAGAAACAATCCTAATCCATGGATGATGTCATGGGCGTCAAATATGTATCCAACCACTAGGACACCAATTCCTTGGGATCCATCTGAATGGACATCCCAGCCATGGATGCCCAATCAATCCCAATTTCAGACACCTCAACTGTGGATTCCTTAGTCTTACCATAAGTCATGGAAAAATCCACCATGGACACAATATCATGATCATCCTACTAGTTATCCACAACAAAGAAGATTTACACCCCAATAAAAAAAAAAATCCCCAACAATCATTAGTGTCACCACCTGTTGTTCATTCTCACCCACCATAACTAGTACTTAAACCATATATGCCCGCACAACATGTGGCTAATCCAAAGAATAGACAAACAATAACTATTGTGGATGAGCATGAGTCAATGGGTATAAACACTATTGACTATAAGGATATCCAGTTGAGATTAGGGAAAATTGTAGACAAACCACCAGTTGTGATCACCGAAATACCAAATGAGAAGCCAACACTTGAAAAAGGAAAGGAAAAGAAATATGAGGAGAAAATAAATAAACCTCAAGAACAACTAGTAGTCTCTCCATCAACCCCTTTTCCTGATAAACTCGAGGAAATCATTAATAAATAATTTGATCTAATTAGGGAAATAAATAAATTGAGCATTAAGATACCATTACTTCAAGCCATTAAAGACATTATAGAATTAAATAGGTTGATTAAAAATCTTTGTATAAAAACACCAGGAAGAAAAAAACAATATCCCAAAACTATACCTATAGATGGGAAAGTTGCTAACCTATTGGTGGGAAAGTTATTACTTCCTAAGTATGGTGACGTTGAAATCCTAGTCATTACCATAAAAATTGGAAAAACAAAGATACCAAATGTAGTGATTGACCTAGGATGAGCTATTAATGTCATGACAATAGATACCTTAAAACAATTACCCTTACATGGACTACAACCCATTGTCACCATTTTGTAAATGGCAATTCAAACTATTACTAAACCTGAAGGGGTGATAGAAGATGTGATGGTAATAGTAGAGTCATGGGAATATCCTACAAATTTCATGATCCTTCAACCTAAGAGTAAAATACAAGGATACCCTATCATTCTAGGAAGACCATAGTTATCTATTGTTACAACTTTAATAGACTGTAGATATGGAGATATGACCGTATCAAACGGGATGTGTGAAAAACAAATATCTTTATTTCCACCAGCATAACCATTTGTAGATGTTACAGAATACATTTGGGTTGATGATTCCGATTCAACAAATTAAAATATATCTTCTTTGGCTATGATTACAGTAAAAAATCATAATGAAGAGATTGAGGAAGAGCCAAAATGAACATTGGAGATAGCTAGCAATGCTTCAGAGTCTCCTCGGGTTGCTTCAGACTATTCCCAAGTTACTTTGGATTCCCTTCAGGTCACTTTGAATTATCCCCAAGTTGCTTCAGAGTATCTTCAAGTATTTTTGCAGTATCCCCACGATGCTTCAAAGTTTGTTGTAGAACCTTCCTCTTCAAATTCAAAACCAATAAATGAAAATGTTGAGATGATACTACCTGATGAAAGGTATGAATATGTTCCCTTTCAACCATGTGCTTGGAAATGGAAACATTTAAATACTTCTACATATGGTTTCATTTGTCCCTTAACCATTTTAATTTCTCAAGGGAATCCTACTTTTGGGGATATGATAGTATTTCATAGGTTGCTACCTCATGAATGTCCATTGAATTCATTACCGATTGAATTTAAAATTGTTAACTCAGTTTATCTAGGCACAAAGAAGATATCTCTTTATCCAGGAAAAGAAGTAAACATCAATATTTGGCTAACTAATGATGAGGAAGCCAAAAAAATTGATTTATTGAGAAACCATACCAAATCGTTTCCTTAGGAATACAGTAAAATGAAAGGAATTCATCTTAGCATCTGTACTCATCACATCTATACAAGCAATGTTAAGTCAACTAGATAACCACAAATAACAATAAACCCAACTCTAGGAGACATGGCCAAAACAGAAATAGAAAAGTTGTTACAAGTTGGATTTATTTATCCTATATCGGATAGTGAATGGGTTTTACCACTTGTAATAGTACCTAAGAAAAATGGAAGGTGGAGAATTTGTGTGGACCATAGAGAGCTTAATAAATCCACATTGAAAGACTATTTTCCTTGATCAATTATTGACCAAGTCCTAGATAACCTTGCAAGAAAGAAATTATATCTTTGTTAGATGGGTAAGTGGTTATAATCAAATCCGTGTAGCCGCAGAAGATCAAATAAAATAACATTCACTTGTCCTTGGGAAACTTTTGCATACATAGTGTTACCCTTTGGCTTGTGCAAGGCACCGGCTACTTTTCAACGAGCTATTTTAGCCATATTTTCTAATTTGATTAATGATTGTGTGGAGGTATATATGGATGATTTTACACTGTATGGGAACTCTTTTGAAGAATATATGGTTAATTTAGACAAAGTGTTGACCAAATCTGAATAACACAACTTATCTCTGAGTAATGAAAAGTGTTTTATGATGATGGATGAAGGGATTGTCCTTGGACATCAAATTTCATCCCAGGGTATAAAAGTAAACCAAAAAAATATTTAAGTGATCTCTAACCTGGCTATATCCACAGACCAAATAGATGTTAGAAGTTTTCTTAGACATGTAGGGTATTATAGGTGTTTCATTAAATATTTTAGTAAAATTGTTGCTTCAATGTTTTCCTTGTTAGTAAAATATTGTGAGTTCATTTAGGATGATAAATGTCAGGAATCATTTAAGCTAATCAAGAAAAAATTAACCTCCGATCCAATTTTAAGAGGACTTAATTGGAAAGAACCCTTCCACATTCATACTGATACCTTTAACACTGTTATAAGAGGTGTATTAGGACAAAAGGATGAACAAGGAAAGATGCGTGCCATTTATTAAATCAGTAAAAATATCACTCCCATAGAAAATAACTACACCACTACTAAAAAATAATTTTTAATTATTGTCTATTCCATTAATAAATTTCATCATTATATTACATAGTATAAGACATTTGTGTATACTAACCATGTAGTTGTTAGGTACTTAATGAATGAACCAATGGTGGGAGGTAAGGTTATCATTGTTGTCGCCCTCAAATCCCCCCTCTTTTTGAAGTCAAGTTTTATGAATTTTGAGTTGGTGCCTTGGAGAAATTCGTGCTTTGAAGTCATAGGTGATCGGTTTTAATCTCACCCTTTCACTTGAAAATTCTTCAGTCTTCGCAGTTTGAAGTATTTTATATTTCCCTGTCTGGATGCTTGAAAATATTTTCCTTCATTTAAATGTCATTGTCAATCCTTCTCTTTGACTATGGATCGCATCGAGCCTAGTATTGTTTGTAGTTTCTCTATCCATGGAGAACAATTTGAAATTCGGGCGCAAACGGTGGGGTTTTCCCTTTCATTTTTATTTTTCCACAGTCATGAATGACAAGCGTCAAATTTTTTCCCGATGTTCATGGATACGTGGACATATCTGATTGGGTGCAACGTGGCGGGTTTATCTTTTAAACTTGTCACTTTTTGTTATTTTTTGCAAAAGTGTCAAATTGGCCCCGTGGCCCGAAGGATCCTGATTGGCTGAAACAAGCGGTGGCAGAAAGGCAAGCCCTTTTTTTGTTTTGATGCTTTGAAAGGTCAAATATGGAAAGGTGGGTCCTTTTTATGTTTTGAGGCATTATGGTGAAAGGCATACAATGTAAAAAGAATGCCTAAGGCCCGTAAAGGGACACGTGGCCATTTTTAAGTCAAAAGCGGGGAGGCAGGTTGTCAAGACACTTTAGGAATTTTACCTTTGTTTCCACAAGGTCATAAAGTTATAAAGTGAAGTGCAGCCCCGCTAGCGCCTAGGTGAAGCAACGTGTTGATGCCTACATTGAAAATTCAAAGCAACAAGGTGGATCATCAGAGCAATTTGAATATTTCGGATTTGTTTGAAAAAGTAAAAAGTATAGAGTAAGCCGTGACCCCACCGTTGAAAAGTCAAAGTGGAGAGGTAGGTCGGTGGAGAACTTTGAGTTTTTGATCTTTTCTTTGAAAAGGGTTAAAATTATAAAAGTGAGCCGTGACTCCATCCCCACTCAAGTAAAGCCACATGTCAAGCCCGTATCAAAAGCAGATGGGCGGGCCAAAATGTAAAAAAAATACAAACTATCTACAAAGTCACAAAATACAAAAGGCACCCTCAGGCCCGTTTCAGTGTAGATATTTTCCACGTGGATGACTCATATTTGAAGTTACAAAATTGGTTTAACGGCTACATTACAGAGCATCATTTTTTCCGCCATTAACGCTTCTGCAAGAACCAAGAAACCAAATGTAACCATTTTTTAGGATTATTTAATGGCTTCTCCATGTCATTATGTTGGTTGGATCCTGGTACTTTGTAAATGTAATAGATTAGAAAGTAATCAATGACAGAAGTTTTTCCCTTTCTTCCTCTGTTATTCCTTATTTTCTTGTTCAAATTTGCGAATCATCCATCTTTGCATGATAAGAAACTTTGTGTTCTTGTTAATATGATTTCCGAAACTTTGTGTCTGTGAAATTATATCTGTTATAAATGCGAATGGTTCCATTCTGCATCTCCTTTGATCAATACGTATAAGGTTATACTTTGCTATCTATATTTCCTGAAAGTATTGTTATGTTCTTCCTCTCTCATCTCCTTAGTTCTTCCAATCTTTCGTATTGATGAACTTTGGGCATATAATGTTACAAAGTATTAGGAATCCACACTTTGAAAATTGTACATTTGTATATAAGTTTTGTTGCTTGCTTTCAATAAGGGAACCTCTCCCATTAAAGAGGAGAGACTTGTTGTCCTCTGACTGTGGTTTGTTAAAGTATAATTTTAAAACCCAACAATCATGTGGTTACTACTTTTACAAGAATTTGATATTACCAGTATTGATAATCCAAGTAAATCTAATTTGGTTGTTAATTTATTTTCAAGGTTAGAAACACCCGAAGAAGAGGACCTTGTTCATGAAAGTTTCCCGGATGAGCAGTTATTTTTCATATATGCAAGTTCACCATGGTTTGCTGATATTGCAAACTATTTGGCAACAGAAAAATTTCCTACTAATTTCACTAGTAAAAAAAAGAAAATGTTAATTAAATAAAGTGTTACCTTTAAATGGGTAGATGGAATTTTATTCAAATGTGGATCTGACTTGGTGTTACATATGTGTGTTTAGAAAGATTAAGTTTATGACATTATTTAAGATTGTCATGATGAACCATCACAAGGCCATTATTCAGCAAACATGATCGTGCATAAGATTCTTGGAGCTAGATATTATTGGCCCTCCCTTCACAAAAGTGTGAATTAATATATTTGGCGTTGTGATGCATGTTAAAGGATGGTAAACCCCACCTTGTCTAACAAAATGCCTCCCTAACCTCAATTGGTTCTTGAACCATTTGAGCAAAAAGGGTTGGATTTTGTTGGACCTATAAACCCATCCTCCCAAGGGAAAGAATTCATCTTAGTTTTCACTGACTATGTAACAAAATGGACTGAAGTGCAGGTTTATCCCAAGCTAGAGAAGAAGCAGTGGCAAACTTCCTCTATTATAAAATCATGCACAAATTCAAAGCACCAAGGAGTATTATTTCATATCAAGGTCCTCAATTTATGTCAAACATGATCAAATATTTTATGTACATTTACCAGATTAACCACATAAATTCATCACCCTACCACCCTCAAGCTAATGGGTAGGTGCAAGTAACTAAAAGATAATTGGAAAATATCTTGACCAAAATAGTTGATACCGACAGAAAAGATTGGGTAAACAAATTACCAGAGGCGGTTCAGGCATACAATATCACTTGGAAAACCACAACATGATTTTCTCCATATGAACATGTATATGGGAAAAAGCCCATCTTAACTATTGAATTTGAATTGTAGCCATTAAGAACATCTATTCATATTGGACTAAAGCTAGATAAAATTCAATAAAAAAGAATACTTCAACTTAGTGAATTAGATGAGATGTAAATGGAAGTTTTGCATAGGACAAAACTACTACAATTTCAGAGGAAATAGTGGAATGATATCCACATCAAAAAAAGATAGTTCCAAACATGAGATTGGACCCTATTGTTTGACTCCAGATACCAGGATTTTCTAGGTAAACTTAGAACAAGATAGTTGGGCCCATATGAGATTTAGGAAGTATTTGACAATGGATCAATACAATTTCTTCCCATTGATGGGAGTACCAGAACACTATTGGTTAATGGACACAGACTGAAGATATACAATAAGCCATTAAACAAATAAGAATTTTTACAACAGCTCCAATCAGGTGAAGGATTCAATTATGAGAAAGAACCCTGTTCTTCCCACATAACAAATCCTTGAGAAGCAGAGGAGGGCCAATAAAAAGAGAAGAATTGAAAACTAGAAACGGAAGTTCTTCTCTTAAAATATATATATAAAGGAAAAAGAGAAAAAAAGATGAAAACCAGATTTGGCAGCTTTTCCACCAAAGCAAGCAATCAAAATCAATAAAGGCATGATTTCTTGATTGTATTCATTAACTGAATATGTTTTTCTTCTAGGATACATGGAGGGAACAACATCAATCATGTAAATACTAAGGTAAAGTGCTATAATCTCTATTTATAACATTATTAAAAGGTTATTAATGTTGTGATCATTCAAATACATGGAAAATATACATCCAACTCATTAAAGATTTTTAAATCACCCCTTGATTTGAAATCATCACATAAAATGGAGGCAATTTTTCACATGTGTGAAAAGACGGGTGAAATGATAAGTCCCACAATTAAACTCAAGTTGACTTCCTAGATAATAAGTACATGCATGCTCTGAATCAATTTATTAATTGATCCAACACATAACTTGAATCAACATCGAAACGAAACCCTTACATTAACTATCATTGTTGCCTTCACTTCCGAATATTCCCAAAACACTCTCACTTCTAACTATATCCAACTGTCTCACTTTGGACTATTCCCCATCATTCATGCTTCATTTATCTTTTGCTTTGGATTATAGGGATAGGGCAGAAAAAGTACTTAGAACCAGAGTTCACTTCACTTTTCTTGCAAGATTCATAATTCGCAACACAGTTTGAAAAATCAGGATGGTTAGAATTTATGAAGAAATTCCAAGGCTATAAGGAAGCAATAGTGGAGGAATTCATTAAATTTTCAAGGGGAGCTCTTCAAATGTAAGGGGCACTAAGATTCCTATTAATAGTAAGATTATAAGTCAAATTTTAGGGATTCCTTGTGAGAGGATACAGATTGTAGGAAGGTCTATTTACAAAGACCTAATTCAAATTTTTCATGAGCATGGAGAGCTTGAACTGTAAATATCCCTAATTAATGAAATTCATGTCAAAGGTATTAGGAGAGATGCCCTTCTTGAACCCTATGCGGTTATTGCATTCTAGATAGTGAATTATTTCACCTGTGAAGGTGAATACAATCTCCTTGGATGCGATACGATGAAGATTTTGATTTATTTGAAACAAGGTTTACATAAACCAGGACATCGAGTAAATTTACCCCAATTTTTGTGTGACAACATCCATAGTATGGCCAACAGACACAAGGAGAATAAAGGAGAAATCAAGCATCATGGCCTCATTTACCTGATATTTCAACATTCTATCATAGAGTAGAAGGATAAAAACGCATGGAAAACTTTGATGTAAGAAATGGATAGCATTCCATAAAAACAAATACATACTCTCTCTGAATCCGTTGTACCTAAATCAACTTCATCCCTCACTCAACTTGAAGGAGAATTTTTGGCACCCAACGCTGAATATGATCAAATATTTGGTACCACATATGTCGGACCGATTGCAAAAATAACTAGAAGATTGAGAAAATTGGGGGAAGAATTTGTCTTTGAACCCCCACATATAAAAATAAAATTAATTATTCTAAAGGATGAAGACCTTGATGAGAGAGCATAAATGTTGGGAAGCATAAATTCAGCCACAAAAAGATTTTGAAGAACGAATCAGACTTGAAGAAATCCAGGAATTCACTGAAAATAAGGACAATGAACCTTTGGCACAACCTTCTTCTTCCAATAATGAAGTAGAAAAAGGAAAGGCTTCACTTACAAACGAATAACCTATATCCCATGTTTCACCAGGTAAAGATATTGAAGAATCTAACAAATACAATATGTCCTCCTCTCCAAGAAATAAGAAATCATTAAGCAACAACAAAAAGGGTTGGAGTTTTTGAGAATAATGATACAAACAAAAGAAACTCTTAGTTCTTCTTTATAAGTACAAATTGCAAAACTGGAAATGCAATGTAAGGAAAAAGAAGAGATAGCTTCTTCTAGTACTAAAGTAAAAGTTGATAAGGAAGTTCAAACTTACTTACATATAGAGGAAGTCAAAAATTTCT
This sequence comes from Taxus chinensis, assembly GCA_019776745.2. NCBI lineage: Eukaryota > Viridiplantae > Streptophyta > Pinopsida > Cupressales > Taxaceae > Taxus > Taxus chinensis. Next base: position 10,746,877 of record CM034147.1, read on the forward strand.
GGAGTATAATTTGTAATAATTATGAAAATTTACATCTTCAGAACCAGACATTGAAAAATTAGTTGGAAGAAAAGAAATAAGAGAAAGAAAAATAAATAAAAAGATAAGAAGAAGATTAAAAATGACCTACAAGTTGTTTGTGCATTAGGATAAAAATTGCTTGTTTGTATAAGACCTTATTAAGTATATAGTATTGTCTTGCAAGAACAATTTTATAGGTGGAAATTGTTAAGATTAGCATGTGAATTGTAATTTGAAATAAATAATGATATAGAATTCTTACAGGCATTTACAAAAATCTCTCCTGACCATAACAAACTCGTGTGTGAATTACACTTGTGTAATCTTCTTTTGAGTCACATGTCAGACTTTCAAATTAATCTTTATGTAGGGAGTCCCAATTAAGATCCTTCTCTTCTACCATGCAAAATCAAGTAGCATGGGATCAGATAACAAATGAATACTTTGAGAAAGTAAAAGCAAAAGGTATGTGCATGAGGCCTTAATATCCCAAGCCAACTAGACAACTGAAAACATTCTGGGCTTTGGCCTTCCAGCCAAAGATTCGTGATCATCATACTAAACAACTTAAGCAAAGCATTGCAAGTGTTTGAAAATTCTCTCCACAAACAGAGTTTGCAAAAGTATTGGCTGCATGTGACTAAATATGGGATACCTTGAACATTCCCTTAAACAAAAGAGAAGTATTATCTCCCATAAATTTGAGATGGTCAATGAAAAGAGCAATGACAATCGCAAACATGATACCATGAATTTGTCAAACACTGGGAAGGAAATGGATTGGAATGTGGTTTAGGCCATCACTTCTTATTTTCCCCATGTCGTCATGGAAAGAATCAACATTGCAAAACACTGAAGCATTTGAAAATTGGCTAAAGAAGTTGAAGAAAATGAAGGGTTTTGTGTCTCCAAGGAAAAAACATGGGAACTTCATATAAGTTTTTTTGATTTGAGTAAATATCTGGAGGAAAAAATATTTAGTCCAACCTTTGGCAAATGATTTACAAGAGGACTTGCAAACAAGTAAGTGTGGGGGAAAATGATGAGCTCATCAATTGAATAAATAATGCCATTGTTTATATTTTCCCTTTGTTTAAATTTGAACACATTTTGTAACTTTTTCTTAATTTAAAGTAGAATTTGTGTGCATTTTACTGGATTAGAGTATAATTGTATTCTATTTTAAAATTCTAACTAAAAATCCTTGAAAAGCACTGTGTTGTGTACAGATCAACAAAATAGTGATTTTTGACCAATATATAAAGTTTTGGGCACAAAAGTCTTAAAGGGAAGTTGCTTCAGAGTATCTTAGCTTGCTTCGGAGTACATCAACTTGCTTCGAAGTACCTCAGCTTGCTTCAGAGTACCTCAACTTTCTTCGGAGTATCTCAACTTGCTTCAGAGTAACCCAGCTCACTTCGGAGTGTTTTGTCTTGGCTCATTCCCGAGTGTTCTCAACTCGCTTTGAGGTATCCCAACTCGCGTGGAAGTTTCTCTATGATGTTGTAGAGTTGACCTTGGACTTTAGGACCGCTCCATCCTATAACATCAAATCAGAAAGCACATAATGTTATCAGCTCAAAGCATACATCCAATTCATGTCTGCACATTCCAATTTTAGGATAAATCACGTAATTTGTTTTGTTAATCAATTTCCTTAATCATCTCCATTATTTCATCCCGAAATATGGAGATGATTTATATTCCCTATTTCTACTATCTAAATAAAGAATTTTCATATAGTATATGCATCATTTGAGGACTTTGAATTATATAATTCACCCTCATCGACTTGTTATAAGCTAATGTTGACTTTGCAAAATTAATAAGCATGAAAAATTTCAAAATTTCAAAAGTGTTCTTTCATGTGATTTATCACTGTCGTTGTGATCGTCTCATTTTCATGATCGTTTTGGTCTTGGTTTCGTCCATTTCGGGTGAGAACTCCTCCCGCCATGTCACAAACTTCGTTAATAATTAATTAATTAATATTTATTCCTTACCCTTTTATTTAATAAAATTAGTTTTATTAATTTTGGGAGGTTTTTAATTAAATAAATATTAATTTAATATTCATGAAAAAACAATCGACAAGTTTTTGCCATTGCCGTGGGAAATAAATATTCCGCCTCCAATTGTCGGGAATGCCAAATTGACTTTCCGCTCCCAGATTTCCCTTTCCTGGAAAAATCATTTTTTTTCCCGCTTGTGGAATTTCTCTTGTTGATTGCCAACCCGACTGGATGGCAAAATGGCAAAAGATCTCCCAATTTCCCACATGGGAAAATAGATGGGAATTGTTAGCCTGCTTTACCATTGCCATAGGAAAATGATTAGGCTTTTTCCCATACTCTTGGAAAATTAATGCCCAGTACCCAAAGGAGGAAATTTTTTATTCAACAAAAAGAAATAAGCAGTTAAGAGAAAACTTCTTCGAGCCTCCTAACTTTCTTCCGTTAAAAGTTGTGGAAAAAGTCGTGAGTAAGAAGTTGGGGCTCTTTATTTCCAAATTCTTATTATTATTTCAACTTCTTATTTTTTTCCACTGTGTAGAAACGTTTTCGAGAAAATATTTTTCAAAGGATTCACGCATTCATTCCCAACCCAAAGAAAAAACAACTCAGGAAGCAATAGTCAATGCTTGGAAAGAAAGATAAAAAATCTACATAAGCATTTATTTTATCAGCTCTCACGCATTTACCCTAGCCATAGTGCATGCACATGAGGAGAAGAAGCTTTTTCCACGTCTTCACCTGGCAAAACACCCACGTTTGCCAGAAGATACAAATCTCTCCATGCATGAAGAAGTCTCCACGTATACTTGCAGAAGTCTCCATGTATACTTGCAGAAGTAAACAAACACAGGCAACATTTGAAATAAAAACCAAAGAAATAACTTCCTAGGCATTATTGGAAGGAGTGGCCACGTGAGAAAAGCAATAAGAATAGAAATTCAATGCAGGTTTTGCAAGGAGAATAATTGCCCACTTGGGAAAGAAAAAAATAGTCCAAAACCAAAAAAGAGATCCATGCATTTTTCTTTTTGCAAAAAGAACAGGCCAAATTCCATCGACGCACTCTTTAACAAATTTTATCACGCGTTCACAAAATAGGTAACAGTCATAGTAGAGAAATAAACCATTTCCAACGCATGTAGCAAGAAAGAAGTTCCACTCCAATGTAGAGGCAAAACACCCACGTTTTCCAAAGGTAAAAAGAGAGGAAAAATTGCAGCAGTCCCACGTGCCAGGGGAAAGAGAATAATCAACACAGGTTTTAAGAAGAAAGAATAAGTATTCAGGCAAAAGAAAGATAAAAGTTTCCACACACTGCCAAAAACAAAACCAATCCACGTGTAAGAGGAAAGTGAAGTTGTTCACACATTGGAAAGAAAAAATTTGATCTACCAAATTAAAATCCACACATTTGTTGCAGGAAAACCGACCAAGCATTATAAAAAAAATCTTCTACTCATTCACCAGGTAGGTAAAAGGAGAATACGAGCCACGCAATTGTAAGAAGACGAGGATTGTGGGTGAAGAGAAATCTCGTGAACCGATTGAAAAAAGGTCAAACAAGATATATATTAGCACAAGAAAAATGAAATTCATGAAGAAAACAATTGATGTGGAATGAAGGCTGCCACGGGTTGTATCTATCAAAGTAATCAACTTTAGAGCTTGATATCTCAAAGCTGGATGATTTTTCGTGAAAAAACAATCATTGCCCGCAATTTTACTCATGTTAATGTGCTTACATATTCATTTGCAAATGCACAACACCTCATTCGGTATTTTCCACAAAGCCAAATAAAACGCAGTTCATTTAAATTTTGTTGCGCGCACTGTTTCAGCTTGTCGTAAGGCCTACTTTTAGAATTCATATTTCAGTCTTGAGTGATTGTCGAAAAGAATGGTTTGATTCGTTGAATTATCCTCACCTTCATGTACTTTATTTCCAAGTTTCAAATGCACAACACCACATTTGATATTTTTCACGAACCCATATAAAAAGCAGTTAATTTGAATTTTGCCGCATGCACAGTTTCAGCTTTTTGGAGGCCTAATTTGAGAATCCGTGTTTCGGGCCTAATTGATTTTCAAGAAATAAAGTTTGGTTATTTGAATGTTTCCCATCTTCGTATAGTCCTTTACTAAGTTTCAAATGCACATCACCTCATTTGATATTTTTCACGGAGCTAAATAAAACACAGTTTGTTTGATTTCGTTGCGTGCGTAGTTTTTAGCTAGTCAAGGGGACTCACTTTGAGAGTTTATATTTTGAACTCAGATGATCATCAAGAGATAACGATTGGTTATTTAAATTCCCCCCACCTTCATATGCTCCTTTACCAAGTTTTAGATACCCAGGGTGATGTTTGGTATTTTTCCCAGGCTAAAATAAAACGGAGTTTTCACAGTTTCACATTTGCATTTACCTGACAGTTTCAGAGAAGTGATCTTTGACCTTTAATATTTGACTGAATAATTTGATTTGGGAAAGAATACTCTAACACACAAAATTTTTGTACCTTAATAGACTACCTCATTCAGTGAGAGCTTCTCAGAACAAGATTTGTTATTTTTCCCGGGGCAATTTCAGAGGCAATTTGTTCAGTTTTGAAGTCTAGAAGTAATAGCCAGAAATCAAGCTTTTGTCATGTCTTCACAATCATGTCATCTTCAAACAAGTGCAGTTGTGTGGATCATCAAGCAAGGCCACATCATCCAAGCGTGTCCTTGTAAGCTCTCAGTTAGTAGCGGGCGCGATACTTCATCGTCCAGTCTTAAAGTTGGAGCATTCTCGAACTAGATGATCGTGATCGGATCAAAATGGCAGCACTTTGGGATGATGAAAAAGATAAAATACATAACTCCAGGAAGTGAATTGCAATCTCGACTCTTGGAATATCTTCTCAATGGCGAAAGATCAGGAGCTAGATTCTGACAAGCCAAGGTGGCATAACGACTACGATCTCGCGACAAAAGAATAATTTGCCATGGAAATTTATTCAGAGCATGTGGAGTATTGTATGAAATTGTGAATTTGAATGTGAATAAAGACAAAATTGCTCACACCAGGATGTTACTCAAACAAAGAGGTGGATGAATTGTTCAAGTCTCACGCTTGTCTCTCTTGTCATCTAGAGGATTACGGAGCATGGTCAATGAGTTCATTCCCGTATGACCGGGATAGGCGGACTCTTGGTCCAATGGATAATGCATTGATCCTAGGTTTCTTGATCTAGGTGGTGCATTGTTGACTAGGATGTCTATGTGTGTGTCCAAGTCATCTAAGTGGGGTCCACATGTACCCATTTCCCTTTATTTATGTACTTTTCTTAAAGTGACTTTCAAATTGTTATAAAATGATGTTGACTTATTCAAGTTATTTAAAAAAGTGAAAGTCACTTAATATGCCCTATTTAATGTTCATATAAACCCCAACTACTTTGTAACCAACTTTTGGGTTATAAAAGGAAGTTGGAGGCTCATTTGTAAGGGTGACTTTGAGAGAGGAGAACAAAATACTTTTGTGTGCAAGCTTTGTTTTAGGAAAGAAACTTTGTGTTCTTTTGTGAAGATATTTTGGAGTTAATGAAATACAAACTTTGTTTCTCATTCATTATCTCTTGTAACATTTGATGTTCTTATTTTCATTAGATGTTAGATGTTTATATCTTGCATTCAAATATTGTCTTTGATCTTATTGTCAACGCTATTAATCTATTGTTCTTGTTCACAGTGATCGAGCTCTAAGATTTACTTGCTCATGTGTGTTCCCTTTTACTTATTCTTGTTTAGCTGATTCAAACTCCTCTTTATTTGAGTTAGTTATTCATTGTTATTCTTTATACAGTATTAGGCTTTGTCTATGCCTAACTATTGTGTGTTTCTTCCATTCATTCCATTCCATCTCCCTCATTCACATTTCTTTCCATTTAAGGAAGTTAGAGGCTCATTTGTAAGAGTGACTTTGAGAGAGGAGAAGAAAATACATTTGTGTGCAAGCTTTGTTTTAGGAAAGAAACTTTGTGTTCTTTTGTGAAGACATTTTGGAGTTAATGAAATACAAACTTTGTGTCCCATTCATTGTCTCTTGTAACATTTAATGTTCTTATGTTCATTAGATGTTTAAATCTTGCATGCAAATATTGTCTTTGATCTTATTGTCAACACTATTAATCTGTTGTTCTTGTTCACAGTGATCAAGCTCTGAGATTTACTTGCTCATGTGTGTTCCCTTTTACTTATTCTTGTTTAGCTGATTCAAACTCCACTTTATTTGAGTTAGTTATTCGTTGTTCTTCTTTATACAGTATTAGGCTCTGTCTATGCCTAGCTATTATGTGTTTCTTCCATTCATTCCATCCCATCTCCCTCATTCGCATTTCTTTCCATTTTGATGTTTCAAAACACCCCCTACATACAATTTTGAATATATATATGTAAATATAGTTTTGGTTTTCAATAAAGGCAGCCTCACCTTCACTGAGGAGGGACTTCATTCCCTTACTGTTGCATGTCATTTGGATGCATGGAAATCCATATGCTAACATGACTATAATAAGTTAGACAAAAATATATATACTATTGTAAATATGTTGTATCAACTTTTGAAACCAATAGAGATTACTACTTTGGTGAATTAAGTGTGCAACTATCATTCTGATCAACGGTAGAGCAAGGGCCCACTCACCCTGAGACTTGGAGCTATTTTGGTATTTCCTATATCATCTAATTTGTGTTGAATTCGGTATAATTTATCTATATAATTGTTTGCATGTTTATTATTTAGTCTAATCTATATTTATTCCTTCCTTTAGATTCATTCATCTACTAGTAGTTAAATCTTCTAAGTTATTTTGCATTAGTAGCTTTATGTGATCAAAACTATAAGAACTTTCATTTCAGATGCTTCATATTATTGAGTTTCAATCCTTCCATTTGATTCCAGTAAGTGAGTTTTCTTTTAAAAGCACTTGCATAATTTAATCATCCAAAAATATTCAATTTCCAACACATTCTATGTGAGCATTTAAATTCTGGAATGTTTATTAGCTTTGCATATTCAGATAATGAATGGTTTGTGTAGTTGTAAAGAACATAGTTTTTATTTTCATGCATTTTTTAGAAACTTTGAATCTTGTTTATTTTCAGAACATATGACATAGTCACCAAAAAATTGTCAATTCCCCAAAGAGACCTTATTGCATATTGCCTGTTGACATTTCCCTGGTTATAATGACATCAACTAGATTGATTAAATGTAGAACCAAAAACGAGGCTCATCAGCGTCCTCTTCCTTCTAGGCGGGACCTCTTTGGGTTTTAAACACCTCTTTTGGGTCTCTGTCATATCTGTTTAGGGAAAAGCTATAAGATGTAACAATTGAGTCATTTTAGTTATCTATTGACAAAAATTCAATTACTAAGGGAATCGTCTATTTTCGGGATGAAAGCTATGTGACCATAAATATTTAAGTAAATAGAAGATGTTCATGCCACTCTCATGACCTAAGGTTAACATCTAAATGAAGAAAGAGGCACATTATCTTATCAAAAAATCTTGTTTCCAAATTTAACAATTGTTTGACATAGGATACCTGCAAATAGTGATTCCCACATACACATATAAAATGTTCTTAGTTCATTATTATTTTTCTTCCTACAGGTTATTTTTATTCTACAGAAGATCTCATAGTGCTAAACTTAAATCGCTTCGCAATCACATGGACATTGAATTTGAAGATGATATAAACTTGGTTGGAAAGTTGAAACTAGATCATGCACAAACACGACGTTCAAATATCATGGATTCTAAGATGTATTATAGGCCCTCGGTACTAGATAATTTTTAAAATGATCTCCTTTCCATTAAATAAGTAGGTATTCCCTAAAATGTACCATCTTTTCTTTATACACTCAGACATGACCAAGTTTGAAACTTAAGTAGGCCATAACAACAATAACCACAATCCTTTAAGAAAATACCTCATCAATTCTCAACGACATACAAATCTCCCCTCATCATGAAGGTTAGCTCTTGTCAATTCCTATGAATTTCGACATAACAAGAGGATATAGAAAATTTATGAGCTTTTTCACAGTCGCAAATTTGGTAGAAGGTCCCTATGCCTAGGTGCCCTAGTCCTAATCCAGGCACCCTAGTTTGGAGTACAATCTGACAGATTGTAGAAATTATCAATTATGATGTTGGAGAAAAAAATCTACTCCTCATATTCATTAGTCTTCTACTCAAAAATAGAAAAGGGAGTTGAGAAATATAAGCTCAAAGTAATAGATAAGGAAGCTCCCAAAACAACACCAATCATAATTTACAGTGGACACTCTCTGTCACGTCAACTCTGAGGACAAGCCACTAGTGAAGAAAGTAAGCTCTCCATATTTCTTTTTCTAATTGGTAGTGTCATTCCATAAGATTAACATATATTCATCATACGTAGACTCAATGCTCATTAGGATTTCATACAAATACTAAATATTTGTTAAGTCCCATTGTTTAATTTTCAAACGAGTTGTGACATCATCAATCATGCCCAAAATTTCCAATTTCAAAATGGGTCATTAAATCTTAAGTACCTGACGAGGCCACCCATATCCTCAATTTGAGTATCATTGGACAGAATTTATCAAAGTTGAGTGTCTCCAAGTTCTATTTAAGACCCCCACAAAGGGTATTATGTCTATTGATAACACCTCAACTTATTAAAATTCAATACCTTCATCCATCCCCATCTTTGAAATACGTGATCCAATATATGTGTCCCTCCTCATTGGTGGATATAAAATTAGCAATTTCATTACTAACTGTAAAGCCTCATACATTGTGATGCCTACATTTTTTTCTTGCGTCATTAGATTAACTCTAATTAAGACTGGTATAATATGTTTCTCTATGGAAACAAAATATATCCCTTTAACTGGTCAAAACAAAAATATTCAAGTTGTTATAGTTACTTATCTAGAAAATAAATTGAAAACAATTTTCCTCATGGATGATATATTGGTAGCAAATGCTACTGAGTAGAAACTTTTATACATATATTGGAGGATGAATTTAGTTGGTTTGGTCATATGCCATGATTCTGATGAAAAGAGTTAATAATATGTTAGAGTCAAATCTAAAGGACAAGTACTTAGTTTTTATTCATGAAGATGAAAGAGCTAATATATTATATGCAAGAAAAAAATATGGTATTATATGGTGATGAAAGAGGAATATTTAGATGCATTAGAAAAGGTTGAAGAACATTAGGTGATATGTGAGACCCTAAGTTTTATAGTATTTATTTATTTTTGGGTCCAAATGTAATTTATTCATAGGAAGTTGAACTGGACCATAGGCACAATTACTTGCAAATAGGTGACATGAAAGGGATGAATAATACTAACCATGAGAAATGTAAGATACCTGGTGAACTTGGAAAATGGAAAGCTTATTTTAGATAATATCCTCAAGAGTCGTGGTGAGGAATTGTTGGGTGAATACACCATTTTTTATTTTAATTTTGGTAAAGAAAATAGCTTCAATGATGAATTAAAAATGGGAAAGTGCTTGATTCATTCAAGGATGATCCCACTCAAGAGAAGGCCCCCTTTAAATGGATATAGGTATTATGGCTCATCATGGTAACAAGGAGGTTGGTAACTTCCCTTATTTTCCATTTTCCTTGTGTTCATTCTTCATTCAAGAGGATGAGACACTATATGAGCAACATCATAGTGATGATAGTGGATAAGAGGTGAATAATGGTTTGACTTGTGTGAAAGGGAATTTTTTTGAGAAAGGGAGAAACATTGATCAACAATAAGTCTTTTAGGGTGTTGAGAATTGTGGAATCCCTATTATGGACTGATTCCCAAAAAAATATATCAAAGAGAGCATGAAAAATAGTGAATCAATTTTTTTCATAAAATATAGGTAGAACCAATATTTTTTGTGAGATTGGGGGACCAAGAGAAACAATTTTTTGTGGAAAAATGTGTAAGACATGGAATCAAAGGAAAGATTGAATGTGAAAATACTATTTAGAAGAGGAAAAAAGAACTACATGATGACAAGAATGATGATACATTTAGAAATACATTCATCTTTATCTAGGATCATACAATTTGTTTCAAGGAAATGCATGCATCATTCTCTTTCCCTAGCATATGGGGATATTTTTTCACTTATTTCTCCAAATCAGTTGAGGAAGGGTTCCTACTTCACTAAACGCATCAATGGGTTTATGGGTCATCACCACCTTGCATTTCCCTATGGAAATTGACATTTAAAGTAGAGAAAGTATTGAAAGTAGGTTTCCCCCCACATGTTTTAGGTGATTAATTTGTGCTCATGAATCAAGTTGAGTTGTGTGAGATTGGGGTGCTCACAAATCAAGATGATTTGGTGCTTAACATTAGTGGTTGGTGTCTTTAGTAGGTTGGTGCCTAAAAACATTTGTAAAATAATTAATTTTTTGGTTGGATTGGATAGTAGCTTCAAGTAGTCTTTTCTTTATGGTTTTTGTCCCGAAAGGGTTTCCACATGAATATTGTGTTGTGTAATTTTTATACCTTATGTAAAAAAAATTGTTATTAATATTGAAGCTTAAAATATTAAAATATAGATAATATTGATTCACTCCCCTCTTAGTATAAGTGTGTGTTCCATAATTAGTATTAGAGTGAGCTCCTTTTAAATAGTCTAACCACCGGAAATTAGATCTCAAAAGCACACATGGTGAATCAAGAAGGTTTCTCCTAAAAGAGGGCTCCATTGTTTGATGAAGATAATTATGCATTTTGGATTATAAGGATGCTATCATATTTTTCCATGAGGATTAATGGTAAAACCTCGTGCACATCAAAGAGGGTTACACTTCCAATGGAGATGATAATGCTTCACATAATTAGCAAGAGAATGATTTATAAGGAAAATCAAGTACAGAAAAGACAATGATGTGTCTAGCATGCTCATAGATCAGAAAGAAGGGGTACATATAGGAGTGTTGTGTAACTCATATGCATGACATGTGTAAAATACCCTATTGACCTAATCAATTATTACCTATTCCATTATGACCTATTCTCACTAAGTGAGATGACTAACCATGGTGTATAATTCATCGAATGATGAAGAAATAATTCATATATACCAACACTCCCCTTCATCGAAGTTGAGGAAGAGGTCATGGAAAGTCAAAATTGAAAGAAAATCCCATAGAAAACTAAGAAAGATGTGTCAATGGGGACCAACTAGAGTAGCATGATAAGATACCCATGTACAAACAACAAATTTTCTGGAAGAAGAAGAATAGTAGAATGGGTCCCAAAAATTAGGTTTGATGAGGTACCCATGTACAATAAGGATCTCAAGTAATGGAGGAAAAACCCCTAAGGGAAAACATCTACTTACAAGAGATAAAACACTCCCTAAACAATCTTAGAAAGATACATCAAATGATTATGTACAACTAAAGGCTTAATAAGGTATTCATGTACAAACTATAATATTTATAGAAGAAGAGAAGAGATTAAGAAATGTTGTCCAGCCTCCTAAGAAGAAGAACATGTTGAAAAACACCCTGTCTCAAGTGAAGAATAAGATCCCCAAAGTGACAAGGTGTGATTCCTATATAATGAATGATGTTCCATATGTGAGGTGGATCAACCAACTACTCCATGAAGGGATTTTGAATCTAAAGCATCAGTGAAGAAAGAAGGTGGAATGTCTTGCAACCATATAGAATATTTCCCGATGTATGATGAGTCCCAAATTAAAGTACATGCTCCCTAAAAAATCTGTAGAGGACCATAAGTAAGTGGATCAAGAAATAAATCCTCACTATGTGGTATATGATAAGTGGATGGCGGAGGTGGGTCCCCATCACTATGGAAATCAACCAAGCTAGAAGAGAAGTCATCATCATCTGAAGGGAGCTCAAAAATATCATAAATTCCATGTGAATCCAATGAATAATCCGAAGGAGTAACAAAGTGAGAAAAAGAGTATATTCGAGTATGATAATCAATTTTACCAACTGCAATAATACTGTCACTATGAAGTTATCTGACATAAACAAAATCTAAAGTGAACTCAACTTGTGTGCCCTGACTAAGGTGAGTGCTCTAATACACTAAAAGGAGATTAGTTGATAGTGAAGGAACACTAAGCACATTGTTGAAAGTTTCACCATTCACTTCAATAGACCCTCTCCCGAAAATTGGTGTTAGAAATGTTGTCACCAAGCTGAATATAAGACATTCCACATGGCTCTAATGAAGAAAGCTCAATGTCAGATGAGGCCATATGATGAGATGCACCCAAAACAATCACTCATGTAAGAGTAGGTGACACAACTACAACTAAAGCTCTTGCTTTTTATTTCTCCTTAGTTGATTCTTTTTCTTTTTCTTTCACTTTCCCCTTTCCATTATACTTTTCCTTAATAACTTTTGTGAGTTGATGATGAAGATGGTTTGACAGAATCGGGAACTCCTATGTTTTTCTTCTGAAGAAGACTTATGAGGAAGTCAATCTTCTTCTTCAAACATTTTTTTTCTTTGTGCCTACCACTATAGTATCCACATTTGATCCATTCATTAGGATATTTAGAACTAGAAGAGGAAGTGGAAAAGTTTGATTTGGTGGTGGATTGGACCTTTTTATTCTCATAATCCTTATATTTTTACTTCTTCTCATTTGGAAACCCTTGGTTTTTCATGACCAACAATGAGATCATGGGATTTTTTCGATCTAAGAGTACCCATATGAATTATCTTATCTTGTTATCTAGTCAAATTAACAACAAATTCATTAAAAGTAGGCATACTCCAACTTACACCAAGTGCTCTTTTTGTTGCATGGAAGGTTGAGACAAAGACAAAATAGTTTGGACTAATTTTTACAAGGATGGAAAGTATGAGTTATGATTCCTTGTCGATTCCACAATTTTTCAATTGCAATCTAAGAGATTCGAGTTTGGTGAAAAAGTTTAGAGAGTGTCAAAATGGCTAGGGCTGAGACTAATCAACTCATTTTCAAAATGATGCCCTTTCATTTCATCTTGTTTCCCAAAAAAAAATTATAAGGCATCCCATACTTCCTTGGGTGATTTGGTTGTGTTAATATGAAAACGCAATTTCGATGATGCAAAAAAACACAAAAGCCCAAAGGCTTCATCACATTTTTTAAACCACTGTTCTTTCTTTGCATATTTTGTAGGTTCAACTTGCAATCCCTTTGTTATCCAATAAATATTTTTTCTCAAAGCGAGAGATACGACATATTTCCATTCATGATAGTTAAATGGGGTAAGAAAAGGAAAAAAATTAGGATCCATAACAGATAAAAGTGAGAAAAGAAAATAGTGAAAAGAAATGAACCACACAAAATGAACATCCCCCCTGAATGCAATGTTAGGAAACAACGAATTATGCAGCAATGAATATGCAGAAAGTAGAATTAAAAAATAACAATTTACATAGATAGAGCAGAATAAAATATATGAAATACCAAACATGCAAGAGATGAACACCAAATTTACGTGGTAAAACCCCAGCTAACTACTTAGGGAAACATCCACAGTGCAAGATATCGAGGTTTATTAACTCAAGATGAACATATTACATGTGAACTCATTATGAGAAACTTTATATCTCCATAAAAATATATACACCTAATTGGTGAAGAAAAAGTTAGGATTACTCCTAAAAATAGAGTGTAAAAACACCGTTAGGATTTTACTTTCTAAAAATAGAATTCGGTAAAATTTGGTTGAATTCATATTTCTAAAAACAAGGGATTGACTCCTTAATTTTTGCTTCAGGCGGCTATAAGTTTAGGGGGGCAAGTCCCCCCACTCCCCCCTTCAATAAGTGAGGTACAAACCACACCACAAAGGGATCCAATATTTAACTTTGTTGGCACATATCTAACATGCATCACTTTATAAGTAGTGCATTGATTACACCCAAGTGTTCATGTGACATGAGATGATTTGTCACTCACCTTGTAATTAGTGAACATCCCCCTTGAATGCAATGTTAGGAAACAACGAATTATTCAGCAATGAATATGCAGAAAGTAGAATTAAAAAATAACAATTTACATAGATAGAGCAGAATAAAATATATGAAATACCAAACATGCAAGAGATGAACACCAAATTTACGTGGTAAAACCCCAGCTAACTACTTAGGGAAACATCCACGGTGCAAGATATCGAGGTTTATTAACTCAAGATGAACATATTACATGTGAACTCATTATGAGAAACTTTATATCTCCATAAAAATATATATACCTAATTGGTGAAGAAAAAGTTAGGATTACTCCTAAAAATAGAGTGTAAAAACACCATTAGGATTTTACTTTCTAAAAATAGAATTCGGTAAAATTTGGTTGAATTCGTATTTAAAGAAACAAGGGATTGACTCCTTAATTTTTGCTTCAGGCGGCAATAAGTTTAGGGGGGCAAGTCCCCCCACTCCCCCCTTCAATAAGTGAGGTACAAACCACACCACAAAGAGATCCAATATGTAACTTTGTTGGCACATATCTAACATGCATCACTTTATAAGTAGTGCATTGATTACACCCAAGTGTTCATGTGACATGAGATGATTTGTCACTCACCTTGTAATTAGTGAAGTATCGCACAAAAGTGGAGACCACAATAAGCTCAGTCGTATGCAACGAAACAAGTGAACAAGCACAAAAGCAAGCAAGAAGGGAAGGAAGATCTCTTGTCATAAGGTTGTGACGTATGCGCTGACTAACCCGCAAGTGAAGAAGAGCAATTACAATGAAAAAAGGGCTCAAAAAATTCCAAGAGGCCTCTAGGACGCAAGAGTGATTAAAACCACATTAGAGATTAAAAACACCACCCCTTTAAAACACCTGCCACCCTTATAAAATAAAATCCCACCTTAAAAATAATAAAACCTGACCCTTATTCAAACATCCCACCACTTAATATAAAGGGACAACGTTATTTTATTACACCACTTTATATTATAAAGCCCGCTCTTAAAAAAACTCACCCTTTATTAACAAAGGTCTCCTTATCTTTTAAACATCGACCATATAATAATTAAAAACAAAATGCGGTAAAGGAAAAGGAATGTCTGTCCAATAGCTCGTGGAGAAATTCAAGGAGATCGGCATTAGATGAGGGCTCAGAGCCATGTAAGCGAGGCAAAGAGGAGAGTGGGAAATGACGCGAGGACTAGGTAACTTAGCATATCGGTCAGGATAAGGCACAATGATGGCGAGGGAGATCAGAGGCACGACCGGTTCGCTGGCGAACGGCCCAACGGTTGGGAAAACATAGCAGGGATGACTCAGGGGAGGGTCAAATGGATAATATGTGTTTGGTCGTTGCAGGGAGTAAAAGGCTAGAAGGGGTGAAGCACGCATGCAGTGAGGGAACAAGCCACAGTAGACACGGCGAACCAGGTGAGGTAGAAGATACCATGACCCAATGCAAACAAACAATGTAAAGGAAAAGAAAAAAAATTCCAGGGTTATACGCAGGTTAAAGGCTAAAAAGCAATGCACAACCCAGCCAAGAAAATGGCATCCTGACTCAGAAACGCAACCCACAAACCAAAAAACATAGATTCAGCTAAAGCAAATAACAAACCATAAGCAACCAACAAGGGAAACTCGAGCTCAAACAAGGGAAACAAAGGATGCACACCTAAATGCAAGAAACAAAAAGTGCAGCGAAGACAAGGGAAATGCAAAACAAACACCTAACTAATACATCAAGCCCTATATGAAAACCAACAAAATGGGAGCAGGAAGCAGGGATAAAATGAAAAATTAACCAGAGGGGAAAATGTAAAAAAAACCAAAGATTCTAAAAAAATCACTTCCGATTAAAAATACTGATTAAAAACCAGAAATGAAGAACCAATCTCTACTTTTAGTTGTCCCCCCAAATTTAGCTGCAGCTAGCTAGATCTGGCTGGAAAACACTTGTAACTTGCATATGCAAAACCTGAAAACCAGATGGTTAAACCTATTAACAAGATTCCAAAATAACGAAAAATTACACGAGAAGCACGAAAATCAGAAAATGAAGTAATAGAATCCATATTAATCAAGTGCACGTTTACCAAACAATAGTTATGATACCATATCAGATTGTTATATGAGGATCGATACGGAACTTCGTACACATTGAACAAGGTTTCACTTCCAATGGTGTCATGAACACTCCACATAGTAAGCAAGAGATCAAATCACAAAATGAGAATCAAGTACATAAAGACATATGTGTGTATGGCATGCTCATATATCAAAAAGAGAGGTACATATAGGAGTGATGTGTAACTCCTGTGCATGACACGTGTACACAACCCTAACTAACCCTATTGAACTATTCTCACTAAGTGAGATGAATAACCACAAGAGATCGACAAGACATCGAGTGATGACGAGACAAGTCATAAACACCAACAACAAAATGGACACAAATGTGGCGCAAATGTAGCACAAATGTGCACTACTACAAATTGGGTCATTTTGAGACAACCGTTTGAGACAAAAATATACTTTCATCTCAAAATTCCCTCTTTTTTAAACTTTTAACATTTTTAGTGATTGATTTATCAAAACACTCGCACTCGACCAAAGCATTTGATTTTTCATCTCTCCTCTAAAATTTATCCTTAACCCTGATCGATCCAAAGCACAACAGAAGTGCAAGGAAGGCTATTGGTATGTCTCGCATCCTTATAGGCTAACAGATTTCTGCAGATGGAGGTGTGGAGGTCGTGGCTTCTACCCAGATCAATGTGTTGGCCCTATTCCTTACTCCACTCCTCTCGGAATCTATGTTCCCAAGATAATGTGTGTCGCCCATTGTTTCTTCTTCGTATGTTGTGGGCTCTGTTCTAAGGGAAATTGTCAGATCTTGTTCATTCTACCTGAGCGATTATCTAGTGTTAGACAGTGGGGAGCAAGGTTCTAGCCCTGTATGCCGACTCTGTTTAGATGCAGGGCCTATAGACAAGGTCCAATATGGTTACGTGTTCAAATTCAACAAACCAAATTACATTTGGTACATTATCTAAGCTTCAATTCTATTCAAATCTTAAATGTATTGGACCTTTTAAACTAATTCTTTGATTGTATGTCGATTTGGTTTGTTCTATAATAATATATATTGCCCGGATCTACGAATCCTATTATTTGGTTGTATCTCATTTTGGTTTGATATGTTTGATGTCTGACATGTTATGGGTCATTTGACATCCTCCTCTTAGATGCCTCGCAATTTATTTTATATCCTTTGTTTTAGGTTCAAGCTTTGATTTATATTCTAGCTCTCTTTTAATCAAAGTACAAATTATGAATCCAAAGATGGGGTCTAATTTATTGTAAAAAAATTATAGATATTAGAATGCCGCATCCTTGCACAATTCTTGGTCTAACACCCACATTTCAATTTTAATGTTTGGAAATAATATTGCATGAAACTTCGACTTGACTTCATTAATGGCTTTCCTTGCCACGAGTGTACAACTATCAGGCTGTATTTGTATAGGGAAAAAAATTTCGTCTCGCTTCCAGCTCTTTAACACTCAATTTAAATTAATCTTACAGAAATAATAATTTTGTTAGTAGACTTAATAAACTCTTATTAGTAAACTACCAAAATATTAGCTGTGGCAATTCTTGCAAAATATAAATAAAACTCAGGCCAACTGTAGACCAAAGTTTTTTGCCTCTTTTAGGGAATGATATTTAGTATCTGCAATGTCAGAATGCAATTCCTAGGAGATCCATCTCCTAGTGCACAAAGTTGCAAACATTTTAAAGCTTCCAAATCGGCAATGCTTTTTATATTCTACAGCTTCTCACATATTTGCATGTTCCTTGTTACCGAGCAACTTAGACTTGCGAGACTTGATAACTCTTCAAGCGGGGGACATCTATAAATCTTGATAACTACAAGCATTCTAAGATCAAATATTCGTGAAACTATTTTGAGATTTTTGCACAATTTCAACCGAATAAGATTGAGTGTTGTTAATAGCGCTAAAGCAACATTAGCTAAATCTTCCATGTCTGTAAGATGTAGTTTTTCAAGGGTAGGACAACACTTTCCACTAATTGAGATCTTCTTTCCTAGGTCTAGTTTCCAACCGTATGGTTCTAAGCTTCATCATCGGAGATACTAAAGTAGCTAACTCTCTATTATTGTTGAAACATATTACCTCACTTAGCAAACAGAATATTAAGCTCAAAGATTTTCAAAAGGGATCTTCAATCAACATTCCAAACCATACTCTCGAGAAAACCAACTTTTGCAACCATTTTCACATTCCCAATGAATTTGCAACATCTCCCACCGTGGTTTGACTAAGTATCAGCTCTTTCAACTAGAGAGGATCCTGAAATTAACAATCATTTTATTTTAGGAGTTATTTTCAAATGAAAATGTTTTATCAACAAATTGTTGCTTCAGAATGCGATGTAGACAAATGAATATTTTGAGCAAACCTGCACATCATTCTCCCACAATTTAATGTCCATTCCAAGCTATGTTCTTAGATACTGCAAATTTCGTAGCTGAGTCAGTTGAAGAATGCTTGACTCATGATGGAATTGTTTCAAATGAACATAACAGATTCGAACACCAGTCTATCTCTTATGGTTTCCTTGGGTGAGGAGGTAGACATGAAATAGAGAGGGGCCTAGGGCACTCTCATGGGACCATGATACAACTACTTAAAGAGAGGAAACATCCACATTTTATGTAGCAAAGCCTTTGTTTCCATTGTGCATGATAGTTAATTCCTCCAAGTATTGCAATTATGTGGAGATAACTTGCCACGATCATCAAAATACCTTCCATTACCACTATTGAAGGTAACTAATGTCATTGGTTTTTATACATGTTAATACTTGTGCGTGTGTATATGGGACATGTTTGATAATTTCATTTGTAATATGTGCTTGACCTAGTTGTAGGATGACACAATTTTGAGTCCCACTTAATGATTTTCATCTTTTTAATCTTACATAAAAAGATCTGGAAGGTATTCACCTATGTTCATATCTTTTGATGACTTTGGGTTATTTTTATATATTTTTGTTGTTATTGATTACAAATTAGTATTACTATGTGTCTCTATAACATGTTTATAAATTATAAAGAGCTACATTATGTATTATATGGCACAGGTTTCAATTTTTGATGGGTTATTTTGTTTGTCATAGAGATGTTTATATTCTTCTTCAGGGCCAAAGGATTCACATGAATGACTGTTGTTTTAGGAAAATGTATGTATTTTATTTGTTTTATATATTGATTTCCTTATGTAAATATTAGTCTGCATTTTTTTTAGTTTCATGATTTGGAAAATATTTTGGTATTAATTTTAGATCTGTATGTATAGATAGCCTATCCGTTCATTTTAAAGGGAAAAAAAATGCTATGCCTGATTTGTAAAAGAGCCCCTTAGTGTCCCATTTGATGATCTTAATATATGGATGAAATTTCAAGAATAGAATAAACAATTACACATGTTCTTTTTTAATGGACAGTGAGTCTCATTTTTCTTTTTCTTAGTTTCTCAATATTATTTTTCATAAAGTTAAAACATGTAGTTGGCATCTTATCCTAGCTAGTGCTTTGAGAACAACATTGTATTTTTGAAGTAATTGTTCTTGAAATTGACATTAAGTTTGTGAGATAATTCAACGGTTTTGTAACTATTTTCTTTTTTCAAATAAAATAGATCAGAATAATCCCCCTTTGTGGCCCTGACCAATCTCCCATATGTCAAAGCAATCTCATAGGCTATAGGCCACAAGTTTGTCATGCACTGTCATTTACTAAAGCAAATACTTTGTATCCATTCTATGTAGATGTGTTTGCGTGTAAAATGAATAGTGGATATGTATGACAACATTTATTAGTAAAACTTTTGTAGGTAGAAGGAAGTATAATGTACACAATGAAGGCATTATCCAGCCACCATGGAGAAGTACATGGTCTGATTGAAGATGATTCGTTTAAGATTTTATTTCAAATGGTTACAAGTGGGGAAAATATTGGCACACTTATTTTGCACATAATTCAGCTTAATCCACATGATATGCAGGTTAGCTTTAACTATAATATTTCAAGCTTACTAATGACAATTAAAGGAATAAAATATCGAGGTTTTGTTCAAATTTTTTAGCTCACTTAGTTGCTAGAAAATAATTCTATTTGAGTTATATTGGAGATACTTCGTCTCGTTTTGGTCAATGATAATAGAAGCACGGACATATAAATTTATACATGATATCCAGTGTGCTTTTTGATGACTATGTGTATTGCTTCCATGTAGTATTTATTTTTATTCAGTATATCATTGATATCATAAAAGAGTTAGAAGAGGGTACCATACTATTTAGTAAGACCAATCAGAGGAATTATTTTCGTTGTGTAAATCTTCAACTAGAAATATAGTTCATTAAGGTGGGGATGAAATTTATGTGTAGGTGGTTCAGACAATTAAGCTTTTCTATCAAATAAAGTAGATGATGATGAAATGATCGTCCCATCACTAAAAGGTGAATGATGTTTGTCTACCGATTTGGTATTCTCAAGAAGACTAATCCCTGAATTATTCGCCACCAACAATATACTCTATATTGAGCTATTGTATGTTCGTAACACCCAATGCCCTTAGCAACTTAGTAAAGATTTGGTATGAGGAATGAGATCCTTGTTTACTGGGATTTTTCTCAAGATATCAACTCTTGAAAAAGCTTTAAGACTCTCCAATATGAAGACCAATTGATCAGTTTTCTTGGTTAATATTCATGAGTCATAATTGATCTCTTCTTGTGGGTCAAATCCATATCTAGAAATTTTGAGGAACCACAACGGTCATGTGTAAATAAAAACATTTTAAAATAATACTAATTTGATTCTAGAAGCAATTAGAAGTAGAATAAATTATAAAGCAATTCGTTTTCAGAGAATTAACACATGGATGCTTCTCCTAGTGAAGAAGGTTTAGAGCACAGTCAATAAATGTCTTAGAAAATACAAGAACGTTTAATGTAAATGGAGAAAAAGTGGATAAAATAGAGCAAATCTCCACAAGTTAGCCAAAAAATATGATTATTTATTGAAAGTTGTAGTTGATGCTTATACCCCAAAAATCCTAAGATACATATTGAGGCAACCACTGAAACGGACTGGCTTATTAACAAACATAAAATATTAACTTTTGTCATCTAAGCTCTTCCAGGACACCATAGACTAATTCATTGGTTATTCATTTTCATTTTGGCTATTGTGGATTTTAGGATGGAGATTCTTATAATTTTTATGTTGTTTTGTCTATTTAATCATTCTTCTAATATGTAGCCATTTTTTAGGAACTGGTTTCACGGTACATCTAAAAATATTATCATAAATTTTACCATCTAGATTCTTAACCACCAAAGGACTTGAATTTTGAAATTCTAAGGAGGAGAATGACAGTATTTCTAGAAGTTATCAGAGACTCTACTACGGACCTAGAATCCCATAGACCAATTTGTGGTTTATTTATTGTATGTTTGGAGTTCAACTAGTTTAGAAAAGTTGGCTTGTAAGGGAAACCGGAAGGCCATTAATATGCTAGAGTAGCAATGAGGATGTGGCTAGTAAACTATATTCCACTAAATTTCATATAGTAATAATCAAGTTTCATCTCCAACACTTTAAGGACCTTATTCCTTGTGGGTTTCAGAGGAATGTTATAATTTCTCAAAGGCATAGATGTCTTACATTCTTTTATTTAACAATTATTTTAGACTTCTAAGATCCAATTAGAGGGAAACTATTAATTATATGATTTCATGGTTTTGGAGATGTAGTTGGGACACGGGGGGTTCATTAGCTAGGCAATATCGTAGCACATGGGTTTAGATTGAGGTAATTAAAATTAATAAAATTATAGTCAATATACCAGTAGACATGAGGGGGTGAAAGGGTCTAATTTATTAATGTTTTGAATTAGGTATTGGGAATAGGTTAGAGAGTTGGGCCAAAGGAAAGGGAGGTTTAATTTTAATATAAAACTAAAACATTTGAACCCTATTTTTTCAAAGTAAATACCTTAAAATTGTAAAAGGAGTGTGGTCATAAATTAAATTATAATTTCTTTTTTAATGAATAAATATCAATTAGGAAATTATTAACCAAGAAATAATAACATGGTAGAAAACTAGGATTGAGTATGCTTTTCAACACAAGTGATATTATTTCACCATATTAATTATTTGAAGAACTATTGATAAATGATTAAAGCTTAACATATATAAGGTGATTTGTAATAGGTCTTCAATGGATTCAAACTATCTTTCACGAGGAAATGCATATTACAAAAAAATGAGGGAGAAATATAATATATTTTGTCTAATATATTAGGGTAGAAATAAAAAGGGGTAAATAAAATTGTAATTGAAAAATGGGTAAGTAAGGTACATGGAAAAAATAGGGGTTTTTTCCATTCTAATAATATAATAGGAGGGGGTGTTATCAATTGAATAATTAGAGGTAGAAACTAGAATTAAGGGTATTCTTTAATACCCTTCGAACGCACATGTTATACCATACTTTTACAAAGTGAACCCCCCATGAGTTGGGATAACATATGTCCAAGTTATATAATGTTGCTTGTATATGTGCCCAATCCACTAGAACAAAAAGATTTCAACCATTTACAAAATAGGAACCGTAATGTGTTTGCCTTCAACTGTCCAATCTCAGCATTGGTAAAAGCTACTTCAACATTTTTCTTGCTGCCAAGGACATAATAGAAAGGGTTTTAGTGGTAGCCTTGTTGGACAGGGCATTAAAGTTATGGCTTAATAAGTGTCTTCCTTTATATCCATGTTTTCTATTATTGGAATAACAATCCTTGGATAGTTGTCCCTCAATCATGATATTTGCAAGACTTGTGATCCTTGAGATCCTGAAAATACGTCCTGGTTGTTTGATCTTCTCAAGTGGCATTATCAACTTAAGCATTCAAAATTTCCTTCTTTATAGACCTTCAATTGTTAGACATGCAAAAATTATAGCCTAATATTTAGGTATTTTGTAGTTAGCATTTGGGATTTTGTAGCTAGCATTTAGGGAAGTTATTTTGTAATTGACAACACATTAGATGATATGTGTATGTGGTGGCATATATTTTCCATCTATAGGATGAAGAGTAGAGATAGGGTAGTTTGAGTTTGAGTTTGAATAAAACTTTCTTTATTTCTATTCTATAAATATCGTATTATTTGATTTAGCATAGCACAAGAAAATAAGAATAAGAAATAGATCAAAACCTGCAGTTACATTTATATGATCTGTTTAAGAGTGCTAATAATTTTCATGGTATCAGAGCAGTGTTGGTGAAGTGCTGCTGCAGAGAAGTATCAGAAGTTTAAAGACAGAGATATGGCCACATTTGTTGCAGCAGATCCTCACAAGATGGTAGAACTATTTGATGATGTTGGATTTAATCTCTGGGAGCTCAGAATGAAGATGTTGCTGCTGAACAAGGATCTACTCAATATAGTTGAAGGGACTGAGACTAAACCCACCCAGGATGTAGATTTGATTAGTAAGTGGGAGTCAAAGGAAGGTAGGGCTCGTTCTTGTATACTTTTAAGTTTGAGTGATAATGTTCTTTTACATGTAAGTGAGGAAAAATCAACAAAGGAAGCTTGGGATCAATTAATCAAGTTATATGAATCAAATGATGTTAGCACAAGATTATATCTTAGAAGAAGATTTTTTCAGTTAAAGATGTAGGAAACACAAAAAATATTAGATTTCAAAAATCAGTTTAAATCTCTCAAAAATCAATTGGCAACATGTAGATCAGTGATTACAAAAGAAGATGTTGTTATGTCACTTCTTGGGAGTTTTCCAGAATCCTATTCTGGACTGGTAGTAGCGCTAAGCACTCAATCCAATTTGGATTTGAAAAAAGTAATAGTAGCACTACTTCAAGAAGAAATCAAAAGGAAGGATGGGGGCACGAATGATGAGAATCCTACAACACTGTTTTCAGCAGGATATAAGGGAAAAGCAAAAAGGAAGAGTGACAACAAATCTCATCCCTCCTAGTCCAATGTCTCAAAGAATGGTAAAGACACAAAGGAGGAGAAAAATAAGGGAAATTGCTTTCATTGTGGAACCCCTGGGAATTTTAAGAAACAATGCCGAAAGTGGTTAGCATGGGTGGAAGAGGTAAAGAAAAGGAAGGCTGCTAAAGCTAACATGACCTCAAGAAATGACCAAGAAAATTTTTTTTCAGTTGTCACAACCCCAAGTTCTGATGTTTCTAATTGCTGGTATTTAGATTCAGGAGCAACTCAGCATATGACACCTGAGAGAATTTGGTTTATGGCATATACAGAAGCACCCAGGTGTAACACTGACAATCTTAGAGATGATAGCAAATGTGAGATGATCAGAATTGGAGATATTCCATTGCAAATGCCAAATGGTGGATATAAGAAAATTGAGAATGTATGGTATGTACCTACTCTATTAAAAAGTCTTTTATCAATGATCAAAACTACCAATGTTGGCTTAATTGTACAGTTTGACAGCAAGGAATGTGTCCTCAAGGATGTTGAAGGTGTAATTTTTGCTACGAGAATCAAAGATGGAAAGTTGTACAAGTTATGTGCAGCAGTACCTGATGTGTTGTTAACAACAACAAATAATGAAATATCTGATTCAGTTCTTTGGCATCATAGATTCAGACATGTAAATCCTCATTCACTTCAAATATTAAAATCAGAGCAGCTTGTGGAAGATTTTAATTTGCATCTACCAATTGAGTTGGGAGTGTGTCAAGGTTGTTGTTTAGGAAAGCAACATAGATTCCCCTTCCCAAATAAAGGAGCAACACGAGCTAAGGAGAAAATGGAACTTGTACATTAATATGTTTGCGGTGCAATGCAAACAATGTCATACAATGGGGCAAGGTATTTTATTACCTTTATTGATGATTCATCTAGAATGACCTTTGTTTACTTTATCAAAAATAAATCATGTGCATTAGAGATGTTTAAGGTTTTTAAAGCATTTGGTGAGAAGCTGTCAGGAAAACCTTTGAAATGACTCAGATGTGATAATGGGGGTGAATATACCTCAAATGCTTTCAAAATTTTATGTGCAAAAGAAGGTATCAAACTTGAGTATATTGTTCCTTATTCACCGCAATAGAATGGTGTTGCTGAAAGAAGGAATAGGACTCTTGTTGAAAGTGCTAGATGCATGCTTAAGAGTAGTGGATTATCTAATGTTTTTTGGGCTGAAGCAGTCTCCAGTGCAACATATATAGAAAACAGGTTGCAAACTGTTACATTGCATAATAAGACGCCTTATGAGGCATGGCATGGAAGCAAGCCAAGTGTCAATGATTTAAGAATTTTTGGTTGCAGAGCATATGCACATATTCTAGATGAAGAAAGAAAGAAGCTAGATGACAAAAGCAAGAAGTGTATAATGGTTGGATACAGTTTGAATTCGAAGGGATATCGAATTTATGATCCTATAACACATGAGATTCTAGTCAGAAGAGACGTCATTTTTGATGAAAATTCAGTTTTGCACAAATCAACAGAGATGGAAAATGATAAGGATTCAGAAACAAGGCCTTATGATTTTGGATCTAATGAAGAATCCAAGGATGAGAATTCTACTCCAGCAAGACCATTACAAGTTGTAGCCACACAACCCATAAGAGATGAACAAGGAGAGCAGCAACTTCGTAGATCAACAAGACTACGGAAACTCACTCAAAAGACATCTGAATCATATGTACTTAGTGTAGAGGTTGATGAACCACTCAGTGTTCAAGAATCACTTCAAATTATTTATGCAGTAGATTGGAGGCAAGCAATGAATGCTGAATATGAATCGCTCATAAAAAAATCAGACATGGGAACTCACGATTCTTCCACCTGGAAGGAGAGTGGTTGGATGCAAGTGGTTATTCAAACAAAAGTACAAGTTTGATGGGTCGATAGACCGCTACAAGGCTCGATTGGTGGCAAAAGGATACACCCAAATTGCAGGTTTGGATTATCATGACACCTTTTCTCTTGTAGTCAAGATAACATCCATCAGAATTCTGTTAGCAGTGGCAGCAACCTTGGATCTTCATGTACATCAGCTAGATATAAAAAATGCATTTTTAAATGGATTCTTAAAAGAATAAGTTTATATGGAACAACCAAAAGGCTACATATAAGAAGGAAAGGACAATTAGTATGCAAGCTTTAGAAAACATTGTATGGACTTCTTCAAGAGCATGGTATGAGCGTATTGATGGGTTTCTCCAAAATGAAGGATATGTAAGTTGTAATGCTGATTTGAATGTCTACATAAAGCATATTGGTGAGTCTCTAGTCATCTTAACTTTATATGTTGATGACACCATCATTATGAGTAATGATTTTAAGATGTTAGGCATGTTTAAGTCTCAATTAGCTACAAAATTTGAGATGACTGATCATGGTGAGATTCATTATTGCTTGGGCATTCAAATTTTAAGAGATAGGGAGAAGAGAAAAATCCATCTTAGCTAAGAGAGGTACATTAGGAACATTCTCAAGAAATTTGGGATGGAAAATTGCAAGCCAGTAAGTACTCCAATGTAGGAAACAAACTTTCAGTGGATATGTGTCCCAAAACACAAGAAGAAGAAAGTTATATGAGTATGGTTCCATAAATGAATGTTGTTGGGAGCCTAATGTATGCAATGGTTTCTAGCAGACCTGATATTGCACATGTTGTAAGTATTGTGAGCCAATATTCCAGTAATCCTGGACCACAACATTGGGCAACAGTTAAAATAATTTTTAGATATTTACAAGGAACAACTAAACATGGAATAAGATTTAGTTGGAGTTCAAAAAATTATCTGCAACTTACTGGGTATTGTGATGCAGATTGGGCAGGGGACGTTGATAGTAAGAGATCAACTTCAGGGTTCTGTTTTATCCTTGGTGGAGGTGCAATTTCGTGGGCAAGTAAGAAACAACAATCTGTTTCTCTCTCCATTGCAGAAGCATAATATATAGCAGCATGTCAAGCTGCAAAAGAATTGATTTGGTTAAGAATATTGTTGCAGGACATCGAGGTTACTCAATCCCAACCAACAATATTAAAGTGTGATAGCCAAAGTTGTATAGCCATGATGAATAATTCGAAGTATCATGGGAGAGTTAAACATATAGGGATACAATACCATTTCATCCGTGAACAAATTGAGAACAACACTATCAAAATGGAGTACTATGCAACTGAGATGATGGTGGCGGATGCATTGACAAAGGCATTACCAAGAAATAAGTTTGAGTTTTGCAAAGAAGGATTCGATGTGATACAAGCTGGTTGAAAAATATTTGGCTAAGTGGGAGTGTTAGACATGCAGAAATTATAGCCTAATATTTAGGGATTCTGTAGTTAGCATTTAGGATTCTGTAGCTAGCATTTAGGGAAGTTATTTTATATTTGACAGCACATTAGATGATATGTGTACATGCTGGGATAGGTTGTCCATCTATAGGATGAAGAGTAGAGATAGGGTAGTTTGAGTTTGAGTTTGAATAAGACTTTGTTTACTGTTATTCTATAAAGATTGTATTCTCTGATTTAGCAGAGCACAAGCCAATAAGAATAAGATATAGATCAAAACCTGTAGTTGCATTTCTGTGTTCTGTTTAAGAGTGCTAATAATTTTCATCAATTACGGGATTTGAAGGAATGTGCACTGGCTATGATTTTTCAAAGATACCGACAAGCAGGGTTATGTGCATTCTGCAGCTAGAGGGAGTGCATGGCTTCACTGGCAAGAGAATGCACTTCTTTTGATGCAAACTTTGTTACACATTTCACGTAAAATTTATTTGCAAACTTGTATAGAAGCTGTTTGTAAGTCCGTTTCTGCATTTTTCATATTAACATGATTTTTCATGGGTATTGTAGATCCCTTTCAAGACTATTTCTCTGTGCAGGTCTTTCAGGCTTCTAACAATACTTAATGATAGTGCATATTAAATTGCTTTATGGACACAGTTTGCCATGATTAAATTGCTGTCTGGGACAAGCATTGCATGTTATTTATGACTCCTTCATTTCTAAGTTATGTTCTTTCAAAAAAATGAATATTTATTATTTTTGTATTAATTATTTTCCAAGGCTTTTATGTTGGTGTTTATCTTGGCAATTGTGTCTGAGCATGGCAGTGAGGATGTTATTTTTACGAGAATTTTACTATGGTCAAATTTGAAACTATGTGTCCTTGCAATATATATAAATGTTTGTAGTATATTTGGCTTGACGGGGTGAGTGCTAATGACAATTTTGGAAGTGTTTTCCACATTAGATACACGTTTATAGTGGATTTGGTGTCTGCACTAATGACACCCTTAGTTGCAAGGGGTGATTAAGCCCTAGGTAAACTAGGTAGTTGCCTAGGGCACTCGCAGGGGACGCTTATTGATTAATTATTACAACTTATCTTTAAAACGATTTATTTGAAGATTTAATATCGATCAACCTATTTATAGATATTATTATATAGTAACATAAATTTCACGCATACAAATAAAATGGTTTTGTAATATTTTTGCAAGTAAAAGGAAATATCACATATTTATAAGTGCATATGATTTTGTTGGTATTATTACCCATTCTCTAATGTAGCTCCAGATTATGTAGGTGTATAATTCGTTCTACAAAAAGGTTAATGTATTATTTATAACGTCATTGGTGTATCTAGTAGAGGTGAGAATAATTGAAGGGAAAAAATATTTAATTCTCTATTCTTAAATTTTTGGCATTAAGTGTCTATTATTTTTTATGGAGGAACTGGTGGGCCTAGTCCAAATACAACTCTTCACAAAACCATGGAAGATACATAAACGTTCTTGTTTCTTTGTAAAAAAATGGTGCTTTATTTTAGGATGGAGTTCATGTCACCTACTTGATATAGCTAAATAAAACTTCTAAGAAGCCTTGTATAAATACAATATTAATTTTTTCCATCCATGGAATATTTTGTTAGTAAGATATTTTTATTATTATTTTATTATGACTATAATATAAATTTAAAAATACAGCAATATAAGCATATTTTATTTATTTACTTGGTGGAAAAATATTAACTAAAATTGTGAGGAGGGTGTCCACTCAAACTATTGCCTAGGGCACTCCCGACCTTTAATTCGGCTCTGCTTACTTGGATTTAGAAATATACATTGAATATACATCACATACTGAGAGACAATGTTTCTCTCACGGCTTTGGGAATGGCATGTTCAACAAGATCAAAGAATCCCACCATTCCAACAACTTTGCCTCTCTCTTCCCACTGTAAACAGCACCTTGCTGAAAAATCCATGAAAAGTCACACAAGGGTTGGCTTCGGTTTAATTTTTTGTCTGATGTCGTGCCAACAACGAGGCATCAACTCAGGTCTTTCACATTCACAGACATCTATTCAATGAATATGGGCATTTTTAGCAAACCTATAGCATACAATATAAATATTACCATAACCTTGTTTTTCGTTTAATCAGACATTTGTGGACTAACATCGTAGCTCTTATAGAAATTTATAAGTGAAACGGTGGCATTTTGAATAGGATTTGTGGACTCAACAGATGCATGTTGTGGACAAGAAGGAAACAACGGTGTGGGGATTTGCACAACAACGTCAAATGTGTGCTCAAACATAGACACCCATTTGTATTGGGACAACTACCATCCTTCTGAAAAGGCAAATAAGATTATTGTCAACCAATTTTTTGAAGGATCGTCTTCTGTTATGAGCCCCCTCAATCTCAGACAAATCATGAAATTTAAAGACAGAGACCTTCACAAATTCGTGAAAATCAATATATTAATCTGACAAAAGCTTAAAAGAGAAATCTCTTTTCTTTTTTCTTTTTTCTTTTTTCATTTTTTGATTGAAAAGCACACTTTTATATTAATAGAAAAATATTTAAAATGTCATTCGTACAAAAATGGGTGGAGAAGTCACATCCTATAATGTTAAAAGTCACATCAAGCTAATAAAATCCTTGAGAGAGTCAAAACATAACACCAAAACAACTACATATAAACAGTGTGAACTTCAATTAAAAAACAGACCAACTAAGCAGTAGTCGCAAACATGGAGGCAGGTGGCGGAGGGGGAGTGGGATTGTCTGGCTTGTCACTCCAGCCCGATCCAGAGGGGTGAACCTCATCAGCGATGGGATCCCAACCATCCCATCCATTATCACGTTTATCACCAGAGTCATCAACAGGCCGAGTGGGAGGCAAGGCCAAAGAAAGCTAAGGAAACTTTCCCGAAGCAGAAGATGGTCATCCAAAACCACCTGGCAGAGGAAGCACAAGTGAAGGTGACCAAGAGTGAGGAGATGTCCACCATGGAGAAAGAGTTTACAGACGGTGATGAGCTCGCCCCCACTTGCGGCCAGGAGGTGGAGAGCGGCAAGGTGGCCGTGGTGAATGACGACGAGGTAACGGCGCAGGGGTGCACCCAGGGGAACCCGATTGACAACACAAGGGGCCGAACCCAAATGATCAAGGATGTGTTGGATATGCTCCACCTCAAGCTGAACCTTCTTAACCTAGTTCTGAATCTGAAGCAGGACACTAGAGATCACAACCACTTTATTAGTAACAGAAAAATCAGAGTCAAGTGTAGCATTATTAAAAGTTGCATTATTTCTACCTTTCCATACCGCAAATAATATCTCAGCTCTAAAAATGTGCCAAATTTTGGTGTAAATTGCAGGTAGCATGACCGAGTCCCCCAAAAGAGCCATTTTCCAGGAGAAAAAATATGGAGAAAAGGGTTAGAAAAGGGTGTGAATCCATCCCCAAACCGACTGAGCCTGAGGATAAAACCAAAAAATGTGCGTAATTGTTTCTAGTTGTTGGCAACACAAACAAACTAGAGAAAACCCCATATGGATGAGTCGGGTGCCAGCCGGGAGGCCTTGATGTAAGATGGATCATAAAAAGTGGGCCTTCTTGGGATCAACGTGAGCAAACCAAACCCTCTGGAAGTGGCGAGACCACACAGAGGCCAAGGAGGAGAGGCACGAACTTCTATTAAAAGTAGAAAAATCAACCACTTTAGGAGCCATCAATGAATAGCCGAGGGAGGGTTTATATTGGCGAAAAGGCATAGTAGTAGGCCAATTCCAATTGCACCACCAAGGAACACTAGAGGTTATTGGGAAATTAGTGTTCATAGTGTGAACATTAATTATATGTGTGTTTGTAATTTATGAGTTGTGATATAAACAACTCATATAAAGTTGTAATAGTTAGGTGAGTGTGAGATATTAATATTATATTTGGGTGTACGTGAGTTGTGAGAACAACTCACTATTAGATAGCTGTGAGAAAATAAAGGTGGAGAGAATCATGTTGGAGAGATAAGTGGAGATTGGGTAATTGATATGGTTTAACTCCTTATACTGAGGATGTCATTTACCTATTTATATGTAATCTCTTCATAATGAATATAATCTAAAATGAATTATATTGCAATATTTTCATATTCAGTGTTTTATCACAATGGTTTTATTTTGTTTAATCAAACCAGATTTTAATAGATGTAAGCCCAATTTATATAAGTACTCAGTAGGAATTCCTTCAATTAATTGTCGAATAGACGTAGAAGTTGAAGGAAGCAGTTGAAATTTTAAAGCAAGAGAATCCCAAGAAAACCAATCTCTGGAATGCCTGCAAAATAAATCCCCGATAAACTGAATTCCTTTTTTAAACAATCGAAGGGATTTAGACCAAGGGGATAAAGCAATTGGTTTGTCCTGAAAACAAAACACAGGGGACCACAAAGAGACAATGAATTAATAGAAAGGCTAGATTTAAACCCATCACCCACCCAAAGAAAATTTGGTTTGAGTAACTCCCATGCCTTCCAGATACTCTACAAAACAAACAAACCTTTAATCTTAATATAAACTAGAAAAAGCAATAAAGACTGAAAATCAAGGCCTTTCCAAGTGAGCCTGCCTAAGGGAACCCCCTGATAAAAGCCATAACGAATAAGCAGCTTCCAGACTTCATTACCCTCTAAACTGCACAAAATCCACTTAACACAAAGCATTTTCCCCTGAAGTTTGATATCAATCAGACCTAATCCCCCAACTTCTTTGGGTCTGCAACAAATGTCCCAAGTCACCCTATGGAAACCCTTGTACCCTTCAGTGTTGGCCCACAGAAAGTCCTGAAGAAGCTTCTCAAGTTTGGCATAAGCAATAATAGATGAAGCCCAACAAGAAGAATAATAAACGTGAGTGGTAGTTAACACTTTGGGGCAGATTTGAAACTTACCGGCTAAAGAGAGGTTTGGAGATCCAATAAAAAATTGTACACTCAATTCTCTGAACAACATATGCCCAAAGCTGAGTAGAAGTGGCCTGGAAGGTGAAAGAGATCCCAAGGAATTTAAATTTCACACCAAGTTCAATACAGTTCCACTTCATCTCTGCAAACCAATTAGGCATGGGTAATTGAGACTATCTGTAGCATTGATTTTTCCCCCATTAAATAGCAGACCCTGAAGCAAAACAAAATATGTTTAAACAATCAAGTGCATGAGACACAGATTATTCTTCCTCTAAGAGAGTGAGAGAAGAGTCGTCATCAAAATGCCCATTGATAAGCTGCTGAGATGTGGAAGGTATTGTAATACCTTTAACAAGTCCTTAAGAAGCTTTGTGGGCAAGAAGATAATTCAAACCTTCTACGGTCAACACATAAAGGGAGGCAACCATAGGGCAGCCTTATTGAATAGATATGAAGAGACCAAACCTGGAAGACTATACCCCATTGATAGTGATACAAGCCCCAACATTCGGAAAAAGTATTTGAACAGACTGAAAAAACTAAGAGCTTGGAGCATAGCTAAGATAAAATCCCATTTGATCTTGTCATAAGCTTTAGCAAAATCTATCTTGACAAATAAAGCTTGTTGTGAAGATTATCTAGCCCATTACATCCCTTCCCAAACATCAATGATATTATCAAGAATAAACTTGTTTTTAATGAAACCAGTTTGCTTAATTCAAACAATTAAAGGCAAAAGATTAGAAATTCTCTTAGTTAAAGCTTTAGCAATAATCTTATAAGAAATGTATTTAACAAGGTAATGGGCCTCTAGTTAGTAATGATTTCATGATCCCCTGCCTCAGGTATGAACTTGATGTTACCTTGGTTAATGAGGTCCCCCAAAGAATTGGAATCAAGGGCTTCCAAATAAACATGGTGAAGGTATGAACCAACCATATTCCAAAGGGTTTGGTATAATTCCACTGGAAAACCATCAACATCAGAAGCCTTGTCAGATACCATTTGAAAAGCAGCTTCCTTCATATCAGAGAGTGAAAGAAGGAGATCACATGCAGTCCTCTGAGAGTGTGAAACTTTGCAGGGAACCACTTGTAAACACATTAAAAGGGCTTTCTCTCAATCAGGAGTGGTTGGCTGAGCTGCGAAAACTCCATGATAATGTTGCACAAAGGCCTGTAGGATATCAAGTAAGGAAGTTAGCCTTACAATATCATGCAAAATGGATTTTATCCTATCCAAAGAGTTCTTGAAACATAACATGGCAAAGAATTCTTTGGAATCTCAATCACCAATCTTGATCCAATACATCCTGGCACGTAGTTGTGCTCCTCGAGCATTGTAAGCTTCATTAATCTTAAGATTATGTCGTCAGACAGCAGCCTGAGACTATAAATTCTTGTAAAAAGGAGAATCTTCAAGCTCAAGAGAGATTCTTTAAAACTCATGGTATATAGCTGCATAATCATTTTTCCTAAAAATGGAAGCCTTTTTACCATACGTGCGTAAAAAAATACTAGTGCGTTTGATGGCATCGTTCCACCACTAGATCTTTCCAGAGGAATCTGCAAGTCGAGGGACCAGGTTCCAAATGCGATGTATGTGAGACACAGTCCGAGCATGTTTGAGGTGAGTAGTATTGAAATAAATTTAAGAAATTCCCTTCTGTTTCTTGACAGGTTGATTCCAACAAACATTAAAGAAAATGGACGAGTGATCGGAAAGGAAAGCAGTGTTGGCTATAGCCACGGGACGGCCAGAGACAGAACAAAAGTAAAAAAAAAATCCTGAGAGGGCATAAGAGCCTGGTCAAGTATTTTAACAATGCAATCTTGTCCATCCCAGAGATTGGACCAAGTAAACCAAGGAGCTGAAGAAGGTTGGCGGTAAGGAATATTAGGGTCAAAAAGGCCCAATTTAAATCTGAAGTGGAACCAGGCTTCCCTTGCTCCTGCATACCACCGCATTAGAAGGTGACCTTCCTTATCAGTTAGACTTTCATTCATATTGAAATCACCACACATAACCCACAAAGCATCTGATAGAGAATATACAATCCAACATCAAAAAAGAGCCTGTTCCCCTGCTTCTTTAGAGGCATATATGCTAGCAAGACCAAAAATATGACTGTAAAAATCAAAAAGAGACCACACCACACGATGCGTGGGGTCTGAATCCCATGAGATCACATATTGTGCAATGTCAGGAGCAATCAAATTTATAACCCCATGACAACCCTGCTCATGAATCGAGGTGTGACATATGGCCTGCGGCTAAATAGTATGAGTAGCAGAATGTAATAAAAAGCCAGAAAGCTTAACTTCTTCAAACACAAAATTTTCATATGGCTAAAGTGTTGACAATTGTCCCTGACCAGATAATGTCGGGTCGGTTCAGTAAGCCCTCAAATATTCCAAGAATACACAATCATTGAGAAAGATCTAAATTCATATTTACCTCATTGTCTAATGCAGAGAGGACTTCATATTGATTGGGATAAAAAGAGGTTTGGTTAAGAACTGAGCTCAAATGCTCTCCAAAGGTCCAAGGCCTACACTTTTCTTACACATATTCACCATCCTTTACAAGGGAAGGGCTACGAGAATGTGTTTTTCTATCATTTCCAGACGGCACTAAAACCCCAATAGAGAGGTTGTCTAGGAGAGCAACCTTAGCAATAACAGTCGCGGCCACAAGTGAGCGGGGGATAGGCGGTTCATTCTTAGCGGGTTCTGGTTGTTTGGCCAGAGGAGCGGTGGAGGCATTAGTGCCATTGTTGACCATGGAATGATAAACATAAGTTTGCAGTTTAGCGAGGCCTTTTGAAGCCCCTTTTTTATTAGTCACAGTTTGCCAACCGTCAGATGAGTTTTTAGGGTTTGATGGTATTTTTTCTACAAGAACAAGATGTGAGTCGGCCATGAGAGTATATTCACGAATCATGTGCTCAGAGGACTTACAGCAAAAGAAAATGTTCCGAAGGTTAATATAAAGAACCCTTTGAGTGAATTGGGTATCACCGACCTAGATATCAATGGATTCTTTAAGGTCTTTTAAAAGGTCAACTTCAACGCACACATGGCATTGAGGATGAGCATTAAAAATTTTGGGTTTCTCATTGCAAATGAGTTGTCCCAAGGGCTTGACAAGATCCCCTATAAAAGACCACAGAGGCAACGGTAGCCCTGGAAACTCAATCCAGACAAGGACCTTGAGTTTGGCTTGCTCTAAGACTTGAAAGTCACAACACTGCAAAGAGAAATCTCTTTGAAAAACGTATGCTTGAATTTTACCATTGTGTAATTCAAATGACATATATGTTTATACGTTTACATAAATAATTTATTATGTTGTGAGGTAAATGGTTCCTTAGGGATTGGGTCCCTCATCTATGAAATGTTTGTGAAATCATAAACAAAAAAATGATTTTAATTGATCCCTTTTAGGTCTGGTAAGCTAGGATGTTTTTTTTACAGTGCTACAAGTGCACTAGGAAATTCAATATCCATATTCTAACTCTAAAGTATGCTTAATATTTTATGTAGATATTGTTTTTTCCTTCAAATTTATTTTTCTATCCAAATAAATATAAAAATACAATTACTAATAAGAAAACATAAATACAAATAAATAATTATCTTTTAAGTTATGCCTACCATCAGTGTTGGATTTTGTAAGGCGTTTAGACATTTTTAGTCATTTTATATGTCAAAATATAGCCACTTTTGAAATATGACCGTCATGGTTGACAGGTAAATTTATAATTTAAACGTCAAAATGACATGTATATTCAAAATTTGACCGTCATATCAAATCTAAAATAAGTAATTAAATTAATAAATTAAATATTATATCACACATTAAAAAATTGTGAGATTCATGTGACAAATACAATATAAATGAAACTGGAAACTTTGAAATGTAAATAAAATAGAAATAATAGAATTATCTTAATATGTGATTAATATCTTATTAATGAAATATAAACATCTTCATATCTTATTGATAAAATAGACACATCTAATAATTTTAATTTTTGATTAGTTTTGTTTGATTTATTTTTTATTTTTAATTGATTTGTTGATTTTGATTTGTAATTATTTTTTGTTTTTATTTGTTTTATTTCTTACAAATAAAGATTGGTAGTGAACTAGATGCATTAGATTTGATATTTGAAATTCAAAGATTGAACTTGCTAGCTTGGAAGTTGGAAGTTAAGCTCGAACTCATTTTCTACATAAATTTCAAGTTTGCACTAAATATTGGTTGTGAACTAGATGCATTAGATTTGAAATTTGAAGATTGAATTGGCTAGCTTGGAAGTTGGAAGTTAAGCTCGAACTCATTTTCTACATAAATTTCAAGTTTGCACTAAAGATTTGTAGAGAACTAGATGCATTAGATTTGAGATTTGAAATTTGAAGATTGAACTTGTTAGCTTGGAAGTTGGAAGTTAAGCTCGAACTCATTTTCTAGAGAAATTACAATTTTTTTTAATTGTAGTTTGAAATTTTGTTTTAATATTCTCATAAATTTTAATGATGTTTATGCATCTTCAAACTAAATAATGGAACATTGTTTTTTGTGAGAACAAAATGAGTCTTTGAAAAATTGTGAAATTGATTAGTGCAATCTATTATCGTGAATTACATAAAAATCATACAACTACAAGGGGACATTACAAAGAACAACAACATCCATATAAAATTGTTATAGCCGCAATTTGGCACATAGCGTAATACACAAATATGTTTACAACAATTTAGAATTGAGAACCAATTAACTACCAAGAATGTCAAATAATAAAATTGAATATATCTTATACAAATTGTCCATAGGCTACTAAGAAAATTATCTTTCTTCTTTTCATAAACCATGGATGTGAATGTACGAAAAGATTAGCAAATCAACAGAATAGTTTCTTCAATTCTTGTATTAAATTCCTCTTTCAGGAAGAATTATGATAGTGAATTAAAATATGGGTGTGTTGGAAAGGCTATTTATGGTTCGCTATCCCAGACAAACTTGAGGTACATTGATCTTTTTTCAAAGACTCAAACCTCACAAATACAAAGGTATCATTGTCATACAATATATAACAATAATTTTTGGTTTTTATTGAAGATATATATTTAAATACAACAAAGGAAGAAAACATATTCGTCAAGTGCAATCAACCATCCATTTTTTTATATTGAGGGCCATTTCCACATGAATTCATGTTTAAGATTTGTTTATGGTGATTAGGGTTTAATTTTGTTGTTGAACATGAACAGTTTTTTGACGTCAAAGACCACAAAACCTTAACATGAAACACATAACACTATACAAGATGATGAGACCATTAAGGAAGAATGCACCACCTTGAACACTCATTTGACATGTTAAGTGCTCGTGAAGAATATTTATAAAAGTATTATTTATTTTCTTAATTATAGTAATTATGATCGTGAAAATGATGATGATGACAACGATAATTGTGATGAGGATGAAGACCGTAACGATGAAAATAATTACAATGATGATGATGATGATGACGATGATCGTGAGGAGGATGAACACCATCTGTCACATTTGTCATCGTTTTCAGTGTTTTTGTCGTTTTCATCATCATCATAATCATTGTCATCATTTTAATGATTGATACAATCATTTTCATCATCACTTTCGTCATCTTCATCATCATTGTCCTCATCATTATTATCACTATTTACTACTTAATATTCAATTTTTAATACTTAATGTGGAAATAGCAATAATTATATTTGTAGTTTTTGTGGTCGTCGTCGTCGTCATTGATGTCATCGCCATCATCCTCATTTTCGTCGTCATCATTGTCACCTTCATCGTTGTCATCATAATCATTTTCGTTATCATCGCCATCATCATGACAATGAAAATGATGGTGATGATGATCGTGTCAATGATGGTGAGTATAGATGATCTTGATAATGATGAAAAACACAATGATGATGATGATCACAACAAGGATAAAGATGACAACGATAATTAAAAACATGATGATGATCATCATAATGACAATGATGATGATGATGACAATCGTGATGAGGATGACGATTATAACTAAGACAATTACAATGATAATGATGATGAAAATGATGATGGTGATGATAACGAAAATATTAATATTAATAAGAATAATAATAATATTTTATTTACAATAATATTATTAATACTAATAATAATCTATATTTTTAACAATATTGTTATTAATAATTTATGTTTATATTATAAATTGCAAAAAATCAATTGAAAAACCCTAAAATGTAAACATGTACAACAATGACGATGACAATGATGTGATAATGGCAGATGAGAATGACCATGACCAGGAAGATGGAGATCATAATGATGAGGATGATAATGAAGATGAATAAATTTATCATGAAAATGATGACAATGACTGAGATTATGATGAAAAAATGAAGATGAAGACAATGATGATCATGATGATGTAATCGTCATCATCATGACAATGACGATGATGATGAGATGATTGTGTCAATGATGGTGAGTAATGATGATCATGATGATGATGAAAAACACAACGATGATGAAAATCACAATGATGATGACGAACATGACGATGACGATGATCGTGACAATGATGATGATGGTGACGATGATCATGATGAGGATGAAGACCGTAACAATGACAATAATTATAATGATGATGATGATGAAAATAATGATGAAAAAAAAATTAATTTTAATAAACATATACTAATAACATTTTTGTTTACTATTAATATTAATACTAATAATAATATATATTTTTAACATTATTATTATTATTATTAATTTATGTTTATATTATAAATTACAAAAATCTGATTTAAAAACCCTAAACCGTAAACATGTACAACAATGATGATGTATGTGATACAGATGAGAATAACCATGACTGAGAAGAAGGAGATCATAATGATGATCATAATGGTGAAAATTAATGTAGTTGAATTCTAAACCAACTTGATATACTGCAAATAATATGAACTCTAAAAGAAAATAGATCTCCTTCTTCGTTATTGAATAATGAATTACAATGTTTCCTAGATAGGAAAACAACCCCCAACTTGAGTTTCCGAGAAAACTCTAACTAACTTGACTAAATCTACTCTAGGTGGCGAAATTTACTTTTTTTAGCAGTTTACTAGAACCTGTTATTCTTAATAAGTTTGCATGCTTATTCGTATGGGCACAAAAATTGTCACACATCTTCTACATTCCTAAATTAGAGGAATTTCCAAATTTCTAACTCATAATGCAACTAATAGACTAAAATAAACTAATGCCCAAAAATAGGAAAAAACGGAACTGCAACTTAAATCCTAATTTTCAGCCTCAAGATGGCGGATTTAGGGCCCGAAAATGTGCCAAAACTTGCCCAAACTAGTAGGGTTAGTTTCCAATGCATTTGTCTCATCGAAACATGTGGTTTCAAAAAAAAACAGACTCAAACAGACACCTGGAGCTCAAGTTATGACCTTGTCAAGTTCCTGCTAATTTTGGCGCATCATTCTCCCCTGCTTGAAAAAAACGCAGCTCCTGCAAGTTGTCTTCTTCAAAATGCTTCCATTTATTTGCATCCAACTTCTTAATCTCCCACTCTGTGACCCAAGTATTGTCCTCTTGTTCCATTCCTTTCCAATGTACCAAATATTTGTTGTATTTCCCATATCACATGTCCATTGTTTTCTTATCTAGAATTTGTTCCACTTCTTCTTTCTTCTTCACCAGAACCTGTTGCCTCCAATCTACTACTTCATCAATAATATCCCCTTCTGCACCATCCCCATGAAAAAATACAAATCTGAAACATTCAACACTGGAGAAATATCAAAATTCCCTAGCAATTATACCTCATAAGCATTATCGTTTATTTTTCATGATTTTGCAAAGACCAATCTTCTTGTACTTCAGCTTGTTATATGATCCTTTTCGAAACCTTTCCTTTTGCAGATATACCTTAACCAACTCACCAACTATAAATACCTTTCTCTGTTGTGCACATCTGTTATTTCCTTATACTTATCATTACTATTCTGCAGCTTCTTCCGCACTACTTCCTGCAATTGTTGTATATGTTCGGAAAATGCTTATGCATCATCACTGACTTTGTCGTCAACTGGTAGTTGTACCAAATCTAACACCCCATTTGGATTACTCCCATACACAATTGAAAATGGAGACTTTCCTGTGGATCTATTTATGGAACTGTTATATGTAAACTCAGCTTGTGGTAATGTTAAGTCCCATTGTTTTAACTTTTCCCCAACGATGCACCATAACAGGTTTCCCAAACTCTGATTTACCACCTCTGTTTGCCCATCAGTCTGAGGATGATAGGCACTACTGAATTGTAGTTGAGTTCCCAATTTCTTCCATAAAGTCCGCCAAAAGTGACTTAAGAA
Source organism: Taxus chinensis (assembly GCA_019776745.2). Lineage (NCBI taxonomy): Eukaryota > Viridiplantae > Streptophyta > Pinopsida > Cupressales > Taxaceae > Taxus > Taxus chinensis. Next base: position 10,787,757 of record CM034147.1, read on the forward strand.
CCTTGTGTCCCTATCTGAAGTAATGGTTTTTGGAACACCATGCAAACGAACAACTTCTCTGAAAAAAAAATCTACTACGCCTATCGCATCACTTGTTTTCATACAGGCAATAAAATGAACCATCTTATGAAACCTATCAACAACCACAAAAAATAAGTCATTACCTCGTTATGTTTTTGGTAATCCCAAAAAAAATCCATACTCAGATTTGTCCACGACCCTTTAGGAACATGCATCGGCATATACAACCCTGTATTTTGTGCATGGCCTTTTGAGACTTGGCAAATTCAACACCTCTCCACATATCTTACCACATCTCTTTTCAACTTTGGCCAATAATATTTCTCTACTACCAAGTCTATCATCTTATCTTTACTGAAATGCCCAACCAATCCTTCATTATGCATATCTTTCACTATCTTCTCTCTCATAGACCCAACTGGAATACATAGTTGGTGTCCCTTGAATAGGTAGCCATCCTATAAAATGTACTCATCCTGAAAATTTCCTACATTGTATGACAATTAATGAATTAACCTTTCAACAATATCCTTTGAAATCAAAATCAGAAGAATACAAACCCTTTATTGCTTCAAAACCCACCACTTCATTTTCCATAGTGGTAAACAAAGTCATACACATACTTAATGCATCTGCAACTTGATTTTGGTTTTTTATTTATGTTTTAGAGAAAAAGTATAACCCTGCAAAAATGATACCCACTTTGCATGCCTACTATTCAAATTCTTTTGGGTATTCACATACTTCAAGGCTATGTGGTCTGTAAATAGCATAAACTCCTTAGGCACTAAGTAATGCCTCGAATGCCTTAATGCTTGTATAATTGCATAAAATTCCACATCATAAGTAGAGTCATTCTTTCTTACCTCATTCAGCTTCTCACTAAAGAAAGCTACTGACTTTCCACCTTGAGTTAGAACAGCACCAATACCCACATGTGAGGTGTCACAATCAACCGCAAACACTTTATCAAAATTTGGTAGTGCCAAAATGGGTGCCTCTATCACCTTCTTCTTCAAGAACTGAAAACTATCCTCAGCTGCCTTTGTCCACAAAAACTCCCTTCCTTTTGTGCAATCTATTATAGGTGCTACAATACTACTGAAATTTTTAATAATTTTTTTGTAAAATGTTGCTAGACCATGAAATCTTCTTGCCTCTGTTATACTCCGTGGAGTGGGCCATTCAATAATTGCCTTTATCTTTTCTGAGTCCATCTGTACCCCATCTGCTGAAATAATAAAGCCCAAGAATACCAAACTCTCTTGCATAAATGTGCACTTCTTCATATTTGCATAGAGTTTCTCTTTCCTTAACACTTCAAATACCACCCTTAGATGCCTCAAATGTTCTTCTTTAGTTTTGCTAAAGATCAAGATATCATCAAAATAAACCACAACAAACTTACCATTATACTCCCGTAGCACGGTATTCATTCGCATAAAAGTACTAGGTGCATTGGATAACCCGAATGGCATCACCAACCACTCATATAATCCATTTCCTATCTTTAATGTTGTTTTACACTTGTCTCTTTCTCTGATCTGAGTCTGATGGTAACCACTTCGAAGATCAATCTTGGTGAAATACCTAGATCCAGGAAGCACATCCATCATATTATCAAGGTGAGGTATTAAGAACCTATACTTGATTGTAATTTTATTGATTGCTCTGTTATCCATTCACATTCTCCATGTTCCATCCTTCTTTGGTGTTAATAAAGTTGGGGTTGCACATGGACTCATGCTCTCCCTTACGACCCCCTTTCTCACAAGCTATGTCACTTGCCTATTCAACTCTACATGCAATGTTGGGCTCATCCTATAAGCCGCTTGATTTGGGAGTGAAGACCTTGGAATAAAATCAATATGGTGTTGAATATTTCTTTTGGGTGGTAATCTGTCTGATAGCTCATCAGGAATAACATCTGAATTTTTTTCTATTAATTATGTTGTTTCTATTGTATTTGTGAACATGCAGGTTCATCCTTATTTGCGACTAGTGCATAACAAAAACTTGTTACCTTTGCCCCCTTCACAAATTCCTTTGCAGAAAGCACATTTTCAGCCTTCCCCTTTTCCTTAAGAGGTAGCAAAACTATTTTTGTGCCATCCTTCCAGAAAGTATAAGTATTTTGTCCCCTGTCATGAATAACTTTTCTATTAAATTGCCATGGTCTTCCTAGCAGCATATGACATGCATCCATAGAAATAACATCACACCAAATGTCATCCTTATAACTGTTCCCAATAAAAAATCTTATTAAACATCTCTTATCAACAATAACTTCATTACCCTTCTTAAACAATGCAATAAGGTAAGGGTTAGGATTATTCTCACAATGCAGACCCAATTTCTCGACCATCTCATTTGAAACTATGTTCTCACAACTACCACCATCAATAATAACATTACATACCTTTCCTCCTGAAGTGCATCTTGTTCTAAAAATATTTGTATGTAGCCATGCATCCCCCTTGATCTCCTTTCTTGGAGCAATCATCGCCCTCTTGATCATCATATTTTCTCCAACATCTGTGGAATTTCTAGGTCTTGTTCATCTTCTACTTGTTCAATTTCAACAATATTTACTCTTGGAGCATCACCTTTCCTCTTGTCATGTGTATAAGAATGCAGGCATTCAAAAGTTTAATGTCCTTCTTCACCACATCTGTAACAAACAAATGGTCTTCATGGAGCCTCCCGTCCTCTATCGCAAGCATATCCTCTACCCCTAGAAAATCCTCTGCCTCTTTGTTGATTCTTAAAATATTGTCTTGTATCTTCTTGCTTTTCTAATCCACGAGATGATTCTCCCCTACCTTGGATGAAACCAGCTCATCCCTGAAAGGAAGATGAGGCCCCCTTATTCATTCTAGGTGATCTCCTAAAACTTTGATGATTTTTTTTTCCTCAGCCTTTAAGGCTAATTGATAGGCATCCTCCATGCTCTTAATCCTATGCATACTTATCTCATCTTGAATAGAAAATTTTAATCCATTTACATACATTACAGCCATTTGTTCCTCAATTTCTTCATGCTCTAAAAGAATGGACAACTTGTAGAACTCATATATGTATTCTTGCATTGTTTTTAAGTTATGTCTGAGATTCTGAAACCTCCTGTAAAGGGTTTGTGCATAATCCACAGGGAGAAATTTATCTTTCAGCTTCTTCTCCATCTTACTCCACATCCTAATTCTTTCTTTCCCCTTTCTTGACCGCTCTTTTTGTAGGTGATCCCACCATAACATAGTGTGACCTTTCAATTTCGTGCATGCAAATTTTACCTTCTTTTCTTCTGACATAGCCTTCCACTAACAAAATTTCCCCATGCTAGTCAACCAATCTATCAGCTCCTCTAGTTTTAGACTACCACCATACTCTGAAACATCAACTCTTATCCCATCATTCTTTCCTTCTAATGCTCGAAGCATCCTTTCTTCAAAAGCTAATGGTGGTGCTTGTGTTTCCTCCTCTTCACAAACTTCTTCTTCATCTGTGTCATCTCCACCTTGATTTCCTCTTTGGGTTATCATTGCAGCAAGCACAGCAACTTGCCTCTGTAGATCTTGCATATTTCTATTCATCTGGGCAATACCACCTCCTCTTCCTCTTCCTCTTCCTGCCATTTTTTTAAAGACTCGAACCAGCTCTGATACCAGATAATGTATCCAAATTCTGAACAAACTTGATATACTGCAAATAATATGAACTCCAAAAGAAAATAGATCTCCTTCTTTGTTATTGAATAATGAATTACAATGTTTCCTAAATAGGAAAACAACTCCCAACTCGAGTTGCCAAGCAAACTCTAACTAACTTGATAAATCTATTCTAGGTGGCGAAATTTACTATTTTTAGCAGTTTACTAGAACCTGCTATTCTTAGTAAGTTCGCATGCTTATTCGTACGGGCACAGAAATTGCCACGCATCTTCTACATTCCTAAATTAGAGGAATTGCCAACTTTCTAACTCATAATGCAACTAATAGACTAAAATTAACTAATGCCCAAAAATAGGAAAAAACCGAACTACAACTTAAATCCTAATTTTCGGCCTCAAGATGGCGGATTTAGGGCCCGAAAATGTGTCGAAATTTGCCCTAACCATGTAGGGTCGATTATCGTTGTGTTCATCTCATCGAAACATGTGGTTTTAAAAAAAACGGACTCAAACGAACACGCGAAGCTCAAGTAATGACCTTGTAAAGTTCCTGCTAATTTTGGCACATTAAAAATGATTAAATCGATCATGAAAATGATGAAAATGAATAAGATTATGATGAAACGACAATAACGCCGAAGACAATAAAGATCATGATGACGCATATGAGGACAATAATGATAATCCTCATGATTAAGATGAAGATAACCACTTTGATAAGGATGATGTTTGTGATGCCTATTACTATTACTATAATAATAATAATAATAATATAGCATTAATAATTATTCAAATAATAATAATATCAACATTAATATTAATAACAATTATAATAATGATAATAATAAGAGTTTTTAATGTTTTATAAACCCTAATAACAATATCAATTTTAGTAGTAAGACTAATATTGATGATGATGATGATGACGATGATGGCGACAATGATGGTTATGGTAGCGATAGTGGTGATAATAATGATGAGGATGATGATAACAAAGATGTCAACAATGATGATGAAAATGAAAGCAACACTGAAGACGATGACGATTGTGAGGATGAAAATCATTAAGATGATGATAACCACGATATTACTAATACTATTAATAAAATTACTATAATATTAATATTTTTAATAATAATAACTACATTAATATTAATAACAATAATAATAATTATAATAATATTTGTATTTCTTATAAATTGTAATAATAATATTGATATTAGTAGTAAGATTAGTATTGATGATGATGTTGATGATGACAATGATGATGGTGTTTTTGGTGATGGTGGTGATAATGATGACGATGATGATGATGACGATGACGATTATGACGATGATCAACGATGACAAAGACGGTCTGATCACTATAATGACGAAGATAACGATGACGACAATGAAGACCAATGAACTACGTGGGCGGGGGTCCTACGATGAACACCAATGAACTACATGGGTGGGGATCCTTATCACTAATAATATGAGTCTCGAATCACCAATTTAATAGGTTCTCCTTAAGGTCATTCATGCACAAACTAAATTCCCACCCTTTTCCTGCCTTTATTTTTGGTATAATTTTATGTATAATGCAACACCCGCGGTTGCTACTAGCATACCTATATTATATAAATATATGTAAAATATGCTAAGAGGTATAGACGCTTATATCTCTTGGCATATTTTATCATGTTTTGATTTATGTTTATATAAATGGTAAAGTATGACGAGAGGTATAAGCGCCTATACCTCTCGGCATATTTTACATATATTTATATAATATAGGTATGCTAGTTATCTACATATCTAATTCAAACATATGTTTTTTTTACATTTTCTTTTAACTTGACCAAAAATAATGCTCCAAAATTCAATCTATAGGCTTTTTTGTTGTCCCTCCTGTGTGCATCGGTTAAGGAATTATGATAAGGGATTTAAGTGGGTTCCTAGTTATTGTGAATTAAAGGGTAATAAACAGTGGCAAAGGATGGATAAAGTAGTGGAATTAGAGAGGAAAAGGGTATTGAACATGTAGAATTGGTATATTTCCAAATCAATGTTATTTCTATATGGTAAGGGCTATATTCAAATTTTTGGTTTCCCTCGATGATTTTCCCTAGTTTTCTCTTTCATTTGGTCATATGCCAAAATGGAACACACTATATAAAGGTGGTCAAGCACCTAATATTTTAGAGTGAATCATACGACCTTATTTGCTGCGAAGAAAACCGACAACTACAATTTCACATAATAATCAGTACATGCAAGTTTGTATCAGTTGAAACAAAGTGTAGAGGAAGGGTTTATAAGAAGAATCTTATAATCACACATGATTTGTAAGGTTATTAGCATGCTCAAATATGATAAAGAATAAATACGGAAGCATCGTAGGATCATCTCACTTGATATTTAGGGTAATTTAGGACATTTCTTGTTTATTTGGGTAAAGATATACTTTAACACTACGAACATGAAATCAAATTTCCTTGCTAACCTATTGTTTTACATACACATTTCCAGCTTGTACTCAAATAATGCACTCTCCAACATACCATATGAGTAAATCAAAAAATAATTTTTGTGGCTTCTGTTGTTACAACTAGAGAGCTTGTGGAGCTTGTGTCATGTTGTCAGGCCAGATAATTAAGTAGTCGGTACAGCAGGGTAATAGGCCTTGGTACCGATATGGATGCATCCTAGAAACATTTATGGGAGTGGCTAGGATATGGTCGGGACTCCCTAAGTACGGAAGGCGTACCCATCCATACCCTGGGAGTCCTATCCATACCTCGGCCGCTCTCGGAGAAATTTCTAGGAATATTTTTTAAGAATAATTTTTCCCGCTCTTCTAACATGTTTACACACACACACACACATTCTAATAAATGTTTGTACTTGTCATTTTAGTGAGATGTATTATTTCATCTTGTCATATTGAATTTTTTGTCAGCTAAAGTGCTCTGCAAGGTTGTTTCGTGCACTATAGCAAAAATTAGCATGTTTTAGAGAAGTCAAGTGGGTAAATTGAATACTAAATGTTAGCGGTAGTGCTTTGCATAAGCCATCTTAAATTTCATAACATAGGAATACATTTCTGGGGTTTGTCAAGTTAAACCGCATGTGTGTATTGTTTGGAAGAATATTATCAACTCTTAGTTTGCTTTGAAGTAATGTTGAACAAATCATTTTAATGATATTATTGACACGTGGCAATGCATTATGGTACTACTTGGAGGCTTTGAGGCTTGGAGCCTTGGATTAATCATATTATGAGTTGTATTTTGTGGTTATTTATATTATTTTGTTGCATATGTGGTTAATTCTTATTTATTAGGCTGGAATCTAAATATTTTTTGTTTTTTTGTACGACCATATCCAATGTCATATTTGGAGCCAAATTTTTTTAGCACATGGATTTTGAGATTTTGTTTTTCCTTTGTTATGAATCTTTGTACAAAACAAAACCATGTTGCCCTTGGGGACGGGCCATAAGCATGCACACTCTGCTGAAATGGATTTCACAGAAAACCATCTATATCAGATCATGATTTACATTAGACATTATATACATGGGAAATATTATGTATATGCATATGTAGTGTTAAATGTATGCTTGTGCTTTATTTCACAATTCACATTACATATTATATTTATTAAAGAAATAGTGTATATGCATATATTCCATTCATTTGTTTTTTGTAATGTCATTTACATTTCTTTGCATCTTTGCATATTTTTTATTAGAACTTATTTTCATATGTAAATTACTCTATCAAAATCATATACTCATTCATCCATATATATCCACACCTACCTCCCTCTTTTTCCTCTTTATTGTTTATTCAAAACCATTTCAGATAACCATGACCTAGACTACCCAAAAACGCCAAGTACCCCTTGTACCAGACCTGATACATACTTGGTATAGGTACGGTTTAAATACGATGTGGGTACATACCTACAAGCCTTGGGTATGTCCTGGGTATGGAAATACGTACCTGAGATGTACACAGGGCCTGTGGTACGTACCCACGTGGGTGTAAATAAATAAATAAAACTTAAGGTCTTTGACTCGAATTGAACCTTGGAAAGTTCATGTGAGATTCAATATTGCCAATAGCCTCTACAGGGTCAAGAGAGATGAAAAGAACTTCATTTGGTTGACTTACTATTTGATGGATTTCTTGTTGCTCCTCATGGGTCCTTTATTCTTTAGTCAATTTGGAAGGCATGGGAACAAGTGAAGCACTTGGTGGTTGGGCATCCTAACTTCTCTTCCGTTGACACTACGTGACAAGCCTACATTTTGATTTCATCGAATCTCAAATATAATGACAAGATCCTTGCCTTTACAAGAGGTTGTTTTTACCTCCTTTAGTTTGAGAAAAATAATGTTATGCTTTTTAGAGGATTTTTGTGAGGTCTATTGCTAATCTCAAGGTAGTCGTTCAAGCTTTTGTATGGGAAAAACCTTACATAAACTTGAAGCATTTACATTATTATAAAATGCAATTTTTTGTGCCATTGTTTGTAGTACAATATTCATTAATAATGACCAAGACATACCTACATAACATTATGAGGATACATTTACTAAATTTTGGTTTAGAAATGAAAAAACCATACAACTCAAAATATTCACATGAAGAATAGTGAATACACACAATCAGAATCGATATTGATGTGTTTTTTTGTATACCATCACTTATTTGGAAATTACAACTTGGCATTATTGACTTATAAGTTTAGAGTGTATGCAACAATGTCAAAATCATTATGCAACATATAATGGTTCATGTTAAAATAACCAAATGTATTGAATGTGATCAAATGGGAGGTATAGAGTAATTATTTGTATATTTGAGAAATTTGTTGCTTACACTAGAGGTTGGTCAATTGTTTAAAGTTACAATTCCATTTAGTTCATGGTATGCAAAATATCGATATTGAGTATGCTATTATATATTTTATGTTTTGGTGCAGTTACCAGAGTTGGATTAAAAAGCACATTGTTAAAGAGTTGTCAATCACGGTTACCTTTACATTGACAATTACATGACCAAATTGATATAGTTTTGAAGGTTAGTGCTCTCACATGACATAGTTTATTGCATTTGAGTCTTACAAAACAAAATATGGGTTTGTATTCCATTTCATGATTTACATTAGATATTGTATACATGGAAAATATCATGTAATTTTCAGTGTGATGAATTCAATCTTGACATTTCATATAACCTAAATGTTTTTTAAGGACGTCCATTCCCAGGAATCTTGATGATATTGTCCATCATCTAATAACTTTTTTAGGATAAAATTCTTTTATATCAGGTTGTTTTTGGAAAGATTCTTTTTGAACCATTTTCCTCTTACATAACATTATTATGTTAGGCATTGGTGGGCTATTTTATAACAAACACTTTAATGGTGTTGTTCCAGGCATAATTTAATTACTTTGTACAATGAACACTTCCAAATATCTTCACTTGTAGAATTTTTTTAGTCTATTCCTTATGTTAACATGATACATATCACCATCTCTCTTACATAATAAATGTTGTGTACAAAAATGATATTTAATCATCCCACATTTAGTTTACATAATTTTTTTTGGTTGCTTCCTGTTAGAAATCATTTTGTTTATTCAGTATAACCAGGAAACTTGTTTTTGGCTTAGGAAACTTGTGAGACACTTCTCCCAGGCTTGTTGGTGTCCCCCCAAAAAGGTTTCCACCCTCTGGGACATGGCCTTTAATATATGAAATTAATGATAGTTAATGATAAGATGATGCAATTAGTAGAGCCAAGTTTTACCTCAAAAAACCATGCACGCTCTTTGTTGTCATGTTGGAGTTATTTGTTGTAGTTGTTGGTAATTGTGATACAAAAATACTTAAGTTGACTATTTAGTGCTTTAGAAGTCATTGCAGGACAAACAACATTTTACGTGCAATAGAAGTCATTACACGTCAAACAACATTTTATGTAACTCCGATAACCTTTCTTATTTGTGTGCACCTTATCATTCTTCTAATGAGTTTTCAAGTCTTTTGGACTCCTTTGATATAAGCCTCTACCTGATACCTTAATATATGCCTTTTCCTACATATATGTAACTATAATTATCATGACAAATTGTTTTCATAGATGATTGATGATCTATAGAAGTGCCACATGAGCAGGTTTTTAAGAATAAATAAGTTCACTTCATTAATTATGAACAACAAAGTTATTTGGAACTATGAACCTTTATCCAAGAGGAAATAGTTTAGAATGAAAGGGCAGTAAAGGCCTAATCATATGTTTGAAAACAAAAACGTAATAATCTGCCTATCAGAGTCTTACTTTTGTCTCTTATTCCTATACATGATTGTCAATATGGTTTCTTTTGTTTCTTTGTTTCCAACTTGTAGTTGTAGCCTCTAGTTCTTTTAGATGTTGAACTCAATTTTTATTCCCTCGTGTTTAGTAACTGAATGTACTTTCTAATCCCATTGACCTACTTGGGTCAGTTATGTACATTATGATTAAAATAATAATTAATCTATTTCTTTCTTTCTTATTAAATTAAACTTTTAAAAATGTAATTCAATTTGGAGCTAAACTGACATGCATACCTTCTTGACATTGTAAACAGATTGTCTTTACAAATCTTATTAGTTCGTTAATTTACACAAGAGAGGCCATTAGAGTCATGAAGTTGCAGGAAAAGGGAGGTCATATTTTCAACATGGATGGTGCAGGATCGGGTGGTTCAAGTACTTCTTTGACTACAATGTAAGTTGAAGCTTTCATCATGAAATAGGAAATTTAATGTCTTGTAGATTTCGTCACTAGAGGTTGTAACATTTTTCTGTCCTTGAACCTCAAAACTTTCATCATCAACAATCATATTTCCATCACTATTTTACATAAATTGCTTCAGGTATGGTGCAACAAAGTGTGGATTAAGACAACTTCACATGTCCCTATTAAAGGAATGTAAGAGATCTAAAGTAGGAATTCATATAGCATCTCCCGACATGGTATTTACAGGTGTGCTTCTAAGGTAAATTCCCACTCATAACAAGATCATAGTTCTCTACGCATCATGGGTCGTAGCACTCAATTAGATATTACAAACTCAACAGTTTGGTGGTGGCCTCTGATGATGGGAAAATCATGGGGTGGGTTTCTAGAGTGGTGTGCATGATTCTTCCAACTTGGGATGTTCTTGACATTACAGTGAGCTTAGGAATATTTGGATCTGGTGTTCAGTGGCTCATGTTGTCTCATATTATTCATCCTTTGGCTAACTGGCAGGTTATTTTCAATGCTTTGAACTATATTTCATTTTCATAGTAACCAACCTAGTGTTTAAGTAAAACAAAAAGTCCATTTTTAAAGTGTTGGAGTTGTTATTCATGATTTTAGTTATATATGATTACTGTGGAAAATGATGCAGGTATATATTTTATGCTTCCTGGTTGGCAATAATATATGTTAGTTGAACACGATGAGATTCAAGGCAGCCATAGAAAACTGCAGTGATGTCAAAGCATGATTCTATGGATATTGTTTCAAAATTCCTCTCATAAGGAGTTGTATATTTCATTGTAAAACTAGTCAGAAAGAATCAACTCAAGAATCTATGGAAACATGTTTGAAGGAGGTGTCACTTTATCTTATAAAAATAGTTAGAAAGAATTAGCTAATAATCTATGGCAACACATTTGGAGGAGATGCGACAATGTAGTTTTAACACAAAAAATAAGTGTACCATTTTATGTGAAGGGTTAACAACATTTAGGCACCCTTTTTTATTCTTTTATTTTGGTATTAATAAAATGTTTGTGGATCCATTTGTGAGCATAAAATTCAACTCAAATTATTTTTCATAATATTGATCACTAGTTCGCTCTAGTGACGTTGATGATATGTATCCATTCATTACACCAAAAGACATTTAATTATTTATTATTCTTTAAATTCAGTTTTTAATTCTTTAAATTTGTGGTCTCTAGAGAGATAAAAATGAAAAATCCATATTGTCTCTAGAAAGACAAAAATAAAATTTTGTATTGTCTCTAGAGAAACAAATATGATAGTCTCTCAAGAGACAAAATATGTGTTAATCTATATTAAGAGAGACAATAATTAGAGACGCTCGCTTTGAGACAATATTTGAGATAATATACAATTTTTTTATTATATCAATTTGAGATGTTTTTGTCAAATATTGTCTCAAATCACCCCCCCTTTTAGTAGTGGTGACACAATTAAAAAAGTTTAATCGTGACAAGTTTGCATTGCAATTTATGTCACATTCACGATGCAAATTCCACAAAGAAACAAGACTAAAAACCTCAAAAAAAAGTTGATTTTCGATACAAAATTGACCCAAATGGTGGTACAATTTGCATAAAATATAATAGTGTGCTTAAGTATAAGGCCAACTCGTAGAAATTGTTTTCACTTTAGGTCTCATAGATCTAGGTGCTAGTGGGATCTTTAGTGGTAACTTGAACAAGCACTTGATCTTGTCATCTTCAACTTGGTTTCCATGTTTGTATCTATTACATTTAACTTCACGAATTTCATATGACAAATCTACAATGTCCCTCTATAGTGGACCACATAACCTTAATATCTACTATTCTACAATGTCCCTCTATAGTGGACCACATAACCTTAATATCTACTATTCTACAATGTCCCTCTATAGTGGACCACATAACCTTACTATCTACTATTCTACCACGACACCACTGGTGCCGATATTTTAGGAAAATTTTGACTAGTCTTCATTTCATTTTCTGATACAAAACAAATATGCAAATTGTAAATAAAGCAAACAAGTTTCAGGGAAAACAAGCAATGGAGATGCGGGGTATCGAACCCCGTACCTCTCGCATGCAAAGCGAGCGCTCTACCATGTGAGCTACATCCCCGTATCCTTACACTTGAAGCATTAAGATTTTATTTTATTTGCATTTGATTCTATTTTAGGCACGTGCCCTACGGCACCCACCGTTAGAGACGGTTGTTTGTTCGCACTTGCTTTCCTTATTTTATATCTTCATCGACTCAGAGTTACTGATTTACATTTGGTGATGAGATACATTTTAATACAATGAAAATCTGTAGGTCGGTAGCTTGTGTAACGTGTCCACTGTCGATTAGCGATGGAAGGAAGGAACGAACGGAGTCACCTCGTGTATTTAGTAACCCCACATGCGCGTTTTGTGGGAATCAATAAAGAGTAATATAGCAAAATCTGCACATTAAGTACAATCTCTTTGGAGACGTGATAAAGTTGGAATGATACAAAGAAGATTAGCATGGCCCATGCACAAGGATGACACGCTAGGTTAATGCTTTTCCTTTTTTTAAATCTCACGTGGAGAAATTGCTTATCGATTACTGATATTCCTAATAGACGGAGGTTGTCCACATCATCTTTCTCTCTTACTAATTTTGTTTGATCCATACAAATTTGTTACACAAACTATCATACTAGCAATTCCACTTGAGGTGTAACAAATTCACGAAGGCATGCACATTATGTGATATGATGGATCTTATGAAATCTAGTGAGTCCAGAAATATTTTGTAATGAAAAAAGGTAAGGCACAAGTATGATGACGTGCAAGATAGTTGTGGGATGTCGTGCAAAGTTAAGGTCGGTTGTAAATGCCACAAAGGTTTATGCAACATTACAGGTGTTGCAAGTGCAATGTGGAATAGTTTACGCAAGATTGTGGAAGCCACGAAGGTTGTGAGGTGCTAGCACAAGACTGCAGGAATTGCGCGAGTTATCAAGCAAGTATGCAGGTTGCAAGAGATTGCACAATGCAACGAGCCAAGGTGTTGTGGGACTCAACAAAGGATGCTAAGTGTTGAAATAAATGTGGGAAAGTATAAGGTTGCATGAAATGATGCAAAGGGTTACACTCTATGCCGCGATGTTTTATACTTATTGCGAGATGTTACGAAGATAAAGGAAGTTGTGTGGGATTCCAAACCTAATCTGATGACGTGTGGGATAGTTATGGGACGTCGTGCAATGCTAATGTCAGCTACAAATGCCACAAAGGTTTGTGCGACATTACAGGAGTTGCGAGTGCAATGCAGAATAGTTTGCGCAAGATTATGGAAGCTACAAAGGTTGTGAGGTGCTACCACAAGACTACAAGAGTTGCACAAGTTGATAAACAAGTATGCGGGTTGCAAGAGATTGTGTGGGGCAAAGTGCCAAAGTGTTGTGGGACTCGATGAAGGATGCTAAGCTTTGAAAAAAATGTGGGAGAGTATAAGGTTGTATGAAATGATGTAAAGGGTTACACTCTATGTTGCAATGTTTTATACTTATTGTGAAATCTACATTTGGTGAAATTAGGAACCATCTTGTTCCATCTAAATTATAGACTAAGGCAATGATCTAGTGTGGGTTACCTGCACACTCAGATATACTTGCGACCTCTAGAAAAGCACCACCAAACCATTCTATCTGTCAGGAAATGTGGCATCCGTAAAGCTCATAAGTTGTGCTTATGCTAGCTTCAAGAAATTTCATGGCAACAACACAAAGCCCATATGTTTTAACGGAGGAAAGTGTTCTTCCACTCTCAGCAACTGCTCAAATGTGGTGTTTCCCCGCTTATGAGATTCTATATGGTAAAGGCAATACAAATGGGCTTCTTCTTTTTGAAACCATAACCTTCAAAGTACAATAAGAGTAAAATTTAACACATATTATATGGGTCACTATAAATTTGATAACATTATAAGTTGTTAATAAAATATACATCCCATAGATCAAAACGTATGATACATCAACTCCTTGAATCATCATAATCCACCAAGCATCTACAACCACACTCAAATAACTTCAATCCTATATTTATCATCCTCTTAAATCAATGGGAAAAATAATTATCTTTCGTGTGGCTCACCTAGTCTCTAGGGGTGTCTACAATTTACCCTCCTCTTTTGTAACCACATGGGACTTGAAAAAATCCCCTACATACATATCTACTACATTTCAAATTACTTTACCAAACCCACCTCAATAGAAATAAGGGGAAAGAAACAAAGCACAAACCTATGGTGTCTAAAACAAAATCAAAATTCTCTTGTGGTTGATCATAGCCCTAATTTGTGTAATGCACCCTGAGGCTTTTAATAAAACCTAATTTCCTAGTGCTCAAAGCACAACAATTCCAAAATCTTCGTAGACATGTTTTGTTAGTTGAATGGTAAAGGATCCAATGTCTCCCACAATTAACATGCTCTATCCTTTCTATAAATTAACATCGTTAACAAAATAAGAGGAAAATTTGTGGCTTCTTCGAAGGAAAAATTACACAAAGGACCTACTAGCCCTCTCCACCTCTTCTTCCTGGGCTTAGGAGGGAAAATATTAAAATTTTACCATAAAGTTCTTAAAAAAATTGTAGAAAAGAAAAGCTTGGCCCTAAATTTTGATATTAAGCCAAATTATACAAGAAACTTAGGGGAGAATTGGAATTAACTACTAAATGTTCTTTGCCTAAATACGATGGTGTACAAATGCCACATCAGAGGAGCATGGCGTTGGATGTTTTGATTAGTTGCATTATTACATTGTATGGTTATAGAATCACAAAAGGTTGTTATGAATTTTCTTGGGCTCCACTTCTTTTAGCATGTATAAATGTAACATGCCTAATATATATCCTCACTTATTGCAAACTTATACACTCCTTGGTATGGATTATGCATCCTTTATTTGATTTTTTGAATGTAGAAATTTTCCTCACCCTTGGTGGAAAACAACAAAGGGATCCAAAAATATTCCCCCTATGATTCCAAGCAAGAACTAGGTGTAAGTTGATCAATCTTGGTATTCATTTTTATTTTACATTGGGATATTCTCTCACTTCGTCACAACAACCAAAATCTACAACAAGCATTGCAAGATTCGGCAAGGGGATATTGTCATTTTCGTCACAACTCAATAGTGGACGGAATAATTATTCATATTGTCTTAAGAGCCACCACTTTGACAACAAAGAAAATACTATTAGTATATTATGGCTAGGTATGGGTCCCAATCTTCATTTGAATTGCACTCCAGTTATAATCAATCACATAGGAAGCTAATATGATGGATTTTACTACATTGGGCTGAGGGCAGTGATTGTGGGGAAAATTCATATGAAGCTTCCCTTCAAGATTGTGGCCTTTGATGAAAAGGGTTGGAGTAATGATCACGAATTCTAGAATTACTTTTAGCATTATTCATCAAAAAACCCTCGAGTAGGTAATCGATGCCTTTCCTTCTCATTTAAATTACAACATATGTAGTTGATTTGAAGCCTTAACTATTTTGGGTTGTGCTATTGTAAACACAAATCACACACATATTACTATTTTACTATACCGCTAAGTATGGTGTTATATGCATGGATATTTAGTAAAGAAAGTATTCACTGGTGACACACTCCCTAGTCCATCCACTTTTTTGACTTTATTTCTATTGTCTTTCTCTCATCACATTTGTAACTTTTGCTACACCTAGTTCTGGTTAGGTCACAAGGATCCGTGTTTGTCAGTATCTTCACATTTGTCATCATTTATCCCAAGGACACCATATCACCCATTTTGGACACTAGCACCCAGGCGCTCCTGTCTATTTTGGGTGCCCATGTCCTCTTTGTTCTTCTCACTTATTTTGACATTTGTGGTCGACATTTTTTGGTTTTATTATTCGTTATCCTTGAGGTCATAGTCGGCATGTCGTATCACTTGTGTCAGAATTCAAACAAGAGATCCATATATATACACAACATGCATACCATTATATGGGTGATAAATTCGAAAGGGCAATCATATCAACATACTATGAAAGGGACTAGCATTTTTGGGATTACTTACTCTACATACACTGCATAGGAAGGGAAAGTGTTGAATTCCATCTCACACATTTTCATTTTATCTAGCTATAGCTTGCTATCTTGACATTATTGGCGCGAGGGCAACCTAAGGATACTATTTCACACACAAGGACAAAGAACTACATGAAGTTTGGAATGTAGTACAACGCTCAGTCATAAGTTCATCATTTGGATCACCATCGTTGGCACCAGTCCAACTTCACATATTGCATTTTTCATTCCAATTTGATGTGTTTGTGAACTTGCGTAGGTAGCTAGGATTTGTGTTGCATGTTAAAGGTACCTCGGCGATCAAACTGCGAACTATCATAGCAGACTAACAACATGAATAAGTGTAAAACCCTAGTGACATAGGAAAAAGTAGATTCTGAGCATTTGCGCATGGTCACCGGTGCCCAAGAGTGGTCTCTGGCACCTAGGAAGCCTCACCCTAGTCCTAGGCACCTGTGTCCAGTTTTGTCCACAGATTCCGGAATTAATATCTAGAATCTTTGACACTCTGCCCGTACCTATTCATCAATTGTTCCAATTCAGATCTGTTCCCATAATAAGCGTAAATCAAATAAGTGCCCTATCTCTCCTATTTACTTATATGGTTGCATCTTTAGAGTGCTTAACATTTATATTATGTCAAGTATATTATCATAGTAGTGACTCTAAAATTAGATTTAATAATAATTCTATTTTTTTTAAATCATTTGGTGAACCCCTTTCTTCGTTAGAACTCCTTGCCCTAGGATTCCCAAAACTCTCATGGCTAAAAATAGATCCTCCTCTCCCAAGCAGGCTATGGAACATATTAGTGTGCAACCTATCCTTGATGATGTTATACAAGCTGAACTTAGTGATCTTAATCGTTACGTTCACTTTGATTCTAAAATTCTCCAACAACTTCTTGATCATGAACACACCATTCCCACTACTTTTGACAACTCTAGCATTTCCATAGTCTCGCTCTGTTCAAAATTTCACTTCATGTTTTCCTTTTTCTTCTATAGTCACCCATGCTGCTCCACGTTCTTCTACTCCTCTTATAGCACTTGATAATACTATTATATTTTCTATGCTTGGTCTTACTTGTGACACTGTAGATGCAAATAATGTTAGTTATAATGTTGAAAATGCACATGTGCATTATGTTATTTCTACTAGTTATCAAGATGAATGCAAAATTGTATATCCCACTCTTCCTACTTCTGAGAATGTTTCCAATGAATGCAATGCTAAATCTCATGATAGTTATCCTACCACTTCTCTATATGCTGATGACTCTTTTGATGGATTACTAGCATGTGAAAATATGTCTGATAGTGATGTAGGCTATGCTTCTGATCATGAACTTGTTAGTAATAATATTCTTTCTCTTCTTGTTGTTGAATGTGAATTTAGTAATCTTCTCTCTTCTCTTTCTAAAGTAGTTGCACATAATGATACACATTTTATCATATGTTTTCATTCTTGTTTTAGCATTTCCATTAACATTCCATTTTCTTCTTCTCCTCTTCCACTTCTTTAGTCTTCTTATATAGATGTTATTCATACTGATTCATATTGATTCCACTAGTAAACCTCTTATCACATCTTTTGATTCTACTTCTAGCATCCCCATTGATATTTCATAATCTTCTCCTCTTCCACCTCTTTCTTCTTCTTCTACATCTATTATTCACAATGCTTCTACTATTCGTATTAGCGCTTCTTCTCCATCTACTTCTAATATCTCCATTAATATTCCATGTTCTTATCCACCTTCCACATCTGCTTCTTCTTCTCACATTCCCATGATCACTCATAATGGCAAGCTTCCACCCCTCAATGTGCCTCTAACTTCTTCTATAATCCCCTCACATGATATTCTATCTTTCATTCATGTTTTTGGTCATTTGCAAGCTTAGGTTCGTACTCTCCCTCTTGAAAGAAAATCCTATTATGCTTCCATTCATAATAATTCTTTGCATGACAATCTAATACCTAAAAAAATTCACAATTCTGCTTTCCCTAAGGATTTCATCATGCCTACATTCACATGTTTTGATGGTAATGGTAATCCATATTTTCAACTCAAGCATTATCATCATAGTCTTGTTGATCATGCTCGTCAACGGTACACTCATTTACCTTATGGATTGGTTATTAAAGAATTAAATTCTACCCTTGTCAATGTTAGGTGAAGAGTCAATAGGCTTCGCAAACTCAAGCTTCTTGTTATTAATAAGATCTTGAATGATTGTGTGGAGCTTGAAACATCGATTCGTAGAGTGTCCCACACATCTGTGATAGCCACATCAAAACTTCTCATTGTAATTCCTACCTTTTGGTCACGATGGGTCTAATCCAAGTGGTGGAGGAAGTGTCATAATATTTCTCTCAAGAAGTTGTTGCAATATGAGATGTGGGGCCATAGGAAAGTTAGTAAACGCACGCATAGACAATGGTGACTAAACCTCTTTAGGAGTAGTGATTGCATTGACATTATTTTTGGTGTCAGTTGGTTTAGTTGTAGATGGATTGAATGGTTTCTATTTTGGAAAATGAGCAGAAGATGAATATTTCTCTTGATATTTAAGCTTTCCTATGGATATAAGTTTGGTTTCATGAAGCTTAAGAGTATGCCAAAGTTATTTAGTTGAAGAAGAGGTTTCAAAAAGAACAGTCTCTTGAAGCGGTGCTAAAAAACTCTGAATGAATAAATCCTGAAGCTAAAATTCTTCTAGCACATTTGACATCTTGGATAGATTATTTTTATATCTCAAAATATAATTGGCTAGGTGTTCATTATATCCATGTTTAAGTTGTGCTAGTTGAGCATAAGAGATCTTGGAGTTGATATTGATAGAAAAATGAGTAAGAAAAGAATCTACCAGATGCGTAAATAAAGTTACTAAATGAACAGGTAGGTTGTAAAACCAACGCATCGCATACTCATGGAGACTAAGGGGAAATATTTTAGCCAAAAGAATATGATTTTCTAGAAAGTCCAGAAAAGCCAAATGGAAAGCTCTAAGATGTTCTTGTGGGTTACCTTGCCCATTGAAAATGGGGAGCTTAGGGGTGAAAAATCTAGGAGGAAGGGGATAAGTGGAGATGGCAGGTGCAAATGGCGTATGCAATAATAAGGTGGAATATAAAAATGGATATGCACGAAAAGCAACATGTAATAACTAACGAATTTGCACTTGGAGGTCTTGATAGAGAGAGGTTAAGTCTTGAGCACCAATGGAAGAAACCTACCGTGTATGAGAGACAAGAGGTGGTGTGAAATGATTTATAGGAGTAGTAATAGAAATTGGAATGGTAGAAAAAGGTGGAAGAGTGGAAACAAGTAGTTGGGAAGCAATGGAAGTAGAGATGGTCATGAAATCATTAAGTTCCGCCAAATTGGTAGCTTCCTCACGAGAAGCATGTAAAAGTAAGTCTATATCTTGGTGATGCTCAGTGATATGGTCATCAATGGCTTTAAGATGAGCCTCGATAAAATCATCGGAAGATTGAGCCATAGTAAAAAAAGAAGAAGATCCTTAAGTGGAAGGTAATCGAATGTGGGGTTCACCAAAATGATTAACTAAAAATTTGGTTGTTTTAAGTTAATATAATATTATGAACAATAGTAAATAAAAGCTAAGTAAATAGAGAAAGTGACCCAAAAAACTAAGTAGGAATATAAAACCCTAATGAGCAAATAAATTTGAAAAGAGCTTAGTTGATTCGATGATCATTCGGGATAGTGTCGCAAATAAGAAAAGATAACAGAATGCAGGAAAGGAACTAGAATAGTAGGTTGGAAGGGTGTTTAGGGAAGGACAGGTGCCTACAGAGATTTGGGTGCCCAAGTCCAGAACCTCCCCTGAGGTGTCGTTAGATGATTGCCTAAATCGTTAGAGATGTCATTGTAAATTAGTGAAGGGACTTTGGATTCATATGAAGAGGTCAGACTGCCCTTAATAGCCACAATAGTGGACTTACTAATAGTGTTGCACTACATCTCATACCCAAGTAGTTCTAGGTGTCTGTGTGTAAATATGCCTTAGGTGTCACAGTTTGTGAAGGGCAATAACTAGATATAGAATGTACTAAATGTGTGCTGGAAACAATAGACCCCCCCTCCTATCTGAGATTGATGGGTTCCCTAAACATCCTAAATGGTCTGTGAAAAAGAGCTTTCCAACGACTGTGAGAATGCGACAAACGGACATCCTCTAGATATGTTTGGTCTGAGGTGTCTGGTCAATATTGTACCGAATCCGCACTGTGCCTTGCCAACACTCGTCTTCGCTCGATTTTGTCGGGAGACGACAAGTGGACTATAGGATTATTTCTATTCCACATTATATGGGTCGAAATAATATTATATTGGTAAGTTCACGTTGGATTTCCAAATGCACATATATAAATATTATGTTTAATACATTAATATTAAAAACCATGTCATGTGGAAAGTGGTGAAGCGGTGGTAAGAGGGCTGCCCATAAATCCCAGCAAAAGGAGGATGAAGCGGTTGGGGGCGGATCCAAGACCTCATGCGCATGGAGAAGGCTATTTAAAAAATTCAGCGCCAAATGTTGGATAAACCAAGCTCCACATGCGCCAGATTCTTATCCCTTAACAAATTAAAAAAAGATAAACGCCGCGCCAAACATGGGAATTAATCCCATATGAATCGGCCCTATTTGGGGTCCCATTTAAGACTGCCCTATGGATAATAGCCACAATGGTGGACTTAGCTTAATTTGTTAAGCTTGTTGTGGACATTTGCAACGGAGACACTACATCTTATTTGTGGGACCCTATTGGCCTATGTAGTTGATATAGTGAAATGTAAACTACCCAATGTGTGTAAATCCTGGATTGTCGCCGGAGTGCTAGGTTTCTCCGATCACAGCCGAAGGAGATTGTACGCCAGTCGGGTCACACCCTTTCGTGAACTGGTGTAGTGAGCAATAACTAGGTTTTCTTGTGAAAGTATATTGTAATGTACTAGTGGAAATGTCACGAACCCGGAGACTTGCAATGGAAATCTAATATTGTCACTTGCATTATTTTTAGATTGATTACCCTCCTATGAAGTGTGATGCATATGAACCAACCTTGTGTGTCTTGTGATGCAGCTAGGTGGATGCAAATGTAGCTTTAGTGCCTTTGATGGATGCAACTCTAGATAGTGATAATAGATGCTCAGTGTTTGGTCCCTCATTATGGTATCATAACTTTATATTTATATGGTTCTCTTGATCTAATTTCGTAATTAACCTCGAAAAGGTGGATGACTAAAAATATGAAAAGCTCAAATGGCTAGAAAGTGTCCAAAAGTGGCGGGAAAGTGTAAAAAGGATAAGGGTGCCCCAAATGGGACCAATGCACATGGGGCACCCCAGTTAGAGACAAAATGATGCCAAATGGAAAAACTGACTGGGCGAGTACATGTGGGAAGTCGGCAGCGACTACATAAAGTAAAGTAAAATGGCCAAAAGACATAGGTTAATTAGTACTTTCTTCACTCAAAAACCATTAAATAGTAGTATGAGACTGGGACTAAATAATTCCCAAAGTGTGTGATTTTGTGACAACACTTGATCACTTTTATCTTTACTTTTTGCTCATTGTTCGTCTCCTCACCCCTCACCCTTTCACCAAAAGGGTGGGCATATAATCAAATCACCTCATGATCCCTCTCAGGCCACAATATCATTAATCAATATTGTAGACATCTAAAATGTTGACATGATTAATTACAATTAATTTGTCCCGCAAATATCCCAACATCACCCATACAATAATTAATCATGAGATTAATTATTATTATTTAATCCATTTTATCTTATTTACCCTTTATCATTTATTTTCATTTCATCATTAATCATCTTAATTCATCTAATATCCCATTTTCATCATTAATCCTTTAATTCATTAATAATATCCTATTATCCTATTTTAATCCTTCATTATCATTTTACTGGTTACCAAGAATCCCACTACCACGTCATGTAAGTCTTTTAGTCCTTCTCCTAGTTCTAAAGTTTCTAAGAATAATTCTACTTCAAATACTGCTCCTGCAAAATTATCTAAAGTAGCACCAAAGTCTTCTTCCCCATCCTCTTCTAAACCAATTACCACACATGTTAAAGAAAATCATACTCCCAATGTAACCACACCTTCGCCATGTAAAGATTCCATCACCCCTGAAACCTCAAATTCATTTGTCGTGATCCCATTTGATTATGTAGAATACGCGAGTAAAGCCAAGGTTCCGATCACAGAACTGGAGTATTTGCAAACACACCCTGCTAAATTTGATAGGTTGGTCAATGAAGTCTGTGTTGGTAGTACTAAAGTGTCAAGCTCAAACTCTAAAGGCCTACTCCCTGCACCATCGGCGCCACCTTCACAAAACACGTTAGCCTTTAGTGCCTCCAAAGATATCAAGTTAGAACCCTTCTACCTGTCACTCTTGATCAAAGGCTATCAGCTCAATAACTGCATCATAAATTTTGGAGCCTCCGATAATGTGATGCCCATGAAAGTCGTAAATTCCCTTGGACTTACCTTGACACGTGTGAATGGATCTTGCTATTCCATGGATTCCAAAGAAGTGTCATTGGTAGGAAGAATAAAGGATGCTCAAGTTGCTTTGGTTGACTTCCTAGAGAAGAAAGTGCTTCTCTCTATTTTAGTAGCTGACATTCTAGCTTCATTCAACATGCTCCTAAGTAGAAGCTTCTGCAGGGATTTAGGTGGTGAAATCAAAATGGACTGGTCCTCTGCAACCATCCCTGTGAAAGGGGAGATGAAGATGTTGTTGTTGGTGCGTAAGATGAAATACACAGTACAAAAATAAAACGATCCAAGGGCAAACATTTTGTTTCAAGGTATCCGTATAAGAAACTATTTCCTCACATTGGAGAGAGATGAAAATTTTCCTTTTCTCACCATGAAAGAAGAAGAGGAAATTTTTCTTATGGAGGATGAGATGCAAGAATTGTTCTGGCAGGAAAGACAGCTCATGGGTGGAGTAACATATTCAATAGATGAAGATTCATGTTGCATAATGGATGATTTGATGTTTTTTGAAGACTACATTGATGATGAATAAATACAAAATGATGAGTTCAGGATTTTTGTGAGTAATCTCTTTTCAGACTTTGATTTTTCAATCAATAATGGGATGGAGATATGTGAAGAAGCATAGACAGTTGAGGAATTGAATTCTCTCCCCAATTCAATAATGGATGAACATATGGAGGAGGCCAATTTCATTCTTGAAACCAAGGAGCATGATGATTACCATGAACATGATATGGATTTTGAGCTCAAAGGTGTGCCATTTCTAGAAAGCATGGACCTCTTCTCCTTATCGGAAGGGTTCATAAGGCAGAATTGTCCATACCTACATGAAAGAGAGCCTTGGGGAACACGAAGCATAGAAGAATCAAATGGAGTTGCTTCAAATGAATCATGGGAAGGTAAGGATCAAATTTATAAACTCTTTTGAAAACAAATATAAATATATGATGAATTTGGAAAAGCCATATGTGCAAGATATATTGAAAGTTGTAGAAGAAATTGAAAATCCTCAGCTTATCATTGAACTCTTGACTCAATCCATGGAGATACAAGACAAGTGTGAATCAACGAGGGCTCCTTGTTTCAATACACCAATGTTTGATGTGGAGATGAAGTAGTTAGATAGGTTGGATAACTTCCTCAATGGTGAGCACAAAATCGAAAACATGTCTATTTCTCCCACATTGCACAAGGAAGCTTGTGATTGTAAAAAATAAAAGTCCTTGGAGTCTCTTCAAAATTTTCTAATTTTAAAGGCAACAATTTCGTCATTGTGGGAGATGATAAAGAAAATACTGATCCAAATTGCATGGAAGAGAGTTGCCTGCGGAAAGAGCATTGGGGATATGTTCAAAATCAACTTGATCACATCTCTTTGGAAATTTCTGCAAATACAAAAAATGAATATGGTAATGAGAGGAGATCATAAGATTCAAACAAATTAAACAAATATTAGCCCTCAAATGATGATGAAATGTTCAAAGAAAGATCAATGTTATGGATAAGCACAAAAGATAGTCAACACTCTAGAAATGATCTCAAAGAACATAAAGGCAAGGGAATTTATGGGCAAAGGTTTGAGAAAAAAAAAGCTCATGTAGGCTCATTCCTATGAAGTACACAGACAATCATGAAATCACGTAGATTTAATAAGCATTTGAGGAAAGGATGCTACTTCCTTGAACTAGTCAACGGCTTCGCAAGACATCGACATTTTGTGTTACCTCTTCAGGGGTAAATCCTAAAAAGGAAAGTTCTTCAATGAAAGCGGGTTATCCCCCCGCCTTGTATCATAGGTGATTGTTAGGTGTGTGTTCCTTTGTGTTGTTTGTGTCTTTCCCTTTCCGTGTGTGTTGTGTGTTTTCCTTTGTTGTTTTTTGTTTTACATGTGTTTTCTTTATTGTTATCTTTCTCTTATAAATTGTACATGACTCTGCAAGGCTCAATGGATAAGGCACCGGTCAATGTATTATATGTTGATATTCCAGGATTCCTCATGTCATGTCTTCACTGCACTAAGTCCATAACATGTCCCCAAGCTAGAGCCAATTGTTTTCATGCAAATGTGCAACAAGAAGATTTCCAATTTTCAAGCATGACAACAATACCCATATGTCTAAATTTTCAAATTTTACCTTTACAAGACACCCCAAGTCTACCTATCCTTAACACCAAGCCTTACTCATTCCATGTAATGGTCCTCAATTGGATTTCCATATAATTCCCCTAGGTGATTTAGGAAATAAAATTTAGTCCCCCTAGGTGATTTTAGGAGCTTTTGGAGAATGTAATTTTTTTAGCAGTTTTGGGAAGGGCTACCACTGGCCTTCCCGGGACTAATGCACCCCCCCTGGAGTGGAAAAAAGGAGAAAAATTCAACATGGAGATTCATTCAAGTGCCAAGAACATCCGTGAAATATTTTGGGACATTTTGGAAATATTTGAAGGTTTTAGAGTTCGATTCAGCCTAAAATGGGTTTTCGGGCCTTAGGAAATAAACACCACGAATTTGAGTGATTGAGCTTCAAGAAAATATTCTGAGAGCTTCAAGAAGATTCAAGAGGCCAAAAAATTACCTATGTAATTTATTTTTCATGCCCTAAATGGTGGAAAAAGTGAAACATCTTGAAACATCATGCACTTCCGTCTAACTCAGTTTCTCTTATGCTCCACAATTGGTGGAAAAACTAAGGATCAAATTTTTATGTGATGAAGTAATAATTCATGATTAAAACCATCACCATTAAACTCATTGGGTGGTTTTTAGTCAAATTTATATAAAATTTCACCTCTAAACTCATTCAGGAGGTCGAGATATAGTCGTTGCAAGTTAGACCCAAGGTAAGATTTCTCGCATTAGTCATTTTTCAAGTGGACCTGTGTTAGCACCAGGAGGCTGGAAAGATTTCATGTCCCTTTCATCCCTTTAGAAAACTTAAATAGGGGACACAAAAATGTTCCCAGACCTACTTATTCCTTTTGGTCCTCCATACACCCGAAGACCCCCAGCTTCTAGTGCTTCCCCCAGGAGCTTCCCTGGAGCTCAAATCCTCACATCACGGATGATTTCACCAAGTGTCGCAACCAGGCGCGATGGGGAATTTGATGTCCCTTTCATCCCTTTAGAAAAGGACATAAGGGACACAAAAATGCACCCATCCATCATGCTTGATCATTTGGGATGAATATATATCAGACTTAGTCATTTTTAACTCCATTTCAGTTCATCCCCCACATTCTCTATACCCTGCCGAAAACTCTGGAAAAATGTCTTCATAACATCCTTTGCTCCATTACTCCCACTCAATCAGCTCTATAAAACCTTCCTCATACTAAAAACACAAGGATATCAAAGAGAAGAGGATTAGAAAATGAAGAACAAGAAAGAATGAAAAATGGTGAAGACGGAGTTTTTTTTCTGAAAACCCCCGTAGTCAAAGACAAAGAAATGCTTGCATTCTCTCAATCTAGTTCACGAATCGAGATGAAATTTTTTACAGAATTTCTCATTTTTCAAAATCATGATCAAGATGCAACAAATGGGAGGTCAAATGATGCTCTAAATTATTTATTTCATAAAAACCCCCATTCCAACCTCATGGTATAGCTCACATTCGTTAGATTTTTCCCATCAATCTTGAATTCGAGCTAAAAACTTGCACACAGACTCCAAATGAAAAATCTATCACAATGAATTAATTTCATCACAATTGGAGGAAAAAACTAGACCTGTAAATTTCAAGCTCCATTAATGGCCACTATGATGAGCTCCATGTCCGAAGCCACTACCAAGTGAAATTTTCAAATTTTATTTCCAAACATTCTGGTGGTTGAAAAATCAAGTGAAATTTGGAGGATAAGA
The DNA here is from genome assembly GCA_019776745.2 of Taxus chinensis. NCBI lineage: Eukaryota > Viridiplantae > Streptophyta > Pinopsida > Cupressales > Taxaceae > Taxus > Taxus chinensis. Next base: position 10,814,776 of record CM034147.1, read on the forward strand.
TCATGATGATGAGCCGAGTTTGAAAATATGTGTTCCATCACAAAATAAGCACCAAAAAATCCACTTTCCAAAAATAGTAATTTTTGCTATACAGACTTGTTATGTTTGTAAAATCATCATCAAAATTGGTTTGGCAAAGGTTATGTGCATGAAGATCATCAAGAAGTTAAAATGATTATCGAGAGCATAAAATAAAAAAAACACTTACTAAAAATAGTAATTTCTCTATATACAGGTGCTTACTAAAAATAGTAAGTCACTCCAAAAGTGGTTGGGGTGAAGGTATGTGCACAGGAGTGAATGAAGAAGTTCATCACATCAGGATGGTCAAGAAGAGGAAAAATCACCTCTTACCAAAAATAGTAAGTCTCCCATCTGGGCACTTACTATTAATGGTAAGTCACACTCAAAGGATCAATTTTAGCACAATGGGACATAGAGGGATGATCATTTAGGTCAACATCATCATTCAGGATGATCATAGGAATTTCTCACAGGGCATTTGAGATTCCATCTCAGGGAACTCAAAAATGTCTTTCGACACTCACTTCATGGTTCAAGGCACATGTATATCATGTGTAGGGTGGAAGTTGTAGTTATTGGTGAAAAAATTTCATTCAACTTGGAAAGATCAGTTATGAGTTCCTATCTCTTTAGAAAGGATCTTTATGAAGTCAGTGTTCATGGTCATTAGCGAAGTCATTTAACAACTGTTTTTGAACACTTAACCAAGGTGTCCTTGAACATCCAAAGGAGATTCTTGGGCTGAAAATATTTTAGGGATTCAAAGATCGTCACATTGGGAAATTTTATCAAGCCATCTGGAAGGAACTATGGACTTCATCGGAGGAAGGTATTTTGTCATCAACATCATTCTTCCCCCCTTCTTCTTCCTGTCTCTCTCTCCTCTCTTCCTCACCCCAACTTTCTCTCTCTTCAAATGTTCTAATCCTTCATTGGGGTTTGCACTTTTTGATATGCCTTTAAGTTATTCGAAAAAAACAACTTTAGAAACATAATGTAAATTAAGTCACCTTGATTATATAAAAGGGACTTAATATTTTCTTAGGAATATCAAGAGTCTAAAGTTAGAAAAAGGCATATGAAGTGTCATTAGGAAGATGAAGAGGCATCTCTCTTCTATAAATTGTAATGAACCCCTCATTTGGGTTCCTTCTTAGTTGGTTGTCAACTTGTAATCTCATGAGAGAGTAATTCTTGTGAAGGAACAAAGAGAGCTAAAATTCTTCTATTTTCCCACTCTTGCATTCGTCTATTTTTGTTATGTACAATTTATACTCAAGCATCAATACAAGAAGGAGTTTATAGCCTTTTTTAACTGAGGGATTTACTGATTCTTTGTGCTCATAAGTCCTAATTGGTCTTGTTTCCATTTGCAAGGTTGTTTTTTCTTAAATTTAATGTGTGTTGGAAATTTCTAATTAATGGTGTGGGACTCTAATTTTCTACCCACAACATTAATCCCCTCCTTTCTTTTTCTCTCTACTTTCCCCTTCTCTTGCAAAGTATTCTCTAGTAATAAATTTTTAGCTTTTCCACAGGGTCAATGGAGTTCCCCTATTGGATCCCTAGTCAAAAAACCACCACAGAAATCATTTTTCACGTGCATGTAAACATGAAAGCTACATCGTTTAAGTAGAGGGACTTAGATTCCCAGAGCATTAGCAAGAAACCCACAAATTTGTCCACCTGATAAATTTTCTCACCAACAGTTTTTGGTGCCCACAGTGGGGAAGATTTAGTAACATCTGTACCTCAAAAATGACCTAGAAAAATACAAAAAAAATTGAAAAATCAAAAATTCAAATTTGAAAAATCACCCAAGCCTTATGTCTTCAAACCATGGCTATTTCTGGCAATCCTCCTATTGAAATACCTGAGTTACTTTTCCACATTCAAGAAGATATTGCTTCATATTTGCATGAGGCTATTTGGCATAATAGGAAAAGTTTCACCCAATACTTCATTGCCATGAGAGTACTTGACCTCGAAGAAGAACACGTTGCTGAATTAGAAAGACAAAGAAATATTCAGGCACCGAAAAGAAGAGTATAGATTTTCAAGCTGGCGGATAGAAGGTACACCCAACAACAAAGACAAGGAGGACAAACTGATCCATCTTTGAAGAACTTCAAAGAAGACAAGAGCTGCTCAGAAATATGAGGTCTCCCCTTCATCAAGAAACTGGTCCCATTGGGAGTCCAAGTGTTGTCAATCCATTAGATGTTGAGTTTCCATACATCAACAAGAATCTTGAAGATTTCATTAACGTAGAGACTGAAGAAGAAGCTAGAGAAAGATAAGCAAGAGCTGAAGCAGAAATAAGAGCTCAAATTGAAGAGATTGAAAGAGCTCAAGCTGAAGCAGACACAAGAGCAGCAGTTGAAGCCGCAGCCTTAGAAAGGTTGGAAGCTATAATTAGGAATGGAATGATGGATTGTGTCTGTGAAGAATGTTGACCAAATGTACCATTGGGTGGAAATACCGCCCCACTTTCCCTTCCTCAACCACTCCACAAGCTACCAAAAGACTTGAGAAAAAACTTCCAAAAATTCACAGGGGACGGTTCTCAAATTCCCAAAGAGCATGTAGTAGCATTCATCACCGCTTGCAGTGTGTTAAACATTGAACACGAAGATGTGTCAGTCAGACTCTTCGTGGAGTCACTTAAGGAAAAAGCTACCGAATGGTTCTATATGTTGCCCCCAAGGTATATCACTTGTTGGGAAGACATAAGAAGCGAATTTGAACATAGGTTCAAATCCATGAAATACTGTCAGGATGTCTTGGTACAGTTGGTGCAAATGAAGAAAGAAGCTTCTTAATCAATGAGAGACTTCATGGTAAAATACAATAGGATAATCAGAAGAATCCCTGAAGATGTTGTGCCTTCTTAGAATAATTTGAAAATATTATTCATCAATGCCTTGTCATCGGAAGTTGGTTTCTTCCTCAGAAGATCCTAACCCAAGGATTTGAAGGAAGCACGTGACTTCACGATCGAGACTGAAGATGATCTGATCTCGTCTGGCAAAGTGAAAGGCCTTAATGGAAAATGAAAAGGTCAGAGTTCGAGCTGAATGACCATGAACCAAATGTTCCAGAAGATGGAAAATGACTTGGTTTCCATGAAGAAACAATTGTCTCAAATATCCATGTGGAATGCTCCAAGGGATCATAAATCCTTTGAACCAGAAGATAATCACCTCGCCTCCCCATAGGATTTCTCTCGAAGCACATCCATTCAATGCTACGTGTGATGCATTGATGAACCAAAGAAGAAGAACAATGTGATGATGGAGACTACCTTAAGGTCAAAGAAGTCAATGGAAAAACTCAAAATCACCTTATTGAGTATGTTGAAGGAAATGAAGATGATGATGATGAAGAATCTCCAAGCTTCTCATGTGTGGTGTTCATACGGGCTCAATCAAAGAAAGGCATCTTCATCTTCAATAGATGCAACGAAGAAGAAGAAAGAAGATCCTCCCATTGTAATTCCACAAAATAAGATCATCAACAGAAGGTTTCAGCTACCACCATCAATGGACTCAACCAAAGAAAAACTAGATCTACTAGTTAGCAAGAATCCCACTGCCACATCAAGTCAGTCTTCTAGTCCTTCCCCTAGTCCTAAAGTTTCTATGAATAATTCTGCTTCAAACGCTACTCTTGCAAAATCATATAAAGTAGCACCAAAGTTTTCTTCCCCATCCTCTTCTAAACCAGTTACCACACATATTAAACAAAATCATATTCCAAAGGTAGCCTCATATTCACCATGTAAATATTCCATCACCCCCAGAACCTCAAATTCATCTGCCGTGATCCCATTTGATTATGTAGAATACACGAGTAAAGTCAAGGTTTTGATCACAGTACTGGAGTATTTACAAACACACCCTACTCAATTTTATAGGTTGGTCAATGTAGTCCATCGTGGTAGTACCAAAGTTTTAATCTCAAATTCTAAAGGCCTACTCCACGCACCATCCACACCACCTTCAAAAAACATGTTAGCCCTTAGTGCCTCCAAAAATAACAAGGTAGAACCCTTCTACCTATCACTCTTGATCAAAGGCTATCAACTCAATAACTGCATCATAGATTTTGGGGCCTCTTGATATGTGATGCCCATAAAAGTCACAAATGCCATTGGACTTACCTTGACATGTGTGAATGGATCTTGTTATTCGATGGAATCCAAAGAAGTGTCATTGGTAGGTAGAATAAAGGATGCTCAAGTTTCTTTGGTTGACTTCCTAGAGAAGAAAGTGCTTCTTGCTCTTTTGGTAGCTAACATTCCATCTTCATTCAGCATGCTCGTAAGCAGAAGCTTCTGCAGGGATTTAGGTGGTGAAATCAAAATGGACTGGTCCTCTGCAACCATCCCTGTGAAAGGGGAGATGAAGAAGTTGTTGTTAGTGTGTAAGATGAAATACACATTACAAAAATCAAACAATCCAAGGGAAAACATTTTGTTTCAAGGTAGTCGTATAGGAAACTATTTCCTCACATTGGAGAGAGATGAAAATTTGCCTTTTCTCACCATGAAAGAAGAGGAAATTTTTCTTATGGAGGATGAGATGCAAGAATTATTCTGGCAGGAAAGACAACTCATGGGTGGAGTAACATATTCAATAGATGAAGATTCATGTTACATAATGGATGATTTGATGTTTTCTGAAGACTACATTGATGATGAATAAATACAAAATGATGAGTTCAGGATTTTCGTGAGTAATCTCTTTTCAAACTTTGATTTTTCAATCAATAATGGGATGGAGATATGTGAAGAAACATAGACAGTTGAGGAATCAAATTCTCCTCCCTGATTCACTCATGGATGAACATATGGATGAGGCCAATTTCATTCTCGAAACCAAGGAGCGGGATGATTACCATGAGGACGATATGGATTTTGAGCTCGAAGGTGTGCCATTTCCACAAACCATGGACCTCTTCTCCTTATTGGAAGGGTTCATAAGGAAAAATTGTCCATACCTACATGAAAGAGAGCCTTGGGGAACATGAAGCACAGAAGAATCAAATGGAGTTGCTTCGAATGAATCATGGGAAGGTAAGGATCAGATTTTTTACCACTCCTCCTAGTCATAATCCAGAAACTCTTTTGAAAACAAAGATGAATCTATTATCATCGCATTAATTCATATCCTCTTCTAATACATTCAATTGAACACTTGATCAACTTTCTCATGCATGTTGTAAGACAATAGCACCTATTACAATTGTGTGACCTTGGTCTATCATCACCTCCAACATCCCAGCACCATTCTCCTCCTAAATATCCACACACTTTAACCCACTTAATCAACTTGTGGTGAATACCCTTGGGTGCATCTTTTGACACTCTAGCCAATGTAATCACTACACTCATTTCCATCCTCCCATCAAGCCATTGGTGATTCTTAACCCCTTAATAGTTCTCAAGACAGTGGAATCTCTTTATGAAAAAAAATCCAAATATCAAAATGCAAAAAAACATATCAAAACTAAAAATATCAAACAAAATCCACCTCAAGACTCTCTCTAGGGGTGTTTCTAGCAACTCTACAGGTGCTCTAGACACTTGGTTGGTTGTAGAGAAATGTTGTGATAAGAATCAGATGTATATTCGTTAGGGCTATGGATGTCTAGCTAGCAGCAGAGAAATGAACAGCTTAACCTTACATTCACCTTCCATAAACCTACTTGACTTAATTGCTCCCTATACATTGACTAGTTGATCTTCACATCCTACCCATTAAGTCTTCACTTCAAGCGGTAATTAACCATCATAATCACACACACTTTGATCTTGCAAAGGCACAGGGCTCGCATGTTGCCAGGTGTTGTTTAGATCTTGGTCATACTTTTGTTTTAGTTTAACTCTTTCCTTATAACATGTGTTGTTTGGATCATATTTTGTTCCTCGCTAATGTTATTTTCCTTCCATCCATCACATTCACCTCATTTTCCCCTTAGGATCGAACATCCATGGGAAGATAATGATATTTTCCTTTCATCCAATCCTCATCATGTCCCTTTTCAACTATCATCATCATGACTGGGGGAAACCTTATTATCATCTGTTGGAGGCATTATCCATTTTAGATACCCCTAACTACCCATCCTACCCTACACCTAAGGATAAATCAAACCCATTCATCTATCCACACACACCACCCTACTTTACACTTGGGAGCCCACCACATCTATCTAGTTTATCATCTTGGGGGCCTATCTTATCATCTTCCATATCCCCCATCTTATCCTTTTCCTCGTCACTAATATTCTCTATCTATCTCTCATCTTGCATCTCATCTAATCTTAACCTATCAATCAATCCCTACCTTATCGAACCTATCCAATTTCCCTCAATCCTTCTCTTTCATCCTACCCCAAACACACTTTGGGACTTCTAGGAGAAATTCACATCCCACATTTCATCCCTTCCCATCCCCCCATGAGTTATCCCATCCTAAATCCTTTCATTTTATATAATCTCAGTCATTCCCCTCCATCCAAAATCCAAAATATTAACATCCAACATCAAATAATCTATCATCCCCAAAATCCAAAATCTTAACATCCAACATCCAACATTCAAAAAATCTAAAAATCTAAACATTCATAAAATCCAAAATCTAAAAATCAAAACAATCCAAAATCCAAAATCTCCAAATCCAACATCCAAAATCCAAAATCCAAAAATTCAACATCTAAAAATTAAAAAAATCCAAAATCCAAAATCTCCATATCCAACATCCAAAATCCAAAATCCAAAAATCCAACATCAAATAATGTAAACATTACAAATCTAAAATTTAAAAATCAAACATTCAAAAATCCAAACATTCACAAAAAAAATGCACTATGTGTGTTTTTGCTTTTGTGTGTTTGTTTGTTTGTCTGCATTTTCATTTTGGCCGATGATATGAGGCCACTTTTGTTTCTTTTTATTTTACACGGACTGATGATATGAGGCCCATTTTGTTTATTTTTCTTTTTATTGGTCCAATGATATGAGGACCATATTTTTGTATTAATATGTCCAATGATATGAAGACAGAGGCATTTAGCAATTCAGTGACCACGGTCTTTATACCCCGGTGCATCTTTCTCTATGTCACATTCATAACACTACTAATGATGATAATAGTAGGCACTTTATGGTAGCACACCCTCTTCTATCATCCTATTTTACCCTTATCATCATTCACACCTAACCCTCGTCTTTAAAAAACTAATAACTAACATCCTCATCCTCCTATCCACTCAATACTTTCATCAATCAAGCAATTTCCACATCCAAAATCCTCACCCCCTAACTGGGGCATCTCAACATCTAACATCTTCAAATCTAACATCTAAAAAATCCAACATCCTCAAATCCTCAAATCCTACCCCCTTGACCAAGGCATCTCAACATTTAACATCCTCAAATCTAAAATCTAAAAATCCAACATCCTCAATATCCTTAAATCCTACCCCCTTGAATGGGACATCATCAAATCTACCATCATTAAATCCAACATCATATAATCCACAAATCCTCAAAACCTTACCCCTTGACTGAGGCATCCTTAAATATAAATCCTAAATCTTCACCCTTTTCATACATTGTTGACCGGGGCATCCTCAAATCTAAGTCCTAAATCTCCGCCCTTGTCATACATCGTTGACTGGGGCATCCTTAAAATCTAAAATCCTCTAAATCTCCACCCCTTGACTGGGGCATCCTACAATCCAAAATCCAAGATCTCCTAATCCTCTCATCCTCTCTCCTAATATTCTAATCCTCGTCCTATAAATCCTCTCATCCTCATCCTCAAACTCCTCAAATCTTCTAATCCTCTAATCCCCGTCCTCAAAATCCTCAAATCCTCTCACCCTCTGATCCTCTCTCATCCACTAACTTAAAACATCTCCTCTTTTTGAGCGGTTACCCACCTCGTTTCCTCCCTACCTAACCCCTCGAGGGGGCATCACATCACCATCTTAACATCTTTTCTTATTTTTCTTTGAACGTTCATTGTTACACAATAACCATTCAAAGAGGGGCAAAATGTAGACATCTAAAATGTCGACATGATTAATTGATATTAATCTATCCCGCAAATATCCCAACATCACCCATATAATAATTAATTATGAGATTAATTATTATTATTTAATCTATTTTTTCTTATTTACCCTTTCTCATTATTTATAATTTCATCATTAATCATTTTAATACATCCAATATCCCATTTTCATCATTAATCTTTTAATAAATTAATAATATCATATTATCATTTTATAGGTATTAAATATTCCTACACCTCACCTACTACCTACCCTACACATCTCTACACCTAGCCTTTCCATGTAACCTCACCCATAATCATCATTAATCAACCTAATCTAATCCTAATCTAATCACATCCTCACACCTCTAAATCTAGAAGCATCTCTAACCTTCTCCTTCCATTGAATTAAGCTTCTTCCCTCCATAGAATTTAAATTCAAATTCCAGAATCCTCCAAATCTATAATCCTCCATTCCTCTTATCAATTCTCGACCCTTGATCCAAATCCAAGATGGATTCATCCTAGCCATTGAATCCTCCACTCCTCAGTTATAAATTTAGCTCTCGTCCTCCATGAGATCCATCTTGACAATCCACATAAAAACTCTGTTATTTTTTTCATCAATCATCCATTTTATCTTCAATCAATCCATTATTCATCCACAATCCATCATGTGTTTCCCAAGTGTCTCCAAAATATAAATCAATCAAGTTCAATCCAATCCCCATCTAAGAGATAATCCAACACATCAAAGGAGGAGCTTTGTAACTTGTAGGTAAGTGCAGGTATTTTTCTTCTCTCTCATTTCCATCTATTGCTCTATCTGAGATTTTTTTCAGAATATTAGATTAGGGAAGCAATTTAGTTATTTTTTCACATTTTCATAGCTAATCTTTTCTTGCATTACATATATCCTTGTCATATCACTATTACAATCTCTTTCTTTGATTCTATTCAAAGTAAAGGAACAAAATCACTCATATTAAACACTCGAACATTTTCTATTATTTCAAATGTATTCCTGCCAATGACCTAATCTAGGGGGAAAATGCAAAAAACCTCTCCATGGAGAGTCTAATAAGGATAACAACATCAAAGTAACCTTCTATCATTTCAAATCAAATCAATCAATCAGTGCAACAAGCATAATTTACTATCTCTCACAGATGACCTAACTTGGGAGCTACATCAAAATTACCATCACTCCTAAATGACCTAACTTGGGAGTCACTTGAATTTTCTATCGCTTCCAGATGACCTAACATGGAAGCCATCTAGCACATACAAATCAGGACACCCGTGGAGTGGGGGAAATGAGACGTTATTACCTTTCCTATACTGCTCCTATATGGGTTCTTCAATACGGAACTAAACACATAACTACATTTGGTATCTATTCGTCTGCAGTGGTTGGACCTTTTAGGGATTTATTCATGGATGAAGAGTAAAACGAGACCTCTCTCCCGAACACTCTTCCTCTAGTGGCAGGATGCCCAAATCCTTCTATTTACAAACAAAATCAGGTTGGGAATTGACCACTCCATACCTCTTCAATCTCAATTGGAAACAATCACAATCTCCAAAATCTACAAATCATTTCAATGTTTTCTCCAAGTGATCCTTACAATGGTTTTCTATCTCTATTTATGCCACATGGATCGACGTGATGATCCATGGTTCGCCATGCTACAAGTTATTGCATTATTCACGCACCTTTGTAATTTAGATTCTCCAGACTTCTCACAGGTATGTTTCTTTACTTCCTTTACACTACTTGATAAATAGAAAATTACGCACATATTACTATTTTACTATACTGTCAAGTATGTTGTTATATGCATGGATCTTGAGAAGTATTCACTGGAGACACGGTCCCTAGTCCATCCACTTATTTGAATTGATTTCTATTTTCTTTCTATCTCACATTTGTCATTGCTACACCCAGTCTTGGTCAAGTCGTAGGGATCCATGTTTGTCATTCTTTTCACATTTTTCCTCATTTATTCCTGGACACTAGTGCCCACTCTGGGTGCGCATGTCCCCTTTGTTCTTTTCACTTATTTTGGCATTTGTGGTCGGCCTTTTTGGTTTTCTCATCCTTATCTCGAGGTCGTAGTCAATATGTCGTATCACTAGTGTCAAAATTCAAATAAGAAATCCCTATATATACACAACATACATATTATTATATGGGCGGAAAATTCTAAAGGGCAACCATATCTACATACTATCAAAGGGACTGCATTTTTTGGTTGATTACTCTACATACACTACACAAGAAGCGGAAGTGTTGAATTCCATCTCACACATTTACATTTTATCTATATTTAGCCCACTATTTTGGCATCATTGGTGTAAGGTAAACCCAAGGACACTATTTCACACACAAACACATAGAACTACATGGAGTCTGGAATGTAGTGCAGCGCTTAGTCATAAGTTCATCCTTCGGATGACCATCGGGGTCAACCTGACTCCACATATTGAATTTTTCATTCCAATTTGATGTTTTTGTGAGCTTGTGCAAGTAGCCAGTGTTTGTGTTGCAAGTTACAGGTACCTTGGTGATCCAAATGTGGCATATAAGCGACCAACAATGAATAAGTGTGAAACCCTAGTGAGACAGGAAAAAGAATATTCTGAGCATTTGTGTAGTCACCATTGCTTAGGAGTGGTCTCTGACACCCTCACCCTATCCTTGGCACCTATGTCCAACTCCATCCATAGATTCCAAAATTGGTATCAAACATTTCTGACACTCTACCCACCTTGTTCATCAATTACCCCAGTTCAGATCTATTCCAGAATAAGTGAAAATCAGATAAGCACCCTATCTCTTATATTTGCTTATATGGTTGCATCTTTAGATTGTTTAGCATTTGTATTTTGTTATATATTATCATAGTAGTGACTGTGAAATTAGATTTAATAATAATTATATTTTTGTTAAATCAACTACGATGTGTTTGATTTTGAGGAGGTTGGTTTACCAAGAAAAACACAAAAAGAGAAACAAGATATAAGAGAGTCCAGAGAAGAGAGGAAAGAGTAAGTGGAAGAAGTTTGAACATCAAATAATAGACGACACAAAACACCATTTAACATGCTATAATAGGATTGATATTTTACATTGATATAAGATTCATTAAGCAGGGAAATTACCAAGATTCTTCTTTTTCTTTATCTCCTTCCAACCTAGATTTGTAAAATGTTTTAGAGTGACCTTAAATAAATTGGACCACAGATGAGTTTCAAAGCAAGTGGCTGAGAAATAAAATAAGAGATTAGAAGCAATTTTGTTTCCTAAAATTTGGAAAGGAAGAGAGTCACCTCATGTATTTATTAATCCCACATGTGTCATACCACTAAATCAACAATGATAATTATATCGAACTGTGCACCCTTACCAATGTATCTTCGGAGACATCTAATAAAATTAGAAAAATACAAAGAAGATTAACATGGCCTTTACACAAGGATGACACACATAAATCAAGAAATGGTCTATTTTTTTAATTACATTTATCTTATTTTAGGCCTCGTGGTTTCTATTTTTCCTTTTTTTAATTATCCATGTAGAGAAATTGCCAAACGATTAATGAGATTCGTAATAGAGATGGAGTCCATCCACATCATCTTTCTCTCTCACCAATTATGTTTAATTCCATATTTAAATTATTATTTTTAATTTAGACAAGCATCATATATATATCAAAATGTTTGTATGTCATCAAGGGCTTGAAAACCCCATATATCAACAATATACATCATCAGAAAAGGCTTCAAATGAGCCTCATATATCAAAATCATATATACAAAAAACTACTGAGTAAGTTGGATGTTCATCAAATGAACACTCCCTCCTGCATTACTCCCCTAAGCTCCATCTGACCCTCTGTCTGGTCCTCCCTTTGGACCTCGCAGTGGATAACCCAGGCTCTTAGCACTACCTAATGGAGTTGTTTATCACCGCGTTAAAAACATTGTATAACAAGGCTCATATGACAACCTACTTCACACTATCTCCTCATAGTAGCACAACTCCTCGCACAGTTCCTGGTAGTGGGTGATACCCACACTACCTAGATGGTCCCATCTGTTTGACTAGGGTCTGAGCATGAGCAGCCTGTAGCTTAGCCCTTGAAAAGGAAATACCTATGTCACCCCGAAAGCCTTTCACAAGGCCTCCATGTCCTACATGTACCTATCCCTGTTACCTCTAGCCTTTGTGAGCTCTGCCTACATAACAATGAGTTGCTAGGCTCAGCCCATATCTCTAACCAGTAATTATTTCCTGCTGAGCCAACAACGTGGCCTACTCAAACTCCAATAATACCACTCGATCCTCGTCATCTCCACCACTCACCATCTCCACCCTCACCACCACCATCCAGCCTCTTGAGGTATAACCTCTACACGATCCTGTACCCAACTTTAAAACCCATCCACCTGCCCCTGTTATTATGTTGCATAGGCCTTAGTCACCCCAACATCATCATCTAACACTATTACTCCATAGTGCATCCACCCTCACCTCCACCCCCACCCTCTTCTCTTATCCGCCATATCCACTACTTCCCAAATAATAAGAAGTGCCACTTCAGTTATTTACATCATCATGTCGATAAACCATTGCTACCTATGACACATCCTGTATCAAACAAAATTGTCATCAAACATGACATAACTGGATAAAATCCCACTGATCCTCCCTCCACCCCCATGCCCATTTATCCTTCTATTATTCCCTCAACTCCCCCTCTACACTAAGCCATACTAGGAAACATGTATACATCCTCCAAATAACATCCCCACCCTATAAACTAGTTAAACATTTCTTGTAATAAGACTTGCCTCAAACATGCCCATGAGCTGCAAAATCTGATCACCATCTCATAAAACCAATCAGTTATAAGAAATTCACCCATAAATTCCAAGCCACTCCTCTTGGTTAAACCACTGCAATGTGCTCGTAGACCCAACACTCAAGCAAAAATGATACATTCACCCCAAACATTTGTCTAGTTCTCCATGACCATAACTCCATATACACATGTGCCAACAAAGTCGGGGGCCAAGAAAACATTGTCCCATAAACCAACATATCTACCACTACCCCTATCAACATCCATGAGAATCTCCCTCTGACTGAATCCAGTAAGATGTCACAACTAATCCCCATCATCATCATAGTCACTAATGCCCTACCCTCCCCATCATCATTGTATAGGGCTCTATATGAAAAAACCTTTGAAGTATACACTACGTCTCCTCCATCATCACCATATGAAGTCTACATTGTTGCACCTTAACCAACCTCGTCAATCACATAAATATGCTCGCCATGTATCAGTAAACATAATATCCGATGGACATCCTCTAAAGTGACCATCATCTCTCCAATAGGCAACAAAAATGTGCCTTTTATATGGTCCCATCTCTCAAATAGTACCAACAGTAAACCCATGTCCTTGTGGATACGTACGTAGTGGCATATCCCACCCAATCTAATTACCTCCAAGTGAGCCTAATCATCATGTGATAAAAAAGCTCAGACATCATCAAGTATCTTCGGGACCATGTCCTATGTGGTCAATCTCTCGTGAGCTTGCATCCAAAAATTAAATAATGAACAAAAATCAATCTCAATCTAGAAACAATTGATAAAAATTCAATAAAATCATAACATCTTTAGAATCAAAAACGATTCTAGCCGAATTGTTGACGACCTAATCAAAATCACCAGCTACGCATAAATCACCAACTTAATACGAAATCGCTAGCGGTTTCTTCAGCGATTCCAATTTTTTGAAAAAAAATCTTAAGTACATCACCTTCCTCAGCATGTGTCGACATCCATCCCCTTTGCACATCTCCAGCTACCTCCATCTCAACCAAATTAGCAAAAAAATTATCAAATTAGGTTTCTTAAGGCTCTCAAGATTCTTAAGTTGCAATGACCAAATGAGCCTCCAAATCAACTATTTATATCGATTTTTTGTTGCCCACCCGATCAAAGGTGATTGGGCTAATTACTAACGATTTATGCCAAATCGCTAGCAATTCCCTCCTTTTTATCCAAAACATCATTAAATGGCCTCTGAGCCTAGTCAAACCATGGCTTTCATCATTCCTTGCCAAAATTACACATTTTAAAAATATGTGCTTCCTTTTGGGGCTCCGAGACCCTTTATGAAATCAAAAAAATAATCAATCTATATCAAGCCTACCTTTATCAAATCCATTTCATATTTCACAACCATTAGGGAAACATTTTCCTTATCAGCGTCAAGTCATATGTCTATAAGACACAAACCCATTGGTTCTTCTATCACTTGACTTCCCGTAATCCCACCTTTGTGGCAACATCCTTTATTTCAAGTCATGCATCTCCTGAATACATCTATGATACCCATCACATTTTTTCTTCTTATGAGTCATACGTCTCATAGGTTGTAGAACCCCTTGGTTCCCCTATCACTCGACTCTCTAGTCGCGCAAGTCCACCTTTGTGGCGATTTGTTTTCATGCCTAATATTGGGGCATCTTAAATCAAAACATGCAATCATACACACCTATCTCATTCAACAACCTTTTCAAACTCGTGATCATTGCACTTCATCATAACGACCCCCAGTTTGAGGGGGGCCACCTATCCAACACAAATATGACCATTTCATTCATTTTTTTTCTGAATTTTCCATCACAAACCATTTGTAAAAAGGGACAAATGTAGACACCTATTTCCTATCTATACCCCTCACACCCTCATTCGAAATCCATAAACCTATATCATTATTCTAGACCATCACTCCACCCCCTGTAAAATCATGTTTTACCCCACCGTAAAACCTATTTACCTATCCCAAACCACCCTAGCCACCCTTAACCTATCTAAACCTATTTTTACCCTCACCACCCAACCTATTAACCTCCCAAAAACCTCCCCAACCATTTACAATCAAATCAAACCTGAAAACCCTATTTGGAAGTGGTTGAAACCACTTCCAAGTGGGTTTCCCCACTTTTCTTGGATCGCCAACAATTCTAACAGAATCACCTACGATTATAAATAAATCACAAAACCTCTTTGAAATGGATCATTAGCCCTCCTTAACAAAGCTTTGTTGTGTTCAATACCAAGATGACACCACTACCAACATCTAGACACATTCAACACCTGTGTTTATCGTTGGAGCATCCACAAATCTCAATAAGGATTCCTAGAGTTTGTCCATCCATTTACCCATTCAAAGTAAGTATATCTATCTCAATTACATTCCTAATTCTCTCAATACTAATTATTATTCCAAATCAATTATTAGATTAATCATCTGGCATTTAATCTATCTATTAAAGAATTAATCATTTTATCAGCAATCGCCAACGATTCTATCTGAATCACCAGTGATTCTATCCAAATTGCCAACGATCCTTGCCATTCTATCATTGTAATCACATTTACATACTTTCAGTCATTTTATCACTTTGTTTATGTCTAATAATCTTGTTTTCAAGATGTGTCTCCCTGTAGATAATAGTGTCAGGTGAATCACATCCCATTACTAGTACCTACGATCTTCCAATCATGAAATAAACCTTAGTTTAGGAGCATATTGATATCATACATGAAATTAGCCTTTGCGTCATTACCTTAATGCCTGTAATATAAGACATAAAAGGCCAACTCAAAATCATACAAGAAAAATGGTACACTGACGAGCAGTTTTGGTTCGACTACTTCTTTGAGTTCGAGTTCGTCGTAGCCTTCGCTTGAGCCACCTATCAAGTAGAAAATGATCTCTCTATCCCCCTTGAATTCTAGTCATTCCTTGTATTATCAATTATATTATTATCACAATCAATAAATTTTAAAAAAGAGTTGAGACAATTTGAGGAAGCCCATTGGTTCATGGGATTGTCCTTTGTCGAGCAACTAGTCAAATCTCTATCTAATATCTATCTTGTTTAATTGTTTGTGCATACAGGTTCCCTCATTCGCTAGAAAGAGTCTCTCAAAAATTTGACATCCATTAATCCCAACATTGCATTGTCAGCACAAGTATCATTAAACCCTATTGTCTTCTAAGTTTTTTGGTGTTTCTCATTATAATAGACAAACCGAAAATCACCACAAACACTCCAATTTTTTATTTCATTTTACATGCAATAGCAAACCCTTCCACCTTTAAAGTTTATCATTAAAGAAACTATGGGGATATGTAGGTCTTACCTCATTAACAAAATGAAACATGGGCTCCTTACCTCCTCTGTTACCACAAAACTCTACCCTCCTCCTCACTCCCATTGGTGTTACAACATTTAATATTTTAGAAACTATCATACATGTTTTCCTCTATATACCTGCCAAACAAATGAAACCATTAGAAGGGTGATCATTTATTTATTTTTAGGAAATTGTCAGACATGTCAACTTCATTCTAATAAATGAAATGAGTTTTGTTGGGCCACAATTAATCACTCATACTGACCTCCGACTTTGAGAAGTTTTTCCACACAAAAAATTGACACCCTTTGAGGGATGGACAATCATTTTTGTTGGGGACCTAAAGAAACTTCATCCTATCTGAGACATGCCCCTATATGCAACATTTGCATGGATCTACCTTTTGGAAAGGCTTTAAGATATCTATCACTATGTGAACTATTTTGTGTTAAAAGGGATCACACCCGTTGTAGGTTTCCTTCTGCATGTTGTTCCTTAATATTCAAAATGTAGAATAATATTTTTATGATTAGAAAACATTCATGGGTCATTCTGGCTCATTTCTATTTGCTAAAGAGAAAAAATAATTATTGGATTTGCCCCTCTTGTTCACAAAAGACCAACTTGGTCAACTCACACAACAGGACAATATTGAGATCCTTAGTTGTGTCAGTACCTCTTTGTAATACCTTGTACACAAGGAAAATGTCCACAATAGATAATTATGATGATAAGGTATAGCTTAGATTGATTCTATGCATTGGATAAAAGGTGAAGGATATAGAAAACGTGTGGTTCGAGGTTGGTTTGGTCAACAAAGTGATTGGCCGCATCAATTCATGTACTATTTGTAGCCCCAAAAAACTAGATTACTTGTGGTTATCAATTTTGAAAGATGCATTAGACCAAAAAGGAATATTGAAGAGCCCTTGCACATTCCAGTGCCCCTAAATTCCTATAGAAAGTAAAGACAATTACCAATGTAAATGGCTTGGGCCCTTATCATACATAAAACAAGGGGACTGACTATAGATAGAGTAAATTTTGACATAGGAGATATAAAACATCAAGATCTAACATTCAAATTATTCTATAAAATTTGAAGCCTCAAAGAGCTTTGCATTTTTCCTTCCTCTTTTGAGCAGTACTAAAAAATGTCTCTAGGTTCTTGCGTCCACCATCATAAGAACGAATAGGAAAGTATATCATCATTTCATCCTTAAAGTGACTCAGAAAATTGCACTGCATCCACGTCTTCCTTTTATGAGACATAATCCACTGAAAATAAGCAATTTTGTAATTTTTATATGCCTCTTATAATTTTTTAGAGAACTTATACATGTAAGTTACTCTCTTATTTTAACTTTTTTATTGATTTTCTACTTTTGTTGGTTTTTTTTAAATATTCATATTGTAAACACCAATTTTTGGTATCGCTACCCCTCACCCCGCGTGCACTCTCCATCGTCATTTTCTACATACATACCTCTCTTCTCATCCGAATTCGCTTCTTCCCTCCTAAATTCAATTTATCCCACTTATCATTATTTCCCATTATTAATCATATCTAATTAATTATAATCCCCATTTAATTCATTTTCCTCCCTAAATCCTCTATTTTATCCTTCAAAGGCCGTCATTTAATAAATTCACCTTCCCTTTGCCTTTATTTAATGTTTTTCACCTCCCACCTACCAATTTATCCTTCCTATGAAACCCTAGCTGATCATTATCACTCAAAACCATAATCCCGCTTCATATGGGCTCACTGCCTCGAGCTCCTCACCTTTCCACCACCCAAATGGACGGATGCCCAATCAGCGGTGATCCATACAAGTCGTTGTTGATCCTATAAAGTCACCCTTACCCCTCATTTTCAGAGAGATTAAGCAAAATATTAACAAATGAATAAATTCTTAATCTAAAATTATAACAACAATGATAAAATAAAATGCAATGAAATACAAATTATGACCCAAGTAATTAAGCTAAAAGTATGAAACCCTATTTGCAAATAAGGGATAAAAAAACTTAGCTAATTTGCAATTAATTTTGGATTGTGTCAAAGTGACAAATTGGTGAACAGAAGGAGGAAAGTGTCACACCAAAGCACATAAAATTGTGCGACCACAAGATCTGCCTAGACTAGGGCACCTGGACTGGGTTAAGGGTGCCTGCGGGTATTACAAACCTTATCTAGGTGCCTGTGACTTCTCAAAACATCAGAAAACTAGTTTCAGAGGGTCACGAGATGTTCTTTGTCCTTTGCTACATGTCGTTAGTATGTCACACCAAGTTCACAAATGTAACATGTAACTTGCAATGAAGAAATGATCTACAGAACCCCAAAAGTGCATCAAGTCCCAAAAAATGCAAATGAGGGGTCAGAATGTCCTCGGTTGTCAAACAAGTGAACTTATGACCGAGTGTTGCACTACATCTCAGACCCAATGTAGTTTTATATGCGTGTGTATTGAAATCATTCCCTAAGTGGTAGAAAATGTAGATAGATATGTGCATGAAAGAATGAACTTCACCTCCTATGCGTGTATATAAAAAAATGTAGTCCCTTATCCCTTGTGTGGAGCTAGATGGATGTTTGAATGCTCTTAGAATGGCCTTTGAATGCAACCTTAGGTGGTGATAGCTAATGCTTAGTGCTTGGTCTTTTATTATGATCACATAACTTTATATTTATATGATTTCCTTGGTTGAATTTCATGATTAACCCCAAAAATGCCAACTATGAAGAAGATAAGAAGCCCTAACGACTATAAAAGACCCAAAAGTTGTGATCAAAGTACAAAAAGGTCAAGGGCGCCCAGAGGAGACAAGGGCATCTGACGTTGGCGTCTTGGCTAGGTGTTGGTGTCCAGAATGAAAAATGTCGAAGCATAAAAAGATAGATTGGGCAAGAAGGTGTGTAAGGTCAATAGAGGCAACATAAAACAAGCAAAGAGGCCAAAGACATGGGTCAATTAGTACTTTTCTTACTTAGGAATCATATGAATAGTAGTATGTGATTAGGACTAGATAGACACCCAAAGTGTGTGATTTAATGTCTACATTTGCTCCCACTTTATGTTGTTGATTAAATGATCAATAACAAAAAGTAGATAAGAGATGTGTACCTAATAACCATGTAGATCGATGGCAAAAAGTGTGCCGAGAGAGACAAGAAAAAGCGTGGAGTGAAAAAAATGTTAAGCGTGGATGCTAGAGAAGAGGAAGTAAAAAAAGGGATGATGATGACCCTAGGGTGATAGTGTATGTGTAGATGTCACGTTTGTACATGTTGTTGATGTTGATTGTTGTGTGATGATGTGTGAATGATGTGACTATCGCTTCCCATCAGGATGGACCTGCAAAATAGAATAAGGAACAAGCAGTCAAATACATGTATATGATCAAAATGAGTGAAAAGTATGTAAAAATGAAAAGGAATAAGTGCACCTGATCCATGATGAGTAAAGAGTGTAGAAAGGATCTTGAAGATTTTGTAGAAGGATGATTTTTTTGGGCGATCTCATGCCAGTTGTGTTGAGTCCAAGTTTTTTGGGCCATCTCACGAAAGAAGTGTAGGGAGAAAATTCTGGTGCCATCTTCATACCTTTAAACTTCCCACAAGTGAACACCACTACAAATGGTGTGAGAAAATTCGATCTGTTTTGAATAATTCTGATCCAACGTGAATGTAGAAAATAGAGTATAATGCATGCATGTCGAGAGCTAAAGGATTGTATGTCACGTAAAAGTCATTGTATATACTACAAAAAATTGTGTTGAACTGAGAAATTTTGTGTAACTTACCCTTTTATCACAGGCATCTAGGAAGGGTTAGTGGTGCATATGCACTACTATTTTGGTCTGGGTGCTAGTGTCTTTGTTGTGCTGAGGACCCAAGTCATGATTTAGGTTGTTGCTGATACTTAAGACTGTGTTGACTGTGTGTTGAACTATATACTGTGTGCTAAACTGATGACTATAGAATGTTGTATGGTGTAACTCATTCACCTATTGATGCCCCACTCATTTGGCGTGCATGTGACATCGATGAGGAGTTTGCGGCTTAAAGGAGGACCGATCATTGAAATGAAAAAAGCCTTGCAAGGGAAAGGGAGTGTGCTTGGCAGAAACCAAGGTGTATGAAAGAAAAGTTGTTGGAAAACAAGTGTTAGTGTAAGAATACACATGTAAAATGTAAGATGTAAACTAATAGATAAGAAGACGTAAGTTAACACACAAGAAGACAATGTAGATGCAAAAAGTGGGTTGCAAACATGGGACATCACTCACAATGTCACAAGACAATCGAGGTTGATGTGTCCAAAGGCATAACAGAAATCAAGAATAAACGTAACATAGGGAAAATCCCAAAAACAATGGTAAACAATGGAAAATAATGTATCAGACAACCATGGAAAAAAATAGACATGCAAAGAAAATGTTGCACATGAAGCACCCATTAGCATGTAAGAAAGATATCAAGTATGTCAAAGCGTGTATAATCTGATATAATGTAGTGTGCTATTATGAACAAGAAGTGGTATAAACCCAAACAATAACACCTGAAATGTGTATGAAAGTGGATGCCCCTAAGAGCCGTTATGGGTCTAGTAATAAGTATTGCACCAAGCATCCATGTCACATGTATAGATTTATGTAAAGTCTACGATCACAACTAGAAAGCAGGTGAATATGCATGTGTATATAGAAATATAATTACATACAAGATATATGTCTAGCATGTGTACAAAATGTACATGTAAGCATAAGAAAGAAAGAGTAAATACGACCAAGATATGCATAATGTTGTGGACGAGATGAAATTGAATGCAGTGTGAGTGTCATAAGAGCATCATGCCCCCTGAGTGAGTACGAATGAGTATGCATAAGATGAGGTTCATTTATACATTCTCCCTCAGCAGTTGACAATAAACCGTAGAACAAAAGTGCGTCATTGGGAAATGGTGTGAATTGTGTGTGTTAGAAGGTTATGATCGATAAAGTGTAAAGCATAGAGAGTGAGTGAGTGAGTGAGTGTGGTGAAGTTCATTTTATATTGTGACCCTTAGGAGTCAAGTATGAATCATGTAACTAGATTACGTCATAGGGTAGTGAGCACAACATGTAGAATTTGATGCGAGAAAGATATGTCGTGAGTGTGTATACCGAATAATGCACACGGTATCTAATAGAAGTCACGAGAAATAAGATGTCAATCACAAAGTGTGAAGTGTGTAGTGTGTGAGCTTCATGTATGTAGTATTCCCTTTACAATCAATTATGGACCAAAGCACAAGAGTGTGTCATCGGGTGATGATGATACAAATGTCTTAATTGTTTTGTAATGATGTGTAAGATATATTAGATATCTAAGCATGGAGTACCAAGTGCATGAGATGATATAAACATTTGATAGCAATGCAAGGGGGGGAAACCTATGATGCCCCCCAAGCATGTAATTGATGGAGATATGCAACGGATTTTATCGATGACGCTAAGTGGACCAATGTAAGGAGTAGTTTCCGTAACAAAATTAATTAGACACTAGAGTGGTGATGGCTTAGAAGCCTCAAGCTGCGGAAGTTGAAAGAAGCCAACTAGAATATTCTTGTCTTGCGTAGCAAGTGGTTCTTGTTTGGTAACATCGTAGAAGACTTGATAGGAGGATATGTTGGTTGTTTGGTTTGACTTGGTAACGTTACAAACAACTCAGTAGGAGGAGGTATTGAATTTATTTTTAGAGGAGTTTGCTTAGTTTGAGTAGATTGCATAGGTGACGCTTGAGAGAGTAAAGAAGGAACATGAGAAGTGGAAGCATGATGCTCATTAGACATAGACAGATCAAATTTAGGAACCCATTGAGATGTAACAAGTGGAGAGGACCATGTAATAGAATGTTGTGTAGTGAATAAGATACAACCTTGACACTCAAGATGTTTGATTCTTCTTGTAAGGCATAACATTCATTGTCATTATGTCCATTGATTCGATGATAATTGCAATATGGACAACCATGATATTTTCTGAGTCGATAAGGAAAATAGTGATTAATAGATGGCAAGATGATCAAGTGATGAGTGAGAAGCTACAAAATCATATCTTATTTATCAAACTTGAGAGGCATTGGGAGTGACAAGATTTGAGGTTCACTGATATGAGCATAAGTAGAAGACATAGAGGTGGGATGAGATGTAGTAAATGGACTAATATAATCCTGAGAAACATCGTTAAGATGTTGGATTTCATATTTAATAGATGTGATCATGGATTCCATGGCCTAAAATTGGTCTTGAAATAAATAATGCAAAACTTGAAGTGACACCAACATAGGTTGATGGGAATTAGAACCAACAGAGTCATCAGAAAGACGATTGAAGATGAAATTAATTTGAGTAGGTGGTGTATCGATAGGAACATATATAGTGTTTAGGGATTATAGAAGAACATATTTGCAAGATGGGTCCATTCAAAGCAATTGATGCAAGGATACTAAAGAGACCTTATGAGCTATGATAGAAGAAATATGAGGATCTAAGCATATTCGAATAAGACGGGTTCACCAAAATGATTAAGCAAAATATTGACAAATGAATAATTGCCTAATCTATAATTATAACAACGTTGATAAATGAATATGCAATGAAATAGAGATTATGACCCAAGCAATTAAGCTAAAAAGTATGAAACCCTAGTTGCAAAGAAGGGATAAAAAGACTTAGCTAATTCACAACTAATTTTGTATTGTGCCAAAGTGACGAATTGATGATCAGGAGGAAAGTGTCACACCAAAGCCCAAAAAATTATGTGCGAGTAAGATCTACCTGGATTAGGGCACCTAGACTGGGTCAAGGGTGCCTACAGGTGCTCCAGACCTTCTCTAGGTGCCTATGAATGCTCAAAACCTCAGAAAACCAGCTTCGAAGGGTCGTGAAATGTTCGTTGACCATCGTTGCTTGTCGTTAATATGTCGCCCTAATTTTGCAGATGTCATTTGTAACCTGCAATAATCCTACTCTAACAATCCAAGGGACTAGGGATAGATAAATATGCATAAAAGGTAAATTCTAAGCTAAAAGGGGCGGTGATAACACCAAGAAGAGGGTGGAGAAACACTCTCAAATGAAGGAAAATGGAATGAAAATGAGAAAGGAGAGGGCAGACATAAGTACCAAACTTCATTGAAACAACCATTTTCATGGAGCACAATAGATTCAAACCCTGCAAGGAGAACAAAATATGCATAAAATACCTGTAAATGTAATAAGATGCAATAAAACACAAGCTATGATAAATTAATAGCCACAAAACAAGTATTTTATTGCTTCAAGTATACATAGATCATTACAATGGAGGAAGAAAGTAAGAATCACCCTGTAGATGCCTAAATATGAGGCCTGAAACTCACAACACAAAGTGTAGCACTTGGAGAAGGATGCACTAGCATTACAAGAATGTCTAACCATTTACAATGAGCATTACTCCAATATTTATAGAAGAATAAGGAGAGAAGAGGGGAGAACTCAATTTTTTCTTCAAATCACCAATAAAAAGCATTAAATGCCTACAAATCCATCTGCGATGTTATCCGATGCGCCTCCCAATGTTTTTTTTTCTTGTAGACGAAGGAAGGAGGTCAAATAGTATCAAATCTGGGTGGCTTAGCTAGCTAAATCTACACATTAATGGCCTGATTCATGTTTCCCTTTTTTCCACCTATCAAAATCGACCAAAATTTGATTTTGAATAATTCAAAGTGTGGCCCATGTTAGTAGCTTTCTAAAAATATCAAAAGCACATAGATTCAATATCTGCAACAGGAGTTCTGGTAGTCTGAAGATTATAGTGCAAACTGAACAGACAATAACATGTGGCACACTCTAGTTGATCTAAGGGTCAGCTAACTATTTGTGTGTATTAATGACTAACCTATTTTTCTATTTTTCCACCTATCAAACAACATCAATCTTTAAATCAAATTATGCCAAATTGAAGGGCTCAAGGAGACTTTTCCAATAGGACTAATTTTGTGTGATTTGGAGCTCTAGAGTGAAAGTTATGGCCATTTGAATTTTTGCACCTTGGGATGTGTTGGCATATGGATTTGCACACATGCAAATGACATGCAACAGTGTGGGAACGAAGTCCCTCCTCAATGAAGGTGAGGCTGCCTTTATTGAAAACCAAAATTGTATTTACATATGTACATTCAAAATTGTATGTGGGGGGTGTTTTGGAACATCAATGGAAAGAAAAGTGAATGAGGGAGATGAAATGGAGGGAACATGCAAGAGTTAGGTAAAAGCAGGGCCTAATATTGCATGGAGAAGAACAAACAATAACTAACACAAATAAAACAAATTTTGCATCAGCTAAAATAGAATGAGTAAAAGGGAACACACATGAGCAATTAAATAACATAACTTCATCATTGTGAACAAGAATAATACCTTAATAACATTGACAATAAGATCAAAGACAATATTTGCATGCAAGATTTAAACGTCTAACATCTAATGAACATAAGAACATCAAACATTACGAGAGACATTGAATGAGACACAAAGTTCGTATTTCATTAACTCCAAAATGTCTTCACAAAAGAACATAAAGTTTCTTCCTGAAACAAAGCTTGCACACAAAAGTATTTTCTTCTCCTCTCTCAAAGTCACCCTTTACAAATGAGCCCCTCACTTCCTTTTATAATCCAAAAGTTGGTTACAAAGTAGTTAGGGTTTTACATGAACATTAAATAAGGCACTTAAGTGACCTTTGACTTTTTCAACCAGCTTTATTAAAATCAACTAAAAATATAAATCACTTAAGTTATCCACAGTTTTCTGAAAGTAACCTAAATAACAACTTTCATTTCTTAAAATCCCATTTTTAAAAACTTATAATAATAACCAGTGCCTTATCCATTGAAATGGGGTCCGCCTATCTCAAACGTATGAGAAATGGACTCTCCCACTTCGTTAGATACAGAGAAAAGTATCTCCATGAACCGTTGGTGAAATTAGGATCTGCCACTTTTTCCAATTGAAAGGATCTAAACCTTCCCAATGCTTCAAACATCTTTTCTTCTTCTAGAGGTTCATTTGTTTTAAGAATGGCCTCACAAAATACCTACAATTCCAGATTCCTACTTGGCATACCATTTAAATAATCCATCTTTGATTGAGTGTGCAACGCTCCATCGAGGCTGATGAGAAATTATTGGTGGGAGTGTACATGTCCTTAAACAATTGTGAAAATTGCTCTTCCACATGTTCCAATGAACACCTTTGATTATGCTCATTTATGAGGTTGCAAGGGATCTCAACTATGAATTCTTGAATCAAGGTGAGTGAAGTGAATGATTCATTGCATATGGTATCACAATGGATCATAGAATCCTCGAGAAGTGTCTTCCTTGATTTGAGATGAAGACATCAAAGAAAACGTGTCCCTCAATGTTCAAATTCAAGAATTCCTTCAAAGGCTAAAACTGAGGATTCCATACTCATCATCTTCTGTAAACTGGGAAATATCTCATCCAAATTTGATATGTTAGAAACAAAAGTTTCCTTGAAAGAAAGAACTGGATCAAGATACACACTGACATCTTCATGGATCTTAACCATTGTTTTGATCATCTCTTGGCCTAAAACGAGAATCTCTAAAAGCCAAGTTTTAGTGACATGGCCCAATGTGTTTATTTCTTTTGATAAATTGAGAGTTTCTTCATCAGGGGCAGCAACTGCATCCGGTACTGGGAAAGTGGATGATATGGGATTTATTAGATGCTGAAAATATTCCACCAATTGATTCTTTTCAGCCTTGAGTTAAGAGTTCTGAGACTTATATTTCTCAAGTCTCTTAAGCACGATATCAATTAAATCTCGAGCCATCGCCATGTCACTTTCCAATGTGGACCTCCCAAGTCCAAGTTTGGAAACTTCATAATCAACAGATGTCATGGCATCACACTCCTTGTCAACTTGTGGGATGACAAGATCCACAAATTTGTTTCCATCATTACCCACCATTATTCGAGAAAGAACTTTAGGATTCTTGGGAATGACATCATTAGAAAATTTGAAAATGGCATCAAAATCAATGTCAATTGCCTTGACAACCCTCTTCCTTTTCTTGACTTCGTAATCAACCCAGAAAGGAGTATCATTAACTATTTTTACATACAAAAGCCTAGAGCTCAAAGCAACATTCTCATTGTTCTCGACATCATGAGACTCTGCAAAAATCCTTTCCATGACTTCGATTTCAAGAGAAATAACCTCGATATCCACATCCTACTTATTTGGGAGATTTTGAGAAATCTCTTCATGAACTATAGGTTCCAAAGTGTTTGATATTTGGACTACGTGCACCTGAGTGGACACTTATGCAAGGCATGGTTAAGGATCGTTTGTCACAAGCTTCTGAGAACTATTAACAATGTGAGTAGAAGAATCTCTACTTGATGTGGAAAATCTTGATACACGCTCTCTTCCCTCGATGGGGCTAAGACCCTTAGGCTTTTCTCCTCGTGACACATTATTCGGCAAATTAAATTTTGGCAACCACTCCTTTCTTGATGGTTGTGTATGATTGGATGGCACGGAGGTCGATTGAGAAGGGGATTTTGTTAAATGAATACCTCCTCGAGTTGGTAATTTTTGTGATCTTGAACTATGATCTTAAATTAACTATAACTTGGTAAGTTCTCTTTCATAGCAAGATATGCTTCTTTCAAGTATCGGTTGATTCTTGCTATTAAGAGAAAATTCATCTCTTTTGGTCCAGTCAATTCGAGGCAACAAGGTAAAATCAACTGCATCATATGAAGGATCAATAACATCTTCATCATCATTTACGAATGAATCTAGAGGGCTCTTGATGCGAAAGGCCTTGATCTGAGCAAGGGTTAGATGAGAAAACTCTTGTCTTCTTACTTCATGCTCGTCTGAACAAGAAGCCCAAAAAATATTCTATGGTAGGATTTTGTTAATACTTTGCTCCAAGAATCTTCTGCATATATTCATTGATATCAAACTGGGATCTCTTCACATATGGATGAATTGTGATGAGGGCAAACTCTTTTTCCATGAATTGTGCACTAAAGAGATTTGGACAATAGTATTCCCGATTTGGATTGGGAAATGAATTCCTTAACGATGTTTGTCACTGAGAAGACAGTGATCTTGGAATAGTTGTCGTGCAAGCTCCATTAATGTCCATTTATCACTGACATACTTATTAAGTTTCCATGGAGTACCCACAAATCCGCTTGCATGAATGTAGGAAAAAGATGAAAATTGAATAAACCAACCGAAAACTCAACTTAGGAGAGTAATCATGTCCGCGATTTCTTCCACGAACTCAATGCAGTAGAGTTCTTTAGGAAGCCAGTCAATTCAAGGCCTTTTGGTCACTAACCAGTTGTTATTAACCATCTTGCTCCACCTAAGGGGTTCTTCATCCCAAAATTATTATGCTGACTGTCGAGTGATATCTGCATTCTCAGGGAAGTCAAGTATGCTGAGCAATTCTTCAATATGCTCTGGTGTGATTAAGAGGAAAGGCTCACTATTATCTTTAAAAATTCCTCATCTCTCAGGATCATAATGCTTTGCGCAAGTGATAACCAGCTCTAGACACTGCACCGAGACAGGAAATGCTGCTACTTGGGGTAGACCACTATGGTAAAGCCTATCCGAGAATATGGTTTTGCCTTCAGTTTTCACCCATTCATAGAATTGTTGCACATTGATGTGACCCATATTCGTATCAGTGATATTGTCATATGCCGACTTAATGGAACTGGGAGGGATGATTCCTTGGAATTCATACTTGAGTGTGGATTTGTTCGATTTCTCCACTAGCTTCCTTGATCTTCCTGCAGATTTATTAGATTTTTCGGCCATTATGAATTTTACAGAATAATGACTCAGGCACGTGAAATAATACAAGCGGGGCTGGGTCTTAGTCTCTGAAACCCCGGTCAATGCAAGAAAAATATGATTCATTTTAATATTATTATTATTATTATTATTTTATAAATAATAATAATAATAATAACCAGTCTCGGTTACGATTTTTTAAAAAAAAAAAATTACACCGAGACTAGGCTCGAAATTTTAAATTTGGCTACAATGAAAAATAATTAAAATCTCCTGATCTTAATATTCAACACAGATCAATTTAATTAATTTATTTATTTTTAATTATTTGCGTGAACAAATTTTCCCTTGCATGTGTGAGCCGTAATTTCTCTTTCATGTGAGAGTTTGCCTGAATGAAATGAACGCGTTGAAACCAGACTATTCTTACATGTTGATTTCTCTCTCCTTCCACGTGGCCTCTGCTTATTTTTAGCAAGGCTCCGGTTTTCCCCAGTGGCTGCATGAATACTTGCATGTTGAAATTGTTCTTACTTTTATAAAGTCTGCGTGGAAACTCAAACTTTTTTATGAAAAATGTGTTGAAACTAATGCTCTACCTGATGCTTAGCGTGGGAATTTCTTTTGGCTGCTCATGCATTGGAAAACTCCTTTGTTGTTCATGTGATGAGTTCTCTGAAGACTTCTAAAATATTTTTGGATTTATACTTTCCTAAATTGCCTTCTTTTTCAACGTGGCCTTTCTTTTTCTTTGAAAAACTTGGACTCTTATTTTATGCATGTGTGGCCTACTTTATTCTCTCAATGTGTGGAAGATACTCTTTTTATTTGTTGTTTTTTCTACCCTTTTCAACATGGCTCTTTGTTAAGGCATTTGACTTATTATTCCCCCCCCCCTCTCTCTGGTTGTGCATGGAAGGAGTTCTTTGCTACTGTTTTTTTGGAAGTTCTCTTGAAAAATGCATGGAATATCCTTGCCTTTTAACTGATATTTCTTGAATTTATGTTGTCTCAATGCATAGGAACTTATTAGTTGTTTTGTTTTGCAAGCATAAAACAATGTTTGGTCTTCTTCCCTCTAGGATTTGAAAATTGACCCTTCCTTTGGATTTGAAAATTTGTATTCCATGCATGCGTGGAAAACCCCTTTGCTGCCTACGTAATGGGCTGTCTAGGTAAATGCGTGGGTAATGTTTTATTGCTTTCACTTGTTGTTTCCCTTCTCCTTATCTCTACAATGTGTGGCCTTTTACAACTATTTGCTTTTGACTGTTCTTTGATCCATGAGTGGTGTTTTTACAGCTATTTTCTCCCTTACCCTATTGCGTTGAAAATTGTTTTGGACTGTTATTTGGCCTCCTTTCTTGATGAATGTTCTATCCTCACATATGGTATGCCAGAAAAAATGCATGGAACTTCTTTGAAACCTCTGCAGAAGATACTCTTTGGCTTATGCTTGGTCTATGGTTATTTCCTTGTTCTTCGTATAGCTAATGTAAAAAAATAATAATAATTGTGTTTACAGTAACCTAAGCATTTGAAAGCTTCAAAGCTTCTTCGCATGAATGTTTCCAAGGAGTTTGATGGAGAAATGGTTAAAGAAGCTTCTGTAACCGTATCTTATTTTCGTTGGAACAACTTCCCTTTTTTCCGGGTAGTGGCATTAATTGCTAGAGGTAATGGCAAGGCGGGTTGGCAATCCCCATTTTATTTCCCCATGTGGGAAATTGGGAGAATTTTCGCCCGTTTGCCAATTCATTAATTTGGAAATCGGGGGAAGAAATCCCACACGCGGGAAATTAAAACAAAATTGCCAGGAAAGGGGAAATTCGGATCCAGGAAGCCAATTTGGCATCCCCAGCTATGGGAAGCAGAGGCTTATTTTTCCCCAGCAATTAAAATAAATCTTGTCAAATGAATTTTAATTAATATTTATTTAATTAAAAACCCCATAATCATTTAAAGATTAATTTTTTCAAACAAAGAGTAATTAATTAATTAAATATTAATTAATTAATATTTAACGCAGTTTGAGACCTGGCGGGAGGAGTTCTCGCCCGAAAAGGATGAAACAAAGACCAAAACGATGAAAAAAATGAGACAATCGCGATGAGAGTGATAGATCACACAAACTAACACTTAATGAATATTTCAAAAATTCAATTTTATTAATTTTGTGAAGTCAAAATTGGCTGATAACAGGATGAAGAATAGAATGACACATGGTGGCCTCTGATTGGTTAGGGAATTGCCCTTTTTCTATGTATGCATTGATTTTTATTTGCCACATGTTGGTCTTTCATTAGTTGTGGGGTCGAGCCTTATGAAAGCTTCATTATCCATTCCAAAGCTTAAACCAATGAGAAATCTCCACGCATGTCTCAATGTCAGTCTTCAGCTATAAAGACCTTTTTAGAGTGCAAAACATAGACTAATGAGAAATATCCATGCTCCTTTCAATGTTAAACTATTTTTTACCCTAATTGACAATCAGGAAATGTGAGAAAATGAGAAAGCTCTGTGCTCCTCACAATGTCAAAACTTTAGTTATACCATATTGACCCCCGCGAAGCGCGGACTAACAAGAAGGTTCCACGTATGTCTCAGGTCAAATCTCTCTCGCTTTCATGCTTGTCATTCATTGGTTACGCCTTTGCATCGCAACTTCTATCTGGGTGGACTTAAAATTGTTGGCTTCATAAAAATATAGCCACGTATAGTGCCTTGACCTGCCAGACCACCTAGACCCAAATCTTTATTGAACATGGTTCATTATATAGACTTGAGTTTCGCTAGAGTCCATCACCTTAAAGTGCAACAGAATGTCGCTACGCATCTGTCGTCAGCCATTGATTTTGTGTCGTCTTTCATTTCCTTCATCCGCTGCGTGTTCTTTGACTTGCCTTGACCCAAGCCCATACATGAAATCCTGTAATGTTTGGACAGTGAGGAGCGCCAAAATCCTGCCACGTGGCCTGTTGTTTGGCGTTAAAATTGACGGCCAAATGAACGTCATGTGTCCTTTTAAATATAACCCGCTAATGGATTAACTGAGCCTCCCGCAATTTTTTAAATGTCAACGGTCAATGCTTTGGAGAGTTGGAAATTGACGGTTGCTTGAACATCCCAGGTTTGTATAAATGGCTAAGTCCATTTTAAATGAGTTATCCAAATTAATCTGGGAGGGGGTTAATTTGGGATAACAGTCATCACATCACAACCTCATCCATCTGAATCAACTCAAACCCATCAACCTCCTCTTCAAGGTGCTTATCGCCACATACTTCATAATCAATCAGCTCAAGTATCTCAACCACCCATTACTTACATCCCAACTCACCCGAAAACAAACCAATAAAATGTCCCCATCTCTCAACATCCAACACAATCCCACCAATCTTATCACATCCCCATTTCCCAAAAATAACCTCTATCTCGACCCATTCAATCGTAACCCTTAAATTACATCCCCCCTTATCAACCACTTCCACCAACACTGACCCATTCTCAAACGTATTAACCTTATCAACAACCTAACCCATCCACCTCATATGCATTACAATATCATCCTTCAACTTCTCAACCCCATCCATCTAACAATCACATGTAGGTATTATTGAGTAGAATGGCTAATCTTGAAGCCGCTACCTTGGGATCCAAGACCAAATTTTCGTATGAACAAAACTGTAACAAACCTATCAATCCATCCGTCCCCAATAAAACTTTATCCTCCTCATTGGGAATTGAAATTATCTAAGTTCAACAATAAAGAGGATCTAAAACAACACTTTCACGCATTTAGACATTTATGTTGCCTCATCGCTCATGATCGAGACCTTATGCTTTACATATTCCCCATGTCATTGCCTAGACACGTGTTGGATTGGTACATTGACATCCCACAACATTCATTATTTTCCCTCACTCAACTCTCACAATTGTTCCTAGAACATTTCTCGATCAATATTGCACGTAAGATCACTATCACAGACCTCTATGCCATTAGATAATATGATGACAAATCTATCACAGATTAAGTCACATGATGGCATGGCATAATCAACCAACTATCATTTACCCTTCCATAGACTGAATTAATTGAACTATTCTCATTGTCTTGTTTGAAGCATATCTCCTCTACTCTTCAAATTCAGTCATTCCAAACCTTTGAAGAGGCATTTACCATGGCTCACAAACTTGAACTTCGCGCCCTTGAGAAATTCCATCTCAAACTTCGATCCAATAAAAGCAAGTCCAAATTCACTAAATCCTCAACGCATGGTGACAAATCTAAGAATGCGACTAATGTGATCGT
Source organism: Taxus chinensis (assembly GCA_019776745.2). NCBI lineage: Eukaryota > Viridiplantae > Streptophyta > Pinopsida > Cupressales > Taxaceae > Taxus > Taxus chinensis. Next base: position 10,847,296 of record CM034147.1, read on the forward strand.
GGTTAAATCTTCCCACGCATCCACTTCTCACACGAAGCCTCCACAAAGAGCTCCTAGACCATCTCCTAACTATACCCCTCTCAGGGAATCCTATAGTTCAATACTTGACAAGTTAATGGTTGTCAATTTCTTTTGACTTCCTCTCGTCTGACCCTTTGATGAATCACGACCCAAACAAACATGGTATTGTGAGGAACATTATTGGAAATATCGTCAAGTCCTCGGCCATGAAATTGAGAAGTTTCACACTTTTAAAGACTTCATCTTCAAACACATAGACTTTGGTGACCTATAAGTAGACAATCCTAATGTACCACCTAACCAACCTCTTGATGTCTTCAAGCAACCTTTTCCTAATCATCTGCTCAATAATAAAACTCCATATTCCACATCACAGACACCCAATGCCCATACAATCAATATTATAAACCAAGATCCAACACCATCACTGCCTATTTTAGAATCTCCCCTACAATTTTAATGTTGTCAACAATTACACCTATCACTACACCCATTACATCTACCTTAACTATGTCTACACCTACCATGTCCACATTAATCTTAACCAAACACATTCCCCATCCATATCTTCCACTTCTCCATCTATCACATCTAATCATTCGCTTCTACAAACTTCAACTCTCACCAAGACATCTTCATCATACATTCCTCCATCCACACTTACTTCCACATCAATCACATAAAAATCTAAATCTATATCAACATCTACATCAACATCTGAATCTATGAACACATCTACTATGCAAACATCCAACATAATTGTAAATAAAAATCTCGATCCATCTAATATTCCAATCATTCCTACACCCACAAATCCTAAACTTACAAAATCTACCACCCATTTAGATTTCATTAAACTCATCATACAAAAAACCACTTCCACCTTCAATATCTACCTCTATAACACAACCTAAATCACCTAATTCAAAACTTCCAGTTGAAATTTTCATCGTTTCTGCCAAGGGTAGATCCTCAAAACCAAATTCTAAGAACCTTAGCATACACAACCAAAATTCCCTCTCACATCGACAGAAAAAGCTAGAGCTTCCTCCTCCTAAGACTAACCCTCCTAAAAAATCTAATGTCACATCACCATTCTTAGGAGTATAGGACCAAGCCCTTTGACCAAGTTCCCCGTCACCAATAAACCCAAGACATATAATCCTTTCTCCAAATCTGACATCCCTTCTAAAGCATCCACATCTTTAATTACCAAATCAGGACCCAAGCCATCTAAGTCATCTCCAATCATCAAAATTGAAACCAAGGCACAACCATCTTCCTCTTCTTCTACATCTAAGAATAAATTAAAGGCTCCCACAAGACCTCATCAAAGAAAACCATCCCTTTCCTCTACTTCTACCATTCTTAAAGCCACTTCATCGATAACTTCTTCTTTAAGCACCCCTATTGGTTTTTACACAAAAATATTCCAACGCCTACTTCAAGCATCTATAATCATTGTTCCACCTATCAGAACTTTTGATCCACAAGCCCCAAGACCTTCATGGTTTGATTCAAATCTTTTTTGTGCATACCATCATGCACCAGGACATGACACCAAGAATTGTAAGGCCCTCCAAACTATTATCCATAATATTATTAATGAGGATGACTTTCTCGTTGAAGGGGATCGCCCTCTTCCATCAAACAATCTTGCTTCTTCATCCCAACCTTCATCCACTAAAATCTCCAAATCTCCTCATTCATCTAAAACTTCCATCACCATCCCTCCTCCGATCACGACATCTTGTGAAGAAGGACCTCCTCTCTCTATCAATGTTGTTCGGATCACAACCCGTTCTCACCCCCATGACTTCCAACTACCTAATTTATTAAAATCAAAATTCATGTTCATTGCTCTTTCCAAGATTTTAATCCACCCCCTTCTTCATCAAACCCAAAATTTTCTATCTTAGCTTCCCCTTAGCCTGTTATTGAACATAGTGTTATGAAATAACTTCACCAAGCAACGATAAATATCTCACTCTATGAGCTCATCCAAAGTTCATTGGATCATAGGCAAGTTCTCATGTAAGCTCTCAAGTGTATATCCACCCCTAATGATGAGTCTCAACCCTTTACTTCTCTCATTGGAGCATTCGCCACTTCTGCTTCCATATCCTTTGACGAAACTGAAATCCCTGACATATCACTGAAGGAGCATGACCTTCCCCATTTCATCATTGTGTGTATTAATGACACAGTCATTTACCATTCTATGATGGATAATGGAGCTTCCATAAAAATGATCTCATCTCACACCTTTGATCAACTCAAGCTGCCTAATTCAATTTTCTCCCAATCACCTACGGTTCTTCACATATTCAATGACGTTGTGGCCCCTGCTTTGGGTGTAGTCATCCTTCCTATTCGTGTTGTTGAAAAAATCCTCCACGATGTCTTCTACATCGTAGAAGAGGAGTACTAATACAATATCGTACTTGGATGACCATAGATTCATTCCATGCGTTGTGTCCCTTCCACCTTCCATTGATGCATTAAATATGAACATAAGGGAAAATTTTAACTTTCCCCGCAGACAATCCTCCATTTAAAGCATGTCACACGACTTATCATCCTAATGACATGCTTATACCCAAAAAATATCCTTCTGGGGCATCCATTATCTCATATGTCTTTACATCAAAACTTCTCAATGACGTTTCTTTGGAAAAAGTGATGGATCGGCTCTCACTGGGGGAGTACCACCTTCTCACCCTTAACACCCTTCCCACGCCTCATAAAATATATAGACCCAACAAGGCTCCAATGTATCAACCTAATTTTTGGCATATCGTTCTTTTTGGTCCACCTCATCTTTGCCCTAATCTCATTCATGGTGGTATTGATCGCCCTTTCTCCCACATTGACACTCAATCACACACTAAACCATATACCAACACATTCAAATTTATTTACAAGAAATAATTTTCCTATACTTATCTTCATCGTTACGCCTAGAAAGAATTTAGAATGGGGTGCTATGAACAAGGCATGCATGACCTCATCATTGATCAATCTTGCAAACCCCATAAAAAAAATTGGGTTGGGTTATAAGGAACAATCTACTGACGCTCTCCCTCCATCTTTAGCTCTCATGAACATGAATCCTCCATCTTATCCATCCTACGAGGTTATGGATGTGGATGACATCATGTCGATCTCCTACGGATTTTTTTTAATCTCCACTATTACCTTGGGACTGGTCATTTATCAGTGTGAAGTTAAAACTAGGTCCCTCCCTCTTCAATATCTGGAAATGATAGAGGAAAATTCCCTACCATTGATATTCTTCAATGCACCAGTGATAAATCCATCCTTTCTCACATGGGGGTGGAAGATTCCTATCTTCATAAGACCTTGCAACCAAACACATCCACCCTTCTCAACGAATCCACCATCACCATCAACATAGCAACTCCACAAGAGCCCCACATCCTCAAAGTCAATCAGTCCCTTGATCCGCAGGAGCTTGAATCTTTCACCGCCTTCCTTTATAAACTTTAGCCAAGCCTTTGCATGGTTGTACTACAACATGTCAGGCCTTAATCCTTCTATTGTTTTCCATAACATTGTTACCTTCCCTAATGCCAAGTCGGTTAAGCAGAAGTTTTGATGCATGCACCCTCAAGTTTCCCTCCTTGTCAAAGAGGAATTGTTATGCCTTCTTTCACACAATTTCATCATCCCTATACACTGTGCGCAACGATTTTCCAATATTGTGCCCATTGTTTAAGCTTCAGATAAGCTCTGCATCTGCACTAACTTTCATGACTTAAACCTCGCTTATCCTAAAGATGATTTTCCTCTTCCCAACATCGATCAACTTGTAAATCTTACTGCAGGCCATGAGATGCTTTCTCTCGTGGATGGTTTCTCCGTGTACAATATGATCCTTGTGGCACAAGAAGACCCACATAAGAATTATTTCATCACTCCTTGGGGGAATTTCTGCTATCGCATTATGCCCTTTGGTTTGAAAAACGTTGGAGCCACCCATCAGCGAGCCATGACTTACATCTTTAATGATCTCATCCATGAGAATTTAGAGGACTACGTTGATGACATTTTGGGTAAATCCAAGCATCGACGCAACCATCTTGTCATCCTTAAAGTCCTTTTTGAGTGCCTTATCGGCTTCTTCCTCCGTCTCAACCCAACCAAGTGTGTTTTTGGAGTCTTAATTAGCAAATTCTTTGGCTTTATCATTTCTATCAGTGGTATAGAAGTTGATCCCACCAAAATCAAGGTCATCCTTGAAATGCCACCTCCTTCTAATCTAAAACATCTTCACATTCTTCAAGGTCTACTTCATCATTTCATTGTTTCATCTCGCAACTCTCTGAATGTTGCCAACCCTTACACCATCTTCTTCACAAAGACATCAACTTCAACTGGGATGATAACTACCAAAAAGCCTTTGATGATCTCAAGTAGTATCTCCTATCCATGCATGTGCTTACCCCTCTACATCAGGGGGGGAATTTCTATCTCCATGTCTCTGCCTCCAATCATGCTTCAAGATCCATGTTGGTGCATCACGATGAGTAGGGCAAGGAGCAAGTCGTGTATTACATCAATTGTACCCTTCATGATTATGTGACTCATTACACTGAAGCTGAAGCTGTGTTGTGATATTTTCTTCACTACCTCTAGGCTACACCATTACCTTCTCAATCATAAAACCTATGTCGTCACTAGCTTTCATCTTCTCAAAACCATGCATTATAAGCCTTGTCATAGTGATTGTATCACTTGATGGCTCGTGCTCATGACAAATTTTGACCTAGAATTCATCTCTCAGAAATCAATCAAGGGCCAAGTTATTGCAAATCAATTAGCTGACGCCCCTCTTCCTAATAAACATCTCCCTCACAAATAGTTTCTAAACAAATATATCAACCCCATTGATCAAGAGTTCTCTCCCCTTAAGATGATGCTTTTCTTTTATGGATCTAAGTGTCGACAAGGGGGATGCATTGACATCATTATTATTCCTCCTTGGGATACTCCCATTCCTATTGCTTATAAGCATAATTTTGAATGCACAAACAATATGGCCGAATATGAAGCTCTCATCTTAGGCCTTCAAACCATTGTCTTACTTGGTGTCCAAATCCTTGATATCTACAGGGATTCTCAACTCATCATTAATCAAGTCAAAGGCATCTATCAATGTAAAAATGAGGTCCTTCAAAAGTATAAGGATATTGTCGAATTTCTTCTTGGAGCATTCGATTTCTACACCATTCAAACCATCCCTCGGTCATCCAATCATTTCACAGACACCATGGCTTCTCTCACATCTCTCATCCCTTAGTCTACGGAAAAGTATAAGCTCTTTTTCATCATTCACCATATTGACAAACATGCTCACCTTAGTGAGCTCCCTGACATCAATCTTATCGAATATAATCCTCGTGATCTTTGGTATTCTCAAATGTTTGACTATCTTTCTCAATCCATCATCCCCTATAACCTATCTAAAAATGGTAAGAGGTCATTTCTTCAATGTTCCAACCACTATGTCATCCTTGGTGGCATCCTTTACAAGAGTGGCTTTAATGGCGTCTTGCTTTGTTGCCTTAAGCCTCATGAATCCACTTGATCTATCCAATAATTCCATAATGGTATCTATGGTGGCTATTTTAACAGATTAGTTTTCACCAAATGTGTTCTTCGTATGGTTTACTATTGGCCCTCTCTTAATCAATATTATTATGAATACGTAAAGAAATGTGTCAAGTGACAACAACATTCCAATCTTATCCACATTCCTATTCAAGCCTTGAAGTAGGCTTAGGACCTTTGGACTTTTTCACTGTGGGGACTCGACCTCATTGGCCTCATCAATATATGTTCCTCTCAATTCCACCATTCTATCATCACTAGTACTGAATATTTCACGAAATGAATGGAGTCCATTCCACTCGCATCAACCAAAACTAATCAAATCATTAATTTTATCTATCAACATATCATTTTCCATTTTAGCATTCCTCATAAAATCATCACGGACAATAGAAATTCCTTCAAAAATAAATACCTCAAAAATATTTATGACTCTTTCAATATTAAGCTTAGATTCTCATCACCACAATGTCCTCAAGCTAACGGCCAATCCGAAGTAACTAACAAAACTCTTCATAACATCCTTGCCAAGACTATTGATAAATCAAGTCGTAATTGACATCTTCATATTCCCTTCACTATTTGGGCCTATCAAACTTGCATCTGCACCTCTATGGGTGCTACTCCTTTCTCTCTTGTCTATGGATTTGGGGTCATCCTTTCCTCTTGAAGTCTAAATCCCATATTTGTGTATTTCTCTTTGTGACTTCATCTCTGACGAGGACTATCACCAAGAACATCTAGCACAACTCGAGTTGTTAGACAAACGTCACCTTCTTGCTCTTGAACATCATCATGTCTATCAAGAGTACATCAAACGTGCTTATAAAAACACTTCAAGGAAGGCAACTTTAATATCATGACCTTGTTCTTAAAGATAATCAAAACATCGCTACTCTAAAAACGATTCAACACAGAACATTTTCTCCTAACTGGATTGGACCTTATATTATCACGCATAAGTATGGGTTTGGATCCTATCATTTGGATTCCCTTGATGGTAAACCAGAAACAAAACCTCTTAACACATTGCACTTTCAACCTTTCTATTGTTAACATACCTACCAATAGATAGCTTAGTCATAGTAGTGGTCATACCATTTGTCATTAGCCTCCTCCATCCTTCATCATAATGATTTATAATTATGTGGTCTAACATCATTTTCCTACATATGACCTTTAATATGGGCACCACGACTTTGCTCATATCATATACCTTAAGGATAAGTTCCTCTTTTAGGTGGGAAACCTCACAATCATTACATCCATCTTCCTTATTATCTACCTACTGGAACCACAATAAGGGTCCATAGGTGTCACTTGTACATTTATTATCCCCTCCTAAATGGTCTACCTTGTTATCCCCAGCTCTTCCATCAAAGGTAAAAATTCCTCGAATTTTCGTTTAAAATATATCTTAGTCAAAAGAAAATAGACTGCTCCCTCAAAGGACAGTAATTCATATAAAGCATAAAATTATCAAAAATAAGAGACTAGTCCCTCGAAGGATAGCTATCGTGCATATTTTATCCTATCATTCATAAAAGCAAAAAAACAAAATCCAAAAGCATAAAGCAAAATGTATTCCACTCCCTTGAAGGATGACTACATCTCATATCATGGTAGTCAATGTTTATCCCGTATTGATCAGCCTTTTATCTATTCAAAAGAAAAAACATAAAGTTCAAAAGTAAACATCCTAAGAAATCTTCCCGCATCGATCAACTTTCTCACCCATAGAAAACTTCTCGCCATATTACTCAAAGCTAGGGCATAGGCCTAAGAACAACCACCTAAGGAGAACCTATATTCCTGTGTACGAGTTACATCTAAACCCCTTATGATTATGTCGACATTATGTCTATAATTCCACCTTCCATACTTTCCCTCGTGAGCCTTAGATTACTATCTTTAGTGATGTGTTAATGCCTGATATTGGCTGCAAGTGCATTGCCTTGATTGGATCTTCTTCTTATTTACCTCCAATCTAGTTCAAAGCATTATTTCTTTAGTCGCTCCTTACTGTGATGGAGTGTCATTCATCTCTATTTGGTCACCTTCTATCGAAGTCAAATCCTTTTCTCTCGCATCCAATTTATCTATTAATTCTAAAGATAATCTCATCCATAATTATGTATATATTTCTAACATCCATTTAAAATCTACCATCTATACCTCGCATATTTCTAAAAAATCCATCATCTATATCTTCTATTAATCATATATAACAACTACCTAATTGTTTCCATCACATCTATCTATCATCTATATATGCATCATATCTAAAACTAAAACATCACATCACATCCATATGCTATTCTAATTCAATGACATAATAATAGAACCCATAATCATCGTAGAATATCTAAATATAACATGAACATCATCAACACCATAAATTAACACATGACACATGAAAAAATTGTGACAAAACCATATCATATATATATATATATCATCAAACAAAGTACATCTATACATCCATGACATGCCACTAAGGTTATTATCTCAAAGCTGATATATCATAAAAATTTGTAAACTCTCTTAGATCTTGTCCCTCTAGGACAAGTTCCTGGGCATCTCTCTAGGCCTCATCTTCTCCATCATGGCCTAGATCTCATCTCGGATGGTCTACACTGGGCATGCTCCCTGATGGTATTGGTCATGTTGCACCCCTTACTCCCCACTTCTCAGCTAATTATGTGGTATATATAAGAATGTGTGGCAGCCTCGATAACACTATTTGCTCATAATAGTGTGACTCTGTAACTAATTCCATGTACTACTCTAAAGGAATAGTACCCATCCATGTCATCTTCCCAACTCCCTGTGCCACCGCTGGAACTCCACTCTTTGATGTTACAACTAATATGGGTATGAGGTCTCCAAATATGGCCCTTTAGGCCTCCCTCTACCACCTATATTTTTCTCTTTGTTGAATCACCAAATCTCTCTCTTGTCGTAATGTTATATCCTCCTGACATGCCACCTCTCTCTCCCCACGGATCCCTCCTCAATTCATATGAATCACACTCTATACATAAATGAGCCATCTTTGTTTCTCCTCCTCCATCTCCACCATCTATAGGATTCGTATCCTCATCTCCACCTAGAAACTCCTCCTCCTCATTGACTACCAACTCGGCTCTCTTATCTACTTCCTAGGCCACCCATGCATCAGTCATCCACTCAAAAAATCCTACCCCAACTCCCACATCATCATCCTCGTCCCATGGAGCTTCTGCCTCCTTTAGAGGGTCCATTATCATGGGACTAGGTAAGCCTCTCTCTACCTCATCTCACCTACTATCTAATAGGCTCCCTAGGTACAATCTTCACTAATGCCAAACTATCACATGACTCGTGGAAAATTTATATGAGTCTCCACCATCTCAAGTCTCTATCCTTCACCCATTTGATCCTTTACATCCCCACTAACTATGTAATCCACCCCAAGCCATATAGGAAAATTACAGTATGGCCGCCATCTCACCTCGGGTCCACCTCTAGCTCTTCCAATCTCTTTGTATACCACTCCTCTCCTTTATCCCTCATATCTCACCATGAGCCTGATCAAATCACCATCTAAGAAACCCAACTAATAACTCAATATGATCCCCTATGACCCATGGCAGCCCTAGTGGCCTAATCAATGCAACAAAAATCCTACATCCAATCTTGAACTCCTCTCAATCATATCCATCCATAACTCACGATATACATGCACTAGAAAAAAAGTCCCAAATGCAAACACTCTCTTGTGATCTATAATATTTTTTATCACCCCTGTTAATGTCCAAGTAAACCTCGCACCACCAAAATCTAAAAGTGTGTAACATAAGATCGCCATCATAGCCACACATATCAATCTACTCCATGCCACTCCTAGCTCATATCTCATCTTGTACTATAATTCCCCATATGTGAAAGTAATATGTGGGGCATCCACTCCAAAAAACCATGTCAATACCCCCAATCTACTTTTAGAAATGACAGGCTCTTTCAGCTTCCCCTGTATAGGTAGCCTCAAGATGTGGTATACATCCTCTAGGGTGATTGTCATCTCGCTAGTCCTGAACCAAAATATGTTGGTATGACCTATATCCCATCTATCAACTAATGTAATCATCAATCCCAACATCCATTAGTAATATTAACAGGAATCCACCCAACCCTACTACGGCCAGTGGTCCCACTCTGCATTGGCCACATCTCCTCTAATCCAATCATACAAAGAGGAAACTTTGTTTCTCATATATAACATGTCTCAGGCCTGTAACTTCCAATCAAACAAGTAAAACATTAGTCACTCATTATCAAAAATCAAAAAGTGTACATCTTAGACCTAGTCATCATTGACACAGGTTAGGTCGATGCCTTTTAGCTTGGGTCATCACCTTAGTAAGCCTAGTCGATGGCAACCATAACCAGTTACAGACAATTGCCCCTTGCGTTGACCCTAATAATCTGAAAAATGTACAAAATGGCCAAAATAAAAACAACAAAAATGCTTAAAAATTAAGCTAAGGTTTAGGCACTTATCATCTTACAAGTCCTTTGGCATTTCCTCGCTACTCCATAGACCTCCATCTCACTCAAAATCTCAACTTTATTTTCTACTCAAATCTCTTGATTGTTTACTCGCACTATGCAAATGATCCTAAGCAGCTGACCCAGAGGCTTATATAGCCCACTGACCTTGAATCTTCACCAACCCCTTGGGTTACCACCACTTCAACTTTAGTCATCATTGACCTTGCGTGGTCGCCATCAACCTGGCCTTGCTTTTTTATCAATGTTACTTCTTGTCTCCTCTCGATCAATCATTCCTTTCAAATAGTCTTGAAAAACCACTTGGCTTCAATATTTGTACCACTAGGCTTCATTTATCCATCTCATCTCTCATCTTGCATCCAACATTCGCCTTTGCATGATCCATCTTTTTGTTCCCTATTAGGGATCTTTATTTTACTCTTTATCATCATCCCACCTAGATGCATCTTTTCATTTCCTCCTATACGAAGGATATCACATTCACTTTTTCCCTAGCCTCTCTTTTTGTCGTGACCTTGTCTCGACCACATTTGTATTTATTTACACATACTCGATGTCTGCCTTCAAACCCAATGGTCCTTTGGGTTTTACATCCATTCAAGTGGATTTCCATTAGGTTCCTTCCATTTTAAGGAAGTGTTTTTTTAGACTCACTGGTCCATAGGAAATTTCCATCATATCTATTGAGGCTGTACTTTTTCCCCTACCATAGTGATTAAAATCACCGCCATATTTTTTTTTACTTTTTAGTTTTTGTTTATCATTGTATGGGATATCTTATTTCATCATAATATTCTTTTTCTAATCCTTTCCACCCTTTCTTTCAACATCTATCTCTTTCAAACTCATGATAGACTTCCTTTCATATTGTTAATTCCTAGTTTGAGGGGGATCACCCTATCAATCACCTAATTCATCCTTTCTTGTTTTTGTCTCATGGGTTTCCCAATGCAAACCACTCATACAAAAAGGGGAAAATGTAGACACCAATTTTTGGTATTTCTACCCTCATCCTGCATTTCTCTTTGTTGTATTTTCACATGCATACCTCTCTTCCTATTCAAATCCCATTTCCCTCCTAAATTCAATTTATCCCACTTATCATTATTTCCCACCTTGATTCCCATAGTCACCCTTTTAATTAATCATCTATTAATCATCCCTAATAATTAATTCTAAACCCCCATTTAATTCATTTATCCTCTCTGATTCCTCAATTTAATCCTCCCTAAGAGTGCATTTTAAATACCTCCCCTTTTCCTTTATTATAATATTTTCACCTTCTACTTATTCATTTATCCTCCCTATGCAACCGTAGCTTGTCCTTATCATCTCAAAACCCCAATCCCTAATTTATATGGGTTCACTACCTCAAGCTCGTCACCTTTTCATCACCCAAATGGACGAATCCCTACAATTGGCAGTGACGACCCATCCGGGTCGTCGTTTCGACCCTTTAAACCCACCCTTACCCCTCATTTTCTCAGGATGCAATTTTAAAGACTTCCAAAGTTTTTATGATCTTGCTTTCATTTTTGTGTGCCTCTGCAACTACTATCACTCTTTTGAATTAATCTTTGAGGATCTTGTGCCCATTCTTGGATATTTGAAGTCTTTTATCATCATTGCATATTTATTTCTACCTTCATCACATTCATTATCAGATCTTGTGCAGGTTTAACTATCATCTAGGAACCTTGTATCTTGCCTTCTCATCTCTTCACTTTCCATCTATAGAACTCTCACTCTTGCCCATATTTTTTCATTCAACCCTAGATCAACCCCAGTGGCACCGTTGACACCTGCCCGGTATCCATCGACCTAATTCCCATTTTGTTAAGCTTTTCAGTCATTCAAATCCCCATTCAACCCTGTATTTGATCTTACAGTCACCCAGACCTTCAAATCTTGTCATTTTCCCTCATGTCACTCCACAGATCTACTTTACTGTCAGCCCCAGTCGCCATCGATTCAATTTGGTTTCCATCGACCAAAGTAGTTTTCATTGCATCTACCTTTAGATTTCAAAATTTTATTGCATCCTTTCTATTGGATCCAGTCTCTAGATCTCTTGCAGGTTCCTGTTTGCAATCTCAGCTCATCATCAGCTCCAAATCTACCTCTAAAGCCTTAAAATCTGCACTTTCTACCATTGTTCCAGATTAATTTGCTTCAATCACCATCGACTGGGCTTTGCAATCTTAGGTCGTTGTTGACCTGCATAGGTTTGGTTTACTTTGTTTGGATTAGATCAGAATTTTATCATCTTTATTGCATTTCAGTTTTTGTTTTATCTTAGATTCTACTACATCCAATTTATCAACATTTTATCTTATCTTTATCAAAAACGTGGGTTGACATCCATCCTAGGAAGTTTTCACTTCTCGGGACTGACATTGTCAGGAAACCCACCCATCTATTTACTAATCCATTTTCTGTTGAGTTTTCTTTATTTGCAGGTCTTCTAGCTTACTAGGGAAAAAAATCTCTCATTTTACGCCCATGTTCCATTGTCATCCCATCTCGAGGTACCTTAAACCCTCGCATATTTTGAGTTGTTTATTCTCTTGTTGTAATTCACTAATCTCAAACAGGTAGTGAGGAAACTTGTTCAACACATATTCTTATCTTATCTTCCATACTATCACCTTCTTCTACTTTGCATATTTGACTTTCTTTCTCGTATATTGCACAACACTATATGTTATAAATGCATTCAACATGAACCTGCTAATATCTGTCTCTTTCAATTTCTGTCCACAATCCACGTTTCGTATGTTTTTTCTTTATTTCCTTTATAGTCTCCATATATGTTTTCTCCATCGACAGTTCCAAGTTTTATTAATAAACCATTACTAACATGTACTTGTAATATTCCAACAAAAAAATTATGGTGTATTCTTTTCCTCGGGTTCCATCTACTATGTCTTATTTCATACATAACACACAATTCTTCATTTCCAATGTTGATGTATACATCACCATAAATTACCCTCTAGTTCCTCCTTGTTCCACTCTCACTATCAATTTTTTCTCTATTGGAATTTCCATTACACCCTATTGGTGTGATTGCTAGTTTATAGATAGCTTGATGACATTTTGATATCCTTTTGTACATCATTACATGGCTTATTTAGTATTCGATTTTCATTTATCATTCATCTACAAATTAAATGGGCATCGACACAATATGATGAACACAAACCAAATAATAGAATAATAATAAAAATGACCAACGTAACACCATAATCATAATATACTTCCTTGTCAATGTTAGATATGTGATCCTCATAAAATTCCTCTAAGGCCCTAAAATCAAATTAGTAATAATACCAAGTACACATATGCATATAACTGAAACAACATATAATGATCCATAATATCCTCGTGATCCAATCAAAATAAATGTCAGATTTTGAGCAACAATAACAAATAGGCATGCCTCCACAATAGGGTTGATACAACATAAAACAATAAAGTCTTTGTTGTATGCCCATGTAGACATATTAATGTTTATCAAATAGTCGAAAGGGCGGGATACTACAAATATCAAGTAATCACAACAGCTACTTTCCCTTAACAACTCAAATTATTGTACTCAAATGACCTATTTTGTAACATGAATTAAGTATATGTTTTGACTGCATTTCAAATCATCATATGCAAAATAGTTAAGACACACATTAACAACATAGCATATATTGAAATGCCCATTTAAATTTAACTTAAGTGGGTAAGGAAAAAGGCCATCTAATTTATCACTTGAACTCATTTGATTGGAGAAAGAGAAAATATTTGTTTTGTATGTTGGAGGTGGTGGAAATAAAATGTCACTACATCATATAATGCCCAACTTATAATGCCATTGAAATCAAATAAAACAAAAGCTTGAAAGTGGACAGTCTGCCCACTTTGTTTGAAGAGGCTAGGCTTGAAAAATAAATAGTTTTTTCTAATCAAGACTTATAGTAGAAGATCCAACATTAAAAAAAGAATGGATAGTAAACAAGCTCAGTGGGAATAACCCGTGTTTTAAGCAAGAAAAAACAACACTATATTTTAATGTTCAACTTGATCCATGAGCATAGTGAAAAATCACATATAATGGCCAAAATTAAACGGAGAGAAAAAATCCTTTTTGCTCATTTGAGAACTAGTTCTCACAGGGTTAGATGTGAGATTGGGAGATGGATGATTCCTAAGGAGTAATAGGAAGACAAAGTTTGTATTTTCTACACCAATGGGGCAGTCAAAATGGATGAACACTTCATTCATGAATGTCCTCAATACATGGAAATATGGGCCAAATATGTGGAAACGTTAAGAGTGGGATCCATGTTAGAGCTATTTAAGGAAAACAATTAAAAGAGTTTGGAGGCGTTGTTAGCTCAAATTAGTAGAATAAGAAACAACCTCTTAAAGGATACCGCCAACCTCAAGAATCTTCGAGTGTGGAACTGTGTGCAAGAATTAGTTAGCCATGTTAGTGAAATTGAAACTAACACCTAGTAGCTTCAAAACAATGCTAAACTAACATCTATGCACCATCATGCTAAGAGCTAAATAAGTAATAAACATCAACACTATATATTAAAACCTTGAAAAACAAACTTCAAGCTAAACATGCTAACATTTATTGCTCTACTCTTTAGAAATTTAAATCAATGGAATAGACCTAGGTAGATCCTTTAGCTATCAAAGGGTTGATAGTTGTTGCATGATCCAAGAGGCTTGAGGATGGAGGTTCATCAAGTCATGGCAACAAGGTCTTTCTTGATTAAATCCATTGATCTTCACAAAATAGCTTGGATAATTGAATGCAAAGGAATGATGCTTAACTCCACTCTAATGGAGAATTCTCTAAGATGATGAAAATGGCTATAGCTTAAGCTCTATGCTCATTTAGGTGTAAGAAGAAAGGTAGGAGGGCTCTTTATATAGCCCAATGGATAAAAGAATCTCTACATCCCTTTACATGTGGGATAATAGAGGTTGGGTTAGTTGTGGATAAGGAAGGTTTATGGAGGGTTGAGTCAACCTTAGGAGAGTTTAATTTGTCCTCTAGTGACTCATGGGGATTGAGGGGGTTTATTAATTAACCAAAGTGATTAATTAATATGTGTGCAAGCTTATAGAAGCTTTTTAGAGGAATGGTTAGTATGATTTATGTTATGAGAGGATTTTAACCAAATAAATGACAATTTATTAATTAAATAGAAGAGATAATTAATTAATCAAAAATAATTAATTAATCTATATAGAAAGGGGTATTAATTAATTAGAAATAATTAATTAATCTAGATAGAAAGGGGAGCTTAATTAATTATAAATAATTAATTAATCAAGATAGAAAGGGGATGTGATTAATGAAAGGTCGTTAATTGTAGTCATTGTTCGATAGAAGAGTTAATTAACTAACACAACGTAATTAATTAACGACGATAACAAAGAAAATATGCAATATTGACGATATGTCGTCAATTTGTGGGAAAGGGTATAATTAGCGCAATTTAAGTGTTTAAATTGCTCAAGCTAAATTATAGGTGTCTACAGAAAGAAATTAGTGTAACTGGTGGTCCCATAGACTGTTGGGTATCCTGGATGTAATTAAAACCAATCCCTTCCATTTCAAATGGATATCCTTAAGCAACACTTTTAAGTTACTATCTTTGGTTCAATAGACTACTTGGTCTCATGATGTTATTAAAATATTTCATTCGAGAGGGAAGCTTATAAATGTAGTTAAGTTTGACATGTCCATAAGAGTCCTACCGGTAAACTTAGAGATATACCAAAGGTAAAAGAAGTTTTATTTTTTAGGTCACATTAATCCAAGGGCATGATCCCATGGATGGGCTACAAATCCTATTTTCCTATTGCAGGAGGTCCCGTGAATATTTTCGCAACCAGCTATAAGAACAAATAAAATCTAAGCTTGAAAAATAGGAGCTCCACATTTCCCCCCGCTTAAACTTAAGAGGTGGTTGGAGAGGGGGCCTGATAATTCTCCCCTATAGTTTAGGTTGTTTTGTTTCCATCTAACAACAAACATGCATTCCCTGGTCAATTTGGGTGGAGACGACAATTATTATAGGACCTGTAACATTGTTAGTTGCTTCCCGAGGAGCGACTTCGTTGAGGATGTTAGGAAGCTTAGCATTCACATTGGGGCGTCCTAGAATACTATTTACTGTTACCGTGAGTACATACAGTGATTGAGAATGAGGGGGAGTGGGAAGAAGCGGTCCCATAAGGTCGCGAGGGGGAGGAGGGGGACGAGAAGAAGGCGTGTAGAAGTCCTCAGGGGGATCGACCTCGGAAGACTATTAACGGCACATCCTCTTTAGCCGAAATCCTATTAATTCGCAAGTTCCTCCGTTACTTCCACCCTTGGCCGATGGAGATAGCCTTCATGTGAACAGGGATGAAGATCCTGGAGGAGTCTTTGACATACAGCCGCTTTTTCTTTTCTATGAAGGAGAGCGTTTCGGGGGCCAGAGCAATGGGTTCAACGGCAGGACGCGGTTAGATCTAGTAATGAGAGGGGGAGGAGGTGAAGTTTGGAGCATCATTGGGGGAGGGGAAGACGGAGGTGCAGGAGGGATGAGTGGCACTTTCCGCCAGTGAGGGGCGGCAGGTGATTGGATTTGTGAACAAGACTTACGAGTATCTGCCAGGCTTCAAGCATTTACAACAAAAATTGGATAGACCTTCATAAACAACCTTCTGTTTCCATAGATACCCGAAGGATATGTTAATGAGGATCTAATTCCTTCACCATTAGCGTGCTGCAGAAGTGGAAATGCAAACTCTGGCAAAGGAAGCTGATCTTACCATTCAGAGTAACGGGATCGATGCGGATAATCCTTCCGAGACTGGAGCAAATTTTAGAAAGGATGGGAGCCGACCAAAATTCGCTAGGTAGGGAATACAGACGAATCCACACTTGAGCCCCGTCCACCGCCGCCTTGTGACAGTCAAAATGAGGCTCCCATTCGCGAATCGCAAGCCCCGAATCGGAAAGAAGGGAGTTTTTCCTTTCCATTGTGTCGTCTCTCTGAGCTGCGCTACGGAAGATCACAAGAAAAAAAACCCTTTTTCCAGGGAACGAATATTGAGGCCGCTGCCCCACTGCGTTTCACACCAGTTTTCTAATGCTCGAAAAAGGGAGACGTCTACCGATGAATTTAGCAAAAATAGCTCTCGTAGCGAGACAGAACGTATGCTCGGAGAAAGCAACATCCTCGATTAAGGACACTGAAGGAATATCGTCCTGCGGGGGGGATGAGTCGCTGTCCGTGAATAAGGAATCAGCGTCAGGCCCGCGGGGACCAAGGCGTTTGAGCAGAGCGTTCCGACAGGCCCTGGCCCGCCCGGCGCACCATTGCTGCACCCCAAAGGGGCAAGACCAGGGGACCGTTGAAGGGACGAAAATTCAAAAAAAATGACCGTTCTGTCCTAAGAACCATCCGTTCGTTGTCCATTATATACCTGCAAATTGTTATTATTTCTCAGGAGGAATTGTTGAGGATGTTAGGAATTAGTATTTACATTGGGTAAATATTATTTACTGTTACCGTGAGTAAATACAATATTACAATTAGTTAGTAGAATTGTTATATTGTTGTATATAACAATAATATTTCATGTAGAAGTTTGTTGAACCCGTATCACTATTAACAGGTCATTTGTTTACACTTCCTATTAATTAGGAAGTTGGTTTGTTATTTGTATGACCATATAATAGTCTTTGTGTTTGGTATGAAAATAATACATAATATTATTTTTCCGTGAAAGGCTCGTACCTGACATTTGGTACCAGAGCGGTCAAATCCAGTAGTGAGATGGAAGAATTAAGTTTGTAATTATTGACCAAGGGGAAACGTAACCATTATTTATTTCCCCTAAATGATGTTATTGTATTTGCGAGAAGTTTAGTTTTCTGATAGTTGTTGATAACAATAGTTGTATGAGTGCAACGATTTGTGCATAGATCTTAGATATTTTTATAACTAATCATCGCCATTTGCGTTTACATTCGTGAGGCCTTCACTGTAGCTGATATTCCATTATGAGAGTGAAGCCTTCGATCCTAACAATAATTTGTCATCCACGTATGCCCATAGAGAGTTGTTAACGACCATAAAGATAAGTTTGAGCATTGTTTATCAGGAAAAATACGTGGCTATTTGTTAGGAGATGAGGTACTGTTCACACAACGCATCTTCTCGCACCCATGTGGAAACCCAACTTCCCAGCTTCCCCTGCTTGGTTGAAAGCTCTCACAGCTCAGGCGGTCGGTCCTTATTCTTTGCATCAAACACCAATTTATTACATGCAACGTACTTCTTACCAGTGCATTTCTATCATTGCATTGGATTTTTTATTGAAGATCGTAAATCTGGTGTAACCATCTTGACTCGCCCCACATATAAAGATCAGCACTGGGAATTGATTGCCATATCGAAATGAGGAATTGACTTTCAGTTGTATACCTGACAAATCCACCACGCCACCATCTATGTTGCCATTTCCTCGTCCACGCGGTCATCATTAAGATATTTGAGTACCTGTGTTGGAGTTTCTGATTTCTCTTGGCAAATTGTTTTCAAACGACTTTTGTATTTTGCATTCAACTCGTAGACCTTTTGTGGCATCTCATGTGGATTGTGGCTTGCCATATTAGCTTTTTGCATCGACATCTCTTGTTCCTCAAGCTCACCTAGACTTCTGTACTTGTCAAAGTAAGTTTTTCTATAGTTTTTCTATAATCTTTTAGGGAAGGTTCAAAGTTTGATATTTACTAGATAGGATATATTAGTTTTAGATGAGAAAGAGTATTTGTTCGTTGTTTGTTTATTAAATACACTTATCATTTAGTGTATTTATTTTGTTTATTTTATTATGTCCAAATAATGTATTTTAGTTTAAGCAAATGTAAGTATCAAAAATCAAAAGTCATTATTTTTGTGATCTTGTCTATTGTCAAGAATAATGTTGTCTAAAGTGTCATTAGGTTGTCAAGTGAGTCAAAATCATTTATGCATTGGTAGTATTGTTAGTGTCTTTCATCATTATAAAAGAGTCAAGTGTTTACTGTCACCAATAGTCATTGTTGAAAATTGTAAAAAAAGTAAAATTGTCTGCATGTCAATTGGACACATTTTCAGTGTAACCTAACGTCCAAGTTGAACTTGAGGGAGGGCATTTTCAAATGAGCCTCAAAGACAAATTCAACTAAGCTAAGCAACAACAATTGGAGGATGGAGGCATCAGAGACTGGAGGATAACCAATGACCTCTCGCCAGTCACCAACGACAGGGTCGCTTCACTGATTTGGTGGCATGTGTGTGTTTTGCTTTAGAGTGGCGTGCCTTATTTTAGCACGCAGTGTGTTTGATTTCAACATTTCAGTTTGGTGTGGATTTCAACGTGGTGTGAAAAATAAGAACAAATGTGGTTCACTGATATGTGTGGCTATTCCTACATAATTCCCCAATGTAATAACATAGTGGAGAACAAATATCACAGTGAAATGCAACATCATGAGTCTTGAAGAGGTTGAACAATTAGATGTGTTCTTGTTCATACCTAGGTTTGTGGTTAGCCTTTGGAAAACCATTGAAGGTTGTTCAGATGTGTTCCTACTTGAGTTCCCACATTGCTAGGTTAGATGTGTTCCCTAGAGTGGCTTGTTGACAAACATATGATTCCTGAGCATGTTTCCATCCTCGTTGGTCAGATGTGTTCCCGACATCATATGATGGATAAGAAGTTGATGTGTTCTTTTTTCTACCTTCAGTTCGAGTGTGTGCCAAAATCACGAGTACACAGAGGCAACAAGCTGTAGAGGAAGTGTGAAAGTTCTATTGCTACCATGTAAACACTAAGGGGGGAATGTTAGGAATTAGTATTTACACTAGATAAATATTATTTACTATTACTGGGAGTAAATACAGTAATATAGTTAGTTAGTAGAATTGTTATATTGTTGTATAGAACAATAATATTTCATGTATAAATTTGTTAAATTCGTATCACTATTAACAAGTCATTTGTTTATACTTCCTATTAATTAAGAAGGTGTTTTGTTATTTGTATGGCTATATAATAGTCTTTGTATTTGGTATGAAAATAATTCATGAGACCCCAAACAGCTAAAATATGCTTCTAAATTCTCTTGGAGCACCCAGCCCTAAATTAGAAGGAAAATAATAATCTTTACGAGCACTAATGAAGGAATCGCTTCCCCTTCAACATCTTTAATGTCCAATGTAGGTAGGTATATACTCCACACAAAAAAGCAAAAAGCTTTTATTCCCTTTTTCACCCAAACAAGAACATACCTAAGTGCGTAAACACAATCTAACATCACACGGCACGTTAAAAGGAGCGAGCACAAAGACGTAACAGAGATTTCCCGCGAACACTACCGTACTGGGCTGTACAGTTCGAAAAGGAATCACAGCAGACACCATTGTTATCGAGTCCTGTACAAGAAGGAGAAACAAACGCATTATTCCTTTCTCTTCTTTCTTCTCAGATTGTTATGCTCTGTAATTTTAGCCTTAAACTGCAGCCTCCGAGCACTGTAATTTACTGCTTTAATGGACCGCCTGGTTGCGTCCAATGAGCTGCCCTTTAGGGTTGGATTTACAGGCCACAGCGGTCACCTCCGATTGGAACCTCTTCCGCCGGTTGAACGCCCAAACCCTCTCAGAAGTCTTCCGGATTTTGTCCTGGTAGGTTTGAAATACATTTCAAGCCATGCAAATTATATTTTCTATTTATTTTTTTCGCAGCAAACTTAGTAAATGACTTCAGTTTCGACGACATTTATGTATTTTTACATTTCACAAGGCCTTCATTTTTATTCTGTCAAAAAAAACCTTGCTCAATCTAGGGTTTGTGAAACCTTTATATCCTATTCTTTAGGTGTATATACATATACACCATATATACACACGGATATGTATATGTGTGTGTCAATTACATGTATATATACAATGTATATATGTACACATATATCCACGTAAATATTTAGTTTAAATATATATATGTTTTTTCGCGTGTATATATGTATGTGCTCATATTCCAACCTGTATATAATGATATGTAAATTGTATCTATGCACACACATTAACCTGTATGTACACATTGTAACTATGCACATATGCACACGTATACATATCTGTGTGTATATACACATGATATATATGTGCATGTATTTGCACACGAATGACACCATCTGTATATACACATCATATATTGACGTGTATATTCTACACATTGTCAAAAAAACCAGGACAATGTAGGCAATTTTAAAACCTATGTATCTGTGTAGCAATACATGTATATGTACGATGTTTATATACATATTGATATGCACAATGCACATGTAAATCTGTATAGCTATATATTTGTGTGCATACACTTTGCATATACGTGTATACACATATCTGTGCATACATACACATTATATATTTGTACATGTATGTGTGTGTGAATATGTATGTGTATATGTACATGTACATGCACATATATTGAGATGTATTCATATTGTATCTATGCATATATCCATGTGTGTGAATTCACATGTACACAAATACATGTATATGCATGTATGTGCATACATATACCTGTCATCTAAAATTCACCTCTCAAGGTAATTTTGATAACATGCATCAGATTCTTCAGTCCTGAGCAAGTAGAATTGATTCAAGGCCAAAAATCATGTTTTTGGAGTCCCTTTGGCTTCTCTCTAACTTCCCCATCCAGGAAAAAACTCAAGAAGTTAGAGAAAATTGGAAAAATCTGGAAAATGGGCTCATTCTGGTGTTTTGCGGAAAAATTGGACATTTTTGTCCCAGGCAGTCCATGGGACAGTTGGGACGCTGGGATGCGAAAAGGCGGAATCGCCGCCCAAGGAGTCAAGCTAAATGAGATGCGGCGAATGCGGAAGTCAACGGCCCTCATGGTCTGGTCAACAATGGACGCGCGGGGACAAGAAAGCCCGAATCGGGCGATGCGGAGATTTTTGCCCAGGACAACTGGGACGTGCAGACCCGATTTTGCCGAAATAGCCGTAGTGAAGAGAAAAATCAATGTTTGACCTCCCGAACTTCAAACGGCCATAACTTTTGACTCTGAGCTCCGATTTTCATAAAATTGGACTTTCTGGAACGAGCACGACATCCTCTGCATCACAAAAACTGGATTTCTTAATTTTGATGAGGGTAAATATATTAAAATATAAGAAACGTATTCAGCTCTAGTCAATTAGCGATCATTCCCGTCAAATGACGGAAAATGCCTGGCAGACCCAAAATAGCTGCTTGCACTTAGAAGGCCATAACTTTGGCATTTCTCAACGAAATTGCACGAAATTGGTACCGTTGGAATCATGGCTCCGAGCCTGACGCACAACAATCAAGAAATTTCGGATTTGATGAAGGATAGACAGAGATTTTGCAGAAAACGCGGCCAAGTTCAAAATAGTGTTTCATTCGGTAGTTGGACGCATTCAATGAAGCATGGGCTAACATATTTCACTGCTGCAAGTCATGGGACAGTATGGGGAGCCTTTAGCAAGTAACAAAACATCATTTCACTCCATTTAATACCTCTTACTAGTGGTTGAAGGAAAGATTTCGGGATTTCCATTTTCCCTCTCTCCTTATTTTCTATAAATTGGAGTATTGGGCTCATTGAAAAAAGGAGAGGTAGTTTTGTAGTAGCAGAGCTTTGTCAAAATTGCTTTGTGAAGCCAATGTGCTGTAGGCCCTTGTAGTGGACTCCTTGCATGGTGACCCAGACCCTTATCTTATAATAGATTGAACTGTGCATATCATGAAGCAATAAAATACAAGTTTGTGGATGCATCTTCCCCTGCTGTGTTTGGTTTGCACTCTTTTTGCCCTTTCAACTTTCATTACAAGAATATTGTGTCTATTTTTATGCTCTTGCAAGGACTCATTATCATCGTGCATGTATGAAATATTGTTGTGAATGCATTTGGCAGATTGCGGGGAACTGTTATCACCCTTTCTAGTATGCATTTTTACTCGTATTTTTCACACATTGGAAGACTACTCTCACACCCCTCCTTTTCTGGTGTATCACTGTTGTAGTGTAGGCTTTCATTTTTTATGCATTCTCTCTCCTTGGTCCCTTGGAAAGATTAGGACAGTTAGTTTTGCCTGCATTAGAGTAGATTGTGGCAGGTAGTTTAGGAGCAAGGACCAACTTTCTCTGGAGGCCTATCTCAAGTAGCAAGTCCCATAACTTGGAGATAGTACCCATGTTATCCAAGCACACCGTGAGCTCAAGTATATGCACTTGTGTAAACATAAGGGTGTTGTGATTCGGTGATAACAATACTTGCACACATGTGTAACAGTATGATTATATATCGACATCTATTTGCACATTGTATATATGTACTTGTATGTGCCTGAGTCTATATAAGGCAACATGCTTTGTGGCAGACCATCAGAAATCAGGAAACATGTTCAAGGCAACCCGTGTTGCAGAATTGCTTTCCTTATTGGTAGTGAGAGTTTTTTAACTAAAAAATCACTTAAAAAATGGGAAATGGGTAAAGGATTTTACCCAAGAAACAATTGTTTTCGAGTCCTGTACAAGGAGGAACAAATGCATTACTCCTTTCTCTTCTTTCTTCTCAAATTGTTATACTCTGTAAGTTTAGCCTTAAACTGTGGCCTCTGAGCACTGCAATTTACTGCTTCAATGGACCGCCTGGCTGCGGCAATGAGCTGCCCTTTAGGGTTGGATATACAGGCCACATCGGTCACCTCCGGCTGGAACCTCTTCTGTCGGTTGAACGCCCTAACCCTCTCAGAAGTCTTCCAGATTTTGCGTTGGTAGGTTTGAAATACATTTTAAGCCATGCATATTATTATTATATTTTCTAGTTATTTTTTTCGCTGCAAACTTAGTAAATGACTTCAGTTTTGATGACATTTATGTTTTTTAACATTTCACAAGGCCTTCATTTTTATTCTGTCAAAAAAGCTAGCTCAATCCGGGGTTTTGTGAAACCTTTATATTCTATTCTATAGGTGTATATACATATACACTCTTTTCTCTGGATCTTAGCACCCAAAGTCTGTTTGCTTACTGAAATGGTCTGTACTCGGAGTTTCCTTGGGATTGGTCAAGCTTTGGGCCACCGTAGCCCATTGAGTGCTCTACCTCGGGCCATAAGCATGCACGCTCTACTGAAATGGATTTCGTGGAAAACCAGCTATATCCGATCTTGGTTGGCCTTTCACCCCTAGCCACAAGTCATCCCCTTATTTTGCCACATACGTGGGTTCGGTCCTCCAAGGCCTGTTGGAGCTCTCTTCAACCTGCTCATGGCTAGATCGATTGGTTTTTGGTCAAATAGGAACAACTGCATATACACACACGGATATGTATATATGCGTGTCTATATACATGTACATATACATCTGTATATACACAATGTATATATGTACACATATATCCACATAAATATTTAGTACATACATATATTTCAACCTGTATATAATGATATGTGAACTGTATCTATGCACACACATTAACTTGTATGTACACATTGTAACTATGCACATATGCACACATATACATATATCTGTGTGTATATACACATGGTATATATGTGCATGTATTTGCACACGAATGTCACCATCTGTATATATGCATCATATATTGACGTGTCTATACTACACATTGTATTTATTTTCATCGTCAAAAAAACTAGGACAATGTAGGGATTTTTAAAACCTGTGTTTGTGTGCCAATACATGTATATGTACAATGTGTATATACATATGGATATGCACAATGCACATGTAAATCTGTATAGCTATTTGTTTGTGTGTATACACATTGCATATATGTGTATACACATATCTGTGTGTACATGCACATTATATATCTGTACATGTATGTGTGTGTGAATATGCATATGTATATGTACATGCATGGTCACATATATCAATATGTATAACATGTATACATATTGTATCTGTGCGTATATGCACGCGTGTGAATTCACATGTACACAAATACATGTATATGCATGTACGTGTATACATATACCTGTGCACACGTGTAACTGTATGATTATATATCGACATCTATTTGCACATTGTATATATGTACTTGTATGTGCCTGAGTATATATAAGGCAACAGGCTTTGTGGCAGACCATCAGAAATTAGGAAACATGTTCAAGGAAACCCATGTTGCAGAATTGCTTTCCTTATTGGTAGTGGGAATTTTTTTACTAAAAAATCACTTAAAAAATTGGAAATGGGTAAAGGATTTTATTCTGGGAGCACAGCTGGAATGACTTAAACACTCCTCTTCCCCCAAAACAAGATCCTCATATTTGGAGCTGCAACAATCTCGTCAAGATCAAGGACTTTGGCACATTGTCTATTACTGTCAAATGTTGAACATCAATTAGCTCATATTTTGAAAGAAGAAAAATTAATCTTGATGGCTCCATCCAGCCCATCCAGACCAGCAATTTATTGAAGGAGCTATTCCATTCCAAACAACAAGATCACTTGATATGGCCTTACACACAGCAGGGAGATTGCACAGTAGCCTCAGGATACCAAATTCTTAATGGGATTGCAACGGGGATAAAACAAAATGGAGTCATCTTTGGGCTCTTCCCACATGACCAAAAACCAAAGCTCTTCTTTGGCTCATCATGCATGGTAACATCCTAACAACAGGCAATCTTTAGAAACAGGGGCGCATTGGTCTCAACATTTGTTCAACTTGTGATCAAAAAGCCAAAAGTATTGTCTATCTTTTAACTTGATGGGAAATGGCTCTCCTCCTTGGCCACTGAGCTCCAAATCCAGACTGTATGGGGAAGAACACATATATATGAATTGCCCCAAAATTCTAGATGAAAATCATTCAGTTATGCATGAGATTACCCCTCGGGTTATTGTGTGGCACGTGTTGAAGGAGAGAAATGCAAGGATATTTGACAGCACAAAACAAGACGCGAGTCAAACTATTAGGCATAACAAATCTCAGACTCACAGTATTACTTTCATTCAAAATTCGGCTACTTCAGGTATGTTTAACTCAGCAAGTATGTTTAATTGTCAACTGGTGAACACATGGAATATTCCATTTCATTACAGTCTTCACTACTTTGAAGTATGTCCCAAGCACACATGGATCCCATCACTGCCAAGCTATTTTAAATTAATCTTTGATGGGGAATCCAAACACAACACTAGGACTGCGGGTATTGGGGAATGATGAGGAATTCAGAAGAAGATTATTTTCTTAACTAAACCCAAGCGATTGGGATCTAGACAAATAATTTTGCAAAGCTTCTCGCTCTGCACAAACGAATGCAACTCTCTCTTGATTATTGAATTTTTAGATTCCACATTGAAGGCAACTCCAAAATAATTTTAAACCTAATCAAACAAGTCGAAGATATTCAGGCCAAATCACATACTGGCATTGGGGACATCTTGGTTTCAAAGATAAATTAGAGAATGGAGAACACGGTTCTTTACATAATGGAGAATTTGAGGTTACATGTCACAAAAAGCAGAATAGCAAGGGGTTCTGGACCTTCTTCACCAAAAACAGTTGTGAAACATAGTCATGGCAGATCCCTCAAGGGTTATAGAGGCAATCTGATCCGTAATCAGCATAGATATTCTGCAGCCAATTAAAAACCACAAATCTTATTTCGAAATAAAAAAAATGATTTATTTAATTGTTCCCTTTGATTTGTTTAAGCAAGCAGTCAATTTGTGCATATAAATGAGTTGTTGAAGTTCTGTAGATACAATAGATTATTACATGAATGAAGCGAAACAAAAAGCATGAACTGAAACACCACATAACAAAGCTCAAACACAAGAATTTTTGACCCTAGAGAAACCTAATGAAGAAAAACTCCAGAAGAGTAAGGCCTTATCTTCTCTTTCCACTATCTCCTTTGCAAAATTACAAAGGCCTTACCTTCTCTTTCCACTTTCTCCTTTGCAAAATTACAAGCTTACTGCTCTCTCAAGGCCTTCAAGAATACAACAACATATCGAAAGTATTGTAACACTAGCAATCACACTGCAACTTTCTTCATACACACACTCTCTAACTGCACTTTTTGTATACAACTCCCTAGAATACTTAACCAAGAATTAAAGAATGAATTGAATGCATGCAAAATTACCATGAACCAAGAATTAAAGAATGGATTGAATGCAGGCAAAATTACCATGACACAAATGCAATGCCGTGACAATGTTGGAACTGCCCTGACACAAATACAACCTCTTTGACAATAATGCAATCGGTACCTTGCTGTTTTTGTCGGCCTTGTCATTGACAGACCTGTTCTTTTTTTTTGCACTGTGTTTGCTCTGTTTTTTTAGGAACATTCTTCAATTGTGTTTGAATTCTAAGGTGTTCAGGTCACCTCAAAACCCCTATACAAACTTGCATACTTTGTTCTGGCTGAAATGCATCATATTAGGACTCAGGAGTGCTTTTAAGCGTTTCTAGTTGCCTTGCATAGTCAATATGGCTAGAAAAAGAGATGGCTTTAGTCGAATTAAACTCAACTTATTTTATGATCCAACTCGGATCACACCTCCCTAGTTACGAGTCTTTTAGTCTCCAAGAGCCTAAGGACTCTTGAGTAGAGGGAACAATTCCCCCCTCACTATTTGTCAATTTTCCTCCACACCTTTCCTCGACGTTCTTTCATTCTTCTGCAACACAACATCCTTGTCAAACTCTTCTTGAGTATTATGTGTAAGGTCTTTACTGGAATGTAACAAAAGACCTTTTTCTTATTCACTATCATAGAAGGCTAAAAGCAATATAGTTTTTATACATTCACAACTGAATATATTCGCATGTGTGGAGTCAAGTCTAATTTGAAAGCAGTTTTACCCACTTGTTTAAGAATCTTAATGGCCCATACCTAAGTGGTTTGGGCATCTTTTCTCAAGTACAACTATACATTGTCCCCGACTTGGAACTTATGCTCAACTCTATGCCCATCATGTCTTGATTTATATCCAACTTGAGAATCTTTCAACTTCTCTTGCACTTAGAGAAGTTGAATGAAAATCCACCAGGGTACCTAGTTGGATGAAAATCCAAGTGATTCGGGGCCGTTATAATTCATCACCAACCCATCCACCATCTGATTTTTATGAGATACGGGGAGGAACAACTCGTCAAATCATGGGAGGAGCCATTGGAACCCAAGGATCTAGTATCCCAAAACCTTCTTTGCATAAGAGGAGCCAAGTAGGATAACAACAACACAATGACATGGGCATATGGCAACCTTCAGTCTTGCGGGAGTATGCGGATGTTTCCAAATATCTACAATTTTTTGAGGATCAACTTGAGGTAGAATGGCCTTCATTATCCATTTGGGATATATCAGACTATGTTCTTTGGGAGGAGCTATCCCATTTGATAGGTACAGGGTCTAGGCTCTATGAGCACTACAACATGACTCATCACTTTGACATAGTGATACTTGTGCATATGAGTTGACATTTGCTTGATGACAAGTAAATTTGGGAAGGGCGGACTGTAATGTCCACTTTTCTAGATTAAAATAATTAATAATATTATTTAAGTTGGGCTTGATCATTTCTAATCTTTGGGCAACTTAATAATAATATTATTATTAAAATAAAAAGTATTTTTAAATACTTAAAGTAAAATTAATGATTTAACTAAGTCGGCCAAATGTAACTTTATGTTATATTATAAGGCAACTTATGTTTTATTATTAAAATAAAAGTGACCTGTAAATAAAGTAAGTCGGCCACCAAAATTGAAAGAAATAGGACAGAGAAGTTATAAAAAGAGGATGAAGGAGTTCATTTGGGGCATCTATCATCTATATATCATCTTGATTTTATCAAGTCGAGCACTTGTGCTTCTACTTTTAGCTATTGAGGACGGAAACCCTCTTAGCATCCATCACTTGAGGACGAAAACCCTTATTGTGATCAGATTTGGAGACGAAAACCCTCAATATCTTCTTGGTGGCTTTACTTGGGGGTCACATTTGAGCGTAATTTCAGATCATCACAGCTAGGGCATGATTTGCAACCATTTCTAGGGCTATCTACATCCCTTTGGATTTCAGATCAGTATTTAGGGCATCAACAGCGGATGGAATTGGTTGGTTTCAGTTTGTAGCATCTCCTTTGGGTCCCCTGTTGTCATATGGAGCGTCTTTTGTGCGAAAATTGCTGTAATCTTATGCGGGTATTATTCTTGTTTGATGGCGTGAATAAATAAAAATAAATTCAGACTTAGGTGGGAAAAATTATTTTTCATCATCGACTTGTATCAAGAGGGTTTTTAGAAGCTTTGGGCCTTTTGGGTATTTTTGTATTGCGATTATTTGATAAATAAAGGAAGATTTCAGATTACTGTATCTTCTGTCTTACGGGTTTGCATAAAAATCATATTGTTGTTGTATTTTGAATAAAGGTTTCTGCTGAATTCCAAAATTGTGTTAATCTGCCCTAAAAGGGATATTACAAGGTGTATTTGCCTCATCTTTTCTATGAGTTTTTCAGCTTTGTAAAATTTCAAATCCATCTTTTCCCACTCCCTTTGTGGCTGCCCCATCACAACATCAAATGGACTAGAAGGGAAGTAACTAAAAACATGTCTCAAAAAGAGATCTATCAATAGAGGATTCTGTAATGTCCCTTTTTCCCACCTAAGAGCTGGAAATTGGTCGTCTTGCCATTCCTTCTCCATGGCAAAGAAGCTAAAATGAAGGAGAAGACCCTTGAGCATTTTATAATATATTTTATCTAATATTTTTTATGTTTTTTGTAGTGTTTCCTTGCATTATATAGGTCGGCCTTGTCTAATTGAGCATTGATGCAAAAAAGGAGGTTATAAAAGGAGATTAGAGACTTCATTTGCATCTAGTCTTTGGCGCAGTTTATTCTTGGGCATAGAGAGCTCGTTGCTCCTTGTTCATCCACTCGAGGACGAAAACTCTCTTGTGAGGCCTTGTTGAAGGATGAAAACCCTTCATGTGGCTTAGGTGAAGGATGAAAACCCTTCATCGTTGTCGAGTCTTGAAGAGAAGAGCTGATTTGAAGATCTATTTGTAATTTTCAGCTGATATTTGAATTATTTAGGGTGGAGCGACCTACCTAGGGTAGGGTTTGGAGACATTGGTAAAGAATTTGACAAATTTAGGTTCACAATCTGATTCGTAATATTTTTAAAGGCCGGAATTTAAAGTTATATGAATTTAGAGGGTTTCTAGACCCATATTTAATATTTATCTTGTGGCTGCAATTTTCAGTGCATATTTAATTTTTAGCAGATTATTCTTCAGTGTTTATTTGTTATTTTGGCTTCTAAAATTCCATATATATATATATAAAATAGTGGCGAATTGATTGGTGGTGTTTTACGGTGATTTTGACATTTTTTGGGTCAAGTACAAGTCGCTGATTTTATTCTTCAGTCTGCTGCAATTTATTTTCAGATCTGCATTTAGAATATTTGATTAAAACCCTCAAAAGGGTTATTACAGATTCAATTGCCTATTATATGAATGATCAAATAGACTAGAAGGGAAGTAACAAAAACATGTCTCAGAAAGAGATCTAATAGTAGAGGATTCAATTGCCCTATCATATGACTGGTGGATATATGCCCAAATTTTATCTCAAGTCTTAAGATGCTTCCTATTATCTCCATTCAAGAGCTGCACCAATGTTCTATCGATCTCCTGAGTTTGCCCATACATTTGTGGATGAAAAGCAATAGATCTATTCAACTTTGTATCCATTTCTCCCACAATGTAGACCAAAAAGTGCCCAAAAATCTTTAATCCCTATTTGAAACGATAGAACTAAACAAACCAAAATAAACTCGAACATCAGTGAAAAAAGAATTAGTTGCATCATTGAGTCTTCCTACATGGAACAAGAACACACATCTTACTAAATTGGTCGACATGAACAAATAAGTAATTATGCTCATTGTTGACAAAGGCAAACTTCCTATAAAATCCATCGAGATTCTGTACTATGGTTTAGAAGGAACTGGTATTGGCATATACAATCCCAACTTTCTATTACTAGCTTACTTGTTGATGTAGGAGCATCCGGGTTCATGTGCAATCTTGCATCAATTAAGCAACTA
Organism: Taxus chinensis; assembly: GCA_019776745.2. Classification (NCBI taxonomy): domain Eukaryota; kingdom Viridiplantae; phylum Streptophyta; class Pinopsida; order Cupressales; family Taxaceae; genus Taxus; species Taxus chinensis. Next base: position 10,878,718 of record CM034147.1, read on the forward strand.
GAATAGGCATAAGTAGTTTTGTGTTTTTTTGGTACTTGTTTTGTTTGCGTCGTTAGAAGATTGCTTCATAAGGGTTTGTAATAGTTTCTTGATTCCAAACCACATCTCAAAAGCTAGAGCAACCATGTATTTCATGGCGTAATTGTGCTAAAGCAGCTGTAAGACTTTACAGACCAAAGAACACTCAGAATGAATTGTCCCTTCACCACATTATGCATACACCTTTGGTGTGGCTTTAAGAGATGGCACAACGCTTGAACCTCATGGTGCAACACTTGTGTGCCTAATGTATCCTCAAAACATTGCACAAACTGTTGGAACTTGGCGCAAGCCTAGAGACCGTCCGATGTGTGCACGTTAGTGCATACCCCTTGTTAATGGCTAGCGTTACGACTGTTTATTTGTATTGATGGTGTGCACCTACCTACGAAGCTGCAAAGTCATTGGACAATGTTGAAGGTTCATACAAGCTAGAGAACCAGGAAATCGACTGAACCTGTGCATGGACTTCTCTTGTGCAGATGTGCGATCATAAGGAGTGCAGATGTTTTGGTCACTTGTTCCATAACATTGAGATTATCACCCATGGGAGTCAAAGACGATCTATCTAACTTGTTATTATGATTGGCAAGCTGACTCATGTTTCATCAAACTGTGTTATGCTCGTGATATGTTATGGGGCATCTGGGCCTTATCCTTCATTTAATGTTTGCAACGTAATTGGTTTTTGTATGGGTAAGAAGTAGTTGAGAACAATACTGTAAGTAGGTGGATTGTGTATCTATATAAACACACCCCTACATTTGAGAAGGCATCCAAAAAACCCGAGAGGAAATAGTCTTGAGTGCAGCTTTTGGAAAGCGCTGCAATTAGAGATTTGTGCACAGGTTTGGGGAAAGGCTATAGGGTTGACTCATGCCCTTGCAAGGACTAGGGGCATTGTAATACAAATGCATTTGTAAGCGTGCGGGCTATGTGTGTGTATGTGGGTTTGTGAGACTGAGTGTGTAATCTCTCATTTGATGAAATAAAGAATTGTTATTGTTGTTTTCCATTGCCTAATAGTTGTGTTTGTGCAGGCTGCACGGATTAAGATATTTCTTCATTGAGACTCCTAAACATGACTGCATCACTTGTGCCACACGAAACACATCCCCTTATGAATTTTGCAACATCACTTTGTATGTTTGACCATTATACATGCCTTTTCAAATGTGTAGTAGTCTTTGTCCCACCAAGACAACCTGCAAATTTTGAAGTACGAGTCTTCCTCCTTAGTTGAACACTTCCATTTTTTAGGCAAACACAGCTTCCCCAATTTGTAGAGAAAACCCTGTTGTAGATAGTAGACTTGCTTGGGCTCAAATTCTGTACCTTTTGCCTTTTTTATTTGCTGATGCTCTAAAAAATCTGCATCATACTCCACGTGGTTTACAAAAAAATGGTTTAAGTTAAGTTATAGTGCTCAAATTTGAATCAATTGGTCTAGACAACACATCAGCCAACTTGCTAGTCACATCTCTTTTATATTGATAAGCAAATGAAGCTGTTGCAAGAAACCCATCCATTTATAGTCCTATGCTTGCTCCAATGTTTATTGTGCTTGCAAATATTGCAGTGGTTTATGATCTATGTGTATAATGTTTTTTTTCCATTAAATAGTGCATCCATTTTTTAACTGTTTGAACAAGAGCATACAATTTTTTATTGTATGCTTAATATTTCAAAACTGCTCCAAGAAAAGCTCTGAATGATAACAAACAAGCTTATGTCTGTGTACAATAAAAATTTGGAAACAATACAAAGGAAATGCTTTCAATGCAAACATAACGATATTACCTCCAAACCTTTGCCATACACCTCGGATCGCGCAAATGAAACGGATGGGCCCGAAGATGGTGATGATGTAGCTGCTCCAACATGGCAGACCGTTGCTGCATGATCGATCCGACAACTTAGCTTTGCACTTTGCTTGATATGGAAGGGAGATGATTTAAGAACACGACGGGATTATGAACTCATACAAGCATTATAAGGGCTCTAAATTGGGGAAGAACAAAAGAGCATAATGGAGGCTTACTTAGCTCACAGATTCATGTGTTGGGGAAGGGGTAAGACTCTTATTTATAGTTTTTTGGGATGAGATTAATTTAGGTAACTTAATTAATTGAGTTTTGAAAATAGTCACGCATTTTGAAAATGGGGGATTAAATTAGAATTTTTGATTCAATAGTGGGGGACATGGAAAATGCATACAAATACTTAGAAAATGGATAATAATATTTAATTAGGTAATGGAAGACTCAAAAAATAGATAATAATATTTAATTCAGAAGTGAGAGACATGGAAAATGAATACGAAGACTTGAAAAATGCATAATAATAATTAACCAGGTAATGGGCACTACATGGTGTTGCAAGGACATGGTTTAGGTGACTTCGATTACAGGATAATTGAGTCTCTGTATAAACTCCTGTAGGCTACACAAGCTTGGAACAAATTTCTCACTTCACCTCTCCGAGTTTCTGATTCCAGCACTTTGGAGATGGGGCTGACACTCTCATCCATTGATGATTTATCATTGGTCAATGAATCACGTAACGAAGAATCAGTGGACCACTTGTTATATCTTTTGTTCATAGGACTAGATTCTTGTTTTGTGGTCCTCCATTTGACAACCGCGATACAACAATGCACTGTTGATTTCAAAGTACCAACTATGACCCAGTCTATAGATCTAATGACTAAACATGTGGGCTTTAGGACATTTGTCAAATTTCAGGATAAACTTAGTATTGTTTATGGTTTAGTCATTAAGAGGGGGTGTTAAAATATAAAGCATTGCATAGCATATAATGCAGTTATTTAGTTATTCAGTTGGTAATTGCTCAACCAATTTGTCACCACCTGTTATTATATGATAAACGTTGTCACACTTGTTTGAGTGTGCATTCAACGTTCTCTTAATTCTTTCTTCTCTTTGCATATGCTAACACCATGAAGAGGAAGATCAAAAAGACAAAAACAAACAAAAATACAAAACAAATAGGAAGCATCGACACATGTGGTCAAGAAACCAATACAAATAGCCAAGTAGGTGGAACAAGAACCCCAAAGAATAGAAGCAAAGGGGTATTGGAGAGATAGGAAAGTCTCATCGAGTATCACTGTTTGGGCTAGAAATGGTGATCACTAGTGTCATCACTAATCACTGTGAAATGATTGATACAAGAATTGATAGTTCTCATCTAGAAGTGCCTATGACCGGGGAGTGCTAAGCGAGCCTCTCCCTCTGGATTCACACCTAACATCCAAGGCTGAGATAACTCTTGTAGTAGTAAAGAAGCTCACGTATGCGTCTGCCCTTGTGGTTAGGGATGGTGGTCGGAGAGGAGTAGATTGATGCCCGCCGAGAAGTAGTGGTTTGTTTGCAACAATATGTGAAGTAGTAAAGGCCGTTTAGAGCTGTTGGTGTCTTGGATATGCTAGAAGGAGAAGGTGATCAACTTGGGGGCTCTAGGATCCCTAGAGACCCCATGCAAGGATTTGTGACGAAGGGTAATGGCCTCCCGTAGATAGAGGGCCATGAACTGTTGGTACAGAAATCTAAAGAATGTAGAGAGATTATTGTTTGAGTCCTTATAGAGGTAATAATATCTCCCTTAGATCATATAGTAAGTGGGGCATTTGAAAATGAAGTGCTCTTAGGTCTCCTCTTGGAGGGAGAAAAGATGGCAAATCTCATCTTGGCGAAGTATAGGATGATTTGTCTCAACCCGTAGCTGGTTATGGCAATTTGCAATGGAAACAAGGGTTTAATGTCCCCTTTTTTCAAATCGAGGCCTAAATATGGATTTCTTGCCATTCTTTTTTTGCGGCAAAGAAGAATTATTGAACAAGCAAAGGAATTGCATTTCATTTCAATTTTTTATTTGATTTAATGCTTTCTTTTAAGTGTTTTCCTTTAGGATACAGATCAGGGTTTGGAGAGAATAAAGAAGCAATTAAAAGATAAAGGGAGGCTTAAGAGGTCGGTCCTCTTCCATTTGGCCTTTGGCGACAAGGGAAGGATATAAAAAGGACCAAAGGACTTCATTTGCAATCATCTTGGCGCATTTTTCGTATATAATTGGTTTTGTGGGCTAGTTGCTCACTACCTTTCCACTTGAGGACGAAAGCCCTCGTGTGGCATCCAAGGAAGATGGAAACCTTCCTTGTGGCTTGGTGGAGGATGGAAACCCTCCATTTTGAGTTGGAGACATCAAAAAGAAGGATTGCAGAGACTTTACATCATTTTTGGAGCTCTTCCCTTGCATTGTGGATGGATAGTTCTCTCCTTGGACAGCTGTAGGTTGATATTTTCGATGAAGATTTGGGGTCTATTATGATGTGTGGAAGGGATTTCAAGTATTACAGCTGCTGCACCCTTCCTATGTCAATAATATCCAAGAGTTTTGAGTTAGACTATAGCTATGATGGGCTTTCCTCTTCAAACTTATGCACAGGGCTGTGCATACTTTCCGTGGGCATCGAGAAATAGGCAGATTTGGGGACACTCTTTCCTCTTAATATGAGGGGTAAGAGGGTTTACACATGGAGATTTGAACAAAGCCAACATCCCCACATCTTTGGCATTGCTTATGAAAGAGTTTAGAGTTATACTTGGATACTACACCCACTCATTTACACTTCTATGGACTGATCCAAACTCAATGGGGGAGAAAATTTGGTGGGGCAGTTTCAAGTCAACAATTGAAAACCCAAATCAACAAGATAATAACCTTCCAAAAGAGGTGAGCATACGTTTTGGTATGTGTTGTTTACATCTTATGATGAAATGCAATGATAAAGGAGAGAAGGCAATACTTCCAAACGTGGCTAGCATGAAAAAGGAAGAAGCATATCTTTGGGGCATTCAATACATAGAAGGCTAGCAAGGGTAAAAAGCTTCGTGGTGATAATTTTTGGTTGGTACTAGGCATGCATAATATGGCCTCTATGTGGGGAACTCTTGAGGGATTAAGAGCAAATTGAAGCTTTCTTGTTAAAAGCCGTTTTTCACCCCAAGTTGGGGCAAGGAAGGAATGCAAGAATGCTGAATTAAGGGCTAATATGTTTGCTGATTTCAACCATAGGCTTGTTGATCTTCATTTTCCAGCCCATGTAAGACAATTTTTGTCCCTATGCTACTCTTGAATTTGCTTTTTCCATAAGATTTCAGTTTGGTAGATGTCATGCCATGGTTATAGGGCTGAAGGTGCAAAAATCAGATTTGGGATTGCCATTAGCAGTCATGAACAGTGGTAAACTTGCATTTTCAAAGGGAATTCCATGATGGGTTGATGTGGGAAGGAGGTTACAACCGAAAGGAAGAAATAGATTAAATTTGATAGTCCCAATTTGGATAAGATTCTATGAGAATTATGACTGTGAAAAATTAATTTCAGCCCCTCCACAATCTGATTTGCATCTTGTAATAGGAGGGATAACTAGTCAAACTGATTATTTGTCCATTTATTGCTTTATGATGGAAACCACATCAGTGTGCAGGGATTTTGGTATAGCCGAGTATGCAGAGAAAGTAGATGTCACCGTTGTTTTTAAAGTAGAAGATGGAGAAGACTTCAGTGAAGGAAGGAGCAGTAGAGGTTTGAGTTTGTTTGGGTTGAAGCTCCTTCATTTAACAGGCACAGGGTCCAGGTTATGGGAGAAGTACAACATGTTCCTTTACCATGATGTGATGATGTTTGGGCATACGAAGTTGCAATTGCTTGAGGGCAAGCAATTTCGGGAGGAGGGCTAAATATAGACTTCTTACCATTCCTTTTTCGTGGCAAAGAATAATTATTGAACAAGGAAAGGAATTGCATTTCATTTCAATTTTATTTTATTTGATTTAATGCTTTCTTGTAAGTGTTTTCCTTTAGGAGACAGGTCGGCTGGGTTTGGAGAGAATAAAGAAGAAATTAAAAGATAAAGTGAGGCTTAAGAGGTCGGTCCTCTTTTATTTGGCTTTTGGCGCCAAGGGAACGATATAAAAGAGAGTAAAGGACGTCATTTGCAATCATTATGGCACATTTTTCACATACAATTGGTTTGTTGGGCTAGTTGCTCACTACCTTTCCACTTGAGGACGAAAACCTTCTTGTGTGGCATCCAAGGAAGACATAAACCTTCCTTGTGGCTTGGTTGAGGAGTGAAACCCTCCATTTTGAGTTGGAGACATCAAAAAGAAGGATTGCAAAGACTTTACATTATTTTTGGAGCTCTTCCCTAGGGAAACAACTAGGGTTTGAAACTGGTTTGGAGCTTTCTAGGGCACAAATCTCAAATCTGATTTTATATTCTGAATCTCCATATTTTATAAGGGCGTAATTCGAACTTCGGTGAATTTTGGTGGAGATTTACTATTAGTATTTTTCTTAGCCCTCGGTTTGGCAGGACTGCTGCAGTTATAAATATTTAATTTACGTTGTGCTAATAAGATATTTCTTCAATCTTTTGATGTATTTGTGATGTATAAATATTGCCGTGGCTAGATAAATTATTTTGTGGCATTCTACATTGATTTGCATAGTGAAAAGTGGACTCAAATCTTATAGGCAGTTCACTGCCCTAGGAGATTGCTGATCTTGAATTGGTTAATCATTCTAAGTTATTCTTAGCTACTTTCAGATGGTTGTGTGTGTACTTGAAGTTGTTTTTAGATCAGATTTATTGGGGATAGTGGGTAAACCCCTTTTCTCCATTTTCAGCCCTAAAAGGGACATTACAAAGGGGTGGCACCTAAAGATGTGACCATGTAAGCTTTAACTTTCTACATTGAATTTGATATCCATTTGACTATTACTTAAAAGTTTCTTTTTAAATTTCGAAAAATCAATAAATAATAGTAATATCTTGACTATATGGTGGAGTTTGGGGTCTTTTTTTGGAAAACTTTTTTTTTTGTTTTTAGTAAGAGGGAAATATGAAGAGAACGAATTAAAAGTATTAATCAATGTGATATGCGTAAAATCCAAGGAAACCTTGAGATTGATATATATCGACCTTTTCAAAACGGTGTATTTAAGATATTTGTAATATCATGACCATATGGTAGAGTTTGGGGCTCTTTTTAAAAATCCCAATAGGAATTCAACAATGGCTGCAAGGGGTGGGATGTAATAATGCGACTATGTAAATTTTATTTTCTATATTAAATTTGATGTTCATTTGACCATCACTTAAGAGTTTTTTTAACTTTGAAAAGTCAATCCAAAAATAGTAAGATCTTGACCATATGCCAGAGTTTGGGGCCCTTTCTTTCCCCAATATTTTTTTTTACTGACAAATAGGAAATATGAAAAGAATTTAATAAAAATGTTAACTAATGTCATATGCATGTAAAATCTGAAATAAGAGCTTTGAGATTGATATCTATTGCTATTTTTCAAATAGATGTACATTTAAGGTATTTGTACTAGTGGGAACACACGCTCAATTGGCCAAGGGGAAACCTCAAGCCGTGTGACCAATGACATTGGAGATGGTGAGGATGGCATAAGATACCATCTTCCACCTGTAAGAAATGCTCTTTGTAAAGAGCAAGCTTTGGGCTGAGTGGCACGGGAGGGGAGATCCAAGTGACCTGGATGTACTGTCTGTAGATGTCCCTTATAGCAGCAGCTCTAGTGATGGTCTCTTTTGAAGGAAGGAGCCGATTAGGAGTGTCCAAGAGACACCTTCAATGTTATCTAGTTATTTTGTTTGTGGGATTAAATGCTAGTTTGATGAGATCAACTATTGGAGTCTGCAGTGTTAATAGCTTATTACATTAGTCCACCCAATGTTATATACTACATTTTTTCTGAGACAATTAGTGCCAAAAGTATTTGGCTGCATTGTGTTAAAAACATGTAAATCAAATGTGCTGACAATGTATTTAAATACTGTTCTTTTTAGTGTGATGTCAGTGCAATAAAAGTATTTAACAAATATGATATTCAGTGGATATTAATATAGGCAGGATTATTGAAATTCGCCTCAATGCAAGTATCAACCATAATATGGATACTGTTTGTGTTGCTATGCTATAAATGCAATACAATTATCAAACAAAGATTGAGATTTTCCTTAATATCTGTATTGTCAATAATTATGCAACATGAGCATATTTGTAATGCAGATATCAGTGAATCAGTTTAGTTCATGAAGGCATGTATCATGCTCCTGTTTTGGAGGATAGTTGTGCTTTGCTTTCGTAAAGTTTCTAACAAATCTAGTTTCTGATCAGTACTACTTTTTAATACTGTTTTATGCAGCCCCAAGCATTTGAACCAGAGACACCAGACACAATTGTGAAGAATGTGGAGAACGATTATCTTATGCCAGATCTTGATCGTGATGAATTTCATCCTAACAAGTGTGGTAGACAGTGGGAGTTTGATTGGTTTAATAATGCTACTGTGCATCTTGATCCATCTGTTCCACGCTTGACTATTGTTCCAGTTTGGGAAGCGCCATATAGACGTGCCTGCAAAGAACCTACGGTAGGTGGCACTAAAGAGGAACAGACGGTACCCCAAAATGCAAATGCTAAATATTCAAGCAATTGGATCCCAGAATCTCTGCAGGTAACGATGCCCTATAGTTCCTTTGCATCTGCTTTATCTCCATTCTGGTTTTGGACAGGATAGAGCTGCACATATTAAAGCAAAATGATTGTGAAGTGTGAAGGAAGTATTTAGCAGGCTATATTTTCAGATAGTGTAATGAAGATTAGTCAAATAATAAATTTAATAGAATGATCCCAACTCTAGAGCACTAATTTGGTTGAAAACTAAAATTGCATTCACAAGAAGGAAAAATATCCCTGCTCGGAATATTTTACGAGCTATTTGGGAACTCTTGTAGAGAACATCATTTCCCACATTTTCAACTTCGTATAATCTTTTCTATATGGTGCTGGTATTAGACCTTTATGTAGTGTGGGTGTGATATCAATGTTGGGGCATTGGGAGCATGTTTATATGATTTGTATAAAGGCTGCTTGATAAACATGTTATTTAGAAGCCATCTCTGTTTATTTTGCAAGAGCCTGGGTTTATTGTCGTGTTTAATTTTGTTCCAAGTGTTCAGGTGATAGGCCTCTTATGATTAGATGTGGCCTTGTAAATATTTCTATAAGTAGTTTCACCTTTTAGCTTTTTTCTTGTGTGTGGCTTTATCCTTCTAGTTCAAGCCCCCATTGTCCATTTCATTATTCTAACGAAGAGTGTAAAGATACAATTTTGGTGCTATATCATCTTTCCTCTTGTAGTTTTTGCTTGTGTTTCCACCATATGCTCGTGCTCACGATAATGGGTTGTGTGGGAGACTTGATATGGAGGAGATACGTCCCAATTTCTCTATCCAAAAATTTGAAGGCCAACCTTTGTTCTATTTTAATGAAAAGAACAAATGATTCAATTGCAAGTGATTAAATGTCCACGTCAAATGTTAGAGATTCCTCATGTGTTGTCTTAGACATAGAAGTCCAATTGCTAAGAACAATATAGTTTTAGGGTTTGGGAAATGGTCATATTTACATTCAAGTTTCTCAAAGGCATATCTTTCACAAGCCTGTAATTCCTAAGAAAATTTGATTGATTGAGTTCTGTATGCCTTACCATGGTCATTTAAGAAGTAACAAACATCTTGACACATCCACATTAGTTGTCAACTCACTAGGTAAAATTCTATGTCAGCTATAGACTATACTGAAGTAAAAGATATGCCTTGATGTGCAAGAGGAGGTCAAACACAAGGGGTAATTGGATTCTTGGAGCAGATGTTTGTGTTTGATGAAGATTGTTTTTGGGCTTTCTTCACACCTTGCAAGGTGGGTCTTTTCCACTAGGTGGAGCTGCTTTTATCGGATTTTTTGCATCCCATGTACACATGGGTCCACTTATAAAATAATGTCAATATTGAAGTAAAAGGTAGGTGCAAGTAGTGGTTGAAGACATAGCTACACAAATAACTACTGTGATGCATACATAGAAAGGAAATATATAAATGGAAAAGGGATTCAAACCATTTGTCTCCCGATGCACTTTTTTGTGTTTGAATTTTATTCTTGATGTCTTTCATTATTAATCTATTTTTGACGAATTTAATTAATGCATGCTAAGTTTTTTGGAACCGAACAATGCCATTCGTTGGAATTTGCCAGCTAGCTTTTTGAACTATGATTGATTTAAAAAAAAGCTACGTTGCCAGGATACGGGTACGGGTACGGGTTCAGGTTCGGGTATGGGTTCGATACGTGGATATGTCGATTTTGAAAAAAATCATGGGTACAATACGTCTTGGATACGTCCGTACACACACACATAAACATGTACTCATTTTACTCATTTTTTAGTCCACAAGAAATACAAAACTTGAAAAATATAGTCGGACCAGTGTTCAAAAGATTCAATATACTTAAGATTTCACATTTTCATTGATTATGTGGGTGCCATACATATGATATATGAATATGATGTCAACATGAAACAAAACTTGACAAATATAGTAGGATCAATGTTTAAAACATTCAATATTCTTAATATTTTACATTTTCATTGATCACGTGGCTGCCATACATATGATATATGAATATCATGTCAACACGAATACAAACAATCTAGAATATACCATCTAGATTTTCCTCAAAATCAAATTCTTGCATGCCACTCTTGCTAGCTCCACTCTTAGTAGCTCCGCTCTCCACTCCTTGTGAACTCCTTTGAATGTCATCTTCACCATCAAATATTGAAAGTTGGGCAAGAGTGGTTGTGGAGGCATCCAAGTCTCTGGTCTTTGGAAGAATATCCCAAAGTTTGTGAGGACCTTTGATATAGACCTCAGACTTGTGTGACGAGGAGACGAAAATTGGAATGCACATATACCAAATCCTCAGCTTGTTTGGATGCTAACTTGTTTCGTTTAGATGAGTGGATAAAGACATAAGTACTCCAATTCCGCTCTGCGAAAAAAATTCTAGCCACCTGTTACAAAAAAATGTTTGTTGGAAATTTCAAATTAGTAACATATTAAGAATGTACAAAAAATATGCTACTAACTTAGTAACTTCATAAAATTTAAAATCAGCCTCCTCTTGCTCTCTTAGGTACTTTGCCATTTTCTTTTTGATAGTTTGAGGCATTTCTTTATCCCCACACCTCCAACCCTAGTCAAATGGATTTTCAGTTGACTATATGAGGATTTGTATTGAGCACACCAACTATGACATATCCAAATACAACCCCCACCGCCAACAAGGTATTCTACCACTGTCACATCTCCAAAGAGGAGAATTAGGATCATGTTTCACAGGAACCGTTGTGTTTTCAGAAGTTTGTGGGCCTTGCACTCCAACTGAAGCAAAACTTGATGCCATCCTAATATGTTTTTGATCACCAAGATCACCATGAAGGTGCGAGATGAGAGCATACATAGAGTTACGATGTTAAAAAAACATTTTGCCTTTACATAAATAATAAAATAAAAATAACAATATTTACTAATTGTTAATTTAAAATTTTCTAACTGATGCCATCATAATCTATTTTTGATCACCAAGATCACCATAAAGCTGTGAAGTGAGAGCATACACAGAGTTAAGATGTTAAAAAAATCAATTTGTCTTTACATAAATCAAGTGATAAATGATAAAATATTAATTATTAACATTGAACAATGCCTTTAAAAATTAAAAATAACATTTGCTAATTATTAGTTTTTTTTGTAATTGATGCCATCCTGATATGTTTTTGATTACCAATATCACCATGAAGGCGCGAGGCGAGAGCATACATAGAGCTAGGATGTGTTTAAAAAAATAAAAAATATGAAATGAAATAAATTAAAAAAAGTAAAAAATAGAAAACTGAATTAAATAAAAATACCCATAAACAAGGGTAGCATGTAACAAACAATGACTGCCTCCGAACGTAGATCCTCCTTGGAATAAAATTCAAACAAAGGCTGCCTCCAAACGCGATGTCTCCTCCTTTGAATGATCAATAAAACAATGTCTTCCTCTGAACAATGGCTTCCTCTAAACAATGCAAGCAATGGCTGCCCCCAATCTTGCAATGGCTGCCTCCAAACAAATCCTCCTTCCAATGGTTGCCTCCTCTTCAATTCCTTTATGGCTCCTTTCTCATACACCCGCAAAAACCAACAATGGATTGTTTGTGTGATTTGTTAATGGTTGAGTGCCTTTTTATAGATTTTAAAGGGGTTTAGGGTTTATTATTTTATTAACCTATGAGTTAGGGTTCATTTTTTTGGTCATTGACCAAATCAAAATAAAATATATTTTTTTAAGCCCCCCATTGCCCAACCCTATGAGTACGTTTGGGCATACCTAGGACTTACTCGAGACATATCTGAATTGTACCACGTACTTATCCGTGGGGTATGGGAGGGGGGTCAAACCCATGCTTCCCAAAAAAAAGGCAAATCATATATATTAACATTAGAAAAGGTTATAATGAAAGAAGCATCAAGGAGAGATGCTTAGAAACCAAAGCTAGTTACATGGAAAGAAAGAACTAGGTTTTGTCAAAACAAGACTATGGACATTATAAACATCAAGATCTCAAAAGAGAGGACTTACGAGACTAATGATCTTGAGGCATAGTAAGGGAACTATTCTCGAGTATAGGAAGAGAAGCCCATGCTTGCGTAGAGGGGGCATGAAGTGTGAAGGATGCAACATCATTGGTACCCGTATCTTTGAAACTAGTATGCAACAACATTGGTGTCTATATCTTTGAAATGACCCTGACAAGTATCTTGATGCTTCAAAGGGGGGCCAGTTGTATTTGGATCCTACATACGAGCTTCCAATTGTCTTTTGGTGCATTCGGTCAAAATAATTGTGTAGACAACATCCAACATTTCGTCTTGCTTAGTGACAATGTTGGTGAGGGATTCTACATAGTTTTGGATGGTGCCTATCCTATCTTGTTGATGTATCGAGAGCTGCTCCATAGTTGATAGGATTTCCTCCGGATTTGGATTATGGATTCCATGTTTTTCAATAGTGCAGGCAAGATATTGAATATTGTCAGAGAATTTAGCTATTGCTGTGAGGAGTTAGGTTTGATGGGTTACTGTTGTTTTGGGAGGTAAGGGGGATGGGAGAAAGGTTGGTGGGGTTTGGGGGGTATGGTAGTGAGAAGAAACAGGGTTTAGAATGGAGCTGCCATGAAGCAAATGGGGAAGGTCATTATAAGAGGTGTGGATAAATGGGCTTGCGATGAGAGTCAGCGAAGCAAATACATGATTGATGTCAAGTTTCCTGAAAGATGGACTGAGAGAGGGGGATGGCAAGGGGATACAAGGATTTAAATGCATTCTGAAACATCCCTAGTGGGATATAACTTATAACTTGACAGATTAATTAAAATTTGCAGCAAATGATATTCTGATTTTTTTGGAATAAAACCCCAAAGAGGGCAGCGAACTGAAAAATAAAGATAACTTGCATACCACTTGTCCAAATCACACGAAATTTTATAGAGAGATTGCTGATATGATAACAAACACTAGAAAATTATTTTTTGATTTTTCTGAATAATAGATAACTGCTAGTAATTTCAGAGTGCCCTAAATTGTTGAAATATTTTAAAAATTCGTAACTACCTGAATACAACTGATTTTCTGGAAACAACATCTACAACATTTATAGAAATGACCCCAACCTCCAAATCTGAAAATGGGCACCTGGAAACCCTAGAAATACCAGCTGCAATCTCATAGGGCTGACGTCACCCTATGAAAGGGGCTGGAAATCCTCCAAAATCTGCGCCAAACTTGCCCTAAGCATTGGAAAAAATCTGAAATGCAAGTGGCTGAAATATATGTGCAAATGATCTTCCTCAACCTCTGAAAACTCTTTGAAACCCTGCCTGAAAACCTTGTAGAATTTGCATGAAAATCTGCTTTGAATGGGATCCAAAATAGCAAACTAGGGTGGATCTTTCACCACCGAAAAGTGCCCTACTAGCTAGGAGTGGATCTCTCACCAACGAAGCTAGGGTTCCTATGGGATTTTACTCCACAAGCAAGGGAAAATGCGAACAACAATTGCTCTAATATCAAGATATGTGTGAGTGTAAGAATGACCTTTCTTCGCCGCAACACCTCCTTTTATGACCTTTTAATGCAACAAAGAGCAAAAAAAAAAACCCTAACAGACCCCTTAGGGAAGACCCCACATGAACATAAAGTAACTTAAGTTACTTTTTCCCCTTAGGCATCAAAAGTGACTTAAGTGACCCCTACGAAGGAATAGAATAATAAAGTACCACGAGTCCCACCCCCTCAACGACAAAATATAACAATAATTCCCACCAAGTTGCCCAATACTATTGTCAACGATAAAATATAACATAAAGCAAGGTAGTAATCGGACATCCATACCCAATAGCTTCCAGCGTCGTTAGCCCCTTGGGTATGACCAAGGCTAAGACTGAAAAATAGCCGTTAGGCCCTCGGTGAAGGAATGGGGACATTACACATTCTCATAGCCATAATAGTCCTTAGAGCCGTACATACCTGCTTGAGATTATCTCAAGCTATACCAAAGATTCTATACTTTTCATGCAGTATATCTTTTGATTTGAATTTGAAGTTAGAGTTTTAAAAATAATTTCATGTTCACTTAGAAGCTTGATGGTCTATGTACGTCTCACTTAAAAATTTAGAATTTTGAATACAAAACTTTTCATTTATTTCCATGTTATTAAAAAACTTTGGAGAATTGTGTTGTTTGAGGTTCTTGTGGTCAATGTACCACTTGTGCATTTTGAGGCCCGGTTTGGAACTTTCTGTCATTCTAATTTCTTGGTGTATGTTTTTTGAATTTTTAAAAAATTATATTTATAATTGAGGGATGTTTACGAAAATCCAGCTGAGAAGGCCATGCATTAGCTGGCATACAGAAATTTTACAAAACGGAGCCATAAAAGCACTCATAGAGGTAATTCTTTTAAATTAGGAGCTCAAAAGTGAACTGTTACTTGACAGGAAAGAGATGACCAGTAGAGAAACCTAGAAAGAGATTGGTCACTATTTGAATTTTGCTACAAAACTCAAACTGTAGTACTATATCTGACTTTCATAAATTAGTGAAGTAGGGAGTAAATAGTACCATATGATCTCCAAAATTCGACCAAGAAAAGACGACAGATAATTTGAGGTACAGCCAAAAGATGGAGTTTCAATATTGTATTTCAGTTGGGTGAGTAGCTTGAGATGCTGCATCTGCTCCAGCTGAAGATACCCCCATTGGGTTGGGTCATGATGAGGGTTCTTTGGGGTGAAAACGGGCACTTGCCTATCCGTCTGCATTGAGTCGATGCTTTTCATGACATTCCTTTTTCTCTTAGGATTCTTGCTTAGACTATCAGCCTCAGCTGCAACAATTTCAAACATGTCTTCAGAGACAATCCTGCATTGTCGAATTTCCAGATTTTTTCTAAGAAGAGTAACACATTCAGCTTGCTGGATTGAAGTAGTTATGAGCTTGTCATTGCCTTCAGCTGGTTGAACAGTGAATGAGGTGAGCTGGGTCATGCAATGGTTCATGACAAGAATAATGTTGCCAAGATTATTGAAGTTCTGTACAAGCATTTTTTTCCAATCTTCCAATAACTTTAACTAATTCACCATAGTTTCGTGCCATCTCCTTTAAGGCTGGCTTGGGAAAAGGATTGGAAGGGGTTGCATGGTAGCCAGTGTGAGAATTCTGATCCAGAGGAAATGGAATACATGTTCGTTCAGCATTTTGAGGATGAGATTATTGGCTGAAATGATTTTGGTGAGGAGTACTGAAATTGGCAGCTACCAGAGGACTCTGAGTTTTACGAGAGAAGCTTAATGGGAGAGTAGGAACAAAAACTAGTCACTCGTTATTGTGGTAGCAGACGAACATAAGGGTGAGGCATTTGAGAGTGGCATGGTCATGAAGGCTCTTAACACATGCAAATGAGGTAGGGAGTACATTTTTGATCCATAGGGATCAAGAAAAACACAACACTCCTACAATTCCATTCCAGCACCGAAGATCTTGCTCACTGCTCTCATTAGACTCAACTTCTCGATCTCTCTGGATCTTCGAATGATCATTCTCTTGCTCCCTTCATGCATTTATAGACCTTCCCATGTCCTCCCGTGCACTGGAGGCTGTGAAAGGGCATGGAAGGGGAAGAGACATGGTTGGGCGCTTCAAATTCGCGTCCATTCGTGTTCCATTCTTCTTTTCTGTTCGAAAGTGTCAGGACCGCCGCCTTGAGCAGACCAGTGGTCGCAGGACCGCCGCCCTGGCTGAGCGGCGGTCTACAAGGGCGGCGGTTCCTTCCAAAACCTCAGTTTACCTTATTTCATTCATTTTTCTTGTTTCTCCTTCTTGGTGCTGACGGAACTGATGAAGTGGTGTGTTTTTTGGATCCCTATGGATCATACCTCCCCTACTTAGGAGGCTTTTGGTCCCACAAAAGCTTGGTGGGGGAGTGGTAGAGGAATCACTCCCTCTCGTGCTCATTCGAGTACCGCTGGGTCTGCCTTGGTGTCTTCTCTTTTCCAACCTGCCAAGACTCCTGTGGATCTCTGGTTTGTTGTTCCAGTGCTACATCCTCCTCCGAGTTGCCTCGAGTACAAACCTCTTTGGAAGGTAACTTCTGTATCTTTCCTTCTTTGTCATGCATAGATGGCGTTAGTGGATGCGAGCTCTTGCAAGGCAGATATTTCTACGAAAAAGTGGAAACAGAGAATTCGAGCTCAAATGGAGGAAGAGAACTTGGTCCGTAGAGTCGAGATGCTAGAGACCATAATGGATAGATTGCATAGAAAACAAGAAGAGCTTTCAGATCTGCAAAAGACGGCTTCGGTTAAGCAAGATTCCATGGACTTGGTGGTTCGAGCACTAGCCGAAAAATTCGGTATCAGAAAGAGCCACAAAGAGGAAGGATGGGAAGAGCATGAAGAGATGCCAATTGTAAGCGAGAAGGTAAAATCTGCACATACACCTTTTAAAGTTGAAACAAAAGTGGAAATAAAGAATTTTGAAGGACAAGTAGATGCAGAATTACTGGATAAATGGCTAAAACAGTTGGAA
Organism: Taxus chinensis; assembly: GCA_019776745.2. NCBI lineage: Eukaryota > Viridiplantae > Streptophyta > Pinopsida > Cupressales > Taxaceae > Taxus > Taxus chinensis. The sequence continues at coordinate 10,895,856 of CM034147.1, forward strand.
GTCTACTTTAGTGTGCATAATGTCACTTAGGCACAAAGGGTTAGTTTTGCACGTCTCAAAATGGAAGGTCATGCTCTAGTTTGGTGGGAAACCCATCTAGCCACTTGTGAGAAGAAGAAACGTCGTATTGTTAGTACTTGGAAAGGTTTTAAAGAATTGATAAGAGCTAACTTCTATCCTATTGGCCATAAGACTGACATGATGATTAAGTGGCAGTGCTTTAGACAGGGCAACGGTCAAAATGTGCAAGACTACACTACGGAATTTCGGAGACAAGCCATGTTGCTTAATATTGACTTGGAGGATGAGGACATTTTGACCAAATATTTGGGAGGACTTCACACTCACCTTCGTTGGAATGTAATCTCCACGAAGCCCAAGGATCTCAATGAAGCTTGTGTACAAACATACTACATTGATGACGAGAAGAAGCAAGGAGAAATAGAGCCAAAGGGAGACTAGTCAATAGAACAGCAGGACAAAGAACAAGGGAAGACAAGTAGCAAAGGTAAATGGAAAGGTAAACATGCCGCTACTGCTTTGCATACTTGTAAAGATCCTAAGAATTTATGTAAGAATTGTGATGTAAATGGACATACTGACGCCACATGTTGGAAGTTGCATCCGGAATTGCACCCAAAGCACTGAACCAAGGATTCCAAGAAATCCATGGCCACTGTGAAGACAAAAAGAGAGGTGGAGATTGAGGATGATTCGGATGCAGACGAGAGGCTGGGATGCATGGCCACTAACATGTATGGGGCAATAGAAGAAGAAGAGATGAGTAAGCTATTTCGAATCAGAATCCAAGTCAAGAAGACTAAGGTAAACGCTTTAGTAGATTCTGGTTCTCAGTCAAATTTGATTTCTAATGCGGTTGTAGGACAACTTGGTCTAGAGACCTTACGCGCATCCACATCCATACCCATTAGGATGGGTGAAAAATGGTGTAGAAATACAAGTTACAAGGAAGTGTAAGTTTTAGTTTGGGATAAATACCCAATACATAGATTTATTAGAGGCTGATATTATACCACTTGATGCATTTGATGTTGTTTTCGTGAGTCCTTACTTGTATGCTAGGGATGCTGTGTTCACAAGGAGGGAGAACCGGTACAGATGGGTCAAGGATGGAGTCAGTTTTAACATCGGGGCACACTAGAGCAAATCAAAGAAGGCTATGGTAAGTGCCAATCAAGCACCAAGACTTAGACAAATCATCAGTTTTCCAAAGTTGAAAGTAGAACAACATAGTTGTGTGATTCGTAGAGTTCCAAAGTAGAAGTTTACGGATCAACTTTGGATAGGGTAAGCCTGTAAGGTATTGAATTGATTATATATGATTTTGGGATTCACAAGAGATGTATTGAAAACATTCAATGGAAATCCTATGTTGTTTACCTATGATTCTCCATGATATAAAGGAAGATCACAAGGAAAAGCCATCTAAGCACAAACACATTCTTCAGTGTCCAAATGAGTGAGGCTGGGGCTTTGCACTTGCATACCTGTTCCTTGGCAAGCTCTCAGCTGAATGTTACTTGCCATGATCAACTGCTGTTTTCCTTTCTTTTTCTTTTCATAATTCTTGAGGCTCTTGATGTTGAACAAATAGAAATTGCATTTGGAATAGGCTGCCACTTTATCTATGGACTTAATTCTCAACCTGGGACTTCTTTTAATGGCCATTGTAGTGTGATTGTTTTTGAAAACCGTATAGATAGTTTGATGTGCTCCATAATAGGCCAAAATGGGCAGGTGGTTGGGGTTTATGAAGGGTCTGAATAGAGACATTATACAAACATTAGTAAGATGTGGCATGGAGTGAAGAACAAAAATAGCACGGGGACCAAGGGACGTGGTAGCAACGAGTACGTGTGAATGGTGACAAAGTTGTTGAAGGAGAAGGAAGGCCACACAAGAAGTGGCCATATGATTATGATAGAGGACTGTGATTGGATGAAGAGCCGCTGAGAAAAGGCTAGGCATTTTTGACTTAGTACAATATAGATGGTTAAAAAGAAAGGTGGGTGGTGAGGATACGTTCACAAAGTACCAAGACAAGTGGTATAATACGCTACAATACATACATGTAAGAAAGAGGGGGATGTGTAAAAAGAGAAGGGTTAAAGTGGTATTAAGGAATTTTAACAAAGTATTAATAAAGGTGAATAAAGAAGTTGGAATAAAATAAGGGTGAAATGGTATCCAATGATAGACCATATAAAGCTAAAGTACAATATGTGGAAGAATAAAGGATTTTATAAAGTGTTAGATCAAGGAAAACTGGTATGTGGTAGACAGTTATAATGCAAGGGATACACTTAAACATGATGGCATGCACTAATGGATGGTATCTCTAAGGTCAAATGTCTTAGACTGGAAAAGTAAGCACTACCTAACATTCATGCCAAAATTGAAATGTAATTACAACTTCGTTCTGGTGGTGCTACTTTTATAGTTTAGTTTTTGTGCGGTCTTATTTTTCTTTGATGTTGAAATTATGGTGCAATTTTAACTTTTATTGGATTCCTAATCCTGTTGCATGCTTCTGTATACTTTTTGTATTGTTTTTTGGTTAAATATAAATGTTGCTATAAGAGGGCCATTTTTGTTATATGGTGGGGGTGAAATTGGTTTTTCTTTCTTCTCTAGAAGGTTATTCCAAGTTATCAGAGCAATATGTTTACCGCTTAAAAATCCAGTGTTGCAAAGGTGAATGATCATATATTTTCATACACAATTGGTGGTCAAATGTTATTTTGAAATTCATATGAATTGTTAAAAATGTATCCATCATATATTAATATTATTATGTTTCTATGCAAAAATCACCAGGTTCATAAGTTTTGGCCTCTTAGATGTGTTTTGTTTTGAGTCGATTCTTTTTCTTGTATTGGATTCTGATTTTTAGTACTTGCGTATTTTAGTTCCTATTGTTTTAAATGGTAAATTGGTGTTATTTTGTAATGTCCTTTTCTAGGGCCAAAACTGAAAATAAGGGTTTGGCCACAACCCCAAATGAATCAAATCTGAAAATACACCAACCAACAAGCATCAATCTGAAAATGACTGCAAATACACTTTAACCCTATTCGAGCAATCAATAATCAGTCCTTTAGGGCAGCGAACTGTACATGCACTTCAAATCATCATACAACCATGCAATAACAGCTGAAAGTGCTTCTAATAATTATTTCAAGCACAACAACATTTATCCATTCAAGTTACATCAAAATAATAGAGAAAATAAGAGATTACACCCAACTGCAATTAATTTTATGATAGTAGCAGGGCAGCCACAAACAAGGGCTAAAAATAACTCATAAACCTCTCCAAAAATTACCAAATTGTAGATTCCAACCTTATAAAATATGAAGAACAATAATATCATTTCAAATTGTCCAAAAGTGCCCTAGATGATATCAAACCCTTTACCCAAGCAAGTCGCCTAGGGTTAGAAGGGAAGAAATAAATATGTAATCCTCCTTAAAGCTCACTTGTGACCTCCGTATGAAGCCACCAATGCACAAATGAGGGTTTCCGTCCCCAAGTGTGATCCTTTTGAAGGGTTTTGTCCTCAATAGGTGACCAAGAAAGGGTTTTCGTCCTTTAATGGCAAGAAGAGAAGCTACACTAGCTCCAACTCCAAGTAAATGTCAAAATAGATGATAGATGATGATCTTCCTCTCCATTCGAACTTCCTTAGGTACCCCTCCTTTGGCGCCAATGATGAATTAGAAGCCCCAACTTCATGGCCGACCTCCTAATGCACTTTTTAATCTTCACTTATGAAGATCAAACTCATAATGAAGAAATATAAATTCTCCATGCTAAGTCTTCTTTCCCCTAGTCGAACCATTCCAATGCCATGATTAGTAAATAAAATAATTAATCATGAAGGATCACTTACAACCATGGCGAGTTCCCTTCCTTTGCTCCCTCCTTGATGCCCATAGGAGGAGGAACGAGCATAAGGTCTTCCATAGTGACTAGCTTGGAAAAGGGGACATTGCATATTTTATCATCTTATTTTGAGTTGCATCAAATTTGAAGAATCACTATTTTGTATTTACACTTGTAAGGAATATTGTTATTATGCTTTTTAAAAAAATTGGTTTTCGACAAGGACATCTTGGCACTAGTATGACACAAAAAAATGGTTTGGAAGCTCAAAAATATATAAATGGATGATAAATTTATTGATTTTCTATTAAGCACAACTCCATGTCTAGTGTGTCTGAGCATAATGTTAGATCCAAATATATTGCTTTAGAAGAGTTCAATTCTAGGTATTGATTTAGATTGGCCCCTGTGCTTTAGTTGAAATTGCTTTAGCATCATTTCTTTATGGAGTTCTTAGACGAATTTTAATATGATTATTGTCAGATTGAAGTAAGAGACATAGAAAGACCTCAAGATTCATCCTCAGTTTTGCGACGGCCCGGACACCCAGAGGACTTTGTGAGGGGAAACACAAATAGTCGGCCATTTCTTCCTGGAGGTTTTGATGATACGCACATGTCAGGAAAATATCTTCCGGAAAGTGCATCAAATGGGGATTGGATACGTGAAATGATTGAAGGTAGGCGTATGCAGACAATCCCACCAGGATTTAAACATGGCTTGGATTTCGGTGCCCCAAAGGTGAGTGTTTATGTTTATTCGAATATGTTTGTAATATGTGAATTTAAGATTACATAATAATCTTTTCTTGTGACCGAGTTAGGCAATTGCATATATACAACACTGCACAAAATCAAGTGACCATGCAATTTTCGCAGGCATTTTCACGGTCAAGGATCAACATTGATGAACAACATCCTCAAATTGTGGATAACATTTTTTCGAGGAATAAAACGGTTAGCACCATTATCATTCTATTTGATAAATTTTAATTCAGCTTTATAATTTTCCAGGATTAAAAGGTATCTGTACTCAGATTTCACCATATGTAATGGTGTCCTTTCAGCTTGTATTGTGCATTTGTTACAAACAGTATGCATGTGATGTATGTCTGTGTAGGAAAGAGAATAGGCTTTTTGATGCAGTTAATTACAAAGAATTAATTTCCACATTATAGCTAATGTTTGCTTGAATGCCTCCGAGTAACACATCTGGCTCTTTAGGTTCTCTAGTTTCTTTAATTTTGAACTCTTTGCTAATCTTATTTAGGGTATGAGGTTGTTCCAAAAAAATGACCGAAGATACTCATTATGAAGGAGAGCATTTAATGCTTTCATTTTCCATTCGCAGTATGAGGAAAAATTTGAGTCCTGAAAAACCGAAAAATTACATTATATATATTTTCCAATGTAATGTTTTCCAAGGGTTAGGACACCAATGATTACTTTGTTTTTAACTGTAAACATGCTAAATACATGAGTTTTTGTTTCTCCATCTCCCTTAAATGGCTATAAAATCACGAACCACTTATCTAGGGTTCACTTGTGCTCGTGGAAAAGATGCACTTCTGATTCTGATATTTGTAAATATATACAAAATTTAAATGTCGAGGACCGTTCTTTGGGATCTGGAAAAACACATCCACAGAAAAAGAATAAGTGTTAGGATTACACTTTAAATGACCGAAACTTATATCAAGCTTCTTGTCCACACAAGAAGGAAGAACGTGCTTATTCATTTCGTCACTTATATCAAACTTCTCATATGGCTTGAATGAAGTCCAAACTTTCAACCAGCTTGGCATAGTTCTTCCAATAATCTGTTTACTAGCAATTGTTACAACACATTCCAAACAACACGAGAAGAAAATAGATAGATCTATTAATAATTTAATAGAGAATGAGAAAGCACCGGGAAATTAACTTGGAGGAGGAAGAGGAGCAAGATCTTGCACTTTAACTTACTCAGCTAGTAGGTAATCCTAGAACTTGAGGCAAGGGAAATATCTATATTGTTGCATAGGATCTCTTTCTTGGGATTTCAGATACCATGTCAGCTTCTGTAATGTGATTCCAATCCCATATGTTGGGTCTTTATATGGATTTTTAGGATGTCTTGAAGTTTCTTTCAGACGTTCTTAGTCTAGTTGATGACTATTTGCAAATAATGCACATTGAGGAGTAGCTTGATATTTCTGAATCCAAATGGTGTGAATAAAAATTTACAGGTTTTGAATCAAATAGTACATGTTATGAGAGTCAGCTAAAATACGTTATGCATATGTCAGGTTATTTTTATGTTCCACAGATGCATCCAGTCTTTAGTCCCTTGTCCCCATTCCCAACCCGATCAGCATGTTATTTTCCTTTTCAGATATTGTTTATAGGATTGTGGGGGTATTTCTTGTATGTATGAGAGAGAATGGAAGGTATACGACACACTAACATTTCGTATGTGTCTGTCTCTTAATAAATGTAAAAGAAGTTACATTTTAGGGGATGTAGTTATACATGTATAAGTTAAGTACACTAAGTTATACGGCACACTAACATTTCGTGTGTGTCTGTCTTTTAATAAACGTAAAAGAAGTTACATTTTAGGGGATGTAGTTATACATGTATAAGTAAAGTACACTAACTAATATGCACGGGTGGTGTAGCGGCTTGAGCTTTGGGTTTGCTCCCCAAGGTCTTGGGTTCGACTCCGGCGCCCGGGAAGAACCGATGCATGTGAGTTGCGGGCGGTTGCGTGCATCCCAGGGGACTAGTCTTGCCCCAGTTCGCCCCTTCTTGTCCCCAACTTGGCAAAATGTAAGACCAAGGTAAGGGTGGGTTGGGTCGCTGGGCTGGGCCGCGTGGATACCCCTGCATAACTAAAAAAAAATGTAATTAGTTTATGCTTAGTTGTTTGCATAATATCTCAATAACTTTAATATACCCCCATTAAGGACTAAACCGGAAACGACTCCAAATTTGTCCCGAAATTTTACAAACACAACAGGACCGACGGATTTAGTCATTATGTTGGCAGGCTGCTTCATAGATATTACTGCAGTCCTTTGATGTTTTGATGTTGTCCAATGTATGAGCTATGGTGGAAATAAAAGCCGAGAAAGATTTCTAATGGCGACACATAGATCTGGTCATTTAGGCATAAGTATATCAGGCTGCCCACCAATTATCAATAAAAAACTAGATAATCATGAGCAAGTACCGTAAAACCTTTAACCTGCACCAAGTAAACCTTCTCGTCCAAATCTCCATCGAGAAGCAACCAAACTGTGACCACCTTTGTAGTATTCACAGTTGGAGCAAAGATCTCATAATATGTTCCTTCCAGTTTTGGAAAGTTTTTCACATCAAGAAAAACCTTGTTCTTGCTCAAAGTACTATTGGCTTTTCTTTTCTGACTATATTCACCCATTTGCATTCAATGGGAAATTCCACCAACACACATGGTGGTAATTCCACTAACTCCTAGGTATGGATCTTCAACAAGGTGCCATATTCTGCTTGCATGTCACTTCCACTCAATTATGCCTTCCACTTTAGAATATTGCTGTAATAAGGTGAACTAACAAGGTTAGACACGAGAGCAAACTGAACATGCTCTGTTGGATTAACAACCTTGTTTTCGATCCTATGAGTTGGTGTCTTTCTTTGAGTAGCTTTTCTTTCCATCTGACCATGCGCCTTCCACACATCTTTATAGTGAAGTCTCTCTCCACAATTCTTTAAGTGACTTTTCCTACCATTTCATTTTGTGCCTCCTGCACATCTTGTATAGTGTAGTCTCCTTCCATAGTTAATCATGCCTTTCATTGAGGCATTTCATCCTTCTGCGCGTCCTATAATCAAAGTAGTTCATCCATGAGGCGTTTCATCCTCTCGCATATCTTGTACAATGGAGTCTCCTCCACAACTAGTGCATGTAAGTTGATTGTAGTTGGGTCAACAAGCCTATATGCGCCACCTTGCTGATGCTTAGGGAAACTTTCTTGTCCCAATCCATCCTAGACACAATACACTTCTGCTAAGAGAAATTTACAGCAATATTGGGTTTTTACATTAACTTACAAATGGACACAAGATTTTTATTCATCTTAGGAATATACCTAATAATCTATACTTTGAGTTTTTGAGTATTATTCAATAGTATGCAAATATACATGCCACCATGTCCAATGCCTAGGGCAACTACCCAGTCCCAATCCACGTTAGACACAATGCACTTCTGCTAAGAGAAATTTACAACAATATTGGGATTTTACATTAACTGACAAATGGACATGAGATTTTTATTATGTTAGGAACATACCTAACATTCTATACTTTTGAGTTTTTGAGCATTATTCAACAGCATGGGGATATTGCCTATCCCTTGTATTGCAAGTGACTCCTGATTAGCTGATAAAACTGAATCAATTTTTTTGTGCTAGAAGTAAATTTTACATAGTAGTCTTGACAACATGTAAAATGTCTAGATGCACTGGAATCAATGAACCAACAACTGGTAGCATTGTCATGTGAGGATAATGCTACAAGGGCATACTCTTACTTAGAATCCTACTCATCTTCGGCTGCTGCCACATTTTCTTGACCCGACGCATTTTTGCTCTTTGGAAGATCATATTGTCACTTCTGACAATCCTTTTTGACACGTTCAACCTAATGACAATAATGAAGTTTGACTTGGTATCTAGGAGTAGACACTTCAAGATTATGTTTCCATTTCCCCTTTGATTTAGTTGCAAATGCACTCTCTATTTGTTCAAAACTAGACTTACTAGTTTGTGTATGCCTGCATTCCCTTTGCAACAAATAGGAACTAACTTTCTCAAAAGTTAGTGTCTGGCTTTTCTCCATCAAGTGTAATGCCTCCATAAATGTTTCAGAGGAGGGTGGTAAACTATTCAGAACACAAAAAACTATGTTGTCATCATTCACTATTTTGTTGATGGTGGTGAGATAGTCTTGAATTTTTTTAATCCGAAGAAGATATTTTAATACAGACCCACCTTCATTCATGTAACCCTTTTGAGGGTTTTGCCAAATATTATAAATGCAAATCTGAAACTGAAAATTGCAGCAGACTGTAGATAAAAACCAGTGACTTATACTAGCTCGAAAAGATGCCAAAAATCCCATGAAACACACCCAAACAACTCGCTAATATTTTTATATGCTTTTTATATTTTTTAGAAGCAAATACAATCAACACAAACTGAAAACACACTGCTGGAAATGAAATGAACACTGGAAATTGCAGCCACGAATTGATTATGAAATATAGATATAGAAGTCTCCAAAAATCATGCAATTCAAGATGCCAGCCTTTAAAATTATGGCAAATAAGATTACAAAACTAGATTTGTCCAATTCCTTGCCAATATGCTCAAACCCTACCCTAGGTAGGTTGCCCCACCCTAGAAAAATAGTATCATTGCTAGAAATGCCAAAAAGAACCTCAAATCAGCTTCTTTCTTCAATGCAAAGAGGTGATGGAGGGTTTTTGTCCTTCACCCAAGTCCAATGAAGGGTTTTTGTCCTTCAAGAGACCTCACATGAGGGTTTTTGTGCCCAAGTGGAAGACTAAGGAGCAAAAAACTCACTTCGCCAAAGTATAGAGAAAATATGCCAAGCTAGTGTGCAAATGATGCCTTAACTCCTCTTTTATATCCTTCATTTGGCGCCAAAGCTTAATTAGAAAGGCCGACCTCTTAATGAACCATTATAATCTTTCATTAAGCCTTATTAAAGGCATTAAACCCAACCGACCTCATTAAGACGGGAAAACTCTAAAAGAAATTATAAAATATTAGAAGAATAATGCAAATAGAAGCTCGAGATTCTCCCTCCATCTTCTTCACTAACTTGCCATGGAGAAGGAATGGCACCAATACCAATTAACAACTCTCAAATGGGGAAAAGGGACACTACAGTCCCCCCTTCCCAAAATTGCTTGTCCTCAAGCAATTGCAAGAACCTGGATCCCAAACGATTCTTAACTACTTCTTCTTTGACATTCTTGCACATGAAGCAAACATATTAGAAAAAAGATGCGTCTCTTTCTTCATCCACTTGCGCCTTGTGGAAATGATGGCCAATCCCCTTTCTTTTCTTGCACAACTCTCAACCATCCATTGGTTGCCCCGAAATACCAACATGCTACCCCAAACTTTGCTGAAGTCACGCATTTTCCTGTCAAGAATCAGAATTCTTAAATCTGAAAATAACTCACCACAACCTAATTTCTTTCCTTCTTCCAACGGAAATCCTCCCTCCTCATTTTCCCATGATAGAATACTCTCAAAAAATGAAAACATACTACTGTTCATGACTGGAAATGGCAGTCCCAAATATGATTTTTGCAAACTCAGCCCAATAGCCATATCATAACAACTACCAAACTGAAATCTCATAGGAAAAACCAAATTTGTGAATACTAAAAATTGTCTTACATGGGCTGGAAAATGAAAATGAACAAGCTCATGATTGAAATCAGCGAACATGACGTTCTTGCATTTCTTTGCCCCAAAAAGAAATACTTGGAATACCAAAATAAGTATTCCGGGCTGCATGCTTACTGCTGTCCATAATTCCCACAATTTGTCCAATACAGGATTGAAAATATGCATCCTATCATCCAATGAAGTGACAACAAATGGACATCCATTAAGAGTGATTAAAAGAGTTTTGAAAATCTGAAAATTACCATCTCCAATGGCTGCTCTGAACATGCTTCTTCCACTCTCAATGCAAGGTGAAATATTTTCCCAAACTTTTCCAATGATTAGTTGGGTCTTTGGAACCCAAATCATGACCCCAAGCAACCAAACAATATGCATTTGAGACACTCCTATGCCATGCAAATGGGCTGCCCTATGATACTCTGAAATTCACACCATACTATTTTCCATTTTTCCACAATAATCACACAAATGAGAAAGCAACAAACAAGTGTGTATCAAAATTAATAAACCGGAAGATTACCTTGTTGTAGAAGATCTTTTAGCTGTCTTAAGTGAGGTGTTTGGAACACCCAAAGTTGATTTCCAGGCTGCCCATCAACTGCTGCATCCAACCTCCTTTAATTGCTCAATTTAGGCCTGAAAATATGCATATCACTCCCAATTGAAGTGACCATAACTGAAAGTACTTCAATGGTGACCCATAATGCCTTGAAATTCTGAAAATAAACCTTCATTATGGCTGCCCTCTTGTGCCAAGCAGCAAGTATGATTAAATGAGATCTGAAAATAATGTTCTCCATACTTATGTTACAAACTATATCCCTCTTGCTTATTACCTTGTACTTTTCATCACTCATTTTTCCTTCGAAGGCATCATGACCAAACTTATTCTTTGCATACTCAACTGAAAGTAATGATTTCCAATCCGCTGTTATTTTTGATAAGGAGCAAAAATATGATTCACACGACATGCCCTCTTCTACTAAATAATTAATTTGAGAAGTGTTAGGAAGTATACCTTGCAAGATGACCTTTTTCCCTTGGTTTATGAAACCTATCTCCATGCCTTGATGGCTGAGAGTGAGCTCTCCCAACAAGCACCACCATTGAACCCCAAATATGCTATTCATATCAGCTATGATAATGAAATTGAAATCAGCACATACCTCATAATTTTCCAATGTATCATGGAGTTGGAAATACTCCTTTGAGCATGGCCTAGAGTATTCATCCATTATCTCCACCGTGTAGCCAATCAATTCCAAACAATAACTCATGGAATCATGAGTGACTCCACCATCAACCATACCCATGACTCCTTGCTCTTGGAGTGTAGAATCCTTGTTTGCATACATAATGATTTCAAAATTATCCTTCATCAAAATTTCCTCTAACCTGTGCATAGGATAAGAATGTCAAAGACTTTCTTTCTACCATGCAAGAAGTCAACCGGAACCATGTACCCTTGGAAGGAAATATCTAGATGTCATGTGTCAACCCACAAGTTCCTCACATTACCAACACTTAGCATGTGATCTTCAACAACAAATTTCTCATGATGACATAAGTATGGCAATGATATAAAAGAAGATAAAATGTGTGCTATCATACCTTGGGTTGTCCACCACATATCGACCTTCCCATAGCGGATGAGGAGTGATCGAAACATTCTTGTGACTCAGAATTTCTGAGTTGGAATCAGCCTTCTTTTTCACGTCAAATTCAACAAATGAAGCTCTTTCCACATTGTCTTCAACATTGTTTTGCAGATACTTGCATGGGACACCTTCATGGTGCTTGCCGGAATCATGTACACCCATAAATGGCCCTTTGTTGACTGCTGTTAAGAAAATTCCAGCAAGTTGAAAACCCTCATAAGTATCCGGCGAGACCTCCTTTGGAAGAGCATAGCTCTCAACCGGAACATCCTAATTTTTGGCCTCAAGAACCTCATGTAGATCTGATTTTATTTCATCAACTTGCCGCCACATGCAATCATTAGAACTCACAAAAGCATCATTTATTTTCAAAGAATCATTACCTTCATACTGGATATCGGTCTTCCCTTGTTCTTGTTATTCTTCTTGCTCCACCATTGCCATTTGGAAGGCTCTTCTCCTCTTCCTCTCTTTGTGGCATGGCATGCTTAGGCTCGGGCCTAGATCTTCCTCTATCCAAACCCATGAACTCGGCAAGGGAAATAGCATCACGGATCTCTCTAGACAAAGCCATATACTCCTCATAGCTCGCTGCAATATTTCTTCTTCCCGCGGGTCTTGACTCTTCACCCGGCATAACTTCCTCTCTAGGGATGAAAGTGGGCTTCCAACTCAATCCTCGGGTTGTTCCCATAGGACGCTTGGCATTATTAGCTCCACTCGAGCTTCCTTTACCACTTTGAACCCTAGGTTAATCATCATTTGGAGAGACATGGGAAGAAAATCCATGGTCTCCACAAGTCTTTCTTGGCCGGCAATTAATTTATCCATTGAAACCCTAGGCCTTTTGAGAATCTGAGCTCTGATACCACTATAATAACTCTTTTGAGGGTTTTGCCAAATATTATAAATGCAAATCTGAAACTGAAAATTGTAGCAGACTATAGATAAAAACTAGCGATTTATACTAGCTCAAAAAGATGCCAAAAATACCATGAAACACACCCAAACAACTCGCCAATATTTTAATATGTTTTTTATGATTTTTTAGAAGCAAATACAATCAACACAAACTGAAAACACACAGCTGGAAATGAAATGAACACTGGAAATTGCAGACACGAATTAATTGTGAAATATAGATATAGAAGTCTCCAAAAAACATGCAATTCAAGATTTCAATCTTTAAAATTATGACAAATAAGATTACAAAACCAGATTTGTTCAATGCCTTGCCAATATGCTCAAACTCTACCCTAGGTAGGTCATTGTTGGAAATTCCAAAAAGAACCTTAAATCAGCTTCCTTCTTCACCCAAGTCCAAAGAAGGGTTTTCTTCCTTCAAGAAACCTCACATGAGGGTTTTTGTCCCCAAGTGGAAGACTAAGGAGCAACAAGCTCACTTTGCCAAAGTATAAAGAAAATACGCCAAGCTAGTGTGCAAATGACGCCTTAACTCCTCTTTTATATCCTTCATTTGGCGCCAAAGCTCAATTAGAAAGGCCGACCTCTTAATGAACCATTATAATCTTTCATTAAGCCTTATTAAAGACATTAAACCCAACCGAACTTATTAAGAGGGGAAAACTCTAAAAGAAATTATAAAATATTAGAAGAAGTATGCAAATAGAAGCTCAAGATTCTCCTCCGTCTTCTTCACTTCCTTGCCATGGAGAAGGAATGACAAGAATACTAATTAGTAGCTCTCAAATGGGGAAAAGAGACATTACAATTCATCTTTTTTGAAAACAACAAATTTTTGAGGTATAGGAACCATCTTTTCTCTGAAGTTTGATATTTTTTGTTTCAAAAATTGGTCCATAGATTACTTGTCACTATAATGTCCCTTTTTGGGGGACTTCAGGAAATGGCCAAAAGCTCTCAAATCAGATTTATGAGCACAACTGTTATAAACCTGCAAAAATTGATTTCAAACCCTTCTTAGGACAGCGACTTTCCTAGGCGATAACAACCCTTCAAAATAGTGTTATACTTTGCATAAACACTTCCAAACTTGTGCCAAAATTAATAGAAAATCCTTATCAACTAATTGCAGCTGCTAGGAATCAGATTTGCGTGTGAATTTAATTATTTACGGAACCCTAACCAAAGAACATTCCCAAACTTGTTAAAAATAGTAGAACATCATTAAAAATCCCCAAACTCAAGATATTGGCTTAATAAAATAGGGAGAATGAGATGATAATTTCAGATTTACCAATAAATCACCACACATACCAATTTACCATATCCATATAGATCACTCCGCTTGAAAATAAATATATTTGCACCCAAACAATTGATAAAATGAAAGATTTCACCTTTATAAATCATAGGGAGTCCAACTATGCAAAGAGATCACATAAAAACCAACAATATGCTTGAAAACACACCTTCAAGCAAGTCGTTTAGGGCAGAAATCTGTTATAACCAGCAATAGAGAGAAATCCACTAAAGGGTAGTGTGGGGTTTTGTCTTACACCACTTCTCCACAAGGGTTTTTGTCCTTGGGAGTACCTCAATCAAGGGCTTTTATCCTTGAGTTGAGAAATCCACGTAGCATAATCCTCTAATGGCCAAGCGACCTCCCTTTTATAACCATAAGGGGTGCTTATAATGTAAAGGATGGCCGAGCTCTTAAGGAAAGTACTTTCTAATTTCTAATTGGTATTTTTGGGAGCCTACATGCTCACCAATAGCTTTCTAATTTATTGTTGGGCGCTAGGCTCATCAACAATTATAATGCCAATTAAGAAAGGAACATGAAATAAAGCACATGATGACATTGTTAGCTTCCTCTGGCTTGTTCGCTTGGACCCATGAGGAAGGAAACTGGGCCAAGGTCTTCAATTGGAATTGACTCGAAAAAGGGACATGATAGTCACAATGACATTACAGACCTCAGGTGTTAAATCATCTGGAACAAGCAATTTCGGTAGTAAAAGAGTGTCCTTGTAACACTTGTCATAATCAACAAAATTTGTAGCAGGTCTTGTTCCCTTTTGAGAACGATTTTATTACAATTATGATATTCTGTGATTGTTAATATCTTACGACTCCAAACATTATAATTTTGACCAATGAGCTTCTGGGCTTCCGATAGAACTAAATTTTGTATAATAACCATGATTCACATGGGTGTTGACCTTTGACTCGTAATATAAAGGAAATGCAAAATCTAAAAAACAACTTGCAAATCTATAAAATTATTCACACCACAAACCTTGTACAGGTACAAAAAGTCTTCTCCAAATTACTGCAAATTATGATTATGCACAAAATAGAAATCACAATTTATTTTGTGGTGTAAATAGAACTCTCTTCTTGCATCTGTTCGGGTCTTCTACACAAAAAACATCAATCTTCTAGTTTGGTCATGAATTTCCTTCGCAATTTCAGTTTTGTACGTCAAATTTCTGGTTTGGTCATGAATTCAAAAAATACTATTCTCTGGTTGCAAATCGCTACTTATGGAAATCGCAATTTATAACGGTTTGATTCTATTGTCATGAAAATCGCACGTGTATGTCCAACTTGGATTTTAGACTTCCTTCTCATGCCCTACTAGAATGATTTCTTCTTGATGCGTGTTAAATTTTGTGCTTTACATTTGCTTGGACTTTAAATCACCACTTTAAATCTTACTGTCATTTTTACTCTTCACATTACATTGTACGAATTTCTGGCGTTATACTTACAAGAGGCTTTGAAGCTTCGTGAGCACATGCTTCAGCCACATCCTAGACTAGATTATACCCATTCACAGTGTTACCTTCGGAGAGAGGCACTAAACGCCCTTGTGAGAGCGACTCCGCTTCTTCCTCAAGATTGGTTCGGCCCA
Organism: Taxus chinensis; assembly: GCA_019776745.2. Lineage (NCBI taxonomy): Eukaryota > Viridiplantae > Streptophyta > Pinopsida > Cupressales > Taxaceae > Taxus > Taxus chinensis. The sequence continues at coordinate 10,911,733 of CM034147.1, forward strand.
GGGAAACCATCCATGGTTCCTCGAGCCATCACATGCATGCTCGTACTAGGTCTGGCCTCAGGAGACAAACTAGATCCACCCAGCATTAGAGGGATAGTATTTGTCCGGATAACAACATAGTAGGTAGACTCTCTGTTCAGCGGATCGGCATTCTATCCTCAACTTTTTCCAGTCGGCCTTGAATGTTAGGAGAGATGGATCTACCATTCCTTGATGGGCTTTCCTCTTTTCTTCTCCTTGGTCATCTTTCCCCCTCTCTTCCTCTCACTTGTATTTCCACCCCCATTCTGGGTACTGGTGATTTCTCCTTTCGGTTGGCCACCTCTTCTAGCTTTTGTATTTGTCTCTCTCAGGAACTCTTTGGTTTTCCCGCTTTGTTTCAATGCTTGCTATTTTTTGCAGTCCCTTTGACCTACTTTTGGGGTCATTTGTTGGACATTAATATATTTATCTTATCTTATCTTCAAATAAACCCTATAGATTTTTATGAATCTCGACCTACGTGATTGTCTTCACAAAAATGACTGTTTGTGCTTCTCTTGGTCTCATCTTTCTTCGTGTTTTGACTTGCGAATTTGGTCTTCACAAATCCTCACATTTTTCACGTTCTTCCTCTTTTGTCACAATTTTTCTTGAACGTTTTTTCATATGAACCTTCATGATCTAGTTTTGAAATGTCCCTCTTTCTAAAATAACATCATGGAAGACCCTTGACCTATTTTGTCTACCCAACTGCTAAGGAGGAATTGTAAGGGTGACTTAAGTCATTTTAAAATTATTATTAAGTGCCATTGACAAAGAAAAAATATGTAAAACACTTATAATAATTTATATGACTTAATAATATATTAAAACTAAGTTAGAAAGGTGCCAATGCATTTTTTATCCTTCCTAGGGGAAATGGGGACTTGCCTTAGAGGGGAAAAAGGGAAATTAGAAGAAATAAAAGAATATTATATTTTTGTATTCCCTCTAGGGGAAATTGCGACTTGAGTTAGGAATGGGTATGGATACAAAATGCATAGAAATCACCTTGTTTGCTGATTGGGTGTTTTGGAGGTTATTTTTGGGTCACTTCTTTCTTTTTAGGAAGGGATTGACTTGGTTGGAGATCATTCTATCATTCCATACTTCGCTATTTTGGCTTGTGAGCTGAAGTATTACTTGTGTAATTTTCTGAGGACAAAAACCCTCAAGAAAATTGAAGGAATAATGAAAACTCTTCCTCTTTTGGTGCATTGAATGTCCAACATTGAATCTGGTTATTAAAGCATATTTTTATACCAGCTGGAGCAACCCATTTTTGGGTATTTTCTCACTGATTCAAGGGTTAGAAAAATCAGTTTTTGTATGAGCTGTTGCAAGAGCATTTCCAAAAATTTGTTCCAATAATTTTAGGGAGTTTTGTTGGGGGTTCAAGCTCCTTTTCCACTGCTGTAACTACAGGTCAGTTCTGCAACTTTTCACCAGTAAAAATCAGATTTTGGAACTCAGTTGTTGGTGTTTCTCTATTGCATTATTTTAAAAATATTCAGTTCTTTAAAAATCAGAAAAAAGAAAATTATTGGTGTGTTGTGTGGTATTTTACTTTGCTTTCCAAGTTGCATTTTCCAGTGAAAATCAGATCTGCAGTATTTGTGCTCAGTTTTTGAGTTGTTTTTCAGCTGGGGTTTCAAAATATTCCTTTGAGCATCCAATCTGGTCCTTGAGGGGACATTACAAGTTTTATGGCCTTTGCTCACGAGTCTTTAAAGTCACGACCTTTGCACAATCACGCTTCTCCTGTCTTCACGAAAATGACTGCTCTTGTTTCTCGTGGTCTCATCTTTCTTCATGTTTTGACTTGGGAATTTGGTCTTCACAAATCCTCACATTTTTTATGTTCTTTGTCTTTTGTCACAATTTTTCTTGAACATCTTTTCATATGAATCTTCATGATCTAGTTTAATTTTCTTTGCTCACGAGGCTTTAAAGTCATGATCTTTGCATAATTGCGCTTCTCCAGATGTGCCCTAATCACAAACACATGATCATCACTACCTTCGATTTTATACCAAACCTCCTTTTCTTATGTAATGTCCTTTTTTAGGGGGACTCAAGAATTGACCAAAGAGCTGAGATGTAAACTTAAAAATCAAATTAGTAAGTTGTTGTAGATGACTGATATCAGTCCTGTAACCTGCAAATTATGCCCTTCTTGGGGCAGTGACCTCCTTGGAAAAGTTAAACCCTTCAAGGGCGGGTTAAACCTTGTTAACACACATCGATTCTTATGCCAAAAATATTAAGAAACCCTCAACAAATACAATCAACTGTTAGAAATCAGAATTGAGCTTGGAAATAATTAATTTTGGAAATCCTTAACCAACAAACTCCAACAAGCTTGGAAAAATAGTAAATCACCTCCAAAATTCACGAGACTTGGGATCTTGGGCTTTAAAAATATGACGAATGCAATAGCAAATCAGTTTGGCCAAACATCCACCAAAACACGCCAAAACTGCCTTTCAAGCAATTCACCCCTCTTGAAAATGCCCTAAAAACCATGCAATATTACCCCAAATATATTATGAAATTATTGTTCAAGCTCAATAGTCAATTGACGAAGGAATTATAATTTTTGAAAGCCTAGGAATGTTGGAATGAATTTGCGTCAAACCCAAATAAACATTTTCATATCTAATTATGCATGCCAAACCCTCCTAATTTCAATGTAAAACCAAATTTCACCCTTATAAATTATATGCAGTGAGTTGATATAATCCAAACACAAAGAAGACCCTTGAGTACTTCAAAACACCGTTCAATGCTGGTTGCGCTTTTTAGAATAGCCAAATAATGTACCAAATCACTCCACAAATGGGTCGCCCTACTTTGAAGGGAGCCAATTTTGCATCAATAACAAAAAGAAAATAATATCTTCAATATTTGACGTAAAGAGCTTCTTAGGGCAACTTGTCTAAGGCCGAAATTAAGATAACAACAAAAAATCCCTCAAGGGGGTGGAGACTTCCGTGTTGAAGTCTTCCCTAGACTTGGTAAAGGGTTTCATCCTCAGACAAGACTCTCCAAGGATTTTCGTCCTTAAGAGTGGGAGAGAGATGCTTCACAAGCAATCTTTCCAAGAGATAATAAAATTCACATAATGACATAATGGCCAAGCATCCTCCTTTTATAACATAAGGGGTGCTACATCATAAGTTACGGCCGACCTTATAATATTAAAGTCTATTTCTAATTTGAGCATATATGCTCACTAAACAACTAATTAACTAAGTAATTTATTTCATCTATTGGAGTGTTAGGCATCCAATAGGAATACAACATAAAAAGTGCAATATTTCCTAAAACTTATCCAAATATATTTAGACAACTTTCCTCTAGCTCCTAACCCTTAGTTCCACGAGGAAGGAATGGGATGAGGTCTTCCGTTTCCACTTATTGCCAAAAAGGGACATGACAGTCTCCTTTCCCAGATTGCTTGTCCTCTAACAAAAGTGAGCTCCCGTGTTTCAATTTGATCCAAGCAAGCAATCTAGATCTCGTACCATTCAAGTGGAGAAGCTTTTGCAAGAACATGCCTTGGTTATCCTCCTTCACTCTAGAAATAATGGATGTCTTCAGCTGCAACCTTCTATTTATTTTCAGATCTGCACATAGAACAAACATGTTAGAAAAAATAGAGACTCTTATTAGCCTTCCCATATGGTCCATAGTTTAGTGGATCAATCCTCTCTTAGGTGCCTTAGACTTCTCTTCTCCTTTGATATGTTGGTAGGTGCTCATACAAGCCAAAATACAAATGCGTATGAATGTGATTAGAATATTTACACATGGGTGACCAAGGCATTTTGTGTTATGAAATATCCCTTGTGGGATATTATTTGAAATTCACAAAATATGTATAAAATAACAGTGAATTGAATTCTGATTTTTATGACAACATTATGCAAAAATAAAGAAATTTTTGTATTTTGCAAATTAATCACTTCTAACACAACCCAGAAGCTTCAAACAACATAGAAAAATATATAGAACAACAAACAAGTGAAATAGTTTTTCTCTTAGATATGATTTTATTTATTTATTTTAGGGTAGAAAATGAGAGAAAAATATAGCTGACCGTAATTTTCAGAATAGCAAGGGAAAAATGATGGAAATGGATTTTAGGGCATCTTCATTATGATAACAATCTCCAACTTTGAAATATTTGGAATTGGACCACAAAAACCCTTCCAAAACTGTTCCTCAAATTTGGAACTGAGTAGATAAAACCTTAGAAAATAGTTGTTCTAGATCTGAACTGAAACCCTTGATGAAGAATGGTTGTCCTCTTACTCTGAAACTGAATTTCTGATTACTCTTCAGATCTGATCCAAAAATTTGAGAAAAGCTCCAAAATAGCAAACTAAGGAGGATCTTTTACCACCGAAGAGTGCTCTGCTAGTTAGGTGTGGTTCCTGTGGGATCTTACTCCACAAGCAAAAAAAGTGCAAACATCAGTTGCTCCAATATTAAAATAGGTGAGTGTATGAATGAATGCCTATTCTCCCCCAAGCGCTTCCTTTTATAACTTCTCATTGCAACAAAAGGCCTAAAAGAACCCTAATCACCCCTTTGGGTTTTTTTCTTTAATTAATTAAAATAACTTAAGTCACTTTATTCCCCACACGCTAAAAAGTCCCCATAAGTTAACCCAAAGAAGAATTAGAACATAAAGTACCATATATTCACCCATCACTTAAGTCATCGACTAAATATAACATAAAGTACCTTAGGGGAGCATCTCACAATCTTATTTCTTTTAAGTCATCTCAAAGTATGTGTCCAACTCCAAAACATAACATATAAGTGAAATGAAGGGACAAACCACACCCAATAACCATCAACGTCATTAACCCCTTGGGCATAACCAAAGCTAAGACGGATGAAAAGCCTCCTAGGCCATTTGCTCGGAAGTGGGGACATTACATGTTGACAAGACCCAAACACCCGACAATCCCTCATTTGCCATGTCAATTACTGCTGTAATGATGCATTTCCCTCTCTAAAGGAAAGCTATTAGTGACTGAAATCATCCCTCAAAGTGTTGGATATGCATCCTCAAAGAGGGTTGCTGCAACAACTATCCAAAACACTGGTGAATTTTTATTTATAGCAACCCATAGAGCAACATAGGAGCTGGAAAAATAATGATCAGCTGGTAAATAAATTAAATCAGGCTCCTCTCTGAACTCAGCTGTATGTATGGGACCATGGTTCTCATCTTTCCTTGGCACCGTAGTCCCTTTATTCACTATTTCATGAAATATAATTTTTTTGAGTTTAAAATTCAGTCCACCATAATATTTGAGGCTGAGTTTTTCCAAAAATTGAGACCAAAGTACCCCACAAACAAGAATAACTTCAGCTTGGTTAATTATCAAGAGAACATCACATACCTTGTATTTTTTTATGACGTATAACTGTACCTTGTTCCTTTTGCAATGCACAAAAATGTCATCCATCATGTTGATCTCAAAATAAGATCTCCTTCATGTTTACAAAAAGAGGTTTGACATTGCACCAAAGCATCTACACACCTTTTGATAAACCGTTCATTTCGGGCCTTCTCTTTGCTTGGTGCAAACTGATGATGAAGATACAAATACAACAATATCATGGGATGGAGCCATGCATCATAGCCATCATGATTGTTATTCTTCTCTCTCCTATTCTTTAGTCTTTCCATGGAACCATAGGTTAGCAACATATGGGAAATAAAATCAGAATTCTTATCATACTCATGATGCCTCAAACATGCCATGCTAGAATTCTTCCCAACTTCATACAAACTCATCAATTTTCTTCCCTTTCATAAGCAAAGGGAGGAAAAATTGAAACTGAAATTCTTACTTTCACCTTCTTTGAGCTTCAAGGGTTTATTCGGATCCCAAGGATGTAAACAATCTATGTGACTCTTCACCATACCTCTTCTTCTCTCAATAAGCATGTGCAAAGCAACCTCTATTTTGAAGTCCAAACATATGACAAATAGCTTGTGATGACCAGCCCAACATGATCATGAAATAGGAAACAAAGAATCTGAAACATGTTTGCACCTTAGGCTGTCATGAAAAACAATCTCATAAGCATTTCTTGGGAGATGTATAGTGAATCCTTGGCCAAGATTCTCCTCTCAACCTTGTTCCTCTACCTCCTTAGCATAGTTATGATCACTAAAGCATGACAATGACGAATAATGATGCAATAGACTCTTGTCATGATCAAACAAAATATCAGAGGGCTTACCATTAGTTGCTGGTTTGAAAATCACAGCGGACTGAAAGTGGTCAAGGGCACCCATAAATGCTCTTTTTCCACGAGTGTACTTCATAACAACTTCACTTGGAAACTCCGCTTCATAGATCCTCCAATATTCAAATTTTTTCCCATTTTTAGCTTGATGATCATGATGTACATCTGCTTGCCATGGTTTACAATGGAGTCTTAACCACGACTTATTGTCATTCTTTTCATCAAATGGCTGGAGACAACAAAACTGTAATGTTCCTTTTTAGGGGGACTCTGGAAATGACCAAAAAGCTAAGTTGTAGCTTACAAATCAATGTCATGTTCCTTTTTTTTGGAGACTGTTAGGACGAGGATTATTAAACCATCTTTAATTAATTTTTGAAGCAAACATTAATATGAGTAAGTAGATAAATAAACAACAAAGCAAATAACACTGTGAACACACGATTTACGTGGAAAACCCCCGAGGGGGAAAAACCACGTACAAATGAGAAATTCCATTAATGAGAAACACATTTTACAGTCCAGTAAAATTCCCTTTTTTCTCACTTCTCTCCAAACCATTCACACAAGGTGAAAATAATATGATCCGCGACCATATTTAATTGACCCCATGGGTCACAAACATATTAAGTGACAGGGTATGATTAAATTGTACCCCGATTTAATATAAATTAGTTAATAATTAACCAATTAAACATAAACATAAAGTTTATACTAAATGATTAAGAATACAACTTATTCTATATTATCTAGTTATGAACTCAAGTTTATAGGCACTTAATATTACGTTCTAACACTCCTTAATATTAAGTGGGAAACCATATGCCAACATTACCTGTTTGTACAATAGGATTTACAAATCCATAAACCATTAGTGAAGGTTTAGGCTAGCATATCACTTTTGAAGGATTTATAACACCTTCATCATGCTCAACTTACCTTTTGGTGCAAAAGGATTTGGAATCTCTAAATCAAAAGTTATGATTTAGGCTAAGCATGATTTGTGAGACTACATATCACTTTTGAAGGATTTATAACACCTTCATCATGCTCAACTTATCTTTTGGTACAAAAGGATTTAGAATCTATAAATAATAAGTTATGATTTAGGCTTAAGCATGATTTGTGAGACCACATCTCATAGTTCAACATCTCTAGGAGCCTTTTATAATACAAGGACCTCCTTTACAAATAGATGCAACACACTGGACTGTACTCCGTAGACTTAGAGTGATAAGTTTACAAAAGATCATAGAGATATTTTTTACAATGCTTTACAAATGGAGCAGAAGTATAAAGGAGAAGGAGATATCAACCGGCCGACCATTAGGAGGTGACATTGCTATGCACACTCCCCCTCAATGGCAACTTTGAAAGGTCAAGCATTGCACGAAACTTGCAGAATTTAACCGCACACAATGGCTTTGTAAACATATCTGTAACTTGATCTTCAGTCGGGCAATAATGAAAATCTATATCAACGCAGAGAACCTTCTCTCGGATAAAGTGCATATGAATCTCTATATGCTTTGTCCTTTGATGCTGAACTGTATTCTTAGTAAGAGCAATGTAACTTTGGCTATTACGTAGAAGAAAAGTACTTCCTTTAATTTCCATGTTTATCTCTTCCAACAGCCGCTTTGGCCACACGGCTACTTTCGCTGCTTCCATTGCACTTCTATCCTCTGCCTCTGTAGAAGAAATGGAGACTGTTGGTTGCTTTTAACTGCTCCAAGTAATGACACCTACACCAAATTTGAACACATCCAGTTGTAGACTTTCGATCTATCACATCACCGACATGGTTAGAATCACAATATACATATAAATATGCATTGTTAAAAGACGAAAATTAATTGTGCCTTTAATAGAACACAATATTCTTTTGGCTAATTTCCAGTGATCATGATATGGCTCATGCATAACTCTTGAAGCAATCCCTACTGCATAAGCAATGTCAGGTCTAGTAATAGTTAGATAAATCAAACTACCTACAAGTTGCCTGTACCAAGTAGGATTAAATTTTTCACATGCAGGTTTATGATCTAATTTACATCCAACTTTTATAGGAACAACAAGTTTACAATCAATCATATTAAACTTTTAAGAAAATTAGTGGCATATTGTGATTGAGATACAACAATAGAATTTTTATTTTGATATACAACCATGCCTAAGAAATGATGCAATAATCATAAATCAATCATTTCAAAGCATTGTTTTAATTTAATTTTAATTCTCATAATTAAACTGTTAGAGTTATTAGTAATAAGAAAATCATCAACATACAATATAATGAGAATAATCTGATTTTCTTAAACTTTTACAAATAAATCATTGTCAAAAGAATAGCTAGAAAATCCAACTTCATTGAAAAAACTGTTAATCTTTGCATACCAAGCTTTAGGAGCTTGTTTTAAACCATATAGAGATTTTTTTAATTTACAAACATACATTTCTTTACCAGGTTCTTCAAAGCCTTTAGGTTGGGTCATATAAATTTCCTTTTTTAAGTCACCATTCAGAAATGCACTCTTGACATTCATCTGATGGATTTCCCAACCATATTGAGTGGCTAAGGCAATCAGAATCCTTACAATACTCATTTTTACAACAGGTGCAAAGGTTTCAACATAGTCGATACCGGGTTTTTGAGTAAACCTCGAGCTACTAACCTGGCTTTGAATTTATCAACATTGCCATCAACTTTATATTTGATCTTGTATAGCCATCTACATTCGACTATATTTCGTTTTTTCAGGAGGACAGACTAAATCCCAAGTTTGATTTTTTAATTAAGACAGTATATTCAAATTTTATTGCATCTACCCATCTTTGTCAGAAGAAGCTTCTTCAAAAGATTGGGGTTCAGGTTCATACATCGTCATTAAAGCATGATATGTATGTTGACTTTTGGTAATTTTTCTGAAAGTTTTCAAGATTAGAGTCTTGAATAATAGACTCAGCCCATCTAGGTCTTTTGGTTATAGAGGAAACAAGAACTAACTCGTTTTCAACTACAAGTTCATTATTAACTTCATCATCACAAATATCATTATCACTGATATCATTATTTTTGTAGACAAAATAATGATGTTAGTGTGCAAACTAGGAAATAAATTGATTTAAATCCTAAACTAACACTACTATTTGCTACCTCAGATCAAGCAAGGATGGAAAGAGGGAGAATTATACCTGCACTTACCGTTTAGCATGCAATTCTCATTCGTTGATGGTGGATTTGCTTGTGGATTGGAAGATTGCTTCAGATTGGATGTGGGAAGACTTGAACAACACCTCCCCTTCGATGATTGATCCTTGGATGCTTGGATGAAGGCTGTTGATAACTTGATTGAAGCTTGAAGGATAAAGATGAATGATTAATTATCAAAAGATGAAGTAACAAGATGATGGCCCAAGATTTCAAGATTCGAAGCTCCCCTGTCATGGAGTTATGGAGCCAAATTTATAGTTTGTGAGTTGCAAATTAGAGGGTGAGGATCAATCCATGTTGGAGTGAATCCAAGGGCTGCAAATTGATGAGAAGATTGAATTTGTGTAGAGATCTGTAGAGAATTCTAGAACGAAGATTTCTAGATTCAAGTAGGATTTTAAAAATTCAAATGGGAGAGGGAAATAATAGTTGGAAGATTAGAGAGGGTTCTAAAAATAGAACCCTCTAGATTTAAAGGTGTATTTAGATGTGCACATGATTAGTTTAGATTAAATGATGTGATTAGGATAATTAATGATGAGTGATTACATGTAATAGCTAGTGGTAGGTGTAGGTGTAGACTAGGGTAGGTGAGGCATAGGAATTGTTTCCAGATGCTATAATTGTTTACATTCAACATTTGTGATTTATCGATAGTAAAGTGGTTAGATCCCATTTTCGCGTAAATAATTTCAATAAATAAGAACAACGAGGTTTATAGTAATTAAGATTTTAAAAATTCCCTTGTCGTTGAAGCCACACAATCGAATTTCGATGAATTCACGATGAAAAAAGGACATGTCAAATAAATAATCTAAACATACGATATATTAGTTTGACAATAACAATGATTTATTGATTTATCGAAATGTGAGTGATTTTTCTTTAGTTTTACATGAAAAAGGGACAACGATTAAGTCGTCGTGTCATAAAAAATTAGTTCATTTGAACGACAAATTTATACAAATGATATTATTTCAAATAAATTTCCTATTTAGAAAAAAAGGATTAAATCTAAATCAAAATAATAAAATAAATAATAAAAACAAATATTTATATATATCTAAAAAATTGTGGAGCATAGCTCCTTATGGAAGGGTCGAGTTGGGTCTGAGCTCGGCAGCTAGGAACTGAGATGGGTCTGAGCTCGGCAAGCTACGACCTGAGATGGGTCTCGAGCTTGTTTATATTGTTTCAATTAATCAAATTAAATCATATCGAGCAACCATGTAATGCCAATGCAACTCGTACATAGCTCGACGAGTTAAGTGATAAGGCGAGTTTCACCCAAGCCTGCGGCTGAGCTGCTTTCATAGTTACCAACTCGGCAGGGTCGAGTTACATGCATACCAAAGCCCGCGTCAAATCCACCTCACATATTTGCAAACAAAAAGGAGCAGTGGTGTGACCTAAGTCACACCACCAAAACATATTGCAACGGCTTTTAAAGCCACACAACATTTGCTGCCAACTCCATGTGGGACTAAAGTCCCATATAGAAAAAAAGAAAACATGGTCCACGGATATATGGACAGTTTGCCGGCTGGAGGGGGGGCAGGATTGCCATGTGGTGAAAGAGGAGAGGGCCGGGAGAGGGTGCAAGTGGCGCGCAGGGAGATGTATCATAGTGAAGGGGGCCACATTACTTGAAAAAGAAGGGGTTCGCATTTAATAGTATAATGCCATGGCTTAGGTTGCTTGGCTTAGGTTAGTTTAGGATACTTATAAACTATATAATATAGTTTCTAACAAACTATAGAAGTTAAAAATGAATAGTATTAGTTTGAAAATGTTAGGCTATAGGTTTAATTACATAGGTTAGGGTATATAACCTATACTCATAATAGGTTTAGATCTTTAATACATAGTTTTAAAACTATATATTATATATTATAATTTAAATATAAACTATTTTATATATGTTTTAAACCTTATATTTAAAAATACAGTTTGTAATTATAAACTATAGTTTTTTCAAATCGAATGCAACCCACTTATTTAAAGGGGTACAAAGAGATAGGAGAATTTATTTTTCGAAATGACAAAGGTAAATAAATTTAACATGGTGTTTAACCAACAGGGGGGACAAGAGATTTGACCCGGCCAATGGAAAAATTTGAAAACCCTATTTTGATGGAGCATGTCTCCTTTCTTTTTAACCTTTATTTAATCTTGAATTTCACCCATGGATTTATTTCAACCTGCACACATTGGAAACTATAGAAATATAGTGAAATATTTCACACAAATGTTTAACCCTTACATGATGGACCACCGACTAGATATTTGATTGTCAGACTTTCAAGCAGGAATTTGGTAAGAGGTATGCTTCATGGAAATTGGAACTTATGGGGTCTTTTGAGCTGACCATCTCATCGTAAGAAAATCATTTCATTAAGAACCCATGGAAATCATTTATTTGGCCCTTCAATTACTCACACATGCCTAGAGATAACTCACCAATGGAAGATGACTTCTTGAATCATTCCATGATGAATGAAAGACATATAGAAGGTATCTTGATGTGAAGGAACTAATTGCTCTTGGTATAAATATTAAGAGTTGGAATGATAAGCTTGCTGTTATAAAGGTTTATAGGACTGCTGTCACAAAATTCAGTCCTCCATTCAACACATTTTCTGTCATGATCAAGAAGGCAGCCCTTGAAGGTAATGATTTTCAGTATTGTAAGACAATTTCAGTCATCTATGCATTGGGTTTCATTGCTAACATTTCAAGAGTAAGTTTGGAATGCATATTTGGTCACGAGTTGGGTTGTTGGATAACGATAGTTGTAGTTGTTCACTCGCAACCCGGAAATCATATTTGGGAGATTCCAAACAATATTTTATGGGCTCTAAAACAAGCTGTTATTGAGCATAAGGCTGTTGTATTTTGTAATTCCATCTTGTTCTTTTCTTTCTTTGGGTCCACAAAGGGACAACATGGTTGTTGGGAGTTGATGAACCTGTCGTGCTTATCGAACAAATCTTCGAGGGACACGAGACCTTTTGGGATCTTGTTTCCTTTCAACCTGATGACACCTTTTGAGTCAACTCCATCTATCCCTTCTTTATTCTCGTCTGCCACAGACTCCTGATTTGGGTTATCACTTTTCTCATAAAAGAGAGTATGCTGAAGTTGTCTCTTTGCTCCAAGAAAGAGAAAAGTCAATTGTCGTCATTGAATATTTTCCAATGATTTGCATTATCCAGCACACTTAGTTTGAACACCATTTCAACAGTCACTTTGTCCTTATTGAAGGACAGATGTGGAGTCATCAAAGAAGTTGAAACTGCAAGAGAGTCGACCGTTTTCATTTTGCTTGCTGAGGAACGACTTAGATGGAAAAAGCATCAAAAGATTCGATGTAGTCCCATACCCAGATTTCTATAATTCTTGAGTCTTGTGTTCTTGACTTCATATTGATCCCTTGCTTGTGTGACAATCACCTCAGCATCGCTGAGACATTTGAGTTTCTTGATACCCATGGATTCAACAACATCCAATTCTAAGAAGAAGGGCCTCATACTCTACAGTATTGTTCGTGTATTGTCAAATTGCAATTTATAGGCAAATGGAAATAAGCTCAGCCGAGGGGGAAGTTAGAACAATGCCAGCTCTGGATCCTACACTAGAATAACTTCCATCAAATTCCATTGTCCACACTTGATCTTCGTCGTCTTCTGTGAGGAGAGGCAAATTCTCGTCTCTTTGTAAATGTGAAGAAGTAGTTACCCAGACCACTATCTTGGAACAAGATGTCAGATTTTGGATCTTTAGACTTTTGGACAGTGTTTTTCATTTTCCACATTGGAATTAGCTTCTTCATTTCACCCTTCAATGGAATGGTTGGAGAAGACCAGTCCATTTGTATTTCGCTGCAACCAAGTCTCTACAGAAACATCTGCTCAATAACAGGCATAAAGATGTTGGGATATCCGCCACTAGGATAGTTAGCAAAATCTTCTTATCTGGGAAATCTGCCAAGGGCCACTTGAGCATTTTATATTCTTCCTACTAACGACACCTCTTTAGACTTCATAGAGTAGCGAGAGCCAGTTGCTCGTGTCCAGGTAAGTGCTAGGGCATTAGTAACTTTGATTGGCATTGCATTATCTGAGGCAACTGAATCTATAATACAATTATTCAATTGGTGGCCTTTGATCAAGAGGGAGAGGGAGAAGACCAATCCATTTGTATTTCGCCAACCAAGTCTCTACAGAAACATCTGCTCAATAACAGGCATAAAGATGCCGCCACCAGGATAGCAAAATCTTCTTATCTGGGAAATCTACCAAGGGCCACTTGAGCATTTTATATTCTTCCTACTAACGACACCTCTTTAGACTTCATAGAGTAGCGAGAGCCAGTTGCTAGTGTCCAGGTAAGTGCTAGGGCATTAAGCAACTTTGATTGGCATTGCATTATCCTGAGGCACCTGAATCTATAATACAATTATTCAATTGGTGGCCTTTGATCAAGAGGGAGAGGTAGAAGGGTTCTACTTTGATGGCTTTGGACGCGCTTAGTGCGAGCATGTTTTGCAATGTTGGAGTGGGCGGTGTTGGCAGTAACCCTTTAGAATTGGGATTTGCAATGTTGGGTTTTGGGTTGCCACCATTGATATAGTTGACGAGCCTCTCAAAATTGCTCCAGGATGTGTCTGCAAAAATTCAGATTTGGAAATCTGAACTTTAGACTTATTCACATGTTCGATGATGTCAAACAGAGCTGAGGTGGATGAAATTGATGTTATGGGAATAGTGGATGTTTTACAATGTGGAGGTGGTGCTACTTTGGAAGTTTGGGCACTTTTAGTGGATGGAATAGCAGGTTGGGAAGGAGTGGCTGATTTTGATTGAGCATTAGATGATTTTTCAAGATTACCCTTAGATGAAGGATTAGCCTTAGATACAGGGTTAGAGCCAGGGGAAATGCTAAAGGACTTACTTGGTACTGACAGCTTGCTTCTTGCTTGCTACTGGGTCTGGTTTCTCCTTCGAAAATTCCACTGAAGGCGGGAGAGGCAGATCCTCTATTGATTATCTTGTTCTATAGGGTCTCCACCTGAGGATCATCTTTATTTTTATTTTTTACAGCAGTCCGCAAAGGAAAGAAGCTCCCTTTTGAGATCGGGAACGAGTAAACACTGCGCACGAGGAAACTTGGTGCTTTGTCATCGTCATCGTCATCTTCCCCTGAAGAATATTCAAGGAAACCAATATGTGTGCATCGTCCTCAACTTCTTCAATCTCAAGAACATTTCCATCTTCATTTTCTTCTTCCCGAATCCTTCCTAGATCCCCTTGGCAATTCATGGATCAGTTGAGGGGAGGGCGGGTGGACCCGTGATTCTGCAGATCACCTCCCACAATACAGTTTTTCCTTGGACGCTCCCGACCATCTCCTCCCAGGTAGGCAGGATTGAAAAGGATAATCAGAAATAATATCTACAGGCAATTCATCCAATGTACCTGGACCAACCCCCTGGGTGGGTTACGTCCGAAGATGGCCTTCTATGTCGAGCATTTTCTAGGCTCCAGGTTGAATGCGATCATCAGATTGACTGTTCCAAGCGGATTTGCCAGCGTTGTTTCCTCCAGGAGATCGAAACGGAAGAGCACTTCATCTTCCGGTGCCCCATCTACTACGAGATTATAGGGAGATTTCCTTGTTTGTTTAGAGAGCGTCCGCCATTCAGTGACTTCTTCAGATATTATGATCAGAGGTGCCTTGCCCTCCATCTACATGGGGCTCTTAGGCTTCGGGAGGAGACCCTTTAGCCTCCTTTAAGTAGACGACTACTCAACAGATCACTTCCTTTTTCATAGTGCTCTCCCTTGGAAGGTGCACTAAGAGGCAAAGTGTTACCAATCACGATCCCCAGACGAGATATGTCCCGACTCGAGGTATTATTACATGGACCAGGGACATCCAGACACATACGAGGTTGAGACCATTCTCTCATAGATGGCCTTTGAGATCCACCAGACGTACATAGAGAGTTCTTCCCTCCTCCAGACATCAGCACCCTAGATCCTCCATAGTCCTTGATTCTGGGCTTTAGCACATTAGTAGCTTCTTCTAGTCGACCTCCAACGTTGGTTTTTGAGGGTATTCTTATTGCCTCCTCTTCCTTCCTTTCCTTCCTCTGCCTGTTCGGGTTCTGCCGATCTCTGCAGGGTTTCTTCAGGCCTCTCTCTTTGCGCGTTCTTCGTTCTCTTCTTTTCTTTTCCGGTTGTATTCAGGGGCCTTTTGTTCCTCTAGTTGGATTATTGTTCACTTTCTTTGTATTGGTGCAGTCCCATCGACCTACTTTTGTGGTCATTCGTTGGACATTTAATATATTTATCTTATCTTATCTTCTACATCGTATTGCGTATATTGGTGGTGCCTAAAGGGCAAGTCTTCGAGGAAGCGGGCCAATCCTTTATCTGTTTGTAAAGCTTTTCTTCTTTGGAGCATCCCTCAAGGTACTTCGTGCAAGCTGTTTCTTGAGTGCAATCGCATCATTGGCCAATTTCTGATTTAAGGGATCCGTAGAGGTAGAAATGTAGCCTCGACCATTTTGCTTACCATTTGGATTTTTAACTTTTCCTGACAGAATGAGATCATCTTCTGTCTCAATAGCATAATCTTGAGCTTCCTTAAGAGTTCTAGGTAGGGATCTTCGGAGAATGAATCCTACTTCAGGAAACTGAGCATTGATGAAGAATATCTGTACGTTATCATCAGAGGGCATAGCTTTGAAGGGTATCCTCTTGATCAACCTGTTGTAGTGGGCTAAAAAATCCCTCGTAGTCTCATTAGATTCCTTCTTCATTTGCGCCAATTGCACTTGGAGGTCTTAACAGTCCCCAGTGTATTTGAGTCTATACTCATTTCTAGTTTTGACGTCATCCCAACAGGTGATGGATCTAGCTAGTAGGAGATAGAACCATTATGTTGCCTTGTCTTGCAGAGATTCCACGAACAACCTGACCGACACATCTTCATGCTCAACTCCTAGTACACCATAGGTGGTGATGAACGTTGCCACATGCTCTTCCAGTAGTTGTGTACCATCTCCTATGAATTTGGTAAAACTATGTCTAGATCCCCTTGGCAATTCATGAATAAGTTGAGGGAGGGCAAGTGCACCCGTGTTTCTGTCCCATGGCACAATTGGTGGAGGTCTCTCTCCTTCGTCCGCCACTATTGCTTCTTCTGCTTCGGCCTCCACTTCCATTTCCGCTTTTGCTCTTGCTTCTGCATTTTCCCTTGCTTCTACTTCCGCAAAGTCTTCTCTCAGGTCAGGAAATTCTATGTCCAATGGATTGACACCACGTGGACTACCAATGAGAGAAGTTTTGGGATGAAGGGAGTGCCGTGAATTTATGACTTGTTCTTGCCGCCTTTGAAGCTCTTCAAAGATGGGGTCAAGATTTCCTCTTTGTCTCTCAGACTTGGTGTATTTACGATCAACCAGCTTGTAGACTTTGGATTGACTTAAGCTCTCCTTTGCTGAACTTGGGTTTGTCTTGCTCTTTCCAAGTCTTTTGCACGTTGCTCTTCATAATCTAACACTTTTGTAGCTATGAAGTAGTGGGAGAAGTTTTCTCTGTTATGCCAAATAGCCTCCCTCAAGTCAAATGTAATATCTTCTTGGATATGGAACAACAATTTTGGTCTTTGGACTAGAGGATTACCAGGGATAGCCATTGGTGGAAGACGTAAGGTTCAGTGACTTTTCAAATTCCAATTTTTTATTTTGGATATCTGAATTTTTTTTGTATCTTGTGGTTTGTATGTTGGGTGCAGAATATGCAAAATCTGCCCCACGATGGGCGCCAAAAACTGTTGGCAAGAATATTTGTCAATGGGACAAATTAGTGGGTTTCTGTCAACACTCTGGGACTAGGTCCCTCTGCTTGAATGGCAGTTCCATTATTGTGTGTAAACAAAATATAAGACTGTGGTTGGTCGAGAAGTCGGGGATCCAACAGGCACACTCCTTTGCACCTGCGGCAAACGCTTGCAATTTGTGCAAGGGAGGAATTTTCTAGGAAGGTGGGGAAAGTGGGAGTGGGAAATTAGGAGAGGGATTAATACTACAAGAAGGAAAACTCAAATTCTTGCAAGGATTAACTAAAAATATCAACACACAAAATTAGAAAGAATCACAACCTTGCTAGTTATATCAAGACAAGATGAAACCATGAACAACAAAATTTCACTTACTCGCTCATCCAAAAAAGCATGAAACTCTTTTTTTTATTGACATATTTGCAAAGCTGTACAATGAGAGGAATGAAAGAACATATGAAAAGGAAAATGGAGGAAGTAGCTATCTTTTGCTTATTCTAAGTAGTTATCTACTCTTGAACATACAAAATTGACAACCTCTTGGAATGAGGGAGTCATTACAATATATAGATTTGAAGAAGACTCTTCACCTACCCCCCACATGACTTTTCGTTTGTCCTTCACAACATGTGTCTCTTCGTATTCCTAGGAATGAAGTTAAGTCCCCTTTTTATTAATTGAGGGTGACTTATTACAATGTCAACTATAGTTGCATTTAAATGAATAAGACAAAAATGAATAAGACCAAATGAAAAGTGCAACCCCCCAAGGAAGAAATAGAATATGAAGGAAGATGGGAAGGGGGCGGAAAGAAAGAGTAAAGAAGAGGGATAACTACTCAGATGAATACACCGGCCTTGTTGATTCTGCGCCCTTGTTGATTCTGCTTCATTGTCTGATGGATCTTTACCAAGGGCCTCTGGGAAGATTTCCACTCATTTGAATTCTTTGCTGTATCTGGCCGCCGCCGATGCAACCTTCTCGATTGACGGATACAAACACAACTCACGGACTCGAGCCAACAATTCGAGATGGCGTTGATGTTTTTACTTTTAGTGAACCAAGACTGATGCTTCTTTGCAACGCTTGATATTGTATCTCTTATCTGGCGAGAGACTCCAGTGTGTCCTCGTTGAAGGAAAAGGGATCCCTGGCTTCTTTCTTGACATATTCCTCAAATGGCTTCAACAAATCATCCGTTGAGGTGTTCTCTCAAATAGCAGGTACTCCAAGCTTCTGTATCCTGGTGGTGACATCATCCTGCAACTTGGAAGTACGCTCCTCATTTGAGTTCAACTTGTCCAGAGCACGGTTTAACATCTCATACTAGGCGACAAGAGTTCTTGCCCATACTTGTGACAAATTCTCAGATGGAGAATCAAATACCTTCCTGTCCATCAATATATGAGAATGAGCTCTCCCCATCGCCACCACCAGTGGGTACACTTGATCCCCTTGTTCCTTTTCTTTCTCAATTTCATCCCTCATCGTTTGGACCTTGGTGGCTATAACGCACATGTACTTGAACAATGAAATCATCTCTGGAAGCAACACTTAACTCTTTTTGCACAATCTTGTTCACCAATTTATTGTTTGCTCTCTTTTGCATGGTGAAGCCCTGTGTTTTCCGAATGGACTCAGGATTGAAGCTACTAATGGGGGCAACTTCTTCGATTGGAAGAGATGAAGTGACATTTGGGTCCATGAACGTTTGAATGTACGAGGCGAGTGTTCGCACGTGACCTTCCAACTGATCAATTTTTTCTTTGTACTCCTGATTCCTCGTGAAAAGGTGAGTGGAAGACTCCTTGAAGAAGTGTGCATCTCCCTCGTGAGTTGCTGGACCTAGGGGGATGGTGCTCATCTCGTAGTCAGTTGGGGTCATTTCTTCAAAGGGCTTGATTACCTTTGGCCCGACTACTTCCATATATTGGTTGCCCGAAGTGCCACTGAAAAAGCGTGACGCTGCTTGCGCCAATTTTTCCTTTTTTCCTTTAACCATTAAGGCGATGGTTGAGAAGTCAGGAACTGCCACCTATTGCACTGTGCGGGCTTCCTTTGTGATCATCTCTTGCATCCAAGGAAACATCTCAGTCCTATTAGGGTCGATACTTGACATGATTGTCGTCTCTTGCTCAGAACGAGAAGGAACATCTTGTGCAGGCAAGACCGGTGCAGTGGTGGAGGATGAGAAACTTTGTGACTGCTGAGGGGCTGAAGGATGAACTGAATCAATTTCCCCTTGTTCCAAATCTACCATAGGGTCATCTATTGTCCTTACCTTTTTGTGCAAACTTTGGTAGTTAGGGGCTTCTGGCTCCACTACATTTCGCTTTGAGTCTTCTCTCGAGTGAGTCGAGCTGGAAGCCTTCTCAGCGGCTTTTGAGGAATGATGAGATGCTTGCCTTTGAAGGATTTGAAAGTTCCCCGATGCAATGAGGGAAACTCTTTTCTTCTTGAACCACTCTTTCGATCTTTTGATCATTGCCTCAACC
Source organism: Taxus chinensis (assembly GCA_019776745.2). Taxonomy (NCBI): domain Eukaryota; kingdom Viridiplantae; phylum Streptophyta; class Pinopsida; order Cupressales; family Taxaceae; genus Taxus; species Taxus chinensis. Next base: position 10,931,587 of record CM034147.1, read on the forward strand.
GCTCCCTTATATCTTGACTCGTGGATGGTCCACGACACTTGTGGGAGAGGCGATACTTTCACTGCATGATATTCAGAGTCATACAATTTCGTGCCATCATCTTCCATGCCATCTTCATACCAATCAAGCCCGAATCTCCTCATCTGCTTGATCGTCATCCTCATGTGATCGTGTTGTCTGACTTCGAATTCATCTGTACAATTCACCCAGTACTCTTCAACCTTTGGAACATGATGTAAGTCAGAGAGGTGAAATGACTCTGGATCATTCCGAATATCGAAGTCTGCCCTTGAGGTATACAAATACAAGTTCAAGGGGGATAGAAGATAAGATAAATATAGTAACTGTCCAACGAATGACCACAAAATAGGTCAATGGGACTGCACTAATACAAATGAGAGAAAACGAATCAAAGCAGAGGACCAAAAAGATCTCTGAAAACAACCAAAGAAGAGAAGAGGAATGAGCGAGGAGGGCTCGGAGAAATCCTATTGAGAACAGCGGAATCAGAACATGCCGAGGAAGGGAAGGAAGAGGAGGAGAGGAGGCTCCCTCAACTAACATCTAAAGTTGGTGATGTGTTGGAGTTCGGGATTGGGGGTTGTGTAAGATTCGGGGTGCTGATGTCCGGAGAAGGGGAGAGCTCTCCGCGTACGTCTGGTGGATCTCAGAGGCCCTCTATGAGAGGAAGGTCTCGAATTCGTGTGTGCTTGGCTGTCCTTGGTCTATGAAATAATACCTCGACTCAGAACATTTCTCGTCTGGTAATCATGAGTGGTATCACTCTGCAGCTTAGTGCCCCTTCCAGGTGAGAGCATTGTGAAAAAGGAAGTGATCGGTTGCGTAGTTCTGCCTAGAGGGGGGCTGAAGGGTCTCTTCCCTAAGCCTAAGAGCCTCATGAAGATAAAGAGCAAAGCATCTTTGATCATGGTATTTGAAGAAGTCAGTGAATGTCAGACGCTCTCTAAACAGACAGTGATATCTCCATCTGATCTTGTAGTAGATGGGACAACATAAGATGAAGTGCTCTTTTGTTTAGATCTCCTGGAGGGAACATAGTTGGTAAATCTGTTTGGAACGGTCAACCCGATGATCACTCTCAATCCTGAGTTTATGAGAACCAACCCTGAATTGACCAAGGGAAATATGGAGGGCGTGTGTCCAATGCCGAGAAATATGCTGGGGCCGAGAGATAAGACCATTGTTGATCTCAAGAAAATGCGTGGCATAGAAGGCCATATTTGAACGTTACCCACCTAGAGAGGTGGTCGAAGTACATTGGATGAATTGCCTATAGATATCATCTCTGATGATCCTGTTCAGATCCTGCTTGCTCGGAAGGAGATGGGCGGGAGCGTCTAGGGAGAAGCTGTACGGTGGGAGGTGGTCTGTCTGAATACTAATAGACTCAAGAAGTCGTGAAAAAACGGCATACCAACAACGAGAATGACCATAACGTTCGGCTGAAGCAATGGCCGTAGAGGAGCAATAAGCGAGGTAAGGATACCGGTCCCTACCCACAAAGGAGTCAACAAGCTTCCAAATACGATGTAGGAGGGAATCCAGGCCAAAGATTGTTTCTAACCTAAAGGGACAAGCTCCAAGGTTTGCCAGGATAATACTGTGAGGAATTGTTTCCTTGCATCTGAAGAAACGTCTGAGAAGAAGGATTTGAACTCTATCCATAGCAGCCCAGTCGGACTCAAGTAAGGAGGGTCCCTAAACCTTAGAGCCATAAAGAACAATGGGTTTGACAAGAGAGTTAGAGAGGGATAACTTGGACAAGGTGTCCTGGAAGTGAGGTGTAATGACACCTTTGGGAGTTTTAATCAAATTATTCAATACTCAGATCTGAAACTGAAAATTGCAGCAGACTATAGATAAAACCAGCGACATATACTAGCTCAAAAAGATGCCAAAAACACCACAAAACAACACCACACAACTTGCCAATATTTTATATATGATATTTGGAATTTTTAGAAGCCAATATAACCAACAAACACTGAAAACACAATGCTGGAAATGAAATACACACTGGAAATTGCAGCCACGAATTAATTATAGAATATTGATATAGAAGTCTTCAAAAATCATACAACTCAAGATTTCGACCTTGAAAAATATGGGAAATCAGATTGCAAAACCAGATTTATCAAATTCATTGCCAATGTCTTCAAACCCTACCCTAGGTAGGTCGCTTCACTTTAGAAAAATAGTATAACTGTTGGAAATGCCAAAAAGATCTTTGGTGTCCCCAGATTTCATCTTGAAATCTGAGAATACCCCATGTTAAATTTTTTTTTCTTTTAAAATAATGGGTCGTTTTGTGTGTTAATTGCCATAAAGTGTCTGTATTTTGTCAAGATATTCCCAGAGAGTCATATTAGCCAATTTCGCCAAATACTTAGATGCCCGAAATCGTTATATTCTGTCGTTGGGGTTTGCCTGCGGGAAATTTGTATTTAATTATTCTGAGCCCCGTTTGAGGCAAATTGTGCTTCGGTTTAACCTTGTTGTGGTCTTGCATGTCAATATTCCCATATACTAGTAGGGTTTTAACCAAGAATGAATCCTAGGCTTTATTTGTGACTTCTGGCAACGTTTTGTGTTTTTGGTGTTTTCTCGTTTTGTTTTCTGTGAAATTTCTCTAGGTCAATTCCTTTGTTAGTTTGGCCTGATTCCTTGCCTGGAGTATCTGGAGATCACCCATGCATGTTGTACCAGAAGGAATTCGTCACCGAAGGTCTGGTTCTCTTTGAAAAGACGAAGTTGTGCACAAAAAAAACTTGTTCTGGGCAGGCCACATTTTTGGAAAAAGAGGGTGTGAAGTGGATCATGGGATTTTTGGAAGCAGCAGGCAGGTGGGAATTTTGTACCTGCCTAGCAAGGTACTTTTTTTCCCATGGAAGCAACGCCACTTAAGTCAGAATGGGAAAATTAGAGGTAGCAAGTAGGCGGGAATTTCTTACCTGCCTTGCAGGGCAAAAATTCCCATTGTGAAATAAAAGAAAAATCACTTAAGGCATTAATGGGATTTTATTACCTGCCTTGCAAGGTACATAATCCTATTATGAAAGTCAAACACCTTAAGTGGATCATGAGATTTTTGGGGCTGTAGTGCAGGGTGAATAATTCCATTGTTAATTGGCTTTTAAAAATAGAATCCACCCTTGCCAAAAAGTGCGACCCACCTTGGGTGAATAATAATGCATTTAATAATATTTATTCACCCAATTTTGGTGCCTAAGCATGAGGAAAAGTCAATAAGGGAAAAGTGGATAAAGGAAATTAGAATTAGACATTCTAAAATTAAATAAATATTATTTATTTAATGCAGCCCATAAATGATAATAAAAATGCTCCCCAAATAAAAAAAGTAAATCATATTTTTTGTAAGAGTTTTAAAACTGATACACGATGGGATATTATAATATGTTCTAGTGGATGAAAAAAAAACCATACTAGAGACATCTTCACAGTGAACTGCAACTTATGAGCACTGGAAGCCAATAAACGGAGATTCATGTCTAATGGCAGCTTTGAACATGCACAAAATAGCGTGCATCCATTAGAAGAGAAAAAACTTATTAATTAATTCATTAATTGCCAAGAATAGGAGTGGCAAGGTAATTAATTAAACACATTATGGGCACGCTATCTCCCAATCATGGGCTGTTATAAGGATCGAATTCCTGGAACTTCAATACACAACGGCTAGGTGCAAAACGGACAGTTAGGAGCACACATATTTTTGAGGATTTTTAACATTGAAGTTTATGGTCCACTGCTGGAGAAGCTAAAATCGCAAATTTGGACGAATTTCCTACGTTAGCTTGATATTCGACGAATTTCGAATTTTTTCCTGATTAATTATCGGCATAATGGTACAGGTGTCCAGGTGAAGTCGGTCAAATTCATGCTTCCAATTTCGTTCAGGCCAAGAAACACATACACGATTTTTGGCAGTAGAAATGCATATATGGCTAGATTTCTCTAATTAAGATTTAGTGTTTTTGTACCGGTAATGCTATCTTTGTCATAAATCTGCAAATGCAGGAATGTCATTATAAGTGCTTTGTATAAGAATCAACTAAGGAGCTTGAATCAATGTTAAAGACATTGAACTAGTATCCTACGAGTAACTGAAGACATATCCAGATTTGTTTTTCCCTGGTTATGTGGTGTTTCTTCTTTTCACTCATAGAGCCAAAGAGAAAGAGCCCCCCCTCTGACAATTTTGTACAGATTTGCAGCTCCTGGCAACAATTGTGATGAAAAAGAAAGCTTCAATCAGAGTCATGCATCACTTCTTTGTATGCATGTATTACCGGTCATCTTATAACCTCCTCATTGGCCTTATCTAAATAAATCGATAATAGCAAAAAATTGGGGTTCAAGTAGTGGTCATGTTGCATGTATATGTCAGTGGACGCTGCTTGTTTCTATCTCTGAAGTCAATCACGTACGCCAAATGGGTTCCAGGATTTTCTTGTGCATGTGTTCCCATAATAATTTGCTAGTGGCCTCCTTGGCCATGTGTACAGCATTGGCCATGTGTACAGCCTGCTTTACAAATTGTCTTGAATCTCTACTAAAAAATGTGATTTCATGCATGGGTAGTGAAAGATCAGTTATCTTGCGGGCTCTAACATGCTGCAAATTATGCATGTTGTGGGAGAATGAAGTGCAAAACTCAGATTTGAAGGACTTATGTTGAAATTTTGATAAGGCAAACAGCAAAAATACATATATTCATGTGTATGGTTAGGTATTTCCTGGTCTTTTCAGATCCAGCTGCTTCCAGACCTCAGTTTGGTAGAGCAATTGCTCAAGGAACTACTGAATCCAAACCTAGCTAACTTATCCAAGCATGCTTCACAGGTCCAGTTTGGTGTTCTTCCTAGGCAACATGTACCCATCTGCATGCTAGACTATGACCCACAGGACAAATAATGTAGCTTTCATGTTTACTTCTTATTGATCTTATTCAACACAAATACGACATTAAGTAATTCAGCGATGAATGCTTATTGATCTATGGCCAAGAACTTCTATTGTGGACTGGCTTAAAAGCCAGTACTTGAAGAATTCAACTAAATTGCATATAATGATGGAATTGGACATGCCATAAATAGAAGTTTCCATGCTTCAGTTGCAACACTCATTGCATGTCAGTGCAATTAGATGAAGTGTTCAGTGATTTTGTGTGATTGCCAGTGGTTTCCTTCAAAAATGCTACATGTGCCAGGGTTCGTCCCCCAGGCCCCCCGTACCCTGCCTGATACGTATCCACTGGTACATGATACGTCAGAGTATAGGTACGCATACGTACAGGGTAAAAGACATCCAGAATTCTGTAATTAGCATACTGCCATTCTAGGTACTTTGTCCAGACATACCCGTGATAGCTACCTAGGAAGCAACCCGGACGTAGAAAGGAGAAGATTTCCAAGGAGAAATATGGTTTTTACGGTGCATTTTGTTTAAAACTTTTTTATCTAAGATCTACTTATAAAATTTGGACTATTAACTGTAAATATATATCATGAAAGCAATCACCTTTGCTTATGAATTCTGTGTGTTGAGTATCTATTGGGGCCATCTATGTGCATTCAATCAACTCTGTTATTTTTTGTCTTGCTGTTCTCAAATATAATGAAATGATTTGAACCCTGAATGTTTTATTATTTGCCATTTTCTTTAGATATTTAGATATTCTTTACCAACAGCTGCTTACTTGCTACAAAACTATACAACTATTGTTCATGAGATGCATGGTTAAAGCTAGGAAGCATGGGTACACCCAAGACCCCCTTGTATCCCCCTTGATATGGAACGAATACGGATCCACGTACTAGATTCCATGCCTGATACAAAGGGCCGGCTGAAAGTAAAAGGATATGCTGTGCGTTCATATGTACAGACGTATCTGTGACGTTTAACATAACGATATTAGGATTTATCCTACAGCAATGTGTCTGGATTCGAAAGTAAAATTGTCATTGGATAAAAATTGGACCCCATTTTTAACCTAAATCTGTCCATCATGCAGTAAATATGAAATGTAAAATCTTAAGTATATTGTATGTTTTGAAAATTTGAACATTGATTCTAGCATATTTTTCAAATTTCAAGTTTTGTTTGTATTCATGTTGACATGATATTCGTATATCATATGTATGGCAGCAACATGATCAATGAAAATGTAAAGTCTTAAGTAACTGTATATTGAATGCTTTGACCATTGATTCAAGTTTTGTATTGCTATTTCAGTTTTTTATGGACTAAAAAATGAGTAAAATGAGTAGATGTACATAAAAAATTAAATATATATATATATATTTAATATATATGTATGGACATATCTAAGACGTATCGTATCCAAGGGTTTTTAAAAATTGACGTATTTGCATATCGTATTCGTATCCAAACCGATACTCGTATGCGTATCCTGGCAACATAGGGTTAAAGTAATACCCCCATATAGATACTAGCATATTTAATTGACAAATCTTACACGGGAGCCTCACCGGTAAATGAGAGAGATTTATCTCATGATTGCCTAGGTTTTCACCTATGCAAAAAATCTAGCCAACAATCTTCAAATCAACTTCCTTCTTCAATGCCAAATGGTGATGAAGGGTTTTCGTCCTTCACCCAAGCCAAATGAATGGTTTTCGTCCTTCAACAAGGCCTAACATGAAGGTTTTTGTCCCCAAGTGGATGACTAAGGAGCAACAAGTTCTCTTTGCCAAGTATAAAGAAAATATGCCAAGCTAGTGTGCAAATGATCTCTCTCTTCTCCTTTTATAACTTCTGTTTGGTGCCAAAACTCAATTAGGCAAGGCCGACCTCTAGAGAGCAAAAGAACATTAAATAAAATATATTATAAAGTGCCCAAGGGTCTTCTCCTTCATTTCTTCTTGCTTGCAATGGAGAAGGGATGGCAAGAAGACCAATTTCCAACTCTTAGGTGGGAAAAAGGCACATTATAGTCCTCCCTCCCCAAATTTGCTTGTCCTCAAGCAATTGCTAATGTCCGGATCCCAAACAAGTTTCAGTTGCTCATCCTTCTTTGTACCTACACAACTCTCATCCATAAATTGGCTATCCCAAAATACCATTAGGTTGTCGTAAACTCTATTGAAGTCACATTTTCCACTCAAACATCAGAATCCTCAAATCTGAAAATAACTTACCACAACCTGATTTCTTTCCTTTTTCAACGGAAATCCTCCTTCCTCATTTTCCATGGTAGAATGCTCTCAAAAAATGAAAACATACTGCTCTTCATGACTGGAAATGGCAGCCCCAAATCTGATTTTTGCAAACTCAACCCAATAGCCATAACATCACAACTACCAAACTGAAATTTCATAGGAAAAACCAAATTTGTGAATCCTAAAAATTGTCTTACATACGTTGGAAAATGAAGATCAACAAGCTCATGATTGAAATCAGCAAACACAACATTCTTGCACTCCTTGCCCGAAAATTAAATACTTGGAATACCAAAATAAGTATTTTAGGCTGCATGCTTACTACTGTCCATAATTCCCACAATTCGTGCAACACATGACTGAAAATGTGCATCCTATCATCGAATGAAGTGACAACAAATGGACATTCATCAAGGGTGATTAGAAGAGTTTTGAAAATCTGAAAATTACCATTTCTAATGGCTACCCTGAACATGCTTATTCCTCCTTCAATGCAAAGTGGGACATTTTCCCAAACTTCTCCAATGATTAATTGGGTCTTTGGAACCCAAATCATGACCCCAAGCAACCCAATATTATGCATTTGAGACACTCCTATATCATGCAAATGGGCTGTCCTATGATACTCTGAAATGCACACCATACTATTTTGTATTCTTCCACAATAATCACACAAATGAGGAAGCAACAAACAAGTGTGTCTCAAAAGTAATGAACTGTAAAAATTACCTTGTTGTAGAAGATATTTTGGTTGCCTCAAGTGGGGTGTTTGGAACACCCAAACTTGATTTCCAGGCTGCCCATCAACTGCGGCACCCAACCTCCTTGAATTGCTCAATCTATACCTGAAAATCTGCATATCACTCCCAATTGTAGTGAACATAGCTGAAAGTGCTTCAATGGTGACCCATGATGCTTTGAAAATATGAAAAATATCTTTCATTATGACTGCTTCCTTGTGCCAATCAGCAAGTATGATGAAAGGAGATCTAAAAATAATGTTTTTTATACTTATGTTACAAAGCTTATCCATCTTGCTTGTCACCTTGTACTTCTCATCTCTTATTTCTCCTTCAAAGACATCACTAGCAAACTTATGCTTTGCATATTCAGCTGAAATTAATAATTTCCAATCCGCTGTAATTTTTGATAAAAGACATAAATATGGCTCACATGAAATGGTATCATCCACCAAATAACAAATTTCAAGCGTTTTCGGAAGCATAACTTGCATAGAGATCTTCTTACCTTTGTCTATGTGGCTTATCTTCATGCTTTGATAGTTGAGAGTGTGTTCTCCCAACAAATGCCACTCTTGAACTCCAAGCACCACACCCAAATTAGCCTTCACATAGAAATCAGCACATACTTTGCATCTTTGGCTAGACCCTATACTTTCTACCTTCCTTCTTGGCATAAGCTAATTATTAGAATAAATGCCCAACAAGAACATAGAGTAGAGCCATGCAATATAGTCAACATACCTTTCTAAAAATGCGAACTGTTTTGGCATGTTGGGGAGTAATGAATATGAAACCCCCTTGAGCAATGAGTTGCCTTTAACCTTCCTTAAACTCATAATTTCTGAGTTAGAACCAACACTTAGAAAATATTTTAAAATACTTTACATCCTTGAATTTTTGTTTTCCGGTTTTTACTCTGGAGGTTGCATTGCAAAACAAATTGGTCTTGTAGATGGTGGAGGTGAGAACATTGTGGCCATATAAGAAAGAGCACATAGTCCTCCTTTCTTCCTCTTTGTTCATGATGTCCATGATTTTGCTTATGCCTCCAAGATTCTTTAGTAATTTTCCACATGCAATCATTAAAAAACAAAGGAATATCAAGAACAACCCAAAGTCTTTTACTTCCTTTGCTTGATGCTTGCTTGAAAACACTCCCATGTTGTTGAGCTTTCATAGGACTGAAATTTCCCTCAAATGACCTTCCTTTCACTGCTGTTATGTACAAACAAACAACTCCATCTATTGTGATCCTCGGACCTTCATGGAGAAATTCTCTCTCTCCTTGCAGAAATTCTTTCTCTCTCCTTGCCCTTATATATTTGGGTGACTTGTCTTTGATGCATTTATCATCACGATCCCAAAATTCCTTTCTAGGCACATGTATAACAGCTGACATATGAATCAAATGAAAGAAGGAATTAATTATCTTTTCAAACATACCATAGCCTTTGGGAGGGGGAAAGCTCTTCACCAATTCTCCTTTAGGATCACCCGGATCCCATTCCTTCATGTGCATGCTATTAGGATCTTGCAAGCGTATCGTTTCCATTAGTATCCTCTTATCATTACTCAAGACATGTCCCGATAAATGCAAAGATGGAAACAACAATCCGGAAGTGTACATACCAAAACGCGAGTTATCCGTCCATGTTACACTATCCAATGTGTTGCCCCCTTTGATGCTATGCCCCCTTTGAAGCCACTTATCTTCAACAAATGGAGCTACCTTTGCCATGCAATCATCCATAATTTGCACACACATGCATGTACCATCCTCATGGTTGTGCTTGAGTCCCCAACCTCATCCTTTTTATCCTTATGCAAATCTAAATTTTCTTCAACACACTACCCCATACAATCATTAGAAACCAAAGGAATATCATTAAATACCAATGAACTATTACCTTTGGACTCATCCTTGAAAGCTTGCATATCGAATCTTCCTATGATCTTTTAGCTGAAATCATCCAAGAAGCAAACCGCATCTTCTCCTTGGGTCTCTATCACATAGTACCACCAATCCCTTGCTATCCCTTCCAAATGACGAGGGATGAATTCCAGGGCATCCTCCACACACATAGGGTTTGACTGCAAATATATCTCCAATTTTGACAACCATGATCTCACTGAAAGTTTGTTAGTGCCATAAAAAATAGAGATCTTACCCTTCCGTGCCATCAATTCTTCAAACTTGAAACCCTAGGCTTTTTGAAGATCCGTGCTCTAATACCATTGTAATGACCCCTTTGAGGGTTTTAATCAAATTATTCAATACTCAGATCTGAAGCTGAGAATTGCAGCAGGCTGTAGATAAAACCAGCGACATATACTAGCTCAAAAAGATGCCAAAAACACCACAAAACAACACCACGCAACTTGCCAATCATTTATATATAATATTTGGAATTTTTAGAAGCCAATATAACAAACAAACACTGAAAACACAATGCTGGAAATGAAATACACACTAGAAATTGCAACCACGAATTAATTATAGAATATTGATATAGAAGTCTTCAAAAATCATGCAATTCAAGATTCCGTTCTTTAAAAATATGGGAAATCAGATTACAAAACCATATTTATCAAATTCCTTGCCAATGTCTTCAAATCCTACCCTAGGTAGGTCGCTCTACCCTAGAAAAATAGTATAACTACTGGAAATGCCAAAACGATTTTCAAATCAACTTTCTTCAATGCCAAAGGGTGATGAAGGGTTTTCGTCCTTCACCCAAGCCAAATGAAGGGTTTTCGTCCTTCAACAAGGCCTCACATGAGGGTTTTCATCCCCAAGTGGATGACTAAGGAGCAACAAGCTCTCTTTGCCAAGTATAGAGAGAATACACCAAGCTACTGCGCAAATGATCTTTGTCTTCTCCTTTTATAACTTACCTTTGGCGCAAAAATTCATTTAGGCAAGGCTGACTTGTATAGAACAAAAGAACACTAAAGAAAATATATTATAAAGTGCCCAAGGGTCTTCTCCTTCATTTCTTCTTCTTTGCCATGGAGAAGGGATGGCAAGAAGACCAATTTCTGACTCTTAGGTGGGAAAAAGGGACATTACATGATGGCGGAAGTATTGTCTCTCCAAGATCGTCAAGGAGCCATAACCCTTATTAACCCGGGTCTAAAGTGCTGGTCGTAACCTGACGTGAGGTCCAAAGAAGAGTACTCCCAAGTAAGCATAAGAAGATTACATTATGTTAAGCAAGAGGTCACTTTCAATTTTCAAGAGGTCCAGAGAAGAGTACTCCTAAGAAAGTGAGTAACTTGCTTTAAGGAAGTCAACTTCACTTTTGGGCCTTCAAAACCCTTCAATTATTCCCACTTGAATTTTTAAAATTATGTTATAACCTCAACAATCATATAATGCAAGAAATCTGATTTTTAATGCCCTAGATATGAAGATTTGAATTTCATAAAACCCTTGTTTGTAGTGTATCTTTAAAAATTCATAACTCAACATAGAAAGCACCAAAAATCATGAAACTTGAGATATTGGCCATATAAAATATGGAGAATAAGATGATAATTCCAGATTTGCCAAAATGTAGGTCGCCCCTCTTGAAATCAAATATAATTTGCACCAACAATTGATAAAATGGAAGATTTCACCTTTATAAATCATAGGGAGCTCAACCATGCAAAGAAATCATATAGAAGCTAGCAATATCCTTGAAAACATACCTCTAAGCAAGTCGCTTAGGGCAGAAATCTGTTATAACTAGCAATGAGATCAACACAAATGAGATAATGTGGGTTTTCGTCCACACTACCCTCTCCTTAAGGGTTTTCGTCCTTGGAAGGTACTCAATTCAAGGGTTTTCGTCCTTGAATAAGGTGGAGAAAAGGGCTTCAACAAGCAACCTTCACCAATAAGATAGATTCACCAAAAAACATCCTTACAAATGACTAAACAACCTGTTTATATAGGCATAAGGGGTGTTCATTACAATGCAATCCTGAAGGGCCGATCTCTTAAGGGAGTGGTGTCCCCAGATTTTACCCTGAAATTTGGGACTATCTTATTTAAGAAAAAATCGTACTTTTAAAGTAATTGGTCGTTTTGTGTTTTTATTGCCAGAAAGTTTTTGTAATGTGTCAAGATATTCCCAAGGAGCCATATAAGCCTTTTTCGACAAGTGCTCAGATGCCCAAAATTGTTTTATTCTGTTGTTGGGGTTTGCCTACGGGAAATTTGTATTTAATTATTTTGAGCCCCATTTAAAGCAATTTGTGCTCCGGTTTAACCTTGTTGTGATCGTACATATCAATTTTCCCATATACCAATAGGGTTTTAACCAGGAATGAATCCTGGGCTGTATTTGTGACTTCTGGCAACGTTTTGCGTTTTTTGTGTTTTTCTGTTTCGTTTCTTGTGAAATTTCTCTGGATCAATTCCTTTGCCGGTTGGGCCTGATTCTTGGCCTGGAGTATCTGGAGATCACTTATGCACGTTGTGCCAGAAGGAATTCGCCATCGGAGGTCTGGTTCTCTTGGAAAAGACGAAGTCGTGCACCAAAAAGCTTCTTTTGGGCTGGCCGCATTTTTGGAAAAAGAGGGTTTGAAGTGATCATGGGATTTTTGAAAGCAGCAGACAGGTGAGGATTTTGTACTTGCCTAGCAGGGTACTTTTTCCCATGAAAGCAACGCCACTTAAGTCACAATGGGAAAATTAGAGGTAGCAGGCAGGTGGGAATTTCTTACCTGCCTTGCAAGGTAAAAATTCCCATTGTGGAATAAAAGAAAAATCACTTAAGGCATTGATGGGATTTTATTACTTGCCCTGCAGGGTAAATAATCCCATTATGAAAGTCAAACAGCTTAAGTGAATCATGGGATTTTCGGAGCTGCCTTGCAGGGTAAATAATCCCATTGTTAATTGGCTTTTAAAAATAGAAATTGCCTATGCCAAAAAGTGCGACCCACCTTGGGTGAATAATAATGCATTTAAATAATTTTTATTAATGTTTATTCACCCAATTTTGGTGTCCAAGCATGGAGAAACATCAACAAAGAAGAAGAAGGTAAGGGAATTTAAAAATAGAATTCCAAAATTAAATAAATATAATTTATTTAATGTAGAGCCCTTCATGTCAAAAAGTGCGCCCCATTTGGGAGAGAAATAATACTTTTAAAAGTATTAATTGATTTAATTAATTCCTATTTTCAGTGGCTAAGGTCAAAGCATACTGTGAGGTTTGAGTTAATTGGAAGCAGAAGTCTAAAATTAAATAAATTTAATTTATTTAATGTCAGCCATGAACATGCACAAAATAGGCTCCCCATTTGAAGAGGAAAGCTTATTAATTAATTAATTAATTGCCACGAATAGGAGGGACAATAATTAATTATAGAATTATGACGATTATATACGCAGGGGCTGCCATAAGGATGAATTAATTAATTCAAAAGCAGAGAAGTGCAACTCAGACAAAAAGTGCGCCCCATTTGGAGAGGAATTTTGCTCAGAAGAAGGTGTAATTACTGCTGGAAGCTTCAAAATTTGGCGCCTAGGATTGAAGGAGCTTGAATTGTGTCTGAATAATTGTCTGCATAGTGGTACAGGTGCCCAGGTGAAGGTGATAAAATTCATGTTTGCTTTGCATGCAAACAAAACATCAAATTTTTGGGGCAAAAGGCTTGATATATGTAGATTTTTATGATTAAAATCCACTGTTCATGTTCCGGTTGCCATCTTTGTCTGAATTAATTGCAGGAATTCATCACAGGTGCTTTTATAAGAGAAAGGGAGCTTAAATCAATGTCCAATACATTGAACATATCCTCCGAATCTGAAGAATTATCCAGATCTACACCGATTGTGAAGAATTCTGACTGAATAAAGAGGAAAAGAATTGTTCAGACAAAGATTGCTCTAGCCATGGCAAAGCGGGATGAGAAAGAGAGCACAACAAAATCATGCATAGTTTCCAGATTCAGATTTAGATTCAGATCCATAATTGTAAAAGCTTCCGACAATAATTCATCCTCTTGTTTCTGATGTAGCCAGTGTAGAAGACAGTGCGTGGAAAATTTCTTCCAGGATCTTGTGCATGTGCTCCCAATCTTCCAGTTGAAGCCTTCATTGAAGTTGCATTCACCCGGAGTGCTTTCTAGAATTTTTAATTGCTCATATGCAATTAAAAATAAAAATGATGAGTTATTTACGGTAGGCATTGTACTGGAGAAGAACTGTAAAAGCTTCAAGGATAAAAGGGAAGACAAGGCGAAGGCAACACCCGTAAGCAAAATTCTAGATCCAGCCGCTTCCAGATCCAGCCGTTTTCAGATCCAGTATGGTGAGAATCAAGGGCAAAAGAATCAACTGCATGTAGAATATGAAAAAGAACAAGATTGCAGCTTTCCTCTTCCTTCTTATTTCTTTCGACAAAGTAATCGAGCGATCAATTAAATTATACAACTTAAGTGATTGGTTTAAAAGTCATTACTTGAAGAAGTCAATTACTTGGAAATAGGTGGCAGACATAGAAGGTTCTATCTTCAGTTGCGAATCATGCATGTCATGCAAAGAGGAATTCCAGGAGGGAGATTGCCAGTTGTTTCCTTTTCGACTTCCACATGTGCCAGTTCACTAAAAGCTTCCGACTTGTAATTGCCCCTCTACATTCTATAAGTAGAGGAAAAACCTATGCGTTAAAGGATCAAAATTTGTAAGCAGCATTCTTGTGTTCCAGACTTTGTGCTGAAACCCCTGATAGCCACTTGAAGTAAAGGATATAAAGGAGCAAGTTTCCGGAGAACTTTGTGTCATGGTGCAATTTGTTTCTAGCTTTCTATCTTAGATCTTCTACTAGACTTTGTGTTATTTTAGATCTAGATCTGAAGTGCCTTTGCTTATAATTCTGTGCGTTGATATCTATTGGTTTTTTCTATGTGCATGTAATCAACTCTGTTATCTATTGATTGTGATGCACATCTTCCCCATTTCTTCCCTGTGTTTTACTACTTTCTTCCTCTATAATATTTCTTTTCTTAAACAGTTGTGTAATGTCCCCTTTTCACAATCGAAGACCTTTGGCCCATTTTGTCAAACCGACGGCCAAAGGAAAAATATAAGGGTGACTTAAGTCACAATGAGTTATTACAAAGTGCAAAAAATATTAATAAAACACTTGTATTAATTTATTTGACTTAATAAATTTGTAATCTCTAAATAGGTGCATTGGGTCTAATATTATGTTGTATCCTTTCTAGAGAAAATAGAAAAGAGGTCTATGCTGTGTTTGTCATCCCTAGGCAAGAAAATGCGACTTGGACAAAGGAAGGAAAGTAAGTTTAGAAAGGATAAAAGTTATCACTCTTCCCAAGAAAAGTGCGACTTGGCATGGGAGGCCAAATATACCTTAGGGAAATAATAAAACATTACTAAATGTTTATTTATCCAAGGAGGAAGTGCGCCTAGGTTTGGGTATACTTTTAGGGTATTTTGACACTCTTTTCTCATTGGATGATGAAAATGTCATTTTGTAATATTTTTCCTATAAAAAGGAGAGGGGCGGCTTGGGTAGAGCACCCATTGTAATCAATTATCATTTCTGAATCTGATCTTAAGCTGGGTGCTTTTGTATAAAATATTCTAAGGACGAAACCCTTAGTATATTGCCTCTAGAGGACGAAAACCCTCTTGGAGATTAGGAGGAATTTCTACACTGGATCTTCCATAGAGTTTATAAGAATTTCAGTATTTCCCAGCAGCAGTTAAGAAGTTTTTGGCAATAAAGGATTGAAGAATTCATCGCAACAGTGTCATTGTATTTTCTGTGTATGAAGCGACCCACTATGTGGCTGGTTTTCAATGTCTTTGATGCACCTCAGGTCTGAATTTCATTAGCATCAATTGTATTGATTTCTGGAAGTCCAAATAACTATTTTTCAGTGATTTTAGAAGGTTTTACAGTGCTATACACAGTCACGTAAATCTGCAGATTTCTGTGTTAAATTCCAGGCTGTTTTATATTCATAAACATCAGATTTGGCTTTATAATAAACTGTTACAGTCTGAGCTTTGTTAGGGCAAGGATTGATAGGGCTGATAGTGATTCTATGTGGACTTTCCATCATCAAAACTAGTCGCCCTTGCTAGAATACAGCTGAAACTGCTAAGTTTATGGCTGCACAGTCTTCAAAACAGTTCTGGTCCAGTTTTAGGCGAAGTTTCTATGCAAACCCCTAGTCGCACTTCTTTCATAAATTCAGATCTGTATTAGTGTGAATGATTTAAAAGTCTTAATTCAGGTTTTAGTGTCTTAATTGATCTAAATTGCATTGAAGAACAAAATAGATTCATTTGGGGATGTTTCAGTGGTATCAGAGCATCAATCCTCCTACCTGAAGGGTTTTGTTCTATGCAGCCTAAAGAAGTTGGGCCACACAGATAGTATACAAGGAGTTAAGCTCGTATTCAAACAAATCTGAATACTGAAAGTGGTTTCGGGATCATGGACAGAAGGGAGGATTCACACACTCCTCCACGACGAGAGCGACTTGACTCAGATGCTCTTTTCAGCGGTATGATCAATTCCCATCAGGAAATGATGCAGACCATGAGACAACTGATGGAGAATTTGATTATGGATAGGATGAGAAATTGGCATGATAGAACGGAAAGATCTGCATCCATAGCCAGCAGCCACAGAAGGCACAACAGTGTACCTACAGAGGTGGGTAGCGTGAGAGGTTCCCCTCCACGTGATCGGAGATAGACAGAGGAAAGGAGACCCATAAGGACTGCGGATCGACCTATGCAGCTTAGATTTCTACAGAGGGAGGAGCCGCCATTAGTTGAGGATCCACTTGAAGACATAGCCTTCCAAGACACTGTGATGGCAGTGCGTGATGAGTGGAGAGCCCTACCACAGGAGGTTCGGACTGCCTTTCCCCTTCATCAGTATTGTGCTCAAAGGAGGGAAAGCTTGAGAGCTAGACAGGTACAAAGGCCTAGAGAACAATAGAACAGGGAGTTGAAGTAGGCCACCAACAAGGTGACCCTTCCCACATTTGATGGTAGTGGAAAGATTAGTGTCAGAGCATGGATTCATAAGCTCGACACATATCTCACTCTCAAGCCTATGTAGGAGCAGGAGGCTATGCAATTTGCCACGTTGCACCTTGAAGGAGTAGCGTATGATTGGTGGCACCATGGGCTTATCACACAGAGACATGATCTTCTGCAATAATACAGAGAGTTTAGTGAGAAGCTGATTGCGAGATTTGATCGCAAGGATGTAGAGCTTTACTATAGGGACTTGGCACAACTTCGACAGAGTGGACACGCTGATGCATACATCAACGAATTTCAGTGTATAGCAGTGATGGTGCTAGAGATGCCTGAGAGGCGAGTGGTGATGTTGTTCATTGAAGGACTTCATGACAGGCTGAGAGGATTGGTCAAGGCTCTTAAGCCTACAACTTTGCATGAGGCTATTCGGATAGCCTTGGACTTGGACACTGCTCCCATGCAGCCCCAAAGGAAGAATGTCAATGAGGAAAAATTAGAACAACAAGAGCAGCCCACTTCTTCGAAGGTTGAGTTTACACCCAAGAAGGAGACTGTTTCAAAGAGTGAGCTTCGCCGGAAAAATTTATGCTTTCATTGCAATGATCCGTGGGAGCCGGGGCATAGGTGTCTTGGGAAAGGCAAAATCCATCTCATAAAGGTTGAGGATGAAGAGTCCGAGGATGAACAGGAGTAGCCAACACCAGGTTTGCAAATGAGGGTAGACTCACCTATCTTTCGGGAGCACCCAAGTATAATCCATTCATGTTTGAAGGCACAATGTTCGGGTGTAGGATCATGGCACTACTGGATAGTGGATCTACACATAACTTCCTGGATGCAGGTTTGGTAGACCAAAAAGGTTTACAATGTGATAACTTTGAAGGCTTTGATGTGACTATAGCAGGAGGTCTCACTCTTCCATGCAAGAAGAAGGTCAACCAAGTTAGCATTTTCTTTGGTGAGTATACACTTATTGATGATTTCTATGTCATGGAGTTGAAAGATAACAATGTTGTGCTTGGCATGCAATGGATTCATTCGTTGGGAAGAGTTACTCAAGATGTGGAAACTATGGAGCTGAGTTTACAACAAAAAGGAAAACAAGTCACCTTAAGAGCACTCAAGTTCATGCTGTCCCATCAAATGGCAGCCAAGTCTATGATAGTTTGGGACCAAGAACCATCTCGTAAGGACATCTACGAAGATTTTTCATTGCATATCAGCACGGACCAGCAAGGAGGTGACGAAGAGTGTGGCAAATTCGAAGCATACATGAGGAGGTTGGTTTCACTAATGACAAGTAAGTTGCATAAGTTTTTTTTTGCAGTGTTTGAAAAGCTTCGGCTGGTTTGGGATCCTGGCATTGGTAAGAATGCAGTTTATGATTGCTTGGGGGCAAGCAATCTCGGGAAGGGAGGACTGTAATGTCCCATTTTCCCAATCGAAGACCTTTGGCCCATTTCGTCAACCAGACGGCCAAAGGAAAAATATAAGGGTGACTTAAGTCACAATGAGTTATTACAAAGTGCAAAAAATATTAATAAAGCACTTGTATTAATTTATTTGACTTAATAATAAATTTGTAATCTCTAAATAGGTGCATTGGGTCTAATATTATGTTGTATCCTTTCTAGGGAAAATAGAAAAGAGGCCCATGTTGTGTTTGTCATCCCTAGGCAAGAAAATGCGACTTGGACAAGGGAAGGAAAGTAAGTTTAGAAAGGATAAAAGTTATCACTCTTCCCAAGAAAAGTGCGACTTGGCATGGGAGGCCAAATAGACCTTAGGGAAATAATAAAACATTACTTAATGTTTATTTATCCAAGGAGGAAGTGCGCCTAGGTTTGGGTATACTTTTAGGGTATTTTGGCACTCTTTTCTCACTGGATGATGAAAATGTCATTTTGTAATATTTTTCCTATAAAAAGGAGAGGGGTGGCTTTGGGTAGAGCACCCATTGTAATCAATTATCATCTCTGAATCTGATCTTAAGCCAGGTGCTTTTGTATAAAATATTCTAAGGACGAAACCCTTAGTATATTGCCTCTAGAGGACGAAAACCCTTTTGGAGATTAGGAGGAATTTCTACACTAGATCTTCCATAGAGCTTGTAAGAATTTCAGTATTTCCCAGCAGCAGTTAAGGAGTTTTTGGCAATAAAGGATTGAAGAATTCATCGCAGCAGTGTCATTGTATTTTCTGTGTATGAAGCGACCCATTATGTGGCTGGTTTTCAATGTCTTTGACGCACCTCAGGTCTGAATTTCGTTAGCATCAATTGTACTAATTTCTGGAAGTCCAAATAACTATTTTTCAGTGATTTTAGAAGGTTTTATAGTGCTGTACACAGTCATGTAAATCTGCAGATTTCTGTGTTAAATTCCAGGCTGTTTTATATTCATAAACATCAGATTTGGCTTTATAATAAACTGTTACAGTCTGAGCTTTGTTAGGGCAAGGATTGATAGGGCTGATAGTGATTCTATGTGGACTTTCCATCATCAAAACTAGTCGCCCTTGCTAGAATACAGCTGAAACTGCTAAGTTTATGGCTGCACAGTCTTCAAAACAGTTCTGGTCCAGTTTTAGGCGAAGTTTCTATGCAAACCCCTAGTCGCACTTCTTTCATAAATTCAGATCTGTATTAATGTGAATGCTTTAAAAGTCTTAAATCAGCTTTTAGTGTCTTAATTGATCTAAATTGCATTGAAGAACAAGAGAGATCCATTTGGGGATCTTTCAAGCTGCTTACTTGCTTCAGAACTATACAACTATGGTTCATGATCTGAATAGTTAAAGTACAACCCCATATAGATACTAGCATATTTTAATTGACAAATCTGACACAGGAGTCTCACCGGTAAATGAGGGTGATTTATCTCATGACTGCCTAGGTTTTATGCTATGCAGAAAATCTAGCCAATAGGGAGGATCTTTTAAAAGTTTATTAAGTATCGGGTGTACATGCCACATATACTTATTTTATTTCCTAATTACATAGCCATCTATTGGAGCGCTAATCGCCCAATAGGAATACATAATTATATAAATAAAATAACTATCAAAATAATGATGCAACTACGAAGCTCAGATTCTCCCCTTGCTTTCTCCTTAAACCCACAAGGAGAAAATGGGTTAAGGTCTTTAATTGGGGTTAGTTCGAAAAGGGGACATGGCATTATCTCCGCAAAGTCCGCCACTCTTGGTGGTTTTTCTGTTCCAAGGGGAACTCCTCTATGTGCCTGCCTCTCTTGCAACTCTGCAATTGCAGAAATTTTCTCACACCTACAACAAACTCACTGGATTCTCACAAGAGTCAATTCAACAAGGAAAATCCTTATTCCATACCAAGTGATGCAGATGGCTATGAGGGTGCCAATTTAATGCCTACCTTACTTCCCAGCCTAACACTCGAGAGCTACAAGACACAAGCCCTTAGGCACATACACAACCGACTGAAACCTAAAACTGCATTCTTTATTGAAATCCAATGACATGTTATATAGAGGTTCGCACACACTTTTGCTTTAGAGATTTAAAAACATGAGGATGATGACAAGAAATTTTTAGAACTCTACTACAATACTACCCTATCTAGACTTGAACAACACTTCTCCTATCTAACAGGGGCTATCTCTCTGGTTTATTCTGTTCAGCTGAACTCTTGTTGCTTGTTCCTTGCTTTCTTTGAGTTCCGACTTTCTTTCACATATGAAACCACCTCCTCGTGATCTCTGGCAGATTCCTTTGACATTTTAAAAGTTTTTAGTGTCTCTTTTCCGTCCCATGATGCTTGGAAACTCTCAAACAATCTGACATTTCTTGTTCTGGTCGTATTCTACGTGCACAAAGGCTGCTGGAAAAATCACCATGAAGGTTGTGGGACCACTGCTTTGTGAAGACCGGCGATTTCGCAATTGCTGCTTGTGTAAACCAATGGTTTTGCCATTTCCCGAAGAAAATGTCTTTATGACCAGTGTAAATGACTGATACCACTGCCCTGGGCCTTTTTTGAGCTAATTGATTCTTGTGGATTTACTTAACCGTGTTTGATCATCTCCACCACATGTGATGATGTCGCAAGACAATTATTGCCACCACCACATGAACACCAAACACACTTTGTTTTTGGGCTATGTGAGATTACTTGTGTATCTGGATTCTCTTGCATTTGTGTGAAGCAATATTGCTCAAAAGGCCACCAACCTCTGTGTTGGGCTGAAAGAAAGAGGTTATCTGCCTGGGGGCTGTCTGTAGGGACCTGCATTGAAGGGGGACAACCTCCCAAAGAAAATGAGGCAGGTGTTGTTGGTTCAGGTATTGAAAGAAAGTGGATAGAGAGTCCTTTGAGTCTCTATAAAGATGGTGTCATCCACCCCAGTTCTCATAATAAACGGGGTTCCCAAGCAGGCTTTAAATTTGACGGCCACTTATGGTTGTCAAACAATATTTCAGTGATGGTAATATTGTAGTTGCTGTTCAAATTGTGCATAGCAGTATTATTATTTCAATACTCACAAAAATTAAAAAACTTCATTAATTTATTTTAACAGTTTTTAATTAATATTATGTATATCAATTTGACTTGTAGACAAATCTATATAAAATAAAGGTCATATTTTAAATCTACAAGTTGGAAGAGAGGCTGATGTAAAAAATTTACAAGTAATTTGAGGCAAAACTCAGATGCAATTATGTTTTCAGAGAGGAAGAGGGCAAATTGGACAGTTTTGGCAGGCTTGGAAAGGCGAAGTCAGAATGCAATTGTTGGCGAAAGGTCACCTTCTGCTTAAAGAAGACAAACAGTTTGACCCCAAATGCTTAATAAAATTGTAAGTTTTTTTAATTTTCCCCGTATATTTTCTGATTCTTTTGTACAGGGTTCTTGTAAAAAATACTGTTAATATAAGAAGCATATATTCAAAATACAAAACATGAAAAATGTGTAAACGGCCATCGAGTTTAAACCTTGGTCCCCAGAGCATATCAGAATATTGTGAAGCCACAGTTGTTGCATTTCTTCAGAGTTCCACAGTGGCACAATATTCCAACATAGATTTTTGTATATGACTTAATGGACTGGCACAGGATCTGCATGTCGTTCTGTGATCAGTAATTAATGTTACCGGTGGGTTCATTAGAAGTGACTGGAACTTTTTCTCTACTGTTATTTGCTTCAATTAGAGAGAAACCAATATATACCTTTTCGATTGTATTTTCCTAGAATAATAGAAACGGAGCTTATATGGTGACAAATGAGCATCCTCAAATTAAGAAGCAACTGATGTAATCCTATCTGCATGACTGGAATATGGACAGTCTATAAATTACCAATAGAAATAGGAAGTTAACATTCTGCAAGAATAATGAGATTGAATGTAAACAACGTACACTTTTTATGTGTCTTGTCCACAGATGCATCTGATCGAAATACAAAATACCTGTCAGCACCTCTTTGTCAACTACTAGTTTCAACTACAACATTAGAAAGTTAAGTGATGCAGGGGAGATATTACATAAATCCCGATTATGTGGTCCTACGAGCCAGGATGTACATTTTCTTGAGATCACAGACGGGCTTATCAGTCGGCCTGCGTATATTGCCCGACAGTGGTTACAGGCACTCCACGTTCCCCTAGGCCAGTTTAGAGTGGGCTCTCACTGGCTCCGCGTGGAGGATCACCAGCGGGACCGCTCAGAGAGGATTTGTCAACTTTGTTCTCTCCAGGAGATTGAAACGGAGGATCTCTTCATCTTCAGGTGTCCTATCTACTACGAGATCAGAGGGAGATTCCACTGCTTATTTCAGGAGCACCCGACTTTTGCAGATTTCTTCAAGTACCGGGATCAGTGGTGTCTTGCTCTCTACCTGCAGGAGGCTCTCAGGCTCCGGAATGAGACCCTTCAGTCTCCTCCAAGACGAGCTGCTACTCTACAAATTACTTCTTTCTTTACGGTGCTTCCCTCGGTGAGGGGCATCAAGAGGCACTTCGATACCAGCTCGGACTCCCAGACTAGATCTGTCAGGACCCGGGGGGGTACCTCCCAGTCCAGAGGTATTCATGATCACACTCGGTTAGGGGTCCCCTCTCAGAGGTTGCGTCCGTCCAGGAGAACGCAGAGGGCCCATTTTGCTCGCCCTTCTTTCGGACACCAACGTCCCAGTCTTCCCACCGCTTTAGTTACAAGACATAGGCATATTACTAGCTACTTTCAGTTGGCCTCAGATGGTAGGTGACAGTGTCAATGGTGGGATTCTCTCGTCCCCCTCCTCTTCAGCTTCATCCATTTGCACTCTCCTTGCCATGACGACTCTTGCTTCTCCTCCTCCTTTCCTCTCTTTCTTTTTCTTTCTCCCTTTATTGTTTGGATGACCCCTTTGGGTCTCCCTTTTGGCACCTTTTGCATTGTACTGTACAATCCCATTGACCTACTTTTGTGGTCATTCGTTGGGCATTAATATAATTATCTTATCTATTATTTATATGATATATTGGAGAGACACAAGGTTTGCTTGTGGTCCTTTGATTATTAGTAATTAACATTACTGATGGGTTTAGGTCCTTTCATTATCTTTAATTGACATTACTGATGGGTATAAGTCCTTTCATTATCAGTAATTGACTGAAATGTAATTGCTACTTAGGATCTAAGTCGCCGCATTCAAATTCGCGGAGTATAAAATTTGTAAAAAAATTCTTAATACAGAAATTTGTGGTTAAATTCAACTAAGAGATTTACTAATTTATTATTATTAACTAATTTACTATACTAATAATAAATTGCTGTACTAATTTACTTACTATTCTATATTTACTAATATATTATTACTCACTGTCATAAATTTGTGAGTATTACTAACTAATTTACTGACTAGTGACTAATATATACTCTCTATTTAATATATATTTTTAAATAGTAATATTTACTTAAATATTTTTTCACACATACGATATAATTTTATAAGTGACTTAAATAGTCGAACACCATGACATAGAATATATAACCACAACAAATAGAACTTTTGGATTCCAGCAATTTTTGCATAGTCGATGCTCGATAGTGCATTGCGAAGGGCAATTTTGAATGCTCGCAGATCTGCATGGTTGGCGGCCGCCACTGTAATTTCTGAACGCAAGTCTGATAGTGAACGCAAGTATGTACTGTTCACCCTAATTCCCACAGGCGGTCACTGGTTGGTTATCACAGCTTTAGGTCGTACTGCTTCTTCCTGTCTACAGGTGATCAGGAAACCCCGAGAAGTGACTTATAAAGCCCTAAAACCCATGCATTTTGATTTGCAAGAACTAAATTGCGAATTCAAACGAATTATTAGGTCTGCCCGCTGATTCGACGAATTTCGAATTAAATGGATGTAGTTTGCCAAATGCGGTGACTTAGCTTAGGATTACAACTATGCATCCCATTGATCTACTTTGGTCATTTGTGGACGTCAATATAATTTTTCTTTTTCTCTCTGCAGAAATTCATTGCAGAAAATTAGGAAAGTTGATAATAAAATAAATAAAAATAATTGTTTTATAGTCCACGATGCCGGGCAGCCTGTTTTTGGGTTTGCAGGTGGCTGACAGCATATGGGACTATGTCATACTGCCAATATGCAGGAGGTTCCTAACTGTGCTTCAAACACAAGGCGTACATACTTTACCCCCTGCAGGATTCCAAATTGTGACCTCTTACAAGAGCACAAGTTCTTCACCATTAAGCCAACTCAGGTGTACTCTAATGGAAACCTTAGATTTTGAAAATCAGGCAACTCTAATAGGTCCAATAGACTTAATTGGTTGAAGCAGCTTATAAATTAATCAAAAAGTATTATTTATTTGTGTTTTAAATTTGAGGCTCCAGCATTTCTTTTTATTGGAGTTGAGTTTCTGATGTTTGCTTGAAATAAGTTAGTAACGGCTTGGACATGGTGGCAATTTTATCATGGTTGTCTTTATCTCATTCTTGTTATCTTTTTGTGTACTTTCAACCTAGTTTCTTTCATGTTCTTTACTAGTCACTGGTTTTTAAAAACATTTGTAGGATGGATTATCAGTGCAGTTTGATGACTTGTTTAAAAAAGCTTGGGAAGACAATGTTCCAGTTGAAGAGAGTGATGAAGGTAAGTGGAATGTGGTTTCCCAGTTGGAATATTGCAGGGAAATGACAAAAGATTGTTTACATTATTGTAAATTTTCGAAGTATCTGTTTCATTTTCAAAGAAAACCTGATAATTTTTTTTGTAATTGGCTTATAAGGCATGCTTGCTTTCAATGATTTTAATAAGTGGACTTGTGGTAATGTCAAAATTAGTCAACTGTATGGGTTGTAGGCAATTTATGTTTTGTTCTGTAGCTGGAATTTATCATTTTTTGTCCTGAAAGAATGAAGGTGTTGCCCCGCAGTCACTTCTGTCTCTTGTTGAGAGTCTTTGTTGGACTGAATTGAAGCTTGATCATGTGATCCACATTCTAAAATTGTTTGGTTATTAGGTTTCTAATTATATGTTTATATGTTTGTTGTTTGCAAGGTATCAATATAAATCTAAGTACACTGTCGCATTGGGAAATTTGAATTTCAGCATTTTGAAACATGCTAACTGGTATTCAACGATCTGCTAAATAAGGCACTTTAAATTCTTAACCTGGCAAAAGGTTTTGGAAATGGATGTTTGCTGTGCAAGAAGACTTCACTTGTTTTTTTATATTCCAAAATGACATTTTGGAATAAAGATTAAAAGCCTTAGACATCCGTGTTATTTCGAACTGTAGATCAAGCATAAACTTTACTCATCCATTAACTCACTAAAAGAGGTGAATTGTGTTCTTCTCATGGTTTTTTAATTTACATTGCCCATTCTTTTATCACCATTGTACAGCCTACAAAATGTCTTTTTGAGGACATCTATCTTGGCTTACAATATTTACTTTACCATCTACTGGTTGCACATTTAGCTCTTCAAATCAGGATAATGCATTAATTAATTTTTACTCAATTCTAGGGTTACAAGAAAAGCTTTGAGCCATAAAAAACTGTAATACACATGACTGCATTCATTGATTTTAACTAATTTCTTAGCTTGTCGCCACTTTTTGTGTCTAAATTCTGCTCTTGTTTTATTTTTTGATTCATTGACAAGGGTTGTAGGCCACACAACTGTTTCTACCAGACCACACCCCCTTCGCATCATTGCCTTGAAAGCTTGTGAATTCACGATCTGCTATAAGTTAGAATATTAGACTTATAATTAACCTTAAGTTAATATTGGTTAAGTGTTAACTAATAAACGGTTGTAACCACTTCAACCATTTTGTAACCATCTCTCACATGATAAAATGACGAACACACAATGAATAACGTGTGCATTCCGGTTACTCTTCATTTTTTATTTGTACGTTCTGAATTTTTCTTTAATCTTTCTCTCTCCACATATTCTAACACTGGTATCAAAGCCCTTGGTGATCGAAGGGATTTGAAAACTGAGGAGAAAGAGTAGGGAGAAGCGTTTAGTGTATTTTCAAATGCATCTAGGGAACAAGACAAAACTTTCAAGTTTTGGCAAAACGTGAAAGACGTCAAAGAGAGGACTGTAAAGAAAATCGCAAGGTTTAAGTTGGTATATGCATGTATTGAATGTTGTGTATAAGGGAACCATAGGATAAACACTTGCCTAGTGAATTCGTGATTTTCAGAAACACAAAAGGGCACATGAAAACCTATGCAATGCACCAAATTCGCCCTCATTAACGCTAGGTAAAGCACAAAATTTTGGGGGTTCCAACCAGTCGTGGGAGGGCTTTTTTAAAAGTAAAATGTGTGAATTAGCTATAGTCGCAACGACTGGAAACTCAATCGATCCAAACTCCATTTCCACCAAGTTTCAAAGGGAAAAATAAAAAATAACAAAGTTGCCGTTGACTTATTACTGCCGCCATTTACTAATTGTGAGGTTCGAAAGGGCATATATACAATTGAAAAAAGGGAAAAAAATACCGATCAGCTAGGGCACGAGAGTTTTAACCATTAAACGACTTCAAAAACACAAAGTTGAAAGTTGCAATGTCTGCAGTCAAGGAAATTAAAAATAGTGTTTAAAAATGGATGACATGAATTTAATATAGCCATTGTTGAAGATCCACCAGATGCTGAAAGTGATGAAGAAGTCACTAATAGAAAGTACATATGTTAAAAGAAGCCCCATACTTTGAAGATACTAAAGGATCCAATGAAGGTAAAACTCGCCATGGATGGCTGCCCAGACAGTTTGGTCTTCTGTGGATCTCAAGAATCTACGCTTACAAGAGTCATGATGTAATGTCCCCTTCTAGAAGTTAATCCGTAAAAGTACCCTTAGACTAATTTTTTCCTGTAGGCTTAAGGGGTGTTACAAGGGAAATATTTTATTTTAATAAAGTGACTTAAGCTTCCAAAAGTAACTTTATATTATTTTATAAAAGAAACTTATGTCTTATTATCAAAATAAAAGTAACTTGTCAATAAAGCAAAGTCAAATGCCATATTAGACATGAGACATCCCACTTAGGGGCCTTTTCTTTAAAAGTGTGCCATGAGAAGTCATAAAAGGGGTCTTTTGGGGGGATTTTTTTGACCATTATCTATTTTTCACATTTAGGATTTGAGCTACTGCTCCAACGTTTGCCTTTGAGGACGAAAATCCTCCATTCAATCAAATTTGATGATGAAAACCCTCCAATCTTCAGGGGTAACTCCATCCAGGAGTTATATTTATGGATCTAGACAAAGATTTCTATTTTCAGATCATATTCATCAACTAGGGCATATTGTAGGTCAGATTTTCAAAGTTTACAACTAGGGCATCGTCTTAGGTTGGAACAACGTATTTGGGAAGGGTTTTACCCTCATTCTGAGCCATCCTAAGGGTTGATGTCACCCTCCGAGGGGCTGTTGTCACCATTGGCGATTGTTGTAGCGTGTGGTACAATCAGGAATAGATTGTGGGACTTGCAAATAACTGAATTGACAGCCAAATAATGGATTCTCCAAGGCTCTTCCAAGTTTTTTCAGGGGGCATGTTGACACTGCAACTATCGTTGATAATAATAAGTGAGGTACAAGCCTAGAAGTCCATATGGACAACCGTTGGCCATCGGGCTAAGTTCATTGTTAGTAGCATTGAATCAATTATCGGATCTCTTGACTAGGAGGAATCGACAATGGGTTCATTCTATTTCTCATCCTTTGTCCTTTCCCATGACATTCTTCCTTCTAAGACGAGGTGTATCACCCGCTCAGTGTTGTGATCAATGTCTTGCACAGTTGTGGTTGTCACATTTTTGAGTTATAGAATTCTCTGGAGTAAGTCCGCTATTTTAATAGGTACAAAGATGTACAAAACTTGCCTTTTGCGTTGGCCATGCACGTCTTCTCGTTACACGGGCTTTGGATAATTTATCTATTTTGCTTGGTTTGTGGTGATTGCCATCACCTCTTTGTTTCTTACATTAGTCATGTTGATGATTGATTGCTTTAGGCAATTAGCATCCTTATGATCTTGAGTCCACACCATCTACAAATGAGTCAAGTGTTGACCTGGTTGGTGGGACAATGTCTTGCCAAGTGGTTCCATTTGTTGCACTTTAGGGATTAAATCAATGGTTTACCTTGATCGTTGGATGGGATGCGACTGCCTCCTCCTCCCATATTGTTATGGTGTCTTGCATTGTTCCATTGGTGACTATATCCACCAGGTGATGCACGTGATGATGCTCCCATATTACCTTGGAACTTTGTTGGGGTGGAAGGTGGTGTCATTGACTCTCCTTGGATAAGGAAGACTTGGACACTCCGATTACTGGAATATGATGGATGCTTTCCATTATTAGAAAAGGGTACAGGCTTAGGGGACCCCTTGTCGTAACCTTCTTGAGGGAGTGAATGATTTTCACGTGACTCCATTCAGTGAGATTAAGACTATATGATTGTTGATGCAGCTGTTCATCCACTCGATGACTTGTGCATTAAACCCAAACACTTTGGGAAATTGCTCTAATGTCCCAATTGCATATACCACATGCCTTTGAGATGTCCAGTTCTATCATAATCCCAAGCCTTTTGCGGACATTTAGAGAGTGAAGGATTTCTTGAGCTGCTAGTATATTATTTGTGATCCGTCTTCCTTGGACGGAAGCTGATTATGACTGAAAAATCAGTTTAGCGAGAATCGGTTTTATGTGTGGGGTAGGCTAAGTTGATAGAGGAATGATCCATGAGGGCTAGAGAACTTAACCTCAAGGTGAGAGGGCTGCCCACTCCTCCATCCGCTTCAGATCCGATGGTCATTGGGTCTAATTTCCTTACGAAAACATTGGAGCTTCTAGTGTGCAGCTTGACAAGACATGGCTTGAACTTAACTCTTTTCCTCCGTTTTAAATCAGCCGAAGATAGGCTTAAAGCGCTCAGAGCCAAAACACAAGCTATTCTCCCTCCCCAATAATATCTTCCTTAATGAAGACCTTACCAAAACCCAAGTTGCCGAACTATAGAAATCTCGTGAGCAGTGATGGCAGCTAGGAAAGTAGGAAAGTGGGCAGCAATTCGTAATCTCAGACTTGTTATCCGAGACTCCTTCCCTTCGGGTTGGGCTCCCAGGTCCGACTCCAAATGACGGTCTCACTGGGAGAGACGATGGAACAAGGGTTTTCCATTGCTCGCTGGAATGGTAACAGGTTATTTTGGTCTTTCCCGAGTGTACTCTACGACGCTCTAGGATTTTCAGACCTTTTTATCATAGAGACCCATGAGAGCCCTGTTCGTCCTCTCCCGGATGTTTGGGGGTATCTCTGGATTTCTACTTGTAGGCAAGAGACTAGGAGCTCAGGGGGTGTCAACGGATCAGGCGGTGTTGCTTGCTTGGTCAGAGATACCTTCCAGAATAGCATCTCAGGGGTTGCTGTTGATGAGTTTGCCCGCTTCCTCTAGGTTAGGATCAGACGGGCTTGATGCAGGAGCATCACTCCTAGGGATGGTATTGTAGTATTTTGTCAAAATTTGGATTGTGTAGGTCTTAGAGGTGTCATTAGAGGGTTATAGTTGTCATTAGATGGTCCTTTTCAGGCTCTAGAGGTTCAAATTTTGAATTAGGAGGTTTCCCTCCATTTTGCGCCATTTGAAAATTTGAACTTAGTAGGGCCAATTTTGGCATGTTTAGCATATTTAATTGTCCTAGTTTGGTTTAGGCATGTTCTTAGCTCATTATGGTCATTGTGTATCTTGACGGCTCTTTATGATGCAAGATTGGTCATGTGACTCAAACATAGCCACGAAAGCCCTTTTCTTGTATGTAACATCCATGGTGGTCTTGGTCATATGACCTAGAAGTCAATTATGAGCAAGTAGTTTGAATTGAGAAGGTACAAGGAGAGATTGTAACTGTTTTTTCATTATTGATCAATCAAAGGAAATCAGGTTTGGAGCTCCAAGCACGTAGAATACTGTTTCATATGAATGTTCATTCACTGTTTTACAAAAACTGTGTTTCAGTGCACAGGTTGCGTGAATGTTGTTAAGCAGAACCAAGGGTGTCTCAGGCGAGTAAACTCTTGCATGCACTTATTTACACCATATTTGATGAGAGGCTACTAAGGAATCAAATGAGGAAGAGTGAGGAAGGAATTAGAGACTTGTAACTAGACTTTTGGACTTGCACAGTTCAGCCTTGAGAAGGAAAGTCACATGTGAGAGAAGAAAAGTTGATGAGCTTCAGATGTATGACCATCTTGAATGAGTAAGCCCAAACCTTAAGGTTTCCTTGACCCCACATTGAAGAGTTAAATCAATAAGAACTTCTAAGGAGGCTTGACAGTTAATTACTCTATTTTGTGAAGGCATAGGACGAAGGACCAAGCATAAAAAACATGATCTGAGAAGAGATAACCCTCACTGGTAAGAGGGAAAGTTTCTGAGTGCCCACACAACCCTGCAGGAGGTGATCAAAGCCTTGAAGGTGAGTACACAAGTTTTGATGATGCTATTTGCATTCTCAGGTCTGTATCTAGAAACCCTTAGGGTTTAAGACAATTTTGGCTATTTGAGTGACTTAAGCTTCTTTGTAAAAGCCTAAAACCTCAAGCATTACTCCTCATTGACCCTTCAATAGGATTCAAGCAAGAATTTACACCGACAAGCTCTTTTAGAGTAGAGTTTCTTGACAGTTATAATAAAGGCACTGTAGCAAAACCTGCGTGACCTGATTTAGGGGCTGAAAGTGTTGAATTGAAGTAACTTCACAAAGGAACTTAAGGAGAAACTTTGCCAACAAATTGTTTGCCCAAATGGGTATCTGAATCACTGTTTTGATAGTGGATATAGCTTTGCAATCAAAAGTTACACTCCTATTTGCTCTAGGACAGGCTTGGTAAGGAGAGGCAAGCTTGAGCAAGAGGTTGTAAAGGGAATGGTAGTTTGTTTCAAGAGTTAAGTCAAACAAATTCACCCACACTTTGAACTTCAAAAAGGGTACTCAAAACTAATAAGGGTTTGCTTAGAGTCCTCGTGGAACCCCCTAACCCACACTAATCCAACAACTTTGTTCTTGAGGAACTAGATGACAGTTTTAGCAAAGAAGAGGCAAATCAGCTAGAACCAGTGAATTGAACCAATTTATTGCCCACCATAGCAGGGTCAGAGACTCTTAAACATGTTAAGAAGGTGCATGAAATCCATTTGAGTCATTTGAGCCAAATTTGCAAGCTTTAGAAGCATCTTGAATTGACAAGAACAAGTAAACTACTAGCTAACAGTGGATGCATTGAGAAGATTGAACTAATTTTTGAGTGAGTGTGTTCAAGATCCTAGATGTACTACATCAGGACTTCATCCCACCTCAGGGACTTCTACATAGTAGTTTGCTTCTTGCCCCCAACCTCCTCCCCTTATGCCATTCACAATGGCCTGGATGGAGATCCGTTCGTTGACATTTATAGAGGTATTCATTGGTTGTCAGCAGTTGGGGAGATCCTCATCTTGGGGGATTTTAATGTGCGAACCAAAAACTGGCATGTCCCTTTTCTCCAAATTAATAGCATAATTGGAGTTGCGGGAAATTCTTCTCCATGAAATGAAAAGAGAAAAGCAAGGAGAAGACTTATAATCAGTCTTTTATTTTTTTATGATGTCTTTAGTAAAGTTGAACTCAAGTATATGGGTCGGCAAAGGCAGAATAAAAAAAAGAAGAACATGGAAGGAGGAAGTTTACAATAGGATCCTTATTATTTTTTATATGTCTTTTAATATATAATTATAGAGTGTATGGGTTGGCCATGGTGGAGAAAAAGTGACATGAAAGGTCAAGAGGCATATGAAGGGTCACGTCATTTCAATTTTGGCGCCACCCTTAGAAAATGTATAAATAGGGGTTTAGGGGCAGCATTTGGGATAAGAACATTGATTTATAAATTCAGATTTTGAGAGAGAACTCTCATTATTTCTCCATGTGGGATGGAAACCCCGTATGAGGTCCATTGGAAGAACAAAAACCCTCTCCAATTGACTTTAAACATTTATATTTGCAGATTATCATTGAATTAAAGATCTTTTTGAGCATATTCAGATTTATTGCAATTATTTCTAACTATTCGACTTGCATGTGATTGAAATATAATTTGTTAAGTGCAATAAATATCAAATCAATTCACTATATAAAGTTGCCGTACATTTTTAAGGCTGAATCTGTATTTTCATGGAAATCGAGGCATTGTTTCATGCAAATTGAACCATTATATGACTGCTGTGATGTCCCAGATTGCACAGTTATTTACAGCAGTTCGATTTCTACCTAAATCAATTTGATTTGGCTTGTATTCAGTTCAAAATTGTTTAATAATTGTTGCTAAGGGTTTATTGGATACTTGTTGAAGATTTTTGGCACTTATTTCCATAATTTAATTCCGCTGTAATAAATTTCCAGTCTGCTGCAAATTAAAATCAGAATTCTGGAATTTTATTTAAATCTCTCAAAAAAGGACATTACAAAAACCTCCAGGTCCCTCTTCACTACAGAACTAGTGACAGGCTTTGTGCCTTTGAGATGGATCCTGATTCCATTGGTACTCAAAGAGAATCAGAAGATTTTGTGGGGCCCTTGACGTTCTATGTCCTACAACTCTTACAGATGGGAGAGTCTCATGAGCTGCTGATTCTGAATGGTCTTCTGAGCTTTCCCGACTCCAGGTTCTTCACTCGTACACCTCACGGTGGGGGGGCTAGCGTTGTGGACTACATTCTCACCACACCCAACTTGGTTCCACACATTCACCACCTTTTTGTCTCCCCCATCCCTCTTGCCGATCATGCTACCATTTGTTTCTCTTTACAGATTGAACCCCCCAGGCCTTGCCTCACTTTCACTGTCCTCCACGCACTATCCTGAAACTTAGCGAGGGTGACTCTGAAACCTTTTCATCTCACCTTCGTCAACTTCTCCCCCTTGAACATTAGTTCACCCTGATCCCCACGAACACGAAGTACAACATTCTCTCCTCCATTATCCATGGGGCTACTTCAAATTCCTACCTTTGTATCACTCTCACCCATCATAGCAAGAAAACTTGTCCCATGAACCAATGGTAAGACGAGGACTGTAAGGCCTTTCACCGACAGCTTCACGTTGCTTCTGTCCATGCTCTCCCATCCTTTCCCTCTCTGAAGTCTGCTTATCGCCATCTCCTCCGCACAAGAAATGTATCTTCATCTCCCGGCGGAGGCGGGAGCTCCGCGAGTCCCTCTTACACTCTCCTAAACATTTCTGGCATACTATTCTTCCTCACCATTCCCCTCCTCCGCAGGACCTCGACCCTAGCTCCATGTTTGCTCATACTTCCACTCTTTACGACATTCCTAGCCAGACCCCAATTCGTGTTGTTTCCCCACCTTCCACTTGCCTATGTTGAGCATTTTCTTGTAGTCAATAATGGGCTTATCTCTCGACCCCAATATATCTCCCGGCATTGGATGTACGCCCTTTGCATATCCCTGGGTCAGTTCAGAGACCATTGACCACATCCTCACATCTTTGGCCCATCATTGAGGAGGCACGACATCACTCTTCCAAGGTCTTTTGTTGCTTTGTCGACCTTCGAAAATCCTTTGACTTT
This sequence comes from Taxus chinensis, assembly GCA_019776745.2. Lineage (NCBI taxonomy): Eukaryota > Viridiplantae > Streptophyta > Pinopsida > Cupressales > Taxaceae > Taxus > Taxus chinensis. The sequence goes on from CM034147.1 coordinate 10,965,719, forward strand.
ATTCCACAGGAAGATCTCTTCTAGAGGCTCAAAGAGATTGGAATTTCCGAGACTTTTAGCTATCATCATGTGGATTTATAAGGAGGTTCAGGGTTGTCTCTACACTATTTCTGGGCTCTCAGACTTCATCGAGAGCACCCACTTGAGTCAAGCAAGGTTTCCCTCTATCTCTTACCTTGTTCAATATCTACATGGATGAGTTAGAGGATTTCCTCAGGGATCACATCCAGGAGGGGGATGGTTATCTTGTCCACCAGGTTTTGATCTATATTCTCCTAGTTGCGGACAATTTAGTCCTTGCCTCCTCGAGGGAAAGTCTATAGAGACAGTTGGATGTTTTAACCCTCTTTTGCAACCGCAGAGAGTTGACAGCCAACCTGGGTAAGAAAAAAATTATGGTATTCAATACTCTGAAGACATCTAATTTTCATTTATTCTACAAGGGAGAGGAGCTTGAGATCACTAGCTCTTACACTTACTTGGGAGTGCTCTTCTCTAAACCCCTGCTTCAGTTTACGACCTACCACTCCAAGCCTCAGGTTAACAAGGATATGGCTCATTGGAAATCTTGGAGAGACAGTGCTTTCGTCATCACTTCCAGAACATTCTGTCCAAGCTTTCCCTCTCGGAATTCATTGGTAGGCCCACAGTTCTTTATGGCTTGGAGACTTGGGGGTCATCCGTTCTGGATTCCAATTGGGTTACAGTGGAGAGAGTTCAGATCCTCCTCCTTAGGCATAGCATTAGATGTAAGGAGACAGTTCGCCATAATGTCATCCTTAGCAGAGTTCTATGCTCGTCCTTATAGGTTAGAAGTAATTTTCGGAATCATGTTTTCTTCATACATCACATTCGGAGGCTAGCGAATTCCCCTGTTGGACGGGACAAGTACCCTTACCTTGTTTACTGATCATCGGAGGACATTGCCTCAGCTAATCACTCAGGTTGATCCCATTATTTGTATGTCTGGAGTTTCACGACTACTTGGGTCTATTAGTATGTACAGATAGGCCACCTCGCACCTTACAATTGCTCTTTGGACGCCCCCGCCCACCTTCTTCCTGGAAAGCAAGACCTAAATAAAATCATTAGAGATGATATTTACAGACAGTTCATTCAGTACACTTGGACTAACCAACCCCCAGGGTGGGTTACGGCCGAAGATGGCCTTCTATGTTGAGCATTTTCTTGTAGCCAATAATGGGCTTATCTCTCGACCCCAATATATCTCCCGGCATTGGATGTACGCCCTTTGCATCTCTCTGGGTCAGTTCAGAGTTGGCTTTCACAGGCTCCGTGTTGAGTGTCATTAGATTGATCCTTGCGAGCAGATTTGCCAGCTACCTCCAAGAGGTCGAGATGGAGGAGCACTTCATCTTTCGGTGCCCTATCTATTACGAGATCAGAGGGAGATTCCATTGCCAGTTTAGACAGTGTTCTACCTTCACTGAATTTTTTAGATACTATGACCAGAGGTGCCTTGCTCTTTATTTGCATGAGACCTTAGGCTTCAGGATGAGTCTCTCCAGTCTCGTCAACCTTCTTCTAGACAGACGACTACTCCGCAAATTACTTCTTTCTTTATAGTGCTCTCCCCGAGGAGGGGCACTAAGCGATATAGTGATACAAATCCTAATGACCAGTCGAGATCTGTCCAGAATCAAGGTGTTATTTCACAGATCAGGGACATTCAACCACTTACGAGGTCGAGGCCACCCTCCCATCGTCAGAATTTGAGATCCACCAGACGAACGCAAAGAGTTCATCCCTCTTTTAGGCATCGGCTTTCCAGACCTTCCACAACCCCGGATACCGTACTTAAGCACATTACTAGCTTCTTCCAGTCTAGCTTGGGTGTCAATTGAGGGTGCCTCTTGCTTCCCCTTCATTCCTTTCCCCCCTGCATGACTATATTCGACTGATTTCTGCAGGCCTCCTTTGGGCTTCCCCCTGCCCGTTCTTCTCTTCCTCCTTCCCTTTCTGGTTATTTTCGGGGACCGTTTGGTTCTCTGGCTGGATTCTTTTCCGCCTTCCTTGTATGTTTGCAGTCCCATTGACCTACTTTTGTGGTCACTTGTTGGACATTTAATCTTATCTTATCTTATCTTTTCTTAGGCTTGCTATCAATTTTCATTTTGCAGTATTCTGGGAATGACATGTTCTCTTGGAAACCCTCACTCAAAGATTGGTACCACTCCCAACAAGACTCCTCATCCAATACTTTAGCTGGCTGCCTCACTTGTGAAGCTATTGGATCCTTTAAGAAAGATGGATCTTGAAGTCCCAAAGGCTTGGTAAAAGAGCGGGGAGACCGCTGCCTTGAATTTCCACTTTCACCTCTTTGAGCTGGCTGCCCCATATCACTGTTTTCTCGCCTATCCGCATGAGTCTCAAATCTGCTCTATGCTAATTTTTCATTGAGTTGGCTTAAATATAGATTAGTGGTCTTTTGCTGCTTAACCATATTGGTGAATAATTGTTTCATCAAGTCCACATTAAAATCTTCATTGTCACCCATCTTCTCAACCCAATAGGCTAGAGGAACTATAACTTTGATACCCTTGAAATATCCCTTGTGGGATATAACTTGGAATTTGACAATTTAATATAAAATTACAGCAAATGATATTCTGATTTTTCTGGTATAAAACCCAAATAGGGCAGTGAATTGAAAATTGTTTATTTCTTGCACCAAACTTGTCCAAATCACACAAAAATTTGCAGAGAGATTGCTTATATTATAACAAACACTAGAATTTTTTTTTTTGGATTTTTCTAAGGAACAAATTGAAATAACTGCCAGTAATTTTCAGAATGCTGTAAACTGCTGAAATATTTCAAAATTCACAAGTATCGGAATACAACTGATAAATTTTTGATTTTTGGAAAATAACATCTACAAAATATATGGAAATGATTCCAACCTCAAAATCTGAAAATGGACACCTAGAATACCTACAAAAACCTGCTGCAATCTCCTTGAGCTGACGTCACCTTATGAAAGGGGATGGAAAACCTTCGAAACTCCTCCAAAAGCTGTGCCAAACTTGCCCTAAGCACTGGGAATAATCTGAAAACGGTCTCCCTCTGACACTGAGACCAGCCTGTGAAACCCTCTGAAACTTTGTCTGAAAACTCTGTCTACAAACTGATTTGAATGATGCTCCACAAATAGCAAACTAGGGTGGATCTTTCACCACCGAAGAGAGCTTTGCTAGCTAGGCATGGATCTTTCACCACCGAAGCTAGTGTTCCTGTGGGATCTTACTCCACAAGTTGAAAATATGCAACTAACAATGGCTCCCTTGTCATAAAAGAGTGTGTGCATGAATGATCCCTTCTTCTCCCCAAACACCTTTTATAACCATCCAATGCAACAAAGGGCCCAAACAACCCTAATCGACCCCTTAGGGGAAGACCCACATAAACATAAAGTAACTTAAGTTACTTTTTCCCCTTAGGTGCCTAAAGTGACTTAAGTGACCCCCAACGAAGGAATCGAATAATAAAGTACCATGAGCCCCCCATCAACGAAAAAATATAGCAATAATTCCCACCAATTTGCCCAATACTAATGTCAACGGAAAAATATAACAAAAAAACAAGGTGGTAATCAAACATCCATACCTAATAGCCTCCAACATTGTTAGCCCCTTGGGTATGACCAAGGCTAAGACTGAAAAATGGTTGTTAGGCCCTCGGTGAGGGAATGGAGACATTACAGAAGGGTTCTAAATGGGAACCAAAGGGCCACCCAGCATGAGGATGACACGTATCCGCCTTAGAAGTGAAAATGAATGGCTATAATTGGACAAATAAGTGATTTTTGGTTGATAATGTTGTTATTTTGGTAGTGCCACTTGTCGGGATCATGTATCCTTTACCGTTGATCAAAATTTGGAACTGTATTATGCATCAGAAAGCTCACGAAGTGAAGTAGTGTAGAAGCTCCCAAAAAACCTTAAGGAGCATTTGACCAAAGTTTTGAGATAAAATTCTGTTCCGAAGGGCCTCGAAAAGGAAAAACATGAAAACTTAAAAAATACCGTAAATTAGATTTTCGCAGCTTTTCATAATTCTGCCTTCCAATTGGTTCGGATCCTAGTATGTCCAGGTGACAACACTCTAAATGAGGGAATTTAGATGTGTTGTATGCGTATGGGGAAGCAATATTGAACAAGATTCAGAATAGAGAAAATAATATAGTTGGAACAAAAATTATAATAGTATGTGTTAAGTATATGGCAACTCTTGACGAAAAATATATGGCTATTTATCTTCTACTTTCTAAGTGCTATCCAATGCTATAGATATGTATACATATTACAAAGTCACGAAGGCTAAAAAGACTCTTATAGAAGTTGAATTACCTTGTCTTCCTGGTGCACTTCTTCACCTTCCTAGAACTATGTGGCTTGACTACTAGGTGTGTGTTACGCTGACTGATGCTCTGGCATAATGCAAGTCTAAGAAGTACTACCTGACATTGCGCAATGTGGTGCCAGGTGTCCATGTGGGCGCTGTGTTATTTGGATGCATTGCGTTGGAATTGAGTTGTGTGTCATGTTTGAGGGTGTTGCGCAAATGACTATTGTTGTGTGGAGGTTGCACGCATGGTGCCCAATGGTGTCATGTTGCATAGGATGAGTGAAATGTGCTAGTGTGATGTTGTGTTGTTCGTTGAGGTGCACTGAATGGTGTCGAGATTGATCATTAAAACATTTGATGTTGGGTGTTGCCCCGCACCTCATGGTGGAGCCTCCCCTCAGCCCCGCAAGGGGAAAACCCCCTTGACGCATATTGGGGCTTCGCCCTATTTTTGGGTGAAGGGCACAATGTTGTCTTTGGAGCTGTGTGATATGTATATTGGCATTGCATGAAATGTGCATGATACTGAGAGCCACATGGAGGTTCTCGAAGTGTGGTTATGTGGAGTTATGCGAGTGAGCAAGGCACTCAAATTAAGAGTGCAGACTGGCGCGGATGCATTCAGATCATCAACGGGTGTATAGATTAGTCTTAGCATCTAAGTTGATGATACTTGAATTTTTAAGGTCTGAAAAGAGTTCCTTATTGACTTGAGTCTCTACCTATGTATTATTTTTTCTAAATGCATGATTAAACCTGATTTGTTTCAACCATCTGACCATGGTTTTCACTTGGTCTTCATAGTTTTTTATATTCAATGTAATTGGTCTTTGAGTATGGTTTGTGATGCATGGAAATGCCTAGGAGGGTGGTGTTTCACCCCATAAATGTTGCGGAAACGGAAACGTGGCAGACGTTTCCGGAAATGTTTGCCACGTTTCCGGAAATGTTTGCCACATTTCCAATGTTTTTTAAATTTTAAAGCATCAAATTTTAAAAATAAAATAAAAAATAACTGCATTTAATGAACCTAAATCTAATCTACCTACCTAGACTTGCTAAAGACAGTTCCTAAAAGCTATATAATGACATCTTGGGTCCATTCTAAATCACACTCTCATTTTTCTCTTGCTAAATTCAGTTTTCGTGGAGATGATTATGAGGAAAATCTGGATGATATATTCTAGAATCTAGATTATTATCATGTATATGTGAATCATTGAAATTGTAACCATGTTGAATGATGAGTCATGACTCTTTAGAAGTTCAAATTTCAATTACTACAAAATATTTTGAGTGCTTTATCAATTATCGCTTATGATCTACAATTATAAAATGAGTACTATGATTATATATATATATATATATATATATATTGTATGGACCTTTCCGGTAATGTTTCGTATCCAAGGTTTTTTGAAAATTGTCGTTTCCGCGTTTCGTATCCGTTTCCGTTTCTGTTTCCGTTTCTTGGCAACATAGAGTTAGGTTCATAGAATTGCCAACTATAAGGGAATCTTCTACTGTTAGGGTTTTTATTTCCCTAAAGACGGCCAGTTCAAGCCTAAGGACTTTCGTGTCCCATTGATAAACTTTGGTCACTTGTGGACACAAATTCAATTTCTGTCTTTCTTACTTTTCTAAACTTTGTGGTTTTGGTCCTTGGATGAAACCAGATTTTCCAGCTTTGTTTGGGTTAGCTTTAGAGACACCACAAACTTTAGTTTGTAACTCTAGTGAGGGGCGGTTTTGTTAGGAATTTGGTTCTTGAAGCTATGGATTCTTTTGAATTTGTAAGTCATGGTATCTGGTTTACGATTTTTATTCAGTAGAATCTTTCTGCTTCTACATTTCGTCATTTCAGATTAGCATGCCTGTAATACTAGTAATGCGTCCTTGAAAATCAATTTCATTCTGTTATAAATTGTTTGTCTTATGGATGTGAAATACATTTTTTTTGTTATTCTATACAAAAAATATTTAATATCATGTGGATGCAGAAAATTCTCTGGGAGCAGAACATATTGAGCTGGAAAGCACAGAACCTGAAAACACGGATGCTGGAGTACACGATATAGTTCAGAATGAAACTACAGTTTTGGATGAGATTCTTCTTAGCACCCAACAAGACATAAAGCGAGAAGAAAAATATGTCGAAGTTGCACATAAGAAAGAGGTATCAAGGCATATCTGATTAAGAATTCAGTGGTTGAGGGTTTGGAGCATCTGTAACTTTGGGTGTTTCTTCACTGTATTGCATATGATCTTGTTATGGCATGCTAAAATGTGAAAACTGCAAAGACGATTGAAATTAACATCATGAATGGTCATAATCTTTAGTTGATGAGCAAAACACACATGGTGATCTATTTTACCGGAGAAACCCCATTTGAGAATCATTTATGTAATTGATGATAGAATAATCGGCAAGCTTTTTGTTTGAAACACCTAAACTAGTTTTCTTTTTTAATATTTTACAAAATATAATGAGGCTAATCAACCAAAGGAGTTACAAATTATTGTTTCTTTTAATTATATGTTTTAAGAGCTACGTGTGTTATTAACATAATACTCATTAACAAATTATTTTGTAAAGAAAATTTGATACATTACAAAAGAAAGCAGAAGTAAAATATTAAGGGAGGACGAATCAGATGGAGGGGAGGTCGAAGCAGATGGAGGGGAGGTCTATGAGGAAAGAATACATCTCTGATTGTGTCTGTACCCAAGCAGCCTAAGCAGAAACTATTTACTTTTAGCTGTAGCATGTAGCTGTATAATGACAGCTATATACAAAACAATTGAAATCTAATGTAAAGTTTCTTTCATTGGGACCTTCAATGGTGACCTTGCATTTCACTAACCAAATGAGAAAGAAAGAAATAATATTATTGTCCATAGATGGCAAAAATTGGCCAATGGGATTTATAAGCATAAGGTACGGTATCAAGTAGGAGTGCTTAAAAGCTGAAAAGGTAGCCTAAGTTGTCGATTTAGGTATGGGTATATGGATCGGCTAGGTGATTTGCTGATTTGCTTTAGTCTTGGGTTGGGTATGGCTTGTGTACATCCATATGAAAAATATAAAAATTATAGCCAAATAAACAAAAATAACCATAATATGTGTAAAGTAAACAAAATCAGAAATGAGAGGTAAGTTTGGCATTCCTAGGTTTTAGGGTTTTTGTTTTAGGTTTTAGTGTTGAAATGTTGACTTTTTTGCATTTTTATTAGTCATTTGTTTTGAAAACTGTGAAATTATGGTGGGTTTGCTCCAAACCTAGGTTGTCTGTTGTACTCAAATGACCCGAGAGAGAGCCAGACCAGGATCAGTACCTGGATCGAACCTGGTCTGGGTATGGCGTTTGGGGGTAGAATCCAATAACTTAGAAAATAACTCACACTAAAGTAGTCAAACAAAAGCCTGACTATAGTGGGTGAAACAAAAAGGAAAAAGCCTAGACAAGGGGAAAAGTCTAAATGCAAATGATCCAAGTACCAAAAAATTTTGTGAAACAAACATCCCTCAATGGAGATGAGAAGGAAGTCAATGGAGATTAAAGATGGCGACCAAGGCTAGATATCAAACTGGCTCTATTTTGTGTCAAGGTATGGAGCAAGAAAGGACCAATTTTACCCTTGTACATATGCATTTTGTGCTTGGAAATTTATCTTGTATGTTGACCTCTACTTTGTACTAAGTTTTCTGTGGTCATAAATAAAGAAGATATGTTTGAATAAAGCTGTTTAGGCCAAGAATATGTTATGTTTTATGTTAAGGCAGTTTACCAACCATTTTAATTTTTGAATTTTAAGTCTTGGTTGGCTGGGTGGTTGGTGATTGCAATTGTCACTCCTGTCGAGCTGACATGTTTGTATTTACTGTCAAGCCTTGGACAGAGACAGGGAGCTCTCATCTGCATTCTCCTTGGAATTGTGATTGTCCTTTGATGTACGTTGCTTTTTATGGACATGTGGGTTTGGGGGCAGAACCCAATAACTTAGAAAATAACTAACACTAATGTTGTAAAACAAAATCCAAGCTATATTGGGTGAAAAAAATTAATGAAAAACCTTAGACAAGCTGAAAACTCTAAAGCCATATGATCCAAGTACAAAAATATAGTGTGAAACAAACATTCCTCAGTGGAGATGAGAAGGAAGTCAATGAAGATTTAAGATGGAGACCAATGCTAGAGATCGAACTGGCTCTATTTTGTGTCTAGGCATGGAGCACGAAAGGACCAATTACTCTTGTACATGTGTATTTTGGGCTTGGACATTTATCTTTAATGTTGATCTCCACTTTATACTAAGTTTGCTATGGTCATAAATAAAGACGATATGTTTGAATAAAACCATGTTTGGCCAATAATAATATATCTAAGTTATGTTTTATGTATAGGGAATTTACTGAACATTTTAATTTTTTAGTTAAGTCTTAGTTCGCTGGGTGGTTGGTGATTGCAACTGTCACAACTGTCAAGCTGACATGTATGTATTTATCGTCAAGTCTTAGACAAAGATAAGAAGCTCTCATGTGCATTCTCCTAGGAATTCTGATAGTCTTTTGATTTGTTTTCTATGAACATGTGTTGTTCCTGATATTTGGGTTGTTCCCTATCATTGCCTGTTATCTTAATGTATCTGTTCTGTTATCATTGACAGTATTCTAGTTGGGGAACATACAAGTGTATCAGCACCGACAACCCTATTGCTCATTAACATGAAAAGAGCTCAATATAGGATTTGATGTGAACAATATGCTGGTGACTTATGATAAGAGGGCTTGGCTGGACAATCCTAAGAGGATATAGAGCATGGCCACTAGAATATCTCCAAACATCCAAGGCCTTGATGAATTTTTGATAAAAAGAGAAAACCAGCCCAAATTTTCGAATCCTCTCTTTTACATAGCTAGGAATCTCCTACAAAGTAGCTCTCCTATTCAAAGGCTAAAAGAAAATGCGAGCAAAGATTTCAAGTATAAAGAAAGAAATTATGTTAATGCCATGACCAAAGTAGTTCAATGGGACTCACAATTACAATTACAAGTTTGTAAGTGCAATAGCTAACCAGGCATGGCAATAAAAGGAGCTCCTACAAGCAAATGGATTTGCACGCATGCAAATGACATGCAACAGTCAGGGGACAAAGTCCCTCCTCAATGAAGGTGAGGTTGCCTTTATTGAAAACCAAAACTATATTTACATCTATACATTCAAAATTGTATGTGGGGGGTGTTTTGGGACATCAAATGGAAAGAAGTGTGAATGAGGGAAATGAAATGGAATGAAGGAAAGAAATGGAAAGGAATGGATGGAAGGAGCATACAATAGTTAGGTAAAAACAGAGCCTAATATTGCATATAGAAGAAGAAGAACAATGAATAACTAACTCAAATAAAATGGAGTTTGAATCAGCTAAACAAGAATAAATGAAAGGGAACACACATGAGCAAGTAAATATCAGAGCTTGATCACTGTGAACAAGAACAACAAATTAATAGCGTTGACAATAAGATCAAAGATACTATATGCATGCAAGATTTAAACACTAACATCTAATGAACATAAGAACATCAAATGCTACAAGAGATAATGAATGGGACACAAAGTTCATATTTCATTAACTCTCAAAAATGTCTTCACAAAAGAACACAAAGTTTCTTTCTTGAAACAAAGCTTGCACACAAAAGTATTTTCTTCTCCTCTCTCAAAGTCACCCTTACAAATGAGCCCCTAACTTCCTTTTATAACCCAAAAGTTGGTTACAAGGTAGTTAGGGTTTACATGAACATTAAATTAGGGCACCTTAAGTGACTTTGACTTTTTCAACCAACTTTTAAAAAGTAACTTGAAATTAGAAACCACTTAAGTTATCAAAAGTCTGCCAAAAGTGAGTTTAACAATAACATCACTTTAAAATACTATTTTAAAACATAAAACAAGACCCAGTGCCTTATCCATTAAAGTGGGGTCCGCCTATCTCAATCGTATGAGAAATGGACTCTCCCACTTTGTTAGATACCAAAATGCTATCTCCTCATCCCATTGGTGAAATTAGGATCTGCCGCCTTTGCCAATTGAAAAGATTTGAACCTTTCCAATGTCTCGAACATCTTCTCTTCTTCAGGAGGTTCACTCGGTTGAAGCACAACCTCGCAGAACACCTGCAATTCCAAAATCCTACCTGGCATATCATTTAGATTGACCATTTTCGATTGAGCATTCTCAAACAGGTTCCTCAATTTGATACAATGTTCCATTGAAGTAGAGGAGAAATTGATGGCAGGAATGTACATGTCCTTAAACAATTGTGAGAATTGTTCCTCAACATGTTCTGATGAATGCCTCTGATTATGCTCATCCACAAGATCACAAGGGATTTCAGCTATGAACTCATGAATTGAGGCGAGAGAAGTGAAGGCTTCACTGCATATGCTCTCGTAATGAATCATGGAATCTTTGAGAAGCGTCTTCCGTGACTTGAGATGTAGACACCAAAGAAAGTGTGTCCCTCGGCATTCAAATTCAAGGATCCCTTCAATGGCTAGAATTGTAGATTCCATGCTCGTCATCTCTTGCAGACTAGGCAATATCTCATCTAGATTTGATATGCTAGAAGCAAAAGATTCCTTAAAAGAAAGGATTGGATCTAGGTATGCACTAATGTCTTCATGGAGCTTTACGGCCGCTTTGATTGTCTCTCTCCCAAAGATGAGAATTTCTGAAAGCCAGGATTTAGTGACATGGCCCAAAGTGTTTACCTCCTTCGACAGATTGAGTGTTTCTTTGTCAGGGGCAGCCACTGCATCAGGTACTGGGAAAGTGGAGGATATTGGATTTATCAGATGTTGAACATAATTCACCAACTGATTCTTTTCGGCCTTGAGTTGAGAATTCTGAGATTTATATTTCTCAAGCCTTCTTAACACAATATCCATGGAATCTCAGGCCATTGCCATGTCACTTTCCAATGTAGACTTCCCAAGTCCAAGCCTGGATACTTCATAGTCAGCAGGTGTCATGGCATTACATTCTTTCTCGACTTGGGGAATGGCAAGATCTGCAAATTTGTTTCCATCTCCATCCACCATTATTCTCGAGAACACTTTAGGCTTCTTGGGGATGACATCATTTGAAAGCTTGGAAAGGGCATCAAAGTCAATATTGATCGCCTTGACAACCCTCTTTCTTTTCTTGACTTCACAGTCAACCCAAGAAGGGGTCTCCTTGACCAATTCTGCACATTAAAGCCTGGAGTCTGAAGCAACATTCACATTGTTTCCGATATCATTGGATTCTACAAGAGTTCTTTCCACCACTTCAATCCCCGAGGAAATAACTTCGACATCGACCTCTTGAACCTCAGGGAGACCTTGAGAAACATCTTCGTGAACTAGGGGTTCAGGAGCGTTTGATATTTGGACCACTTGCACTTGAGTAGACTCTTGTGCGTGACATGGCTGAGTAGTGTTTATGATGAGCTTCCTTGAACTATCAGTAACGTGAGTAGATGAGTCTCTACTCGAAGTGGAAATCCCTGAGACACGTTCTCTTCCTTCAATAGGGCCAGGACCCTTGGATGTTTCTCCTCGCGACATCTTCTTTGGAGAAGTGGATTTGGGCAACCATTCTCTCCTTGCTTGATGTGTATGGGTTGATGGCACAGAGGTTGACTGAGAAGAGGTTTTAGTCAACTGGAGACCTCCTCGTGTTGGCAATTTCTGTGATCCTGGGGTATGAACTTGGATGGATGGTAACTTTACAAGTTCTCATTCATACCAGGCTATGCTCCTTTCTAGAATCGGTTGATTCTTGCCATCAAGAGAGAATTCATCTCTCTTGGTCCAATCAACTCAGGGCAATGGAGTGAAGGCAACGACATCATATGAGGGATCAATCAAATCATCACCATCATCTACTAATGAATCTGGAGGATCTCTGATGCGGAAGGCCTTGATTTGAGCAAGGGTCAGGCGGGAGAATTCTCGCCTTCTTACTTCGTGTTCATCTGAGCAGGCAGCCCAAAAGTCTTCCATGGTGGGATTGTGCTGGTACTTTGCTCCAAGAGCCTTTTGCATGTATCCATTGATGTCAAATTGGGATCTCTTCACAAATGGATGTATGGTAATGAGAGCAAACTCCTTCTCCATGAGTTGTGCACTGAAGAGATTCGGGCATTGGTATTCCCCAATTTGGATTGGGAAGTGGATGCCTGAATGATGTTTGTCGCTGAGAAGACAATGAACTTGGAAAAGTTGTCGCGCAAGCTCCATTAATGCCCACTTATCACTGACATACTTGGGAAGCTTCCATGGAGTGCCTACAAATCCGCTCACGCGAATGTAGGAAAAGGATGGGAACTGAATGAACCATGTTCCCCACTGAGAAATGACCGCCATGGCATCCTTGGAGAATCTTTCTTCCGGATTCCTATTCAGGTTTCTAATCACGCGGAAGGTGAAAGCATCATTAACTCTCCTGAAGTGATGAGAGCTATTCTTGAAACTCAATTGCGGATAATAGTGGAAAACACTATTTGATGGACCCATGATGCCTTTCGTCTCTAACCCCGAAAACAACTTCCTTCTGGCCACCGCATAGGTTAGGTACGATGTCATGTAGAAATGCCTAGTCATCTTCACCTCGATCAACTGCTTGTGAAGAGTGTCACTAATGATGGTGGCCCAATCTACAAATTCTCTCTTGGCAAGGATGATGCAGATGAACTGATACATCCATGGGTGAAAAAGCCTGGTAGAGGGGAGACTGAAGACTCGGCTCAGAAGAGTGATCATATCACCGATTTCCTCCACAAATTCAATGCGGTACAATTCCTTGGGAAACCGGTCAACACGAGTCCTCTTGGTCACTAGCCAATTGTTGTTGACCATCTTGGTCCACCTAAGGGGTTCTTCATCCCAAAACTCTTGCGCTGACTTTCGAGTGATGTCAGCATTCTCAGGGAAATCGGGATGTTGAGCAATTCTTTGATGTGCTCTGGTGTGATCAAAAGGAAAGGCTCACGATTATCCTTGAAGATTCCTCGCCTTTCGGGATCATAATGCTCCGCGCAGGCGATGACTAGCTCAGGGCATTGCACTGAAACAGGAAAAACTATTGCTTGAGGTAGACCACTATGATAGAGTCTATCCGAGAAGATGGTTTTCCCCTCGGCTTTCACCCGATCACAAAATTGTGTTACGTTGATGTGGCCAAGATCGGTGTCGGTGATATTGTCATACGCAGATTTGATGGAAGTGGGAGGAATGATCCCTTGGAATTCGTATTTGAGTGCGGACTTGTTTGACCTTTCTACTGGCTTCTTTGACTTTCCCGTAGATTTGTTAGATTTTTCGGCCATTACGAATTTTAAAGGAAAAACAAAACAAGCACGCAAAATGGTGTCGGGTCTTAGTCTCCGAATCACCGTAACCGCAAGAAAAATACGTCTTTTATATATTATTTTAAAATAAAGAGAGCAATTTATTTACAATTTTTTGGAAATAAAGTATGAGACCGAGCTATTCAACAGATTACAGCTCGAATTACAAACCGTTTTATACTATGAATTTAGGCAATTTTTTTTTATTATTCTTGGTTGTAATTGCTTTGTGTAGGGTTGATTTGGATTTCGAGCCAATGGTTTGGTTGCCTTTATTTAATTCTCTGACTAGCGTTTTGAATAACCTTTTAACCTCCTTTTCTTGCAAATGCGTGGTGGCCATTGATGTCTCCTTTGTGAATCGTGTGAACTATTCTCTCCCTTGGTTTTTTGTTTTCTTTGCCAATGAATGTGAACAATGGCCTGACAAATCCTTCACCTTGCATCTTCCTTGACCTGTTCTATTGATAGCTTCGAGCTATGGCTTTGGTGCAATGGTAAACTGTGTGGGCTTGTGGCCAATGCGTGATCCTTTTATTTTTGTGTTGGACCGTTGTGAGCTCCCAGCCACGATAAATGCGTAGCAATGCTGTATTCCTCTACCTCTGGGTGTGATATATCTTATTTTCCTTGCTGCCTGTGCTTGGGCAGGTTTGTTATGGCCTTGCTCTTTTCTCTTCTGACAGCTGTGGCTTATGCTCTTTTTGTAAATGCGTGGAAACGATTTCTTAATCTACCTTTGTGTGGCCAGTATTTTTGGCGTTGTTTTTTTTATCTCTTGCGTGGTAACAACGAATGCGCGACCTTTAAATCTTTGTGTGTGGCTTGTTTTGGACTTTGCAAATGTGTATGGCTGCTTTACTGGTGCGTGGTCTATTTCAAATGCGTGGAAATGCCCTTTTCTGGTGCATTGAACACTTTTATGCCGTGGAACAGTTTACGTGGCCTTTCACTGGCGTGGCTTTTAGAATTTGCGTGAATGCGTGTTTTATTTTACCTTTTTCGTGGACTTTTATTGCCTTCAGTGTGGACAATATTGTCTTGCATGGGCTACGTGGTATTTCTTCACTGGCGTGGAGGATCTTCTTTGCTAATGCGTGGAGTTGCTGGGCCTTTGAATGTGTTTCAGAATGCGTGTGTCTTGTTTCTACCTAATCCGTGGACTATTCCTTCCTTGCATGATAGATCCTAATTTGCGTATCATAAAATCCTTCTTGAAAAACATTTCTTCACAGAGGAAATAATAATAAAAAGAAAACTTCTTCTCTGTCAATATTATTCTCGCACGTCTTTTGCCATAGAGTTTCATGGAGGAAAGTTATGAAGATCCAAGAAGCTTTCTTAATTTGTAACCGCTTCTTCTTTCTTCCCGTTGAATAACTGATTCCAAATTTCTTAACCAATTCCCAATTTCTTTGGGTAGTGGGCATTAATTGCCAGGAGAATAGAGGGAGAATTTAACCGTTTGCCCATGACAATGGCAAAGCGGGCTGGCAATTCCCCTCCATTTCCCCACATGGGAAAATGGGAGATATTTTGCCGTTTGACATCAGGTTGGGTTGGCAAATAACAAGGGAATTTCCCACAAGCGGGGAAAAATGAAAGCTTTGTCAGGAAAGGGAAAAATGGAAGCGGAGAGCCAATTTGGCATTCCTCGCAATTGGAAGCGGAATTTTAATTGCCCACGACAATGGGGAAAATGAGAAAAGTTCTTCCAAATTTGTTGAACAACTTTTATGAGGATTAAATTAATATTTATTAATTAAACACCCTAAATTTAATAAAATTAATTTTATTAAATAAAAAGGTAAAATATTAATTAATTAATTAAAACACGGTTTGCGACATAGCGGGAGAAGTACTTATCCGAAATGGACGAAACGAAGGCCAAAACGACCGGGAGAATAAAACGATCACGATGAAGGTGATAAATCATGAGAAAGGACACTTCCGATTTTTTTTATTAAATTTTCACACTATAATTTTGCGAAGTCAAAATTAGTTGATAACAGGTGTCTAATGATTTTCTCAAGATAATTATTACAAAAGGGCCAATGCAAAGTCCTATGTTTTCCTCAAAATATTGCTTTATATATTTACATTCCTATGAAATTTGTCTTATGGAGTCTTCCTTCATTGAACAAATCAACGATTCAATAATAGGTTCTAGCTGATCTAGAACAATAGGCCTACCCTTGATACAAGTTCAATCAACCAAGACTCGTAATCTTGAAACGACATGATGAACCTAAGTAGAATAGGTTCCTTAGAGCATTTAGAGTCTAGACTACTTTTTCTGTTCAATTGTTGTTTGAGTTAATGGAATGAAGATTCATACCTTGTAATAGCTCTGCCATTTGGCCAAGTCCGATTCTTCCAAATTGGTCCCGTTCTACAAATAGCCACTTGAAGAAAATACCTCTTGTAGCAACAATATCAGAATTTGAAATATATTGTACAAAAATAATAGAAATTATTAGAATACTTTGGGGCACTTTAGGGACTTAAATACTTTAATCAAGAATCTTATTATGGTTTTGGAAAAACACTACCGCGTGGTTTTAACATTTCTGCTCTTGTTATCTTTTGTCATGTATATATAGGCATTTAACTCTTTACTTCCATCTTCTTATTATTTTGTTAGTACTTGTCACGATTTGGTTCTTGTCAATATTAATCCAGATTTGATTGGCAATTTCGAGGACAACACACTAAATTGCATAAACTTAATGTGCTATAAAGTAATGAATGACGATAAAGGAAAATGTATCCAATAGGAAAAAATAACATATACTACAATGTAAATGTAAGCTTTATTGTATGTAAAAGTTATTTAGAGAAAGGTAGCAATCTTGGTGAAGAGATGTTCTGCTACAAACCACTTTTCTCCCTTTTAGGCGAAGCTCCTCACTATGTACAACTGAGTATGTAGAGAAATGCATAGAGTCAAAGGTGAAGACGAAACATTTCACATTGGGAATTCAAGGACGTAATCTGTTATGCATGGATGTGGTTCAACAAGGTTGGTGGATAAGGATGAAAGAATTTGGCAGGTATACTTGAATTTGGGTCAGAGTTTGATTTTGTGATATTCAGGTTTTTCTAAATGGATTTATTGGGTCAAACATTTTCCAAACAAGGACGGGACCCTTTTGTCATGTTGTATGCATCCAAACTTTTCAAGTCTTTTTGGACGGGATTGTTTCGAACTATGGTGATGAAGTTGTGCACTTGGCAAGGTGACCTAGTAGTTTTGGTTAGTAAATTCTCAGAATTTTTCCAAAAACTATTGTTGAATATTTATACTAAAAGCCATCTGTTAGACAATTGGGAATTGCCTCTAACTGAATTTAAACTGAAAACTGAATGTAACGACCTCTCTATAATTTGTAATATCCCTTTCGCGGACAAAACTGAAGATTAAGGAAATTAGGTCAAACCTCCAAAATAAGCAAGTTTGGTTTTTATGACGACAATTAATAAAGGACCAGAAAATACTCTCAAACCCTAGTGACTAGGAGAGAGAAATCCACCGTTGATTTTAGAAGCCAGAAAATGTGATCAAATCATCAAACTCAAAATTCTAGAATTTACTATGGCAGAAAAACAGTTGAAACTTGTAAAATAAATAACTCTTAGAATACAAGGAATCACCACACAAATGAATACTCAAAATGATAAAAAAATACCAGCAATCAAATGAGACCAATATCATAATTTTCCAACCATGGAAACCCTCTCAAAATTGATCCCGAAATCTGTGAATGAGTAGATGAAGCTGAAAACTATTCCAAAAATCACCAAAACAAAGATTTCGACTTTATAAATTATGCCGAATCAAAATATAAAATCAGATTTGTAATTTGTGCCCTAGAAGGCACTCAAAAACCATCAAACCCTAGTCACTCCAACTAGGAATGGCTCTACAATGCATGCATATATTTGTAGATGATGCCTTTGATCCTCCAACACTCAAATCTGCATAAAGGTCTTCAATAAGTCTTCACGCCAACCAAGGAAAGAGGGTTTTCGTCCTCTAACCAGCCACTAGAAGGGTTTTCGTCTTCACTGCCCCCTTTATTATGAGATTAGGGAAAGGTTTCACTGCCTCTTCAGGAGGACCCAGGTTCTTTTTGACTTCTTCAGGTACGAAGACTAGAATTACCTGACTCTTTACATGCAGGAGCCCTTAAGTCTTTGTGAGCACACTCTTTAGACCCCTTCTAGACCATATTCTACCCGACGGATCACTTCCTTTTTCACGGTACTACCACTGAGAGGCAATAAATGACAATTTGATACCTGTTCTGCATCATCCTCTAGATCAGTATGGTCCAGAGAGACCATACACAACTCCCCGAGGTGTCATCGAAACGGCCATACTAGTGCCTGCACCAAGAGACTGACTAGATCCACCTGGTCTTTGCGGCATGCCACATTGTCTAGACAACAATACGTCAGGCGGTCTCGACATCTCACCGCCTCTTCTTCTGATCGTCATTATATCCAGAATTTCTTTCAGTTGGCCTCAGATGTTAGGAGAGTTGGGTTTACCACTCCTTGATAGGCATTCTTCATTACCTCTCCTGGGGCCTTCTTTCTTTTCTTCTCGGGCATTTCCACCCCCCACATTTTGGGTTCGTGGCGTGTCTGTTCCTTCTTTCTAGTTTTGCCTTCTCCCTCTTTTCTTCCTTTGTATCACTCTTTTTGAAATATCCTTTTTAAGGGCTGAAACTGAAAATTAGGAAATTAGCACAAACCCCAAATTATTTCAAATCAGATTTCCAAATCAACAGACTGGAAATAAACTCAGATTTAGGACAGCGAACAGATTTTTGGAACAACAATATGAAAAGCTCACAATTTCACCAAAATACCATTCAACAATGCATCCACACTTTTTAAACCTTTTTGAGATATTTAAAAACTGTTTTCAACCCCAAAAATATGCTAATACCCAACTGAAAAATTAAATAAAACCAGCAGAAGTAAAACTCCAAAATAATTATGAAGAGAGGGTTTAGAAACCGTAAACTTAACAACAAAAGGTAGATTCCGGCTTTAGAAATTATGAGGAAGAAAAATACGAACTCAAATGTGATTTCCGTACCCTAGATGGCACCAAACCCTTCATCAATGCATGTCGATCCACAAGGGAGAGACTCAACAATGCTTTTAAAAATCTGATTATGTCTTCTCTCCACTAAAATATGTGTTCAATCCAATGGAAGGAGGGTTTCCGTCCCCCAACCAACCACTAGAAGGGGTTTCGTCCTTCTAGGAAGATGCCACACACTTGGATTGTCGCCGAAGAGTGGAAGAACAATGTGCAACCAGCCCACAAGTCCAAATAGAGAAAATGCGCCAATGTATATGATGTGCAAATGAAGTCATAACACTCCTTTTATATCTTCCTCTTGGCGCCAAGGCTTAGAAACACATGGCTGACCCATATATAAAGTCATTATATTCCTTTATTATGCCTCTTCAAATGCATTAAACCCAGCCGGCCCGCTAAAAGCAAAAACACACTAAAAAGAAACATTGAAAATTAGAAAATAAATGCAAAAGAAGCTCAATTCCTTTTCCCAACTCTTCTACTTCGCTGCCATGGAAAAGGGAATGGCAAGAAGTCGAAATTCAGGTCCTTAAGTGGGAAAAAGGGACATTACACTTTTGCAATGTACTTCTTTTGGAAACTGTTTGGTTCTCCCGCTTTGTATTGACACATGTGTACTTTGCAGTCCCATTGACCTATTTTTGTGGTCATTTGTCGGATATTAATATATTTATTTTATCTTATCTACCTTTTGAAAAAACGCTTTAAAGGTTCTACAAATATGTGCACCCATAGTCCGTATGCTTCATATGATTGATGCTAACATCTCTTGTATTGGCATGGTTTATAAGGGTATGGTCTATTGTAAAGAAGCCATCCAAAAGGCATTCAATAATGTGGAAGCAAAATACAATAAATATGGGATGTTTGTAATGGAAGATGGAGGATGATGCATACCCATTTGCATGGAACATGTTATTTGGAGCCAACATTGTTTCATATAGAAAGAGAAAGTAATTGCGAAGTCATGAGTGGTGTTTATACAACGATTGAAAAGCTAGTTCCTAATAGAGAAATTGTAAAGAAAACAAGAGAGGAGCTTAGGGCATATAGGTGAGGAAATGGGTTATTTGGAACCCAATCAGCTATAGATGACAGAGAGGACATGGATGGAGATGAATGATGGCGATTCTATGGAGCAGACACTCTTGAACCACAACATTTTGCAGTTTGAGTCTCGAGTCAAGGGGTAAGTGCATCAGCTTGTGAGAGGAATTGGAGAAATTTTAACCATGTTCAATCAAAGAAAAGGAATAGGTTGTTACTAGGAAAGTTGGGGGATCTTGTTTGTGTGTAGTAATTTGTGACTGATCATGAGAAAAGTGGCAAAAGATGCATGTGCTTCGAAGAAGAAGAAGAAAAAGCTTCAACATTTTCTAGAAGACTCTTCTGATGAAGATGATCTTGATTTTGTTTGTGATGAGCTTGAGGATGACACTAATGATGTTGGTAATGATATTGTTGATGCTAGTGATGACGACATTGAGCCAAGTGCTTTTGATGATCTAGAGCTTTTTTATGTAACAAGTTGATGAGCCTTAGCCCCTAGGAAAATTCAAGAATCTGAACTATCACTTTTTCAAAGCATTTTGAATATTGTTGTTCAAAATGTTTTTCAATCAATTTATGACAGCTAGTTGTTGGAAAGCTATTTTCACATGTTTACTTATATGAAATGTGAAACTATAAGTTTATTTCTATTAGCCGAATTTAATCACAAATTTAATCTCTATTTTTTTTTCAACGAATTTCATACGGATTTAATACTCCACGAATTTGAACATGAATTCGAATGAGGTGACTAAGATTATAGCTATATTTCCCAGAAGCAGTAATGTCGACTCGCAAAATTGGCAATGTGTGTTGCCACAAAATCTTTTAGTTCTAGGTTTCAGTTGTTAATTTATTGTTAGTATTAATATAAATTATTGTGTTATTAGTATAAATTATTTATTATTAATATAGATTATTTAAATAATTAATATTAATATAAATTATACCGAACCAGATTTTTTCGAACTTGGTTGGGTACTTCAGATTTTTCGGATTTTTTTGCCCTTCCGAATGTGGTAACTATGGATGCAACACAAACATGGTTGGTTGGTATTGGTTTGGAGGATCTTTACCTCGAGGAGTCTAGCAGTTTGAGTGACGAGGAGTTTCACGTGGGCTTTAGGGATGATTAGAGGCATTGGTCCATTGGCCAATTGTATTTGAAATTTGAATATAATCATCATTTTGAATATAATTTATGATATAAATATTAATATATTGATATTTCACATTTTTATTGTTCACTGCAATGTGTATAGGATTTCAAAGTTTCATTTGTTATTCCTTATCCATTTTTTTATAATTATTTTTTCAAGTACTATATACATTTACACCAACATCCCCAAACCTAGGCCCTGGTCCCGTTGTTCCCCCATTCCGAAATTCCGTGGAACTATGCTTTATTGCCAAGCTTACATTTGGGGATATATAGTCACATTATGTCCATATTGACAAATATGAAATATTCCTAGAGGTTGAGTCACATGAGTTCTGGGACAACAATGTCAGGGATTTTACAGAGGTTGAGTCTCTACCCGTTTGTTGACCTTACTACATCTCAAGTCACGACATATTCATTTAATGCTGCAAACAATTTACAGTGTTTATAAGGTTTCAGAAGAAACTAATCAGCATCGAATATGCTTTATGATTGAGCACGATGAACAAATTGGCAGCTAAATCTAGAAACCAATAGTCCAAGTTGAAACATTGCAGGAGTCCAAGGACAGAATGCAGGGAACCCAGAAGCTAATGCTAGTAATTCTCCAGACCCTGGATTCATTAAATTATTTAAAGAAACCTTATATGTGTATAAAATAGTGGTATTCAAACTCGAAAGGGATTTCAGATACCATTCTTTCACCTCGGCATTCCACCCAACAACTTTGACATCATCATATAATATGGCATGCTCGCAAATCATACTAGGAATGAAACGAAGCTGCAGTTCTGTTTACAATGCAAGGAACATAACCCTAACAGATCTTCATCACTATGTTCAGAATCAACTGGCTGCATATCTAGAGAACCCTGGGAATGGAAAACACATAAATCCATGTATTCACTCTTGAGTTACCTGAATTTGTTTTTTTGCTCCTTTACATCTCAATGTAAGTTTTCTATAATAAAGATCCTTATGAGATGTCTGTCTTGTTCAAATAATGTTTCCTCTTATAGTGTTTGTCCACGTGCTAGGTAGAATTCACACAGCTTGTTATTTGTTGGAAGAGAAATGCTCTTTCCCTTAAAGTGTTGGTCAACACGTTGGGTACAGTGCTTGCAGCACTTGTTATTTATTGGAAGAGAAGTGTTCCCTCCCTTCTCGGCATCGACTCTTTGGTATTCCACCATGGAATTGTCTTCACTATCCATGTGGCTCTTTCTTGTCTTTGTTTTAATCACCATTTTCACCCTATTGCCAATGCATATTTGTAATGTTCCAGAATGACCTCACATTGTTCCATGAATCAATTGTTGTTTTGACAAGCTATTATTTTTAAGACCAAATAAGACTAGTTGAATAACCATCATAACAAATGTTAACCAAGAGGGTGCCAGGGAAATAACTTGAATGCATGAAAGAGAAGGGCATGTTGGGTTAATTATTGGTATTACTACAGTCTAACTGATTCCAAGTATGCTCATAACTAATGTTTTCCATGGTATGAGCACATTACTTGTAATTATTGGAAGTGTTAAACTGATTACATATAGCATAAAATGTTCTTTTGTGATCAAGTTAAATTGCTCAGAAGCAGGTTTCTATCTCAAGTACTCTTTACCTTTTTTGCTTAAAGCTGTTTCCAGCATCTAACTTAAGGAAATCACCAGGACAATTGTGCCTATGTGCTTATAAACATTGTGCCTATGTGTGCCTTCAGAATAATTATTTACAATTAGCATCAAATTTACATTGTATCAATTTGCTACATGATGTAGAACAAAGTATTCCAATTAGTCATGGTGCAGATAATGCGTGCAGGATATTTTTTGTATTCTAGGGATACTTATCTCTTTATTCACATGTCGGTTAGACATTTTGGATTTTTCTTGTGTATCTTCTATTGCAGTTATTGTGAGCTAATTAAAACCAGTGTGCAGGTGTGGGCTGTCATGGGAGATGACGGCGACATTGCAGGCCGTTTTCCTGAACTTGTGCCTAATATGGCTCTTGATTTTCCATTTGAGCTGGATAAGTTTCAGAAAGAGGTATTTTACAATGATGTGGACAACATTTTTAATTTTGTCTCCCCAAAATATTTCGATGTTGTCTAATATAACTTGTACAAAAGCAATTTCGAAAATTTCATAGTTATATTTTGTTATTGTTCCGTTAATTTTAGTCTAGTTCATTTGCCGTTTTCTTGGCTTTACAAATTTTCTGTTTGCATCTCTTTATTACAATCTCCATTTTTGAACATCATTCCTTGCTTTCTATGCTCTCCTTGATTTGTCAATTTATTGACATCTTTGTTTTGTGTTTATTATTAATATTCTTTGGTTATATATATATATATATCATTGTTTGCCCATAGATACATAGAAGTCTTGGTTATGGATGATTCTGAGAATTGATTCATACTTGGAAGCAAGAAACACCCCACCTCCTTATCGTTTCTGCATTGAAATGTTTCTGGTACCAAATACCGCCAAAACCTACCGGAAACACAACATTTTCTCGGACGCGTGATCGAAATGGTAACGCCATTTCCATATCGTTTTTGGCATGTGCCCAGGCATTTCTGGGCTATTTTCAATTGTGGATATTTTAAAACAACAAAAAAAATCCCTTGGAGAGATAGAGATGCCCTTGGGGCCTTGAAGGGGGTATGAAGTTTCCACATGCTTTCAAACACACACCAACAACTGCAAAGCAATAACAAAATCAGAAAAACAAACAATGCATACTTTTAAAATAGATCTAAAACAAATGAAAACCCTCTACACTTGGTGAAGCCTTATGGGATTTTACTCTGCAAATGAAATCAACTCTACACGAAAACCATGAAGCCTCCTCCTCAACAGCAAGCTTTATCTTGAGGGTCCATGGAGGATTTTTTGGAGTTTGAGGGAGGAGGGACAAGGCATGGACAAGCCTTTCCCCTCTCTCCCTCTCCTTCTCCCAACCATGCTCCTGTTACAAATGGGCTTTCAAATCTTAAGTTGGCCTTTATGATGTATCCTTATGGATTAGGGCAAATTTTAGGGTTTGCTTAAAATCTAACGGCTGTGATAGAACCTAATCTAAGGGTGAAGATTATTTGCTTTACTTTTGAGGAGAAGTCTTTCTAAACTTAAGGTACTTTTCAAGGTGTTTTTGAATTGAAAAGTTTATTAAGTTGTGCACCTTATGTTTTCATGTTGAGTTATTTTTCTAAATGAAGGTCACTTGAGTGACCCTTGGTGTAACTTTAGAATTTAACTTTTTTTGTATGTCTTTGATTTTTAATAAAATGAAATTGAAATTATAACCTAAAGATTGCTTTATGATATATATTTTTATAATAAATTTGAACTTTGCATGTTCTTTATATATGTTTATATTTTTTTATAATAGATTGTATGTACATTTCTGTGCTGTTTCATTTCCAAAGTTTTTTTTTTTCTAAAATCTGCATTTGCACATTTCAAACCCATTTCCATTTCCAGTTTGTAGCAACTTAGATTCACACTAATTGGTTGCATTTTTCTCCATTACATCCCATCTAAAGTGAACAGTTTTCTCATTAAATTAGCTTAGAAGTAGAAAGATGTTTTTTTGGCACTCAAAATTTTTAGCAAACTTCATAAAAAAGAATTAGCACATATACTGAGCGTTTTCTGAACTAGGATGGTCTTGCTGTAATTTCTACCCCTTTTTCTAATATATTTTGAATGCTTTTATTTTTGGAAACGTTCATAAAAAGAATATAATTTAAAGGGAGGGACATGAGATGAACCTTTGGTGTACCTATACAAGAAATGAGTTGATATGATCTTTTTTCTTTAATTTTTGTTATTCACACATGGTCTACTTAGCAACCTAACTTTTACAATGGCAATGAGGAAGTAATTTTTCTTTGAAATCATACAGCCATATGAACTATGGGAACATTAAATACCATGGAACATGTGCATATATGTGTGTACTAGAGGGAACATATAGAAGATGTAGATGGTTTTGGGGTACTTCAGGACTTATACTTTGGTGAAATAAGCTTATTTTGATTATAGGAAGACACCACCAAGGGGTTTCATCTTTATGCTGCCCTTGGCGGTAATTTTTGGCATGTATATATAGATTTCAAATTCTTTCTTTATGATTCTTGCATTCTTTCTTCAATACTTGTTCTAAATTTGTTTCTTCTTGTCATGCATATACATGGTAGGCACGGTGTTTTGTGCTTCTTTAATGAAAAGTGTAGAAATTGGGTCAAGCCCAAGATTCTTCCCAGAATTTGTTTGCTCCAATAACATGAAAACACTCTGTAACATAGATGAAAATGGAGACCAAAATAGGTATAGCAATATTATGGAACACATTTATTCATTTGGACCAATGAGGTAGAAGATATATATGGCATAAGATAAAAGCTTGCACCCTTCTTCCTATTGGCAACACTATAGGCACATGTGATTGGTCTATGTAGAGGTAGTATTTATTATTGGTGGCATATTATTTGCACACATTATTGGTGTCATATTAAATGCACACATTATTGACACAGTAAATGCTAATGTATCCTATTCTAAGCCTAGATCTGTGGTATATACTGACCTTAGAATATGAATTATCTCCTAACTTAACTTAATATATTAGTGCATAATATATTGAGCTATTACCCCGCCTTAAGTGCAACTTAGAGAGGTCTATAGGGAAGGAAATGAGAATTAGAATTGTAATGACCCTTTCCGAGACTTTAACTGAAAAAGGACGAAATCACACAAACCCCAATATTATCAAATTCTGATTTTTAGACCAGCAAACTGAAATTTCTGATAGCTGAAAATCTGCAGTCTGATTTTTATAACATCAGTCCAAAAATGAAGGAAAATCACTTGAAACTCATCAAATCATCCAACCAAAATATAGATAGATATTTTGGGATGAATCTAAACCACTTTCCCCCTAGAACATTACAGAGTCCTTGGAGAACTCAACATGGCTCTGCTTTGCGACTGCCCTAATGCTAATGACACATTCCTGTTTGCTTGCGCCGACAGTTCTGGTAGTGGAGTGCTGCAAACTAGGGGCCTCATTGACTGTGGCAACGAATTTCGGGGAATGGGATCCCATCTTTTTGCCAAGGAGAGCTCCTTTGTCGCAGACAGTAGCCATGATTATTCTGTCCCCTCATCTCGGGCTGTTCTGATCTCAATGCCCACTCAGCAAGCTAATACAGGGGATGGTGTATCTTCTCACTCCTCGGTCGATGGGGATTATCTTGCAGGGAAGGTGTACGGTTTTGTTGGGGATGGCATCAATGATCTTAATGTCTGTGGAGGTAGAAAAGCTCCAGATATGCCTCGGTTACTCTCCCTCTCCAGCAATGAACCTCTTGAAGAAGATGCAGGTCTGCTTCAGGTTCTGGTCCGTATGTTGGGTAGGTTTTCCTTGTGCATCTAGCTCCATTGCCTTGCTCAGGGAATGGATCTCAAAACTGCCCTTTCGGAGAAGCTGAACTGTCGAGGAGGCATTTTTGATTTATTTTTTGCAGGAAAAACCCTGAAGAACAAATCCTTGCTCATATCATATGGGATTAAGAGGAATTCCATGATTTTCATGACTGCTCTTTTACAGGGTGGAGCAAAAGAACGAATTCCTACACCTTTTAAAGAGGCTCTCTTTAAAAATGCCACTACCTCGAAATCCCCTACAACTCCTCCCCTTGCCTACATTGTGGAGCAAGCTACTGAATCCCCTACTTTAAATATCAATGATGAAGCATCTCTGGATTATTTGCAAGAATTGAAATCCAAGTCCCTTATTTGCAGATTTAATGGCACTTCGCCATCATCAAATGCTCTGATTCACTGGATTCATTCCACGTAGACGGAAAATTGCCATTACTTCCTTTGTGCTCGAGTCTTCTTCATCGTCTTTTTCAATGATCTAGAAGATTATCAGAAAGTTACAGAAGAGGGTCCTTGGTTCTAGGTAACGGCTGGCCTTTTCACTACCCCATGGTTTCCTTAGTTTTATCCGAATACCTTCTCCATCACATGGGTTCCTGTTTGGGTGAGACTGCCAAATCTCCCCCTTCACTTTTTCTTTGCAATGGAGGAAATAGAAAATCTTCTAGGGAGGTTCATCAAAGAGGACAATAAAAGGATACAAAACGAGTTGCATACTTTTGTGAGGATTTGTGTTGACGTTGACCTTAGCAAGGGATTGCCAGATCGAATGACCCTCAAGATGGGTGATACGACCCATACTTAGATTCTAGACTATGAAAATACGACATTCAGATGTCGGGATTGCAAGAATTTGTGTCACCTTCAAGTAGCTTGTCCTCAACAGAAAACCAAAGGCCCTAGGAAAAAAGGATCTATGTCCAAACGATGGAGCCCACTGGATCTCAAGTACGAAGACGATTCTAAATCAAAAGGTCAAGATGCTGTAGCTTCATTTCCACCAACTGCAACACAGTCAGATACCATACCATCTAAGGAGGTGGGACATCCATTAGTTGATCTTCCATCTTTGGAGAGGCTTTCTCCAGGAATAAAACGGCCCCATGAATCTGACCACTTTGATTCGGATAAGGAGGGTGCCCATCCACCGGATAAGGAATTGTGGATCTCCGCTCCCGGGGACTTAACCGAATATAATCGTCTTATAATAGAGATGATTTCGAAGGAAAAGTGGCAGGTAGTGCGCTCGAAGAAGGGTAAGAAGGTAAAGCTCTAATCTCTGTCTTCCCAGCCTCTCTCTCCCTTCTGCCCAGCTTTGCTTCCTCTTTCCATTTCTGTAGCCCCTTTTGGGCTGCATCTCCTCTCCCTCTCTTTTTTCTTCGTCGGCTGCATCCTTTGTTGAGTCTGCTTCTTCTCTTTCTCTTTGGCTAAATTTTGATGCTGTCACTGATGTTAGCTGCAACTTTTCTTTGTCCTTGCTTCTGTAGCTTTTTCTCTTTCGTTCGTTTTGGGCCTTCTTGTCCTTGTTCCTTTTTCCTATGGGATTTTTCTCTGTTCTGCTTCATTGTTATATTTTTCCTTTTGGGCCTTATGTACAAGAATGCGGGTCCTTTCAAAACCCCCAAATTTTACCCTTTTCCAAAAAATCTAAACCACTTTCCAATATGAAACTTGAATGAAAACACAACTGAAAAATTAAAAGGGAAACTATAGTCGTAATAAATTATTATAAAGTGCAAAAAAATAGAACTTTATAAAAATCACTTATATTAATTTATTAATGACTTAATAAAAATAAAAGTTAAATTATAAAAGACAAGCTAAAGTGAAATTAGAAAAGAAAAAAAAAGGTCACTTTATATTTTTATTGCCCTTAGGGGAAAAATGCGACCCATGTTGGGGATGCGACAAGGCCAAAAAAGAATTAAATGCAGGGAAAAGCATGTGATTGGTGCTTGTGGGTGGCTACTAAGCCAAGTTTTCCTATAAAAGCAAGTTGACTTGGCTTGGAGAGATATCTCTTTTGTTTTATACAAATTCTGATTTTGTCTGAGCTTGACAACTTTGCAAAAATACTTCTAAGGACGAAAACCAATTGAGAGATTATCTCTAGAGGACGAAAACCCTCTTGAGATCTAGAAGGAGAATGAAAACTCTTCTTCCGTGTTGTGATGATTCTCCATTCAGGGGTTTCCATTGAGGATCAAGATTCAAGGAGTTATCTGTGTTTTCCAGTAGTTGTTGAAGATTTATTGTTATCGGCTCGTGAGTGATTTGAAGACCTACAAGGGTTGAATATTGCATGTTTGTTGGGAGTGTTGTTGAAACTTCCATTTCCAGTTTTTGCATTGCTAGGGCATTGATTTCAAGCTAAATTCAAGGAGAGATCAGATTTGAAGTGTTTGATCAATTTTGAGGTGTTTTTGGGCTTTTCCTAAGTGGGTCGGAATTGTATTTCCATTTTTCACTTACAGTTACGGTTAATCTACATTGTTCCAGAATTGCAGATCCGTTTTGGATGTCTTCCCAACATTGAAAAATTCTGATTTTGGGTTCATTGGAAAGCTTATTTTTCAAGCTTCAGTATGAGCTATCATTTGCCCAGAAATTTGGAGTATTTTGCAAGTTATTGAATTTACAAGTTCTGCTGCAGTTTTGCCCTAATAAATTCCAGAAATAATATTTTTTCGAATCTGACCGGAGATCTTATTTTGATTATTTGTTATCTACTTGCAAACAAATTTTCATAATTTTTGGAGGTATTTTGAGGTGGAAAAAACAATTTTTGCTAAATCGCTGGCCTAGGGCGGCAAACTAGGTTTTTCCGGAAATATTCAGTTTGTGGCCTAATTTCATTCTGAATTTCAGTTTGATAGTAATTGAGATTTTTGGCTTTTTGGATTAATCAGATTTGGCCCTAGTGGGAATTGCGGGAAATCCATCTGGGGTAAGAATATGTCCATTTGGGGACATTACAGTGGTATCAGAGTAGTGTATCCTCCCAGCCTGTGAGGAAAAGAAAAGAAAAATCAGATCTAAAGACAAAGAAGATGACCATGGAAGAGCAGGATCAAAGAGCTCCTCCTACAGTTAAGATGAGCTACATGCATGAAGTGATCACAAGAAGGTCACAAGAGAGTTGCAACAATCTATGAGAGAGTCAAAGAGATATGCATCATGTTTTGAGAGATCAAAGAGAAATGCATGAAGCATTGACTGGTTCCATCAGAGACTTGGCAAAGATCCTACAGGGAAATGAATACTGTCTACCAAGCTCTCAAGGAGCAACCAACAATGGTGAAGGAAGCTCTACGGGACCAACTAGTACCTCGTCCAAGCCTTCACACATTTTCAGAGCCAAGTTTCTCCAAAAGGAGGAACAACCAGTTGAGGATGATGACATGGAGATATGGGGAAAAGAGTATGCAACACTCAGTTCCAAGGTAAGAGCTATGTTGACCTTTGAAGATTTTTTGTGAGTTGAAAGATAGTAAAGGCATAAGGAAAAATAGAAGATATCAATAGGAGAAAATGTACCATGCAAAAATTGGAGAGAAATCAGCCCATAGAGTATTCCACCATGCAAAGTGAAGAAGAAGAGGCTTCAAGAAAAAAAGGTATGAATCCTAATGAGCAAAATAATTGTATTAGTGAGGAACAAACACTGATTGTTGGATGCAAAGTTGAAAAAGATGTTTCAGTTCCAAAGGTACATATCAATGAGTCATTGTCATATGGGATGGATTTACCAAGCCATAGTATTGATGGGCATGAAATTGTGAAGAGTGTTGATTCTTGTGTTGTGTCTGAAATCATGAGTCACAATAGGGATGGTGTTGTTTTGGAGGTTTCTAAATCAGCAATAGAAGGTAAACCTTTTGATGATCTTCTTTATAAGGAGGTTAGGAGTAGCAAGGATTTATTTCATCATCTTCATCCTATATCATTACAACAGTTTTATCATGATGGTATTCAGCCTGTTGTGGATAAGAATGCTAAGGATTTGGTACATCAAAGTCAAGTCATCATGAAGACAGAGTGATGAAGACCTTCATGGGCATTATAAGGTATGGGATCCTGGTAATATGTTGCATTTGTCCAAAGTTATCAATTCTGATTTTGAAAACTTTGTGACTAATTTCATAAGGAAAAGAAAGAATTCAGAATTGTCTTTTGAGATTATAAGTGTTGGCAAGCATGGTTTATGCTTAGAAGGCAAAATCCGGGTTGAGTTTTGGAAGGGAACATCATGCTCCAGCTATAAGGGACTTTGGTTACCTATTTATGATCACTTGGCGGGGGGGGCATGAGGTTGAAGGAAAGTCAAGATTACAAACAAATGTTGAGTGAACACTTTTTGATCATTTTCAGCTTGCTGGTCTGTCCATAACAACAGTCATAACGAGAGGTGATAGAGCTTCATTAATGGGGCCCATGACTGATTTTTATATCAGCTACATGGTGGAACCCTTGGAAGGGTTAGTGGGGGCATTTGGTCCTCAAAGTTCTCAAAGAAACAAGGTGCAGTCTGTTGTTAATGAAGAGGAGTTGAATTCAAGGAGCAGTCATGACTTTGGCATCCTAAGGTATGAGAGTGGTTACCATATTTTGAGTTTTTTGATTTCTCCTATACCGCTGCCATATTTCTATCCTATTGGACAACATGCACATGTTTGGATGGTTGCAAATGATTATTCCCTAATCAAGTTCCAAGGTATGTTAGCTAGGACAGCCACATTCTTCCTTCATATTGTTCTTGATTCAGCTAATAAGCATGTGTTGGAGAAGCATGATAAGATAAAGGATGAAGTTTACTATATGGAGTATGTTGAACCATTGATCCAAGTTCATGTCTATGAGCATCAGGAGAGCTATATATTTTGGCAAGAGCTCTCTCATTTAACAGGTACATGATCAAGACTTGTGGAGCACTACAACATGTTCTATCTGTTGCATATGGCACTTGGGTGTAAGAGTTGCAATTGCTTGAGGGCAAGCAATTTGGGGAAGGGAGGATTGTAATATCCCCTTCCCAGTCGAAGACCCTTAGCCCAATTTTGTTTCCCGACGGCTAAGGGGTGATAAAAAGGGAAACTATAGTCTTAATAAATTATTATAAAGTGCATAAAAATAAACTTTATAAAAAACACTTATATTAATTTATTAATGACTTAATAGAAAAAGAAAAGAAAAGATAAAGTGAAATTAGAAAAGAAAAGGGAAAGAGGTCACTTTATGTTTTTATTTCCCTAGGGAAAAATGCGACCCATGTTGGGATGTGACAAGGCCAAAAAAGAATTAAATGCGGGGAAAAGCATGTGATTGGTGCTTGTGGGTGGCTACTAAGCCAAGTTTTCCTATAAAAGCAAGTCGACTTGGCTTGGAGAGATATCTCTTTATTTTATACAAATTTTGATTTTTGTCTGAGCTTGAGAGCTTTGCAAAAATACTTCTAAGGATGAAAACCCTTAGAGATTATCTCTTGAGGACGAAAACCCTCTAGAGATCTAGAAGGAGAACGAAAACTCTTCTTCTATGTTGTGAGGATTCTCCATTCAAGGGTTTCCATTGAAGATAATTATTCAAAGAATTATCTGTGTTTTCTAGTAGTTTTCCAATAGTAGTTGAAGACTTATTGTTGTCGGTTTGTGAGTGGTTTGAAGACCTACAAGGGCTGAATATTGCATGTTTGTTAGGAGTGTTGTTGAAACTTCCATTTCCAGTTTTTGCATTGCTAGGGCATTGATTTCAAGCTAAATTCAAGGAGAGATCAGATCTGAAGTGTTTGATCAGTTTTGAGGTGTTTTTGGGCCTTTCCTAAGTGGGGCAAAATTGTATTTCCAGCTTTCACTTACAACTAGGGTTTATCTACATTGTTCCAGAATTGCAGATCCGTTTTGGATGTCTTCCTACCATTGAAAAATTCTGATTTTGGGTTCATTGGAAAGCTTATTTTTCAAGCTTCAGTATGAGCTATCATTTGCCTAGAAATTTGGAGTATTTTGCAAGTTATTGAATTTACAAGTTCTGCTGCAGTTTTGCCCTAATAAATTCCAGAATTAATATTTTTTCGAATCTGATTGGAGATCCTATTCTGATTATTCATTATCTACTTGCAAACAATTTTTCATAATTTTGGAGGTATTTTGAGGTGGAAAAAGCTATTTTTGCTAAATCGCTGGCCTAGGGCAGCGAACTAGGGTTTTCTGTAAAATATTCAGTTTGTGGCCTAATTTCATTTTGAATTTCAGTTTGATAGTAATTGAGATTTTTGGCTTTTTGGATTAATCAGATTTGGCCCTAGTGGGAATTGCGGGAAATCCATCTGGGGTAAGAATATGTCCATTTGGGGACATTACACCACATTCCACAAATTATGATTGTTTCTAGCCTTATAAAATATGTCAAATCTGATTATAAACGAAAATCTTAATTTCATGCCCTAGAAGGCACCTAAATGCTACCAAACCCTAGTTGCTTGAACTAGGAAGGGCTCATAAATGCTTGCTAACACTTGTAGATATCTTCTTTGATCTTCCAATGCTCAAATCTGTAATAAGGTCTTCAAGATGTCTTCACTTCACCCAAAAATGGAGGGTTTTCGTCCTCCAACCAGCCACAAGAAGGGTTTTCGTCCTCCTTGGAAAAGCCACATAATTGGTTTTTTGCACAAAAGTGGAATGACAATGAGAAAACAACCCAAAAATCAAGTTTAGATAAAATGCGCCAAACTACATAGGTGCTAATTTAGTCTCCTTAAAAAGCCTAATCTTGGCGCCAAAGACCAAATAGGCAAGACCGACCTCCTTTAGGCTTTATTTAATCTTTTATTTTGCCTTAAAAATCCTGCAAGCCAGCTGACCTGTTATGAAAAAAACACTAAATTAAAACATTAAATATTAGAAAAGAAAAATGCAATGAGAATGCAATTTCTTCCCTAGCTCATTTAACTTCCTTGCCACGAAAAGGGAATGGGAAGAAGTTTAGTTTTAGGCTCTCACATCGAAAAATGGGACATTACAATCCTCCCTTCCCAAAATTGCTTGTCCCCAAGCAATTGCAAACTCCACATACACTAAGTGTCATCATATCAAAGTAAAGAAACACGTTGTAGTGCTCCCATAATCGGGATCCCACGCCCATTAAATGAAGGAGCTCCAACCCAAAGAAACTCATATCTTTGCTACCCCTTTCTTCATGGAAGTCTTCATCGTCTTCAACTTCAAAAACAACAATGATATCACTTTTCTTTGCGTGCTTACTTGCACAAAAATCCTTGCAAACTGATGTAGTCTCCATCATAAAGGAAGGAATAGATGCATACTCATCTTTATGAGATATCTCCAAATACAAATTAGATTGTAGAGGCGCTGAAAACATTTTACCACAGTCATAATTCACATGGAATCTTATCCAATTTGAGGCTATCAAATCAGATTTGTTTCCTCCTTTCAGCTGAAACTTTCTTCCTATATGAACTGGTGATGGAATCCTCTTCAAAAATGAAAATTCACTGCTGTTCGTGGCTGCTAATGGCATTCCCCAATCTGATTTTTGCAAATTCAGCCCTATAATCATGACATAATA
Organism: Taxus chinensis; assembly: GCA_019776745.2. Lineage (NCBI taxonomy): Eukaryota > Viridiplantae > Streptophyta > Pinopsida > Cupressales > Taxaceae > Taxus > Taxus chinensis. Next base: position 10,999,851 of record CM034147.1, read on the forward strand.
ACTACCAATCTGAAATCTTATGAAGAAAGACAAATTCATGAGTAATGTAGGGAGTGATAGTTGTCTTACATGGCTGAAAATTTAAGAACAACAGGTCTACGATTGAAATCAGCAGACATCTTGGCCTTTAACTCGAGAGAATCAGCCTTCCCTTGCTCAACACTCCCATGAATTCTAATTTCATCAATTGGCAAGTGAAATCCCAACTTCTTGTGAACTTTGAGGGTAATTTACTCTGAAATTTGGACCTCTTGACCCCCAAGAACAATGTGTGCCTCAGCTGAACTTAAAAGAAGGAAGTCAAAACAAAATTCATACCTCCTCATGGGGCCATGGGCTAACCATATATGAAACTGAAAAGTAGAATCAACTGCAAATTCATCATAATTGCTCCCCCTTTCCCATTTTTCCTTCGGTTCATTTATGGAACCATGGGTTAGCAATATATAGAAAAGAAAATCAGAATTCTTACCAAGCTTAGGATGCCTTAAACATGTCATGCTAGAATTCTCCCCTGCTTCATACAAGCTCATCAAATTCCTTCCCTTCCATAAGCAAAGTGAGGGAAAATCAAAACTAAAATCTTTATCTTCATATTCCTTGAGCTTCAAGGGTTTACCCGGATTCCAAGGATGTAGGCAATGTATGTAACTCTTCATCATACCTCTTCTTCTTTTAATCATCCTTGGGCTGTCATAAAAACCCACCTCATAGGCTTTGTTTGGGAGATGTATAGTGAGGCCTTGGCAAAGAGTCTTTGCCCAAACTTGCTCCTTTGCCTCATTAGCATAGTTACGATCACCCAAGCATGGCAATGAATCAACTTTGGCAATGGTGGTGGGTGCTTCTAGGGCTCGCAAAAGCTGATCCATCATTATTAGTTGCTGCTGCGATGGTTCGTACTTCTTAGTATGGTGGATATTTTCTTCTTCCAATGCATCCTTTTTACCCTTAAGCAAATCTGGTTTCTTTTCATCATTTTGCCACACACACCCATTAAAAGCCAATGACATATCATTAAATATTAAGGGACTTTTACCTTGGGACTCATGCTCCATGATTTCTCTTTACTCTCTAGGCTCATGCATCAAGCTTTCATCTTTTGGCTCTTTATTGATTGCTGTTATAAACAGACCAACAAGCTGACTGTTATTACATCTCCTTGAGAAATGGGTTTCAACCATCCCTTTCACTTCCCCTACTTGTTCATCACCTTCCCTTTCAATCCTGGATTCAACACACGCTGAAATATTATCAGTATTAGCCAAACAATGATCAATAATTACCTCGTACTGTTGAGTCTTCAGAACAATTATGGAAATAAGGGCCAATTTTTCATCCTTCATGGTTCCATTTCTCTCAACATGCAGATACGATTTTTCACCGGCATGTGTGACTATTGAAGCCTAAAAAGTCGTCATGTGGATTTGAGAACCTTCTACCTTCAAGCCCTTCTTTATGCACAACGTCCACACTCTTGAGTGTGGTGTCCTTATGGAGGGTGGACCCCTTGATGCTAGGGGTTTTGACCCCGGGCCATTTCCGTCTCTTTCTATTTCCAACTTCACAAACTGTGCAAAAGGGAGGGCATCTCAGATCTTCTCCGGAAGGGCTCTATACTCTTCATACCATGTACTGATGTTGCTCACTTTGGATGGTTGAAAATTAAGGACTTCATTTGAAGAGATCCTTCCACCATTGGAACCTTGAATGGTATGGATCAGTCGGGCCATTGTGTTGGCCAATCTTTCTTGCCCCGCAATAAGCTTATTGAACTTGGCTTCTTGAGGATCTTGGTTGTCCATATTATCCTCCTCTCTTGACTGGTCCATTTTCCTTCTTCTTTGATAGTATAGAAAACCCTTGTTGCCCTTTTTCATGAAAACCCTAGGTTGGGAAGATCGTAGCTCTGATACCACTGTAATGTCCTGTTTCGGGACTTTAACTGAAAAATGAGGAAATCACACAAACCCCAATATTATCAAATTCTGATTTTTAGACCTGCAAACTGAAATTTATGACAGCTGAATATCAATATTCTGATTTTTATAACTGGGGTCCAAAAATGAAGGAAAATCACTTGAAACTCATCGAATCATCCAACGAAAATATAGATAGATATTTTGGGATGGATATAAACCACCTTCCAATATGAAACTTGAATGAAAACACAACTGGAAAATTAATTAATTGCAGTACAAGTACAACTCAGAAATTATGAAACGAAGGGTTTCCAAACCCCAAATTCCAGAAATTATGGTTGTTTCCAGCCTTATAAAAAATGTCAAATCTGGTTATGAAAGAAAATCTAATTTTCGTGCCCTAGAAGGCACCTAAATGCTACCAAATCCTAGTCGCTCCAACTAGGAAGGGCTCATAAATGCTTGCTAACACTTGTAGATATCTTCTTTGATCTTCTAATGCTCAAATCTGCAAAAAAGTCTTCAAGATGTCTTCACTTCACCCAAAAATGGAGGGTTTTGTCCTCCAACCAGCCACAAGAAGGGTTTCCGTCCTCCTTGGAAAAGCCACACAATTGGATTTTCACCCAAAAGTTGAATGACAATGAGCAAACAACCCAAAGCTAAAGTTTAGATAAAATGCGCCAAATTAGATAGGTGCAAATGAAGTCATTAGTTTCCTTAAATAGCGCAATCTTCGCTCCAAAGACCAAATAGGCAAGACCGACCTCCTTTGGGCTTTATTTAATCTTTTATTTTGCCTTAAAACTCCTCTAAGCCAGCCGACCTGCTATAATGAAGAAAAAACTAAAGAAAAATATTAAAAGTTAGAAAAGAAAAATGTAATGAAAATGCAATTCCTTCCCTAGCTCATTCAACTTCCTTGCCACAGAAAGGGAATGGCAAGAAGTTCATTTTTAGGCTCTCATATCGAAAAAGGGGACATTACAAGAATCCAATGAAATGAGTCCCAACGAATAGGTTTGATGAAATACTCATGTACAATGCAAAACCTATTGAAAGAAGAATATAGATACCCAAGAGATATCACCACCCCCTTTTCATCCCCCGCCACGCCACGAAGGAGAGAATGGAGGAGGAAGAGAGAAACACACAACAAAATAGATATAGAGAACTTCTTGAATATCTCAAGGTAAACAAAAGGCTAGAACCCTCTATCTTTCATGAAGATCAAAATACAAACAACAAAGAACAAGGATCAACTTGAAGCACAAAGTCTTCACCACTCTCGAATGATATGGAGATGCGCAAAGTCCACCTACATAGATGTGCAATACAAAGCCCGCAGCATCAATGTTTCACACACAACAAAGGAGGATGGGGAATTCCATAACATTATCCAATTGTGAACAACAAAGCACAATTTCATAATTGGAGAATAAAACACCACAAAATGGTTCTCATCCACTTGTTTGCATTCCTTTATTCATAGAATTGGGAGAAATATGTAAACACAAAGTGTAGCTGTTTATCCCAGAATTCAGAGAAAAAGAGAGGGAGAGAGATCCCGTTTCACATTTTCTTTCCAACCTTATATAGGCATTTTATTCAAGTAGTAGTTAATTAACTACTTTCTAACCCAAATCTTTACTTTGACTCAAATTGACATAACTTGAGTTTACATCATAACTTGTGCAATTACAATATTTCAATTAATTTGATGAACAAATTAATTAAAAACACTTTCACATTTTTTTATTCTCTCAGCTGGTTGTTCGACTCACTGAGCATGTGAACATCTTTCTATCTACATTAGATTTGAGCCAACTCACGACTTGGCACTTTTGAGATGGCTGACAAGATTCTTTGAACTTGTGACTTCTCTCATCGATTACTCTTTGATTCATCTAGCTGGCTGATGCCTTAGTTTGATGCATCCCAACCTTTCACTTCGATGCATTGATCTCAAGCTCCTCTTGGCTCCATTATGAAGTTCTTCAACTTATCTTGCTTTCCTTGCACTCTATGGGCTAATTTACTTCATGCAAAGTCTTCCGACTAGACTCCTTGAGGTGACTCATGTCTAATCTCTTCTTGTCACACACTTATATTAGCTCCATCTCATCTCCTTCTTGACGTGATAAACCTTGTCATCCTCATCATCAAATCGATGCTCATAGCTTACAAAGTAAGGGTGGTAGTTTTTTTGTAAAAATGGGAGATGCATATCAATATAAATCAAAGCATAAATTATTGTTATAACCTACCAGCATTACATACACAAGCCTTTATGGCATTATAGACTTGATCAAAGCCTAGTTGTAGCTTGTGGGCTGACACAAAACAAAAGCCTCAATGTGCTCGGCAACGCTCATTGCTATCTCACGAAACTCACATAATGGTGGAACTAATTTGGAAATTCTTCGCGGGCATGATAAGCGTGACTTGGGCGATTCTCAATGCATCATCTTCACCACTTTCACATTTTTTGCCTAAAATAGATCACCTTGTTTGCCTTCCACTTGATTGGTGTAGAAGAACTCGACATGTATCTATCATGACTTGATGCATTCAAGATCTGGAAGTACTAGGTTTACGCCTGTCAATTGTGTTTGACTTTATAGACCGGTGTGGAGCTCCTACCTTGGCGACACCTTGTCGGGCATACATAGACTCATCTGTGTGAGCTACGTCAGCTGAGAAACACATTCAAAACTATGCAATTTCTTTGGCTTGATCACGTTATTGCCCAAGTCGTAAAACCAAGGAACTAAGGGAACAGTTCCTTGAGTTCCTCGCAGGAGAAATAACATGCATATCGAGACCCGCCCAAACATACCACTCAAAATAGCCTTATCCACAACCAAGAGCATTCGAAAGAGCACCCTTAACAATGGAGGTCTAGGAGAACATATTCATCATAGGGATCATGTTAAACATGTTTCGGTTTATTCTTCACAAAATATGGTCGAAATGAGTGCCGAAGCTCTCTGACAACAAATCCTCTAGATCTAGTCAAGCTTTTGAAGGTGATTTGGGCCAAATGACTTCGCAAGCTTGTTTGAGACCAAAACAAGGCCGAAGGAGATCACCTTTTATCCATAATGTGTTTATACTCAAAATTTGTTTCTCGAGTGATTTTGACATGATGGGATAAAAAATTGGGAAGTTTTAGATTGTTTGATTTTGCATGACAACAAGACAACTTGAAATATTTTTTTTGCAAGAAAGATCTTCCTTGGTAGACTATGAACCAACCTCACAAGATATGATATATGAGTATCTCTTAATAATGAAGTGTTAAAGCTTACCTTTTATAACTAAGTCACTATTAGTTATGTATTAACTAATGTTCAGATGTAACCGCCTGAACCATTTTGTAACTATCTCTTGCATAATAAAATGACGAACACACAATCTACGATGTGTGCATTTTGGTTTCTATTTGTTTTTTCTTTGTTCACATCATCTAACATTGGTATCAAAGTCATTAGTGCTCGGTAGGGTTTTAAACTGCAAGGAGAAGGCTATGAAGGAGGAAGCCGTGAGGAGATATTTTGAGGGCAAAAGTTGTTTGTGAGTTTTGAAGTAAAATTTGTAATTTTTAGCTTTTTGGAGGTTGTCCTGACGTTTTCGAAAGACATCATCACCTATTTCAATCGTGGTTAGTCTAAAAAACCAAATATGTGAGTAGAGCCGATAGGGCAAAATCGTGAGTCAAAACAAAGTTGCAAGGGAGGAATTTGATGGGAAATACAATCTCTTGGGCAATAAAACATTTGCAAACACAATAATACATTTCTTTGAAGGGCGTAAGGCATGGAATGGTGAGAAAACACAAGATTTAGGTCACAAAAATAAGAAGTTATTTTCAAAGGATTTTTGAGGGTTCATACAATTAGTGCATGAAAATATGACATTGTCAAGACAAAATGTGACAACAATAGAGAAACATGATTCAGGGCATGTTTTTGTAGAAAACACAATCTAGAATCACAAGGGGAAAATGCAATTTATGAAGGTATTGAGGGAAAATTAAAGAAAATATAGTCATAAAATTCTATATTTGCAATTTTACGTGGGTCATTCACTGCTAGGGCACAAAGTGGCAATTTTTAGTCACAACTAGTTGTTTAGGGCACAAACTATATAGGGCATGGGTAAAATCTGACGTAGTATTTGATTTCTTTTGTAAGGCTTTAAACTTCCAATAGAATTGTCATTATTTTTGTAGTTGTTTCTGGTGTATGATTTCCGACTAAAAACCAGGTTTTACTGTTGCATTTATTTCCGTCCCTGAAGTCAGGAAATTAGAATATTGTAATATGCCCTTCTTAGTCGAAGACCCTTAGCCCAATTTTGTTTCCCGATGGCTAAGGGGTGATAAAAAGAGAAACTTATCTTAATGAATTAATTATAAAAGTGCAATATAAAATATTATTATAAGCACTTTATATTAATTTATTAATGATAAAATCAAAATTAAAAAAAAGAAAATATAAAGTGAAAGTAAAAATAAAATAAAAGGGAAAGTCACTTTATAATTGTTATTTCCCTTAGGAGAAAATGCGACCCATGTTGGAGAGGGGACAAAGCAAAAAAATAATTACATGCAAACAATGGAAGATGATTGGTAGTTGTGGGTGGCTACTAAGCCAAATTTCATTATAAAAGCAAGTCGACTTGCTTGTGAGAGGCATCACTTTCATTTTATACAATTTTGAATTTTGTTTGAGTTTGAGGGCTTTACAAAATAATTTCTAAGGACGAAAACCCTTAGAGATAATCTCTTGAGGACGAAAACCCTCTAAGTGATTTGGAAGAGGAACGGAAATTCTTCTTCTAGTTGAGAGGATTCTCCATACAGGGGTTTCCATGTCGGATCAATGATTTATTTGTGTTTTCCATTGAAGATCAAACTTCTATTTGTGTTTTCTAGTAGTGTTTGAGGGCTTTCCAAGAGGGGCGAATGGTTGTTTTTGATTTTGGGTATAACCAGGGTTTCATCTACACATTTCCAGATTTTTGATCCTATTTTAAGTGCCTTCCACACAACGAAAATTTTTGATTTTGGTATTGATGGAAAACTTGTGATTTTATCTTCAATTTGAGCTATCATTTGTCAAAAATTGTTGGATATTTTCCGAGTTATGAATTTATGAAGTTTCAGGTGTTTTACTGCAATTAAAAATCAAATCTTTAGTATTTTGCAAAAATATAAGTATTTTCAAATTTGATAGTTCAAGGGATAACTACAAATTTTATTTCATAATTTTTGAAGGTGTTTTGAGGCTATTTTACACCCCTAGGAAAATCTCCTAGGGTTTTGGCAAGGAATTTTGGGTTGTTTGCACTACTGTCATAAAAACAATAATTTCCAACTTGCATTTTATTTGGGATTTGCCTTAAATCCATCTGAGGTTAGAATATGTCCATTTGGGGACATTACAAATATAGACCGTCACTTTCATTTTGTTGCATTAATTTGTGGGTCATAAATTAAAATTGGTGTGGAAAATGGAAAACATTCAAAACCTCATTCTATCGGAGGCACAAAAGTTGATGGGTCAAAACTATAATGTTTGGAGTCATAAGATGTTGACTATTGTCGAATATGGAATCTATAATAAATTAATACTTGGCAGGGAAAGAAGGCCAATTATAGTCATTGTTGAAAGTGGTGAAGAATTCATAGATAAATAATAAGTATTTTAAAGAAGCCCAGACTTTGAAGACATGAAGGGATCTAGTATAGATGAAGGTCAACATGAATGGTTGTCAAGTTAGTTTGGGAGTTTGTGGATCTTGGGAATTATACCCTTGCGAGGGTCATGAAACAACTTGATGGAGCATTGTGGTTATAGGTATATATGGATGATTGTCCAATAATATGGGAGGTTTGTAATTCCGGAGTTTGGGGAGGTGGAATCCGGGAACTGTTGGTCGTTCAAACGTGCACCCGCATCTCGGATCTGGGAGAACCAAGCTGTTTGAGACAACAATAGAACTGTCTCCAAGTTGTGGGACCTTGCGCGCTTGAGACGGATCTCCGGAGAAGGCTGGTTCCTCTACCTACCTCTAACGCTGCTGCAACTCCTAATCCTGAAAGCAAATCCTAGACTAAACATGCCAAGGGACCAGGGATAAAAGGATATGCAGAAGGGGAATTTCTAAGCTAAGGCAATAATGCCAGGGAAAGGGTCGATCACTCTCCACGAGTGGCGAAGGAAAAAGAGAGGGTGCGGGAGAAGAGGGAGATGATGTGCGCCACAGATCAATATGCGGGCTCGGTCTTCCAGCGCGTGCAACACATGAACATGGGGATTGCAAGCGGGAATACACACATCACGCCAAAAAACGCAAATAGAGAGGCGAGATGCAATGGGAACGAGAAAGGGAAGACAAGAGTTCCACAAAACACGATTTTATTGCTTAAGGGACGCACAATCATTTACATTCACAACAAGAGGTGAGAATACATTACAAAGACCATGCCAAGGTTTGAAACCCATGGGAAGTCGACCACCATTTTGGCATGGTGCCGTTATAACAGATAGGGATCCTTTTTACAAAGTAGAAGTTTGCTATTTATAGAAGGAGAGAAAAGAAGAAAAGGAGGGAAACTTGGATTCAAATCTACAACCACCAACAAGTGATAATTGCTTGCGAATCTGCCTCTAAGGTTGTCGGATGTGCTTCCCCATGTCTGTTTGGCGTGTGGAAGAAGGAAGAAAGCAAGATCTGATTTAAATTTGGTTGTTGGGGTTGATTAAATGTGTGCATCGATGACAAGAATGACGTTTCGTTGTTTTCTGCCTGCCAAATCCCGCCTAAATCTAATTTTGAAAAGTCCATAATGTAGCTTGTGTCAGCAGCTCTCTAACAAGCCCAGATGTGTGCCGATCTGAGCACTGCAGCAGAAGTTATGGTTGTCAGAAGTCTACAGGTCGCTCTAACATGCATTGACACATGGCACACACTGATTGATTGAGGAAATCGGTCAACTGTTCATCTGTTTTGTCTTTTCTGACATGTTTCATGCACCAATTGGTTGTTTAGATTTAGTGCCTTGGTGGCGCACTTTGATAGGTTGCATGCAACACACTCAAGTTTGACATATGACGTGGCACAGTGACTGACGCAAAAGATGCAAGGCATGGAAGTGAGAGGTGTGGAGGTGCAGAAGACGGGCGCACAAAGGTGGCCTGTGTGGGAGAAATGGACGCACACCTGCTGGAGACAAGTATGCAAGCAGTGCGCTCGAAGTGAACCAAGAAGGGAAGAAGTGCAAGGCGCGCAAGCGCGAAGACATGCAAGGGACTTAGCCGAATTGGAAGGCAAGTCAGCAGGGGCGTGCACAAAGAGTGTGCGATAGATTGGGAATGAAAGCGAGTGTGCAGAAGGAGATAGCAGAATGCAGAGGGAGAAGCAGGAAGGTGCGTAAGGGTGCGCATAGGAACTTCAGCCAAGCAAATTGTGCCAAGGGGTCAAGCTTGAGTGCGCACAACCTGAAAAGTGAAACATCAGAGTCAGGATAAAATATAAGTTATCCAAATAACTAGGAGAATTATTTGGATAACAGGAACTCAGAAGTTTAGCTTGGGAGCTACACCTTTACAAAGGTTATGAGGTAGCTTGATGGAGTTCTACCTAGTCCAAGAACTATTTTCAAAGAAAAAAGTTTTGAATAATTTATGGATCTATTTGGTTAATCTTTTTCATTTTTAGTTAGTGTGTCAGTATATTTTGCTTATAGTATAGTAAGCCTTAAGAGTTGGAATTAAAATATAAGGCTTTTTATAATTAAGTCACTATTATTTATGTATTGACTAATGTTCTGTTGTAACCTCCACAACCATTTTGTAACCAACTCTTGCATGGTAAAATGACAGACACATAATCTACAATGTGTGCATTCCAATTTCTCTTCATTCTTTGTGTTTTCACATCTTCTAACATTACAAAGCTTATTAAAATGAGAATATTCTTTGAAAATATTTCTTCCTTCATCTTCATATTCATGTCTTGTTTTTTGAAGGGGGTGATTTTCTGTTGTTTTCCTAAGTAGATAGGTGTTGGGGTCATGTTATGAAGTTCTTTTATTCATATGTGGTCATATTCTAATGTTTTTATCTCTTTTCTAGCCAAGGAAACTTGTCATAAAGGTCAATTCAAAGCTCTTTGAAGTCGTTAACTTAAGGTCTTGATGACTCCCTCTTCTACCACATAATTGGGAGTTTGTTTTTGTCCTTTTGCTCATCATGGTGTAGGCCATTGTTTTTTCTAGTGCTGCCTCGTTGTCCTCTATTTCTTCCTTTGCCTCTATCATTTCCTTCCTTCTTGGACGAGGAAACCTTATTCGAAGAATTGCCTAATTGATGAGCATAGCAAATACTCTTTCCTATGGTTTCAATCTTTCTTCTAAGTACTCTTCCTATGGTTTCAATTTTTCTATTTGTAGATGAGAGTATTTTCAACCTGCCCTGACCATTCTAATCAGGTGTGCTACTTAGTTAGTGTTGTACCAACTATTGATAAAGATTGAATACATATTGTTGTTAATGGGAGATGAATTGGTTTCTTATTACTTTAATAGGTTTCAATTTCTATATACCTCCAGACCGATATACCAAACCTCTCGATATGCACGCCCTTCCTATTATTCATTGGTATGTGGAAGAAGCTCGTCCTTTCAATATACCCGTTGGTACGTGAAAGATATTTTAAAACATGTTAGAGCAGAGTGGTACATGGCATTTAGGCAACATGTGAAAATGATTTGTCCTATTAATGGCACCTACTTAGAAAGAATTCCTTATATAGACATAACTTCCCTATATACTCGGAATTTCTTATTATCAAGATTTATGTCTAATGATAGAGATGAATACGTAACGGAGGGAAATGAAAAAATGATTTTTTTGGTCTCATTATTATTCCTTGCCGATTTATAAGGTCAAAACCTCAAATGCCGTTGTTGCAGATATTTTAGGTGTTGGGTGCAGTAGTTCAAGTGTGATGACTTGTAAGTATGAATTAGAGGCACCACATATACTGAACATTGCGATTGGTTTCAGGTTTACAAAATTTGTTTTGATTTTTGAGTTTTGATTGCACCACTGACTTATTTTTCACTATTTTAAAAAATTCATGAAAATATTTCCTTTTTGAAATATCCTTCAAAACAAATATTTTTGCCTTTTCCAAAAAGCATTTACTCTACTTTTAATAAAAAAATAACTATTTCAAATAATTATTTTCAAAATTTGAATAAAAATGAAATGTATTATATTCTGTTTTTCGACTCCTTTGTGTACTTGCCTGCTTGCTTTGAGAGGACTTAGCATAGAAGTCCAGGAGAGGAGCTTGCTTTGAATGGAGGCAGTCCCATAGAAGCTCAACCCACACACTTCTAGTGCTTTGAATATAAAAATGCAAAGCAAACTTCTAATGCTGTGTTGGTGTTGAAGGCCTGTGAAAGGGCAATGCGTGATAGGCCGTGTATGGAGGATGGACAGTCGGCTGTGCAGTGTCGGTAAGAAGGGAGGTTGACAGCAGGTTCATGGTGTATAACAACACACAATTCTAATGCTTGATAAAAATTTCAATTCCAAGCAATAAACAAATCTGAAGCTTCAGTAAAAAAAAATGAACTCTTCTTGTAGCAGCACGTAATCAAACTTCCAACCACTTCAAAGATCAAGCCGGAGAGTGCAGCAAAATAAAGGTACAATGAATAAATGATACAAACTTCTATTGCTGAGGCAACATTATGTGGCCTGCAAGCAGAGAGACAATAGCAAACAAAAACAAATTTGGTGGAAAACCTAGATGAATGGTGCAAAAAATGTTGTCAAAATGAAAAATAGCCTGAGCTCTAATACCAATGTTAGGTCAGGAATCTGGACTGCAGAATAAATTTGAAAACTGTACATGTGCAAACCCAAAATTCTATTCATGAAAATGAGATGCAAGTACATATAATGTATGACCTTTCAGTTCATCTCTAGGATGGTTGTTCAGTTGATCTTAAGGATGGTTATTGAATTTTTATGAAAAGACAAATATTACTATAACCCAGGAATATGTACAAAAGATTACAATGACACCCTCATGGTTGAGAAACAAAAGATGATTGCAATAATTGGTGACTTGTGTTAGACTATTTTTAGAACTGAATGCTCTCTGTTTTAGGATCTCATCTTTCTCTAGTTATCATTTATAAGTTGCATTTTCCCACAAAGGAGGGGCCTTCGCTTTAGGCATCCTATTGAAGGAGAAATTACATAGTTAGATGGGTTGTATAACTAGTATCTTCAAAATGTTGTTTTTGTCATATTGAAGGAGAGATCACATTACACCTTCTGCTGATTCACCCTTTGAGCTTCCATTATACATGCTAAAAGAAAAAGTTTGTTTGTTTTGTTTTCTTAATTATCTGTTCGTGATTTTCTAGGCAATATTCTTTTGTTTATTATTATTTAGTAGAATAATGTGCATATACTATTTTGTACGGTTTGGTTCCATAATTAACCTGAACCCTTGTGAATACGTATCCAATGATTTTCTAGTTTGAGTGGCGTGCAACATTGTCTGCTATTACTGATTTGAAATATGGTTGAATAAATCTAGACAGATACCTTTTTAGGGTAATTTTTGCTCCTACACTAATTTATTTCCAAGGTATTTGCGATTTAAGTTTTATTTACTTCTCATATTGAAGTTGGTAATACATCTACATTTTTTTTTTTTTTGATTGCTGATATAAATTTGCAGGCCATTTATTATATTGAAAGGGGCGATTCAGTTTTTGTGGCTGCCCATACATCGGCTGGGAAAACAGTTGTTGCAGAATATGCTTTTGCATTGGCTGCCAAAGTATGGTTCTGTCGAAGTCCCATCTATAAATGCTTAATCATCATGCTTTATACGGTGATTTTATAAGACTATTAATTTGCTGTTTGAAATGTGAATTATGCTTTTTCTCTGGCTTTTTGGATAATCAAACATGGTATCTTGTAGCTTATGATCATTGAAAGGTTTTTCTGGTTTTCCAATTAATTTTGAGATGTAGAAAGATATTTAGCACAGTTATGAGACTTGTGAAGTCTCCCTTTCTCACTTCTTCGAGCCTTTATCAAGTAATGCCATCAAAGATTTTTCACTGAGCATATTATTTCTGTTGTTTTCCTCCATTTTTTATAGAGAGATTGTGTAATGTCCCTTTCTAGGATTGAAACTGAAAAAAGAGGAAATCACACAAACCCCAAATGATTAAACTCAAATTTTAGATGAGCCAACTAGTTTTTTATGACAGCTGTAAATCAACAATCTGATTTTTATAACAGCAACTTGTAATTAGTGAGAAATCACCCAAATATCACCAAAGAACTCATCAACAACATAGGAAAACACTTTTATAAGATTCTAAGCCACTTTTCACCATGAAACTTTGTAATGTCCCCAAATGGGACACTTGGACCCCAAGTTGGGTTTTCAATCAATTACAACACCCAAAACAGATTTGACAAGGAGAAAACAATTATTTGTAATGCACCCCAGAATTATTTCTGTGAATTGCGACTAGGGTTATATGAGATACCTTCATAAATCAGCCATTAAACTAACCCTTTCCATTCAAGACTGAAATGCAGATTTTTTCAAAGCCAAAATCTGAGAGAATATGCTGATTTAAGTTGCAAAAAGAGACCTGGAATATTCCTTATAAAAAATGCGTCTGGGTTTATAATAAAAGTTCAACAAAACTTCAATGCATTTTATATCTTTTTCACCTTAAACTGATCTCTGACTTTTACCAGTCACAAATGGGTAAAATACTGATTTTTTTAGCAGCAATAACTCTTCTGAAAATAAGGCAAGAGAAAACACCCAAACTAATCATCAAAACTTCAGATTTTTAATTAATAGAAATTGCAGATCTGATCTGTGCAAACAGCAGTGAAATGGGGGTTCGAAACCCAACAAAATTGCTCCAGAAAAACAGAATAAAATATCTGAAAATGAGCTTCGATCAGCAGAGGTCCAAACTGATTTTAATATCCTTTAATCACTTGCAAAAACAGCCACAACTAGGTCTCTCCAACAGGCATAAAAATAGTGATTCAACAATCAGATTTGTCTCGAGTCTCCCATACAAAATATGAGTCTAAAGGAGAGTTTTTGTTCTCCCCCAACTCCTTTTTCTGAGGGTTTTCATCCCTAGAATTTTCCAGCAGTGTGCAAAATCAGCTTCCAAGCAAAAATTAGAAAGTAGAATGATCATAGCGTGCCCTCCTACAAGTCGACCTCTCCTTTTTAAAGAAGAAATGACCCAAAATGACCTTTTTCTTAACCAATCAGCTTCTAATGCTTCCTTTCCCTCCAATTCTCCTTTCTAGGCCAAGTTGTATTTCTCATAGGAAGGATACAAAATTAATATGGCCTTTTTATCATTCTAAGTTCTATTTACCCTCCTCAAGGCAAGTCGCCATTCTCCCTAGGATGAATTCAAAACATGTTTAGACCTTTTTTAACACAAATATTTGCCCCAAGGCTAGTCGCACTTACTCTAGAAATTACAATTTTTTATAAGTGCTTTCCTCTAATCATTTTATAGTTAAGTCAAATAAATTAATATAAGTGCCTAATAATTTAATTTTTTTCCTTTGGGCACTTTATACTAATTTATTGGGACTTAAGTCACCTTTGTGTTTATCCTTTAGCTGTCAGATAGACCAAATAGGTTAGAAGTCTTCGATACTAATATTTTAGAAAGAGGAACATTTCAAACTTGATCAAAACTCAATTGGAAAATTGATTTAGAGCAATAGAGGTACAACCAAATGAATTGATCAAAATGAAGGTCTCCAAACCCCAATAATTACAAAAGATGATAGATTCCAACCCTATAAATTATGCCAAGTTTGAATATCAAAAAATAAATGAGTTATGTTCCCTAGAAAACACCAAATCATACTCAAACCCTAGTCATTCCCTAGGAGAGGGTCTCCAAAATATTCTAAAGCTCTTTGTAGGTCTTCTTCTTGATGCCCTAGATCCAAATCAGCAAGAGAGTCTTCAATAAATGCCTTAAATTCGCCAATATAAAGAGTTTTCGTTTTCCACTATTTCACAAGGTAGTGTTTTGTCCTTCTTGGATGCCACACAAGAGGGTTTTTGTCCTTAAGTGGAAATATTTTGAGCAATCAGCCCAAAAACCAAAATAGTAAGCGTATATGCGCCAAAGATGATGTACAAATGAGCGTATGAGATTTCTCTTATACTTTTTAGTTGGCGCCAAGAGTTATAAGAGTGTAGACTGACCTCTTAAGTGCGCTTTATATTCTATTTCCATGTTGGAAACTCTTCACTTGGACGTCCTCTTAAGGAGCTTACTTTTTCTTTTAATTTCATGTTGGGAGCACTATAACCTAACCGACTTGCCTTGAAGGGAAACACACACAATAAAAAACATAAATATGAATTAAGAAATTGAAATATAGCTCAAGTTCTTTTCTTGTTCAACTTCTTGCCCACGAAAAGGAAGATGAGCAAGAAGTCTTCAATTTATGTTATTTTGAAAAATGGGAGATTACAATCCTCCTTTCCAAAATTTGCTTTTCCTCAAGCAAAATGTAAGCTCCTGGATCCCAATTATTTCTACGTGGCTCGTTTTTTTATGTACCTGCACATGAAGGAAACATATCTAAGTAAACAAGAGTGTTTAACACTTTTACAATCTCTTCATCATGCCGTAGGGACATGATAGCTAGCTCCCTTCCTTTGATTGTCATCTTCTCACAATTTCCATCCAACTGATGGATTCTCCAAACTTCGGTAATGCTGTCCCATAAACAACTGTAACCTTGCATTTTTCTCGCAGAAATCAGAATGTTAGTGGTTGGAAACCACCTTAAATCAGCCACAAATATGCCAAGGTTAGTAGTAGTTTGGAATTTCTTCGACCATATAATTGGAGGCTCTTTCCTTTGTGTCTCAAAGTAGGAAGGTGGCTTGAAAAGTTGTGAACATCAGTTGAATGAGGGTACAACAGCTATAATTATGACCTCTCTTCAAAATCTTTCACGCTATTACTGACATGTGGACTGAAAACACCCAAACATCAATGGAATAAGTCCCAACAATGCCCAAGAACAACCATTTACTAAATCCAATGATTGAATCTCCTTGTATGACATCAAATATAAAAATATCCCATGGTTTACCCACTTCCCATAGCAATCATCTCGCTGCCTCGGTTATGGTGACTATCCTACCATCACTGTTTTCCCAATGAGCTGATATATGTAAAAGAGAACAATACGGAAATTCCCCTTGCTTGGCTACCATGAATCCCTCCTTCAACATTCCTTGAATTCTCCTTTCTTTGTCTTCAATCCAAAATTCTAATCTTTTTCTTTGGCAATTGAGAGTGAGTTCCCCCCAAAACTGAATCCATTGCATTTTAAGAACAAATTCTATCTCAGCTGAAACAAGAAATTCAATGCAAAGTTCATACCTATCCATGAGAAAAATGAGAGCTGTCCCCTTGGTTATAGTGATCATGGAGCCTTTGTAACGAACCATACTCAGCCCCATCCTTCTTGCAAATTTCCCTTCAATGAAATTATGAATGGTACCATGAGTTGCAAGCATGGTGGCTTCTTGGCCACGAAGAAGACCCTTCACCATGATTGGTTTATAAGTATGTATGTCATACACCAAAATAAGAATGCAGCCCCTCTTATTCTCCTTACCCTTTTCCCAAGCATGGAATCATGGGTTAGCCCCTCATCAATAAAAAAATCAGAATTGTGATCCTTCTTTAGATGATCCTAATGTAACAATGACTTAGCAAAAGAGGGTTGCAAGGAGTATCTATTAGGAATAGAGCTACTAGGCTTACCAACTTGTATGTATACCAATTAGACCTGGTGGTGGCTGATTTGAATAATGACAACAACACTAAGTCTGAAATTCTGAGCTATATTTCTGTTGGCTAGATTTTCTGCACAGCTGAAAACCTAGGCAGTCGTGAGATAAATCTCCCTCATTTACCGGTGAGGCTCCCGTGTAAGATTTTGTCAATTATATTTCCTAATATCTATCTGTTGGTTTTACTTTAATTGCGTAGCTCATGAACCATAACTAGGCAATTTTGCAGCAAGTAAGCAGCTATAAGCAATATGTGTAGGAAATGGAAATAATTAAATACGAGAAGAAAGGAAAGGAGATGTGCAACCTAACCAATAGTTGACAGAGTTGATCACATGCACATAGACGAAACAAATAGATCTTGAAATGCAGAATTTGAAGCAAAGGAAAGTTTCCGATCTAGATCTAAGACAACACAAAGTTTATGCAGAGATCTAAAAAGAAATAAGAAACAAATGCACCGTTGACACAAAGTTCTCTGGAAATCTGCCTCTTTATTCCTCCGCTTTCAGAAAGCTATGAAGGATTTCAACTCAAAGTTTGGAACACAAGAATGCTGATTACAAATTCTAATCCTTTAACCCCTAGGATCTTCCTCTTCTTAGTGTGTAGAGGGGAAATTACAAATGGGAAACTACAACTGAACTTGAACATGAAGAAGTAGTAAAGGGAACATGTTGTAGTCATCTTCTTAGAATTCATCTCTTAGTAACATGCATCAAGAGTTTAAGCCAAAATTGTGCACATTTGTCACCTATCTTAAAGAATCTTTCCAAATAACTTAAAGTAATGGTTTTTAAACCAATAACTTTAATCTTACAATTTCATCTGGGAACATAAGAAATAAGAGAAGAAAGAGGACAAGAAAGAAGATCTGCCAGCTGTAACACCTACACTTTCTTTTTGTTCTGATATTGAATATACTTGTCAAACATGTAATTCAACATTTTCCCATCTGTTTTAACAATGACCTCTCTCTCGGTCCTGAACTATAGCAACCCTCTGGACAAAGCAGCAGTGTTAGCCTTTACCTTCTTTAAACCAGGCCCATACCCCTCAACATTTGCCTGAAGCTTTATGAGTCTGCCAATTGAATCTATCGTGAAAGGTATGACGGCTTCATCAATTTCTTTCTGCACAACCAGAATAAATTCCTCATGGGAAGCAGGTAATTCGTCTGGAATGCTCTCCGACACTTCTCCCATCTCATTTTCCAGCAACTGCATCATTTTTAGCATAAGCTTGGGGATCTCTACGCGGAAGGAAACTGAAATTTCTAACTGCTTCCCCCTTTCTATCAATCCACCAGGTACAATTTGCTTTCCAATTAGCACATCCTCTGGTAACGAATGTATATTAACTAAAGTATCCAAATGACTTTCAACAACTATGTTCTCATCTTCTATCTGTGTCATTAGTTCCTTTAGCTGAGATACTGCCCTGTGCATATTCTCCAATTCAACTGGTATTCTTTCGAACTGTTCTGAAGCTTGGTGAATGATTTGCTCTTTCCATTGAGCAATAGCTTTGACTTGGTCCCCTGCATCTTCCACCTCTTTAATCAGATGATTACTCACCTGCTCATGTGCTAGAATGGGCTGAGAGGAAGGTTTGGCAACCTTAGCAATGATCTCACATAGCTGAGAAACCTGCTTTTGAAGTCTGTTTTTCTCAGCCTTTTCTTTGTCAAGCTTGAGGAATAAAGCGTTCATTAGTGTCTGTGTATCTTGCTTTAATCCTTCTGTGGTAGTTTGACCTATTGGCACTTTGGTCACTGCCATATCAGCTGCCGTGAGTTCTCCCTTCTGCTTTCCCTCTGCTGGAACCGATAACTCAACGAACTTTTGTCCTGATTCTTCAATAATCAACTTAGAAGTTATTTTGGCAACTTTAGGTCTTCTCTTTTTTCCGCCCAAACTCAGGAGCAGCTGTAAGTCGTGTTCCTCCAGGTTGATCTCCTCTTTGGCTTTTGGGATTGTTTGTAAAGCCAACCACGATGAAAAATTGGTTCTCGGGGAATGAGAAGTCACTAAATGCACCACAATCTCATGCTCCGATTCTGCTCCATCCGAATTTGTCACAGTGTTGTGACTGCCACCCTCTGAATTGTCTAAAGATAATGATGCTTTTTCAAACTCTGCCATCTGTGCTTTCAGCTTTTCCACAGGGAGGTGAAGATTTGAGTGGCTGAGGAGAAAATACAAATGACGTTGGATTCAATGGAGGAACGACAAGATCTCTCTGGGGTTCTGGGGCTGCTGAAGTGTTATGAGTTGATGTTGGAGAAGCTGGTACTAGCATGATAGTTGTAGAATTGGCCTTCTCTTGTATCTGAGATTTCTTGTGAACTTTAAGTTTCTCTGGCCTCCTGCTACTTTCACCCTCGTACTTTCACCCTGCTACTTTCACCTGTGATTTGATTCATCAAAGCTTCGTTCAGGCAATACCCCTTTGTCAACAACCAGTTTGAGGTGTTAACCAGAACCGTGGAAGATCTGTCCTCAATTGTCTGACAACCACCAATGTTTTCCTGAAGAACAGTTCTATCCCCTCCCATCTGATGATATGTGTCAAGTATCACATGCCCATCATCTGCGAGATCTGCAGGTATCCATGCTAAACCATAATCAAACACTTGTTGCGCCGATAACCTGCTGAAGTCTTTCTTCTTGACTTCATATTCGTTTCTGCACTTCATCCAGAAGTCTTCCAACGAAGACACATGTGAGTATTCCTGGGAGATTGTCTTCTTCGCTACCCCATATGGATCAAAGTTCAATTGTGCTGGGAAGAACTCATGCTCATATTCAGAAAATATTTTGGCTTCGATTCCTCTAGCTTTGTGGATGCTCTGGCAGTTGTAATAACCCACTGTGACCGGAAAGAAACCCGTAGACTTGTGCCGCTTTGATTGTAACTCATGCATCTCCACGATTTGTCTGCACAACTCCATGATGACCTACTTGTCGCTTGGATTCCTCAGCAATTTAACTGGTTCTCCCGAAAAGCCGGTTACCTTAAGATACGTGAAGTCTGCAAACTGGATGAAAATACAACCATGCTAGGATACAGTTTCCCAAGCTTCTTTCCTCACCCTGGTGGTCTTCATATCACTATTTAATTTGCATATGAATCCATAGAAGAACCCATCGTTGACCACCTTGTAATCTTTGTGGCATTCAGGAACTATCAACTGTGGGAAGCACTTAAAAAAATGATCTTTTGACAGTATGCCTCATCTATCCAGCTTGGAAAATATACCCTGTGAGGCTGCTGCATATACTAGGTATGAAGTCATTTTGAAGTTGTACGTTCGCCTCACGCTTTGGAGCTGCTCATCGATGTTTTTATTGATGATCTTTGCCCAATTGATTATCGAATCAACTCTGTTGATCTCAATGGTTCTCACGAAAGCAAACATCTATGAGCGGAAGTTATGAGTGTTGACTTCTCCACTTAACCTGCAAAGCAATTTAGTAATATCGTCCACTTCCTGCACCAAATTGGATCGTTATGAGTCCTGACTTCTCCACTTTGATGGAGACTTGGGCTTTTTCATATATCTGCTATTCATTATGCCCACGCAATCTACTTTTTGTTTCTCCCATCTGTTGTTAGCATCCAACATGCTAATTGCAATCACCACTGGTCGTGTCGGAATTTTCAGACAATAATTAATAAATTGTGTATCCAACCTGATTATTGTTTTTCCCGCAGCATCCCGAATTGTTCTGAAAAGAGGATGATATGACCTTGCACACTCCGTAACAAATTCAGATAACTAAGCTGTGACTGGAAATGTTGAAGCTTGAATAATTCCACTGCTTTTTATTGCCCGCATGAGGGATGTCCTTCCAGCCCTAGATCTGTCAATTAATTCGGAGATGGATTCAGGGCCTATGTTCGTGTCATTGATATCAGCAAATCTAGAAGCTATGCATGACTCTGCTGATCCTTCTCTTTCATCACGCTTCATCATGATTGGAGCAATCTTTGTTTGAGTCCGTTTTCTTTTAATCTTGCTGGAATTCCTTGCAATTGGATCAATTTGTGAAGATCTAGCAATTTCTTCAGATTCATAAGATATATTCAATGTACCTGACATTGATTTGAACTCCATTTCACTTATATGAACACCTGTAATTAATACTTGTAATTAATTTAGACAAAGATGGAGTTCAAGGCATGAATACTTGATTTCTGTCACCAAAATCTGCATATAAAGTCTTCTGCCCTAAAATTTGAGGCTTTGCTTACATGCAAAACAAGCATAAATATTTTTAAATTCACCTGGGCACTTATACCAACATGCAGATAATTATCATAGCAAAAATCAAGCTATTCCAACCCTAGGCGCCAAACCTTGAAGCTTCCTGGCAATGAAAAACACTCTTTAATGCAAAAACCTCCTTGCCTTGGCGCCAAAATTGTCTGGGCTGCAATCCTTAGCAAAAAGAATTAATTGCTTCTTTATTATGGCATCTCATGCTCATATAGCCCTCTGCATACTATTTTTAATAATTACCCTTCCTATTTCTGTCAATTTAATTAATAAATAATCATGTCTATTCACCCAAATTGGGCGCCCAATTATGCATGCTGCTGGTTGCTTTTTAATAAATTTATTTTATTTATTTTTAGCATGCATCCTTCAGTTCTCTTTGGCTTGTCTTTTTGCATTGACTTTCCTTCCATACATGGTGCCAAAATTGGGTGAAAAAGCCATAAATAAATATCATTAAATACATTGTTTAATGCCAAGGTGGGTCGCACTTTTTGGCAAGGGTAATTTCTAAAAATAGGAAGTCAACTTTGATGGAAATTTCTACCCTGCACTGCAGCTCCAAAAATCCCCTCTTCCACTTAAGTTATTTGACTTTCATAATGAGAATTTTTACTCTGCAAGGCAGTTAAGAAATTCCTGCTTGCTTGCCATTGCCAAAATTCCCATTGACAACTTAAATCATCTTCCAAAAAATGCGACTTGTATGGAAAATAGTCTTCTTTGATTAAGTGCGACTTGCATGGGTGAATAAACCGCTTTGGTGGGAAAAGTCAGCCTGCTAGACAGACAAGAAATTCCCACCGGTGCTTTAAGTGATTTTTCTTTTATAATGAGAATTTTTATCCTGCAAGGCAGGTAAGAAATTCCCGCCTGCCTTCCACCTCTAATATTCCCATTGCAGCTTAAGCGACTTTGACTTCATGGGAAAAAGTACCCTACAAGGTAGGTAAGAAATTCCCGCTTGTTTGCCACTACCAAAAATCCCATTGCAGCTTAAATCTATTTATTCCAAAAAGTGCGACTTGCCTAGGAGAGGCTTTTTGTGCTTGACTTCATATTTTTTGGTCAGAAGTCTTCCTTCTAAGATTGATTCCTTCTGGTGCCAAGGCCATAAATGATCATTAGATGCTCCAGGCAATTAAACAGACTATACAAAACAAAGAACGGACCTAGGGGAATTTAACAGACAAACTACGGAGAAAATCGGAGAAAAATGCAAAAGAAATAAATAAAAACGAAAAACGTTGCCAGAAGTTGCAGACAATGCTCTGAATTCATTCCTGGTGAAAATCCTATTGAGATGTGTGAATACTGGCATGCAAAACTTCAACAGGATTCAACCGGAGCACAATTTACTTCAAACGGGGCTTTATTTATTTAATAAATAATTAAATAAAAATTTTCCGTAGACAAAACTTGGCGGAGGGATAAAATGAGTTTCAACATCTGGGTATTTGTCGAAATTGGCTCATATGATTCATTGGGAATATCTTTAACGTAATAAAGACATCTTCTGGCAATAAAAACACGAAAAGACCCGTTATTTTGAAAAAGAACGATTTTTTTTTTCAAATGGGTAGTTCCAGATTTCAGGGTGAAATCTGGGGACACTAATTTCTCTCAAGTACACTCCCCTCGTCACCACTAACCACCCACATACTTTGTTGGTGACCTTTTGCATGGATACCCAACCATGAAGCAATTCTACCATCGTTATGTTGCGTTAATATGACATTATACTTGGCTGTAATTAAAGACTTCTAATCTTGAAGTATTACATTCTTTCCCTTGTCCATGAAACTTAACTCCATACTTTGGTAGTTAAGAGTGAGCTCTCCCAATGAATGTAACCATTGGACCCCAAACGCAGGATTTATATCAGTTATGCCAATCATATTAAAATCATCACATACCTCATGCTCTCCCAATGTGAACAGGAGTTGGGAACACCTTCTTGTACATGGCATGGAGTAACCATCTGCTACCTTGACCGTGAAGCCCTTGAAGTCTTCACCTATAGATTTTTATTCTCCGTTCTTGGATCCATTTTGTTTCGTTTTCCCAAACGGTTGAATCCAGTACCGATAGGTATCATTTCCCCTAGAATAAAATTTTCCTTCAAGCTTTTCAACCAATCAATATGGCCTCAAAGAGCAGATTTAGCTAGGACCCGAGCAGTTTCCTGAAAACTCACTTTTGACATAAAACTTTGAGTATTCAGAGATGCCTTTGTTATTCCCAATAAAATGTTTGATAATTGATTGCCTTTTCTAGAGCATGATCCATTCTTTGCGCTTGTGATAATCCAACTAGTTCTCGAGGTAAAAAACATTACCCAATCCATTTTCGAAATTTCCATTTTCCGAATTGTCCACATCTACATTAAAACTTTTAATGTCATGGTTGTCTATCTAGAAGGTGAGGGAGGATTTTCCTTTGTCCCTTTGGTCCTTAGGAAAAACAGAAGTTAACTTGGTATCTTGTCCTCCGGACCTGTGGTCCTTAGGACAAGGGGTTGTCTTTTGTTTGCCCCAAGTCCCTTAGTTCGTTATGACAAACAAAAGGAGGACACATTGTTCTTGTTTGTCCCAAGGCCGAGCCCCGTATATATAGATAGGGCGATCAACTAACTGAAGTCAGCCAAGGCCGACATAAATGACCTATGTCCAGATAGCTAGATAGATAAGAATGTTCAGGATGGGGGGGTATGGGACGGAGAGTCCCCCTATCTATATGGCTATCCCCATATAGATATAGAGAGAGGGGGGTTGAGTTCCCTCAAGCTCTCATCAATGAAACTGTAAGTAGCTCCATCATCAATCAAAACCATGACTCCTTGTCCATGAAGGGTAGAATCCTTCACAACTTTGTTAGAATACATAATAAATTCAAAACAATCCTCCATCAAATTTCTTTCTAACCATGTGCATGGAGTAGCAATATCAAGGACTTCCTCTTTCTTAGAATTCAAGGGATCAATTGGAGCCCAAACGTTTGTGCCCATATAATCTTGCAAGAAAAGATCTATGGGCCATATGTTACTCCACAATTTCTTCACATTACAAGGCATCAACATGACATGCGATCATTCTCAACAATAGGCTGCCCATAATGAAACAAGTATGGCAGCGACATAAGAGGAGATAAAATGTGATTTTTTTAATCATACCTTGAGCTGCCAACAAGGATCCCACTATTTTTTTGATGGTACTTGTTTGGAACATCTCCTTAACTCACCCCAAGGTGATAAACTCCCTCAACTTGCCCATCATTAACTGCTGTTTGGAAATTTCCATTGAACTGAATAATCACAAGGAACCGGAATTGCCCTTCCTTTATGGACGTACCCTTCCATAATGTCATCCTCTTTACCCTTATGCAAATCTGATTTCTTTTCAACATTTAGCCACATGCACTTGAACTATATAGAGGGGGAGTCGAGGGCATATATATCTAGATGGGGGTGATAGTTGGTAGTATCTATCCCTATCCCTATATAAATATACGGGTGAGCCACCAAAGAAACTTAATTAAATATTAAAAAACTATTACCTTGGGACTCATGCTCCATGATTTCCCCCTCCTTTCTAGGCTCAAGCTTCAAACTTTCATCAGACTTTGATGTCTTCATATTGTTTTTCGGAAAATCAGTCAAGAGCTCAAATTTGACAATGGTGATGGGAGCTTCTAGAGCTCCCATGGTTTGCTCCCTTTCGATGCCCAACAACTTCGGTTTTTCTTCTTCTCCAACTTGCAGGATAGATTTCTCCATTACTTGCAACCCTAATTCTTCCTCTTGTGTAACTCCTGACCCAGGTTTGGGCCTTGATCTTCCCTTGCTAATTGCCATCAACTTAGCAAATGACATGGCATCACGAATATTCTCCGGAAGAGCCCTATACTCCTCATACCATGTAGCAATGTTGTCCACTTTGGATGGCTGGGCATTATTGACTCCCTTTGAAGAGCTCTTTCCACCATTTAGATCTTGAAGGGTATGGATTAGTCGAGCCATTTTATTGGCCAATTTCTCTTCCCCTAGGGCAAGCCTTTTGAATCTAGCATCACCGAAAATTCTATCTGTGTGGAGACTCTCTAGTAAATATGAAATTATCCTCCTATTCTTTATATTTTATAAAACTAGTATCTTAAGTTTCATGAATTTTGGAGCTTCCGATGTTGAGTTGTGAATTTTTAAAATAACATTGCAGACAAGTGTTTTATTAAAATTCATATCTCTAGATTTAGAGCATTAAAAGTCAGTTTTCTTACATGAGATGATTGCTGGTGATATATAATAATTTTAGAGAATTAAGTGGAGCTAATTCAAAGGGTTTTGAAGGCATTAAAGTGGGTTTAAACCCCAAATCAGGTCGCTACCCTAGGAAGGGTTTGGAAATCAGTTTTGCAGGGTTTATAACACCAGTCCTATAAGTCTGATTTGAGTGTTTTTAGCCATTTCTTGAGGTCCCCCCAAAAGGGACATTACAGTGGTAACAAAACTCTTTCCTCCTAGCTTGTGAAGTATGGCAAATGACAACGGTATTCAGTATTACTAAAGGAGAGAAAAGAAGAAGACAATAGAGTCCGAAGAAGAAAAATTGGAGACGATTATGAAAACACAAGAAGCAATGAAGGAGGTATTGAGTAGGCTTACCCTAGCCATCCAAAACTTGCAAGGTAGTGGTTCGGCTAAAGAGGAAGAGTTTTTCTACAGCCCCTGTGAATCAAAGAAGGAAAATATTTCTCTTGCAAGGCCCTACAAACCCCAATTCATGGTTAAGGAGGAAGTCGCTCCACAAGGGAGCCCTAAACAAGCTCATGACTACATCATATTGCTTGTAGAATATCTTAAAATGCCGGAGGAGTTTTGGGAGGCAATGTCTCTCACGGATTTTATCAAATTGAGGATGGAACGACATTATCGACAAAGAACCCTAGTGCCAAAGGAAGAAGTACAACATGCCAAGAAGATGAATGTTTCAGCCCTAGAGAGGAGAGGTCCTTCCATCGGGATGATGTTAAGGAGCATGCCATCCAAGGTAAAAATCCTTTTGTGCTTAACAATGAATTGTTGATATCTAACGGTTGCATTGAACAAACAGTTTTCTATGAAGAACCCTTGATAGACAAGGATACACTTTTGAAGGAACCAAGTGTCGATATCAGACATGAGAAGAAATTCAAATATGCAAGCACATAGGATTTAATGTAAACTCAAAGAAAGTGTGAGGAGTGGCAAAGAAGAGCTAGGGATGCTAGATTGATAGCTGCTCAAGGGAAGCAACACCTACAAGAACATAAGGCAAAGAGCTCTTCATTATTGACAAGGAAAAAGGAAGAAATGACCAAGCAAGAACCAAGAGAAAGGGAAAGTAAAAAATATTTAATTGTCAAGAATTTTCCCTCAAATTCTAATGGTTCCATGTGGAAAAATATTAAGGGAACTTGGGAGCATGAGCGGAAGAATGAAGGGAAGCTTGAGAAACAAGAGGATGAAGTGAATAGCTCAAGCAATCCTCATATGACAATAGAAGAGGGAGTCATAGAGGAAGAAGATTTGGTGGTCAAGAGATCTAAGGCCATTGTTGTCCCGGAGAGTCAACATCATGACATAATTAATGATCATTGTTTAGTTAACATTGATGATATTTTAACATGTGATGAATCCAAGACTGAAAGGAAGGGTGAGGAGCAAGAAGTGGAAGCAAAAAGGAATGGTTGGAACCCATTTCTCAAATGGACATGATAACAGTCAACTTGCAGGTCTGTTTATTACAACAGTCAAGAGGAGGTCATTTGATGGAATACTCAGCCTTAACAAGGAGCCTGGGGTTACCTAAGACAAGTACCGAAAAATGTGGAAGGGAAAGATCTTACCTGATGATGAAACGATGCCAAGGAAGAGTGCTGATTTGAACTCTGAAATGCTGAGTCATAAGAGTGTCATAGACAGCCCATGGTACGGGGATATATCAGTTTTTGCCTATATATCATTTCAGATTTGTTACCAAAGACAATTAGCTAGGAAGGGTACTCATGTCTCATGTGTGTTGCATCTTCCTATGTCATTGCTGATTAGATATCATCATGCACTTCATAGTTCACGGGGCGATGAGGTAAGAAGTGATTTTTGTAATAAAAAACATATAGATACCTAGGATCAATTTCAAAGGTGTTTCCGCACATGGCATATTGGCGATATGTTGAGATTCACATTGGGAGGAATATCTGATTTCAAAATCGTTATCGAGAGAAATGACGGTGATTCTAATTTTTAGTTTCCTATGTGGTTAACCGATGGTCCCATAATAATGAAAGAGCTAGAAAGAATGGAATGGATGGGCAGCGTTCTTACTATAAAATGGGGCACACATCAACCATCGCGGGTGAGGGGTCTTCTTCATGACTAAAGAGTCACCATGCTTATAGAAAATGACAATGCACATCAATTTATCCAAGAAGAATTGGCAAGAAGGATGGGTTCAAACAAGGCTGGTTTAAAAGGTTTCACAGTCACCATAACTCATGGAACATACCCTCTTTGCTCGAGAAAGATACCACAACTTGCTATTCTCATGAAAAGGTATGAATTTTGAATTTACTTCTTTGTTCTAAGTCCAACTGAGGCACATATTGTTTCTGGGAGTCAAGAGCTCCAAACTTTAGGGGAATTTACCCTCAAAATCCACAAGAAGGTATTGAAGTTCCACTCTCAAAATGAAGAAGTCAGAAATCATGAAATTAGAAACGAAATGGCAGGCATGTTAATCAAGGAAAAACTGATTTTATTTCATTATCACTAGTATAGAAGGGACTGATCCTAGCTTAGAATATAAGGAGGAATTTGACAAACAACATCATGAGGAGGATAAAGAATGAAGAGAAAATGAAACACAGTCATTGGAGCAATCATGTCCATACATGTGCAAAGAAAGATTGTACACTTTTTACATATTTTAGAATGGATATAACAACTGATTGCATGTTCTTAGTTCTTCTAGCGCAATTTTCAGTTTCTACCACCCTCTAGTCTGTTGTGGACCTCATATTCGGTAAGTACTTCAAGGAATTTGTGCTTGTTTCCTTTGATGATATCTTGGGATATAACAAGACATGGGTGAAGCATCTAGAACACCTTGACATGATGATGGGAGCTTTAGGAAAACACTCCTTAAAAAGAAATTCAGACGTGGATTTGGTTTGAGAAAATTTTTGTACCACGGATATATCATAGAGTCCTAAGGGGTACAAGTGGAGCAACAACAAATACATGCCATACTTAGTTGGCCTCCTCCCGTCTCCATTTCACAACTTAGAGGGTTCCTTGGGTCTGAGAATGTAATGTTCCCTTTTTAGGGCATTAATTAAATAAAAATATTGGAGACCTTTAATCCACCATTCTCATGGATTAAAGGTTAAAAATTGGGAAAATGTCACTACTTTTATTTTTAAATTAAATAATTAATTCTCCTCTTATGTTCTTATTTAAATATCAAAAAGAGGGAGTTAATGTTAATTGGAGTGTGACTTTTCAGGAAAGTGGACCATTTTAAAAGTGACCCTCTTACTGTTAGAAATATTGTCATTGATGTCAAAGCATCTACAGCAGTCCAGAATAAAAGGGCAATGCCATCATTAAGAAAGGCCAGCGATTTGATTATAGACAGCAGTGTCACAGCAGTGTCAAAAATAAATATTAAATTAATTAACAAGGAAGCAGCGAATTTCCTAGAGGGCAGCATGTTTACCAGTGATTAAGATTAGAGGCAGCGTTTATGTATAGAGGGGCTGCGACCACATCAATTAGAGAAATAGACAGTGATTTGATAAGGGCAGCATTCAATTTCAGTATGACAGCAGCAAATAAAAGACCAGTGCCATTAATTTCATCAAAGGGCAGCGCATAAATTAAAGGGGGCGAATTAAAAGATAAGGCCGACCTGCACTAACAAATAAAAATGCCTTGTTTAGAGGGTTAAAAGGTGGACGCCCAGCACTAAACTAATTAACAGGCCGATCTGCATTAGGAAAGGGGCGCTTTGCTTAAAAGCATTATACATATATTTAATAAATTAAATTATTGAGAAAAGGCCAACCTCCTTGGTATGAAAAGACATGTCTTTTAAAGACACATCCATTCGAAGACTCATTAAATAGGTATAACGGGAAAGACATTCAATTGAGAAAAGTATGAATTTGAGAAGAGAGGTGGGTGATAAGAGAAGAGAGGTGAGTGGTAAGAGAAGAGCAGATTTAGAGGATAAAAGAGTAATTTTGTGAAAGCGCAGAATTTGGAGCAGCAGTCCATAAGAGAAGAGCATAATTTTATGAGCAGCAGATTGGAAAGCAGAAAATAAAGTGCTCCAATATTCGTTGAATAAGCAACAAGTAGAAGTGTGGAAAGCCATTTTTCAAGGAAGGTGGGTGCCTTTACAATCGAAGAGATCGGTGTCTCTTGCTAAGTTGGTGCTTAACGAAAGGAGTTGGTGCTCCTGTAGGTTGGTGCCTACAAAACTATAATTTGGGGATCGGTGTCTCCAGTAGGTTAGTGCCTACAAATTTTTGAGCAATATATATAAAGAAAGAAGTTTCTCTGTGGTTTTCTCCCGAAAGGGTTTCCACGTATATCTGTGTCTACTTGCATTAAGTTTTTGTGTTCTTTGATTGATTTGATATATTCACATTGCTCGTGATTATAGATCTAAGTTCAAGTATTAAAGTTTGAAATAATATCATAATACTGATTCACTCCCCCTCTCAGTGTTATCTTGTACTCAACAATTGGTATCAGAGTAGGTTCCTTCAGGAACAATCTAACAGTTGGAAGGTAGATCTCAGGAGCACATATGGCTAGTCAAGTACAAGAAGGATTTTCCTCAAACAAGGCTCCGTTGTTTAACGGAACAAACTATGCATTTTGGAGCCTAAGGATGAGAACCTATCTGATGGCACTAGGGTTTGATATTTGGCAATCAGTAACGGTTGGATATACCATTCCATCAACTCCGCCAATAAACCAAGCCGATAAGAAGGCTTTTGAAAATAATGCCAAGGCGATAAAACGCAATCTTGTGTGGTCTGTCAGAGTCCGAATTTGTCAAGGTAATGCAATGTGACACGGCAAAGGAAATATGGGATAAACTTCAAACAATATATGAAGGTGATGATAAGGTTAGAAAAGCTAAGCTTCAAACCCATAGGAGAAAATTTGAGAGCCTAAAAATGAAGAATGAGGAAGATGTTGTAGCTTATCTTCTACGGGTGGATGAAGTTGTCAACGCCATAAGAGGGCTTGGAGAAAAGATTGAGGAACCTGTGATCATCCAGAAGGTCTTAAGATCTTTACCATTAAGATTTGATGCTAAGGTGTCTGCCATCGAAGAAATGAAGGATCTTGACAAGCTAAGCATGGACGAACTACATGGAATACTGACGGCTTATGAAATGAGGACCGAGTCTAATAAACCAGCAAAGAAGGAAGCCACATTCAAAGTCTCGAAGAAAAAGGCAATCAAGGAATCTGAAGCGAATGATGAATCAAACAACGAAGAAGATGAAAAGGAAGCTTTATTCATTCGAAAGCTAAAGAAAGGATCCGGGAGATACAAAGATAAGTTACCATTTAAATGTTTTAACTGTGGTAAAATTGGTCATTTTGCAGCTAAATGCCCAGAGAAGGAAGATAGCGAAGATGAAGAAAGCAAGCCCAAGTTCAAAAGAGAATTCAAGCAAAGCAGAGGCAAGAAAAGATTTGAAAAGCAAAAGAAGAGTCTATATTCAAAAAGAGGTAGCAGCTCATCCGAAGAAAGCGGAATAAGTGATTCAGACAGTGATGATGAAGAAACATTGTTTATGGCTATAGAAGAAGGTTCATCAACCAGCAAAGTTGATTTGAAAGGAATCGAGGACATAGAAGAAGAAGGTGAGGTAAACCTCGAAGAAGAACTCATTTGTGCGTTGGGTGAAATAAAAGCACTCAAAAAGAGGAATCAGAAGCAAAGACTTCAGCTCCAGAAATATGAAGAACAAAATCAATCTTTCGAAGCTAAGTTAGCCCAGAGTCTTGAAGAATCAAAGAATCTAATCATTGACCTGAAGACCCAGATTGAAGAAGCAAAGAGAATTGAGGAAGGGTTGAGAAGTCAGCTCAAGGTGAAACAAGAAGAATGTGAAAAGCGTGAGTCAGAGATTGTTGCGATGAGAAAAGACTTAGAAAAGGTAAATACCAAACTAATGAACAACTTGAAATTTGAAAAGAGTACTAAGGTTCTAGATGAGATTCTAGAAAGTCAAAGATCACCATCCAACAAATCAGGACTCGGATATGAAGAAAAACTAGAGAAAGCTTCAAAATCCATTGAGCTTCCGGAGAAGAAAGGTTTAGAAAAGGCAAAAAGTTATGCAGAAATTCTAAATACGCCTACGAAGAATAAAAGCATAAAGGAAGAGGAAACTACGAAGACCAGTTCCATCCACAAGGAAGGTGTTAAAGAGAACGACACCAAAAGACCATTTATTCCACGACATAGGAATATGAACAGGTTCAAAAGTTCCTTTCATGGTTATTGTTTTTATTGCAATATATATGGGCATAAAAAGATAGAGTGTAGAAAGCGAATGAGAGATAATGAAGCCTGGAACAAACCAAAATCTGCTCATAGAGTGTTGAATATGAACTATAATTCGTTTGCTCCACTATCCTATTA
This sequence comes from Taxus chinensis, assembly GCA_019776745.2. Lineage (NCBI taxonomy): Eukaryota > Viridiplantae > Streptophyta > Pinopsida > Cupressales > Taxaceae > Taxus > Taxus chinensis. The sequence continues at coordinate 11,031,701 of CM034147.1, forward strand.
TAACGAGGAAGCCATTATCTGCTACAAGTGCAATAATTATGGACATATAGCACGCTTTTGTAGAAGTGTGTTTGACTCGAGACAAGATCAAAAGACAAAGCCTTTAGATACAAAGAAAAGGGAGGCTACGAAATCCTGGACAAGGAAGCAGGAGGAAGATGGGCTAGACAAAGAAAAATCAAAACAACTTTTCATACTCGAGATGAAGGACAGCAGTGGTACATTGATAGCGGATGTTCAAGACATATGACTGGTGATAAAAGTAAGTTTCTCTCCTTAAAGAAAGTAAATGAAGGTACAGTAAAATTTGGTGATAATGCTACAGTGAAGATCGTTGGCAAAGGTACGCTGAGTTTGGATAATGGAAAAACAAAAACAGAGAATGTTTTGTATGTTGAAGGATTAAAACGTAACCTCTTGAGTGTGAGTCAAATGTGTGATCAGGGACACACTCTTAAGTTCTATGCCGAAGGATGTGAAATAAGGAAAGCAGATACAGGAGAACTAATTGCAGATTGCCACCAAACTGCAAATAATCTATATATGCTCGGAGAAATAAAAGAAGAAAAATGTTGCCTAAGTCAAGTTGAGGAAAGTTGGCTATGGCATAGAAGGATGGGACATATAAATTTTGATAATCTTGTGAAGATAAGCAATAAGCAGGCCGTACAGGACATGCCTAAAATAACAAAGCCTTCGAGTACTCTATGCAAGCAGTGCCAGCTTGGGAAGCAGACCAGAACAAGATTCAAAACAAAGGAGTATTCATCCACCAAACCATTGGAGCTAATTCACACGGATTTGTGTGGACCTACCAGAACGAAAAGTATTCAAGGTGAGAGTTATTTTATGTTACTCATTGATGACTACACTAGAATGACATGGGTAGCATTTTTGAAAGAAAAATCTGAAGCATTTGGAAAGTTCAAAGCTTTCAAGGCATTAGTAGAAAATGAAACAGGGCTGAAGATAAAATGTCTAAGGTCAGATCGTGGAGGTGAATTCATGTCAAATGAATTTATTGAATATTGTGAAGACCATGGAATTAAAAGACAATACTCAGCTGCAAGAACTCCACAACAAAATGGAGTAGTAGAAAAGAAGAACAAAACCGTTCAAGAGATGGCCCGAACAATGCTGAATGAATCTAAGCTATCAGATAGATTCTGGAAAGAAGCGGTAAGTACTGCCGTTTATATTTTGGATAGAGTGCAAATCAGAGTTAACCATGACAAAACTCCATATGAATTATGGAAAGGAAGACCAGCCTCGGTCAAATATTTTAAGGTATTTGGGAGCAGATGTTTCATTAAAAGAACCAAAGAGGACTTAGGCAAATTTGATTCAAGATCCGATGAAGGGATTTTTCTTGGGTACTCCACTAAAAGTAAAGCCTTCAGATGTTATAACAAGAGGTTGCGGACTATCATAGAAAGTGCAAGTGTCAGAGTGGATGAGGGTCTGGATCTAAAGACGAAAGAAAATTCAGAAGAATCTTTAGAAATACCAAGTCTTGTGAAAGAAGAACAAGAGGAAGAAGAAGATATTGAAGAGTGGAGTAAATCAGAAAGGCAGGATACCAAGACGCCATCTCGCTTCGTTCAGAAAAATCATGATGAAAGTCAGATTATTGGAGAACTTGATACTGGGGTTCAAACCAGAAGAAGAATTACAAATGCTTCTGAGCAAGGGTATTTTTCTCTGCTATCTAAGGTAGAACCTAAGAACTTTTTAGAAGCAAGACATGATAAACATTGGTTGAAGGCGATGGAAGAACTAGATCAAATTGAGAAAAATGAAACTTGGGAACTGGTTCCCAGACCAAAGAGTCAGAATGTGATTGGCACTAAGTGGGTATTTCGGAACAAACTGAATAAAGATGGTCAAGTCACTCGAAATAAGGCAAGATTGGTATGCAAAGGGTATGCTCAAGTGGAAGGTGTTGGTTTTGAAGAGACTTTTGCTCCGGTTGCCAAACTAGAAGCAATTAGAATGTTCCTTGCTTTCCCAGTGTTTAAAAATTTCAAAGTCTACCAAATGGATGTCAAATCAGCCTTTTTAGATGGGAATTTAGAAGAGGAGGTTTACATAGAACGGCCTAAAGGGATCCTATTATCACAAAATGAAGATTATGTGTGTAGGTTGAAAAAGGCATTGTATGGATTAAAACAAGCCCCCAGAGCATAGTACTCAAGGCTTGATCAACATCTACAGGACCAAGGATTCAAGAGAGGTCATGCTGACAATAATCTTTACATCAAAACTAAAGATGAACACCAGTTAATTGTGGTTGTATATGTGGATGACATAATCTTTGGAGGAGACAATGAAGAAATGTCTAGAAAATTTGCAGAAGACATGCAAAAGGAATTTGAAATGTCTATGTTGGGTGAGTTATCCTTTTTCCTTGGATTGCAAATTTCTCAATCTAATAAGGGAATATTTATATCCCAAACCAAGTATGTGAAGGAAATGTTGAAAAAGTTTGGTATGGAGGAGTGTGCACCTGTCAGCACACCGATGATCACCGGAACCAAGTTAAGCAAAGATGACGAATCTCCAGATGCTGATCAATCTCTCTATAGATCAATGATTGGGAGTTTATTATATGTGACAGCATCCAGAGCAGATATCATGCAAGCAGTGGGTATGGTGGCACGTTTTCAAGCATGGCCGAAAGAAACACATGTGCAAGTTGTAAAACGCATATTCAGATATCTAAAGGGAACTATGGAATACGGGTTGTGGTATCCAAAAGGAAAAGGTTTCACATTGACAGCTTATACAAATTCAGATTGGGCAGGATGTGTAGATGACAGAAAAAGTACAAGCGGAGGAGCATTTTTTCTTGGAAACAGCCTGGTATCTTGGCTAAGTAAGAAGCAAAATTTTGTATCCCTATCCACAGCAAAAGCAGAGTATATAGCAGCGGTACTATGTTGCACGCAAATTTTATGGATGAAGCAAACCTTGAAGGATATCAAAGTAGAGTATGATCATCCCATCTCCATATTATGTGATAATACCAGTGCAATAAGTATTTCAAAGAATCCGATTATGCATTCCAGAACAAAGCACATTCCCATAAGACATCACTTCCTAAGAGAGCAGGTGGCAGAGAAGCAGGTAAAGTTGGAGTATGTCGCTACCTCCGAACAGATAGCAGATATTTTCACTAAGCCACTTCCAAAGGAGACATTTGAATATCTACGGCAGAAGCTGGGAGTAATTTCTTTTACATCTTTACATTGAAGAGTCAAGGGTAGCACTGGTTAAGGGGGAGCTAAAACTTTGCAAATTTTTCAGCTCCTAGGATGACCCTTTGCCATTGATGTCAAAGGCCGAGAATGGTAGTAAGGGGGAACTACAGCAAGAGGAAGCTGCAGAAGAGGAGATTATTTTTTTGGGGTTGCCATCAATGACAAAGGGGGAGATTGTTAGAAATTTTGTCACTGATGTCAAAGCATCTGTAGCAGTCCAGAATAAAAGCGCAATGCCATCATTAAGAAAGGCCAGCGATTTGATTATAGATAGCAGTGTCACAGCAGTGTCAAAAATAAATATTAAATTAATTAACAAGGAAGCAGCGAATTTCCTAGAGGGCAGCATGTTTACCAGTGATTAAGATTAGAGGCACCGTTTATGTATAGAGGGGCTGCGACCACATCAATTCGAGAAATAGACAGCGATTTGATAAGGGCAGCATTCAATTTCAGTATGACAGCAACAAATAAAAGACCAGCGCCATTAATTTCATCAAAGGGCAGCACATAAATTAAAGGGGGCGAATTAAAACATAAGGCCAACCTGCACTAAGAAATAAAAATGCCTTGTTTAGAGGGTTAAAAGGTGGACACCCAGCACTAAACTAATTAACAGGCCGACCTGCATTAGGAAAGGGGCGCTTTGCTTAAAAGCATTATACATATATTTAATAAATTAAATTATTGAGAAAAGGCCGACCTCCTTGGTATGAAAAGACATGTCTTTTAAAGACAGTCCATTCGAAGACTCATTAAATAGGTATAAAAGGAAAGGCATTCAAGTGAGAAAAGTATGAATTTGAGAAGCGAGGTGGGTGATAAGAGAAGAGAGGTGAATGATAAGAGAAGAGAGGTGAGTGGTAAGAGAAGAGCAGATTTAGAGGATAAAAGAGTAATTTTGTGAAAGTGCAGAATTTGGAGCAGCAGTCCATAAGAGAAGAGCAGAATTTTATGAGCAGCAGATTGGAAAGAGAGAAAATAAAGTGCTCCAATATTCGTTGAATAAGCAACAAGTAGAAGTGTGGAAAGCCATTTTTCAAGGAAGGTGGGTGCCTTCACAATCGAAGAGATTGGTGTCTCTTGCTAAGTTGGTGCTTAGCGAAAGGAGTTGGTGCTCCTGTAGGTTGGTGCCTACAAAACTATAATTTGGGGATTGGTGTCTCCAGTAGGTTGGTGCCTACAAATTTTTGAGAAATATATATAAAGAAAGAAGTTTCTCCGTGGTTTTCTCCGGAAAGGGTTTCCACGTATATTTGTGTCTACTTGCATTAAGTTTTGTGTTCTTTGATTGATTTGATATATTCACATTGCTCGTGATTATAGATCTAAGTTCAAGTAATGAAGTTTGAAATAATATCATAATACTGATTCACCCCCCCCCTCTCAGTATTTTCTTGTGCTCAACACTTACATGAAGAAATGCACCATAAAGTGGAGGGAAACTTAGAGATTTGAAATACAAAATCTATATAAGGAGATGTGGCGACTCCTTGGGGGCATGTTGAAGTTTTTATTAAAATATCTTCATGCTTGAAGAGGGATGTATGCCCATGTGATCACATAACAAAGGTGTTTATTCAACACCACCATACTTTGGAGAGTTTGAAGCCTTCTATGCTATTTTGAGTGAATGTTGCATGATATATTCATTCTAAGATTGGTGACATGGCTTATATATTGGTGCATTTATTTATTGGGTTAAATTTGCATGTTATGGCTCATTTTTAAGTGATATTGGAAGGGTTTGAGGTGTTTTTTTATCACTGTTGTTCACTGCTGCATTTATTCCAGCTATGTCGACTTGCATTGGGTAATATTTTGGCATGTTTTGGGGTTAAATAAGCTAGATCTGCAATCTAACGGGTATTAGCTTTTATTTCAGAGCAAGCGCTGATATTTTGGGTATGTTGGAATGTTAGCAAGAGGTGGAAATAATTTATATAATTTATTTTAACCCTAACGACTTGATATCAGATTTCTGGGGCTGTTTTGAGGTGGTTTTATTCATTAGAAAATTTAGATTCATAGTGCATTGGAAAGGCCTCAATTTCTAATTTATTGTGCATTTTATTTTATGCAAAAATACCGAGTATTGAAGGAATTATTAATCTTTGAAGTTTCAGCTGTTTTGGGTGCTATTTTATTTATTAACTGCTGTTATTAAAATCATATTGGGTTGTATTAATGCTGACATTGGGTTATTTGAGGTCAAACTAAAAGGATCTAATCCTTTTAGGGTCGATTTGAGTTAATAAAGTGCAGATTTATATTTATCCCAAGGAGGGGATATTACAGAGAAAGACTTTTCTCATTTTGCTGGCCCTCTAACTTATTTAACTAAGGGGGCACTCAGCTGGTCACGTTTAGTTGAAAAAATGTTTGATAAACTCAAGGACTACAAGAGGATACACACAAGGAGTAAATGGTTGGGAGCAACGAAGATCATCATTGCTTGAGGACAAACAATCTTTGGAATGGGGGACTGTCATGTCCCTTTTTGGAGGCCAAGTTCTGAAGGCCTTAACCCATTCTTTCCCCTTGGGTCTAAGAAGAAAAACTAGGGGAAATCTAGATTCCATTTTACTATTTCTTAGTGTTTTCATTTATCCTATTGGAAACACCATGCTCTGATAGCGAATCTTAAGTAGTTTAGTAATTAAGGTATTTTGGGCATGTAGGCCCCAAATACCCCTTATAATATTTAAAAGCACCTACTTAGGGGGTCTGCCATGATGTAATGATTGTTTAAAACACTCCTTATGGCTATTTAAGGAGGTTGTTTGGACATTAATGAAACATGTTTTGGAGATTATTCTTATTTTGGTGAAATTTGGCTAGTGTAGCCCTTTTACTCTCTCTCTCTCTCTCAAGGATGAAACCCCTTGGGTTGAGAATCTCTTCCAAGGATGAAAACCCTTGGTTGGGAAAGTTGTGAAGGACGAAAAAACCTTCGTAAGGTTTTTGGTATGCAAACTGGTTTGAAAAAGAATAAAGTATCTTTCTCTTGCAAGTGTTGTCTTTTTGGTGCAAATTATATTCAATTTGAAGTGGAGCAACCTACATTGGTGTGGTAATTTGTATGTGTGGAGACTCTTTGGCAAATATGAAATTATCCTCCTATTCTTTATATTTTATAAAGCCAATATCTTAAGTTTCATGAATTTTGGAGCTTCCGATGTTGAGTCGTGAATTTTTAAAATAAAACTGCAGACAAAGGTTTTATCAAAATTCATATCTCCAGATTTAGAGCCTGAAAAATCAGTTTTCTTACATGAGATGTTTGAGTATATTTGAATTAAGTGGAGCTAATTCAAAGGGGTTTGAATGCATTAAAGTGGTTTTGAAACCCCAAATCAGGTCGCTGCCCTAGGAAGGGTTTGGAAATCGGTTTTGCAGGGTTTATAACACCAGTCCTATAAGTTTGATTTGAGAGTTTTCAGCCATTTCCTGAGGTCCCTAAAAAAGGGACATTACAGGGATATGTAGTATGACATCAATTGTACTTGTTTTTCACTTACTATCCAAGCAATTTCCAACCCCTTTCCGTTAACAACTTTAGAAGAATTTCCAACCATTTTGGTGAAGGGTGCTAACAGTAGCAACATGCTTACAACTATCATAAGAGGTTTTCCATCTACTTTCATTATGCTTTTTGAGGGAAAAATGCACGATTACAATTGTGTTTGGGGCAACAGGACTAAGTTTTTGGACAACCATCACTTGGATGAAGTTTGTGAGAAGTTTGCAAGCAAAAAGGAGCAGACCATCATGTCTACAATGCATGAAATGAAGAAGAAGAGAACTTTTGTTTTCTCTAATAAGTTTGTTCCATGTGTAGGTCCAAGTGTGATGAAGGAAGAGCAATTGAGTTTTCTCTTTTCCCATACAAATGAAGGAGCAAATAAGATCGCAGCTGTAGCAGTAAATGACATCTTGAAGAATGTCAAATTTATGGTCACGTGCGATAATGTCCCCAAATGGACAAATTCTAACTCTAGAGGGATTTCCTGCAAATCCAACCCAAAATGCAAGTGGTAGAAAATTATACAAAAATAAACTAGTGTAGATCTGAATTTTACTAGTAAATGGCGACTTGCATGAAGGAAATCACCCAAAACTGAAATAATTCAACTAAATTTCTTTTTCAAAGAGATCAATTTTTTTTTATTAGGGCAAGAACATGAAAAAATACCATATTGGATCAAAATAGAAGGCTGAATTATTTATTATAAATCTGCAGATGATAGTCCTTGGACACAACTGAAAATACAATTTCCTTGGCCCTAAAATTATGCAAACCAGCTGATCTTGGCTTCTAAAATTACGGAAAAGCTGTTGGTGATGAGATCTAGAACAACCGTGCACTAGAATGTACCAAACTCCACCGACCAGGGTGTAGATAACCCTAGATATGACTGCAAATGGAGTTAAAAAATCTGCATCAAGCTTCCACCTTCAAACCATCATCGGAATTAACAAAAATCTGTAAATCTAGCCTTCAACTGTTGGAAAAAAATAGAAAACACAAATAAATCCTTGATCTTCAATGGAAACCACTGAATGGAGAATCCTCTCAAATAGAAGAAGAGTTTTCATTCTTCTTCTAGAACTTGAGAGGGTTTTTGTCCTTTAGAGATGACTTCAAGGGGTTTTCGTCCTTTGAAATGATTTGGAAAGCTTACAAAGCTCAGATAAAATTCATAATTTGTATAAAATAAAAGAGATGCCTTCCCCTTGCAATTCAACTTGCTTTAATAACCTCATTTGGCCTTTTAGCCAACCACAACCACCAATCAAATTTATTTCCTTGCATTTAATATTTTTCTTTACCTTTTTTCTCCTCCACATGGGTTGCATTTTCCTTAGGGAAATAAAAAAAATAAATTGACTTTATTATTTTATTTATTTTTATTTTTATTGCTTTATCGTTTATTTATTTACTTTTATTTTAATGTTATCAATAATAATTTAATATAAAGTGCTTATAATAATATTTTTTATTGCACTTTATAATTAATTTATTATGACAAAATTTCCCTTTTATTCCTTCCTTAGCCATCGGGTAACAATTAATGGGCTAAGGGTCTTTGATTGAGAAGGGGATATTACATTCCTCCCTTCCCCAAATTGCTTGCCCTTAAGCAATTATAACTCATATATCCAATAGACATTTGCAAGAGACGAAACATGCTATAGTGCTCCAAGATTCGAGATCCTGTATTTGTCAGGTGAGAGAGCTCTTGCCACAATACGTAGCTCTCACGATGATCATATACATAAATTTGCATCAAGGGTATCACATATTTTACATTGCAGATTTGATCCTCTAACTCATCATTCTTCTCAAAAGAAAAATAAATCTGAATATGAAGCAATAAATATGACATTATCTCACTCATTCCATACCTTGCAATGTCATCACAATCTATAATGGGCTGAATATCCTCATGATGTAATTGCTGCAATAGACAAGAGGATGTACCTCTTTCCACACAATCCACATCCCGTGCAATCTGCCTTTTTTGGAAGGAAATTCCCATTCTTTTGGCTGTCACAACTTGAGGATTACCATTCCATATACCATGCTAAACTTCCTTGTCTTGCACTTTGAACTTCAACTCCATAGTCAGATAATTTTGGATGAACTCACCCAAAGATTGCAGCCATTGTACATCAAGTACTAAATCCAATTCACCAATTACCAACAACATAAAAATCGCCTGTTACCTCATGATCTTCTACGGTGAACTTGAGTTGTGGAATCTTCTTTGTGCATGAGATTGAATATCCACTTGCCACGATCACATTGAACCCTTGGAAATCTTCCACTTGCAATCCCATCTTTGCAACCAAGTCTTCCTCAATGAAGTTATGTATAGCTCCACTATCGATCAATTTGGCGATCTTTTGCCCATGAAGATCTCCTCTAACTCGGAAAGCATAGAAACTAGGTGGTACAACTATAGTAGCAAGTGTGGCACTTGTGATAACCACTTCTCCTTATTTTACTTGGTCTTCAATCTTCTTTGGATCAACATCATCTACATCATCTTCATCATCTGAAACTACCTCAATGTAGTGGATTGACCCCTTACCTTGGCAACAATGGTTGGGTGCCCATGGGTCCCTACAATTGAAGCATAATTTTTTCTCTCTTCCCATACAAATGAAGGAGCAAATGAGATCGCAACTATGGCAGAAGATGACATCACGAAGAATGTCAAATTTATGGTCAGATGTGATAGTCCTGTGCAAGGAGATGAAGCCTCTTCCATACTTAGGTTAAAGTGGAAAAGATTGGAGACATTGAAGAGGCAAAGGGCAACAATGAATACGCAGCCACAAATCATCATTTGTGGAGAGCAAAAGAGTTCTCTACTACAAGGTAGCTTTCTTGTGTGGTACACATTGGGACATCCTTACACAATGCTTCCTAGTTCGTCTTGGAGAGTAGAGCACCATTGGAGATTGGTGAATGGTGAGTTTTGAAGGGCAACCCACTTGATAATTAGAGCAACACAACAAAGGCAAGGTATGACGACTCTTAATTTGGTTAATTTTGCAAAAAGGCTTCAGCTAAGCATAGGAGAAATAAGAGGTAATGTTTGGCTACTCTCAAGTGCTAGAAGAAACATCCTTATGATAACTATGAGCCCATTTGTACTTAATAGCATTGTTGACATCATTTTTTGGAAGCTCTCATTTTTTTGCAGTTACATTCATGCATGTGATTAGAGGGTGTTCTTCCACCATAGTCTACAAGGGTGAGATGGAAGGTGAAGATGCTCCATTGGGAAATGCTTTTGTTGGTCAAGTTGCTAATCATTTTTTAGTTTTTTGCCCTTTCTTTGAGCTTATAGCAAGATGGAAAATGTTGTGTACATCTGAGTGTACAAGGGAAGAAACTGCTATTGTTGTTTTTGAGGACACAATTGGGACAACTAGTTTTTTCTTCAAGGCAGCCATAAGATGTAATATCCCCTTTTGGGATATTATCCAAATATGCAAATTAATTCGTTGAATTGATTCTAGAAGGACTATACCCTCCTAGTTTGACCTCAAATAATCCAATGTTAGCTTTAATACAACCCAAAAAGGGGTTGGAGTGAGCCAAGGTGGTGGATTAGATGGGAGAACCAGTTAGGAAATTAATCACTTCAAATCTGAAATTAATTGCAGCAGTGAATTAATTAAAAATGCACCATAATAGCTGAAACTTAGAAAATTCATAACTTGCTCAATATTCCATATTTTTTCCTCAAATAAAATGTAGAATTTTCTATAAATCAAGGGCTTTCCAACGAGCTACCAATCTGGATTTTTGAACCACTGTAACCCTTAAAAAACAGTCCTCAAAATCCCAAACCCAGTCGCCAGGGTTAGAATAAAATCAATAAAAATATTTCAGCTTTTCCACAAGCTTCCAAACACTCCAAAAATCACTCCCTTTGCTCAAAAATAATTTATAGACAAATCAGATTTCTAAATCTGATTATACACAGCTGAAAACAATTATTAATAAAACCCCAGTCTGCAGTAATCTTTAAAAATTCATATTTTCCTCCAAACTACTCTGATTTGGGCAAATGAGATATGTTCGGACTCGGAAAATACAAGGAAGAAGATGAACCAAACTAAATTAGAACAACAGTAGCTAAACTCCCAAAATAGTCAAAATAGCAACTTGTCTAGGGCAAAATAAATTGTTGTTTGCACATAAATTAATTCCAGCACTTGTATTACTCTTAAAACCCTCAAATATGGTCCCACATACAAAATTATGCTAAATCAGATTAGATTGTAGATCTAGCTCAAAAGACTTTAAAACATGCCAAACAACCTCCCATGCAAGTCGCTTTAGCTCTAGTAAAAGCAAGAGGGAATCGTGAACCAAGTCGCCAATCCTATAATGGAGAAACAATGCATAACACACGTCAAAAGGAGCACAATAAAGAGAACAATGGAATCTTCAATATTCTTCAATAGTGGATCCAAATGAGAGAGCACAATGAAAGAACTAGGGCATACCTCCCAATACTCCAAGCATGGAGTGAAATCAAATGATCAATCAACATGCCCATCCAAGGAAATGTGACCCCTTCTTATAGAATAAGAGGTGCAAATGCCAATGTTTTAAACATTTAATGTTTTCCCTCTAAATAAAAAGTATTTAATAAACCACTTCATGTGCACTTTATTTAATTTCTTAATTTAATATTAAGAAATTCCTATCCTATGTGCACATTCTAAACTACCTAGAACTCCCCACTTGTTGCGCTAGACACACCAAGGGGTTACAATGCTTAATAAAAAGAGTGAATCGATTAGGTAGTAATGTCTCTAAAAAGGGGGACATTACATAAAACTTCATGGGCTTCCCTAAGGAACTTCAATGAAAATAGGGGTAGCCATTGCATAAAATTTGTTTTTTTAGAAGTTCTCTCACTTGATAGGTACAAGAGCTAAATTATGGGAGTACTGCATCATGTTCTTTCACTTTGGCACATTGGCGCTTGGGTATGAGAGCTTGCATTTGCTTGAGGGCAAGCAAATCTGGGGAGGGAGGACTATAATGTTCCCTTTTCTAAATTAAAAATATCTGATATATTTGTGACTATTATTAATGACATGACTGTTATTAATGGTGGGAATGACGTCTTTGATCGTATTTCATCCAAAACAAGATGACAGGCTTTCGAAATTTTCACTGTAAATCAATAAGAAGGCCCTTGCGATGACTGGAGACTGGAACTCTGTCCTAACGGGACTGACTTGAACTTCTTCCGTTCTCTTTCTCCTTGCTTGCCCCACTTTGATACCAATGTTAGTATATGCGGAGAGAGAAAGAATAAAGAAAGATGAGTGTACAAAGAACAAATAAAAAGAAACCAGAATGCACACATTATCATTGTGTCCGTTGTTTTATTATGTGAAAGATGGTTACAAAGTGGTTGAAGTAGTTTCATCCGTTTATTAGTTTATATTTAGCTAATATTAAACTAACACTAATAAATAAGCCTTATATTCTGATATGGATCAGGGCATCTATACAAATCCTTATGGATTATATACATTTCATGAGCTACAGAAAAATGTTGTGAGAGGCTATTGAGACACATGTGAAGGGCTTTCATTGATCCATTTATGTAGAAGAACACATTAATTAACTCTCATGCGAAGGATTTATTGGCAGGATGAAAGGAAAGATTGTCAATTAAAAAAATCATGTAATTCCACATTTTGCAGAAAAGAAAAAGAAAAGCAAGGGATTACTTCGAAATGTGATTTTATAGCCTTTTGCATGAATTATTTTACATGATCTTTAAGTAAAAGACACTTGTGTCCGGGAAATTTTCTTCAATTTACAAGTTCAAGGACAAAAGTGCATTTTATTTGCTGTTTTTTTTTTCCCAAAGTACTATTTTTGTGGCTTATAATTTATAAATGTTCAACTTTCCATCTGCAATTTATTTGAATTCCTATAAGAGCATTAAAATCTCAGCAAAATGACCTACGGAAAGTGTAAATGAGTGGCAAGCTTTAGGTACTGCTCCTTGTTAATTTGTTGTACTAATGTGTTCAACAGTAAGAATGTGTACACAGAATAGAACATATATTTTATGAACTACAATAAGAATATACAAATTTGCGCTGGTGGATCTGACTTCACAATATATTTATGATTCGAACTTAAGCTAGATGTCCCAATATAACACCAAGGATTACAAATGTTTAAGAATCTGGATGATTGGAAGTGACCATTTGCATTAGACTTATAATTTATTAATATTATGTTCATAGCCGTAGACTCCTTGATAAACTGTTATTTATTGATTCACACGTGTTGTTCGGTTATTTCAAATTTTTTTGATGGAGCCATATTTTCATTACGTATGCAAGCTTATTCTGCAGAAACATTTTGCGTATGTTAGACAAGCTGGGCATTACCTGTGTTTCTGAAATATTAGTGGTGTCCTGTTGGAGTTTTAGTAGTTTCTGTTAGTTACTATCTTTTAGTTATAACTTGTGATATGATTTCTTCTTGTTTTGCAGCACTGTACACGTGCTGTGTATACATCCCCGATAAAGACCATCAGTAATCAGAAATATCGTGACTTTAGTGAGAAGTTTGATGTTGGTCTTCTGACTGGTGATGTGAGCTTGAGACCAGAAGCCTCTTGCCTTATTATGACAACAGAAATTCTAAGGTCTATGCTCTACAAAGGAGCAGACATTATCCGTGACATTGAATGGGTCAGTGTGACATCTGACTTAGAATTTTTTCTTTATGCAGGATTGTGTTGATTTAGAAAGTTTACATCAAATAATTTTGATAAAATTAATGCTGTCAGATGTACTTACAGCTAACAATCCTATATGCTCTAGGTTATATTTGATGAAGTGCATTATGTAAATGATGTTGAGCGAGGAGTTGTTTGGGAGGAGGTTATTATAATGCTTCCAAGACATATCAATATTGTACTTCTCTCTGCAACGGTAAAATATATTCTTATCAGCTATTGAACTAGGTGTTTTTTTGCAATGGAATAACGGTAAAATAAATTTTTATCAACTAGTGAACTAGTTGATTTTTTGCAATGGAATTTCTTCTGATATGCTATCTTGGAATCCAAAGAACATAGATGCATTTTATAATGAACGTCTATTTATAAATGTTTTCTTCTTTTTAGCTTTATAATGCAGTGAATATCTTGTAACAAGTAGCTACACCAAAAATGAGTTGATTTGATAGATGATGCAAGCCTATTGTATAAATTGTTCTCCTAAAGCATATGCAATAGTCTGATGGTCCAAATCCCACTTAGTGCTAACTGTATGGGAGAAGCACGTTATATAACAGTCCCATAGTTTGTATCAGTTACACCATTTACTTCAATCCCATCACTAAAAATAAGCACATTAAGGACAAATTCAAGAAATGCAAACCACTTGTAATTTTGGTATAAGATTTGCACACAAAAAACTAACTTCACTTCATATTATTCCATAGTAGAGGTTACATTTTATGGGATACTCATACAAGGAGTCAAACCTTATCATAATAGTTAACACAATCCCAATTTTCTAGTAATGAGTTATTATGATTATCAGAAGTCATTACACGTAACCACTTATTGTCTCACCAACAACCAAATATAATTACCCACAAACTAATATTTAGCTCTGTTACCAGGAAATGCCTAGGGCCCCCCCGTTTCCGTTTCCGAAACGTTTTGGAAATGGAAACTCCTTTGAAACGTCCTAGTCTCCTAGAGATAAGTATACATGATAATAATGTATAATTTCAATGAATACAAAATATTTTGAGTGTTTTATCAGTTATTCTTATCACTTATGGTGTATGGAGTACAATTTTAAAATGATTACTATGCACACACACACACATATTTTAATAATATATTGTACAGACATTTCCCGTAACGTTTCGTATCCAAGGTTTTTTGAAAATTGCCATTTCCGCGTTTCGTACCCGTTTCCGTTTCCATTTCCGTTTCCGTTTCTTGGCAACATAGATGTTTAGGTTATAGCTATGAAGTATTTAACCACTTTAGGAATATTTCCAACATTCCCCCCTTGGTATGAACATAAGGAAAGGAAATACCACTCAAGAAAAATGAATTAAACTCTTTCTTGACATACATTGTGATGAATAAGAACTCATGGATGAAGCCATAGTTAGGAACACATCAACCACTCCACTGGAACTCATCAACTGATCCATCATGGGAACTCATCAACCGAATCACCAAAAGTAGCGGGAATGGCCTCACTACTACTCTGATCAAGAACACACTACTACAACAATGGTATGAACCTCCACTTGTATTTTGTCACACCTCACGTGAACAAAGATGCTCTTCAGTTCTTGTTCCCTAGTACATTTACATCAAAACACATTCTTCATCACTTTTAGTTGAAGAACATTCTTCCTATCACTGCCCTTTTTCTTGTTAGGAGAATATTCTTGCCAATTGCTTTCTTCTTTTCTATTTTCAGCAGCAATGAAGACCTTATTCTTTAGTTTTCCATCAAGATGATCCCATGCTCTTTGTTTAGAATACATAAAACTGTGTCTATAGAAATATAACATTTAACGTTGAGTCAATATTAGTTAAGTATTAACCAATAAATGGTTGTAACGACTTCAACCATTTTATAACCATCCCTCACATAATAAAATGATGGACACACAATGAACAATATGTGCATTCTGCTTCTTCTTTATCTTGTTGTTCACATCTTCTAATCTTCTAACATTGTTATTAGAGCCATTTGTACTCGATAAGGTTTGTAATTCAAATAGAAGATTGCAAATTGTGAACAAAAGGCTGTGCAAACATCATTTCAAGACTGAATTGCAAAAAAATCATCACAAGTCACCAGTTATGTGAGAAAATTCGTGACAGTCACATGAGGGAAAAATTTGAAGGCATCTGCAGTCATTTTGAGCCTAAAAGAGGCCATCAGGGCACGTTTATAGAACATTATACAGTAGACACCTTTTTAGTACAAGAACACTGTCGAAAACGCTAGGATGAAGCCATTGATGGGGATTTAGACTGAAAAAACTTTCAGACGGAAGAAAATCATGAGTTTCATAGAGAATTTACAGTCACTCCTGAATCCAAACTCCATTTCTGCCATTAATATCACAATCAAAGGCAAGTTGTGAAGGGAAAAATAAAGAATAACAAAGTTGCCATTGGAGGGCATAAACCAAATTGCGCATTGGGCAAAATACAACCAATACAACAGTCATTATCTTCTTTTTCCACCTTGTCTTCGTCCAATCTTTGTTGGTATATGCACGGAGCCTCTTTGCGGTTCTTACCAAAACCATGAACACCCTCAACTTGACTCTTAGGAGATGCAGTTATAAAAACTGACTGTTATCATGTCTCTTTGAGAAATGGGCTCTAACCATTCCTTTTGCTTTTTTTTCAATCCTAGATTCATCACACGCTGAAATATCATTAGTATTAGCCTAACAATGATCAATAATTACCTCATGAGATTGAATTATCGGAACAATAATGGGATTAAGGGTTGAATCTTCATCCTTCATTCTTCAACCTTGGTCAAGGGGTTCTTTGTTGTTATTTGATTGACCTCTTCAATCACGTGGTTTGCTCTAGTTTTCCGCTATCTTGGTCACATCATATCATTAACCCAATTCACAAATCGGGTCCTAGCTTTGATCCCAACAACTACAGGACGATTATGGCAGGTCTTACATTTTCCAAGCTTTATGCTACAGTCTTACATATGTAGCTATCCGAGGAGTTAGAGCGTAGGAACCTTAGAACCAGGAGGCAAGCTGGTTTTCGGCTTGGTCACCAAACTACTGACCATATCTTCACTCTCTGGGCCATCATTGAGAAGGCACGTCATCGCTCGTCGAAGTTCTATTGTTGCTTTGTGGATTTTTGGAAAGACTTTGACTCTGTTCCACTTGAGGCACTTTTTCAGAGACTCCGTGACATTGGCATTTTTGAGACCCTTCTCATGGCCATCATGCGTCTGTACGAGAATGTTGTAGGTCTCCTCCGCACCTCCCAGGGAGAGTTAGAGTTCATTAGGAGTACCATTTTGGTAAAGAAGGGGTGCCCCCTATCCCCAACTTTGTTTGGGATATACGTTGACGAACTAGAGTCTTTTCTCCACAAGCATATTCAGGACAGTGATGGGTGCCTTCTACACCAGGTTTTGATATCCATTCTTTTGTTTGCAGATGATGTGGTTCTCTTAAATTCTTCTCTTGAGGGCTTATAGAGACAACTTGATGCCTTAGCCTTGTTTTGTGATCTTCGGCAGTTGATGGTTAACTTGGGTAAAACCAAGGTTATGGTCTTTAATGGTTTGAAGACTTCACATCTCCACTTTTTCTTTAGGGGTGAGGAGATTGAGATCACTAGCTCTTATACCTACTTGGGGATTCTTTTCTCTGGCCCTCGTATCGGTTTGAGACAAGCCCTCTAGCCTCATGTCAATAAGGGCTATGGCTTGTTAGTTGTTCTAGAGAGAGAGCTTCCTTAACTTTCAGGACATCTCCTCCAAAATGTCCCTCATGGACTCCCTCATCAGTGTAATGTCCCTTTTTCCCACTTAAGGACCGGATTTTGGACTTCTTGCCATCCCCTTTTCCATGGTAAAGAAGAAGAAGAATTGGAGAAGGAAATTGGGCTCTCTTTTGCATCTCTTTTTCTAAATTTAATGTTTTCTTTTTAGTGTATTTCTTCTTGTAGCAGGTCAGCTGGGTTTAAGGCAATTGAAGAGGCATAATAAAAGAATATAATGTCTTCCTATGGGTCGGCCTTGTCTTTCCAAGCTTTGGTGAGAAAGGGAGAGGTATAAGTAGTAAAGGCCTCATTTTGCACATCATCTATCTTGGCTCATTTTATATACTTGGACTTATGAGCTGGTTGCTCTAGGTTCTTCCACTCTTGGACAAAAACCCAAGTGTGTGGCATCTCCTAGAAAGACGAAAACCCTTCTAGTGGTTTATAGAGGGACGAAAACCCTCCTACATTGTGTGAGCTTGAAGGATCTTGCATACTTGAGGGAAAGAGTTCATATTCATATTTTTATTTGCATTGAGAGGCCTCTCCTAGGTGGAGCGACCTACCTTGGAGTGAAGTTTGGTGCCTTAGAGGGCATAAATGTGATATTTCACTTCATTTTCAGATTTGTGCATATTTGTAAAAGCCGGAATCTACTTTCTTGTGAATTTTTGGGGTTTCTAAACCCTCGTTTAATAATTATTTTGGAGCTTCACTTCTACTGGTCATTATTAATTTTCAGCTGAGCATATGCATGTATTTTTGGGTTGAAAACAGTTCCAGAATATCTCTAAAAGGTTTATATAAATTGTGGATGCATTGTTAGTTGATATTTTGGGTGAAATTGTGATTTTTCATACTGCTGTTCCTAAATTAAGTTTGCTGTCCAAATCTGGGATTTATTTCATTCTACTGATTTGAAAATCAGATTTGTTTTCTTTGGGGTTTGAGCTAATTTCCTTGGTTGTGGTTTCATCCTTTGAAAGGGATATTACAATCAGACCCTTGGTTCTCTATGGTTCTATTGCTTGGGGACCCTCTTTGATGGGTACTGACTGGGCCTCCATTGAGAGGGTCCAGACACTTCTCCTTTGTCGTTTCATTAGGTGTAAGCAAACTTTAACCCCAATACATTATTTTGGTGGAGTTTGGAGCACATCCTTTCATATTGGAGACCATGTTTGACCTGGTTTCTTTCTTGCACCGCATTCGGGGCTTCACGGTCACTGTCAACGGGCGAGACAAGTACCCGTACTTGGCATATTGTTCATCAGAGGCTATTGCTCTTTCAAACTCGTCACCCTAGGGTCGTGGTTGGTATGTTGAGGTCTTTGAAATTTTGGGGGCAACTGGTATTTAGATGGACCATCTTCCACCTTTTTGGTATTCCTTGGATGCATCGAGACACCTTCTGCCTATTATACAAGAGATGAACATGATCATGAGAGAGGATATTTACAGGCAGTTCATCCGTACCACTTGGGAAAATTCTCAGGGGGTTTACGTCCCAAGATGGCCTTTTATGCTGAGCATTTCTTGTAGTTAAGGGACGGTCTTATTATCCATCCCGAATACACCCTTCGACACTGGATGCATTTCCTTCCTATCCCCTTTGGTTAGTTCAGGGTTGGCTCTCATAAACTCCGATGTGAGACAGTTCACCACCTTGATCATTCGGACAGGATTTGCCAGCTGTGTAGTCTCCAGGAGACCAAGACAGAAACACACTTCATCTTTTGGTGCCCCATTTACTACGAGACCAATGGGAGTTTCCATTGTTTATTTAGGAGGACACAAGATCTTTTTGACTAGTTTAGGTTTAAGGATCAGAGGTGCCTGACTTTATACTTACAGGAGGCTTTGAAGCTTCATGAGCACACTCTTCCACCGCATCCGAGACTGAATTCTACACAGCGGATTACTTCCTTTTTCACTGTGTTACCTTCAGAGAGAGGCACGAAGCGCCGTTGTGAGATTGACCCCACCTCTTCCTCCAGATTAGTTGGGCCCACGGAAACAATATATGGTTCCTCGAGCCATCACAGGCATGCCCATACTAGGTCTGGCTTTAAGAGACAAACCAGATCCACCAGGCATCAAAGGGATTATACTATGTCTAGACAAAGTCATAGTAGGCAAACTCTCTCTTCGGCGGGTCGGCATTTTATCCTTAGCTTTTTCCAGTCGGCCTCAGATGTTAGGAGAGAGGGATCTACCATTCCTTGATGGGCTTTCCTCTTTTCTTCTCCTTTGTCGTCTTTCCCCCTTTTCTTCCCCTTAGTTGTATTTCCACCTCTATTCTGGGTGCGGTGGTTAATCCTTTCAGTTCGCCATCTCTTCTGGCTTTTGTACTTGCCTTTCTCGAGAACTGTTTGGTTTTCCTGCTTAGTTTCAGTGCTAACTGATTTTTGCAGTTCTTTTGACCTACTTATGTGTTCATTTGTTGGACATTAATATATTTATCTTATCTTATCTTAGAATGCAGATCTGATTTTTCCCTGACATTTGTGTGACTATTGAAGCTCAAAAATTTGTCATGTGGATTTGAGAACCCTCTACCTTCAAGCCCTTCTTTATGCACAACGTCCACACTCTTGAGTGTGGGGTCCTCATGGAGGGTTGATCCCTTCTTTGTTGCTTGGGGTTTTGACCTTGTGCCTAATCCAACTCGTTTTGTCTCCAACTTCACAAACTTTGCAAAAGGTACGGCATCTCGTACCTTGTCTGGAAGAACTCTATACTCTTCATACCATGTACATATGTTGGTCACTTGAGATGGCTGGGAAATGATTTCTTTTGAAGAGCTTTTCCCACCATTTGAACCTTGGATTGTTTGGATCATCCGAGCCACTGTGTTGGCCAAGCTTTCTTGCCCTAGGGCAAGCCTTTCGAGCCTAGCATCACTGAAAATTCTATCCACCATTTTTGATCTTAAAAATCCTCAGGCTGGGAAGATCGAAGCTCTGATACCACAATAATGTCCCTTTCCGAGACTTTAACAGAAAAAGGAGGAAATCACACAAACCCCAATATTATTAAATTCCGTTTTTTAGACCAGGAAACTGAAAATTATGACAGTTGAAATTGAAAATCAGCAGTCTGATTTTTATAACAATCTAAAAATGAAAGGATACAACTTGAAACTCATCAAATCATCCAACGAAAATATAGATAGATATTTTAGGATGAATCTAAACCACTTTCCAATATGAAACTTGAATGAAAACACAACTAGAAAATTAATTAATTGCAGCAGAAGTAAAGTCAAAGAAATTGTAAAATGAAGGGTTTCCAAAACCCAAATTCCACACATTATGATTGTTTCCAGCCTTATAAAATATGCAAAATCTGATTTTGAAAGAAAATCTGAATTTCGTGCCCTGAAAGGCATCTAAATGCTACCAAACCCTAGTCGCTCCAACTAGGAAGGGCTCATAAATGCATGCTAAGACTTGTAGATATCTTCTTTTATCTTCCAATGCCCAAATCTGCAAAAAGGTCTTCCAGATGTCTTCAAATCACCCAAAATGGAGGGTTTTCGTCGTCCAACGAGCCATAAGAAGGGTTTCTGTCCTCCTTGGAAAAGCCACACAATTGGATTTTCACCCAGAAGTGGAATGACAATGAGCAAACAGCCGAAAGATCAACTTTGGATAAAATGCGCCAAAGTAGATAATGAAAATGAAGTCCATGATTCCCTTTTATATCCTTCCTTTTGCGTCAAAGCCAAAATAGAGAGACCGACCTTATGAAGCTTCTTTGGGGTTATTAATTTGCTTTTAAAATTCCTCCAACCCAACCGAATTTCCTTTTTTAAAGGAAACACTAAAGAAAACATTAAAAATTAATAAAAAAATGAAAAGGAATGCAAGTCCTTCTTTAGCTCAATCATGCTTCCTTGCCACAGAAAGGGAATGGCAAGAAGTCTATTGCTAGGCTCTTCTGCCAAAAAAGGGGACATTACAGAGATTTTGTAATTCGAGAGTTTGGGGAGGTAGAATGAGGGAACTTGGGAATTCAACTTGGGAACTACACCTTTATGAGGGTCAAGGAGGCAATTTGATGGAGTTCTACTTGGTCAAAGAACTATGTTTAGAGAGGTAACTTTTGAAAAATGCACGACTTTGTTGAGCTATATTGTTTTAATCTTCTGTCAATATGTTTTTTCTTTTTGTAGTGTAAGCCTTAAGAGGGGGTGTAGGAATATAAGGCTTATAATTGAGCGTTAAGTCAATATTAGTTAATTATTAACTAATAAATGGTTGTAACTAGTCCAACCTTTTTGTAACCATTTCTTGCATGATAAAATGATGGACACACAATGACCAATGTGTGCATTCCGTTCCTTTATCTCTCTGTTCACATCTTCTAATAGTGTCCAGGCTATTTATAGTGTTGTCCCAAAATTTTAAATAGTTAAAATTTTAATTTTTTTAAAACTTTTTGCATTAGTGTGTTGCAGTAGTAATTTGTCCTGCACCGGTTTATAACGCAATTGTATTTCAGGTGACTCGTTTGGGTCCTCTCGCTGGGTTTGTTTGCTTTGTACTCTGCAGTCCCATTGACCTACTTTTGTGGTCACTTGTTGGACATTAATAACATTATCTTATCTTTGTCCTCTCCCATGATCCAGTCATTATTGTCACACCATCACATTCTCGTCGCCGTCATCTTGCCAGTGTTTTAAAAACCATTCCGGTTCTGGTTCGGTTTGACTGGTTTGATCGGTTCATTAAAAAAAATTGCAAGCCAGTAGAAAAACCAAACCAATGACCGGTTTTGTACGGAACTGGCCGATTCAGTACTGGTTCAGTATTGAACTAGTCAAATCGGCCAGTTCTGTATTGGACTGTTTTGAACTAGTTGAGGGGCATGTTTTTCCTCAAAACATTTTTTTTCCAATTTTAGCTTTTAAGTTACTTTTTCCCAACCCTAACCTAAAAATGATGTTATATAGATCCCGTTTGGAACAAAAACGATTAAATGATCTCATCTTTGTGCAATACAACCTCCGGCTAAAGCACAACCAATTACTGAATGGGTAGAGGAGAGTCACCTGACAGAGTTTGATCCCAATGACTTGGGGTGGATGGCTTTGGATGATGAACCACTGGTAGCACTGGATATGCAAAACAGTAGCCGTGCTGCTACAACTACTGCAGATGTCTGTGAGGAGTCCGATGTGTATGAGCCAAAGGAACATGATGACATTTATGAGGATGAGGATCCCATTCTTAGTAGTGGTGTTGAGTTTGATGATTAATATCAAACATGTAGTAGCTTGTAACATATTGTTTTTTGGACTCTGTAGGCCATTTCGAGCCTCATTGTTTATGTATTTTGTTTCGGATATGTAGTGCACTCAGTGTTGTTTTGTTATATTTACCCTTACATGGTATATGCATGAGCAAACTTTGCATAATTTGTCTCTAATTTTTTGTAATCATGGTTTGGAATCTTTAGAATTTCTTGTTTTCATTAAATTGTAATATTTTATGTATTTTTTAGTAAACAAGTTCATAAGTTTCAAACCGATCCGATTCCATCTGATTCCGGTTCGGTTCCGGTCCGACCCTTGGCTGGTTTTGAGTCCAGTTCCGATTTTTAAAATATTGTATCTTGCATACCCTACTTACCACACATATCCTTTTCTCTCACAAGTCAATTCTAACTGTTTAATTAATATTTTTAATTTACTTACTGATTAATTGATGAATGATATTTGTTTAATTGATATTATTAATCAATTAAATTAACATTATTGATTAATTTTGCATAATTAATTAACTATTAATAACGTTATTTAATTTATTAATTAAATTCATCATTTGATTATTAAAATTAATGATGTTAATTTTATTAATAACGTTAGTTAATTGTATTAATTAATCCATCCAATAAGTGATGGATGGTGAAGTGGAAGTTCGAACTTCACCATCCATCACTTATTGAATGGATAAAGATCAAAATTTCCCCGCATAAAACCCGTGCGCAAAATTTCTCCCAACTCCCAACGGGGAAGTTTGCCAAAAGCCATTTATTGGGAAATGGCAAAATTCAACCCGCTTCCCCACTTCCCGCTTCCTGCCTGTCTTTCTCCCGCATTAACTCTCCCACTTCCCGTAATTGACAGAAACAGTTAACGGAGGCACAAAACTAATTGGTTTCTTCTTTGATTTTTTCACGTGTTGAAGAAACATGTATTCATGGCATAACTAAGTGGCATGACTCGAAGATTTCCACTCATGGCATTAAAAATACCAAATGAATAGGGAAGGATCCAAATATATAAAGTGGTTGTTGGCACAATGAATAAAGTGGTTGTTGGCACAATGAATGGCTCGCCATGCAAAGGGAAATAGAAGATATTCATTGTGTTAATCTAATCAAGCTTCGTGCATTTGAACAAGGTTTCGATCTTGTGTAGAGGAGGGGAGCATGAGCGGTGATAGGGATAATACACTAAACATTTGAACGGATACAAGTTCTTGAAAGACTGCTGCATTATGTTTCCCTATAATTTCAAGAATTATGGGAAGCCAGGCTCACCAACATCCATGTGGAGCACGGACATCATTACCATTGGCGTTTATACCTTCTCCAACAAGAGAATTGTCGAGTCAAATAACACAAGGAGGGAGATGAAGATGTGGATTGCAAGAGAGTTAGTTGTAAAATTCACGAAGGTTGGTAAGATTGTAAAAAATTACTTGCAAAACATCAACACACACCCGCGTAGGGAGTAAAGAAACTTAGTCCGTATTCTATGAAATAAAAAAATGAATGCTTGAATAAATGCAAATGAAAACAATAAACCTTGCACAAGCAACCAAAACATGGAAACTTGTGTGGAATAGAGATTAAAAGCCTGCGCACAAGCCACATAGCCAAGGCTGAGGGAATGAGATAGTGAATGTAGGAGGAGACAAAAGCATGGAAATCAAGAAGGATGGTCAAAAAGCATAGAAATAGCCTAGCAGCCAAAGCTGGGATGACAACTAAGTCTAAATGCATAGCCATACGTGTGAACTAATACACGTGAAGATCACGCAGACTTGCATGGAAAGTAAAAACACGAGGAAGAGAAGTGCAAGAGTCTATTGCATGTAGTATTTTTGACAAAATACCTCAAAGAGATGTGGTCTCATCAAGTGCGACGACTTCATGATATGCACACAATGGGTTTGCAAGAAAAAGCCTTTGAAACTTTCAAATAGATGCAGTTGGTAGATGTAAAGCCATAGTCCACAACCTTCTTTAGCATATTGCCTGCCTGTGTCAAAATGGGAGCTTTAGATTAGGGTAAGGACGTCTATCAAAGCATAAAATGAAAGTGGATTTTTTGTAAAATTGTTTTAGTTTTCAATTCCCTAGTAGACATGTATATAAAATGTGGGCAACAAGAAACCACCCAAGTCAGTTATGAAATCAGTTCTTGAACACTTGAATACATCTAGACTATTTCGGTACACGTACGGGTACGGTATACTGATACGACAAATCTGAAAAAACTTCGGGTACAATATGCTTTTGGGTACGTTATATATATATATATATATATATATATATATATATATATATATATATATGTATGTATGTATGTATGTATGTATGTATGTATG
This sequence comes from Taxus chinensis, assembly GCA_019776745.2. Lineage (NCBI taxonomy): Eukaryota > Viridiplantae > Streptophyta > Pinopsida > Cupressales > Taxaceae > Taxus > Taxus chinensis. Next base: position 11,056,667 of record CM034147.1, read on the forward strand.
TATATAAAATTATGAATTTAAAGAAGCATTGAAATTTAATACTCATACAACTTACAATCATTCATAGAACATGAATTTTTTTTCCAATACTTCGAGAATTGAGACTTGAGTTTGTATTTATTCATAATGTTGTAATGTTTAAAGAAAGCTCTTCGCGGAGCATGAATTTCAAAGTTGCCATCGATTACTTAAAAAATTGTGTTTTTAAAATATTTAAAAGATGTTGCCAGCGTAAGCAACGAATGCGACATGCCTACAGTTTATAGCCTACACCCACTCATGCTGATTAAATAATTAAATAAAGAATTCAGATGGGTATTGTATTATTTTTAAATAAATTGGATGAAGACTTTAGCTTGGTTGGGCTAAGTAGTTTAAATAATTTTTGGCAAGAGGAGAGCATTTTTGTGAGAGTTGGCACCCACTTGTGCTCATGTGCACGCTGTCCCATTCGCCTTAACCCACCCCCACGCCCCTATACCTTAACCCCATGCACAGATAACCGCACTTCCTCTCTTTCCCTCGTTCTATATTTGACCTGGATCAAATCTATGCAAACATTTGCCTTCCTTTAACTTTCTCACGTTCTATATCGCAGAGCTTGAGCTTCAGCAGATTAACTGTGAACACAATTGTTTTTCTTAATTAAAATCTAGATGAAAATTAGCGTTTGTTGCGTAGAAATGGGGGAGAGATTAAAATGTTTATTTTTTATTTTTTTTGAGTTACCTGCCAAAATACCCGTATTTGGCTGTGGGTATGCTGCGGGTACGTATCCACAGGCCCTAGGTACAGTTCGGGTATGATTATACGTAACCGAAGGTTACCCTGGACTTGTGGGCACATACCCAAAACGTACCCATAGCGTTTCCATATTTGTACCAGTACCGGAAACGTTTCCAGCCTGGTACAAAGGGGGAGAACGTTTCGGTGCAGTCTAGGAAGACGGTGAATGTGTGGAAGTAAGAAAAAGCTCAAACCTGCATTAAAAGGACTCGAGCTTGCGAAGGAGAAAATACAAGCGAATGATAAGTAGGAGAATAGGTCTTCGTGGTGTCAGAGATAATACTGGGAACCTGAGTGGTAGTGAACCACAAACGAGATAAGATTATGAACCATTCAAAACTTGGCCTTAAAGATTTGGTTATATTTTTCTGTAAAATACAAACGAAAAAATTGTACTATCAAGGCACTACTAAATTTAATTAAAATCCTGTTTTTCTCTTTGTGGTGGACTTGGAGATAGTGACCCGACACCACGAGTTTTATTTTTCCTCGTTTTTGCTTCAAAATGTCAACATCCAACAAATCGGCATTAAAATATGAATTCTAGGGTGTGACACACATGTCCGTACTCATTTATAACTATGCCCACATATCTGACATGAATCTCAGTCATGTCAGTATGGGTCAATGTTTTGACAGAACTCTGTCCAATGGTCACACGGTGTTTTCTCAATGCTTGTACCACAATAGTTTGCCACAAGCAATAGCTTTTCCAGGCCGGTTCAATGCCCCGACCTCGTCATTGCGTGTGCAGAACACTACGACCTTGAAAATCGAGGCATTTTTAACAACAATAATGAGCCCATCCTCCTAGTCACTCCTGAACACATTGAAGATCTACTCTAAATTCCTGAATATGAGGAGAAGATCACAAAAGAATTTTCACAACAATATGTAATGTCCCCTTTTTCGAATTAATCCATTTGAAGACTTCTTATCCATTCCACTTCCCATGGGCAAGAAGTAGGTGAACAAGGGAAGTCTTCGATTGATGTTTTTATTCTTTCTTTTCTGAACATTTATATTTTCCTTTAGTATTTTTCCTTATGAAGCAGGTCGGTTGGTTTGGAGGACTTAAAAGGAAAATTAAACGATAAAGCAAGCTTCTTTATGAGGTCAGTCAATGGGAATTCCGTCCATGGGGTTTTGGCGCCACCTTATGGATATAAAAGGGTCTCTTAGGCTCTTTTTTGGGTATGCTTCCCTATTATAATTTTATTCTACTTGGTTTTGGGGCTGATTGCTCCAATCCATTCCACTAGAGGGCGAAACCTATGGTGTGGCAAGCAAGAAAGACGAAACCCTTGTTCAAGGTTGGTGAATGAAAACTCTTCAATTGGTGGCTCCAAGGGCTTCAATAAAGGTTATCCTGCTTGTTGGCAGCTAGGGCTTAAAGAAAGAAGAGATATCAAGGTCTTCTACGTCAATTTGGCACCCTTTCCTAGGGTGGCGAATTGGGTGGAGAAGGCTAAGACACCAATTGACATTTTGTGTTGATATTCAGATTCCTCCTAATTTAGAAGGGTGATTTCTCAATTCATTAGTATTTGTTGGGGTTTGGAAACATCATTTCCCGCCCTAGGGTTGAACATCTGTTGTCATTTATTTAATTTCAAGCTGTGTTTAGAGGTTGATTTCTTGGGTGATAATTGTTCTAAAATATTCCTAAAGTGCCTCTACATGTTTTGGATGATGGGAATGGTGATATTTTGATGAATTATTGCTTTTTCCTTGCTGCTGTCCAAGAAAATCAGATTGCTGTGCATTGTTCTATTTTTCAGTTGGCTGATATAAAAATCAATATATATTTTAGTTTGGATTTGTGTTATGTCATTGTTTTTCAGTTCAACCCTAGAAAGGGACATTATAGTGGTATTAGAGCTTCAGTCTTCCCAGCCTAGAGGGTTTGATTCAGAAGGAATAGATAGATGGTGAACATAGATGAGAGGTTTTCTGTAGGGAAAGAAAGATTGATGAGTAGGATAACACAATTGATCCAGGCCATCCATGCAAAACCACAATGGAGAAGGAAGCTCTTTGGGAATTCATAGTGTGAGGCAACCTTTAGGGTCAATCTTTGGAGTTGTTTGACCATTTAAACCTACCTTCCTAGGGAAGAATCCATTACGGAGATTGAGATGCAACCATCCAAAGTGGACAACATTGCTACATGGTATGAGGGGTATAAGGCTCTTCCGGAGAAGATTCGTGATGCCATGTCATTTGCTGAGTTCATAGGACTAAGCAAGGGAAGATCAAGGCCTAAGCCTAGGTCACGAGCTACACAAGAAGAAAAAATAGGGCTGCAAGTAATGGAGAAGAAACAACCCATAGAGGAATACACCGTGCAAGTTGAAGGGGGAGAAATCATGGAGCTTGAGCCAAAGAAGAAAGATAAATCAGATCTGCAAGTTGGTAAAGAGAAATTGGAGGTTGAAGCTCAATTTCCAAATGTGAATGTTGAAGTACAACTTGCTGGAAATTCCAGAACAACCATCTACATGAAGCAAGTAGATGATGTTTATGGCCTTTGAGAAAACCATGAAAAAGTTCCGTGCATGCATCAACAAAATGTGGATGAAGTTGAAGCAAAAGGGACATCACTTGTTGTATATGAAGGGTTCAAGTTAGAGGAACTTGCACCATCCTTGGAGTTTCCATTGATTGATTTTCAAAACAGCACTATGAAGAGCCATGTGATCAAAGAAAATATTGGGAATCACAAGGATAGAAGGCTTGGAGTGGAGAAGATTGGAGACATTGAAGAGGCAAAGGCCAACAACGAGTATGCAACTCGAAATTCGTTATTGGCAGCCACAAATCATGATTTTTGGACAACATAAGAGTTCTTTACAACAAGGTGACTTTCTTGTGTGGTACATATTGAGGCAGCCTTACACAATGCTTCCTAGTTTGTAATGTCCCTTTTTAGGACAAAAACCAAAAATAAGGGTTTGGCCACAAACCCCCAAGAATCAGATCTAAAAAATACACCAACACCGAAAATGAAAATAAGTTGTTTTTTATGACAACTGTAATATCCTTCAAGACCCTAGGGCGAACTGTATAAGTGCTTAGAATTCACCAAATAACCATGCACATCAGTTTATAAATACTTCTAAATAATTATTTCAATTACGACATCCAATATCCACCCCATCTGCAACAAATAAATGGAGAAAATTAGTGGAGACATACCACTGCAATCGAATAAATGACAACCACAGGGAAACCACAAACAAAGACTGAAAATGATAGATAACCACCACCAAAAATCATAAAAATGTAGATTCCGGCCTTATAAAATATGTCGAATCAGAATATAAAATCAGATTTGCAATTTGTGTCCTAGAAGGCACTCAAATACTATAAAAGGGGTTAATGGGTTGGTTCTGATGCGGACATCAGCAAAAGGAATAAGATAACAACTGTCATACTACAAACTCTTCATAAAAATCAACCACATGGAGACTGAAAATGCTGTAACAACATCAAAATATTGAAGAATACTCCCAATATGGCTGAGGCTACTTGTATGGCTATAAATGTAATTTTGAACAAACTGAATATGTTGATAACAACAGTATGATTTTTTATGATAGCGTGCCTTGAAACCCATAAAACATGATTTTTACTACTTACATTTGTACCACCAATTTCCAGTTGAGTTATAATGCTCGGGGCAGCCAAATAACATCTATCTTGCTCACTTCCAAATGTTAAATTTATAAATTCAACATCCACTTTCATTAGAAGACTTTTTCCAAGAGAATGTGCATGGGTTAATAGCTGAAAATCTCTATGATATGATATACCTTTTGTTTTAAGACTGGAAGTGTGGTGGTTAACTTACCATGAGCAGCCCATAGATCTAGCCTTCTTCTGGTAATTCTTTCCGTTGTTTTTGCTGTAGCAACTTGAGGAGCTTCACTTGTTATGCCTTGAAGCACAATCTTTTGATAACTGAGTTTGAATCTTAACTCCCTAGCTTGATAGTTATGGGTAAATTCTCCCAAATGATGCAACCATTGGATTCCAAGTATCAAATTTGTACCTTCAATACCAACAACATAGAAATCATTACTGACTGTGTGCCTTTCCAAGGTGAGCTTGAATGGTTAGAACCTGTTGGTGCATGGGATGATGAGGCTATTTTGGAACATTTCATCCTTCACAAGGAAGTTCGAGTGCACAACAATCTCAATAGGATTCCTCATAGAATTTCTTTTTACCAATATGCTCGAAGTGAAGCATTCACTAGCCATAGTAACATGGAACTCATTGAAGACTTCCCCTTTTTTGTAACTCAAAGGATCTAAGTATTCCTTGCCACTTTGGGCGTTCTTCACTTTATCATGATTGCCACTATGTTGTCCATTATGACACAAGTATGGCAGCGACATAGGAGGAGACCAAAAAATTGAAATGTGATTTTCAATATCATACCTTTGGCTATCCTCAGTTTGTCCATCTTCTTTTTTTACCTTGTCTTCTTGCTACTTTGTTGGCATATGCATGGAGCCTCTTTGTGGTTCTTACCAAAGCCATGAACACCCTCAACTTGACTCTTAGGAGCTGCTGTCATAAACAGACCAACAAGCTGACTGTTATCATGTCTCTTTGAGAAATGGGTTCCAACCATTCTTTTTGCTTCTTTTTCGATCTTGGATTCGTCACACGCTGAAATAACATCAGTATTAACCAAAGAATGATCAATAATTACCTCATAAGGTTGACTCTTTGGAACTATGATGGGAGTAAGGGCCAATTCTTCATCCTTCATGGTTCCATTTCTTTCAAGATGCAGATCTGATTTTTCATTAGCATGTGTGTGCCTATTAGAGTTCAAAAATTGGTCATGTGGACTTAAGAACCCTCCATCTTCAAGCCCTTCTTTATTCACAGTATCCACACCTTTGAGTGTGGGGTGCTTATGGGGTGTTGACCCCTTCGTTGTTTCTTGGGGTTTTGACTTCGTACCAATTCCAACTCTTTCTATCTCCAACTTCACGAACACCGCAAAAGGTAGGGCATCCCTGACCTTCTCTGGAAGAGGTCTATACTTTTCATACCATGTACCGATGTTGCTCACTTTGGCTGGCTGAGAATTAAGGACTCCATTTGAAGAGATCCTTCCACCATTGGAACCTTGAATGGTATGGATCAGCCGGGCCATTGTGTCAGCCAATCTTTCTTGCCCTAGGGCAAGCCTTATGAGTATGACATCACCGAAGATTCTCTCCGTCATTTTGATCTTCAAGCAAGACATTCCTCAAGTTGGGAAGACCGAAGCTCTGATACCACTGTAATGTCCCTTTTTAGGAAAAAACCAAAAATAAGGGTTTGGCCACAAACTCCTGAGAATCAGATTTGAAAATACACCAACACCAAAAATGAAAATAATTTGATTTTTATGACAGTAGCTGTAATATCCTTAAAAACCCTAGGGCGATATGTATAAGAGCTTAGAATTCACCAAATAATCATGCACAACAGCTGATAAATACTTCTAAATAATTATTTCAATTACGACATCCAATATCCATCCCATTTGCAACAAATAAATGGAGAAAATTAGCAGAGACATACTATTGCAATCGAATAAATGATAACCACAGGGAAGCCACAAACGAAGATTGAAAATGATAGATAACCACCACAAAAAATCATAAAAATGTAGATTCCGGCCTTATAAAAGATGTCGAATTAGAATATAAAATCAGATTTGCAATTTGTGCCCTAGAAGGCACTCAAATAGCATCAAATCCTAGTCGCTCCCTCCAGGGAGAGCTCCAAAATGCATGCAAAACCCTTTTAGATATTTCCTTGATTTCCCTAGGTTCAAATCTGCAAGAAGTCTTCAATAAATATCCTGAAATCACCCACAATGGAGAGTTTCAGTCCTCCACCAAGCCACAAGGAAGGTCTTCGTCTTACTTGGAATGCCACATAAGAGGGGTTTCGTCCTCAAGTGGAAAGTTAATGAGCACTATGCCAAAAAAACCAAGTATAGATAAAATGCGCCAAGATAGGGTGCAAATGAAGTCTTTGATTTCCTTTTATATTCTTCCTTTAGCGCCAAAAGCCAAATAGAGGGACCGATCTCATAAAGCTTCTTTGGGTCTTTTAATTTGCTTTTAAAATTCCTCTAACCTAGCCGACTTGCCTTATTAAAGAAAACATTAAAAATAAATAAAAGAAAATTGAAAGGGAATGCAATTCCTTCCCTGGCTCATTCATGCTTCCTTGCCACGGAAAGGGAATGGCAAGAATTCCATTGTTAGGCTCTCAAGTCAAAAAAGGGGACATTACATAGTTTGTCTTGGAGAGTACAACACCATTGGAGATTGGTGAATGATGAGTTTAAAAGGGCGACCCACTCAAAAATCAGAGTAACAAAGAAAAGGCAAGGTATGATGACTCTGAATTTGGTTATTTTTTGGAAGAAGGCTCCAAACAAACATAAGAGAAACAAGGTGTGATGTTTAGTTACTCTCAAGTGTTAGAAGAAGCATCTGTATAACAACTATGAGCGCATTTGTACTAAATAACATTGCTAACTTCATTTTTGGTAGCTCTCATTCTTTTTCAGTTGCATTCATGCATGTGATTAGAGGGTGTTCTTCTGCCATAGTTGACAAGGGTGAGATGGAAGGTGAAGATGCCCCCATAGGGAAATGCTTTTGTTGGTCAAGTTGAGCATTTTTCAGTTCTTTGCCTTTTGTTTGAAGTTGTGGCTGGTTTGAAAGTGTTTTGTATAGTTGAGTGTACAAGGGAAGAAATTGCTACTGCAGTTTTTGAGGACAAAATTGGGACAACAATTGGTTTTCTTCAAGGCAGCCGTACAACTTCATGGGCTGCCAAAGGACATCAATGATGATAGGGGAAGCCATTGCATAAGTTTGTTTTTGCAAACGTTCTCTCATTTAACAGGGAGGCGAGCTAGATTATGGGAGTACTACATCACGTTGTTTCACTTTGGCACATTAGTACTTGGGTATGAGAGCTTGCATTTGCTTGAGGGAAAGCAAATTTGGGGAGGGAGCAATGTAATGTCCCCTTTTCTAAATTAAAAATAATTAATAATATTTTAAGTTGGGCCCGGCCAATTTTTCATTTTGAGACAACTTACTAATATTATTATTAGTAAAATAAAATGTATTTTTAAATACTAAAGTAGAAAAAAGACCTTTAGCCTATTTTCAATACTTTTAGTCGGTTAAAAGGGAGAGGTCGTCCCTCTTTAAGAGAGAAAAAATGTTAAAAAAGAAAATTTAGAGACCTACGTGGAGTGCTCCACAACGAAAGGAAAGAAAAGGCTATAAACAACAAATGTTGGGGCTCATTGTAATCATTATCTTGTCAATTATATACTTTTCTATTGGAAATTGGAGCATTGAGCTCTCATTTTCACCCTTTGAGGAAAAAAACTCTCATTGGATCCTATTGGGGACGTAAACCCTCAATAGTCACAACACTTGGAGACATAAACCCTCATTTGTTGCATTGGTGACTTCATCTGAGAGTCACATCAGAGCTTCAAAATTCAGAACTTCAGAACAAGGGATTATAGTAGTGTTAGGGCACACATTCCATCTAGGGCACGCCTTTTTGGGGTTGCCACATTCATTTTCCATTTCATCTACTCATTTGGAGATTTATTGTTGAAGCATTTATTTTGCATGAATTCCTCAAGTGTTTCATGTTGATGTATTTTTGAAGATTTGTGTGTGGGAAAGGCTAAAATCTGAATTCTACCTAGGTTGCTTAGGGTTTTGTGGACCTAAATTAGGTCGCTGCCTTATTTTTTGCATAAAATCAATTTGTTATAAAAAAATCAGGTTTTCTACATGTGGTTGGCAACATTTTGAGCAATGTTCCATTAGGGGTTTGGGGAAAATCGAAATTCCTCAAACTTTAGCCCGAAAGGGACATTATACCGACACAGGAGCAACTTCCACCTAATGCAATAATTTAGTGTGGTGAGTTGATTAAAGTACCCTCTTGGTTACACAAAGAAATCAAGAAGAGGAAAAGAATCATCAAACGCTTCACAATTGACTTCGCAACTATTACATTAATGACAAAATTTCATTCGCAAAAATCCCAATGTCATCTCCAAAGTTGCAATCAACGAGCATGGAGTTTAGTATGCTGACATAGCAACACCAATTGTTGATAAGGATAAAAGGGAAATGACTGTTGCCGATTACGAAGTCTCCAGAGAAATTCTTGGCAAGTCAACCATTGAAAGTGATGTTGCTCATGCTCAAGAATCCATTGATATAGTTTTCTGGTGGATGGAAAAGTACAAATTTCAGACAATCCAACTTAAGGAAAAAAATTGACAGTTAATAGCATATATATAACATCTCATGAATCCGATTTATTCTACTATTCAATTCTTCCTACAGTGGTGGTACCCAATCAAGACACCCTCTTATTGTCCAAAGAAATAAATAATATGCCTCATGTAACCAAATCATGGATCGTGAATGTTCTAATACAAGGTTTGCGGGTCATTAATGAAGTGATGAGAATCTACGATAAGGTTCATACTTATCTAGATTCAATTCTATATTTCAAAGAGTCTCTCGGGATCAAGATAATCACTCTTGACAAGATTTCTCCCGACATTCGAGAACTTGCACAAATGGGCTTCTCAACTCTTGTTAGTGAAGGAATCCTAGCTTTCAAACATCGTGGGCTTCACATTGAATGGTTGAGTTTTGCCAAGTTCAGGAATATGGTGCTTGATAATGTAAAAGACAGGTGAATTGATCATGTGTGCAATCCAAAAATTCATTAAGGAGATACCTTGCAATTTCATTGACGAGCACAATCAAAAAAGCTCCTGTAATGTCCCTTTTTTAGGGCTGAAACTGAAAAAGAAGGAATTAGCACAAACCCCAATCTGATTTTTGAACTAGCAAACTAAAATTTTAATCAGTATGGAACAACAGTTTGATTTTTGGAGCAACTTGTAAAACACAAGATTTCACCCAAATATCACCCTTTAACTCATCCACAATATTTGTAGACCTTTTAGGAATACATAAGAAGAATTTCAACATGAAAATCTATCAACTACTTAGCTGGAAAATTATTTTATGAATAACAAAAGTACAACTAAGATAAATGATAAAAAATGAGGTCTCCAAATCCCAACAATAACCAAACATGAATGATTTCAGCCTTATAAATTATGCCAAGTCTGAATATCAAATAATAAATGATTGTTATGCCCTAGAAGGCACTTAAAATGACTTCAACCCTAGTTGCTCCCTAGGAGAGGGACTCCAATTCATGCAAAAGCTCTTTGTAGGTCTTCTTCTTTATGCCTTAGATAAAAACCAGCAAGAGAATCTTCAATATTCTCCTTCACACCACCCAATTTGGAGAGTTTTCATTCTCCAAATGCCATTTGGAAGTTTGTCGGCTTCCTTTGATGCCACACTATGGATTTCCTCCCTTAGCAGAGTTGGAAATAGAGCAGACAACCCTAGATTCCAAATAGATAAAATATATATGCCAAAAGTGATGTGCAAATGAGCCCCTAAGACTCCTCTTATACAGTTTGGTTAGCGCCAAGAGTCATAAGGTGTAGAATGACCTCTTAAGCTTGCTTTATCTTCTATTTCCATGTTGGAAACTCTCCAACCTTGCCGACCTCTTAAGGAGCTTACTTTATATTTTAATTTCATGTTGGGAGGATTATAACCCAACCGCCTTGCCTTAAGGAGTAAAACACCAAAGAAAAACATTAATAACAATAAAAGAATATAAAAACGAAATGCAAGGACTTTCCTTATGGAATTCCTTCTTGGCCACGGGAAGAGAAATGACAAGAAGTCTTCAATTGGTGCTAGTTTGAAAAAGGGGACATTACAGCTCCGTGCAATCTCTCAAAGAGCAATTTACTGATCTAGTCAAGAATCAATATTTTTCCATGGAAAATTTCAGTATCGATTCTCTTAACAAACTCACCAAACTCCGAAGTTTGTTCACCAATATGGATGAGAAAATGCTGGAGTTTCATATGGTTCCTTATAAGATTTTGGAAATGCAAATCATTTGTGAGACTTGCTTTTCACCTCACTGCTTCCTTAATGAGTCGAGATTGATGGACTCATTAAAGAAATTCAGGAAATTCAAAATAGTGCGATGCTTGAACCCGAGATTTTCAAAATAATGTTTCAATGCTTTGATGAGGTTGCCTTTGGCGATCGCTGAGTTCATTTCTCGTATGATTGAGATAGGTGGACTCTTGGCCCAAAGGATAAGACACTAATCATAGGTGTTATGTTAGAATCCATGTGTCAATGTTATAGTCTATGTGTTTAACATGTCACTTTCTAGTGGGGTTCACATGTACACACTTATTTGAAATATTTGTAATACTTTTATTAAAATAAAGATTATTAATTAAAGCAACTTAATTATGTTGTAATAAGATGTCATAAAAACAAAATAATGGCCAAAATTCTTGCCATAAGAATCTCTAGAATTTTGTTGGAGATTATCTCAGTGAATCAAACTGGTTTTGTTGAAGGCAAGTATATTCTTGATAACCTCTTGGGAAGGCGTGTAGTGGGCTGAAAGCTCTGGTCAAAATGTTTGAATGGCATTATTGGATTTTGGAAAAGCTTATGACAGAATTGAATGGTCGTGTATTGATTTGATGATGGGTTGTAATATTCGTTACAGGAAAGTTCTATAAAAATCTGGTTTTCCATTGAAAGCTTAATGAGAAAAACACTGAAAAACTGATTTTTAATTCACAACCACAATATATCAATTTGTAAAAATAGAAAACACCTTGATAAATATTTGGAAATGGATGTCACTTAACCCAAGTACAATGAACCAACAAACACCAATTATGGAATTTATTTTCTTTGATTTTTCCAACTGAAAATAAGCAACAAGTACAGAAAACTGTATGGGCAAAAATATAGTAAATGAATGGCTCCAGCTGGTTGCAAAGGATGCCCTAGGGCAGATCGTGACTTGGTACAAACCGTAGCACCCATTGCACCTCAGATTGCAGCTGTAATGGTTTCCAAAGGGGGTCATTTAACTCCTCAAGGTTTAATGTTCCTTTTTGGGGACTCACAAGAAACTATGCAAAGCTGAGAATAAACAACACTTTCACATTTTTAGCAGGTTGTTAGTGACTAAAATAAACACGTAGAAACCTTTGTGGTAGCTGCGGGAAAACCTTCTCCTAGGGCAGTGGCCCCATTGGAGACTTCATGCTTGCTGTTGGGCCTTCAAACACTGCTGAAAATGCTAGTAGATGGTATCCAAAATTATTATAAATTACCAACAATCATATCATGCAAAAAAAATTGATTTTATAAGCTTGGAAGTAAGAGATGTGATTTTTTAGTTGAAACCCACAAACTACAACAATTAATTAATTATTCCAAAACTGTAACTAACTTCTAGGAGATTGGAAAAATAGCAAAACACCACCAAAATTAATGAAACTTCAAAACTTGGCCTTTATAAATCTGAAGAATATTATTCCAACCTCAGAATCATGAAATTATTGCAAGTACTGAAATGCTTCCCTCGGTAGGTCGCTCCACTTGGAACAACCAATAAACATGCACAAACACTCCACGAGTAGGTCGTTACACCTTAAAATAGGCAAATACGCTTAACTACTAGAAGTAGGGAAAAATATCTTCAATTGATGACCAAATAGCACCTTTGGGCTATTCAGTTGGGGCTAGAAATGAAGATTACAATCATCAAAGGAGTGGAGACTCTAGTGTTGAAGTCCAAATGGGCTATAAGGGTCTTCGACTGGGAAGGGGATATTACATATAGTTTGAATTAACTCTATTATAGATGCCCTCATAGTTCTTTGGAAGCTTTGTTCCATCTCCCTTTGATTCCATAGCATTAAATCCTGCAAGTAACTCATCTCATCCATAGCTCGCATACTCATATTCGGCAATATTCGACAAACCCAAAAAAAATTACTCGACAAGACTCGACGAATGTTTGGGAATATTAAAACTTAAAAAATACACACATTTTTTATAAAAACATATTTTTAATGCAAAATATAGCTACAAATGTATCAGATGAGTCTATAAAATGCTGGAGAAGCGTTTTCTTCTAGATTTGAATACAAATATGATAAAAAATTGCATCATCATGTGAATACAACAACCTGCTGATAAGTGCTACGAATTTATGATGATTGTCATTGAAAATTATCATCATAAATTTCATATCTATGCAAGTTACAATTTACAATAATTTACATTTTCCTCTTCCATGTTCTAGAGAAATATTGGGGATAGGATCAATTGCCTCTACTAGTCCCCTGACTCGGTTGCGTCTCATTGCTCCTCCTAGAAGGCTGTGACTGCGGCTCCAACCTGGTAGTGAATGGTTGTGGCTCCTTCGTTGCATGTTTGACAGCACCTCCAAAGATGTCATCGAATCCAATATCTTTTGCTAGTGCTTCTCCCTCCATAGCTACCACTCTCAAAAGAAGCAATCTCATCCTCTATGCACGTAGGGATTTCCTCTTCTTGCCCAGTCTAATCACTTTATGGATCTATCTCATCTAAATCAATAAGCTCCTGCGATGTGACATCCACCTTTTTTGTGCGAAGCGAAAGATTGTATTGCACAAAAACCAAGTCATTGAGGCATTTTTGTGTCAACTTGTTGCGCTTCTTCATGTGAATGGCCTCAAAGAAACTTCAGTTACGTTCACATCCAGAAGTGCTACAAGGCTGAGATTAAATTCTGAGGGCTAACTTTTGAAGATACGGGGTATTTCCTCCCCAATCCTCCCTCCAAGAACCTACAAACAGGATAGTCAAAAGTTTATATGTTATTAATAAAATTAAATTTGTAACTTAGTAAACATTCTAATTTTTATTACCTAGTTATTGCGTGGTTCTGCCTCGGATAGCTAGCGATGAAGAAAAGAGCCTCCCCCTAACATGCTTGTAATTCTGCAGCTCTAAAATAATGAGGTCCTTTGTCTTAACCTCTAATATCACCCTCTCAATGCATGTTGAAAGGCCCTCTATGACCTCTTTGTGCACATCGATGAAGCCATCAGAGAAGAAAAACTTGGGTGCATGAATAGGTTGGTGGAGTTGATTATTTCATCTCCAATCAATTATCTCCCAAAAGAGACCAAATCTGGCAATATCCCCCCTATAATAGTTTTGGATGGCCTCTTTGGCCCTATCCATGGCCTCATAAATGTACCCCATAGGGTTTTTCTCCTCATCAACAAAGTGCAAAACGCTCACCAATGGCTCTGACACTTCTACACATGAAAATTTAAACTTACAAAGTTACAAATAAAGTAAAAAATTAACTAACAATATATTTATAAATTGACAAATTAAAATACAGGAATCGACTTGAAATATAAATTGAAGTTTGAAATTACCTTGATGATCTCTATAGCTCTCTTTGCAAATACATTATCAAAAACTATCTTTGCAGTCCTCTCTCCATCAACTTTCTTTGAATATTGTGAGTCTAGTCATGCTTGACTCACAAACATTTACTTCAATGATGACAACAAACTAGAAATACTATGCAACGTCAAGAAGTTAGTTGCAAACCTTGTGACATCGGCCACAGAGAAAAAAAAGGATGCGCCACCACCAGATGAAGTTGATAAAGACTTGCCCAGAGAATTTGACAAGAAGGCCAAAGAAAGGAAGTTTGAGATCGGAGACTGGGTACTCTGGTGGGACAAGAGATATGAATCGAAGGGCATGCATGACGAATTTGATTCACTCTGGAAAGGGCCCTTCGTGATCAAAAGAGCTGCAGGAACGGATACCTTCTTCCTTTCCTACCGGGATGGAATTGAGTTACCATTACCTTTCAACAGGCAGCATCTGAAGCTGTTCAGGAACTGAAAAAGCAGGTTAAAACCTGTATGTATATAAATAAAAATTTGTTTGTTTTTCCTTCTTTTGTTTTTGTGTTGTGTTGTTTGCCTGACCCCGTGCCCAAAAGATGAGATACGAAACCAGAGATGCTGGGATCTCATATTTTCCTTTGTCATTCTGACAGAGAAACAAATGTCCACAGACAAAGCCAACTGGTGTACCCAGATTTCATCCTGAAATCTGTGACTACCCTATTCGAAAAAATTTCGTACTTTTAAAATAATAGGGCGTTTTGTGTTTTTATTGCCTGAAAGTTCTTGTATTGCGTCCAGATATTCCCAAAGAGCCATATTAGCCTTTTTCGCCAAATACCTAGATGCCCAAAATTGTTATATTCTACCGTCGGGATTTGTCTGCGGGAAATTTGTATTTAATTATTTTGAGTCTCGTATGAGGCTATTTGCGCTCTGTTTTAACTCTGTTATGATCGAACATGCCATTCTTCCTATGTATCAGAAGGGTTTTAACTTGGAATAAGTTTTGGGCTTTATTTGTGCCTTTTGGCAACTTTTCGTGTTTTTGTGTTTTTCTGTTTCGTTTTCTGTGAAATTTCTCTAGAACAATTCCTTTGTCAGGTAAGCCCGATTTTTGGCCTGGAGCAGCGGGAAAACATATACGCACGTTATACCCGGAGGAATTCACCATCGGAGGTCTAGATCACTGGGAAAAAGTGAAGTCGTGCACAGAAAAGCCCCTGCGGGGTTGGGCGCATTTTTGGAAAACAAAGGATTTAAGCTGCAATGGGAAAAATAGAAGCAGCAGGCAAGGTGGGAATTTTATACCTGCCTAGCAAGGTACTTTTTCCCATGATAGAAAATTTACGTAAGGTGCAGTGGGAAAATTAGAGGCAACAGGTAGGCGGAAATTTATTGCCTGCCTTGCAGGGTAAAAATTCCCATGGTGAAATAAAAGAAAAGTGACTTAAGTGAAATCACGGGATTTTATTGCTTGCCTTGCAGGGTAAATAATCCCATTGTCAAAGTCAAATCACTTAAGTGGATCATGGGATTTTTCGGGGCTGTCTTGTAGGGTAAAGAATCCCATTGTGAAAAATTCTTAAAAATAGAATTCTATTATGCAAAAAAGTGCGACCCACCTTGGGTGAATAATAATGCATTAAATAAATATTTGTTAATATTTATTCACCCCAATTTTGGCACCCAGGCTTGTGGAAAAGTCAAAAAAAAGCAAAGGGGAATAAATCAATTGGAAATAGAATTCCAAAATTAAATAAAATTTAATTTATTTAATGCAGCCCCTTTTGAGTAGGAATTAATACTTTTTAAAGTATTAAATGATTATATTAATTCCTATTTTCAGTGGCTATGGTCAAAGCACACTGTGAAGCTTAAGTGAAGTGAAGTGTGGATGATTAAATTTAATTAATTTAATTGATTGGATGGCTATCCTTAAACATGCTATTTTTAAAGAGAAAAACATGATTTTTAATTAATTAATTGCCAGGAATAGGAAGGGCAATTATGAATTATAGAATTGTGAGGGTTATATAAGCATGGGCAGCCATATGGGTGAATTATTTAATTCACAGGTAAAAAATTGCAGCCAAGAGGAAAAGTGCGCCCCCATTTGAAGAAGGATTTTGCTCAGGCAAGGTGGAAACAAGGCATTTGAAGAAGGATTCTGCTCAAGCAAGGTGGCAACAAGGCTAAAAGCTTCCAAATTGGGCGCATGCTTTGAAGGAGGTTGATCTTTGTCTGCATAATTGTTTGCATATGTGTTACAGGTGCTAAGGAATTCATTACAGGTGTTTTTCAAAAGAAAAGGAACTTATATCAATGTTCAATACATTGCATATATCCTCCGAATTTGAAGAATTGTCCAGATCTGCACCAATTTTGAAGAAATCCGGCCAAGCAATAAGAAAAAGAATTATTCAGAAAAAGATAAACAAAACTATGGCGAAGAAGAGATGAAAAAGAAAGCACAACGGAGTCATGCATCGCTTCCAAATTTACAGATATTAGAAACACGGATCTAGGCTCAGAACCTCTTGTTAAATTGATAGAGAGATCCAGAGCAGGAAAGACTTCACTCATGTGTGCAAGAGAAACTTCACTCATGTGAGCAGATTAAAAGCAGTGGAATTATTCGAGTTGCAACTTTTCCATCCATAGCCCAATTGCCAAAGTTTGTTATGCAGGTGCATATCCATATCCAGATGTAGATGCAGATGTAGATGTAGATGCAGATGCAGATGCAAATCCATATGCAGATCCAGATCCAGATCTCATAGTTGCAAAAGCTTCCAGCACAAAGGCTTCATCCTCTTGTTTCGAATGCAGCCCGTGAAGAAGTCAGTGCGTGGAAAATTCCTTCCAAGATCTTGTGCATGTGCTCTCATCTTCCAGTTGAAGCCTTCATTGAATTTTCATTCATCCGGAGTGCTTTCCAAAATTTTAAATTGTTCATATGCAATTAAAAATAAGGATGATGAGTTATCTACGGCAAACATTGCACTGATGCATGTACAGCAGAAGAACTGCAAAAGCTTCAAGGATAAAAGAGAAGACAATGCGAAGGCAAAATTCCAGCTTGCTTCCAATTCCAACTGCTTGCAATTCCAGCTTGTTTCCAGATCCAAGCTGCTTCCAGATCCAATTTGAATCAGCTGCATGTAGACATGAAAAAGGACAAAGTCAGCTTTCCTCTTCCTTCTTCTTTCCTCCGATAAAGTCAGCTTTCCTCTTCCTTCTTTTTTCCTTCGACAAAGAAATTGAGTGATCAATTAAATTATACAACTTAAGTGATTGGTTTAAAAGTCATTACTTGAAGAAGTCATCTACTTGAAGATAGGTGGCAAGTGTGCAAAATAGAAGGTTCTATTTTCAGTTGCAAATCATACATGTCATGCAAAGAGGAATTTCTAGGAAGGAAGATTGCCAGTTGTTTCTTGTTGTTTCCTTTTCTAACTTCCACATGTGCCAGTTCAACTCAAAACTTCCTACTTGTAATTGCCCCTCTACATTCTATAAGTAGAGGAAGAACCTTCAGGTTAAGGATCAATCAGAATTTGTAAGCAGCAATCCTGAGTTCTAGACTTTGTGTTGAACTCCTTGAGAGCAACTTGGAGCAAAGGAATACAAGGGAGCAGGTTTCTGGAAAACTTTGTGTCACGGTGTACTGTGTTTCTTGCTTTGAATATTAGATCTCTTAATAAACTTTGTGTTATTTTAGATCTAGATCTAGAGCTGCCTTTGTTTTATAATTCTGTGTGTTCATATCTATTAAGTTTCTTCTATGTGCATGTAATTAGCTCTGCTATCTACTAATTGGGATGCACATCTTCCCCATTTCTTCTCTGTATTTCCTTTATTTCCTTCTTCTATAAAGTACTTCCTTTCTTAAACAGTTGCTTACTTGCTGCAGAACTTCTTAGTTATGGTTCATGAACTAAGTGGTTAAAGTAAAACCCCTGATAGATAATAACACATTTTTAAATTGACAAATTTGACACGGGAGCCTCACCGGTTAAATGAGGGAGATTTATCTCATGACTGCCTAGGTTTGATGCCATGCAGAAAATCTAGCCAACAGGCTAGATAAATTAGATGATAGTCAAACCCCGCAAACCGGGTATTGGTAATGAGCTTTGTCTGGTCTGCCACTGTATTGAAACTGTTAAGCACACTTTCTTTGACTATCCTTTTCTTCAATCTATTTGGAGAAAAGTTTTGTGGGTTTGGGATTTTGTGGAATAGAAATTTGTTAATTGGCATGAAATTCTTTTTGGTATCTTAAGATCTGCATGTAGGATTGTCCATAATTTTTCACAGTAAATTGTGGAACCAAAACCCTAGCCGAGGTGCTCTGGTATATTTGGAAAGTTGGGAATTACAATAAAGTTTATCGGGGAACATGGAAGAGAGCTACCTGACTTGACATGGTGAAGTCATAATACATTTTTTGTAGAAGAAGCCGCCCCCAGTGTTCTGCAGATCAGATGTGCAAATGAAGGTCCCTAGACTGGACCTGCAATTTAGTATCTTTTCAATCTGAAACTGCTGAGAATGCTGAATAACTGGTTTCTTGAAAGAGACTGGAAATTTCTCAAATGCGAAGTGCTTTGTTAACTCAGAGGAGAGCCTGAAGGGTTTCCGTCCACAAGAGCCTTTCAATCCAGAGGGTGGGACCCTGTAGCCTAATTGATTCTGTCTGCAGTTTGAGCTCTGTGTATAGATGAGGGTGATATGGAAAATAATAATGGATAAGCTAATCTCCATCCTTTGACCCAGGCCGCATTTTTCCTCAGTTATCTGCCCCAAGACATGTCCTCCAAAGTCGTTCATGAATCGCACTTTTAGGCTAACACCAAATAATTCACAAGCTAGTGCTAATGCAATTCATTTTTGCTTCACTAAACAAGTCTGCACTTTTGGGTATGGATTTGGTCATAGACGCAAACATGAGGATCGCATTTTTGAAAAAGAGAAGGCAAGCCCATTAAATAGCTTTATTAGGATTCTATTTAAATGCACTTTCAATGAAATTGTGGATGAAGTGCAGGAGAAAGGTGTTATGGATATTGACAAGCTAGGACTGGAGGAATCTGTTGGAGATTGCACTCCATGGTTTGCTTTGGGAAAAATGGTTTGGATCACCCAAGTGTCAACAAAAATAGCTCTATGAGTGGCTCCCTCTGAGACACTATGGAATTGACTGCTGCTTAATACTGTTTTTAGACATATTAATAGGCCATAAAGTTGTTCTTCGACCGCAAGTTTGCATCGAGTACAAGAGGGACATCTGCCCGAAAGCATGCATAGATACAGCCTGAAGGGTTCCATTGTCCTGTGCACGTGGTTCTTAATGTTAAAATTATGTGTCGTATATCTTTGAAGAAGGCCTCTGTACGGATTTTTAAAACAAGCCCCCAGAGTCATAGGTACTTCTAGGAACTTGTATCGAAGTATCTCAAACATCAGTGAACACATCCCTAGTTTCAGACTCCATATAGACCTTGTTGATAGCACATCTCTTACCTTAACAATGTGAAAACCGAGCTTCTCAGCTGATTGTTGCCTGACTCATCATGCTCATTGATGAGCATAATTTTTGGAGGAGACATCTGATTTTTGAAATGTCTTGTATGGAATTTTGCCGAATGGACATGCAATATCACCAAGTTTGCCAGATGTCCATGTTGGCACCTGATATCTAATTGACTACCTCTGCCTGTACCGCTTACTTGGCCTCTTCCTTTATAGCGTGAATCATTATGATGATGAAGATGACTACTGTCATGTTGATGAGAATAGCTGTTTCCTTATGATAATGTCCTCTGCATGGAGTGTTCACCTATTAGCACACTCTGAAACTGGCTAACAGAGACTAAAGTTCTGAAGAACATTGAAATTTGAACTGCCAGCTGCTTATTTAGACTCTGTCACACAGACTTCGTCTATTATGTTTTTATTTTGGGATAAATACATATCATGTTGAATTAACAATTAAATAAACGTATTAAATGTTGTACCTGTAATTTTATTTGAAACATGCAACATTTCTACAATATTTCTATAAGAACTAGGTAATACCTTCAATGCAACAATAACTATCAATTCATCATGTAATTGCACCAAACCTGCCTTGGTATAATTTGTCACAGTATTTCTGACTTTTGAAATATATTCTCCCATGTCTCCACTACCAGCTAAAGAAAGAATAAAATGTTGGATATGTATGTCATCTTCTTATGTTTAGACTTTTTATCATACGAATCTGACAAAGTTTTCCATGCAGTATAGCTATGAGGAGAACTTTCTTTATGTATGTGTCTTTAGGGCAACACCATTAATAAGGTCTAGGGCTTTAGAGTCTTTCAAATTGAAAGCATCCAACTTGTCTTAGGCAGTAGGTGAATCAGTGTTTTCATTTTTTACAACATTCCCTAACTTGTTTAAAATGAGTGATGCCTCCGCCAATAGTCCTTGTATTTCCTTCAAGGCAATATGAAAGTCTCCAATACCTTTGTTTTTGAGAAAAATCTATTATAATAACTGAACAAACCTCATGCAAGCCATTCTTTATTACAAATATATTTAAGTCTCTCTTTTGTAAATGTGACTATATATCAATGTCAAAGCTTCAAATATGTATTAAAGCCTCTCTCTCAAAAACTCTCTGCAGGTCAATATCAAACTCCTTCTCAGACAACCAATAGATTGTATATTTATATGTGTGTGTGTACGAAAAAACCTCATCTGTAATGCAAATAGCAAATTTTACAACAACATATATATAAACAATAAGCTACGGCAAAAACTTTTTACTTGCTTAGTTCAGTAGTCTTCTCACCATAGTTACCATGTTCTTACGAATTTAGTGACAATTCTGTTGGAAATATTGTCATTGATGTCAAAGGCTTAATCATTGATGTATTTGGTTAACGGAATCGTGTAACGGAAGCTGACGGAACTGTTGACGGATTTTGACGGAAATGGTAGAAAGTAACGGAAATAACCAGCAGTTTAGAAGGGCAGAAAACGAAAGTTTAAATACATGAAAAGAAGCATTTTTACATAAGGATTATCATGGTATAAGCGAGATATACACAACTGTACATAAGAGAGAGATATCAGTATTTTAAGGTGTTCATATGCCATGTTTTATGGTGAAAAAGAAGATTTAATGATGGCTGACAGCGATTTAATGATAACAACGATTTGTCTAAGGAGGGGCAATGCTCCTATCAAGTGGTTAATTGCATTGTTTAATGTGCATTTAATAATTATGGGCTGCATTAATTATTTTTTGGTTTTAGCCGACTAATATACTTAATTAAGTTGTGTTAATGGAAAGGTTGTGTCGGTTGGAACGATGTGTCTTTTCGAAAGGATGTGAGAAGGATATATAGGGAGATGGAATCATTTGGTTTAGGTAAGCAATTTGAGTGCTTCATTCAAGTTTAAGGGAGAGAAGAAGAAGAGCAGAATATGAAATATAAAAGGGAGAGAAGAAGAAGAGCAGAATATGAAATATAAAAAGGAGTGAAGGGCAGATTTATTTTTAATGAAGAGTTGTAGCAATTTATATATGTGAAGGGACTAAAAAAAATTAGAAGAATATTCTTAGCAACATTTTTGTTCTATCATCTATTGAAGCAGCAGCAACATAAAAAATAGGAAAGAGTTTGTTTTTCATAAGGAAGGTTGGTGCCTTCATATTTGAAGAGATCGGTGTCTCTTGCTGAGTTGGTGCTTAGCAAAAAGGGGTTGGTGCTCCTGTAGGTTGGTGCCTACAAAATTGTAACTTGGGGATTGGTGTCTCCCGTAGGTTGGTGCCTACAAACATTTGAAAAATATAATAAAGAAGATTTTCTCCGTGGTTTTCTCCCGAAAGGGTTTCCACGTAAATTTGTGTCTATTTGCAGTGTGTTGGTTTGCTTTGCATTCATTGATTGCTTTGATATATTCACTGTGAAACTGATTAATTGTGATTACAAATCTGAGATTAAGTGTTAAATTTAAAAGAATATCATAATACTGATTCACCTTCCCCTCTCAGTATTATCTTGTGCTTAACAAATTCAATTCAAACCGTACTTTTTGGTCTGACTGAACTTACCATATAAGTCGGTCGAACATTATTTTTTCTTT
The DNA here is from genome assembly GCA_019776745.2 of Taxus chinensis. NCBI lineage: Eukaryota > Viridiplantae > Streptophyta > Pinopsida > Cupressales > Taxaceae > Taxus > Taxus chinensis. The sequence goes on from CM034147.1 coordinate 11,079,018, forward strand.
TCTTTTTTTAATTAAAAAAAATAGAAGTGTTTAAATTAAAAGAACATCAACACAAAACAAAAACAAAACAAGAAACACTAATACCTAAGCACATAAAGGAAAAACTCCATAGATAATATATTTATGTAATATTATGTGTAATTGGTTTTTCTTTTTAAATATCATCATATATGTATATGATTTATTATTTTTATATATTTTATATTTGTAAAGATTCTAAACCGAACCGAACCGAGCCTTCTGAAAAATTCCAAACTTCCAAATTTCTTCCCCCGTTTGAACTTTTTGAACATGGTAACTATGCTTCTCACATTTCACCAGCTCACATACAACCCACTTTCAACACATTCCAATGGCTCTGATACCAGAGATCACATTCTAATAGGTTGAATCTTGTTCCCATTTTGGTGGACAACAAGGATCTTTTTACTACTACTTTTGATTTGTAAATGTTGCAATTCTATTGGGGCCCACACCCTTTGAGAAAAGTTGGGGGAACAATGAAAATAAGAATGAGAAACTGCCTATGAGCAGGGCAATGCAGAAATTACTAAAATCAGAGCAACCAGACCCATAAACAGGCCAATGAAGATAGTTCCAAGGGAAATCACAGAGCAGGTGAAGGAAGGGGCCCTGCTTTCAGGAGGAGCCAAAATTGCCCTGGCAGAAGGACAAGAAAGTTTGAGTCTTCACCTATGCTGAAAAAGGGGCCAACCATTCCACCACCTTGCCCAACAAATACTACCAACCATCCAGGTTGGAATATCCAGATTACGATGAGAAATGCGTGGAAAGAAGACTAAGAAGCAGAACTAATTCCAAAAGTCCACTTTCTCGTAACAAGGATTGCTTTTAACCCTACCAGTCAGCTTGGATGAAAACATGTGGAAGATTTGTTTTCAACAATTACCTCTTGACACAACTTGGAAGAAGCTACTCCAAGAGAGGAAAAGACAAAAGAGAACAGAAGAACTGTGGACGAAACTGAAGTTGCATCCGGGAAGAAAAGGATAGAAATCCAAAATGAGATCAAAAAAGGGAAAACATACCTTCATACATGAAACGCCACCCATCCAGAAACAAGGTCCGGCTAGAAGAAAAGGCTCATGTCCTTTTCAGTAGAACACACCCCAAAGAAGAAGCCTTCATAAGAGGAGAGAAGAAACTATCTTATTGCTGAATAAAGAGCTCAGAAGTAAAAAACCATCCAGAAGCAAGATCCAACAGAGAGAAGCGTTACTGGCCTCTGCTACAGAATAACTTACCAAGTAAAGAGCACCACAAAGAAGAAAGAAATCTGCCCTTCAAAATGCACATTAGCCAGACCAGAAGAAAAAAATAGGTGACTTAGAACGAACGTAATACCTGTGCAAGATGGCAGTTACTTTAGACCTAGAACTCCTTGAGCTAAATTTCATAAATAAGAACATTTCCCAGACTAGTTCTGCTAACAGCGAGAGACTGCTTGCAACAGAAGAGTAGAGATGAAAACAAAAAACAACCCCATAGAAGAAAAATGAGTCTAGAAGAGAAGAGAAAGAAACAAGAGCCCTCCTCGTCCTGCCCTAAAAGAGAAGAAAGACAACTCAAGAGGGGTCCAGGAAGGAGAGCCATGCCAAAAAACATATGACAAAACTCAACCAGCTACAAGGCCCAACTAGAGGGAAGGAAAAGGACCTCAAAGCAACACTCCAAACACAGCCCCGTGTCCTTCAAGAGCCAAAGCCCAATAAAGAGAAAACTAACCTTCTATTTGCATCTTTACTCATGGAAAAGACTTGCAGATAGATCTGAATCCATGAAGAAATCAACCCGATAAGATGCTATCTGCAACCATGAAGAAGCATCTAGAATGAAGATAAACCGGGAAAAAGGCCAACAGCCGAAAGTAGGAAACTAGGTGCCAAAGAAAGCTAAAGATGAATTCAAACGAGTGGACCCTGGTGCATCAAGGAATGGGCCAGGCACATGAAGAAGCCATAGACCTGCAAGGCCACTCCCCTAAAAAAGCAGAACAAACACCCACAAAGAACACCAGAGAAATAGAGACACCAAGGGAAGACTCTGAAGAGAAGAAAGAGGGAGGTAATGACTAAACCAGAGTGCAGGGGAGAAAGTATCATGGACACAAAGCCCTCGTCTGAAGCTAGGAAGAAAAGAGGGGATGAGAAAGGTCCAACTGCAGGACAGGGAGAGGATCTAGATACAGAGGAGAATCCCTAGAACCTAGGAAGCCATCAAATAAATAGCAATGGTGTCCCACATGAACATGGCCAGGCAGAAAGAGAGAAGAACGACAGCACTGAAAAACAGCAAATCAGGGAAAGAACAAAGGAACCAAGGGTGTAGAGGCAAGGAGAACTAGGAGCAGAGATGACCATTGGAGCCATGGCTGAAGGGAGCCATTATATTCTTGTTGGTAATCTGTAGATGATATTGGACAAGCAGCATTTTATTAATGCTTCAAGGAAAAATTACAAAGAGATTGTTGATATGCCGTTAACCCTCGACACAATGACTTTCTTATCATAAATACTGATAATCCACAACAACCACCTATGTAACTTACCCTTTAACTTACTTACGGAAACACCTGCAAATAATTATCAAATACTAACTACACATGTTTTATTTAAGGGGGGGTCTTGTAATATTATGCATGCCCCTGTACATTTATTTTATTCTAATCTAACATACTATAGAAGTTTGGAGCAAGTCCTAACACAGGCAGTGACCTCCATTTTACATTCTCATCGTTTACGTTTTCACTATTGGCTGTTGAACAAACTATCATGGAGTTAGTATTATACAATGTTTCCATATGATATTTTTGTTGTTTCGCTGGTTACAACTTTGCATTTACTCTTATTTGGGTTAATATAAAGGTTTCATTTGTAAAACAATTTAGATTCTTTCATTCTGTTTATGCTTCTTTTGTGCTTTGTATTTTGTGACTTTTTGTAATCTAGGGTATATTTACCCTGTTATGTCTCTATTATAACTGAATGTACTCTTTGAATCCCATTGACCTATTTTTGGTCATTTGTGGATGTTAATATAATTTCTTGGTTTATTTCTTTTTCGTATGAGAAATGCTGAAGGTGAAGCTTCGTTTTGCTCTTGTTGGTCTGATAAAAAATGTATGTACATTAATTTTTGTTGACATTTCTGCTGATGCATTTCAGGTACCGAACACATTAGAGTTCGCAGATTGGATTGGACGAACTAAGAAGAAAAAAATATATGTCACAGGGTATGTTATCAGCATTTTTACATTGCATGTCTTTGTAAGTGACTTCAATCATATTCTTTCGCAAAGATAAAACTAGGTGTGTAGTTTTCAAAAAGCTACTAAATTTGTGAGTATGATGCTTTGTTCCAAAAATCGCAATTTATCTGATGCCAAAAGGAAAACGATTAATCTTTGAAAAAATTGTGATTTTTGTCTTCCCGATTAATCGGCGATTTCCAGCGAGTAAAACCAGGGAAAATCGTATAAAAAATTGTTGAAAATCGGTTGGTAGGTATAAAACATCCAAACAGAAAAAAATGTGGCCATTTCGAAGTGTTATGTAGCTGTTTTCTCCTGCACGAATTTATCATACGTGTTTTTCTAGGGTTTCGAGCAGGAGGAGTAGGTTTATACTTATTCGTTTTTTAATTTATTTTCTTTGCCAAGTTCATCTTCTGTTGTGTCAACTTCCAATAATAGTGCGGTTTTGTTAGCATAATCGTGATTCATGGGTATGGTCTGGATCTGCGATTCTGCTCATATGCAGTTAAGGTTTTGGCTCATGTAAGGTTGTGATCTACTGGCTAGTTAGAGTAAAGCGGATTTGTAATTGATAAGTTTCACACTACTCCAGGTAGTGAGGTTTGGGTTTTAGTTATTCCTGTTTTCTCTTGTGATCTACTGGCTTGTTAGAGAAAAATGGATTCATAATTGATAAGTTTCACACTACTCCCGGTCATGAAGTTTAACTTCTACAATCTATGCCAGTTGTATGATTTCATGAGATGTGGGAAGTCTTTTCAAAATATACTTATGGGCCTATGGCATTCTCTAGATTCACTTCTCGTGTCATTAACAATGTTTAACATTTAATTTGAGTTTATTTTATGAATTTAAATGTTTTTGAAAGTAGCGATAAAGTTGCCGATTACTGCCGAGAAATTGCCGATTCCTAATTTTTGAGTCAAAATTTGGCCTGCCGATTAATTACCGATAACAATTTTTTGAACTATGGTATGACGTACTTCGCAACTTTGAGAAAAATCAATTGTAAAATCTCATTTTAGTTGAGATAATCTTAGTTGATATGTGACAGGAGATTGAGATGCTCAATGACATTTTTTGTCTTTATATTGTTTATCACTTGCATAAATCTTCTTTTTGGCCTAAAGACAGAAAATTAATTTTGAAAATGATAAACAGTTGTTATTTATTATTTATAGCTATCAGATTCTGCAAAATATCATAATTTAGGAGTGTCAATAATAACACTTGCGGGAGATCAAGATGTTCAACATGACCGAAATAACTCTGTTCATGTCTAATCTTTGCATTCAATTAAAGAACATTACTTTCAAATCTCCTCCTCTCTGAGTTCTAATGCCACATGACAGACCAAAGGTTGCCATATTGATGCACTTGAGAGTCCCATTCTCCATGCTTTGATTGTTCATAAACATTATAATTTCCTTCTGTCTTCTATCTGAAACCTACAGACAAGCTGACATTTATTTTGAGCTCATCCAATAATATCTGCTTCCGTTTGCTCCAGTCTAGATTGTTTTATGGTTAATGAGCACTATAGAAGATGCCAATTAAGGATAACCTCTACTATTCTTACTAGCTTGAATCACCTCCTTTTTTTTCCAATCAGGGTAAATAGTATATTATTGAAAAAGGAAATAGGCCCCACAATTACATCAAGAATCACCCAACACATTTTCAATATTTGGTAAGCAAGAAAAACTAAACCCTAACTAAAGAGCATTTAGAAACAATCGAAACTAAAAGCATGCATTTTTGCATTGCATGCCGATTATGCAGGTGCCTTCGACGGTTTTCTATAGTTTTACAATTTTTACCATCTAAGTATGCATTAAACATGTGGGCTATTCCTTGCACGCATTTTTGTCTTTTGTGAAGACAAACATTTTTTGTTATTCCATGAAAGTAACTCTTCTTGCAATCTCTGAGTATATTCCATGTAGTTTTTCATTTCTTTCTGAGCACTCCTTCCAAAAGTGGTCCTCCCTCTTTTTGCTTGCCCAGTGTCCGCAGATTTTTCTTCATTAGTTAAAAAACATCTCTTCTTTATCTTTGAGAGTTCCTGCTTTTTCACTATTTTTCTCTGCTTTGCCTGGATTTTCAGCGTTTTTTCTACTTTTTCCTGCTGTTTGTCTCCTTTTCTTGCTGACGTTAACTTTGTACAGACAGACTCTGGATCAGCCAAGAATTCCTTATTCTGAATGAAGACCTTCTTGGGGGGCTCAATCAATCTTTCATTTTCTAGTGATATGGCTTCCAAGTCCTCCATTTCCATATGTGCACTTTCTGTGGGTTTTTTTTTCTTCAAAGCTTCCTCCAATCTCATTCTTGTAGGCATAACCTTTCACTAGCTCTCGCTCTTCAATACCATGTTTGTCTTGTAATGCTGAGATTTCTCTCGGATCTTCTGATGCTGGAGAGAAGCTACGTTGGTTGGGTCCTTGACATTTTTGATTTGATAGTTAGATTCCTCTTTAGATATTGTGGTTTGCTTTATTTTATGTTAAAATCTTGTAATTTCAAAGTTCATTTACAATCTTTGAAGTCTCTTCTAGTGCCTAAACCACCTACAATAGTAGATTCTCGGTTTACCACAAAAAATGAAAAACTCTCAATTTTGAGTAAGGAACTTAAAAGTGGATTCTATATTACTTTGCCTTTTTTGGGCACATAATTCAATTTACCTAAACATTTTATTTTAGGCTATCTTTTTGAGGCGATGAATAAATATTTTTTGCATTCAGGTTGTTACAGCTTTTCATGCTTCATTCTTTTATACCTTTAAATATTTGTGGTTTGCTTTATTTTATGTTAAAACTCTTGTAAGTTCAAAGTTCTCTTACAACATTTAAAGTCTTTTCTACCACCTAAATCAGCTACAATAGTGGAATTTAGGTGTACCACAAAAAATGAAAAACTCTTGATTTTGAGTAAGGAGTTAAAAAATGTATTCTAGATGACTTTGCATTTTTTGTTGGCATAGAATTCAATTTACCTCAACATTTTATGTCAGATTATCTTTCTAAGGTGATGAATGAATTTTTTTATGTTCAAGTCTTTATAGCTTTTCATGCTTCTTTCTTTTATTTTTATTTCATGTTGTTGATGCATCTGCTATTGAACACACATTTTAAATTTCTTCTATCACCATTCTTATCATAACTTCTATGAAATAATTTTGAGATCAGAACAACACAGAGGCCTGTGCCACTTGAACATTATCTGTACTATTCAGGGGAGCTCCTTAAAATTTGTGAGCGAGAAATATTTTTACCTCAAGGAGTGAAAGCAGCGAAAGAAGCATATGTGAAAAAAAACAGCAGGGTGGGACCTGGTCCTTCAAAAGCTGCGGGAACAACAAACCGTTCTGGAGTTCCTCAAGGTCGAATTGGTGAGAAAAGAGGTGGTCACCAAGCCCAAAAGTTTATACAATATCAACAGGCAGGGAATGCAGCTGGTAGCGGGACTCACCGTAGATCAGAGACTACTCAATTGTATTCTTTGGTGAACAAGCTGTCACAAATGGGTTTGCTACCTGTATGCTTGTCTAAATATACCTTATATCTTTTTTGATTCCCCTTCTACCACATTACTGTTTCTTTTGTCTTAATGAATTTATATTGTTAGTGTTTTTAGAATTATTTATTGATTGAAATAAAACTTCTAACTACATGATAATTATGTTATATATATAACTCAAATAATTATTCCTGTATTTGGTTGTGTTTGAGTAGCAGTTTGTTTGTTCTATTAGTTATTAACCTTTTCTAATTGCCATGTTCGTGTAAAAGACTAATGATCTTTTATGTTTAGGCAGTTGTGTTTTGCTTCTCAAAGAACCGTTGTGATCAGTCAGCAGATAGCTTGACTTCTGTGGATCTTACGAGTGGATCGGAAAAGAGTGAGATACGTATTTTCTGTGAGAAGGCATTCTCTCGTTTGAAGGGATCTGATCGGAGACTTCCTCAGGTATACGATGATATTGAATTTAGATATGTGCAACTTGCATTTTTCTTGATGACAACCATTGGTTTCCAAATTTAATAAAGTGTTTTGGGAAAGCTGCACAATTTCTGAATATTTTTTGGGAATAATGTTGCATATAGGTATTAAGATTGCAAGAATTGTTGCGCAGAGGAATTGGTGTGCACCATGCAGGTCTTCTTCCCATTGTAAAGGAAGTTGTTGAGATGCTTTTCTGTCGCGGTGTCATAAAGGTTGTTTTCATTCTTTTCCCATGTTCCCAATCTGATTTTTTCTCATTGTTCGATAAGTGATAATTTTTCTTTTCTGCTGTGCATTGATTTATATTGTTTTGTTTTGGGCCTTCTGTAATGTCCCATTCTAAGGCTGAAAGTGAAAATAAGGGTTTGGCCTTAAACACTAATTAGAGAAATCAGAATTTTGGAACAACAGCTATCAAACCCTAACAGAAAACTGAAAATAAAACCTTTAGGGCATCAAACTCCCTTCAAAACCAGCTAGAAATTAGTGAATAAACCCCTTTATGGCAGCAAACTGTAACAGCACTTAATGGCATCAATTCTTATGCGATAACAAGCTGAAAATAAAAAAGAATGCTTCCAACTATTTTATCCAACCATGAAGATATTTATCCATCCAATATACTTCTAAAATAAGTAAGAAACAAGTGATAAACTACAGCTGTAATTAATTAAATAATCAGTAGAAGTACAACTCACATTAATGGATGGAAATGACGACTTTAAAACCCCAAAAATACCAATGAAGTGAGAAATCAGCCTTATAAATTATAAAGAATATGAGAACTAACTCCAAATTCCAAGATGTGCCCTAGAAGGCACTTAAACCCTCCACCTAAGCCGCCATCCTAGGAGAGGGTGAAAAATCGATGTAGAAGACCTTGACAACTCTCTCCTTTAAACCCTAGCTGCAAACCAGCAAGATCACCTTTTTTGAAGCCCTTAAGAACCACCAATTGAAAAGTTGTCGTTCTCCAAATTGAACAAGGGTTTTGTCCTCCTTGTGTGCCACACCAAAGGATTTCCGCCCTCTAGTGGAATGGAATAGAGAAATCAACCCCAAAACCAGGTAAGTTAAAATTATATTGAGACGCTTTCCCAAAATGAGTCACAGAGACCCCTTATATATCTCTTTGGTGGCTCCAAAGGTCAATTAGGGAGTCTATCCCACGACCGACCTCGTATGGATGATTGCTTTATCATTTTAATTTGCCTTTTTACCCCTCTAACCCAGTTGACTTGCCTCATAAGAGAAATCATGAAAGAAAAAGGCAAATGCTGACAAAAAAGACTAAAAACATCAACAAACACTTCCCTTGTTCACCTTCTTTTGGCCCACGGAAATTGGGATGGGCTAGAAGTCTTTGAAAATGAATTAGTTTGAAAAAGGGGACATTACACTTTCAATGTTAGATTTGGTTTGGATCTCATTCCTCTAGGTTCACTCTTTGAACTGAGCTTTCCATTTGTTTCCATCAAAGTTTTCTGCTATTTGCCTTGTGCAGCATGTGGACTTTGTTGAAGTATGAAACCTGACAAAATGACAGCAGTGTGTGGTTTTTCTTTGCTTCTTAATATGTAGCTAGCCATTTAGTTTTGAAATCACGTATGGACGTTTTTTTTGGAAATAAGCTTTCCATTTACTTACTATTGATTTTATTGGATTGGACATAGTCGACCTGTTAAAGACAATTACTACTAGCAGTGCCTCCCACAGGTGCAAGTCTACGCCATGGAAGCTGTAGCCATGGGTTTATTATTGGTGGGTTTTACATTTAGAGGTGAAAGTGAAATGTATGTAGGAGTTTTGGTTGTTTAAATTTTGTGTAAGCAATAAACATATGTTGTAATATTATTCCCAAAGTTATAACCATATACATGTGTATGTGGATATTATAAAATCTTTACCTAACACACATTAGGCTTCTTATGCATGTCGTGATTCATGTACAATAACAAACAAGATAGAGTAATTGAAATTCAGTAGAGTTTTTTGGTTCATTGTGACATCTATCCATAACATTGGCCGTAGAATTTTTCGCAGAGAACATTTTCTGTATCTTCAATTTCATTATTTGCAATTTTTTAGAGAGCGTATAGCTTGTTGCATTTTGTTTTGTCAATCATAAAGTCATAATATAATCTTTGTTTACTATATTGGAACTTGCGTAATGTGCATCAATGGATTGTGATATTAGGAGATGTAAAAATGTCGTGTTGGTTTCGATGCGTGTAGGAATTTCGAGAAACTTGTTGCTATGCCCTTGAAATATATGTTCTATTGCCATTTTGTATGTGCCTTCTTTTTTAAACACACAATTGCACACATGTAAGTGTATTTTTGGGATTTATGAGTAAACATTAGAAGAAAGAAAAATGTCGTATGGGGTTTTTAAATGAAGCAATCTTTATTTTAATTTAATTGTGAGATGCAAGCTAAACTAAGATAAACTAAAGAAATCAGCTATATATGGTTATAGTACATGAATTACATGAGTATTTTGTGATTGAAGGGTCGCTTTTGCTTTTTCTCTTATATACACATATTTGCCATCTCTCCTGCGTGTGTAATGAGCGAATGAAAATGCGGGAGAGATATGAAGGTCACGAAGGGGATGCATTTGTGATAATGTTGTAAAAATCAACCCTTATCGTTCAATATGCCCAATATTTATTGTTGCTTTCTCTAGGGTTAATGCTTGAGATTTGTGTATTGTTAATGCCCATGCCATTTTTTAAGGCCCCTGACGATGGTTACCTCTCATTACTGGGGGGGTCGATCAATATGTATTCTAGATGAGCGACATCCCATGTGGCCCCCGTGTAATTTTTGAAGTTGACAACTACATATGATGATAAAGATGGGCGTTTGGAGCCTAGGTTGTAAAATATAGAAATAATTGGTCCTAGGGCTCCATTGATCAGTCCGATGTATGGGGAGGCTCCCATTATTGAATGTAAAACTATCCTGATTCTGTGGGGTGGCCAAATAGGCCGGGGATCACACAGGAACACTTCACTGAACCTGTGGCAAAGTGCTTGTACGGGGTACAAGGGAGGAATTTGCAATGATGAGGGATAAAGGAGAGAAATTAGGAAAGAGAAGGTTATTGTTGTGAGTAGGCACTAGCAGAGTTCACACACAATAACCGGAGTAGGTCCACATTCAATTAGAGGAAAACAAGAATGTAGGCAATTGACAAGACTAACAAACTAGAGACACACAGTTCTTTAGATTCATCAATCAAGGACACCAAGTTCCTTCTTGGTTATTCAAGATTACTATGCTTTCAAAGTTGCAGAAAAGAGAGAGAATAGAGGAAAACATGAGAAAGGGAAATGGAAGAAAGTCAACTCTTATTTTTTGTGTAATGGTGATACAAAGCTCAACACCTTACATCAATCCAAAATTGCTACAGAAAACTAAACTTTCAAGATCTTCTTTAATGGAGTAGCCATCCTAATTTATAACATTGCAGATTGCCTTCTCATCTACCCCCACATGACTCTTCATGTTCTCATTCCACTTGTGACTTTACATCTTCCTAGGAAGTGAGGAAAATAAGTTCCCTTTTTATAAATCAAAGGGACTTTTACAATTCAACTTTAGAAAGTCACTTAAGTGAATGAGACAAATTACCATGATTACGTACAATGAAGAATTAGAAAGGGGGAGAGAAGAAAGAGGGAGAAAGAGAGGAGAGGGAAGAAGTTGACTGATCTGATGAAGGAGCTCCTTATGATGAAGAACTTGTTGATTCATGATCCTTGAGGAAGAGTTTCCAAAACGGGCTCCTGTCCTTTGAATTCCTTATTGAATTGAGCTACCGCAGGTGCCACCTTATCGGCCTCTGGAATGCAAACACAACTCAACACTTGATCCATGCCTTTGGAGCATCATTGATCTTCTTGAACTGATTAGAACATCATTTGAGATCTCTTGCAATGTTGGAGATACATCCTCTGATGTTGGCCAGGGACTCTAAGGTATCTTCATTGAAGGAGAGAGAGTCACCCGCTTCTTTCTTGACCAACTCATGGAAGGAAACAATGAGTTCTTCCGATGATGAATTCTCGGTGAGTGGAGGGAACTCAAGTTTCTGAACACAGTTACAAATCTCATTCAAAATCTCAAAAGCATGTTGTCCACAAGAGTCAAGTTCGGAGATGGCATCTTTGAGCATTCCATATCTTGCATCCATGATGCGGATCCAAACTTGAGACAAATTGTCAGCGGCTGATGCAAACACATTTTTTCTCACGAGGATGTGAGAGTCGAGAGAGCTCATCTCGGACACAAGTGGGAGCACCTCATCCAAGTGGATCATCTCTTTTACAATCTCCTCCTTCGCTTTCTTCACTTCTGACAAAGTGGCAAGAATGTACTTGATTAGAGAGATGACCTCTAGAAACAATGTCTTTCCTTTCTCGATGATCTTCTCAATCCACTTCTCGTTAGCCTTCCCCTGCATCATATAACCTTGTGCTTTCTTGATCACCTCGAGGTCAAAGCTAGTGATTGGAGGAATGTCTTCCACGGGGAGTGAAGGTGTTGAATCAGGCTCCAAGAAAGGTTGAATGTGAGCACTGAGAGTTTTTACGTGTTCCTCCAATTGCTCAATTGTTTGCTTGTACTCTTCATTCTGAGAAAGGAGGCGGGAAGAGGATTCCTTGAACAGATGAGAATCACCCTCATGTGAATCTTGACCCAATGAGATGTAGATCAACTCGTAGTCTGATGGAGTCATCTCCTCAATAGGCTTTTCATTCTTAGGCCTAACAACTTCTACATACTGGTTACCTGAGGTACCACTGAAGAAGTGGGAAGTTGTCTGGGCCTTCTTCCTTCGCTTGGATTTCAAGGTTCTTGAGATTGCTTTGAGGTCAGGCATGACAACTTGCTGTGTTGTTCTTGGTTCACTTTCAAGCAATTCTTGAATCCATGGGAATGGCTCTTCAGGAGTTAACCTGATGTTGATTGTCGGAGCATTTTCAGGAGGTTGATTTAGGATCACTTCTTGTTCGTTATGGGAAAGCTCCGCCATTGGGGAAGACATACCTAGATGCCCTTGAAGAGATGGAGGCTGCAATGGATCACTTAGATGACTTGATAGCTCACTTGATTGGTCTCTAGATCATTTAGCTTATTTTCCAGCTCACTTAGCTCACTAAGCTCGTTTATTCGCCTAGCTTAGCTCATTTCAACCAGCTCGCCCAGGTAACTTGGCTCACCTCAACCAACTCACCTTGGAGAGATTATTATGGATTCAAGACCCGATGAATTTATTATGAGCATGATGACCTCCTCTGATGAATCATGGGTTCCAATGGGGTTCTTGGCTCTTTGAACTCAAATTTGTCAACTGCACAATGTCTTTGACTTTCACCTGTTACGCCTCAATATGCCCTGTCTTGCTCCTTGACACAATTGTGCTCAAGATGGTACTTCAGGATCCTTGCAGAGATTTGACCATATTGAGGCGTAACAGGTGAAAGTCATGGACCTTACAACCCTGTGAGGATGTCAAAAAGCAACAAGATGAGTGAAATTGGAGCCAACTGCAACTTTCTGCATCCAAAACTAAGACTTTCTATTTTTGGCAGGTGGGACCAGGAGTTGCTATTTTGGGATATTTTACTTTTTTGCTCAAATTTTATCTTCTAAGTCTCCTAGCACACTAAATTCACCTCCATTGATGATGCTTTACCCTTTTTAATAAGTTTTAATTTTTAGCAGGTTGTTTTTTCGAACCTGCTATTTTGGGAAAATTGTCAATTTTGTCCTGCTTGTTTTGCACTGTTTCCAGATGAGCTGAGTGATCAGAGCTTGAAATTTGAGGGACTTACTATTTTTAGCATGTGAATGGGCATGGCATATGCTATTTTTAATTATTGATCATTCTGGCCTCGGTTTGCATCGGAAACATCATTTTTGGATTTCGCTTCGCGTCGTGATCTTGTGCTCCAATTTTCGTTGTGTTCCACTTGTTGGAACTCTTGGAAATTGAAAAAACAACTTCTAGGGCACAAGTTTTAGGTTTGATGTTGCGTCATGGCAACCATTAATGGAGGCTTGAAGCTTTGATAACAAGAACAATGATCACAGTGGATGCTTGAGAGGAGAAAAATCAGCTTGAAAACTTGGTGCAATTAGTTTTTTGGTTAGTTGGCAATGAGAAAAGCTTTGTTTTTGCAATCATGGATGCCCTGGAATAATTTTTATAGCATGGTGGTTGTGTTCTGCAAGATATTTGCAGGTTTCATGGCATCAAAAATGGGCCAGGGTCGAACTGTGTGAAGAAATGGAGCTTGGCAGTAAGTTTTTTCATGTTTTAAATTAGCAGTCAAATTTATTCCCGACAGTCAATTTTCTTCACTGATGAGGTAGAAAAACTGCCTAAGAGATGGGGAAAACTAGGGTTTGGTCAATGGCTTGGCTAGAGATGGGGTGCATTTTTGTGTCCCCTTTGTCCCCTTGGGAATGGGGACAAGGGGGACAGAAAAATGCACCCTCAAAGAGATGAGTGACAAGTGGTGGCATCAGATGGGATGAGGGGGATGATGGAAGGAAAGGCTAGTCTTAAGCACTTGGGAGCTGAAACTTGGTCATATGAAGAACCTAGAGGGAAGGGTTAGAGAGGGGTGCATTTTTGTGTCCCCCTTGGGAATGGGGACAAAGGGACCAAAAAAATGTGCCCTCACCTGATCATGCCAAGTGTCAACTTCAAATGCAAGATGTGGGAGTGAAGATATAGCATGATAAGCCCTCAGGGCTGAAAGTTGGTCATGTGGGGGACCAAAGAGGAGAGCTGAGGAGGGGCACATTTTTGTGTCCCCTCTGTCGCCTTGGGAATGAGGACAAGAGGGACACAAAATTGCACCCTCACCAAGAGGTGACATGTGTCCCACCTCAAAAATGACTAATTATGAAGCACTTACCTTGCACAAGAGCGACAACTTGTTGAAGTGATTTTCGGAGCTCCAGATAGACTTTTCCCATGAAACCTTATATGATTTTGACTCCTAAGACCATTTCAAGAACAATGGGAGGGGTCTCAATGTTCAATTCTGCCTATAACTTCAAAAATTGGCCCCTTTTTCTTCGGGATAGCAGGGTGTGTCTGCCAAAACTGCATTGCCATGAGAAGCCATCATGTCTTGTAAAAGATTTTATGATTCCATCATGTAGAGGATTCTTTAAGCTTTCCAATGACTATTTGTTTGCTTTCCAATTCATTACGAAACTCCCGTAATCCTTTGCGGAAGATCAGGTTCCTGTTCTGACTGCTTACTGCTTGCACCTTAGAAATCCGTTGTTGCACAGATTGTCCCTAAACCTCCAAATCTTCCCTAAATCTTCCTAAATCACTTCCAACACTTTCATAACTCTCCAATACCACCTCTGGATGATTGTGGGATTTTAGATCCGTCCCGGAGGATGCACACCTGTCCTGAAAAGGCCAAAATTAGCCTTTCTAGGCCTACCAGAGAATTAGCCTTTGGAAGCACTTCACTGTATGAGATGAATGACCTTGTTACCTCATTTCAAACACTAGGGCAGGATTTTTCAACACGTGGGAAGGACCTACAAGGTCAGGATGAACATGATATAGAAGACAAACTAATTGGGAGAGGGGTTTGGGAAGACTCGAGCAAATTTTCAAATTTGGCTTAGTTGTCATGCTTGAAAGTTTGAATTTTTCATGCTACACATTTCAACTCTGACGCTGTCACCTAGCAGTCAAGGCCGAGTGGAAGTAGCTGCTGATATACCTGTCCAGTAGCTGGAACCGTGGAGAGTTTGGAATGCCTGTGTCTAGGAGGACGGGTTGGACGAGTCCGCTATACTCTCCTGGTTGACCGTGATACATGGGTGCATTAATCGAGTGCACACATGGACGCCCCTGGATTGGGAGGTAGCACCCTGGGTCCTGACTGATTTGGTTGAAGAGTCTGTATTGATGTTGAGGTGCCTCTTGGTGCTCTTCTCAGGTGAGAGCACCGTAAAGAAAGATGTGATCTGTCGAGCAGTAACCTGCTTAGGAGGGGGCTTTGGAACTCATTTCGAATTTTAAGGGCCTCCTGTAGATAGAGGGCAAGACATCGTTGATCGCGATACCTAAAGAATGCGGCAAGGGACGAATGCTCTTAGAAAAGGCAATGGAATTTCCCTCTGATCTCGTAGTAGACAGGACACTTGAAAATGAAGTGTTCCTTCGTCTCAACCTCCTGAAGAGAACAAAGCTAACAAATGTTTTCCGAGCGGTCCAGCCGGTGGTCCTCAACCCTAAGTCTATGAGAACCCACTCTAAACTGGCCAAGGGGTATGCGTAGTTCCTACAATTAGTGTCGGGATATATATGTGGGCCGGCTAATAAGTCCATCATTGACTTCAAGGAAATGTGCGGCATAGAAGGCCATCTTGGGGCGTAAACTCCCTGAAGGGTTGATCCAAGTGTGTTGTATGAATTACCTGTAGATTTCGTCTTTGATAAATCTGTGCAGAACCTGTTTACTCGATAGGAGATGGGCAAGAACATCCATGGAATATCTGTATGGCGGGAGGCGGTTCAATTGAATCCCGAAGGAGCCAAGAAGACGAGAACCATAACCCTTATCGACACAGGGCTGAAGGGCAAGACGAAGACTGAAACAGGGCCCGGTGAATAGAACTCTTAGGTAAGTATAGGAGCTGGTGATGTCAATCTCTTCCCCTCTATAGAAAAAGTGAAAGTCAGAAGTCTTTAGGGCATTGAAGATCATGACCTTGGTTTTACCAAAGTTAACTGTCAACTGTCTTTGAAGTCCCTCTGCGAAAGAGGCAAGGAGGACAACATCATCGGTGAAAAGGAGAATGTAGATCAGCACCCGGTGAAGAAGGCAACCATCCCCCTCCTGAATATGATGCCCGAGAAATTCCTCCAATTCAACAATGTAAATACCAAACAAAGTAGGCGAGAGGTGCTCCTGATAAAATCCGAGAAACCGACAGCAGTGTGAAGGTGGACCCAAACCTCCTCGTATAGACACATAATGGCAACAAGAAGAGTTTCAAAAATACCGATGTCTCTAAGCCTATAGAAAAGAGCTTCTTGTGGCACCGAGTCAAAGGCTTTCCGAAAATCCATGAAGCAGCAGAAAACCTTGGATGAGCGGTGGCGTGCCTCCTCAATAATGGTACGAAGGGTGAGGATGTGATCGGTGGTCTGGTAAGCAGGTCGAAACCTCGCTTGCCCCTTGGCTCTGTAATGGTTCTGCTCCATAAATTGAGAAAATTGCATGTGGAGAACCGTGGCATAAAGCTTAAAGAACATGTGGCCCACCATGATCGTCCTATGGTTGTTCGGGTCTGAGGTAGGACCTGACTTGTGGATAGGGTGAATGATATGGTGGGACCACAACTTCGGAAACCCCGTACACACCACCTGATTAAAGAGGTCCACAAGATAGTTGATCAGAGTATCCAAACTGTGCTTGAAGAATTTCGCTTGTATGCCCTCCTCATATGCAACTCTGCTGCTATTCATAGCAGAAACGGATTTCTTCATAGTCGTGTAGGTGAAAATATGACTGGTAGAGGGAGGGGATGCAACTTGGGTCTGGAGTTGGCGAGGGATGTCATAAAGAGTGGAGGTATGAGTAAACATGGAGCTGGGATGCAGGTCCAGGTGTAAGGAAGAATGACAGGGAAGAATGGTATGCCAAAAATGTTTAGGAGAGTGAATAAGGGATGCACAGAGCTCTAAGCAGCAGCGAGACATAAAGGTACGTTTGTTGTGACGAAGAAGACAATGGTAATTGGATTTGATAGATATGGAGGAAAGAGCATGTGTGAAAGCGAAATACAATTATGCTGAGTGCCTTATGTATTTTCTCTTTTCTATATTTTTAAGTTACTAATGAATTATTGAAAGTACCCTTAGCAAATGGACAAGTGCCCGTAGCAAGGGGAAAATATAAAAGCACTTTTAATAATAAAAAATAACTTAAGTCACCCTTGTGTCCCCCCTTTGGCTGTCGGGTTGACAAAATAGGCCAAAGGTCTTCCAAGATGTTATTCCGGAAAGTGGGACATTTCAGTCCTCCCTTCCTTGAATTGCTTGTCCACAAGCAATTGTAGATTTGGGTGCTCCAAAATTTCTGCACCTTTCCACGTTGCATCTTCAATAGGTAGCCCCTTCCATTGAATCAAATACTCCTGAATGACTCTATTCCTCAACCTCTTTTCACATACCTCCGAAAGTAGGTGCTCAGACAGCGATCCACCTTCTTGTAACTTTACGGAAAAGAGCATATTTTTCAGGTATAAAACCGACTCTTTTCTGCCATCTGATATTTATCCTTCGGACTGGCCCACAATGTGCTTGCCACAGTGGCATTCTGCACTTTCGGTATCAAAATATCCGACACCAATAACTTGAGAAGCAATAACGCTTCCTTATGACATTTGTCATAATCCTCGAAGTTCGTCGCTCGTCAATTTTCATCACCCTTGATTATTTTATCACAATCACGAAATTCCGCAACCGTTAAAATCTTATGACTCCAAACATTGAAATTAGTGCTCATTAATTTTTGTGAGTTAGGCAGAACAAGATTTGAAATATTTGCCATTTTACTATTCCAAAGTAACGGAAATAAAATTAAATTTTTGTCCCACACTTAATTATCTTTTTTCGACAAATAATATTAAATGAATTACTCCATCATATACGTGGTAGAAAGAAAACAACCAATACGTGGTAGAAAGAAACAACAATATATGCAATATACGTGGCAAATTAAGTTAAATGTTTGCAAATACATGGGATAAAAACCTTTTCCTCTCCTGCCCTAGCAACTGGCTTTCCACGATTTTCTGAAATGGATGTAAGGATCTGTAATTTTTCTGTGACCCACGTTTTTCACGATTCTGCCCTCGTGAAGATAAACCCACGATTTTTGCTGGTGCCAAGGGCTTTTGCGACTTTTTCTGGCTTTTAGCAATGACTTCACATCAAACAAGATATACTGCCCACGATTACTTCTCCACGATTTGGCAACTGTGTCTCCTTTCACACGATTTGCGACCACGATTACTTCTCCACGATTTTGCGACTGTCTCCTTTCACACGATTTTGCGACCACGATTACTTCTGGGTTCTCCACAACTCTGCCCTTGATTCGTGACTGCACCAGTCGTTCTTTGCATTGGATGGAATAACTTCAATTTGTGCCCTACTAGGGCTTCCCCAAACTTCTAGTTCGTGCCTGTTGACAAGGCTTCCTTGAACTGCGAACTGACCCCTCTGATACCAATGTTAGCAGATGCAAAGAGAAGAAAGAACTCAGAGAAGGAGAGAGAGCAAACTGCACTGTTGGAATGACAGAGGCAGAGGTTTATTTATATGTGAAGAGGTGGTTGAACAGTTACAAACCAAACAACTACATAACTGTCTTTACATGCTATATAAAGTGTTATATTTTAACATAAAATACCCTTGGTGACCAGCTAAGGGTGAATCATGCATGGCTGCTGAAATTCTGGGTTTTACCTTAGATTCGGGCACCAAAAAGATTCTATTTTTATAGAGGATGAGGCCATCAATCACTTGGTACCTGTCATCATCAATTTTCCCATCAAATATATCACAAGCAAGCTGATTTTTGGCATACTTTTGTTGTTATATCAGCCTTCCAATCTGCTGCAATTTCACTAAAGGAACAACAATATGGCTTCCTTGACAAGGCATCTGCAACTATGTTCTTTTATCCCTTCACATACTCAATTTCAAAGTCAAAAGATTGCACTTTTCTTACCCATTTTTGTTGCCTATCATTTAAATCAGTTTGGTTAAGAAAATACCTCAAACTGTTATGATCCGTTTTGAAAATAAACCTGCCACAAACAAGATATTGTCTAAACTTCACTAGAGCATGCATGATGACCAACATTTCCTTGTCATAAATAGAATATCCTTTTTCCACATCTTTGAGTTTTCTACTTTCAAATGCTATGGGATGTTTGTTTTGCATCAAAACAGCCCCAATCCCTTCACCGGATGCATTACATTCAAGCACAAAAGGCTTTGAAAAATCTGCAACAATGAGTATTGGACATGATCTCATTACCTTTTTGAGATGATCAAATGCTTGTTGGGCTGATTGTGACCATGTGAAAGTTCCTTGCTTTGTTAAATTTGTTAGGGGGACTGAAGTTGTGAAAATGTCTTCACAAATCCGCGGTAATAGCTACAAAGACCCAAGAATCCTCTTAGTTGAGACAAGGTAGTGGGAGTAGGCCAATCTAAAATGGCTTGAATCTTTTGTTGATCCACATCTACCCCCCTTGCAATGATGATATGTCCTAGATATAAGATTTCTTCCATGCCAAACTCACATTTGGATAATTTTGCAAAGAGAGATTGTTGCTCCAAAATACTTAGGACCATATCCAAATGTTTCAAATGCTCTTCCCATGATTTGCTATACACCAAAATGTCATCAAAAAATACCAAGACAAACTTTCTCAAATGCTCCCTAAAAATGTGATTCATGCATGATTGGAAAGTGGTAGGACCATTGGTCAAACCAAATGACATCACTAGAAATTCAAAATGACCAAAATGACACCTAAAAGTTGTCTTATGTACATCTTCATCTCTTACCTTGATTTGGTGGTTACTGGATCTTAGATCAATTTTAGAGAAGAAAACAACCCCATGCAACTCATCAATCCTTGGTATTGGGTACTTGTTTTTGATAGTCTTCTTATTCAACAACTTGTAATCCACACACATTCTCAAAGTTCCATCCGTCTTTTTTACCAACACAACTGAAGAAGCAAATGGGCTAGAACTTGGCCTTATGTGGCCCATCTCTAACAATTCTTTGCTCACTTTTTCTATCTCTTCTTTGAAACCTCTTGGGTGACGGTAAGGTGAAGATATAACCGGAGTTGAACCGGGCTCCAATTCAATAATATGTTGAAATCCTCTATCCAAAAGGCAAACCGTGAGGTAAATCTGCAAAAACCTTGCTAAGTCTATCCAAAATAGATTGAATATCCACATGATATGATGGCTGTGATGAAAAATCTGAATTTACACTTACCAAACAATGTGCAGCCCATGCCATCTATCCTCTAGTAAAAGATCTCTCCATGCTTTTGGCGGTCACTACTTGAGGAACTCCACCCCTCAAGCCTTGCAATGCTATTTCCTTGCCTTAGGACTTAAATTTCAGTTCCATAGTTTTATAATTTTGAGTGAACTCACCCAAAGATTGCAGCTATTGAACTCCTGCGACAACATCAGTTTCACCAATGCCAATGACATAAAAATCATCAGATACCTTATGTCTTTCCAATGTGATTTCAAGTTGAGGAAGCTTTTTTGTACATGCAAGAGTGTATCCATCCGCCACGGTTACATTGAATCCTTGAAAATCTTCTACTTTCAAACCCATTCTTGTCACTAAGCTCTCATTAATAACATTGTAACTCCACTATCAACCAAGGTTATAATTCTTTGCCCATGAAGAACACCTTTGATACGGAAGGCATGGTACCTTGGTGCTCTTGATAGGGTGGTCAATATTCCCTCCTTGGGACCTTCATTCTCCTCCTTTGTTTGTTCATTTTCCTCATGATCAACTTTCTCTTCTTCTTCTTCATCATTTGAAATAATCTCAATATAGTGTGCTGCCCCTTTTGGAAGACAATGATGATTAGAAGTCCAAGGATCTCTACAATGAAAACATAATTTCTTCCTTCTAAGCTCATTTCATGTCTGTATTTGCTTGCTGTTTTTACTCCAATCTTTCACATTTGATTTATCCTTAAATGACTTACCTTGCTGCCCATAATTTGGTGTGCTTTGCCCACTTGATGAAGAGGACTTTGGCTGCCCAAATAGTCCCTTTGGCTACCCAAATGCAGCTGATTTTTGCTGCAGATTTTTACCATTTGGAACTGCCTTTTCCAAGTCAAATGATTTCCTAATGGCTCCTTGTAAAGATGGTGGGTTGAATGCTTTCACAAGACTCTTTAATTGTTCCTCTAATCCTTCCATAAAAAACAAAACTAACCTCTTTTCGCTAATATCTGGTACCATCACTGAAATTCTTCCAAATTCATAAATATATTTTCCAAGCAACCGTTCTTGCTTAAGTTGAGCTAGCTCCCTGAAGTACATATCCGGATCTGTCCTATCAAATCTCTTAATCAAACATGAACTCAATTCCTCCATGTTAGTAATGTAACCACGACCTTGGGTAATCAACCCATGGTACCACCGCTACTGTGCTATCCCCTCTAAATGTAAGGTTGCAAATTTGAGGGCTTCCTCTTCATACATGGGATTTAGAGAGAGATATGTATCGAGCTTTTGCAACCAAGCTCTAGCAGAACATTTTTCAGTACCATCAAATGAAGGAAGAGTTACCTTTCCTAGCTTTTGCTGGATATCTCTTCTTGGTGCCTTTTGATGAGCTCTCCTATTCCTCCATGCACTGTTGTTATGCTTTAACTGGCAAGAATCCCTGAAAGCTAGCATATCCCTTACCCTAAGGCTGAGTTGCATATACTCATCACCAAAGGCTTCTACATCATCCACATCACTTTGTGCCACTTCCTCAACTGGTTCTTCTCTATGGAGAAACTTGGCTTTGAAGGTAGGATGTGTAATACTGGAAGTATTTCTGGTTGCCCCGATGGAGCTTCCCTCTCCCACATTGGTTGCTACATGATTGGCAGCTGCAACATTCCCTTGTAAAGCCATAGCCAAATCACGAATCAAATTGGCAAATGCATCATGCATTTCTCTTTCATTTTCCCTCATGGTTTGTTGCAACTCTCTGTACTTTGGTAATAGTTTTATTCATATAGCTGAGAGCATCATCAGGAGGAGCCCTTTGATCATGTTCTTTCATTGCTCCCTTCCTAGGAGTGTTCCTTCAGTGATATACTATGTGGTTTCTTGCTGATTGCATTCAGATAAGAGCTCTGAAGATTTGTCTCACCGGATGGGAGGAAAACCAGCTCTGATAGCACTGGAATGTCCTCTCCAAGTTCTGATTGAAATCTTTAATGAACTAGAATGAAACCCAGCTGAAATACCATACAAAACTAAAGCATAACACTGCAGACCTGATTTATACTGGAATATGCGATTTGAATAGAGATGGAAAATACCAGAAAATACACCACAAAATGATATTTTCTGATTTCTACTGGAAGATATAATTCTCATAAATATATGGCAATGAAAAGCACCAACAACTGAAGTCAAAAAAATCAGATTTGTAATGATGAACAACTTCAGATCTGACCTGTACTTGCAGCAGTGAAAAAGAGGCTTAAAATACTTTATTAAATACTAGAAAATATTACAATAACATATGGAAATACTCCTGCAACAGCTACTAACAAAAATATAATTTTCCAGCTCTTGAATATATGAGAACACACCTAAAACTGGGTCGCTCCAGCTGTAATAAAATAGATTTATTGATCAGATTTAAACTGGTCTTGTAACACACCAAAATAGGAAGAGTTTTCGTTCTTCCTCTTGATTTCCATGAGAGTTTTCGTCCTCAGAAATCACAGCAGTGGATCTTCAGCTCAAAGCCAAAAGAGTAAAAATGTAAAGTCATAGAATGATACCCAAACCAGTTGACCTCCTCCAATATAGAAAGGAAGCGACCCAAAATTTACCTCTAACACACCGAATCAGAAATTGGTGTGATTTCTATGCACCAAGCACCCAAATAACATCCCCACCTAATTCGCATTTCTCCTAGAGGGAATACAAAAATTATAATTTTATTTTATTCTTTCTAATATCCCCAAACACTCCCTGAGGCAAGTCGTCAATGTTCCTAGAATGGATACAAAATGCATTTGGACCCTTTTTAATTGCCCCTTAGGCAAGTCGAACTTCACCTAGAAGAAATACAATTATGTTGAGTGCCTTATCATGTATTTTCTCTTTTCTATAGTTTTAAGTTACTAATGAACTATTAAAAGTGCCCTTAGCAAGGGGAAAATATAAAAATACTTATAATAATAAAAAATAACTTAAGTCACCCTTGTGTTCCCCCTTCGGCTGTCGGGTTGACAAGATAGACCAAAGGTCTTCCAAGATGTTATTTCGGAAAGTGGGACATTTTATTTTGGGTGGATCGGTTAAGACAGACGGTTGTGTCCGGATCCACCCAGGTTCAAATCTCGCTAGGCACAATCCTCTTCAGGGTGGTTTACCGGTGGTGGCAGGAGTTACATCACCGACATGTTACAAAGGTTATCGGTGGTGGTGGGAGTTTCATCACCGATGCTTGCGGCTCATAGTTTCGGCTGGTGGTTATCAATGGTGGCGGTATTTGCATCGTTGGCATTGGTAGCGGCTAGTGGCTCTGTTGGCTAGATTTTCTGCATAGCTGAAACCCTAGGCAGTCATGAGATAAATCTCCCTCATTTACTGGTGAGGCTCCCCTGTAAGATTTGTCTATTAAATATGCTAGTCTCTATTTGTGGGTATTACTTTAACCATGCAGCTCATGAACCATAGTTGTATAGTTTTGCAGCAAGTAAGCAACTGTTAAAGAAAGGAAATATCTAATGAAGAAGAAAATAGCAGAAAATTAGGAAAGAAAGAGGGAAGATGTGCAACCCAATCAATAGATTACAGAGTTGATTGCATGCACATAGACAAAACAGATAGATATTAACATACAAAATTATAAGCAAAGGGAACTTTCAGATCTAGATCTAGAATAACGCAAAGTTTATGAATAGATTTAAGACAAAAAGTTAGAAACAAAATGCACCGTTGACACAAAGTTCTCCGGAAATATGCTCCTTTCTATTCCCCTACTTCAAATAGCTATCAGGGGTTTCAGTACAAAGTCTGGAACACAAGAATGTTGCTTACAAATTCTCATCTAACCCGTAGGTTCTTCCTTCATTTATAGTGTGTAGAGGGGAAATTACAAATATGAAGCCTTTACTGAATTGACACATGTGGAAGTTGGAAAGGAAATAACTGACAATCTCCCTCCTGGATTTCCTCTTTGCATGACATGCATGATCTGCAACTGAAGGTAGAACCTTCTATTTTGCATGTATGCCACCTATTTCCAAGTAATTGACTTCTTCAAGTAATGGCTTTTAAACCGATCACTTAAGTTTTATAATTTAATTGATCGCTCAATTACTTTGTCGGAGGAAATAAGAGAAAGAAGAAGAAAGAGGAAAGCTGCAGTCTTGTTCTTTTTTCATATTCTGCATGTAGTTGATTCTTTTGCCTTTGATTCTCACCAAACTGGATCTGGAAACAACTGACTATGATTTTTCTTACGGGTGTTTCCGTTGACATGTCTTCCCTTTTATCCTTGAAGCTTTTGTAGTTCTTCTCCAGTACATGCATTAGTGCAATGTTTGCCGTAAATAACTCATCATTTTTATTTTTATTTGCATATGAGCAATTAAAAGTTTTGGAAAGCACTCCGGGTGAATGCAAATTCAATGAAGGCTTTAATTGGAAGATTGGGAGCACATGCACAAGATCTTGGAAGGAATTCTTCATGCACTGACTTCTACACGGGCTGTATTAGAAACAAGAGGATGAATTTTTGCCGGAAGCCTTTGCAATTGGATCGATTTGTGCAGATTTGACAATTAAATCGATGATTGGTGCATGGCCTGTATCTGTATAAGTGACTTCAGCAAATCTGGAAGCTATGCATGATTCCGCAGAGCCTAACCTTTCATCCTGCTTTGCCATGGCTGGAGCAATCTTTGTTTGAGAAACTTTTTAATTATGCCGGAATTCTTTGCAATTGGTGCAGATTTGGCAATTTCTTCATATTCCAAGGACATTCAATGTACCTGACATTGATTTGCACTCTCTTTCACTTATATGAGCACCTGTAATGAATACTTGCAATTAATTTAGACAAAGATGGATTTCAGAGCATGAACACTTGATTTTTATCATAAAAATCTGCATATAAAGCCCGCTGCCCTAAAATTTGAGGCTTTGCTTGCATGCAAAGCAATCATAAATATTTTCAACTTCACTTGGGCACTTATACCAACATGCAGATAATTAACAAGGCTTAAATCAAGCTCCTCCAACCCTAGGCGCCAAACTTTCAAGCTTCCCAACAGTTGAAAATAAACTTCAATGTAAAAATCCTTCTTCCTTGGGCGCCAAAACTGTCCAGGCTGCAATCCTTTTCAGAAAGAATTAATTATACCTTTACTTATGGCATCCTATGCTTATATAACCCTCAACATTCTATTTCTAATAATTGTCCATGCTATTCCTGACAATTAATTAATAAACAAACATGTTTATTCCTCCAACTTGGGCGCCCAAATTTGCATGCTCATGACTGCCGTTAAATAAATTAATTTAATTTATTTTTAGCCCTCATCTTCCAGTCTTTTTTGACTTCTCCACATGCGTTGACTCTTCCTCACGCTTGAGCACCAAAATTAGGAATAAGAACTATTAATTAATGCAATTAAAATCATTCTTTAATTCCAAAAGGGGTCGCATTTTTTAGAATGGCTGATTTCTTTGTTTAAAAGTCAATTTTTAATGGGATTATTCACCGCACACTGCAGCTCTAAAAATCCCATCATCCACTTAAGCTGTTTGACTTCCATAATGAGAATTTTTACCTTGCAAGGCAGGTAAGAAATTCCTATCAATGCCTTAAGTGATTTTTCTTTATTTTCTAATGGGAATTTTCATCCTGCAAGACAAATAAGAAATTTCTGCCTGTCTGTTGCCTCTAATTTTCCCATCGTAACTTAAGTGACTTTGCCTTCATAGGAAAAAGTACCTTGCAAGACAGGTACAAAAATCCCACCTGCCTGCTGCGACCAAAAATCCCACTACAACTTAAATCCATCCATTCCCAAAAATGCGACTTGCCCAGAAGAGGCTTTTTTGTGCACGACTTCGTCTTTTTAAAGAGAAGCTAACTTCTTGAAGATGATTCCTTCTGGCATGGCGGCCGTAGATTATCTCTAGATACTCCAAGCAAGAAAACAGACTGTACTTGCAAGATACTCCAAGCAAGATAAACGTTCAAGTTTCAACACATTCATCAAGGATTGCTTCAAGTTTTGTGCGGACTTTGTGGATGATTAGAGGCATTGGGCCATTGGCCAATTGTATTTGAAATTTGGATGTAATCATCACTTTGAATATAAATTATGATATAAATATTAGGATATTGATATTTAGCATTTTCATTATTCAATGCAATCTATGTCACAAGGTATGGTGAATTTGATAAAAAAAGTTCAAATTTCGCCGAACTTTATTTTTCTCAAACATTAACTTGAACTTAAACCATTATTTCTATATGGGAAGTTTTTGACATGATTTTGCATTATTTAATAAATGTGTGTATATATACATATACCAAATGAAAGCATAGGGCAAAAAGGTCTCTCCAGTATGTCGCTCTGACATATTTATTCCTTTTTTTAGAAAATACAAATGATAGAAAAAATTATCCCCCCTTACCCTTTTACCCTATCCCTTGGCAAACTTGAACCGAACTTTATCCTCATCGAGCATGAACTCAAACTCGAATCTTGTGACTTAAAAATATAATGTGTTTATTATTTCAAAGTTTCATTTGTTTGTTATTCCTTATACATTTTTTTATAACTAATTTTTCAAGTACTATATATATTTGCACTGTAATCCCCAAACCTTGCCTCTTGGTCCCCCCATACTCGAGACCTGTTGCCCCCTCCTAAGACTCCGTGAAACACAGTTATAATATCAAAATTCAAACATCAACTCGAAACTTGAAAAAGAAGATTATCATGAAACTTATCAAAGAAAATGTGTTATATGACATGAAAATTATATCCTTTTATCATTGAGCTATAGAATTACTATAACATTATTTATATACATATATCACATTATTATTGATCTATATAACGTATATCAAATTATACCAGTACAAATATCTTTAATACAAATGCCAAGAGAGATTAATCTCAAAGGCTCTTATCTTGATTTTTCAGCATACCATAATTATTAACAACTTGATTACTTTCTTCACAAATTTCCCATTGAATGGTGATAGTCTAGCTGCATTAATGTGTAAAGATCGAAAAAATATTAATGGAGAACAACAATTGGCTCCAAACTCCACTGAATGGCCATGATATTATAATTTTTCAATTGACTTCTCCAAGGAAAAGGAAAAACTTATTATTGGCAGTCAAATGGATGTCAAATTTAGGGCCAGAGTTAATAGTGGACACACTCATGGATATTACAGTGCACGCTCATCCCTTCTTCCAGCTGCCATTGTAGAATGCCTTGGTGTAATAAGCCCATGAAACAATATGTGTCATGAACCATTAACATAAAAACATCTGAAATGCTGAGAAATTGCTTATTACAACAGATAGATCAAAATCACAAATGACTCTGTTATTATTATAAAAAATTCAACAGTACGGTTGAAAAGGAACTCTAAATGTAATAGGTGACTACAATGCAATGTGAATGGTGATGTGCATTATGGTTTTAACAAAATCTATGTTTTGAAGTGATTTTCTGTGGAGTGCGTATGAAATTAAGGGAAATGTACCGAGTGTGCCTGGGCTGCATTAGGCTGCTTTGGGCGTAGACCTGGGTGTGGGTGCAGTGTGCATATCCGGTGCCACCCAAATATGGTTAGGTGCACACACCTAGATAACCTTCTGTATTTGTCTCCTGGATCAATCTGCATAGGCAATTTTCTCTGGATAATCATGGATCACATATATAGTTTCTTAGTTGAAAATTTATTGAATTTCTGCTGGCTAATCCTGTTTCTTGTAGTAGGCTTCTTAGTTATGATATTCCAATGAGGCTGTGTGGCGCCTGGCGTGATTTGATAAACAATAGCTTGACATAAGTCTTCTTTTTTGTTCCTTAATTCTTCTTCCAGAACTATGATGACGTGGTACAATGTAAAATAAAAAGAGAAGGTATTTTTCATTGAATATTTGTGGAATTTGCACATCGCTTGAGAATATCTGCATGTAATAGTTGAAATGATGCTAATTCCAGGCTCTTATTTTATTATATCCATGATGTATACGAAAGGATTATTTGGCAATCTTACATCAAATCTCTCTTCAAACGTTGCTCTCAATTATGTAACCGTTAATTAGTCAAATTAGTAAAACATGCACAGAGTTTATTCTCAGGTGCTTATCACACACTACTACTGTGTGTGTCTTCAAAAGGATAACCTCTAGCAGACGCAACAAAGGAAAAAGTTCTATCTTGAACATTAACTTGTCAAATAGCTCATTGTTTTGGTAGTTAAAAGACAACAAATTTCAAAATCATTACATCTAACAATGATGCCTTGGTTTCTTGTGTCAGGTATTGTTTTCAACAGAAACATTTGCCATGGGAGTAAATGCCCCTGCAAAAACGGTGAGTTCTGCAGACCATTTTGAATGATTCACTCAATCATGTCATTGAAAATTTTAATTGTTTAATGGATACAAGGTCTCTTTGCATGGCTCTTGTAATGTCCCAACTTCAGGATCAATAGAAAATATGCAAATCAACAATCCTTCAATACACCAATCAACTGCAAATAGCTAAACTCAGTCAAAACTACTTGTACCAGTTGAATAGATGACTCAATAAACCCAAAAATAGGGGTTTAATGGCCTCTATCAACAACTCGTACAGCTACTTCCTCAGCTGAACTTCAAAAATCAGATCTAAGCTTAACTGATTTGAGCATCAAACAAGCAATGACACTGCTGAACTACTGAAATTACTCACAACATTTAACCAATCACGACCATTAGGGAATACAGATTTGGAGTTAAATCTTTTGATTCAAATCACCGGAGTATTGATCTAATAATCATATATAGATCAATATAAAGAACATCAGACCCAATCAATTCCACTGTCAAAATGACGATGAAACATATTTCAACTCAGATTACTTCTACTCCCTTAGCTCGCTGTTATAGAACTCCAAGATACCATTAAACTCAGCCTTGTTCAACCAGCAACAAACAGTCATCCAAATCTCTTTAAAAGGAATTCAAAATTATTATTAAGCATGCAATAATCCTGATCGCTGCATTCAGAGACATATAATCATGCATAGAAATAGTCTATCCACTTTAGAAGAGCACTCCAAATCAGTCTACATGCAACATAGAAGAAGTCGCTGCCATATAGAAGCTATAATCTTACCATACCATGCATATATCAAGTCGTACCACCATAATAATGTATTAGATATTCATGAGGAATTTTGGCTGGGCAATAGAGATCACATAACACAGATCTAATTGCTAAGAATGCTCCAAAAATAGTCACCAAATATGCCCAGGCTGGTTGCTGCACATTAGAGCAATTAAAACATGCTTTTAAACACCCATATGGTTACACAATGAAATCACTGGCCAAGGGAAAATAGCAGTCTTAATTTATATTAAAATCAGATCCATATAACACCAACAATTAGCATCAATATGCCCTAGATGAATCGCTGCAACCAAGAGCTTCAAACCATGCCACTAGTTCAATCAATTCACAACACAATGCACTAAACCTGATCACAATCATCATTAAAGCAAGTCGCTGCAATATAGGACATGAAAGCATGCAAAAAGCTGGCTGTACCATACTTAGAAATGCATACAAACAGCTCATAAATATTATGAAAGGGATTGCTGAAATTGGAAACCAATACACCAAAGTCGACTTGCCAAAAGTACTCCAAAACTCTTATTTATGATCACAAACCAGCTGCAAACATATGAAAATACTTCAATGAATATTCAAATTAGCTCAATAATCTCCCACGCGAGAGAGAGAGAGAGAGAGAGAGAGAGAGAGAGAGGACATTAATGGGCATGCATCCCAACTCCCAGCATGGAGTATCAAAATAATTTTATCATAACATAAGTCTCATGATAACCCTAGCACTCCTTTTATAAGCAATGAGGCACAAAATTCGAAATCCCTAGGAAAGGAAAATCATTAAATAAAAATAGTTTATTTTCCCTAGGTGCGGCGTCCCCTTTTCAAAGGGTAATTTTTACATTAAAACTACCTAAATATTATTTAATTAATCCCTCTTTTTAATTTGCATTTTGGGAATTTAATTAAATAATTAAATACATTACTTGCTCCATAAATATTAAATAATTAAATAAATATTGCTTTATAATGTCAAATGATTAAAATCACTCTCCAAGCAATATTATCTATTTATTTAATATGCTTTTCCCCTTGCAACATCCAAAAGCCCATGGGGAATGATAGGCTAAGGGTCTTCAAAAATGGGACATTACAGCTCTAGAGGACATACCCTTTTTAGAGGTGGTGATGATTTTTTTCTTGGTATCAACAATTAAAATACATCATACTTTTTATATTCATTGGTTTAAGGATTGATGTGTCTAGCCCAAATTTTCCAAAGAGATAAACAATTGCTTAGCTTAGATGGTGTTTGAAATGGCTTTTAACATTGGCTGGAAATTTATCTTTACGTGGCTATTCTAATATCTAAAAGTTGTGTATAATTTGTTCACTTGTGTATTTTTAATTCATATAATCCGGGGAATATAAGGTGGCATGTGACCTTGAGATATTTTTATCTCATTAGCGATATTATTGATTATGAAGAATATTTGAGATTCGTTTTAAATGTAACACCTTTGCCACTTTGTCTATTTTGTCTTATGTACTTCAATTATTTTGCTTCTAGGATTCTCTCTTCCTAGAACTTTCTATTGTTAACAGTTGTATTCTCGAGTCCCATTAACCTACTTTGGTTAGCTGTTGACATTAATATATTTTCTTTCTTTCTTTCTTTTCCTCGCAATGTGGAAATAAAAACTCTAGGCACACACACTTGGAAGGTTTGTAAAACAATGATTGGAGTTACTTTGTAACTTTTATTTTTCCCCGCTCTTCACTATATTTAAAGAGTTCATGGGTATATTCCTTTGTCTTATTTTAGATATTTTCTAAGGCTCCTTATATTGCTTCTATGGATTAATGTTATATATATATATATATGTATGTATGTATGTATGTATGTATGTGTAATGGCCCCTTCCTAGTCGAAGACCCTTAGCCTACTTTGTCTTCTCGACGGCTAAGGAGAAAATTAAAAGGGAGACTTAAGTTCTATTATTTTATTATAATGTGCATAAAAATAAAATAGAACATTATAAAAAACACATAATAAATTAATGGACTTAATATTAAAATAGACATAGAAAAGTGAACAAAGGATAAAGACACTTATAAAAATTGTAATTCCTATGGAAAAGTGCGACTAGCCTTGGGGGCAAATATTAGTGTTAAAAAGGGACAACTTAGAAAAGAAACTCATGGGCCAAGTGTTATTCCTAGACAAATGCGACTTGCTCTAGAAAAGGGAAATGGAGGGAAATATGACATTTAATGTGGAAAGTGCTGGTTGGACATAGAAAGTGGCCATTTGGGTCACTTTTTTCTTTATAAGGGAAAGTCAACTTGTAGTAGAGGCATTCTATGATCATTTTGTTTAAATTATTCTAAGGATGAAAACCCGTAAAATTTATCTGTAGAGGACAAAAACCCTCTTAGAGCATTTGAGGATTTCCTACCTAGGGTTATCCATTGTACTTGCAACGATATTTTAGTTTATTTCAACTAATAATAAAGAAGTCTTGTTGGAGGGTTTGTGGAACAAGCTCGCAGTTGCTTGTTTCTCATTTATCTAAGGTTGAACAACCCACCTTTTGGCCATTTTGAGTTGTTTGGGAGGTATCACAGGTCTGATCTATATTGCTATATTTTTCTCTGATTTTAATTAATCCAAGGAACCGATTTTCAAGATTTTTGGGTGACTATAAGTGCCATTTTCAGATCTGTGCAAGGGCAACTTGTCTGCAGAGTTTTATTAATTAGTTTCAGCCTTATTTGTATATGAAATCTGCATTTTTTCTTCCTATTTGGGCTTTATAAAATTGTGGTACCAAATTTGAGTGGAAATATTTAAATATAAGGGTTGGTTTGTGTGGGTTTTCCACTTAACCCTAGTCGCATTTCCCTTATTTAATTCAGATTTGCATAATATTTGTTTGGTATTTTGTCTATACGCTGCAATTAGTGGTTGGGGTTTGCCTATAATCCATTTAGGGCAAAAAATGTCCATTTGGGGACATTACAGTGGTATCAGAGCTTGAAATCCTCCCATCTTGTGAAGAAAAGATGTAAAAATCAGATCTGAATGCAATCAAGAAAAAAATTAAGTGGACCCAAGTCCCTTTCTTTGATGGAACTCAGGAAATATCTGATAGATCTTGGCTGGAAAAATTTAAAACATTTTTGTGTTGTAATCCTATGTCAAGATGATGCCCTCGAGCTCATCTCTAGATACATGGATGGAGTAACACATAAATGTTGGCATCATCTATTTGAGACCCAAGGGGTTGAATCTGTTGCTTCACTTGCAGATTTCTCACAAAGATTTCTAGAAAGATTTGATGTGTAGGATAGCAAGGATGAGTCAGGGAATGAAATCATGGAGCCTCACCCATATGAAGGAAGTTAAGGAGCATGCCATCCAAGAGAAAAAAAAGAAATTCACATATGCAAGCAAAGAGGATGTCATGGAAACTCAAAGAAAGCATGAGGAATGGCAAAGAAGAGTTAATGTTGCTAGAATTATAGCCGCTCAAACAAAACAACACTTATAAGAGTTTAAGTCAAAGATATCTTCATCATTGACAAGAAAATGGGGAGCAATCATGGAGCATGAATCCCAAGGTAAAAGTTCATTAGTGTTTAATGATATTCCCTTTGTTTGTAATGATTGTAAGTGGCAAAGTGTTGAAGGAAACTCAGTTTTGCATAAGGATGAGGTTGGTAACTTAAGCTCAAGCCATGAGGATGATACATACAGGTGTGCACAAAGTGTAGATGATTGCATGACAATTAAGAGTGGGATTGGAGTTGTCCAAGAAGGGAAAATTTCACAAGAGGTGTTTTATGAAGGAACACAAAATTGTAGCCGCTGATTTACTGGTGTCCCCAAATTTCACCCTGAAATCTGGGACTACCCATTTAAAATTTTTTCGTTCTTTTTAAAATAACAGGTTTTTTTGTGTTTTTATTGCCAGAAGATGTCTGTATTATGTTAGGATATTCCCAGTGAATCATATGAGCCAATTTTGAGAAATACCTAGATACCCAAACTTATTTTATCTCTCCGCCAAGTTTTGTCTGCGGGAAATTTTTATTTAATTATTTATTGAATAAATAATGCCCCGTTGAAGTAAATTGTTCTCCGGTTGAATTCTGTTGCAATTTTGCATGCCAGTATTCATTTGTCTCATTAGGGTTTTTTACCAGGAATGAATTCAGGGCATTATCTGTAACTTCTTGCAACGTTTTTCGCTTTTATTTATTTATTTTGCATTTTTCTTCGGTTTTCTCCTCGGTTTCTCTGTGAAATTCCCCTAGGTCAATTCTTTTGCCAGTATAGTCTGTTTAATTTTCTGAAGCATCTGGAGATCATCTACCAACACAACGTCAGAAGGAATCAACCTTAAAATGTAAACTAACCAAAAATGATGAAGTCATGCACAAAAATCCCCTTCCAGGCAAGTCACATTTTCTGGAATTAGTGAGTGTAAGCTGCAATGGGATTTTTGGTAGTTGTAGGTAGGTGGGAATTTATTACTTGCTTTGCAGGGTACTTTTTCCCATGAAGTCAGTCTCTTAAGTTGCGACGGGAAAATTAGAGGCGGCAGGCAAGCGGGAATTTCTTAACTGCCTTGCAAGGTAAAAATTCCCATTATAAAAACAAAGAAAAATCACTTAAAGCACTGATGGGAATTTTCTGCCTGCCTAGCAGGCTAACTTTTCCCATCGAAGGGTTTTATTCACCCATACAAGTCGCACTTTTCCAAAAGAAGCTATTTTTAATACAAGTTGCACTTTTTAGAAAGTCACTTAAGCTGCAGCGGGAAAATTGGAGGTGGTAGGCAGGCGGGAATTTATTACCTACCTTGCAGGGTAAAAATTCTCATGATGAAAGTCAAATCACTTAAGTGGAAGAAGGGATTTTTAGAGCTGCGGTGCAGGGTGAAAATTTCCATCAGAAGTTGACTTTTAAAATTTAGAATTCACCCATGCCAAAAAGTGCGACCCATTTGGTGATTAAACAATGATATTTATTGATAGCTTTTTTGCCTAATTTTGGTGCCATGGATGAATAGAAGGTCAATGCATGAAGGCTAGTCAAAGAGAACTGAAGGTAGTATGCTAAAAATAAATAAATTAAATTTATTTAATGACAGCCAGTAGCATGCAAAAATAAGCGCCCAATTTGGGTGAATAAATATCATTGTTTATTAATTAATTGCCAGGAATAGGGTGGACAATTATTAGAAATAGAATGCTGAGGGTTATATAAGCATGGGCTGTCATAGTGAAGAAGCAATTAATTCTTTTTGCTAAAGATTGCAGCCCAGACAGTTTTGGCGCCAAAGAAAGGAGGATTTTTGCATCTGGAGGTATTTTTCATTGTTGGGAAGTTTCAAGGTTTGGCGCCTAGGGTTGGAATAGCTTGATTTATGCTATGATAATTATTTGCATGTTGCTATAAGTGCCCAGGTGAATTTAAAAATATTTATGCTTGCTTTGCATGCAAGCAAAGCCTCAAATTTTAGGGCAGCGGGCTTCATATGCAGATTTCTGGTGACAGAAATCAAGTATTCATGCTCTAGACTTCATCTTTGTCTTAAATAATTGCAGGTATTCATTACAAGTGTTCATACAGGTGAAAGGAAGTTCAAATCAATGTCAAGTACATTGAATATATCTTCCAAATCTGAAGAAATTGATAGATCTGCACGAATTGATCCAATTATAAAGAATTCCGGCAAGATCAAAAGAAAAAGAACACAGACAAAGATTTCTCCAGCCATGATGAAGCGTGACGATAGAGAGGGATCAGCAGAATCATGCATAGCTTCCAAATTTGCTGATATCAATGACACATACATGGGCCCAAAACCCATCTCTAAAATAATTAACAGATCCAGGGCCGGAAAGACATTTCTCATGCAGGCAATGAAAAGCAGTGGAATTATTCCAGCATCAACATTCCCAGTCACAGCGCAGTTGCCTAAATTTGTCATGGAGTGTACGAGATCATATCATCCTCTTTCCAAAACAATCCGGGATGCTACAGGAAAGACAATTATTAGACTGGATGCACAGTTTATCAATTATTGTCTGAAGATTCAGACACGAATGATGGTGATTGCAATCAGCATACTAGATGCAGGTAACAAATGGGAGAAACACAAAGCAGATTGCGTGAGCATAATGAACAGCCGATATATGAAGTAGCCCAGGTCTCCATCAAAGTTCCCAAGAACTCTTCCACGATCCAACTTGGTGTAGGAGGTGGATGATATCACTAAATTACTTTGTAGGATAAGTGGAGAAGCCAATACTCACAACTTTAGCTCATGGATGTATGCTTTCATGAGGACTATCGAAATCAATAGAGTTGATTCGATAATCAATTGGGCAGAGATCATCAGTGACAGCATTAGTGAGCAACTTCGGAGTGTGAGGCGGACTTACAGCTTCAAAATGACTTCATACCTGGCATATGCAGCAACCTCACAGGGCATATTTTCCAAGCTAGATAGACGAGGCGTACTGGCGAAAGATCCTATCTTTGATTGCTATCCACAGTTGACGGTTCCTGAGTGCCACAAAGATTACAAAGCGGTCAACAATGGGTTCTTTTATGAATTCATCTGCAAACTAAATGGTGATATGAAGACCAACAGGGTGAGCAAAGAAGCTTGGGAAGTTGGGAAGTTGTATCTCAGCATGGCTGCATTTTCATCCAGTTTGCAAACTTTACCTATCTCAGGGTGACTAGTTTTTCAGGAGAGCCAGTAAAGTTTTCGAGGTATCCAAACGACAAGTAGGTCATCATGGAGTTGTGCAGACAACTCATGGAAATGCATGACTTACAATCGAAGCGGCACAAGTCTACAGGTTTCTTTCTAGTCACAGTGGGTTACTACAGCTGCTAGAGCATCCACAAAGCTAGAGGAGTCAAAGCTGAAATTTTTTATTAGTATGAGCCTGAGTTCTTTCCAGCACGGCTAAACTTGGACCCATATGGAGTAGCAAAGAAGACAATCTCCCAGGAATACTCACATGTGCCCTCGTTGGAGGACTTCTAGATGAAGTGCAAGAACGAGTATGAAGTCAGAAAGAAAGACTTCAGCAGGTTATCGGTGCAACAAGTGTCTGATTATGGTTTGGCATGGATACCTGCAGATCTCGCCAATGATGGGCATGTGATACTTGACTCGTATCATCAGATGGGAGGAGATAGAGCTGCTCTTCAAGAAAACATTGGTGGCTGCAGACGATTGAAGAAAGATCTTCCGCAGTTTTGGTTAACACTTCGAACTGGTTGCTAACAAAGGGGTATTGCCTAGATGAAGCTTTGATGAATCAGATTATAGACAACTTTACCACGGGAGATTCCAGCAAAAGAAAGCACGAAGGTGAAAGCAACAGAAGGCCGGAAAAGCTTAAAAGTTCACAAGAAGTCTCACATGTAGGAGAAGGCCAAATCTACGGCTATCATTCCAGTTCCAACTTCTCCAACATCAACTCATAGCACTTCGGCAGCCCCAAAACCTCAGAGAGATCTTGTTGTTCCTCCTTTGAATCCAGCGTCATTTGTATTTTCTACTTGACCACTCAGGTCTTCACCTATCCATGCGGAAAAGTTGAAAGCACGGATGGCGGAGTTTGAAAAGGCATTATCTTTGGATAATTCAGAGGGTAACAGTCATAACACGGTAACAGAGCATGAGATGGTGGTGCACTCAGCGGCTTTTCATTCCCTAAGAAGCAACTTTTCATCATGGTTGGCTTTGCAAACAATCCCAAAATCCAGAGAGGAGATCAACCTAGAAGAACACGACTTTCAGTTGCTCTTGTGTTTGGGAGGAAGAGATAGAGGACCTAAAGTTGCCAAAACGAATTCTAGGTTGATTATTGAGGAATCGGGATAGAAGTTCGCTGAGTTATCTGTTCCAGCAGAAGAAAAGCACAAGGGAGAGCTCACGCTAGCTGATATAGCAGTGACCAAGGTGCCAATAGGTCAAACTACCACAGAAGGGTTAAAGCAGGATACGCAGATGCTAATGAATGCTTTATTCCTTAAGCTTGACAAAGAGAAGGCTGAGAGATCCAAGCTTCAGAAGCAGGTGTTCCAACTGTGCGAGACCATTGCTAAGGTTGCCAAACCTTCCTCTCAGCCCATTTTAGCACATGAGCAGGTGAGTAATCATCTGATGCAGGAGGTGGAAGATGCAGGAGATCAAGTCAAAGCTATTGCCCACTGGAAGGAGCAAATCATTCACCAGGCTTCAGAGCAATTCGAACCAATACCGGCTGAATTAGAGAACATGCACAGGGCAGTGTCTCAGCTAAAGGATTTGATGACAGATAAAAGATGAGAACATAGTGGCTGAAATTCATCTGGATACTTTGGCTAAGATACACTCGTTGCCAAAGGATGTACTGATTATAGAGCAGAATGTGCCTAGCGGATTGGTGGAAAAGGGGAAGCAATTAGAGATTCCAGTTTCCTTCCGCGTAGAGATCCTCAAGCTCATGCTGAAGAGGATGCAGTTGCTAGAGAGTAAGATGGGAGTACTGGAGAGCATCCCAGATGAATTACTTGCTTCCCATGAGGAATTTATGCTGGTTGTGTGGAAAGAAGTTAATGAAGCCACCATTCCTTTCACAATGGATTCAATCAGTAGACTCATAAAGCTTCAAGCAGATATTGAGGGATATTGAGGGATGTTTGACAAGTATATTCAATATCAGAACAAGAATAAAGTATAATTGTTACAGCTAGGAGATCTTCTTTCTTCTCTTCTTACTTCTCTTATTTCTTATGTTCCCGGATGAAAATGTAAAATTAGAGTTATTGGTTGAAAAATCATTACTTTAAGTTATGTGGGAAGATTCTTTAAGATAGGTGACAGATGTGAACAATTTTGACTTAGACTCCTGATGCATGTCACTAAGAGAGGAATTATAGGAAGATGACTGTCAAATGTTCCCTTTACTACTTCTTCATGTTCTAGTTCAATTGCAGTTTCCCATTTGTAATTTTCCCTCTACACACTATAAGTAGAGGAAGAACCTACGGGTTAAAGGATCGAAATTTGTAATCAGCATTCTTGTGTTCCACATTTTGAGCTAAAACCCCTAATTTCTACAAGTAGAGGAATAGAGAAGAGATTTCCGGAGAACTTTGTGTCAACGGTGCATTTTGCTTCTTATTTCTTTCTAGATCTATTCATGAACTTTGTGTTATTATAAGATCTAGATCTAAAAGTTTCCTTTGCTTTGAATTTTGTGTTTAATGATCTATTTGTCTTAATCTATGTGCATGCAATCAACTCTGTAAACTATTGTTTGAGTTGCACATCCTCTCTACTTTCTTCGCATTTTCTATTATTTTCCTCTTCTGCAGATTTTTCCTTTCTTTTACAGCTGCGTACTTGCGGTAGAACTGTCTAGCTATGGTTCATGAGCTAAATAATTAAAGTAATACCAACAAATAGATATTAAGACATATAACTGACAAAATCTTACACGGGAGCCTCACTGGTAAATGAAGGAGATTTATCTCATGACTGCCTAGGTTTTCAGCTGTGCAAAAAATCTAGCCAACATTACTTCAAGATTTGCAACTAGTCCTTGTTTTTGAACCCATGATTTCATGTATGCACAAGACAGTTTCTGCATACAGTCTTTGCCACAAATTTTATCTTCTGCCCTTGCGTCAACCGTGCCGTCGACCTCACCTCTCACTCCAATGGCAACTAACCTTGGCTCTGATACCATTGTTAGTATAAGCAAATTGTTAACGAAATAAAATAGCAAGAAGATAAAACAGCAGTAAACTACACTGCATCGAATGACTTCAGGCAGGGTGCGTTTATTATGAGAGGGGTAGTTGCAATTTGATTGTTAGTTGCAACTGATTACGACCTCCTCAATGGTTTAGAACCATGCGGTTCATTCTATATATAGCAAGAAGATAAAACAGCAGTAAACTACACTGTCATCGAATGACTCAGGCAGGGTGCGTTTATTATGAGAGGGAGTAGTTGCATATTGATTGTTAGTTGCAACTGATTACGACCTCCTCAATGGTTTAGAACCATGCGGTTCATTCTATATATTCAACTGTTTTTAATTAAAATTGTTGAAATTATTGTAAAACTGTAAAGACATTAATACAAGGATTGGTGTATAACGTTGTAAAATACATACTTGGGGGCAAAAAGATAGTGTTATTTTTTTGTTAACAGTTATGATAGCATCATCTTCCCACTTATTTTATGGGACAAACACACTTGGAAAATGCACTTTGTTTGATTGGTCGTTCTCAATGAATTATAATCTCTCCTATAAATTGAATTCTCCAAAATTTGGGAAACTTCTTTCTTTATAACGGCAAGTCGATTTGTAGTAGAGGAATTCTATGATCACTTTCTAATTTCTGGATTGTATTTGAAGCTTGGAGCTTTTGTTTAAATTATTCATATAGAAGGGTTGGATGAATATACACCTTTCCACCTTAAATTAAGACCGACCCTTCAAGCATTTGAGGAAACCGTTCCACAGCGTAATGTTTTTTTAATAGTACAGGAGTTAATGACCTAGCGACCTAGGACACTTCGTGGCACGCTAATGCAAGGTGAGTCCTCCCAATCAGCTGTGTAAATGCAAGGGTAATCGGTCCCCTGGGGCCTGGACTATTAGAATCTGGGTGGGTGGCTGGCGAGCACTCAGGCCCCACCATCAGGCCACACCCTTGTGTCCTATTGTTAATAATAACAAATTTATTTACTTGCAAATATTAAATTAGATATGAAAATATTTCCAAAACTTTTAATACAACTATAGCCTGCAGTTTTCAGCCGGATATTAGTTTTCTAGCACTCTTTAAGTGTTCGTGTTCCTAATACAATCATCTCAACTCCCTCCATTTGCAGTTTGTTATCAATGATTACTATATATGCAAATAGTAACATCAACTTGTATGCATTTGTACATACAACGACAATCCATATTGTTCAGTGTTCCATGGTGATGTAGGGAGGACATCCTCCCCACATGTCCCCGATTTTTCTGAGTTTATTTCCCAGAATCCCGGGGGTGTTCAGTTTTTTTTGTGTCCCAAGGACTTCAACTGAATGTTTTTGGCATTCCACGTTATGTTTCACCTATTGAGCCAGGGAGTGGGTGTATTGGTGACATCAGACATTGATCTAATTGCCACCAATCTTGCTGGGGATGTACATGTCATGATGCCCCCCACACCCACAGATGTTTCAAAAACCAGATTGAAACTATAGGTGCAAAATTAAAGAAAACTGTGCAAGGGAGCATTTTCAAACATTGATTTTCATGATTATTCATAATATTAGCATTCATGATATTCATATTGTATTTTAGTGTTTCACTCAAAACTTTCAAATTTCAATGGTCATCATAGAATAAATTTGGTTTGTTCAACGCTCAATGTTCAATGTAGATGTTGTTTGAGTTTCAGTTCTTTAATTCAATGCTTAACAGTTACTATACAGATTTATTTTGGAAAAATAAATGTGTAAGGATTTTTTGATCAACATTTAGGGGATCAAATTTTATGATCCATCATCAAATAGAAAATGTGATTGAAATGTTGATAAAAAATCCTTGGAAGTTTTTCCCAAAAAATCTCTCTACTAATCATTGAGGTAGCTGGTATGGGTACAAATACTGGTAGAGGGACATGGTACAGTTGTACGATGATTTTTTAGGGCTTGGGTATGGCTTTGGGTATGGCCATACAAACAATACATAAAATATTAAAAAATATAGTCAAATAAGCACAATTAACCATATAATATGTATAGGGTAAACAAAAAGCTAATAATCAAAAAACATACTTTTAATTCAGTGCCAACTGTCATGATATTCATTGGTTGAATTTAGAATAAGTACATTATGCAAAAGTTACAATGAATACACAAAAATCAAGACAAATCAGCATATTCATTACATTCATAATCTTAATGCTTTCTAGTGTATTCATCGAGAGCACTATCATTATTAGAACTATCATTTGGTTCATTAGAACCACAAGGTGTAGCATAGCCACTCCAGCTAGCTCGATCATGTGAAGTACCCTCTAGCTCCATGTCTACCAAAGAACAACTTGATATTTTTTAGGTCTTGGGTACAACTTTGGGTATGGCCGTACAAATAATATATAAAATATTAAAAATATAGCCGAATAAGCAAAACTAACCATATAATATGTATGGGCTAGACAAAATAAGAAAAATAAATACAAAATATAGTAATAATTCAATGCCAAATGTTGTGATATTCCTTGGTTGAGTTTAGAACAAGTATATTGTGCAAATGTTACAATGTATACACAAAGTCCAAGACAAATCAGCATATTCATTATATTCATAATCGTAATGCTCTCTAGTGTATTCATCAGGAGCATTGGCATCATTAGAACCACAAGGTGTTACAGAGCCGCTTCAGCTAGCTCGATGATGTGAAGTACCCTATAGCCCAATGTCTACCAATGAAAGGCAGGCGATGGATGCTTCGAAGTTCAAAGTCTTTGGGTCTACATTCTAACATTTTTTATTTTTAGAAGTTTTGACATTTTTTGACCGAAAAACAAAGATTTGTTTTACTGTTTTATACAACGGGTACACAATAATGACTTACCCAGATGTATTTGAATATTGTTTTGTGTACCCTGGATGTTTCTCCAGTGTATTTGGGCACATATCCATACAGCGTGCATTCCGCACCCATTTCTGATCCTTTTACAGGTATACCAGACTTCCTAGCTAATCATATATGGACTTTGGAAACATTATATCTCTTATGCTTAATGGTATTTAATATTTTAACTCTACAATTTAAAAGACATACTTCCCAAAAATGCATGCTCCCATACACCCCCCCTCTTGGAAACTTGGAGAAACATTGATATTGTGTCAGGCATTCCTTGTTCACCTAAAAGGCCCAATACAAAAGAAAGTGATAAACAAATATTCTGAACCTTACAAATTAATGATGACCAAAGTCTGAAGATGTCACAATGAAACATGAAGATATATCGACAGTTTTATATCCAGTCCACTGGTTTGTTATAAGTACGAAATTGATTTTAAATTGTGATGTACTTGAACAAAATCAATCCATGTGA
The DNA here is from genome assembly GCA_019776745.2 of Taxus chinensis. NCBI lineage: Eukaryota > Viridiplantae > Streptophyta > Pinopsida > Cupressales > Taxaceae > Taxus > Taxus chinensis. The sequence continues at coordinate 11,121,645 of CM034147.1, forward strand.
CCTTTGACTAAATCCTTTATATCAAAGTTTTGAACAAAATCTCTTCCATTGCATTCTTTTTGAACATCACCCATCTAGGGAGATAGGTGTAAGTGCTTGACTAATTTGATCAAAGCCAAAAATTGATGAAAGGGGTAAAATTCCTTAAATTGTTTCCATCAAACTTTAATCACTAATAAAGAATCATAAAGATGACTGATTTAGATTCAAGATCAATCTAAAATTAGAGTTTAAAATGTAGAAAAATAATTTCCTGCGATTTGTGTGGTTGTGCTACGTTAATTGGAAAAGCGAAAGCTATTTAAAAGTGGAAACATATATCTAAAACTAGAAAACCTAATGACTGTGCCCATATGGGTGGAATATAATATCAACAACATCAAACCATAGTCACCAAGTAACTCTAGTATAGGGATGGTGACTATATTTGTATATAATATAGGCATACCCTCTTCATTTATTCATGTGCCCCGGTTTGTGGGGCATCCCCATCCCTATACCTGCACATGTACCCACCACATCTCCAATTGACTGAGCTAAACCTGTCCCACATTGGTATGTTCTATGCCAAGCAAACTTAAATCCTCCATTTAAGAAAGGTTACAATAAATCAAAAAATTATGTACATCATCTAACACCTTTCATTATTTCTGTTGATTTACATTTGTAGACAATTGATCTGTGTGTAAATCCCACAGTGCCATGTTCTATTCCAAGTAAAGCTTAACTCCTCTGCTTGAGGTTGGGTTAAAATCTCGGATACCTGGAAATGTCAAACAGGGCAGCATACACGCGTCTGATCATGCTACTCACCTGAAACGAAAAACTCCAAAACAGTCGGGGCTCAACTCGGGACATTTCTGTACAGCATCAGCAGTCTTGAGCCATACCCAGAACGTTTCTGTACTGTTTCAGTACTGCTGTTTTTTGAACGCCACAAAATAAAAAATTAAAAACAGTAGATGCTTCTGTTTCAACGGTATTTGAAGATAATGTGGATGATATATTCTAGAATCTAGATTATAATCATGTACACATGAAAATTTAAGCTTGTTTAATGTTTTGAACTTTCATGAATGCAAAATATGTTATATTTTATGGACAAAAAATGAGTATTATGCACAAACGCACACACACACAAATAATATATTGTATTTTAATAATATATTGTATGGACGTTTCTGGCAACGTTTCGTATCCAATGTTTTTTGAAAATTGTCGTTTCTGCGTTTCGTATCCGTTTCTGTGCAACATATATATATATAGTTTGTGAATCTCTCTTCGAAGAAGTTTAATGCACATTGTGATATCTTGTAATTGTTTCAGGCGAACTCTCAATTACATGTGGGTTTTTCTTCCATTGTACCAGTTTCCCACTTGACAAATCTCGTGTCTCAACATTTTCATGGTGACTTGTTTATTGCAATATTTTCATTTGTGATTCATTTTTTTAGTAGTTAACTTAGTTTTATCTCTTTATCACAAACTGGCCATGAAGCCACTTGATGGGAGTGGAACATATTTTATGCTTTTTGTCATTGGCATAGATAGCATATTATTGGATACATCATGATTTGTGCCAACCTATTGCCTCTTGCTTAATGCTATTTTCTAAGTTTGAGGCTCATGAATTGTTCCTGTGATTTTGTAAATACATATTCACATCAAAACCACACCAAAACACCGATGCCGTGTTCCTAGTAAGTACTTACTTTCATTTGTACTTAAATCTGCTTCCATTGATGATTTAGTTTTGGTAAATTGGAATAAGATAAGATAAGATAAGATAATGTTATTAATGTCCAACAAATGACCACAAAAGTAGGTCAATGGGACTGCAGAGTACAAAACAAACAAACCCAGCGAGAGGACCCAAACGGGTCACCCAAAATACAATGAGAGAAGGAGAGGAGGAGAAGGAAACAACAAATGCTGAGAGACCAGGAACGAAGAAGAGAGAGATGATAGTGTGGGGAGGGAGCGGAAGAAGGAGCAACATCCCCAACAACATCACCTAACACGCAAGGCCGGATGAGAGTAACTTGCGGTGCGCCGACAAGAAGCGGAGACTGTGGAATGCCTGGGTAGCCGGCGTCCGGAAGGAAGGCGGTGCCTCAGAGTAGGCCCGGTGGATCATTGTCTATGTGGAGGTGCCCTGGGACATGCCTAAGTTATGGAATAGAAAATGCTAATCTCAATGGAATTGAGCTTAAAACATTCTACTTGTCAATAGGAATTTTTTTTCTTGTAAACGATAAACATCTGTAGACATGCATGTCAACCTTCCCATGTATATCAATATCATCTGTCTTTCAAAATAACACTGCAATTACTCTAAAGTATTGTGGGTACAAATCTGTAAAAGTATTGAAATTAATCCCTCAAAGGCTAGAAATTGTGTCCATAATCCTAGTGGGCATGAAGGTTTTCTTTGATGACAAATGTTGGTTACATCAGAGCTGTCTATTGGTAGGCCCAGGTACCATTTGTTGGTGTCAACCTCCTTTATAGTTGGTTTTGTTGCTGATTGCCTATTACCCAGGGTTGTGAGAGGATTGGTGATATCTCATGCGGGGCTACCTTAAATTAGCTCCACAACTTATATGTTTAGATGTCATCCATACATTCTGAATAGCCTATGCTTGTTTGATTTTGTAGGATAGCCATTGTCACCAATACTATAAATTGGTACATACTGAATACCGAGAATTTGATCCTTTAGGGATTCACCTCATTTTATTTCTGTGCACTGTAGTTGCTTGAAAGAAATTTAACTGCTTTCGAACAAACCAGTAATTAATATGTTTTTGAAAGTATTTGGTAGCCATTTCTTAATGTAAACAAACACTTTGTTGCAAAAGTTTATTACATCTTTATTGTTAGAGATATGTTCAAATTCTTAGTTGTATTAGACTTTAGTTGTGGCTTATATGGATTTTCCAGTTCTTGTGCATTCCTTTGCTTCTAATCTTTTCAGGTGTACATATGACCCCTTTGGACATGTCCATTTATGGGAATTAATAAAATGCCTCGTTCCTTCTAATTTTTAAAGCATGCATGGTAGTATCTGACCATTTTGTAGGGATAAATATTGATGATTCAGGTAGCTTTCCACACTGTGAGAAAATTTGATGGTAAATCATTTAGACAGTTACTTCCTGGTGAATACACACAAATGGCTGGACGAGCAGGTCGGCGTGGACTAGATGAGGTTGGTTATATAAAGAGAGTGAAATTAAAAATTCATATTTTATTGAGGCAAAAATTGTAACAGAGAGAATCTGGCAGGGACACCTTTCATTCATATCAACAATCATTTTTCTAGGATAGGTCATATGGTCATTTGCTGTCTTCTTCTTTGTGGCTGTATTCTATCATTTAAGATAAAGTTTCCATCTAACATTCCACATTTCAGGTGGGTATAGTCATCCTGATTTGCTGGGAAGAAGTACCAGAAGAGAGTGACTTGAAATGCCTAATTACTGGAAAACCAACAAAGCTTGAGTCGCAGTTCCGTTTAACATACAGCATGATTTTAAACCTACTTCGTGTTGAAGATCTGAAGGTATAAACATGCTTTTTTTGTTAACATGGATAACAACACCTCTTAGTTTGTGCAGACAAGTTCCCCATATATGTTTTTTCAATTCTTTCAGTTTTGCATTGATATGATCTTTATAGATGGATATTATCTGCTAAATTAAAACACAGGATTTCTGCGGTTACTATCTTAGGCTTTCCAATTTTAACCAGGTCCCCACCTTCTAGATAACGCTCACTTTAGTTTTAACTATGCAGGACAAAGCTGAAATGTTAAGGGGTTATGGACATGTTTAATAGATTAACTGATAAATGTATTGGTTCCTGTTTCAATAAGAATGATATGAGTGTGCAATGGCAGGTCTTCAGCTTTCAAGAGTGACAATTTACTTGGTTATTAACTTATTCCAAGAAAGCAATACTTTATATAATGTACTTTAGAACAGTTATAACTGGGAGCTACTGTAATTAAGACTATCAATCTTTTATATACTACAGTTCAACAGGGACTGTTGCATAAAAATGACATGTCATTCAATTTTCTTTATGGAATCTAAATTAATCTGGTTGAACTTTCCTTTATCTTGCATTTTGGTATTTATAATAACCTATATTCCTGTTCGAAACACATTGTAATCTTGAGTAAAATGTGATAAGTTCACTGCCATTAGATAGTGTTTTTTTGCTCTGTATAAAATCAGAGCTGTTACTTTTTCACAAAGTATTTTCGTGGCCATATATTAGTTGTATAAATATATTAAATACTAGAGCATTTATAAATCACAGTCTTATGCTGATGATTCAGTTGACCTTAGATTTTGAAATGCAGATAGAGGACATGTTAAAAAGGAGCTTTGCTGAATTTCATGCACAACAAGCTCTGCATGAACAACAAAATCAACTTCTGATGGGAGAGGGAGAACTTTCAAAAATGAGGGCATCTATTGAGTAATGTTTTCTTTCTCATTTTTCTTAATTTATAGAATAATAGGTGTGCTGAACAAGTTGGTTAATCACAGAGAAAGATATAATAATGTCTGCAGGTTACCAAAATAACAAGACAAGTAGTACTGCAACTATAGGAGAGAATCCTTAACGTTGAGAGGAAATAGTGTAGAAACATTTAATCCTTGTTGGGATTAAAGAATCTGGAATTCTATCAACCTTTGGGCAGTGACGAGTTATGGATGATATGCATATAATAGCTAGAAATTTTGTATGTTTGGAATTTACCATATTCAGAAACATTGCAAATTAGTTTAAACATTCACATAAGGGAGGGAAATATAATCTACTTTATTTTCTTATATGATAATACTATTGCAATAAATAAAATTAAGAAGCTTGTGTCAAAATTTTGATCATGTGTTATTATGGCTGAAATTTTCTAGATTCACCATTGATAACCCAAAGATGGGTCAATGTGACTGCAAAATTACTATAATGCAATTTATAGATTGCTTAATGTGCCAAAGAGCTGTACTAGAAAATAGAAATGTAAAAGAAACACAATGATGCAGAAGTAAACCAAATCCGTAAGAGTAGAGGACCAAAAGAAGGGCACCAGAAGTCAGTCTTAAAATTGTAACATCCAAAAAAGACTTCGCAAGCATAGTGCCAACCAGCAACTCTATAAACCTCAAAGCCAAGAAGAATTCAATTATGTGATTCACTATTAGACTTAGTCGATTCCTGTGAAATCTACACTGCAAGACCATTCTTGCAAGGTTAACTATTAGAAAGTATGAGAGAGTGAAGAGAAACTGGAAGGGACACAAAGATACGTGCAAGTCCATCATTTTTTTATGCAGGCATTAGTAACAAAAGTAGTCAAGGATGTTGACAACTAAATAACTGATATACATTAAGTAATTAACCATCAGTTAATGTTCAATATATAATATCTTTAAGACTCCCTCTTAATGACTAAACCAGAGACAAGAAGTTTGTTTCAAAATTTTACAAATACAATAGAACCAAGAAGTTTAGTCATTAAATCTGTAGACTGCTCCATAGATATCAATCTGAAATCTGTTGTCTAATGATTTTCTGCTGTCCAATGTAAGAACTTCGGTGTACACAAAAATAAAAATAAAAAGATAGCTAACAAAAAAACAAAGATCTATTAGAATGTAAGGCTCATTTATAAGGATGTCATTAGTTATTTAACTACAAGATGGTTGTAACCAGTTGTAACTATATCAACTGTTTTGTAACTACTTCATTTATAATATAATGACGGACACACTATCTCCATAGTGTGCACTCTGCCTTCTCTTTATTACTTCCTTGTGCATGTTTTCCAACATTGGTATTAGAGTGCAGTGCAAGCAAAGAGAGAGAAGGGAAGAAAGACATTTTCGTGACAGTCCCGTTAGGGCATGTTTGTGAAGATGTTTGTTTTGATTTTCGAAGACATTTCTAACCACGAAGGGCACAAACAAGGGCAAAATCGAAGTGAAATCTGTAATATCCCCTTTTCTCAAAAGCAGTTGGTCGAATAAAAGGGATATTTCAGTGGCATCAGAGCCACCTTTCTTCCAGCCTATTGGGTAGTGAATGAAGGTTTATTCCAGGAGGAATATACCTCGAAAAGAAGGTTGAAATATGGCAGATCAAGAAGAGAATGTGGAAGAGCTCAATGAGGATTTTATGAAGAAAATGTTCATCAACAAGGTGAAGCAACAAGAGACAACCAACCTCTACTTGAGTCAACTCACACTGAACATGAATCAGATCAGATCTGAGAATAATAAGGAAAAAAGTGAGAGAAGTAATTCAAGACAGTGATCCTCCTATTCTTCTAACAAGCCTTTGAGTCTTCATGGGCCCTCATTTCTGAAAAAATCTGAAGCGTCGCATGTAGGGCAGTCAACAGAGGTGATTGATAAGGAGTCTTGTTGAGAAAAATACCAATCTTTGAGCAAAGGTTTAAGAGATAATATGCCATTTCTAGATTATTGCATGATGAAGATTGGTAGCAAGCCCAAGAGAGATCATATGCCGATACCTAAATTGCAAAGGCGTTAGGGGCAGATTTCTATCCCACACTTTGATGGCTCTAAAAAGTGTACCACACAGTTATGGGTTCAAAAGTTGACCTATTTTGATTTGAACCCGATGCGTAAGGAGCATGTAATTAAGTTTGCAATCCTACATCTTGAGGGAGATGCACATGATTGGTGGCATCATGGACTTGTGACACAAGGGCATATGCACATTGCTACATATGCAGACTTCACACGGAGGTTAGAGGACATATATGATAGGAGAGATCCTGATAGATTCTTCATAGAGTTGACTCACTTGAGACAGACAAGTTCCTTGGATGTGTACATTGCAAATTTTCAAACTCTTAGTGATGGTTCCTGATATTTTTGAGATGAGATTGACTTCATTATTCATAGCAGGGTTGACAGATGCTTTGGATGGATTTGTGAAGACATTTGAGCCTCCTTCATTACATGAGGCCATTAGGAGAGTTCGAGATTTGGAGTTGTCTACTCCAAAGTCTAGATTCCCACCCAGAGTTCAACAAGAAATGCCTCCACCTAAACAAGATGATAGGAGATAGGATTCGGCTAGGAAGATAGGCATTGCACCAAAGCTTAGGGAGGCATTGAGACGGAAGAAGTTATGCTTTGAGTGCCATCAACTATGGGCATGTGGACATAATTGCTCTGGGAAGGGGAAGGCCCACTACATTGAGGTCTACAAGGACAATGATGATGAGGGAGAGGTAATAGACCCTCATGAGCTTGATGACAATGATGCTTTAGATAGTGCAGGGGTTGAGACTGCAGAGGGGAATTTTCCCACTGAGACCATAGCTATATTGTCTAGTTTCCCCAAGTACAAGGCATTCAAAGTTCGAGGAATCATGAAGGGATTGTGTGTGTTAGTGTTTATTGATAATGGGGCCACCCACAATTTTATTGATGCCACTTTGGTGAAGAGACGAGGTCTATAGGAAGAATACTTCGAGGGCTTCAACGTTGTTGCCAATGGGGAGTCCATGAGATGTACACGGAGGATCCCACAGTTGAGCGTCACCATGGGTAACTATACAGTTACTGACGATTTCTAGATTGTTGGTATTGGAGAGACCAACATAGTGCTTGGAATACAATGGCTTCACTCACTTGGAGAGTTTCAGACTAACTTTCAGATGATGGAGCTGAAGTTTAAGTTTGGAGGTAGGAATGTGTTCTTAAGAGGATTATCTTCAAATGCACCCAAAGTTGTGACAAGCAAAAGCATGGGAAGTTCCTTCCAAAAAAAGCTGATTGCACGGAATGTGGATGGTGTGGAAAGGGGTACACCCTCTTGTCTATTGCAGCAGTTATATCATGAGAAGATTCAGCCCATTACAGATCATGATGACATTACAAGGTATGGATTGAGTGAGAAAAGGTCATATTTATTGCTTCATATTCAGATTTATTTTCCTCTTGAGAAGAATGATGAGTTGAGGATCAAATCTACAATATAAAGTATGTGTGTATATGATCATCATGAGAGCTATGTATTGTGGCAAGAGCTCTCTCACTTGATAGGTACATGATCTTGAATCTTGGAGCAGTATAGCATGTTTTGTCTCTTGCACATGGCTATTTGATATATGAGTTATAATTGCTTGAGGGCAAGTAATTTGGGGGAGGATTATAATATCCCCTTTTATCGGAAGTAGTTGGTCGAAGACCCTTAGCCCATTCATTGTTTCCCGACGGCTAAGGGAGGAGTAAAAGGGATATTTCAGTGGTATCAGAGCCAGTGGGGTCAGAATTTGTCCATTTGGGGACATTTCAAGATCAAGAGCATAGTTGTCAGAAACGAGGGTTGAAGTAAACAGTCGCCTTTTTTCAAAGGCAAATGCAATCGCACCATTAATATACAATCATGAAAAGACAGTCTGCGAATTCTAGGAATATACAATTGTAGTCACGAATTTACAATGCATTTCTGCCATTGATGAGGGCATAGCAGAGCCAAACTGTCATGTCCCTTTTTCGAGATAAAATCCTTTTGAAGACCTTGATCCATTTTTCTTCCTCATGGGTCTAAGCGAACAAGCTAGAGGAAGCCAATAATGTCATCATGTGCTTAATTTTATGTTTATTTCTTTAATTGGCATTATATGTAATGTCCCTTTTTCCCACTTAAGAGCTGAAAATTGGTCTTCTTGCCATCCCTTCTCCATGGCAAAGAAGAGGAAAACAAAGGAGAAGACCCTTGAGCACTATATAATATATTTTATCTAATAATATAATGTTTTCTTTAGTGTTCTTTTGTTCTATACAGGTTGGCCTTGCCTAATTATGTTTTGGCTCCAAAGGAAAGGTATAAAAGGAGAAAAGGGAGTTCATTTGCATCTAGCTTGGCATATTTTCTTTATTCTTGGCAAAGAGAGTTTGTTGCTCCTTAGTCATCCACTTGGGTATGAAAACCCTCATGTGAGGTCTTCTTTAAGGATGAAAACCCTTCATCACCATTTGGCATTGAAGAAGGAAGTTGATTTGAAGATCTTTTTTGTATTTCCAGCAGTTATACTATTTTTCTAGGGTGGAGCGACCTACCTAGGGTAGGGTTTGAGGACATAGGCAAATAATTGGAGCAAACTGGTTTTGTAATAAGATTTGTCATATTTTTAAAGGCCGGATCTTGAGTTGCATGAATTTTGGATGACTTCTATAACTATATTTTATAATTATTTCGTGGCTGCAATTTCCAGTGTGTATTTCACTTCTAGGAGTGTGTTTTCAATGTTTATTGGTTGTATTGGCTTCTTTAAATTCCAAATATCATATACAAAAATAGTGGTGAGTTATGTGGATGTGTTTCATGGTATTTTTTGCATCTTTTAAGCAAGTATAAGTTGTTGGTTTTAGTGTTCAGTCTGCTGCAATTTTCAGTTTCAGATTTGCATATATAATATTTGATAAAACCCTCAAAAGGGTTATTACATTGTATTTGTTGGTGAGCCTAGCGCCCAACAATAAATTAGAAATTAAAAGATATTGGAGATCATGTAGGCTCCAAAAAGTAAAAAGAAAATAATAAAGCAATTCTAATTGTGGTCGGCCATTTGAGAGCCCCAAGACTTGGCGCCACCCTCTTATTATAGATAGAGGTTGTTGGCATTAGTTTAGGACATGTTCTGGAGATTATTCTTATTTTCGTGAAAGTTGGATAGTGTAGCCCTTTTACTTTGTCTCTCAAGGAAAAAACCCCTTGGGTTGAGGATCTCTTCCAAGGATGAAAACCTTTGGTTGGAAAACTTGTGAAGGACGGAAACCCTTCATGAGGTTTTGATTGTGCAAGTTGGTTGGAAAAGAAATAAAGGATCTTTCTCTTACATTTGTGGTCTTCTTGGTGCAATATTTTATTTATTCATAGTAGAGCGACCCACTTTGATGTGGAATTTTGGTATGTGTGATACTAATTTGATAAATCTGAATTTACCAGCTTATTCTTCATAATTTATAAGGACAATATCTTGAGTTTCATGGTTTTTGGTGCTTCCTAAGTTGAGTTATAAATTTTTAAAATTAACGCTACAAACAAGGGTTTCATGAAATTCAGATCTCCATATCTAGGGTATTAAAAACCAGATTTCTTGCATTATATGATTGTTGAGGATTTATTATAATTTTAGAGACTAAGTAAAGTTGATTTGAAGGCGTAAAAGTGGGTGTGAAACCCCCAAACAGTTCCCTGCCTTAGAAGGGTGTTGGTTGGCAGCAGTTGAAGGTTTTTATACATTAATTTCAATCACTAACAGCTCACTAAAAATCTGAAAAGTGTTGTTTATCTTCAGCTTTTGGTCATTTCTTGAGTCCCCCCAAAAAGGGACACTACACAAACGTGGGCCACGAATTTATAGTCATGGAAGGGCACATTTTTCAGCCATTACAAAACAAGCAGCGTTGGAACCAAATGTGAACACAGTCACGATTTTAGAGTATGAAATAACCACAAAACCAAAACAAATATATAGTTGTGATTTGCATATTTCAGGAGAATAACATAGTCATATTACACGATAAATGAAAATTATGAGTGTTTGAAAAAATCACACTTCGAAGTCACATTCGCGAATCAAATCGAGGGCACGTTAATGTTTCAGATTGTTTGTGGTAGGGCATGGAACTGTGCACATCACAACTGCAAAAAACTGGTATTTTATTCTCTGTTTACTCATTTCGGTAAAATACGCAGTCGTATTTATTTTATTTTATTAAAATTGAAATTCCTGTAGAAAAATATTCTAGTCTAAATTTTCATACATGAAAAGTGAAAATACAAATGCAACTTACGAATAAAAATTTGTGGGGCATTGTAAACAGGTAAGAGACAACACCCACTGATGCATCGAAATTGTTAGATTGGCAAAGCAGAGATGATAGAGCGAAAGCTATTATTTGCCTTGCTCTCTCCGACTCTGAACTTCATCATGTAGACGTAGACAAATCATTTAAGGAAATTTGGGATGCTCTAAATAAATTATCATAGTTACCTAAGACTCTAGGACAAGGTTTCTGGGATGGCAATTTTTTTTCAAATTTTGGGGACGGTGGGGGGATGACTGATAAAAAATATATGTAATTTATTAATTTTACAATTATAACATGAATAATTCAATAAACTAAGACTTAAAACTGAAAGTTTGAAGATTGAAACCAATTAATGATTAAATTATTAATCCAATTATTCATCACATAAGCCAAGGCCCAAAATGCTATATATTCAATGCTCAAAACTTCAATATGACAATGAAAATTAAAAACAATAATCAACATGAGAAGAATACAACTACATATACCAACGACATGACTGATGCATAGGAAGGGATACCTAGATAACATGAAAATGGAAAAACATGTTACAAGCTTTTAGATCCCCAGTATTGGCTATATCTATTAAACCATTAATTTCATTTGTGCTGCAAATTTTCAATAAATATTTAAGACACAAATAGCTACTAGGAATACAAACTGTCCCAATGCCATATGCTGGAAAAATATTGAGCAAGAGCATTTACAATCCACGTTGCATCCAACTCATTTTCTGAATCGGCTCAGAACTGTTTTCAAAAATTCAAGTCCGGACTCTCCTAAACAGTATGTCAATATCTCCTAGTCATCACTTATTAAAGATTTTTTTTTCAAAAATTTCAGCCTATGAGTTGGATGTCGCCAGAAACAACGAACAATACCATTTCCAAACTATAGGGTATATAATTTTGAATTTTACAAAATGTTTTAAAAATGAAAATGCTTGAATTTTATAGCCTAGACATTAAAAAACTATAGAAATTGAATTTTTTGTTATTTTAATGTTCTTATGTATAAGACGTAGGGGACGTCATGAAGTCCTCGGGACATCCCTTGTTAGTCCCAGGGACGTCACGACAACCCTTATGTTGTCCCCTCAATGTCAAAGCACCTGGGACGTCCCGAGTGCGTCCCCTAACCTTAGGGGACGCACCCTCTTTTTTTGAAAATTTATGGACGTCGAGGAAACGTCTCTTCCCTGTTCCCAAGTCCCGGTGTAATGTCCCCTCTTAGGACAATGTAGAAAATGAAGTACTTATCAAGATGAAGCAAAGAATGGATAAACCCTTTTGCTTCAACCTAAAATATCCCAATGTCTGCTATTTCAAACCCAAATGGGGTTAGAACTAGCCAAGATGGTGGGATAGATTTGAAGAAAACAATTGGAATTTAAACACATTCAAATCAGATTTTTAACAGCTGAAAAATAATTAATAATCACACCCCAACTGTTGTAAACTTCCAAAATTATTTCCCTCTTAATCATCCAAGCAAAAATCTTCAAACTTCGGATTTTGGGCCATAAACATATGAAGAAAAATATACAAAAATCAAATTTCGCACAGTCAACACGAAACCCTAATTTTTCCTTAAAAAGTAGGTCGCCCAGCACATTTAGGGCATCAAATCAACTCCAAAAATTCTAAAATTACTTTCACCTTATTCCTCCTAATTTCTACAACCAAATCCAATATTAAATTGATCCCATTCAAACCCTTTTCAGATTTGATTTTTTATAACAACAAATAATAAATAAAATTGCACTCAGAACAACTGAAATTTCAAAAATTAATAACTTCTTCAATATTTGGTATTTTTGCGTGAAATAAAAGGCAAAATAAAGTATAAATGAAGGGCTTTCCAATCACCAAAACCCACTCAAACCTGCCCCCGAAATCTGCCTCCAAGTTGTTAGGGTTAGAATAAATGCTATAAATTAATTCCAGTTCATACAACCCTTCCAAAATACTCAAACAATCAGCCCTTGATCTGAAATAATTGATTAGACACAGCAGCAAATAGATCTAGCATAAACAACCTCAAAACTTGATAGATCAAACCCCAAACTAAGTCGATTTGCCTCTAATAAATTGCAGCAATAATATTAGTCACAAAGTACCTCAAACCCTTCACAAAAATGCAGATTTATCCTCTAAATAAATGCGTCAACACCCAAGACCAAGTCGCCAATGTTAGAATGAATATACCATGCATAAACACATTCAACACAAGAGAGCACAATGAAGAGAACAATGGAGTCTTCAATATCATCAACAATGGATCCAAATGAAGCTTACAATGAGAGAGCACAATGTAACAGCTAGGGCGTACATCCCATTTCTCCAAGCATGGAGAGATATCAAATCATCAAATCAACATGAGCCACTTAAGGAAATGCGACCTCCTTTAATAGAGTTGAGGGGTGCGATATCCAATGACTGACCTTTTCCCTTTTGGAGGGAAAACTAATAAACCATAATTAAAATATTTAAAGACTCACTTAATGTGCACTTTATTTATTTTTTAATTAAATAAATAAATGTAACTAACCTATGTGCACATCTTTAATCAACTAGAGACTCCCACTTGTTGCGCTAGGCATGCCAAGGGGTTACAATGCAAATAAAAGAGATGAACCCATATATTAGTAATGCCTCGGAAAAGGGGGCATTACACCCGGGGACGTTTAGGACTACTGAAAAAAGGGGGGTGTGTGTCCCCGTGGAACACAGTAAATTATTTGGAGCAAAAGCAGTTAATGCCAAATTTTCCCCAAAAATTTAGTTAAATAGGTTCAAAATGGATGAAAGAGTCTCTTTGTCAAGCCACATCAATAATCTGAGGTTCCTGATCAGACAACTAGGAGAAGTCAAAGTTGCGTTTGAGGACGAGGATGTTAAAGCTATCCTATTAAATAGTCTGTTTTCAAAATACAACAATGTAGTTTTTATCCTCAGTCAAATTAAAAATGTCAATCTCTAGATGATATGATTGCAGCTCTTCTAGTTGAGGAAAAACAAACAAGATCCGGTCATGTGGACTTAAGATATATCTGGCTGTCCACCAATTCTCTGTAGAGTGATTCTTTAACAACTGATGAATCATCATTGGTTGATAACTTTAGCCTAACCTCCATTGTTTTGAATCCAAAATCTTGGAGTTGTTGATCAAACAAAATATACTAGACTTGTGGAGCCTGCTTAAGTTTGTACACGGACTTAATCAATTTGCAAACCAAATGATTATCGCCAGGTACTTAAAAACCTTCAGGCTGCACCAAGTAAACCTCTTCGTTCAAATCTCGTGAGAGAAGCAACTGAAATATGACCATTTTTGCATTGTTCATAATAGGTGGAAAGAATTCATCATTTATTCCCTTCAGTGGTGAAAAACCTTCCACAACAAGATGAGCCTTGTAGTTGTCCAAAGTACTATTGACTTTTCTTTTGACTTCGTCCACCCCTTTCCATCCAATGGGTTGTTTAACTGGAAATTCAAGTACTGTAAAAATGTCAAATACAAGAGGAACATGACTATGCTTCGTTGGATTAACAACCTTCTCGACAATCCTCTAAGCTTGTGCCTTTCTTTGAGTGCCTATTCATTCCATCTCACCATCTGCCTCTTGCGCATTCTAGATAGTGGAGTCCTCCCCCAAAATTAGTGCATGGAAGTTGACTGGAGCAGTGTCAACAAACCTACAAGAATATCATTTTCCAACACATTTGTATCGCGGAGTTTCCCTTCACACATGCGTTTAAGATGACTATAGCAAAGTCAGTAAGTCTATACTAGCCATCTTACCCAATGCCTTGGGTAACTACCTTGTGTGTCACATAAGATGCAAGACACTTCTGACTAGAGAAATTTATAGTGATATTAGGATTTTTTGTAAATTGATGAACAAACAAGATATTTTTATGCATGTTGGGAACGTACCTAACATTCCTTACTAATAGTTTTTGAACATTTTTTAGGACTATACAAATATCTTCCATCTCCTCTACTGCAAGTGACTCCGTATAAGCTAATGCAACTGAATCGGAACAATTTGTAATTATAGTAAATGTTACATACCATTCTTTTTGACACAGAAAATGTCTGGATGCACTAGAATCAATGATCCAACAATTGCTACCATTGTTGTTCAAGTATGATACCATGATAGCATACTCTTCCTCGGAATCTTGATCTTCAACTGCTGCCATATTTTCTTGACCTTTTCACGTTTTTGCTGTGGGAAGAAACATTATACTGTTGCCTCTAGCAATCCTTTTTCATATGCCCAACTTTATGACAATATTGACATTTTACCTGGTATTTGGAAGATGATTCACCACGGATTCATTTTCACTTCTTAAACTGAGTAGAAAGTGCATTCTTTGTTTGTTGAGAAGTAGACTGATTTGCCTGAGCTTGTCTACTTTTCTTTTGCAGCAAATAGTAACAAAACTTATCAAAAGTCAGGGTATGGCTTTCCACCATCAAAGGTAAGGCCTCCACAAATGTTTCATAGGAGCATGGTGAACTGTTCAGAACAAGTGCAACCAAATTGTCATCATCCACCTTTTTCTTTATGGCAACGAGTTGGTCTCGTAGATCTTTCATCTGTAGAAGATGTTCTTAGAGAGACTCGCCCTCATGCATCTTTGCTGAAAATAATGAATTCTTCACGTACAAAACCAGGCTTTTCTCCGAAGTTTGATACTTGTTTTCGAGATTGGTACAAAATACACTTGCCACAATGGCATTCTGGACCTCAGGAATTGAATCATCTAACACAAACAATTTTAACAAGGCCTCTTCATGATGCTTACCATAATCCACAAAATTTGCAATAGGTCTTTTTTCAGGGCCAAGGATGCTATTATTGCAATCAAGATATGCCGCAATTGTTAGAATTTTATGACTTCAAACATTATAATTCTGGCCAACTAACTTCTGCACTTCTGGCAGAACTAAATTTTGAATATTGGCCATTATACACATGATATTTGATTTCTAACCCGTAAATCAACACAAATGGAAATGTTAAGTCTAGAATCTGTTTTTGATAACACTGAGATCAGAATTTAATATGGTAAATCTGCAAAGTCTTATGCCAATTTACTTAAAATTTCTGCAGCTGTTAACTGCACTTTCTGTGCCCTAACAATCTGCGCTCTTTCCGTGCCCTAAATATCTGCACTCTTTTTCGTCCTTCCTGATGGAAATTCTACACTAGAAACCACTTCTGCAAATCAAAAATCTGTGCCCCATAACATTCTGGTCACTTCCTGCTGAAAAATCGTGGCAAGCACCTAAACAGAATTTTGTCCACAGTCTGAAACTTTCTTAAAAATTGCAATTGTCTACAAGAAGGTATTTCAGTTTACACGTTTTTTTTACTCTTCTTGTGCCCTAACTGCACATTGTTAGAACAAGCAAAGAGAAGAAAGAATACAGATGGAGACAAGAGAGCAAAATCTGTGACTACCCTATCCGAAAAAATTTCATACTTTTAAAATAATGGGTCGTTTTGTGTTTTTATTGTCTCAAAGTTCTTGTTTTGTGTTAGGATATTCCCAAAGAGCCATATTAGCCATTTTCGCCAAATACCCAGATGCCCAAAATTGTTATATTTTGTAGTCGGGATTTGTCTGCGGGAAATTTTTATTTAATTACTTTGAGCTCCGTTTGAGGCAATTTGCGCTCCGTTGTGATCGAACATATCATTATTCCTATATACCAGAAGGGTTTTAACTAGGAATGAGTTCTGCACTGTATTTGTGACTTTTGGCAACTTTTTGTGTTTTTGTGCTTTATCGTTTCGTTTTCTGTGAAATATCTCTAGGTCAATTTCTTTGCCGGTTTGGTCTGATTCTTGGCCTGGAGTAACTGGGGATCACATACGCACGTCGTGCCAGAAGGAATTCGCCATCGGAGATCTGGTTCTCTTGGAAAAGACGAAGTCGTGCACCAAAAAACTTCTTCTGGGCTGGCTGCATTTTTGGAAAAAGAGGGTTTGAAGTGGATCATGGGATTTTTGGAAGCAACAGGCAAGTGGAAATTTTGTACTTGCCTAGCAGGGTACTTTTTTCCATGGAAGCAACGCCACTTAAGTCACAATGGGATAGTTGGAGGCAGCAGACAGGTGGGAATTTCTTACCTGCCTTGCAGAGTAAAAATTCTCATTGTGGAATAAAAGAAAAAACACTTAAGTGAATCATGGGATTTTATTGCCTGCTTGACAAGGTAAATAATCCCATTATGAAAGTCAAACGAATTAAGTGAATCATAGGATTTTCAGGGCTGCCTTGCAGGGTAAATAATCCCATTGTCATGTGACTTTTTAAAATAGAAATTCCTTATTCCAAAAAGTGCGACCCACCTTGGGTGAATAATAATGCATTAAATAAATATTTGTTAATATTTATTCACCCAATTTTGGCACCCAGGCTTTTGGAAAAGTCAACAAAGGGAAGTGGACAAAAGAAATTTAAAAATAGAATTCCAAAATTAAATAAATTTAATTTATTTAATGCAGCCCCATTTGGGAGAGAAATAATACTTTTTAAAGTACTAAATGATTAAATTAATTCCTATTTTTAGTGGCTAAGGTTAAAGCACATTGTGAAGCTTAAGTGGAGTGAAGGGTGGATGATTAAATTGATTAAATTTAATTTATTGGATGGCTGTCCTTAAACATGCAATTTTAGCACATCAATTAAAGAGAAAAACATGATTTTTAATTAATTAATTGCCAGGAATAGGAAGGGCAATTATTAATTAGAGAATTATGAGGGTTATATAAGCATGGGCTGCCATAAGGATGAATTAATTAATTCACAAGTAAAGAAGTGCAGCCCAGAGGAAAAGTGCGCCCCATTTGAAGAGGATTTTTGCTCAAAAGCAGGTGAAATCAAGGCAAAAAGCTTCCAATTTTGGCGCACAGGTTGAAGGAAGTTGATTTGTTTCTAGATAATTGTTTACATAAGTAATACAGGTGCTCAGGTGAAGTTGGAAAAATTCATGCTCACTTTGCATGCAAACAAAACATCAATTTTTGGGGCAGCAAACTTGAATTATGCAGATTTTTATGATTAAAATTCACTGTTCATGTTCCGGTTGCCATCTTTGTATGAAATAATTGCAGGAGTTCATTACAGGTGCTTTACAAAAGAAAAAGAGCTTTAATCAATATCCAATACATTGAATATATCATTTGAATCTGAAGAATTATCCAGATCTGCACTAGTTTTGAAGAATTCCGGACAAATAAGAAGAAATAGAATTGTTCAGACAAAGATAGAAAAAGATTGCTCCAGCCATGGCAAAGCGGGATGAAAGAGAAAGCTCAGCGGAATGATGCGTAACTTCTAGATTTGCTGAAGTCAATAGGCCCAGATCCAGATCTCATAATTGCAAAAGCTTCCGGCACAAAGATTTCATCCTCTTGTTTCAAATGCAGCCCGTGAAGAAGTCAGTGCGTGGAAAATTCCTTCCAGGATCTTGTGCATGTGCTCCCAATCTTCCAGTTGAAGCCTTCATTGAAGTTGCATTCACCCAGAGTGCTTTCCAGAATTTTTAATTGTTCATATGCAATTAAAAATAAAGAGTTATGGCAAACATTGCACTGATGCATGTGCTAGAGAAGAACTGCAAAAGCTTCAAGGATAAAAGAGAAGACAAGGCGAAGGCAAAATCCCGCTCGCTTCCAGATGCAACTTGTTGTTTCCAGATCCAGTCATTTCCAATTCCAGCTTATTTCCAGATCCAGCTTGCTTCTAGATCCAGCAACTCCCAGATCCAATTTGGTGAGAATCAAAGGCAAAAGAATTAACTGCATGCAGAATATGAAAAAAGACAAGACTACAGCTTTCCTCTTTCTTCTTCTTTCTCTTATTCCCTCTGACAAAGTAATTGAGCGATCAATTAAATTATAAAACTTAAGTGAGTGGTTTAAAAGCCATTACTTGAAGAAGTCAATTACTTGGAGATAGGTGGCAGACGTGCAAAATAGAAGGTTCTATTTTCAGTTGCAAATCATACATGTCATGCAAAGAGGAATTCCAGGAGGGAGATTGCCAGTTGTTTCCTTTCCCACTTCCACATGTGCTAGTTCAACTAAAAGCTTTCGACTTGTAATTGCCCCTCTACATTCTATAAGTATAGGAAGAACCTTCGGGTTAAGGATCAGAATTTGTAAGTAGCAACCTTGTGTTCCAAACTTTGTGCTGAAACCCTTGAGAGCCACTTGAAGCAAAGGAATATACATGAGCAAATTTCCAGAGAATTTTGTGTCACGGAGTATTGTGTTTCTTGTTTTTTATGCACGGTTAGATCTTTTAATAAACTTTGTGTTATTTCAGATCTAGATTTAGAGCTACCTTTGCTTATAATCATGTGTTTATATCTATTGGTTTCTTCTATGTGCATGCAATCAACTCTGCTATCTATTGATTGGGATGCACATCTTAGCCCATTTCTTCTCTGTGTTTATATAATTTCCTTTCCTTTCTATAAATATTTCCTTTCTTTAAACAGCTGCTTACTTGCTGTAGAACTGTTCAGTTATGGTTCATGAACTGAGTAGTTAAAGTAAAACCCCATATAGATATTAGCATACTTTAATTGACAAATCTGACACGGGAGCCTCACCGGTAAATGAAGGAGATTTATTTCATGACTGCCTAGATTTTGTGCTATGCAGAAAATCTAGCAAATAGTTTTTGGCGACTCCGCTGGGGGACGAACTATCTTTGCAAATCAAAGCTTATTTTTTGAAGATCAGAGTGTTTTCCATACAACTACAACCTGGCTGAACATCCA
The DNA here is from genome assembly GCA_019776745.2 of Taxus chinensis. Classification (NCBI taxonomy): domain Eukaryota; kingdom Viridiplantae; phylum Streptophyta; class Pinopsida; order Cupressales; family Taxaceae; genus Taxus; species Taxus chinensis. The sequence continues at coordinate 11,141,330 of CM034147.1, forward strand.
TTCCCTCGATCTATGAAGGCACAAGGAAGGACGGATCATTTCTTCAGTTTGCAGGAGGAATTCAACTTCAATCATTCTCGTCAAGTTAGAAGCCGCAGATCCAGTCTTTCACTAGGAAGAAGAGTTCAAACGCATCCAGATCCGGGTCATCTTCAGCATATTCCGGCAGCTGGAATTATTCATCAAATCTACTCTCGGAGAAGACGTGCTCCTTTCATGATGCAGAATCAACCACTTGCCCCTGTAGCACCTGTCCCATGGGGAGCAGTTTTTGGGCCACTGAATCTGACTCATATGCATGATCTACCTAAAGGGACGAGAAAGAATTTTCTGAAATTGTTTGGAGATGGCAAGCAGAATCCAGATGACCACTTGGCTGCGTTTTTCATATCCTGTGGAGTGCTTGCAGTCGAACATGAAGATGTAACTGTCAAAATCTTCATAGAGACTCTGCATGACTTGGTTGGAGAATGGTTCTACCGGCTAGCTCTTGACACCATCACCAACTGGGCCACTATGCGGGATGCGTTCCTGAAAAGATTCAAACCAGCTGAAGATTCCAGTACATTGATTACTTATACTAATTCAGTTGAAGGACACCACATGAGCACATGCGGGATTTTATTGCAAAATTCCAAAGCTCCAAAAACAAATTGCCACACTGATTTCAAAATTCCATCTTCAACTACGAAGAGCCCGTCCTGTTGACTTGTTAGCAGCCCAGAACATGGCGGTTGAAATTGAAGACGACCTCATCATGGCTGGAAAGATAAAGAGCAGCGCTTCTAGAGCTGAAAGTTCATCCTCTGCTACTACTTCTGATTCGCTACTGCAAAAGTTAGTAAATGAGATGATGCAGATGAAGAAACAAATGGCTCAAAGGGCTCAAGGCAACAATACTGCCCCTGCTCAGAATTTCAACAACAACCAGAACTGCATTGCTAGTTCCCAAAGATTAGCAATTGAAGCTGCTCCCAGAAACAACATGGAGATTAATGAAGAAGACCAGGAAGTTGACGTTGATCAGCTTGAGGATGATGATTTTATAGGACCTGTTGGCGACTCCAACATTAATTACCTGAACTACAAATTTGAACATGATGATGAGAGACTTCATGAAGATGATCATGGTCATGCATATGTAGTACTTACAAGATCACAAACTCGCCAAGCTGAGGCATTAGCTGACGAACAAAGAAGGGGCAACCCTTTACCTTCTTCTTTAGCTCCTAGAGATGAGAATGCGAGTTCTTCATCTCAACCACATAAAGCGGCTCAGGTATCTGAATCTATTTCTTTTGACATTATTGATCATGTTAAGAAAACCAGAGTTCAAATGTCAGAATCTGAATATTTGAGAGCCTTTCCTGAGCAGTTAAATAGGCTAGTCAAATATGTACAATCACCAAGATAATCCAATACATCAAAAGGCCTTTTGCCAAAGCCCAAAGATACTCCACAAAACAACATTGTAGTTGTTAAACCCTCACCATCTTCTGACAGGGTGGAACCTTGTTGTCTCCTTATTGCTTAATGGTTTCAAGTTAAGCAATTGCATTCTAGATTCGGGTGTTTCTGACAATGTCATGCTAGCTAAAGTTGTAGATGCTCTTGGGCTTACCTTGACAAAGACCATAAAAAGGTGTTATTCCATGGAGAGACAAGTCCCTTTAATCAGACAAATCAAAGATGCACAAGTTGTTGTGGCAGCTTTTCCTGACAAAAGATTAAAGATGACAATTCTAGTTACAGATATTCGTGTCTCCTACAGGATGTTGCTGAGCAGAAACTTTTGCAAAGAGCTGGGAGGAGAAGTAAAGATGGATTGGTCCTGTGCGCATATTCCTATCAAAGGGCTTAACCATAAGCTGGAGTTGGAAAAGAAGTCCAGATACACGGTTACAAAATCTGAGGATCCGAGATATCATTCTTTCTCAGGAAATTGACTGTGGGGTCTATTTCTTGGAAATGGATAAAGACGTTCCAGAGCCAGAACTTCAACCAGAACCAGAACTAGCAAAAGAAGAAGAAAATTTTTGGACTCTGGAGTTTAAAGGCACATTTTTATTTGGATCAGGAGCCAGCGTTCTGCTAATATCTCCAAATCATGAGATATTTCCATACTCCCACAAGTTGATGTTTGAGAACACCAATAATACGGCGGAGTATGAAGCCTTGCTATTAGGAATGGAGCAAGCTAAAAAGAAAGGAGTAAGACTCTCAAAGCCCACTGGGATGTTGAACTTCTAGTAAAGCAAGTTCGAGGGCAAAGTCAAGTCAAAAGAGATAAACTGGAGGATTACAAAGATAGAGTGCTTTCTACCACATTGGATTTTGCAGCCTTTTCTATCAACTTCATTCCAACAAATTAGAATTCCAAGGCAGATTCTTTGGTAGTCATGGCTGCACTATTGAATTCGGATAGACCACCGTCCATATTCAGACAAGGAAACTATAAAGTGGAGATGATCTTCCGCCCCAAAGTCCCTGAACAAACATCTGTATGTCTGCATGTTGAAGGCAGTAAATCACAACCACGACAAACAATCACAGGAAAAGCTGATCCAGGTTATGATGACAATGGTGGAGCAATCCAACCAAAAGGTAACAAAATACCCAAGGATTTAGTTTCCTTAGTAGAGACTTTCAACAAGTATGATCAGTACTTGAAGAAGAACAAAGAATATGGTGATAGTTCTTCCTCAGAAATGCAACAAATAAATTTGGGAACGGAGCAAGTTGATGTAGACTTATCCGCCATGGAGAAAAGAAAGGATGAGCCACCACCAGATGAAGTTGGTAAGGATTTGCCCAGAATACTTGACAAGAAGGCCAAAGAAAGGAAGTTCAAGATCGGAGACTAGGTACTTTGGGGGGACATGAGATATGAACCGAAGGGCATGCACAACAAATCTGATTCACTTTGGAAAGGGCCCTTCGTGATCAAAAGAGTTGCAGGACTGGATACTTTCTTCCTTGCCTACTGGGATGGAATTGAGTTACCATTGCCTTTCAACGGGCAGCATCTGAAGCTATTCAGGAACTGAAAAAGCAGATTAAAATCTGTATGTATATAAATAAAACTTTGTTTGTTTTTCCTTGTTTTGTTTTTGTGTTGTGTTGTTTTTGTTTGCCTGACCCCGTGCCCAAAAGACAAGATACGAAACCAGAGATGCTAGGATCTCATCTTTTCCCTTGTCATTTTGACAGAGAAAAAAATTTCCACAGACAGAGCGGACTGGTGTCCCTAGATTTCATCCTGAAATCTGTGACTACCCTATCCGAATTTTTTTTGTACTTTTAAAATAATAGGTCGTTTTGTGTTTTTATTGTCTCAAAGTTCTTGTTTTGTGTTAGGATATTCCCAAAGAGCCATATTAGCCATTTTCGCCAAATACCCAGATGCCCAAAATTGTTATAATTTGTCGTCGGGATTTGTCTGCGGGAAATTTGTATTTAATTACTTTGAGCCCCGTTTGAGGCAATTTGTGCTCCGTTGTGATCAAACATATCATTATTCCTATATACCAGAAGGGTTTTAACTAGGAATGAGTTCTGCACTTTATTTGTGACTTTTGGCAACTTTTTGTGTTTTTGTGCTTTACCGTTTCGTTTTTTGTGAAATATCCCTAGATCAATTTCTTTGCCGCTTTGGCCTGATTCTTGGCCTGGAGTAACTGGGGATCACATATGCACGTCGTGCCAGAAGGAATTCGCCATCGAAGATCTGGTTCTCTTGGAAAAGACGAAGTCGTGCACCAAAAAACTTCTTCTGGGCTGGCCGCATTTTTGGAAAAAGAGGGTTTGAAGTGGATCATGGGATTTTTGGAAGCAGCAGGCAAGTGGAAAATTTGTACTTGCCTAGCAGGGTACTTTTTTCCATGGAAGCAATGCCACTTAAGTCACAATGGGATAGTTGGAGGCAGCAGGCAGATGGGAATTTCTTACCTGCCTTGCAGGGTAAAAATTCTCATTGTGGAATAAAAGAAAAAACAACTTAAGTGAATTATTGGATTTTATTGCCTGCCTGACAGGGTAAATAATCCCATTATGAAAGTCAAACGACTTAAGTAAATTGTGGGATTTTCAGGGCTGCCTTGCAGGGTAAATAATCCCATTGTCATGTGACTTTTAAAAATAGAAATTCCTTATTCCAAAAAGTGCGACCCACCTTGGGTGAATAATAATGCATTAAATAAATATTTGTTAATATTTATTCACCCAATTTTGGCACCCAAACTTTTGGAAAAGTCAACAAAGGGAAGTGGACAAAAGAAATTTAAAAATAGAATTCCAAAATTAAATAAATTTAATTTATTTAATGCAGCCCCATTTGCAAAAAAGGGAGAGAAATAATACTTTTTAAAGTACTAAATGATTAAATTAATTCCTATTTTTAGTGGCTAAGGTTAAAGCACATTGTGAAGTTTAAGTGGAGTGAAGGGTGGATGATTAAATTAATTAAATTTAATTTATTGGATGGCTGTCCTTAAACATGCAATTTTAGCACATCAGTTAAAGAGAAAAACATGATTTTTAATTAATTAATTGCCAGGAATAGGAAGGGCAATTATTAATTATAGAATTATGAGGGTTATATAAGCATGGGCTGCCATAAGGATGAATTAATTAATTCACAAGTAAAGAAGTGCAGCCCAGAAGAAAAGTGCGCCCCATTTGAAGAGGATTTTTGCTCAAAAGCAGGTGAAATCAAGGCAAAAAGCTTCCAATTTTGGCGCACAGGTTGAAGGAAGTTGATTTGTTTCTAGATAATTGTTTACATAAGTAATACAGGTGCTCAGGTGAAGTTGGAAAAATTCATGCTCACTTTGCATGCAAACAAAACATCAATTTTTGGGGCAGCAGGCTTGAATAATGCAGATTTTTATAATTAAAATTCACTGTTCATGTTCCGGTTGCCATCTTTGTCTGAATTAATTGCAGGAATTCATTACAGGTGCTTTATAAAAGAAAAAGAGCTTTAATCAATGTCCAATACATTGAATATATCCTCCGAATCTGAAGAATTATCCAGATTTGCACCAGTTTTGAAGAATTCCGGACAAATAGGAAGAAAAAGAATTGTTCAGACAAAGATAGACAAAGATTGCTCCAACCATGGCAAAGCGGGATGAAAGAGAAAGCTCAGCGGGATGAAAGATGCATAAGCTTCAGATTTGCTGAATCATGCGTAGCTTCTAGATTTGTTGAAGTCCAATATCCAGATTCAGATCCAGATCTCATAATTGCAAAAGCTTCCGGCAAGGCTTCATCCTCTTGTTTCAAACAGCCCGTGAAGAAGTCAGTGCGTGGAAAATTCCTTCTAGGATCTTGTGCATGTGCTCTCAATCTTCCAGTTGAAGCCTTGATTGAAGTTGCATTCACCGGGTGTGCTTTCTAGAATTTTTAATTGTTCATATGCAATTAAAAATAAAGAGTTATGGCAAACATTGCACTGATGCATGTACTGGAGAAGAACTTCAAAAGCTTCAAGGATAAAAGAGAAGACAAGGCGAAGGTAAAATCCAGCTTGCTTCCAGATGCAGCTTGTTGTTTCCAGATCCAGTCATTTCCAATTTCAGCTTGTTTCCAGATCCAACTTGCTTCCAGATCCAGCTACTCCCAGATCCAGTTTGGTGAGAATCAAAGGCAAAAGAATCAGCTGCATGCAGACATGAAAAAGGACAAAACTGCAGCTTTCCTCTTCCTTCTTCTTTCCTCCGACAAAGTAATTGAGCGATCAATTAAATTATACAACTTAAGTGATTGGTTTAAAAGCCATTACTTGAAGAAGTCAACTATTTGGAGATAGGTGGCAGACGTGCAAAATAGAAGGTTCTATTTTCAGTTGCAAATCATACATGTCATGCAAAGAGGAATTCCAGGAGGGAGATTGCCAGTTGTTTCCTTTCCGACTTCCACATGTGCCAGTTCAACTAAAAGCTTCCGACTTGTAATTGCCCCTCTACATTCTATAAGTAGAGAAAGAACCTTCGGGTTAAGGATCAGAATTTGTATGCAGCAACCTTGTGTTCCAGACTTTGTGCTGAAACCCTTGAGAGCCACTTGAAGCAAAGGAATATACAAGAGCAGATTTTTGGAGAACTTGTGTCACAGAGTGTTGTGTTTCTTGTTTTTTATCTTAGATCTTTTAATAGAGTTTGTGTTATTTCAGATCTAGATCTAGAGCTACCTTTGCTTAGAATTATGTGTTTATATCTATTGGTTTCTTCTATGTGCATGCAATCAACTCTGCTATCTATTTATTGGGATGCACATCTTCTCCATTTCTTCTCTGTGTTTATATAATTCCCTTTCCCTTCTTCTATAAATATTTCCTTTCTTTAAACAGTTGCTTACTTGCTGCAGAATTGTTCAATTATGGTTCATGAACTGAGTAGTTAAAGTAAAACCCCATATAGATATTAGCATATTTTAATTGACAAATCTGACACGGGAGCCTCACCAGTAAATGAGGGAGATTTATCTCATGACTGCTTAGGTTTTGTGCTATGCAGAAAATCTATTCTTCTCCACGATTTCTGCAGGTTGTTGGTTTGCTGTTTGATTTCCTTTCACAAACGTCCACGATTGTTACCCACGATTACCTCTGCCACGATTTTGCTATTTGCTGGTTTTGTTGCTTTTGTTGCTCACGATTTTGGCAGGTTGCATACGATGCCCACGATTTTTCCCTCGTCTGGTATCCACGATTTTATCACAGTCGTTGTTCACGTTTGCTACCTCTTCCATGATTTTTGCAGGTTCTATTTTTCACGTTTTTTCCTCCCTGGTGCCCACGATTCTGCCTGCCACATATTTTCTTCAGCGACTTCCTCCAGCGACAACAGCAACAGGACCACGATTCTGGTGCCCGCGATACTGCCTTCCAATGTTTTTCTTTCACAACTTTACAAAAAAACGTATTTTTTCAACTGCCTGAGTTTTATTGCCCACCTGAGCAGCCACGAACTGCTTTGTAGCCACGAACCACGTTTTCCTTTCTTTCTTCTCGTGAATCTTCTACAATAAGCGATGGAATAACTTCAGTTTGTGCCCTACTAGGGCTTCCCCAAACTTCCAGTTCGTGCCTCTTGAAAAGACTTCCTCGAACTGCGAACGAACCGCTCTGATACCAATGTTAGAACAAGCAAAGAGAAGAAAGAATACAGATGGAGACAAGAGAGAAAACTGCATTGTACAAATGATACAGGTAGAGGTTTATTTATAGAGGGAGAGGTCGTTGAACAGTTACCAACCGAACAACTACATAACTGTTTTTACATTCTATATAATGTGTTATATTTTAACACACATCATGTCTCTGAAAATCCCGACCTATTTGCACTGCTTTGCACTCTAGCACGTTCTCCTTCACTAAAAATTGCTAGTTCTTTTGCTCACGTTTTTCCTGCAACCTCTTGTATTCATGACTCATGTTTATTTCATAGACCTTTCCTCCTAGTCTACTCCTGATTTGTCCTCTTCAAATGTCCTTGAATCATGAATTCTTACGAAAAGCATTCCCTTTCAACTTGTGCTCACTGGATAAATGGAAAATGTCCTCACATTTATCTTCTGCGTGGCTCCTGGTCTAGGTTCTTGTCTCTATTTTGGTCTTCTCCACAACTCGACTTATTTACTGGTTACCTTCACATCTGGTCTTTGACTGCAAATCGATCTTTGGTTTTCAGATCATCGTGTATCGCAAATCCTCTACTTCACAATTTCTTTTTCTGTAAATGCCCTAAAAAGCAAACTGGCTTTCCTTTCAACTCTCGTCTTCTGTTTAGGAAAGTCTATACGAGCAGATCATGACCTTCTGCAATCTCTGCTTTCTTCCTGGGACGACCTCTTCTTCTCATTTATGCAGTTCATAACTGACTATGGTTTCCTCAAACTCCGCAACTTTCTGTTCTCACCCTTCTCCTAGGGCTTCCTATACTGGAAAATAGAATTAAGGAAACTAGAAGGCACACAAAGATATGTGCATGTCTGTGATTTTATCATGCAGGCAGAAGTTACAAAGTAGTTAAGGAGGTTGATAACCAAATAACAGATATAAATTAACCATAAGTTAATGATAGATATCCAATACTGTAATACATTTAATATTAACTTGGTCATAATAACTCTAGCAAGAGCATCAAATCTCTGAAAGAAGAAGTTATTAATATGCAGCTTGCAGTATGGGAGGATAAGTAACAAAATACTACCTTTTGGTCATAATAACTCTAGCAAGAGCATCAAATCTCTGAAAGAAGAAGTTATTAATATGCAGCTTGCAGTATTGGAGGATAAGTAACAAAATATTTTCTATCAAAGGTGTAGCATCTTGCAGAAGGAGACAAGTGAATCACAAACAAACAATGATATTTTCTAGAGAACATTTAGCAAATGTTTCACCATGGCTTCAGCTGTATGTGATTTGGTAGTTAGACCTGGTCAAGCTTTTCTACAGACATGTCACTCAAATATAACTCAGCTCTTAAATGGAAAAATTGTAGAATGATAGTAAAAATATTGCAAATGACGGTGTTTCTAAGAGTATTTTATGTTCATTCTGCCCAAATCACAAAATAGCACATATTATCCCATATTTTACTTTGAGGTCACTTGCAACAGATATAGCCTTCTTTGATAAAAGGGACCCCCATAAAAATACATGTACCAATATGAAATACTAAGGAAAACATCAACATCTTTGGGAAACATCCAGTCAACTGCAGCTTCTTTCCGAGCCCCATTGACCTATTTTGGTTATTTGTGGAAATTAATATTATTTATTTATTTCATCTCTCTCTAAAAGGAATAATAAGAGAAAAAACTAAGACATTGCAAATGATAGATTATAATATTTGTAGTTACAAAGCCAATCCACGATTAGCAAGATATTTTGATTATGTATCTCTCAAAAAGAATGGATCTTACATCAGTTCCAATTCTATGCCTGGAAAACAATGATTAAAGATACCCAATAGATTGATAGGTTTGCTCCATATAATCAATTTGATGAGTAAAACTAACAATGACTCAATTGAGAAATACGTGCCAATACTTTCCAACTTGCATATATGGAGTTGTACCAGAGTCTATCTATAGTGACACTACAGAAGTGGGAGAGTAAACTGGAAACATATTATGGCATGAGTAAAAATGAAGCATACAAATCCAATTATCACTCAATTTGGAGGGTAAAAATTAACAATGACTCAAGTGAGAGATATGTGCCAATACTTTCCAACTTGCAAGTTGCATATATGGAGCTGCACGAGAGACTATATCTAGTGATACTACAGAAGTAGGAGAGTAAACTGGAAGCATATTACGACATGATAAAAAACTAAGCATACCAATCCAATTATCACTCAATCTGGAGAGTAAAATATAACAATCACTCATGTGAGAAATAGGTGCCAATACTCTCCAACTTGCATATGTGGAGCTGTGCCAGAGGCTATATCTAGTGATATTACAAAAAGTAGCAGAGTAGACTGGAAACATACTACAATATGATAAAAATGAAGCATACCAATCCAATTATCACTCAATTTGGAGAGTAAAAAATAGCAATGACTCAAGTGAGCAATAGGTGCCAATACTTTCAAACTTGCATAGATGGAGCTGTACCAGAGGCTAGATCTAGCGATACTACAGAAGTAGGTGAGTAAACTAGAAACATATTACGACATGATAAAAAATGAAGCATACCAATCCATTATCACTCAATTTGGAGGGTAAAAAATAACAATGACTCAAGTGAGAAATAAGTGCCAACACTCCAACTTGCATAGATGCAGCTGTACCAGAGGCTATATCTAGTGATACTACAGAAGTAGTAGAGTAGAATGGAAATAAATTACGATAGGATAACAAATGAAGCGTACCAATTCAATTTTCACTCAATTTGTAGAGTAAAATATAACAATGACTCAAGTGAGAAATAAGTGCCAACACTTTCAAACTTGCATAGATGGAGCTGTACCAGAGGCTCTATCTAGCGATACTACAGAAGGAGGAGAGTAAACTGGAAACATATTACAACATGATAAAAAATCAGCATTCCAATCCAATTATCACTCATCCGTTCTTCAATAGTTCAATAAAAGGGATAGATTTAATCCTATTTTATATTCCATGCATATGAATATTTGTTGTTGTGCGTTTGTTAGTGATAATCAAATACATGACCTTCAAATCGGGTAAAGTTAAAACCCATGCTTGTTATGTAATATATGACTTTTCTAGCAGGAAATTTGTAAACCACTGATAGCAGTAGTTGAACTGGAATATCATGTTACATATTGTTGGCTAGATTTTCTGCATAGCTGAAAACCTAGGCAGTCATGAGATGAATCTCCCTCATTTACCGGTGAGGCTCCCGTGTAAGATTTGTCAATTAAATATACTAGTATCTATATGGGGGTATTACTTTAACCATGCAACTCATGAACCATAGCTGTATAGTTTTGCAGCAAGCAAATGTTAAACAAAGGAAATATCTAATGAAGAAGGAAATAATATAAACACAGGAAAGAAAGAGGGAAGATGTGCAACCCAATCAATAGATTACAGAGTTGATTGCATGCACATAGACGAAACCAATAGATATTAACACACATAATTATAAGCAAAGACAAATTTCAAATCTAGATCTAAAATAACACAGTTTATAAGTAGATTAGAGACAAAAAGTAAGAAACAACATGCACTGTGACACAAAGTTCTCCGGAAATCTGCTCCTTTCTATTCCTTTGCTTCAAATAGATTTCAGGGGTTTCAGCACAAAGTCTAGAACACAAGAATGTTGCTTACAAATTCTGATCATTTAACCCATAGGTTCTTCCTCTACTTATAGAATGTAGAGGGGCAATTACAAGTCGGAAGCTTTTAGTGAACTGGCACATGTGGAAGTCAGAAAGGAAACAACTAACAATCTCCCTTCTAGAATTCCTCTTTGCATGACATGCATGATTTGCAACTGAAGGTAGAACCTTCTATTTTGCATGTCTGCCACCTATTTCCAAGTAGTTGACTTCTTCAAGTAATGGCTTTTAAACCAATCACTTAGGTTTTATAATTTAATTGATCGCTCAATTACTTTGTCAGAGGAAATAAGAGAAAGAAGAAGAAAGAGGAAAGCTGCAGTCTTGTCCTTTTTCACATTCTGCATACAATTGATTCTTTTGCCTTTGATTCTCACCAAACTGAATCTGGAAGCAGCTGGATCTGGAAGCGGCTAGATCTGGAATTTTGCTTATTGGTGTTGCCTTTGCCTTGTCTTCCCTCTTATCCTTGAAGCTTTTGCAGTTCTTCTCCTGTCCATGCATCAGTGCAATGTTTGTCGTAAATAACTCATCTCTTTTTATTTTTAATTGCATACGAGCAATTAAAAATTCTTGAAAGAACTCCGAGTAAATGCAACTTCAATGAAGGCTTCAACTGGAAGATTGGGAGCACATGCACAAGATCCTGGAAGGAATTTTTCATGCACTGACTTCTACACGGGTTGCATTAGAAACAAGAGGATGAAGCCTTTGCAATTATGGATCTGGATCTGGATCCTATGCATGATTCTGCTGATCGTTTTCTTTCATCATGCTTTGCCATGGCCGGAGCAATCTTTGTTTGAGCAATTCTTTTTCTTTTAATTATGCCAGAATTTTTTGCAATTGGTGCAGATCTGGGAATTTCTTCAAATTCAAAAGATATATTCAATGTATTGAACATTGATTTAAGCTCCCTTTCAATTATATAAGCACCTGTAATGAATACCTGCAATTAATTCAGACAAAGACAAAATCTGGAGCATGAACACTTGATTTTTATCATAAAAATTTGCATACAAAGCTTGTGCTCTAAAATTTGAGGCTTTGTTTGCATGCAAAGCAAGCATGAATATTGTCAACTTCACTTGAGCACCTGTACCACTATGAAGAGAATTAATCAGACACAAATCAAGCTCCTTCAAACCTTGGTGCCAAACTTTGAAGCTTTCTAGCAGTGAAAACACCTTCTGAGCAAAATTCTTTCTTAATTGAGCGCCAAAATTGCCTGGGCTGCACTTCCTTGCTAAAGAATTAATTAATTCATCCTTATGGCAGCCCATGCTTATATAACCTTCATCATTCTATAATTAATTATTGCGCCTCCTATTCCTGGTAATTAATTAATTAATTAACATGTTTTTCTCTTCAATTTGGGCGCCTATTTTGTGCATGTTCATGCTTGCCATTAAATAAATTAAATTTATTTAATTTTAGCTTTCTACTTTCAGTCCACATTGACTTCATAGTGTGTTTTGACCTTATGCACCAAAAATAGGAATTACTTCCATTAATTAATACTTTAAAAAGTATTATTTCTCCTCAATATGGGTCGCTCTTTTTTGCATGAGAGGGGGCTGCATTAAATAAATTAAATTAATTCTATTTCCAATCTTCTTTATCCTTTCATCATGCGTTGACTTTTCCTCATGCTTGGGCACCAAAGTTGGGTGAATAAACATTAATAAATATTATTAAATGCATTATTATTCACCCAAAGTGGGTCGTACTTTTTGGCAAGGGTGAATTCTATTTTTAAAAGTCAATTTCTAATGGGATTATTCACCCTGTAACTTTACCGCAACTCCAAAATTCCCATGATCCACTTAAGTTGTTTGACTTTCATAATGGAATTTTTTACCCTGCCAGGCAGGTAAGAAATTCCCATTAATGCCTTATGTGATTTTCTTTTATTTCACAATGGGAATTTTCATTCTGCAAGGCAGGTAAGAAATTCTCGTTTGCCTACTACCTCTAATAATCCCATCATGACTTAAGTGGCTTTGCCCCATGGGAGAAACTACCCTGTTAGGCAGGTACAAAATTCCCACCTGCCTGCTGCTACCAAAAATCTCATTGTAGCTTAAAACCTTCTTTTCCCAAAAATGCGACCTGCCCAGAAGAAGCTTTCTTCGTGCATGACTTCGTATTTTCAGAGAGAACCAGACCTCCTGTGGCAAATTCTTTCTGGCATAACGTCCATAGATGATCTCCAGATATTCCAGGCAAGAAATCAGACTAAATCGGCAAAGGAATTGATCTAGAGAAATTTCATAGAAAACAAAACGGGAAAACACCAAAAACGTAAAACGTTGCCAGAAGTCACAGATAAAGCCCAGGATTCATTCCTGGTTAAAACCTACTGGTATATGGGAATATTGACATGTAAGACCACAACAGGGTTAAACAGGAGCACAATTTACCTCAAACGGGGCTCAGATTAATTAAATAAAGATTTTCCGCAGGCAAACCCCAGTGACAAAATATAACGATTTTGGGCATCAGGGTATTTGGTGAAATTGGCTAATATGACTCTCTGGGAATATCTTGACACAATACAGACACTTTCTAGCAATAGAAACACAAAACGACCCATTACTTTAAAAGTACGATTTTTTTTACATAGGGCAGTCCCAAATTTCAGGGTGAAATCTGGGGACACTAGTCGGCTCCATATGCGGACATCTTTTCCTCTGTCAAAATGACAAGGGAAAATATGAGATCCCAACATCTCTTGTTCTGAATCTTGTCCTTTGGGCACGGGGTCAGGCAAACAAAAACGACACAACACAAAAAAAGAAGGAAAAAACAACAAAAAATTATTTATATACTTACACGTTTTACCCTGCTTTTTATGTCCGGAACAACTTCAAATGTTGCCCATTGAAAGACAATGGTAACTCAATTCCATCTCGGTAGGCAAGGAAGAAAGTGTCCATTGCGACAGCTCTTTTGATCATGAAGGGCCCTCTCCAGAGTGAATCAGATTTGCCGTGCATGCCCATTGGTTCATGTCTCATGTCCCACCAGAGTACCCATTCTCTGATCTCAAACTTCCTTTCTCTGGCCTTCTTGTCAAATACCTTGGGCAAGTCCTTATCAACTTCATTTGGTGATGGCTCATCCTTTCTTCTCTCTATGGTGGATAAGTCTACATCAACTTGCTCTGTTCCTAGATTTATTTGCTGCATTTCTGAGGAAGAATTATCACCATGTTCTTTGTTCTTATTCAGGTATAGATCATCCTTGTCGAAAGTCATCACTAAGAAAACTATACCCTTGGGGATTTTGTTACCTTTTGGTTGGACTATTCCACTACTATCATCATAACTTGGATCAGTTATGCTTGTGACTGTTTGTTGTGGTGGTGATTTATTCCCTTCAACATGCAGACATGTAGATGTTTGTTTGTCCTCATTGAAAGTCTGCCACTGTTCAACATTATCAGGGACTTTGGGGCGGTTGACCATCTCCACTTTATAGTTTCCTTGTTTTAATATGGACGGTGATCTATCTGGATTCAATAGTGCAGCCGTGATTGCCAAAGAGTCGGCCTTGGAGTTCTGATTAGTTGGAATGAAGTCGACATAGAAGGTTGCAAAATTGAAAGTGGTAGAAAGCACTCTATCTCTATAATGCTTCAGCTTCTCCGTTGATTTGATCTTTCCCTTGAACTTGCTTTACTAGAAGTTCAGCATCTCCTTGGGCTTTGAGGAGTTTTAGTCCTTTCTTTTTGGCTTGCTCCATTCCTAGCAACAATGCTTTATACTCCGCCGTATGATTGGTGTGCTCAAACATCAGCTTGTGGGAGTATGGAAATATCTCATGATCTGGAGATATTAATAGAATGCCAGCTCCTGATCCAAAAGAACAATAGGTGCCTTTAAACTCTAGAGTCCAAACTTTTTCAGCTCGTAGTTCTTGCTTTGGTTGAAGTTCTGGCTCTGGAACGCTTTTATCCATTTCCAAGAAGTATACACCGTGGTCAGACCCCTGAAAAAGAATATGAGATCTAGGATCTTCAGATTTTGTCACCGTGTACTTGGACTTCTTTTTCGGCTCTAGCTTCTGATTAATCCCCTTGATAAGAATATGAGCACATGACCAATCCATCTTTACTTCTCCTCCCAGCTCTTTGCAGAAGTTTCTGCTTAGCAACATCCCGTAGGATACAAGAATATCTGCAACTACGATTGTCATCTTTAATCTTTTGTCAAGAAAAGCTGCCAGAATAGCTTGTGCATCTTTGATTTGTCCGACTAAAGGGACTTGTCTCTCCATGGAATAACACCTTTTTATGGTCTTCGTCAAGGTAAGCCCAAGAGCATCTACAACTTTAGCTGGCATGACATTGTCAGAAGCACCCGAATCTAGAATGCAATTGCTTAACTTGAAACCATTAAGCAATAAGGAGACATAGAAAGGTTCTACTCTTTTAGAAGGTGAGGATTTAACAACTACAGTGTTGTTCTGAGGAGTAACTTTGGGCTTAGGCAAAAGGCCTTTTGATGTATTGGATTGTCCTGGTGATTGTACATATTTGACTAGCCTATTTAACTGCTTAGGAAAGGCTCTCAGGTATTCAGCTTCTGACATTTGAAGTCTAGTTTTCTTTACATGATCAATAATGTCGAAGGAAGGTATAGATTCAGATACCTGAGCTGCTTTCTGTGGTTGAGATGAAGAACTCACATGCTTACTTCCGGGAGCTAAGGAAGAAGGCAAAGGGATGTCCCTTCTTTGCTCGTCATCTAATGCCTCAGCTTGGCGAGTTTGTGATCTTGTAAGTGCTGTATATGCATGACCATGATCGTCTTATAGAAGCTCCTCATACTCATGTTCAGATTTGTAGTTTAGGTAATTAATGTTGGAGTCGCTAGTAGGACCTATAAAATCATCATTCTTGAGCTGATTAGCGTCAACTTCCAGGTCTTCTTCATTCATCTCCACATTGTTTCTGGGAGCAGCTTCAATTGCTAATCTTTGGGAACTAGCAACGCGGTTCCGGTTGTTGAAATTCCGAGTAGGGGCAGTGTTATTGCCCTGAGCCATTTGAGCCATTTGTTTCTTTATCTGATGACATCTCATTTGCTAACTTTTGCAGCAATGAATCAGAAGTAGTTGCAGAGGATGAACTTTCAACTCTAGAAGTGTTGCTCTTTATCTTTCCAGCCATGATGAGGTTGTCTTCAATTTCAACCGCCAAGTTTTGAGCCACTAACAAGTTAGTAGGACGTGCTCTTCGTAGTTGATAACTTACTTCAGGAAGTAAAGCATTGATGAAGAATATCTTTTGATTCTCGTCATTCAGAGAAGTAGAAGCTGTAATTGTGTATAGTAATCTTTGGAATTTTGCAATAAAATCCCGCATGTGCTCATGTGGCTTCTTCTTCAACTGAGTGAGCTGAGTTATCAATGTACTGGAATCTTTAGTTGGTTTGAATCTTTTCAGGAACGCATCCCGCATAGTAGCCCAGTTGGTGATGGTGCCAAGAGCTAGCCGGTAGAACCATTCTCCAGCCAAGTCATGTAGAGTCTCTATAAAAAGTCGTACAGACACATCTTCATGTTCTACGGCAAGCACTCCATAGGATATAAAGAACGCAACCAAGTGGTCATTAGGATTCTGCATTCCGTCTCTAAAGAATTTCAGGAAATTCTTTCTCGTCCCTTTAGGTAGATCATGCATAGGAGAAGTTAGATTCAGAGGTCCAAAGGCTGCACCCCATGGAACAGGCACTGCAAGGGCAAGTGGTTGATTCTGCATCATGAAAGAGGCATGTCTTCTTTGAGAATAGACTTGAATAATTCCAGCTGAAGATGATCCAGATCTGGATGTGTTTGCACTCTTCTTCTTGGTGAAAGACTGGATCTGCAGCTTCTAACTTGAGAAAGCTCCCATTTGCTAACTTGTGTTGTTCCCCAACGGAATCGCCAAAAACTGTTGGCTAGATTTTCTGCATAACAGAAAACCTAGGCAATCATGAGATAAATCTCCCTCATTTACCGTTGAGGCTCCCGTGTAAGATTTGTCAATTAAATATGCTGGTATTTATATGGGGGTATTACTTTAACCATGCAGCTCATGAACCATAGTTGTATAGTTTTGCAGCAAGTAAGCAAATGTTAAAGAAACGAAATATCTAATGAAGAAGGAAATAATATAAACACAGGAAAGAAAGAGGGAAGATGTGCAACCCAATCAATAGATTATAAAGTTGATTGCATGCACATAAACGAAACCAATAGATATTAACACAGAATTATAAGCAAAGGCAGCTTTCAGATCTAGATCTAAAATAACACAAAGTTTATAAGTAGATCTGAGATAAAAAGTTAGAAACAAAATGCACCGTGACACAAAGTTCTCCGGAAATCTGCTCCTTTCTATTCCTTTGCTTCAAATAGCTATCACGGGTTTCAGCACAAAGTATGGAACACAAGAATGTTGCTTACAAATTCTGATCCTTTAACCCGTAGGTTCTTCCTCTACTTATAGACATGTAGAGGGGAAATTACAAATAGGAAGCTTTTAGTGAACTGACACATGTGGAAGTCGAAAAGGAAACAACTGGCAATCTCCCTCCTAGAATTCCTCTTTGCATGACATGTATGATTTGCAACTAAAGGTAGAACCTTCTATTTGCATGTCTACCATCTATCTCCAAGTAATTGACTTCTTCAAGTAATGGCTTTTAAACCAATCGCTTAGGTTTTATAATTTAATTGATCGCTCAATTACTTTGTCGGAGGAAATAAGAGAAAGAAGAAGAAAAATGAAAGCTGCAGTCTTGTCCTTTTTCATATTCTGCATGCAACTGATTCTTTTGCCCTTGATTCTCACCAAACTGGATCTGGAAGCAGCTGGATCTGGAATTTTGCTTATGAGTGTTGCCTTTGCCTTGTCTTCCCTCTTATCCTTGAAGCTTTTGCAGTTCTTCTCCTGTCCATGCATCAGTGCAATGTTTGTCGTAAATAACTCATCTTTTTTTATTTTTAATTGCATATGAGCAATTAAAAATTCTGGAAAGCACTCCGGGTGAATGCAACTTCAATGAAGGCTTCAACTGGAAGATTGGGAGCACATGCACAAGATCCTGGAAGGAATTTTTCATGCACTGACTTCTACACGGGTTGCGTCAGAAACAAGAGGATGATATCGGAAGCCTTTGCAATTGTGGATCTGGATCTGGATCCTGTGTTTGTATGCAAATAGAATTCTGCATGATCGTGCCTTTCTTTCATCATCGTTTTGCCATGGCCGGAGCAATCTTTGTCTGAGCAATTCTTTTTCTTTTAATTATGCCGGAATTCTTTGCAATTGGTGCAGATCTGGAATTTCTTCAGATTCGGAAGATATATTCAATGTATTGGACATTGATTTAAGCTCCCTTTCTCTTATATAAGCCCCTGTAATGAATACCTACAATTAATTCAGACAAAAACGAAATCTGGAGCATGAACACTTGATTTTTATCATAAAAATTTGTATATAAAGCCTACTGCCCTAAAATTTGAGGCTTTGTTTGCATGCGAAGCAAGCATGAATATTGTCAACTTCACCTAAGCACCTATACCACTATGCAGACAATTAATCAGACACAAATCAAGTTCCTTCAAACCTAGGTACCAAACTTTGAAGCTTTCTAGCAGTAAAAACACCTTTTGAGCAAAATTCCTCCTTAATTGGGTGCCAAAACTGTCTTGTGCTGCACTTCCTTTGCTAAAGAATTAATTAATTCATCCTTATGGCAGCCCATGCTTATATAACCTTCAGCATTCTATAATTAATTATTGCCCTTCCTATTCTTGGCAATTAATTAATTAATTAACATGTTTTTCTCTTCAATTTGGGCGCCTATTTTGTGCATGTTCATGCCTGCCATTAAATAAATCAAATTTATTTAATTTTAGCTTTCTACTTCCAGTCCACATTGACTTCACAGTGTGCTTTGACCTTATGCACCAAAAATAGGAATTAATTCCATTAATTAATACTTTAAAAAATATTCTTTCTCTTCAATATGGGTCGCATTTTTTTGCATGAGAGGGGGCTGCATTAAATAAATTAAATTAATTTAATTTTAGAATTCTATTTCCAATCTTCTTTATCCTCTCATCATGCGTTGACTTTCCTCATGCTTGGGCACCAAAATTGGGTGAATAAACATTAATAAATATTATTAAATGCATTATTATTCACCCAAGGTGGGTCACACTTTTTGGCAAGGGTGAATTATATTTTTAAAAGTCAATTTCTAATGGGATTATTCACCCTGTAACTTTACCGCAGCTCCAAAAATCTCATGATTCACTTAAGTTGTTTGACTTTCATAATGAGATTTTTTACTCTGCAAGGCAAGTAAGAAATTCCCATCAATGCCTTAAGTGATTTTCTTTTATTTCACAATGAGAATTTTCACTCTGCAAGGCAGGTAAGCAATTCCTGCCTGCCTGTTGCCTCTAATAATCCCATCATGACTTAAGTTACTTTGCCCCCATTTGAAAAAGTACCCTGTTAGGCAGGTACAAAATTCCCACCTGCCTACTGCTACCAAAAATTCCATTGTAGCTTAAAACTTTCTTTTCCCAAAAATGCGACCTACCCAGGAGAAGCTTTTTTCATGCATGACGTTGTCTTTTCAGAGAGAACCAGACCTCCTGTGGCAAATTCCTTCTAACATAACGTCCATAGATGATCTTCAGATACTCCAGGCAAGAAATTAGACTAAACCGGCAAAGGAATTGACCTAGATAAAATTCACAGAAAACAAAACGGGAAAACACCAAAAACGCAAAACGTTGCCAGATGTCATAGATAAAGCCCAGGATTCATTCTCAGTTAAAATCCTACTGGTATATGGAAATATTGACATGTAAGACCACAACAGGGTTAAACCGGAGCACAATTTACCTCAAACGGGGCTCAGATTAATTAAATAAAGATTTCCCACAAGCAAACCCCAGTGACAGAATATAACGATTTTGGGCATCTGGATATTTGGCGAAATTGGCTAATATGACTCTCTGGGAATATCTTGACACAATACAGACACTTTCTGGCAATAGAAACACAAAACGACCCATTACTTTAAAAGTACAATTTTTTTTTACATAGGGTAGTCCCAAATTTTAGGGTGAAATCTGGGGACACCACATATTAAAACTTCTAGAAAGGGATACAGACTAACAAACCTGAACAAACAGTTCTTATGTATCTATTTTGTTATTAAAAATCATGTTATTAAAACGAAAGACCAAATAATCTTAGGCATATGAAATATTGAGACATTTAAGTATTAGGAACTCTTGAACACATGAAGGATTGGAGATATCACCCATGTTTTCCTTTGTGCATTAGCTTTATTTTTACAAGTGCTGGTCCTGTAAAAAGTGGGTGATTTATCCCATCTTTATTCTAAACTCTTGAGAATTCACTTAAAGATTGTTGTTGCTAATAGTTTCCATTATTATTGTATTTGTGATGCCTTGTGTTTGGTTTCATACAATTTGTTAGTAGAAATTTTATATGAAGATTGATTTTTGCTCCTCCAAGCCATTTTTTTCGTATTGCATGGGTTATTAGTGTTGTAGTTTTCTCTTTCTTTATTGATTTTTTCCCCTCTAGCTCAATGTTTGATTAGCTTCTCTGACTCATCAAATGATTTGTACTTGCACTTGGATCATATAATTTGGGCTTCACTGCTTTGGATTTACCCCCTTTGTTCACATTTTTTAAGTGTTTAGTTAGTTTGCAGGACCTAGGGTTATCTTTTCCCTAGTACTTTACTATTATAGTTGACTGTGCTTTGAAGTCCATTGACCAATTTCTGTCACTTGTAGACATTAATAGAGTTTCCTTCTTTATTTCTAAGTAGTAGTTTTCTTGTTGGGTTCTAGTTGTATCCGAGGAGACCCGACCATTGAAGAATATTATGAAATAGCAAGGGAAGCAGAGACACTTGGAGAGCAAATCCAAGAGACAATCATGCAGTCACGTGCAGCTCAACAGGCACTAACCCCAGGAAGGTTAGTGGTTGTCCGTACACCTTTGGTAAGTTTCTGGAATGAGTACAGTTTCTATCTCCATTGAATCCCTACATGTTTGTATATAATTGGTCTTTCAAGGATGAAATGAATGGAACAAAATTGATGAATGACATTGATGGAATGTCTTCTATGATCAAAATTCTATGTTGAAAGCAAGAAGGAATGATAATATTCCACAAACCTTGCTATATAGTTTCACATCTAAAATGGATATGTATGTCATATTTTGTTGAAAGCACACTTGCACAACCATATATCAATGACTATAGTTTAATTTCTTGTCTCTTTATTTTTATGATTAGTTTCATAAACTTATTAAAGATCCTAGCTACTAAATTTATCATTATGTTAGTAAGATAGGAGCGTATTTTAAGGAAAGAATGATGATAATATTAGCTTATGGCTACTGAAGAGATACACAGGCTGCTGATCTTTGGAGAAGAGTGCATCTATCAGATCATCATCCTTGGCCCATAAAATAAATTAATATTGACTAATATTATCCCAGTATCATCCCAAGAAATTCTATCGAGCTTCATATGAAAATACTTCATATGACCGCAAATGCAAATAATACTTTTTGAGTGCAATTTGTGCCCATGATATTCATATATTTTGCCTCTATTGTCTACGGAGGGGTGTATGCTCACAGTCCATTAAACTAGTATTATTATTGTTGGTTTAATTGAAGGATAAACCTTTCATGTCTGTTTGTAAGTTCTATTGGTTTAATTGAAGGATAAACTTACATTATAATGAAAATATTCCTGTTTTTCATGTCTGTTTGTAAATTCTATTTTTCCAGATGAGCATTCGTTTATTATGGAAATTGAATAATATTTAATCCAGAAGTCTGTCCATGTGTTCATTAGTGTGTATGTCACTATGCAGGATGTTCTAAACTAGATTCGCCTATTTAAAGTTTGCAATTTCTTCCTTAGTGCTGATCCTTTCATCTTGGCCGCATACATTATCATGTCATCCTTGGATCTGCTCCTCTCTTACAATGTATTTTTTCTTGCTCTATTATATATCTCTCTAGTCCATGTTCGGGAAAGATTTTCTATTCCTAACTCACCAACACACATTTTAAGCATATGCTAAAATCTGATATGACCTAGTTATATTGCTGTTTTTTAAGATCTCTGCTGAAAATTGAGATGCTTAAAGTGCTGTTAATTGAAGTAGTGGCATAAAATAAAATTAAGTAAAGAACAGAAATGACACATGAAAAGAGATGAATACAAGAATTTACCCTGGAGAAACCAATGTGGGAAAACTCTAGAAGAGTGGGGTTGTGCCTCCTCATCTTCACTATCATAATGTAGCCTCCAAAAACACTGAGACTTTTGCAGCTCTTGTACAATGCTCTACAAACTTGCTTTCCTATGAAAACTTGATTAAACAATCTGCTTCACTGTACACGCTTCAACTCTAGAATTGAAAAATGCATGACCCTGTGAAGTATATTTGTACAAGCTTATGAGCAACTGAATCGGACAAGGACCTCAAATGCTTAAACAATCAAAGAGATGGAAGGAAGATACATTATCTTCCTTGGGAACAATCGAGTCTATAATTTTGTCTTATATGAGACAGGTTTATCTGTAGTGGAACTTGTTGTGCAGGTTCCGCTGCATTGGAACTGTTTTCATGGCTGAACCTGCATGGTGGAACTGTTTTCATGGCTGTCCAGATCATCCGTGAATCTTTCTGCACCTGTCTTCTGTCTTTGTTTTGCTTCTGTGTATCTATTTGTCCACTTGTTCTTCATGGGATGAGTATGAGCAATTCTTAAATAACCCATTAGACATACAAACTATGAGATTGATCTGATTACATCAATGAAATTGAAAATCAACATTATGCATGATCCAATTTGGATCACACCTCTTTAATTGGGAGGATTTTGGTCTCCAGATGCTCAAGGACTCAAAAGATAAGGGAATAATAACTTTGTTTTTGGAATAACACTTTTGAACTCGTTTATTCATTAACCTTTCAATTCCAACTGCCATTTTTCCTGCTTTCCCCTCCTTGTTGTCCTTACCTCCTCCTGCAAAACATCATCTTTGTCCATCTCTTCTTGAGCATTAGGTGAAAGTCTTCAAATGGAAGGTAGTGATTCCCTTTCTCCACAATCTAGCATAGAAGGCTCAAAAAGAAGTAAGTTCTCAACATTCACAGCCAAATCAAAATATAAAGAGGCAGGTTTAGTCTGATTTCCATTGTTGCCCACTTGTTCAACAATCTCAAGTGGAGCATACCTAAGTGATTTAGCTTCTTAGCTCGGCCTCGAAGTCTTTCTTTGCTTAAGCAAAACCATCCCTTGTCACCAACATGAAACTTGTGCTCAGTTCTATGCTGATTAGCCATGGCCCATGGTGGGAGAATAACACCTTAGCAACAGCAAACAAGCAATCAAGGAGAGAGACTATGCCCTGTGATAAAAAATGAGCTACAAACGAGGTCAAAAGAGTAGTGTCATCAGTTCTAGCAGCAGTGACAACCCGTTAAAGAGAGAGGCCCAGATATCCAGGTTTCAAGTATAACTTGCAGCAGGAAAGCCCTAGGTAGGATGGTTTCAGAATTGACTTTAGCTTAATAAGTGGCCATGTTAGACAGAAAAGAAAATCTTAGCATTTTTCTCCTCTCTCAATTACTTGCTCTTATGATCTTCGCACTTGTTTTCTAACTTAACCCATGACATTGTTCATCTCTCTTTAAGAATTTTGTTATTAATCAAGATAGAGTTGAATATTTCTTTCTCAAAACGAACAAGCTCAACCTGTTATATGTGTTATGTATAGATTAGTAGCAATCTCATGTTCTTTTTTATTTTTCGGCTATTGTTACATGGTTCATATGATAAGTTTGTTATCACATTACATTCATAACACCCTTTTCCTTTTGGTGTGGCACAGATTCCTTTGATTTCATTGGGAGTAGTGTTGAAGGCCCCATCCAATGGCAATAAAAATCCCATTGTTTTGGTATTGAATCAAGATCCATCTTTCTCTATGCCAGACAAAAAAGTTACAAGTAACAAATTAGATATCAAAGGAACTAGTAAACTTTCAGAAGGTTATTACCGCAAAGGTAACAGAGACCTTGAAGATGAATACTCTGTGTTTGGAGGATCATCACGCAAAGGGTGTGGAATGGTAAATGTGGACCTCCCTCACTATGGAAAAGCGGCCGGTATTGGATACGTGGTTACTGAAATTGACAATATGGGATTTATAAGCATCTGCAAGAATAAAATCCGTGTAGATAATGTCCGTCTGCTTGAGGATGTCAATACTGCAGCCTATTCAAAGACAGTACAAGAGATTTTACAGCAAGAAAAGGAAAATCCAAAAAAATATCCTCCAGCCCTTGATCCCTCGAAGGGTAGGTTGCTCCTTATGCGTACACAAATATCTTTGCTATAAGCTTAATTCCTGAAAGAAAGTTTTAGAACATTAATTGAAATGTGTTCTTGAGAATAAGTAATTTATAAAACTCGAGTAATACTAGTTGTAAAACCATGTAAATGATCTTACCACATAGATGTTTATATTTTATTGAATAATGTAATATTCAACACTTGTGTGTGTGTAATTTTGATATTTTAGTGAATAATTTAATATTCAACACTTGTGTCTGCATGCACGTGTGTAAAATTTATATCTATTATTGAAAAATAACACTTGATTAGATACAAAATGGATTCTAAGTGCATGTTAAGACCATTGTTAGATATTATTATAATACTTTGAAGTTTGCAGTGCAAAATATTCTTAGTAGTATATAATTGTGCCTCCAGCCGCACCTAGCAACCTGCTGACTACACTAAATAAATAATCTTCCCATATTAAATGAAAAGTGTCAATTAATTTCAAGGTTCACTTGTTCTTTAATCCTTACACATTTACTATGTAATCACCTTGACAGGTGGCTTCAATGCATTTATTCATCCATATATATTATTAATATTTGAAAAATGTGACCTCACCCATTATAAATTCAGGCTTGACATAAACTGGTTTTCTTACAAGTTATATACAAATTCAAGTAATGCATCAGATTCAGAAACAGATCATATGATTCACATCTCCTCGCCTTCTTATCTTGTCTAGTACCATTTTTCAAATTGATGAATGTCAATATGTTTGCCTTTCAATTCATCGATATTGTTACAAGGTGAATTCATCTTAATTATTTAATATTTATATATGTAAACCAATTACTTATTAAAATCCCTAGTTCATGAACAAATAAATATTAAATTTATTGAATAAACGTATCCACTCAATGCAGCTAAAAAATGAAATTCAATGCCAGAGGGATTGCTTTGCAACCTTTGTGGCCATGGCGTTTGCCGCCTCGGAACTGTTGGCACTGAAATTCACACCCTGCTGAAACTGGGTTCAACGATTTCAGTGCAACATGGGATGATCTTGCAATGTGGGACTTGATTGCATGAGATCATCCTCCGGAGAAGGTCAGCTTCCTCAGGTGAAAGGGTTGTTCCTTTCATCCCAGTTCGCTGCAACTACTGTACCAGCACCTACTCTATCACTAAACTAAGAGACTCCAAGGAGATAGGGTGAGAGAGGGAAAGAACTAAAATAAACCGAGGTGATGCACCAAACTGGAAAATGGATCAATTCTGGCTCCAAGAGACAGATGTAAACATGCCAATGGAGATTTAAAAGATGCACACAACTTGGAAGGAAATAAAATGGAAAAGAGTAAAGGCACGCAAGAGAACAAAAATGTTTACATTAAACACGGAGCATTCAAAGAAACAAAATCACACTTGTATTCATATCAACACTTAACCATTTACAAACACATGGCTGAGGCAAGAAAACTTCACATGCGAATTACAGAGGCTGCGAGCAAGGGTTTCATGAGCTCATAAGGAGGAGCTTTGATTCGACAAAAAAGAAACTGGATATTGTGCCAAAGCACTTACATTTATAACATTTGGAGAAAGGGAGGGAAATGAGGTTGATTAGATCCAATGATCAATGAACTCAACCACCCGCCACCCCTAAGGACCACTCGTCGGC
This sequence comes from Taxus chinensis, assembly GCA_019776745.2. Lineage (NCBI taxonomy): Eukaryota > Viridiplantae > Streptophyta > Pinopsida > Cupressales > Taxaceae > Taxus > Taxus chinensis. The sequence goes on from CM034147.1 coordinate 11,167,266, forward strand.
CAAGTATGGGTGCCTGACATTGCCCCAAATACACACCATCAAATTTATAGGACGAGGACGACGGCGCCCACACTTAATTAAATTCCGGTTGTTGAGGTGGTTGGGCGTCTGGTTTAGAAACATGTGTGTCTTTCATGTGCTTTGTGGATTCACTACGATCCTTTGTTTCTCGCGGCCATTCATGTTCCCTAAATGATGGGCGGAGTTATTTCAGACTTCCACAATGCGTTGGGCCACCCGCGGTTTGCCTACTATCATCTGTGGAGTTTTTATATTTTGCGGTATTTTCCTTTGTTACGCGGCCATTCCTTGTCGTGTGGCTTTGAAAACTCCCACACTTTGCCTTTTAATGCTCTCGCCATGCCACGAAGTTCTTCATTCTGTTGTGCGGCACTTTTACCCACCACCATGTTTCTTTTTTCCGCAAACTGTGAAATCCGCGGAACACTGCAATTGGGAAACCCGCAAAACACTACGATAATATTTCGCATATTCCAACCTTAGTCACTTTCCAAACTCCATTCCTCTTGTCATGCGGTGCCTTGCAGCACCTTTTCCCTTCTGCATCGTGGTTTTTCCTCAGCAGTCTAGAACCTTGTTCTCGCGGAATTGACAAACTCCACAAAGTTCTATACCTTCCAAGTCCATGTAACACTATGTTTTTCCATGCCACGAAGCACTAAGCTCCTCTGTTTTGTGGATTTCACATGTAAAATCCGCGAAACACTAACCTTGCAACCAGTCTTCTACGGTTTTTTGCCTTAGCCAATTTTGGACTTGCAAAACTCAGATTCCAATGCCCAAAGACGTTAAGATCCTTGAAACACCAAAATAAGACCGAAGAAGGATCAACATGACCCACTCCTTGTCCAACTTTGGACCAATTGTATGGCCAAATTTCAATCCTGAGACTTGATGAGCTTTCCAAAATTGCGAGAGGGGGCCAATTTAAGATAACAGTTTGGCGACCTCCAGGGGACATCTGCGTGTTAGATGATGAAGATCGATAGCTGTGAAGCATCTATCAGACAAGGAGTCAAGCATACAACTTGAAGAAATTTGCTCCCAACTTTAATTTTTTCCCTTGAATCCGTGTGAAGCACGTAATTGGTTTGAATTGTGCACAACTGCACCATGGCTCACAAAAATTCTATACAAAATACAAATCGTACATGTTCCAAGTGGAAACATGCAGAGTGTGCACAAACACTTATTACAAACAAGGATGATCATCGCAAGAATTGAGGAAAAGGTACTCAATCAATGATCAACACACAACAAAAGGGAGGGAACCTCCAACAAAACAAAGAAAGGAGACAAAAACAACTATCTTCAAGATGCAAAACCAATTCAAAGAGAACGTTTGAGATAAATCCCATTAATTGGGATCTGAAGTACCTTCCCATCAAGTTTGGACAACTCAAAAGAGTTGGCCTGTTTGCAAGCAGTGATGATATATGGCCCACTCCAAAGTGCATCAAACTTGAAGTGTTGCCTTAGTTTAGCTTTGTTTGCATCACACTTCAGGACTAGATCTCCTACTTTGAAAGCTCGAGCCTTGGCTTTCTTGTCAAACCATTGTTTGATTGACCTTTGATACTCTTCTAATCTGATCATGGCAGATTGCCTTAATTCCTCGAGCTCAACCAATTCTGCCATTCTGATTGCTCTTTGATCTTCACCCTCAAATTCTAACTGATGGGCCAGTTCTAATAAAGGCTACTCTAGAGATAAAGGGAGCCTGGCCTCTCTACCATAGACTAGGGTGACAGGAGAATTTCCAATTGTTTTCTTTGATGTGATCCTATCAGCCCACAGAGCAATTCTCACCTTGGTATGCCATTGCCTCTGATTGAGCTCCATTGTTCTCTTCAAGATTTTCATCAGGTTCTTATTAGTAGATTCTACCAAACCATTTCCCTGAGGGTAGTAATTGGAAGAGGTCTTCAAATATATTCCAATTTTAAGAGCCCAATCAGAAATTTTAGATCCTAGGAAGGCTTTTACATTGTCAGAAATAATGGTTTGGGTAATTCTAAACCTTATCACAATGTCTTCAAGGAAATCAAGGATGGCTGACTTAGTAGCTTCCTTGAGTGCCACAACTTTCATCCAACTGGTAAAGTAATCAGTTGTTGTCTGATGAGGGTCGTCAATCCTCTTCATTAAATAATGTCAATCCAAGGTTGGTGTCCGAAGGCAATATGCCATTAAGAGAAACAGATCTCTGGCAAATGGTCCCTTCTACCAAACTCTACACTTACAAGAATGTGAAAAGCACACTTGCAAAAATTGAAGTCACACTTGTAGGAATAAATGTCACACTTGTTGGAAATTAAATATCAAACTTGTAAATTAAATGAACACACTTGTCAGAATTGAAAGTCAAACTTGCAGTAATGTAAAGACACTCTTGCATGCAAATTAAAACACACTTGTAGGAAAGGAAATTCCCAATTTAAAAAGAAAGGATAAACACATAAAACACCTGCAGGTTTGTAACAAATTGTACACATGTAATAATAATTACATGGTACGAATAAAAAATATAATAAAAAAATAATTATAGATTGAATAAACAAAAATAAACACATAGATCCATCTTCCTTGGAATGAGTGGCCAGCTCATTTCTCAGAAGATGATTTTAATCAAGACTTATTTACAAATTGGATGCAATAGGACTTGAGAATCCATTAAACAGAATAATGGAGGGTTGCATTCTTTGGTTTGGGAGGTTGCATTTATAATTTCATGCTTCCAACCCACTTCTTGGTTTAAGGCATACATCTCAATCAAATATTATCAACTAAGATTTCAATATTATCAAAAAAGTATCAGTCTCCACAAAATATTGAGATAACTTATCTAACTCTAACTTAAAATCCAACTCTCTTATTTTATTGTTGAGAATTAAAATTAATATCAATTCTTCCTAATTTTACAAATAACAAAACACTTATGGAAATATATATTTTTGGAAATACTATGAATAAACATTTTTAAATAGTTTCCAAAAATAGTTCTTCAAACTTCTTGTACTCATATGTTGGACTTGGAAGGACTCTGGAGCTAATTTTGAACTTCTAGAGTTGTTATATACTTAAAGAGTTGAGTTTGTAACTCCAACTCTACTAGATTCCATTTTTATTGCAAATGATGAATGTTGCAGTAAAAATGAACGAGGTTTTTGTTCAAATAATTTTATGATGAAAAACCTCTTTCATATTTTCCTTTTGAATTTTCTTTCTCTGATTATACAACTTTTGGTGCTAACACGATATGCGTTTTCTTGAATGCCACCTATTAAAATTCATATTTCTTCCAAATGGTAAAACTTTTAGAAAATATAAAGGATTATTTTGTTTAACTCAATGTTGTGACCAAAAACCTCTCTCATATTTTTATTTTTACTTTTGTTTCTCTGATTATGTAACTTTTGGTGCTAACCTGATATGCATTTTCTAGACTACCACATGTTAAAAGTCATATTTATTCCAAATGGTAAAACTTATAGAAAATTTTAAGGTTTTTTTTAACTCACTGTTATGAACAAAAACCTCTCTAAGATTTTTATTTTGAATTTTCTTTCTCTTAGTATGAAAATTTTAATGTTAACTTGATATGTATTTTCTGGACTACCACCTATTGCAAGTCATATTTCTTTCAAATGGTAAAACTTGTAAAAAAATAGAATGACATTTATTTCAAATCATTGTTATGACCAAAAACATCTCTCAACATTTCCATTTGATTTTTCTGTAAAATTCTAGAGACGTTTCCGAAGCTAGAGTGGTCATTTCTGAAGCTAGAGTGGTCATTTTTGGAGCTAGAATAATAGACTCTAGAACTAGAATGAAACGGATATAAATTTTTCATACGAACTCAGATAAAGATGATTATCTATTTTAAATTACAAAAAATTTAGAGTGGAATATGGATATGCAATTTGATTTGAATTTGGGTATATTCTTGATAACTATTTGTTCACTTTTTCCCAAATCTGTACTAATGAACTGCTCATGGAACTGTTGAAAATTTATAGAGCTAGTATGGTATGCAAATCCAGATCTCTAACTCTTCTCCATATTTTTTCATGAATGTGAACTCTTCATGATCATAATCCTTTATAGCTTATTATGGACTACATATGCACAAATTAACGCCTTTTTCCCAATAATAATTAGAAATAGCTAACAAAGAGATAACAATAAAGTCTAAAGAAACAACCATGATATATACTCTCTATTTCATTCGAAATAAACCATAAGTTCAAAAACTACACTTAGATCCACTTGTATGCCATTTATGCTAGGAAAAAGGAATGCCATATTTTGTATATAATGGGCCATTATTTTGGGCTCATCACTGTCAAGACCCATTTATGACCGGCGTTTGATGGAGGATTAATCATGACTATAAAGTCAAGTCCCCATTGAGAAAAGGGCTCATCCGCTTTAATGGGATGAAGTGGGAGGGATACCATTCTCTTTTTACCATTAAAGAAAGTGCACTCTTTACGTTTTTTGACCTATTGATGAGCATTCATGAATAATGTGGGCCAGAAGTATCCTTCCTTTATAATTTTCATTGTTGTGGCTTTGGCAGAGAAGTGTCCACCAAAGAAACCATTGTGGAATCCCGCCAAGACTTTGTTCACCTGCTCGCCCTCAATGCACCTCAACAACACTACATCAAGGTTTTTTTTTAAAAGGACCCCGCCAATCAATGCATAAGGAATTGATTGCAACTTTAGATGCCACCTTTTTGCTTTCCTTAAGCTAGGAGGATATACGTCGGTGGATAGAAATATAGCCGTGTCATCCATCTAGCTGTGACCACTATGTTGATTTCCTCTATTTTGCGGATCCTCTTCATTCCGTGGACTTGTGCCGTTCTTCAGGTCTTCGGTGTTTCTTCTTTGCTCTTCTTCCATGAAGAAGGAGACTTCTTGATTATCTTGAGAATCCAGGGCCAACTGCTCACAAAGTGCTCCGCTTCTTTCCAATTTTGTAGCCTTGATGGTCACAACATACTCCTTAATCTTGGTCACCCCATCCAACTCTTTTTTCACTTATTTCCGCTCCCATGATGAAGTCTCTCACACTGGGGTGTGAGACTAAAACTTTGATGTGATTAGCAGAAAGTATGCTCTTGAACTTCTTGAGAGCTCTCATGATGGCAAAGACTTTCTTCTCTGTATGACTATATTTTAGCTCATAATCCTTCAGAGTTTGATTGAAGAAAGCCATTAGTTGCTCGAACCCCTTATCATTTTGTTTTGTTGAAACCACGGCAATGCTGGCCTTAGTTCCATGTGCATAAAGGATAAAATCTTTTGAATAGTCAGGGTTAATGAGTGTGGGGGCCTGAGCAATTGCCTGTTTGATTTTGGCGAAGCTTTCTTTTCTTTTTGTGGTCCATTTAAAATTTGCGTCCTTCTTGAGCATTAGAGTGATAGGCCTGACCACTCCTGCAAAATTAGGAATAGACTTCCTAATAAAGTTTATCTTTCCCAGGAAAGACTGTACTGCCTTCTTGTGAGCTGGCAATGAGAGAGAGAATGACAGATTCTTTTAGGGTCAATAGCAATACCATCCTTAGAAACAATGTGACCTAATAGCTTACCCTGCAGAATTGCAAAAATACACTTCTTGGGATTAAGAGATACCTCAAGTTCCTTGCATCTTTCAACGATTTTCTCAAGATGATTGATATGGTCTTTACTTTCCTTTGAGAAAACGGTGATATCATCCAAGTAGATGAGGATAAAATCATTTATATATCCTTTAAAAGAAATATTCATTGCTCTTTGAAATGTGGCACCTGCATTTGACAAACCAAAGGGTTGTAAACGCGGTCTTAAATTGATCCTCTTATCTAACTTGATCTGATTGAAACCTGAGTAGCCATTAAGCATAAACAATCTTTCAACTCCTGCTACTGTCTGCAAAATTTGTTCCATAGAGGGCAGAGGATAATGATCTTGTAAGGAAGCCTTGCTCAGGTCCCTAAAATCCACACAAAGCTTGATCTCTCCATTCTTCTTCATGACAAGTACCAAATTAGCCACCCAAGAAGAATATTTGATGGGGAATATAATTTTGGCCTCAATGAGTTTGGTTAATTCTTTCCTCACGAGGGGCTCAATTTTGGGGTTGACGGGCCTTTGCTTCTATTTGGTTGGCTTTCCTTTGGGATCAAGATCTATGGTATGTTAAACAATTTTACGGTCAAAACCCTTAAGATCTTCATAATTCCATGAGAAGACATCATTATATTTTTGACTTAAGGAGATGAAAGCTTTCTTTTCAACTTCATCACATACCTTTCCGTCTGGAGACTATATTTGACATATCATCCTTTCTTCACTGTATCAGGAGGTTTGGTGATCTTTCCGATGAGCAGGACAGGTATCCATATCTCGCCTATTGTTCCTCTATGAGTATTGCCCAGGCTGGGGGCCGTTGTTGGTTTGTCGAGACTTCTGCCTTGTTGGACTCAGTTGGTATCCAGATTGATCATCTCCCCCCCTTTCAGTATTCTTTGAATGCTCACAGTCATCTCTTGCCCACCAAGCAAGTGTTGAACAGGTCCATTCGGGAGGATATCTACAGGAGCTTCATTCAGACTACTTGGGTGAACCACCCTGGGGGTTTGTGCCCTAAGATTTCTTTTTATGCAGAGCACTTTCTTGAAATCAGAGATGGGCTCATCATTCGCCCTCAGTACACCTCTTGTCACTAGGTGCATGCCCTCCGTATACCTTTGGGTCAGTTTCGAGTTGGCTCCCACAGACTCCGGTGCAAGATTGATCACCACATTGATCGGGTGGATAGACTTTGTAGGCTCTGTAGCCTTCATGAGGTGGAGATTGAGACTCATTTCATCTTCCACTGCCCCATTTACTATGAGATCAGAGGATGCTTTCACTGTCTCTTCAAAGGGATTCAGACTCTCTTGGTCTTCTTCAGGTATATCGACCAACCGTGTCTTGCCCTCTACATCCGTGATTCTTTGATGTTATGAGACCAGATTCTTCATCCCCCTCCGCGAGTCGTCCCCACGAGACGAATTACAGCCTTCTTTCCGGTTCTACCCATTGGTGGAGGAACTAAATGACAGAGCCTTTCTGGCCCAGATTCAATGCATAGATCAGTTCGTCCCCAATTGGACCTTCACACCTCCCTCGATCACCGCCAGCAGCATCAGATGCACACACGTACCAGATGGCATTCCAGCTCCATTCGTCCCCTTGGTCGTCGCGTCAGTCTCAGATCTCAACTGGGGAGGAGGTTTTCACCCCCTCTTCGGGTTGCCAGTCCATCAGGAGTTTCTTTTCATCGGCCTCTAATGTTAGGAGGGGTGTGGCTACCATTCCTGATTAGACCTTTGGTCCTCACTTGCCCCCCCCCTTTAATTCTCTTCTTCGCTTCCGTCGTTTTTCTCCCCCGCTTGCTCCTTTGCCCCCGCCTGCGGGGGCATTGGCTTCGGGTTTCCTTTCTGTTGTCTTTTCTCTTCTTTTATGTTTTTGGGAACTCGTTTTGAGTTGTCCCCGCTCGCACTTTGTATATTGTTTGGGCTGCAGTCCCATTGACCTACTTTTGTGGTCATTAGGTGGATATTAATATATTTATCTTATCTTATGTTGTGCAATAGTGACTGGTTGGCAATCCTCTTGTTTTGCCATTATATTCTTTTCTTCTCCTTTGAAGTCATCATCAGGACTGAAAATTTGTTCAAGAGTGACCAATCCTTTGGGCAATTTGTTTGTCCTTAGCTGAATGACTTGATCACCATAGCCATCATGCAAATCAGATTGCAATTTTGAGGAGAACTCAACTTCATTTTGGATAAATTGAACAATTTGTTCATCACTATCAAATATCTGTCAGCTAACTTCATTATCTGGAATTGATGGTCTTATAATCATCTTAACATGTTCATTGCCTTTGGATGAAATCTTCAGCTGGAGAGAACTGTGATCCAATAGCCACCATCTGGTCTGCTTCCTTGTTCAACTTCCTTGGCACCACTTGAAGGTTAACAACATCAAAACCTTCCAAAATATCCTAGACTCGATGCCTATAAGCTTTCAAAAGCTTGTTCTTGGCAGCATACTTCCCTCTGACTTGGTGGATGACCAATTATGTATCCCCAAAAATTTTTAAGGCCTTGATTTGTCTCTTTTCCGCAATGAGAAAACCATGAACCAATGCCTCATATTCCGCTACATTATTTGAACAGACAAATTGTAGCCTATGAGCAAAGAAGAATTTCTCATCCATTGGAGAAATCAGAACTACACCCACTCCAACTCCATTTTTGCTTCTAAAACCATCAAAGAACATTTTCCATAATCCAGAAGCATGCTTTTCTTCTTTGTGCAGCATGGGGGTAGTGAAATCCTCTTCATGAATGCAGTAGGTGCCTAGACCAGTTTCCACAGTTGTGTCATAAGGGTCAAATTCATAATGTTGTTTAGCCCATTCATCTAATAGAAGATCAGGGACTAGACTAGGATGAGTGGGCTGCTATATTGAAACTAACTCATACTCTTCATCTTCATGAATCATGCAATTAGATTGGAGAGAGGTAGGGTCATAAGACTCAACATGATAAGAAAAGATTGGCTCAGCTTTGATGGTAAATCTAGTACCATATCTAGTTCTTAGGAGCATGTGAGACCAATCTAAGGACAAATAACCACCCACCTTGGCTGTAAAATCTCTTGATAGACAAACGGAAAACAAAGGAGGCAAATCAATAACTGAAACATCTTGAATTATGGTAGACTTGGACAAGTATGAAGGGTTAACTCAAGATCTTTGATTACTCCTAAAACGTTAACAGTTGAGCCACCAAGTTGCAGGACACCTTTAAAAACTAGATTGTATTCAATTCCTAGAATATTAGCAATTTTACTAGTCATTACAAAGGTGTTGGCACCTGAGTCAATCATGCAATTATGAACCAAGTGTTTTCCTACAATTAGAGTCATGTAAAAGGGTGGGGTTTTCTTAGCCTTGCTTACTTGTTCCTTCTTTGGTTGGCACAGGTTGATCGTGGAATGTGTTCTTTGCATAGTTGGTTGATATTGAGGAAGATGCTTCAAAGATTCATGTAGGGAAACCCTCTCAGATGGAATAGATAGGGCATCCCACATCATCACATTCAAATTTGTCCTTTTCATCGGCTCGACAATGTTGAAGGGGATACCCGCAAATTTGTGCATTAGAGGTGCGGCATTCTCCTTTCTTGTCTGCTCCACCCACAAAGTCTATTTGATCAGTGGGTTTCGCATGTTCTGCGAACCCATAGTGTTTTGTAGACTTTTTGTTTTCCGCGCCTATTGAGTTCTCTACGGATGACTAGATGATGCCAAGTTTTTGGTTAAGTTCTGTGGATTGATTGTCTCTAGGATGCAGACTTTGTGGTAGAGGGGACGGAGTATCCATCTCAATCTGCCTTCGCTTTGACCACATGTGATTTGCCACATGGAGTTGTGCCCTGCTTAAGTTGTCCACGGCTTGCTTAACCGTACAAAAGTCATCAAACCAAAAAAAATAAAGTTAGGCTCAGGGGCGGCCTCCAACGTTTCTTCAACATTAGAACTTGGTGCCTCCATCAAGATTTCATGTTGATCGGAAGAATTTTGAACTATAAGGACTTGAACTTGTAAGCCATTTGCACAATTCTTCTGGTTATGTGGCTGACTGCATGTAAAACACCGTTCTACTTCTTGTACTACATTATTTTGCATTGGAACAAGTGTTTTACTTAAGTTGGCGACAGGAAGCGATTGACTAGGAACAATTGTTTGAAGGGGGAGATGCGGGTTTTGGCCTTGTAATCTATCAATTTGGTGATTTTGGTCATATCTCTGATTTTGATATTGGGTTCTATACAACTAATGACCTTGATTAAAATTTTGGCCTGAATATTGCCCTATAGGAATGAGTTTGTTGCCTCTTCAGAGAGATAATTTCAGTGGACAAGCTAAGGTCATCATCATCATCATTATGTTTTTTTGAAGGATAGGAAGTGGAGGTAGCAAATGGGACATTTGGCTGAGGAGTGGGAGCAAAAAAAAGGTTGGGGGACTTAAGGTAACTCAGGATACAAGGGCATAAGCAATCTAGGGGCTATTTTCCCAGCTTGTATCAAACAATTTTCAACCTTAATGGTTATTGGGTATGCACAAGGTAATTGGATAGTACCCATAGATTGTATCATTACAGCTATATCAGAATTCAAAGCTCTTAAAAAATACAGGAAAACACCTTGAGGAGTTGGTCTCAAAAGAATTGGAATTTTGTCCCATGTCTTCTGAAATCTGAAGTTGAAATTCGCCATGAGTTCATTGGGGGCCCTTTTGATAGATGTTAGTTCTAATAGGGATATTTTGTCTGCTTTCTCATCAAATTGTTGACAAAGCATTGTGCCAAGCTCATACCATGTGTGAATGGAAGCAGGTCTCGAACTCCTATATCATTGAAGAGCTTTTTCCTTAAGTGAAGAAGCAAGAAGCCTAATTGTAACATCATCTTTAGTAATCAGATGAACTGAACACACATTAGCAACATCATGGATGTGTGATCTGCAGGGGTAGTTAGGTTTTCACTAGTGAAGAAAGGAATATTTTTCGGGGCTGACTCTAGTATATCATTTTGGGCATTTAGAGCCAAGGGACTACCACCATTAAAGCTAACAAAGGGTAAATTTCTTTGATGCGCCATGAAGAGAATAGACCTTAAGTTCCTGATGGGAAAAGAGAAGGGTCTACTAGGTGGAGTGGAAAGACTTCTGTTTGAAGGTGTTAGAGATCTTTGCAATGATCTTTCATTTCTTCTTCTTTGTGAGGGTTGTAGATACTCAAAAGGTTCACCTCTGGATACACTTTTCCTTATTTGTATCCTTCTCATGAAAGTGGGACTGGGTTGCTTAATCAGTAGATTTAATCTTGAGAGTCACAAGATGTGTTCAAAGATGCCTCTAAAGGCAGGAATCCACTAAGACACACACCAATCTTATTGAAAATGTTGTAAAGCTCATCGAACTGGGTCCCATCGGGTGTGCCAAAATTGTTGGTGCTGAAATTTGCACCCTGCTGAAACTGGGTTCAGCAATTTTAGTGCAACATGGGATGATATCGCAATGTGGGACTTGATTGCATGAGATCATCCTCCAAAGAAGGTCGGTTTCCTCAGGTGAAAGGGCTAGTTCCTTTCGTCCCAGTTTACTGCAACTACTCTACCAACACCTATTCTATCACTAAACTAAGAGACTCCAAGGAGGCAACGTGAGAGAGGGAAAGAACTAAAATAAAGGGAGGTGATGCACCAAACTGGAAAATGGATCAATTCTGGCTCTAAGAGACACAAATGTAAACATGTAAATGAAGATTTGAAAGATGCACACAACTTGGAAGGAAATAAACTGGAAAAGAGTGAAGACGCGCAACTAAGTAGCCAATACGGCACCCCTAGACCCCTTGGAGCGGGTACAGCACGTTTTGGGAGCGGGAGCGGCTTGGGAAAATCCAGGCAGGTCCGGATACGGCTGGATACTTCTGCAGATGTACCCAGCTGTATCTTGGCTGTTTCCTAGTGTTTCCTAGCCCAAAACTGTGTTTTTTTTTTTGTTTTTTTGTTTTTTTTAAATTTTAAATTCTGGTTTAAATTTAATATATCATTACAGCAGAAATTACAGTTTTCACAGCACCATTATTCGACAGCAGGTAGAGTTTAAATTTAATATATCATTACAGCAGAAATTATAGTTTTCACAGCACCATTGTTCTACAGAAGGTATTTTTTAAATTTAATATATCATTACAGCAGAAATTACAGTTTTCACAGCACCATTATTCTACAGAAGGTATATTTTAAATTTAATATATCATTACAGCAGAAATTACAGTTTTCGCAGCACCATTATTCTACATAAGGTACCAAGTACAAGCCATCATAAACATGGATAAAAATAGCATGTATGAGATAAATCACAAATCTAATAAACACCTCAACTAGATATGGTAGGGACAATTGAAATTATGAATGTATGAATAGTTTGTTGTGGCTATTTGGCTTGTTTTGTTTTTCATATGCATAATATGTGGTTAATTCTTATTTAGAAGGCTGAAATTTATATATTTTTTAATTTTTATATATTTTTTGTACTACCGTATCCGAGCCCAAAAAACTTTTTGCCATTTCCGCGTATCGGATACTCCGTACCCGCTCCCGTATCCAAAACGTATCAGCTACTTAGACGCGCAAGAGAACATAAATGTTTACATTGAAAGTGGAGCATTTAAAGAAACAAAGTCGTACTTGCATTAATATCAACACTAAACCATTTACAAACATAGGGCCAAGGCAAGAAAACTTCACCTGCGAATTACAGAGGCTGTGAACAAGGGTTTTATGAGCTCATAAGGAGGAGCTTTGATTCGATAGAAAAGAACCCCGATAATGTGCCAAAGCACTTACATATATAACATTTGGAGAAAGGGAGGGAAAAGAGGTCGATCACATCCAGTGATCAATGAACTCAACCACCTACCACCCCCAAGAACCATCGCAGGCCAGGTATGGGTGCCTAACATTGTCTGACATTGCCCTAAGACACGCCATCAAATTTACAGGATGAGGACGCGGTGCCCATACTTCATTAAATTATGGTTGTCGAGGTGTTTGGGCGTCTGATTTAGAAACATGCGCGACTTTCATGTGCTTCATAGATCCGCTATGATCCATGGTTTCCCGTGGCCTTTCACGTTCCCTGAATGATGGGTGGAGGTACTTCCGACTTTCACAATGCATTGGTCGACCCACAATCTGCCTATTATCATCCGCAGAATTTATTATATTTTGTGGTATTTTCCTTTGTTACGCAGCCATTCCTTGTCGTGCGGCTTTGAAAACTTCCGCACTTTGCCTTTTAATGCTCTTGCCATGCCGCAAAGTTCTTCATTATGTTGTGTGACACTTTTACCCGCAACCATGTTTCTTTGTTCCGTGGACTGTGAAATCCACGGAACACTGCAATTGGGAAACCCGTGGAACACTGGGATAGTGTTTTGCTGCTTCCAAGCTTAGTCTCTTTCCAAACTCCATTCCTCTTGCCATGTGGTGCCTTGTAGCACCTTTTCCCTTCTACATCGCGGTTTTTCCTCAGCACTCTATAACCTTGTTCTCGCAGAATTGACAAACTCCGCAGAGTTCTATACCTTCCAAGTCTATGTAACACTGTGTTTTTCCATGCCGCGAAGCACTAATCTCCTTTGTTTTGCGGATTTCACATGTAAAATCCGCAGAACACCAACCTTGCAACCAGTCTTCCGCGGCTTTCTGCCTTAGCCAATTTTGGACTTGCAAAACTCAGATTCCAGTGCCCAAAAGACATTAAGGCCCTTGAAACACATAAATAAGACCCAAGAAGGATCAACATGGCTCACTCCTTGTCCATCTCTGGACCATTTGTACCAGCTCCGGACCAATTGTATGGCTAGCTTTCAATCCTGGGACTTGATGAGTTGTCCAAAATTGCGGGGGGGGCGGCGGTGGGCTTTTTGATAGCAAGAACAATGTTTGTTGACAGAAGAAAATTGAAAAAGGAGAGAAAATTTCTGTGTACAAAGGGAGATTTTAGATAGCAGGAACAATGTTTGTTGACAAAAGAAAATTGATCAGAGTTTGTGAGGAAGCTTCTGTTTAGTATCAGTATACATGCGATTTGAGCTGTACCAATAATCCAAATAATACAGTTTTCAACTTGCGCTAGGTACGATATGTCATATTCATTCTCCCAAAGATATGGCAGCATAACTGTTTCAATTCGAGAATTACATCTCAAGCTTTTCACTCAAACAAGTATAATGATTATTCATGTTAGCTACTATCAAACTGACAGTTGATCCATGTGCAGGTGTTAAATTTTTTAATGTACTCTATGCTCAAATTGAGAATCCCACATGCTTACAAATTGATTTTCCTATTTCATATTGGATATCTTCTTTTTTTCTTAAAGTTTAAATAGACAGCAGTTATTGGGCATGCCCACCAAGTTATGAACCTAGGAATCATCTGTCACAGTAAAGTCGCCTTAACCCTAGTAGCCACAGCTTGTGTCAACATTACTACCAGGATTTCTAATTCCCATGCTTTAGGTATTTGATTCTTGTAACAGGAGATAGGAAAGTGTCTTGTTCAATGACATATAATTTTGTAACAATTCAGATCTAATGGTTTGACTAATTAGGCCTAATGCACGGTTACTTTGTCATATATTTACAGTTTTATGATCATAGCTTGTGTCATGTCCGCAACTATACTTGTAACTTTCCTTAATGGGAAATCCACTGGAATGAGCATGCTTACGTATGCACCAGTCTATATGAATTTTCAATTAAGACATACTTTCCCAATAATTCAAAGTCTAAATCCCTTTCTAATTAATTGAATCAAATTACAATTTCACTATACAGTCAAGACTGAATGATATGGACACTTGACTATACCGGAAACATATACTTGTCAACTATATTACATTGGAAATCTCATGGAATCAGATGCTTATGGTGGCCCAGTCTATCAGGAAAGATTTATAGATATGATTTTGAATCAACAGGCAGAAACACTTGGCTTAAGAAACTCATATGAATTATGTCAGATTCCGCTCTTCAGAAATCGCCTGATTTTGAACAACTATGTTGGAGTATAGTAATGAATTCCTAAGTCTTTCACTCAATTTGACCTTTTTCCCTTTCAAGATCTTAGGCAGGTCCATTAAGCAAATATTCAATGGTTTAGTAACACCTGACCAATCACATTCTTTATATGTCACAAATTTGTATGTCCACAATATTGATTTACCTTATAAATACTATTTTCTGAGAGCTGACAGTGCTGCGAGAAGTTGTCTGTGGATTGAAATTTTTCATATGTGGTTCAAGTCAAAGGCCTGCACATAAAAAGTATTCTTTGAGATGAACCATACTCGCACACCATAAATTCATCGTATGAAATCATAAGGTATGAACATTTGAACCAGCTGAAGCTCTCATTGGCTAACAAAATATCTTCTTGCTTACATTCATAACATTTAAGGATTACAAATTTGACACCTTCTTTAACCCCAAATAAAGTGGCATGAAGAAAGGTAAACTATCTTGTCACATAGTTAAAGCAATAAAAATTGTAGAGCTTCAAGAGCCATTATCCTGATCAGAACAGAGCGTTATGGGAGTCTACTTATTCCACCAACCTTGTTCTATATGTGCCTGGATCTATTCAATCAAGCATTACCTCAATGAAACTTCTGAACAAGGCAGAAGTAGTTAGTCTTCATTCATGGTAACTCAAATGGTTGATCGTTAGCAAATCTAATGATAGATGTAACCTACAGTGTATGGTACTGAAAGAGAGCAATGAGTTAATGGGGCCATGAATAACTTTCAATTAAGCTTTAATTGATCCTGAAAATGTTGTCTAAAATTTCAAACGAGATTTAAATGTATTGACTCCTAGGGTACTAACCTAAACATGACCTCATCAAAGACTATTGGAAAGATATTCATAGCTATGTTTAAATCCATTTTCGGAGGACTCTTATCTAAAGTATTGCTTTATAATGCAATTCTGTTAACATTAATACACAAGTCCAGCAGTGGATTAGAATAGTCACTTGAGCTACAGCATCCTAATCATACATGCCTTATCAAGACTACAGAAAGCTAAAATTGATGTGTATTATGTCAATATGCTCCTACTGAAGCTGACACAGTTATGTACTCTTGCATGGAGGAATTAGATTAAAAGTTCTTTATGCGGTTCCCTGTATACCACATTTCATTCCTTTATCATCTACTGTTGAGCAGATTTTAGTCAAACGAGTAAAAGATCCATTATACAGTTTTCCAGATCAATAGGAACCAGATATTGGATTTAAAATTGAATCCAGGCTACAAATAGAATTGCAAAATACTTTAATAAACATAAATACTTAAAGACATGAATGTGTACATTTCAAAGATTTTCTCATTAGTGAAGCAAGGTACAATAGGACCCAACTGAATATGAAGGTTCGAAGTCAAAATGTTTTGATGCCAAAACATGATAACAATGATCCTACTTGTGGATGACAATAACTGACAGCATCCCAATTAACACGATAAGACTGTTAGTTAAATTGTTCTTCAGATATGCTGCCAATGATTTAGGATCAAGTAGATACAATACTAATCAGATTCCATTCAAATCTGAAGGTGAAGGAAATAATGTTCAGCAGAACATGAGAAATCTAGGACTCACCTACCATTAAAATTCAACAAAAAAGTTGGATTTTTGATTTCACAAGAAAAGCATGCTCTAAAATGATGTCTTGAAGGATGTAATATGAAACGCTTGCAAGCCAATACTAAAGAGATGTTGGAGGTTTCATAGTATTAAGTACCAGTACAGCACAGTGGATCATAATGTCAATATCTGACCGTTGTTCTGTCATAGTTGCACAGTACTCATGTATTTGACGGCAAGTCTCTGATCATCACATTAGCAATGAGGTGTCCAAGCCTACGGGTAGCTCAAGGTACAGGATGTGGGAATCCGGCTTGTTGGTACAGAGATCCAGTTTTTGAAAGCGGGCAATATTTTTGTGGATTTTGAGGTACGTGCTGTACAAAAAATATATAAAATATTAAAAAGTATAGCCAAATAAATAAAATTATCCATATAATATGTATAGAGCAAACAAATTAAGCCAAATAATTACAAAACATACTGATATTTCTATCTCAAATGTCATGATATTCATTCGTCAAACTTAGAACAAGTACATTGTACAAATATTACTATGTATACACAAAAATCGAGATGGAACAGTATTTTAATTATATTTATAATCATAATTCTCTCCAATGTATTATTTGAGAGCCTCTTTGTTGTGATCTCCTTAAACTACTTGGCACTTGTGGCATAGGATTGGCCTTAAGCAATTGAAAATCTGAAGGTGAGAGCAAATGTGCAATGAGAGATAAGTATGCGATGGGAGGTAAATGTGTTGTTTTAAAAGAGTTTGGGGGTGTCTTTTAAGGTTTAGGGTGTTTTAAAAATATTTTAAAAGTCATGGTGACTTTTGTGGACCAAAAAACAGAAAATAAGAAGTAAAAAAAATCATTTTTGACTGCAGTTTCCTGCTGGGTATGTGCAGCAAACATCAAAATATACCTGGGTATGTCTCAGATGTACCCCAGTACATTTTGACATACCCTAGGCATACACCCTGCATACCCACAGGCACACCTGCTTCTGTACCAGCAGCCTGTACAGATGTTCCCGGTGATGTGGTGTTTTGGACGTCATGCTCCACTCTTCAAGGTGGGAAAACTTGCAGAATTGTTATATGTAGTGAGAAATAGACCTGGACCCTTGACAGTCGTTTGCCTCCTGCTCGGGCTAATTTTTAGGGTAGATGAAACAATTGTTAACCATAATCCATTTAGTGTTTGTCAAAGTATTTTCTCTATAACTAAAGTCTAAAAGTTATGTCTGGAATGCACAAAATTAAATTGTTTTGAACTCCGCAAGAAAATCTATGTATTTTGAATGTTACAGACCTCAAATCCACCCCACCAATAGAATTTGATGTGTTATAAATCAAAATATCGACATTTGGAATTTTATGCTGGGACTGCACACTTGTTTTCAACTCTGAAGCAAATTATTTGCTATGCTAAAAAATTGAATAAATGCTCTATGCTTTCTCCGGGCATATTTAATGGTATGAAAGCACCAAATAGTTCACTCTTTATTGTTTAAGACCCTGTCAAATATGAGATATAAATATACCCCAAAATATGCATAGCTCATATTGCCTCCCTATTCTAGGACAGGTGATTTTTGGAAATGAATTATAAAATATATCTCAAATCCATTACTTACTGGCATTGTCATCATCAATACAAAGGTGGTATCACAAAATAACATGGCATGAAAAAAAATATCAGTGTTATGCAAGGATCATCCCCCTTATTTCCCAGCCATCCAGGACATCTTGAGGATGTGGGTTCGGGGAGAAACACCAACCCCCATAACACTGCCTTCTTCCCTCCCCGCTCACATGCACCCAAAAAAGGAAAACAAAAGTAACGTTTCCTGAATTTTGAGGATGTTTCTAGTATGCCCCCGAGTCTTCAGTATGTTGGGTACGCCATGACATCCCCGGGACGGTCAATGGATGTCCCCTTTGCTGTCCCCAACCTGCTGCATTCAGTCAAGGGAGTGTAGAGAAGAGAAGAAAACACTCATACATTTCATACGTAGGTAACACCCTTCATTTCTTCAAAGCCAAGAATGCTCTGAAACAGAGCATATAACCTTCTCAACTCATCTCACATTCACTTCCACGCCGAATTTCTGTCATCCTCAGCCAAGTGAGCCAACATAACATTATAACAAAGAGGATCCATAAAAAGCACATGGCAGCAATTTATCATCCATATTTGTAACCTAATTCTGAAGCATAGCAGCAACCTTCTTTTTGTTAGCATATGCAAAGAGAAGAAAGAATATAGAGAAGGAAAACTACACTGTTCAAATGTCACAGGCAGAGTGTATTTATTATGAGAGAGGTAGTTACATATTGGTTGTGTTGGTGCTCAATTTAATCTCTCCCCGTTTGTCCTTGAAATTCTTCAATTTGCGGGCTCTGTCGTCTTTTCTATCTCCCCGTATTGATGCATGAAAACTCTGTCCTCCATTTGGTTGCCATGATCAGCCCCTTACTTTGGTCAAGGATCACTTTAAGTCTAGAATTTGTTATCCGTTTCTCTGTCCATGTGAAAGAATTTGTAACTTGGGTGTAAAATCGGGTTTTTTCCCTTACATTTTTCCGCAGCCACGTTTTGTTTTCCCTGTCAATTTTTGTCCCAATATCTGTGGAAACGTGATTGGATGTGGCTCGGAGGATCATATTTGGGCCTTATATCATTTCCAAATTCTCTGTCTTGAAAGAAATATTCATTTCCGGGCGCAAATGGTGATTTTCTTGCATTTTACAGTTTGACGGGTGTGTTTTTCCCCGTCAAATTTATATCTCAGTATCTGTGGAAACGTGGCCCTTTCTGGTTGGATGCGGCTCGGTGGGGCACTTTGAAACTTTAAGGCCCGATTCAACTCAAAGCTTGTCCACATGGAGGGCCGGCGCTCATCTGAAAATCCGCCTTTTGGTTTGACCTTGGAGTTGCGCCGGGGAGACACGTGGAGGTTTCCGCTGCCTTGCCCAAACTCAAGACAATTTTTCATGCGGCCGGTGTAGCTTTGGCGGACCATGGACACGTGGAGGGTCGACGCTTATTTGAGGATCCGCTTCAGGGTCCCACCTTAATAGTTGCGCCGAGGAGACACGTGGAGGCTTCCACCGGCTCCGCTCTATACTTAAACTTTTGAAAGCAATTTTCTAAGGTCTGGGACACGTGGAGGGATCATGCCTGTTTGGGGACCGGCCCCTAAATTTTATTTTGAAGAAGCGTCAGGAGGACACTTGGAGGCTTCCGCTCACTTTGCCCTTTCTTGGACTTTTCAACGGCCAAGGAAAACTGTCTCGGACCCTAGACACATGGCGCCTTCCGCTGATCCTTCAACTTTTTTAACAACTCTGTCAGACTGAGACACGTGGTGAGCCTGCGCTTGTTTGGGGTCTCCGCTTTTGAGGACCATACCAAAGGTGCGCCAAGGTGACACGTGGAGGCTTCTGCTGGCTCCTTTTTTACTGAGACTTTTTCAAAGGCCAAAAGGCGTTTTTCTTGGGCCCAGGGCACGTGGAAGGCCACGCTTGTTTGGAAACTTGCCACTGTACCTCACCTTTGCAGTTGCACCAAGAAAACATGTGGATGACTCTAATCTAGAGTTGAGAAGGGGCAGAATCAACGGTTGTGCTTTTCACCTATTTTTCTGCCATTTTTGCTCCAAGACTCCTGGAGATGCGAATATGCATTGTTTTTCATCATTTTTGATGAAATTCCTTGTCGTTTTTGTCTGCAAAGTGCCATTGAATGGATTTAGAACTTAATTTGTGAGTCCAAGAATTGTTAAGGTTGATATTTTGAAATTGGAATTGCTCGGGCACTTGCAAAAACGTGAATTACCAGAGAAGTTGAATGCGGGACAGAGTTGCAGAGGAAAGAGAGGGAAAAGGATGAAATGATGGAGGTTGCAGGCGCAAAGGATGAAAAAGGTGTTGCCTTGAGGGTGAAAAGGATTACCTGTCAGATCCAGCTGTACAGAGCCTCCGGAAAATGATTAAAATGGGGATTTCTCGCATGATAGAATCAGAATGATTAAAAGGACTGTCAAAAAGGTTGTGGCATGGCATCCTAGTCATTAGTCGAGGGTCTGAGAAACGTGATCAGTTCATAATTGGTCCACCTGGCAGCTTTTGGATGTGAATTTGTTAAACGTCACTTTCTGAGGCAAATTGGTAACAAGCAAAGGTCCCTCGAATATTCTTCTTTTTTGGGGGGGAAATTTGGGATGAGTGAGTGAGTGAAATGTATAAATGCAATGAGAATACTCTTGCAAATGGTCGGGGGTTGAATTCTTAAGAGAAAATTTGAGAGAGCCCATCTTCCTGAGAGACCAATCCGAGAAACCTGTTAATTTCTTGTGTATTAGATCTCAATCATGTCAAGTTGGTTGCGAGTGTACAACCATTGACAAGCTCTGAGACTGTTCGAAGGAACTTTCCCCTGCTGATGAATCTAATCAATTTCGAGTTAATTTGTGTCAATCTTGGAGGAATTTGTGTCTGCTTTGTTTCAGAATGTCTGCAAGTAGTTTTTCTTATTCCTATTGCAATCTTGTGTTAAAGTCCCTCCGAATCACACAGGATCTCATCCCTATGATAGTTTAGTGGCATTTGCAATTTCATTTCAAGAAGAGCTTTCATCCTGTGATGAGATAAACAATTTAAAATCACTTCATTGTCATTTGTTGATAAAGATTGTAAGCCTTTGAGTGTATCTTAGGCACGAGGAACCAGGGGTCTTTGATGTTTTATTGAGTTTTTGGCTTGAGCTTTCATGTTAAATTCTTGGAGATTGTGTGAAACTGTGCGAATCTGGGCCTCCATTGATGCACACCTTCTGGTTGAAGGAATATCTTAGCTATTCAGAAGCTTTCTGTCATTTAGCTTTCCAATTGTTGTGAAGTCTCTCAAAGATCTGGTATAATCAATTTTATCCTACTTAATCTCCCACCAAAATTATTCAAAAACCATGAATCCATCCTGAACTACCCCTGTTTGCCCTATGTGTCCACAAATGTATAAATTCTAGTGTTAAAATATGCAGAAGCAATCAAGATCCCATAATGTCTTCAGTAACCTTAGCCTTGTTTTGAAAGTATGTCCATCTTTTAGAAGTGACAACTCTTGAGAGTTAAATTATGGAGTATTGATCATACTTTCCCAAGGTTTTCTTCATAAAATTTGTGCAAAAGAAGGATATCTCCATCTCCTTCATCAAACAGAGGTTACACTAAGGGTCCTCTCACCCTGGTTGAAGAGGCACAACCTAAAGTAGTGAGGATAGGTCAAATCCTCTTGAAGGTGCTATCCATCTCTCCACAATCTGAGTGACAAAGGGCCAGTTAGATCTCATCCCCGGCTACAAAACGACATACATTATGATCTATCTGTCTCTAAGCTCCATGTCAAATCTGTGATGCTACTCAACTTGAAAAGGAGAACAAATTTGGATACCAACAGGTTGAACAGTTACCAACCAAACAACTACATAACTACAATACATGCTATATAATGCTCTATATTTTAACACACCCTCTTGATGACTAAATCGGAAACAATACCAAGTCTGTCCCGAAATTTTACAAATGTCTTAAAACCCATATGTTTAGGCATTACATCTACAGGTTGTGCCATAAGTTGTATTTCAAAATCAACAGTCCATGATTGTGTTGCGGTTGTCAAAGGGAGAAGAACCACAAAACAAAAATCTAGTCCCATGAACAAAGAATATGGCAAGTGGTCCATTGGTTCTTTGGTACGTGATTCATTGACCAGTGATGAATCACCAATGGCTGAGAGTGTCAGCCCCATCTCCAGAGTGCTGAAATCAGAACCTCGAAGAGGTTGATTGAAAAATCTATTTCAGGCTTGTGTAGCCTGCCGGAGTCTATATAGAGACTTAGTTATCCTGCAATCAAAGTCACCTCGATCATGTCCTTGCAACACCATCTAGTGCTCATCCAACTTTTTCAAAAATGTGACCATCTGTGCAGTAGGAGTTAGAACCAACTCGGCAATAGTAGGAGAAATAACCATCTCCGTCTCATCTGTCTCGGCAGTGGGAGAAATAACCATCTCCGCAGTAGTAGGAGTGAGAACCAACTCCTCATCTATTTGCTCATTTATCCCCCTCTGTTGGGAAAGATCTTTCACAACACAATGAGCAAACTGTTCATGCTCTATCGTCCTTTAAGCAAGTACCTCTGAGTGAGTGGTTGGGCATGCCATCTCACCATGCACCGTCAGTGCATCTGGAATAGTGGAGTCTCCATCCACAACAAACTGTTCTTCAGAATGAGGAAATTCATCCCCCCAAGGCATGTCCGCCTCCCGCGCATCTGGTATAGTGGATACTTCCTCCACAATAGGTGCATGTAGGTTGACTGTATCCATGTCAAAAAATATGTGAGGAATGGCTTCCTCCCAAGGCATTGCAGCCTCATGCACATCCTGAATGGTGGATCTTTCCTCCACACGTGCACTCATGTTGATCGTCGCAGGATCAACAAGTTGATACTGACCACCTTGTCCAATACCAAGGGCAATTATCCGTCTCTCTCTCACATCAGAGACAACCATAGTTACTAGGTTCGGCCGGATCTGTATGAAATCCGGTTCGAACCGTATTTTTTGAAGCAACCGAATAAATTCGGTTCGGTTCGGGCCTGTTTTTTCACGGAAATTTTTTTTTTCCTTTTTTGGCATATTTTTTTTTTTTGGTGAAAAAATCGCATGGAAAAAAATTTGCCATTTTTGGAAAGGGTCCGGGAAGATGTAGCAGCAAAAACTTGCATGTGCCATAACTTTCATTCTGTGGCTCCGTTTTAGGTGTCGTCTTCTCTAAAAGTATATATTTTCTCGAGCTCTACGCATTGATGGCAATATTTTTCTTATTTTCATAAAATCCATTTTTGTACCTTTTTGGACCAAGCAACTTCTTGCAAAAAGAATCATTATGATGATGATGATTATGGTAGATGGATGCTTTTTTGTATGATTTGTCTATATATAATGATATAAGTATACAATAATATAAATTTATAATAATATATGTATATATATTCCGAACCGGATTTTTCCGTATTTTTTCGGATTTTTTCGAGAACTCCGAATTTTTGGATTTTTTTGCCCTTCCGAATTTAATCGGATTTCCGAACCTGGTAACTATGGAGACAACACACTTCTTCCCACAAAAATCCACAAAAATATTGGGATTTTTCAGTTAATTGACAAATAGATAGAAAGTTCTTTTGTAAAGAAGGTACATATCTAACATTCCGTACCAACAGTTTATGAGCATTATTCAATACAATGCATCTATCTCCTATCCCTTCTACTGCAAGTGATTCTCCATCAGTTAGTACTACTGATTCAAAATAGATATTTGCAGTAAATGAAACATACCAGTCCCTACAACATGAAAAGTGTGCGGACGCACCAGAGTCAATGATCCAGCAACTGGTACCACTATCATGAGAGCATGATGTCGTAAGACAATAAAGAGCATGCCCGTCATCTGAATCACGTTCTTCTACAACTGCTGCCACATGTTCCTCATCACATCTTCTTGTTCTGTTGCGAAAGATCATACTTCCGCTTCTGGCAATCCTTCTTAAGGTGCCCAACCTTGTGACGATAATAGCATGTGACCTGATACTGAGTGGAAGACTCACCAGACTGACGTCTCCACTTTCCCTTTGACTAAGTGACAAGAGCACTCTCTGAATGGTCACAATTAGATTCTGCCTGAATTTGTCTCTGTTCCTTTTGCAACAGGTAGGAACTCACGTTGTCAAACATGAGTGTTTGATTTTTAGCCATTAAATGGAGTGCCTCCACAAATGACTCATACAAAGAAGGTAAGTTGTTCAGGACTAGAGTCACCATATCATCGTCGTCCACCTTTTTGTTGATGGAAGATAACTGGTCTCGGAGGTCTTTCATCCGAAGTAGGTGCTCAGACAACGATCCACCTTGTAACTTTATGGAAAAGAGCTTATTCTTCAAGTATAACACCCGACTCTTTTCTGACGTCTGATATTTATCCCTCAGACTGCCCCACAACATGCTTGACACAGTGGCATTCCGCACTTCCGATATCATATCATCCGACATCGACAGCTTGAGAAGCAATAACACTTCCTTATGACGTTTGTCATAATCCGCCAAGTTCGTCATTGGTCGACTTTCGCTATCCGTGATTATTTTATCACAATCACTAAACTCTGCAAGCATTAAAATCTTATGGCTCCAAACATTAAAATCTTATGGCTCCAAACATTAAAATCAGTGCCTGTTAATTTTTGTGTCTTTGGCAAAGTCAAGTGTGAAATATTTGCCATTTTATTATTCCAAAGTAACGGAGATAATAAAATAAAATTTTTCCCACACTTAATAAAACAATATTACTTTTTCCAGCAAATAATATTAAATTATGCAAATCACCCCTCCAACTATATTTGCTGATATTAAGAAATATTATTACTTATTCCTCCCAAATTGATTATTCAAAAGCAAGGTGAATACCTTTGTTGGAAAAAGTGAATATTAATATGCCCAAATAATATTATATCTTGCCCTCACGACTTGCTAATGCCTCCACAACTGTTCACATTTTAATTTGCGACTGGTTTCTCACACACGAATGTGCTTCTCGTTTCTATTTTTCCCTTCGAGGGTTCTGAAACTCCTCTTACGATTTTCAGAAAAACTTCACAATTTCTTTGTTCTGCGACCACGACTGGGTAGCACGAGCCCACGTTTTCCTCCTTTCTCCACACGACTTTAATGGCACTGCTGTATTGGTGATTTCGACCTGCCCCTTGCAACTGGACTTTGCCTTGCGCAACGACTCTGCGTTGTCTTTTTAATGGCATTGCTCCACGATTTTGTGCAAAACGACTGGTATTTGCTTTTGTCTTACCACAAATGGAGAACTGTCTTCCTTCTCGTGAATCTTCTGCAATAAGCGATGGAATAACTTCAGTTTGTGCCCTACTAGGGCTTCCCCAAACTTCCAGTTCGTGCCTCTTGAAAAGGCTTCCTCGAACTGCAAACCAGCCGCTCTGATACCAATGCTAGCATATGCAAAGAGAAGAAAGAATACAGAGAAGGCAAACTGCACTGCTCAAATGTCACTAACAGGGTGTATTTATTATGAGAGAGGTAGTTACATATTGGTTGAACAGTTACCAACGGAACAACTACATAATTACATTACATGCTATATAATGCTCTATATTTTAGCACTTTTATCTCCACTCACTCTTTTTGCTTTCTGTCCAAGCTTCTCAACATGCAGACTAGAAAATAAATATTCACTAGACATAAGATTAAGCCCCCCTTGCCTTTACACTGTCTCCTTTTCTTTCAATTTTTTTCACGCTTTCAAAGTAGATGTAGGTTTGATGAAGTGCAAAAAAATTGTTGAAAACCATTTCCACTCCCTCTCTTCTACCAAACACCAGATTAAACTAGAGAACTTTGAAGAAGTCTAAACAAAATATTATTTTACTATGTCAGTAGCAAAATGAAAAAGATCATTCTCAGAATTGGGTTGCCATGTAGGGTGGATAATCAGCCAACTCTCAATAGTTTTTCCTTATAACTGCATAGTTATAAAGCATATCACCCCACACATCATTAGTGAACTAAAGCATATCACCCCATACATCATTAGTCAACTTCAATGGGCTCAGACCAGGAGCCCCTCCTTTCTTAGCATTAGATTTGACTTTATCAAAGCCAAGTGAATGGGAGGGAGGAAGGGGGCGGCAGAGGGATGCCTAAAACTTCTGCAATAGTATCAACATACTTCTGGAGGTGAGCTAAATGCCCGTTATTTTCTTTTTACCTGTGACAGGCTATACCATAATTGATTTTGCTCAAGCTTCTTGTTGGTCTGGGAAGAGGTACCAATTACTGCTACCATGATGGTTGCTGAGAGGTTATGGGCGACATCTTTGCATATGGATTTTCAAGATCCCTCATCGTCTGATTGACAATCTCCCAAACAGTGACAATGTCTTCACTATCCACCTCCATGCCACTTGAATGCAGTTTTTCAGCCACACCCGAATGGAGACATGGCAGTTATGGGGGTGCAGATGGTTGCAAAATTCCCAGTGTTACGCAAGGATGTTTCCCTACCATTTCCCAACGACTCACAATTTCAGATTATGATATTAATAATTCGAATGTTCACTTAGCAAATGTGAAAAATATTACATTGCCAACATAAAATTACCATTAGCACTTACTTGTGAGGTTATTGGCAAAATGGACTGCCTTTGATGCTGCAATCAAAAAATAACTTCCCATTGCACGCTTTAAAATGTACATTTGAGCCATAGGATCCCCAAGGCCACTAGGAAGATCTACCCAATATCAGGGATGTGCATAAAAGTAATGGAGCCAAATTCTAAACAAACTGAATATACTGCAAATAATATGAACTCCAAAAGAAAATAGATCTCCTTCTTCGTTATCGAATCATGAATTACAATGTTTCCTAAATAGGAAAACAACTCCCAACTCGAGTTGCCAAGCAAACTCTAACTAACTTTGACTAAATCTATTATAAGTGGCGGAAATGACTATTTTTAGTAGTTTACTAGAACCTGCTATTCTTAGTAAGTTCACATGCTTATTCGTACGGGCACAAAAATTGCCACACATCTTCTACAGACCTAAATTAGAGGAATTGCCAACTTTCCAACTCATAATGCAACTAATAGACCAAAATTAACTAATGCCCTAAAATAGGAAAAAACCGGACTACAACTTAAATCCTAATTTTTGGCCTCAAGATGGCGGATTTCGGGCCCGAAAATGTGTTGAAACTTGCTCCAATCGGTAGGGCAGGTTGACTAGTGCGTTCGTCTCATCGAAACATGGGTTAAAAAAAAACGGACCCGGAGCACAAGTTATGACCTTTTCAAGTTCCTGCTAATTTGGGCGCATCATTCTCCCCTGCTTGAAAAAAAACACAACTCCTGCAAGTTGTCTTCTTCAAACTGCTTCCATTTATTTGCAGCCAACTTCTTAATCTCCCACTTTATGACCCAAGTATTGTCCTCTTGTTCCAGTCCTTTCCAATGTACCAAATATTTGTTGTATTTTCCATGTCGCATGTCCATTGTTTTCTTATCTAGAATCTGATCCACTTCTTTCTTCTTCACCGGAACCTGTTGCCTCCAATCTACTACTTTGTCAATAACATCCCCTTCCGCACCATCCCCATGAAAATAATACAAATTTGAAACATTAAACACCGGAGAAATATCAAAATTCCCTGGCAATTCTACCTCATAAGCTTTATCATTTATTTTTTTCACGATTTTGCAAGTACCAATCTTCTTTTACTTCAGCTTGTTATAGGTTCCTTTTGGAAACCTTTCCTTCCACAGGTATACCATAACCAACTCACCAACTGTAAATACCTTTCTCTGTCTGTGCACATCTGCTATTTCCTTATACTCATCATTACTAATCTGCAACTTCTTCCTACAATTGTTGTATATGTTCGGCACTTGCTTCTACATCATCACTGACTCTGCCATCAACTGGTAGTTGTACCAAATCTAACACCATGTTTGGATTACTCCCATACACAATCGAAAATGGAGACTTTCCTGTGGATCTATTTATGGAGCTGCTATATGCAAATTCAGCTTGTGGTAATGCTAAGTCCCATTGTTTTGGCTTTTCCCCAACTATGCACCTTCACAGGTTTCCCAAACTCCGATTTACCACCTCTGTTTACCCATCAGTCTGAGGATGATAGACACTGCTAAACTGTAGTTGAGTTCCTTTCTTCCATAAAGTCCTCCAGAAGTGACTTAAGAACCTTGTGTCCCTATCTGAAGTAATGGTTTTTGGAACACCATGCAAACGAACTCCTCTGAAAACAAATCTACTATGCCTATCGCATCACTTGTTTTCTTGCAGGCAATAAAATGAACCATCTTAGAAAACCTATCAACAACCACAAAAATTGAATCATTACCTCGTGTTTTTGGTAATCTCAAAACAAAATCCATACTCAGATCTGTCCACAACCCTTTAGGA
This sequence comes from Taxus chinensis, assembly GCA_019776745.2. Taxonomy (NCBI): domain Eukaryota; kingdom Viridiplantae; phylum Streptophyta; class Pinopsida; order Cupressales; family Taxaceae; genus Taxus; species Taxus chinensis. Next base: position 11,195,641 of record CM034147.1, read on the forward strand.
ACAGGCAACGGCTTATAAAATCCTGTATTCTGTGCATGGCCTTTTGAGACTTGGCAAATTCGACACCTCTCCACATATCTTACCACATCTCTTTTCAGCTTTGGCCAATAGTATTTCTCTGCTACCAAGGCTATCGTTTTATCTTTACCAAAATGCCTAGCCAATCCTCCGCTATGCAACTCTTTCACTATATTCTCTCTCATAGACCCAACTGGAATACATAGTTGGCATCCCTTGAATAGATAGCCATCATGTAAAATGTACTCATCCTGGACATCTCCTGCATTGTCTGAAAATGGACGAATTAACCTTTCAACAATATTCTTGAAATCAGAATCAGAAGAATACAAACCCTTTATTGCTTCAAAACCCACCACCTCATTTTCCATAGTGGTAAACAAATTCACACACCTACTCAATGCATCTGCAACTTGATTCTGTTTTCCTGATTTATGTTTTAGAGAAAAAGTATAACCTTGCAAAAATGATACCCACTTTGCATGCCTACTATTCAACTTCTTTTGTGTATTCACATACTCCAAGGCTATGTGGTCTGTAAATAACACAAACTCCTTAGGCACTAAGTAATGCCTCAATGCTTGTACAATTGCATAAAATTCGACATCATAAGTAGAGTAGTTCTTTCTTACCTTATTCAGTTTCTCACTAAAGAAAGCTACTGACTTTCCACCTTGACTTAGGTTAGCACCAATACCCACATGTGAGGCGTCACAATCAACCTCAAACACTATCAAAATATGGTAGTGCCAAAATGGGTGCCTGTGTCACCTTCTTCTTTAAGAACTGAAAACTATCCTCAACTGCCGTTGTCCACAAAAACTCCCTTCCTTTTGTGCAATCTGTTATAGGTGCTACAATACTATTGAAATTTTTAATAAACTTTCTGTAAAATGTTGCCAGACCATGAAAACTTCTTACCTCTGTTATACTCCGTGGAGTAGGCCATTCAATAATTGCCTTTATCTTCTCTGAGTTCATTTGTACCCCATTTGTTTAAATAATAAATCCCTAGAATACCAAACTCTCTTGCATAAACGTGCACTTCTTCATATTTACATAGAGTTTCTCTTTCCTTAACACTTAAAATATCACCCTCAGATGCTTCAGATGTTCTTTTTTAGTTTTACTAAAGATCAAGATATCATTAAAATAAACCACAACAAACTTACCATTATACTCCCACAGCATGGTGTTCATCGGTCTCATAAAAGTACTAGGTGCATTGGATAACCCGAATGGCATCACCAACCACTCATATAATCCATTTTCTGTCTTTAATGTTGTTTTCCACTCGTCTCCTTCTCTGATCTGAATGCGATGGTAACCACTTCGAAGATCAATCTTGGTGAAATACCTAGATCCAACAAGCACATCCATCATATCATCAAGGTGAGGGATTGGAAACCTATAGTTGATTGAAATTTTATTGATTGCTCTGCTATCCGTGCAAATTCTCCATGTTTCATCCTTCTTTGGTGTTAGTAAAGCTGGGGTTGCACACGGACTCATGCTCTCCCTTACGGCCCCCTTTCTCACGAGCTCTGCCACTTGCCTATTCAACTCTACATACAATGTTGGGCTCATCCTATAAGCTGCTTGATTTGGGAGTGAAGACCTTGGAATCAAATCAATATGTTGTTGAATGTCTCTTTTGGGCAGTAATCCGTTTGGTAGCTCATCAAGAATAACATCAGAAATTTCTTCTATTAATTATGTTGTTTCTACTGGTATTTGTGCACTTGTAGGTTCATCCTTATTTGCGACTAGTGCATAACAAAAACCAGTTGCCTTTGTCTCCTTCACAAATTCCTTCGCAGAAAACATATTTTCAGCCTTCCCCTCTTCCTTAAGAGGTAGCAAAACTATTTTTGTGCCATCCTTCTAGAAAGTATAAGTATTCTTTCCCCTGTCATGAATAACTTTTCTATCAAATTGACATGGTCTTCCTAGCAGCATATGACATGCATCCATAGGAATAACATCACACCAGATCTCATCCTTGTAATTGTTCCTAATAGAAAAACTTATTAAACATCTCTTATCAACAGTAACTTCATTACCCTTCTTAAACCATGCAATACGGTAAGGGTTAGGATTCTTCTCACAATGTAGACCCAATTTCTCGACCATCTCATTTGAAACCATGTTCTCACAACTACCACCATCAATAATAACATTACATACCTTTCCTCCTGAAGTGCATCTTGTTTTGAAAATATTTGTACGCAGCCATGCATCCCCCTTGATATCCTTTCTTGGAGCAATCATCGTCCTCTTGATCATCAGATTTTCTCCAACATCTGGTGGAATTTCTAGGTCCCGTTCGTCTTCTACTTTTTCAGCTTCAACAAGATTTACTCTTGGAGCATCTGCTTGCCTCTTGTCATGTGTATAAGAATGCGGGCATTCAAAAGCCCGATGCCCCTCTTCACCACATCTGTAACAAACAAATGGTCTTCGTGGAGCCTCCCATCCTCTATCACTAGCATGTCCTCTACCCCTAGAAAATCCTCTACCTCTCTGATGATTCTTGGAATCTTGTCTCGTATCTTCTTGCTTTTCCACTCCACAAGGTGATTCTCCCCTACCTTGGCTGAAACCAACTCGCCCCCGAAAGGAAGATGAGGCCCCCCATTCATTCCAGGTGATCTCCTAAAACTTTGATGACTTTATTTTTCCTCGGCCTTTAAGGCTAATTGATAGGCATCCTTCATTCTCTTAATCCTGTGCATACTTATCTCATCTTGAATAGAAAATTTTAATCCATTTACAGACCTTGCAGCCATTTGTTCCTTAGTTTCTTCATGCTCTACACGAATGAACAACTTGTAGAACTCATCTGTGTATTCTTGCACTGTTTGTAAGCTCTGTCTGAGATTCTGAAACCTCCTGTAAAGGGTTTGTGCATAATCCACAGGGAGAAACTTATCTTTCAACTTTTTCTCCATCTTACTCCACGTCCTAATTCTTTCTTTCCCCTTTCTTGACCGCTCTTTCTGTAGGTGCGGTGTCCCCAGATTTCACCCTGAAATTTGAGACTACCCCATGTTAAAAAATTTCGTTCTTTTAAAATAATGGGTCGTTTTCTGTGTTATTTGTCAGAAGTGTCTGTATTATGTCAAGATATTCCCAAAGAGTCATATTAGCCAATTTCGCCAAATACCCAGATGCCCGAAATCGTTATATTCTATCACTGGGGTTTACCTGCGAGAAATTTGTATTTAATTATTCTGAGCCCCGTTTGAGGCAAGTTGTGCTCCGGTTTAACCCTGTTGTGGTCTTCTATGTCAATATTCTCATATACCAGTAGGGTTTTAACTAAGAATGAATCCTGGGCTTTATCTGTGACTTCTGGCAACGTTTTGCGTTTTTGGTGTTTTCCTGTTTTGTTTTCTGTGAAATTTCTCTAGGTCAATTTCTTTGTCGGTTTGGTCTGATTCCTTGTCTAGAGTATCTGAAGATCACCCATGCACGTTGTGCCAGAAGGAATTCATCACTGGAGGTCTAATTCTCCCTAAAAAGACGAAGTCGTGCACAAAAAAGCTTCTTCTAGGTAGGCCGCATTTTTGGAAAAAGAGGGTTTGAAGTGGATCATGGGATTTTGGGAAGCAGCAGGCAGGTGGGAATTTTGTAGCTGCCTAGTAGGGTACTTTTTTCCATTGAAGCAACGCCACTTAAGTCACAATGGGAAAATTAGAGTTAACAAGCAGGTGGGAATTTCTTACCTACCTTGTAGCGTAAAAATTCCCATTGTGAAATAAAAGAAAAATCACTTAAGGCATTAATGGGATTTTATTACCTGCCTTGTAGGGTAAATAATCCCATTATGAAAGTTAAACAGCTTAAATGGATCATGGGATTTTTGGAGCTGCAGTGCAGGGTGAATAATCCCATTGTTAATTGGCTTTTAAAAATAGAATTCACCCTTGCCAAAAAGTGCGACCCACCTTGGGTGAATAATAATGCATTTAATAATATTTAATAATATTTATTCACCTAATTTTGGTGCCCGAGCATGAAGAAAAGTCAACAAGGGAAAAGTGGATAAAGGAAATTAGAATTAAAAATTCTAAAATTAAATAAATACTATTTATTTAATGCAGCCCCTTCATGACAAAAAAGTGCGCCCCATTTGGGAGAAAAATAATACTTTTTAAAGTATTAATTGATATAATTAATTCTTATTTTTAGTGGATGAGGTCAAAGCATACTGTGTAGCTTAAGTCAATTGGAAGTAGAGGGCGAAAATTAAATAAATTTAATTTATTTAATGACAGCCATAAGCACGCACAAAATAGGCGCCCCATTTGAAGAGAAAAGCTTATTAATTAATTAATTAATTGCCAGGAATAGGAGGGGCAATAATTAATTATAGAATGATGAGAATTATATAAGCATGGGCTGCCATAAGGATGAATTAATTAATTCAATAGCAAGGAAGTGCAGCCTGGATAGTTTTGGCACACAAGGAAGGAGGATTTTTGCATTGAAGTTTATTTTCCACTGCTGCGAAGCTTCAAAGTTTGGCGCCTAGGATTGAAGGAGCTTGAATTGTGTCTAATTAATTGTCTGCATAGTGGTACAGGTGCCTAGGTGAAGTTAGTAAAATTCATGCTTGCTTTGCATGCAAATAAAACATTAAATTTTGGGGGAGTAGGCTTGATATATGCAGATTTTTATAATTAAAATCCAGTGTTCATGTTCCGGTTGCCATCTTTGTCTGAATTAATTGCAGGAATTCATTACAAGTGCTTTTATAAGAAAAATGGAGCTTAAATCAATGTCCAATACATTGAACATATCCTCTGAATCTGAAGAAATATCCAGATCTGCACCGGTTGTGAAGAACTCCGGCCAAATAAAGAGAAAAAGAATTGCTCAGACAAAGACAAATTCAGCCATGGCAAAGCGGGATGAAAAAGAAAGTACAGCAGAGTCATGCATCACTTCTAAGTTTGCTGACACCAGAGACATAGATCCAGATCTAGATCTCATAATTGCAAAAGCTTCCAGCACAAATTCATCCTCTTATTTCTGACGCAGCCTGTGTAGAAGTCAGTACGTAGAAAATTCCTTCCAGGATCTTGTGCATGTGCTCCCAATCTTCCAGTTGAAGCCTTCATTGAAGTTGCATTCATCCGAAGTGCTTTCCAGAATTTTTAATTGCTCATATGCAATTAAAAATAAAAAAGATGAATTATTTACGGCAAACATTGCACTGATGCATGTACTGGAGTAGAACTGCAAAAGTTTCAAGGATAAGAGGGAAGACAAGGCAAAGGCAACACCCATAAGCGGAATTCCAGATCCAGCTGCTGCCAGATTCAGTTTGGTGAGAATCAAAGAAATTCCAGATCCATCCGCTTCTGGATCCAGCTGCTTCCAGATTCAGTTTGATGAGAATCAAAGGCAAAAGAATCAATTGCATGCAGAATATGAAAAAGGACAAGACTACAACTTTCCTCTTTCTTCTTCTTTCTCTTATTCCCTCTGACAAAGTAATTGAGCGATCAATTAAATTATAAAACTTAAATGATTGGTTTAAAAGCCATTACTTGAAGAAGTCAATTACTTGGAGATAGGTGGCAAACATGCAAAATAGAAGGTTCTATCTTCAGTTGCAAATCATGCATGTCATGCAAAGAGGAATTCCAGGAGGGAGATTGTCAGTTGTTTCCTTTACAATTTCCACATGTGTCAGTTCACTAAGGGCTTCCTATTTGTAATTTCCCCTCTACATGCTATAAGTAAAGGAAGAACCTACGAGTTAAAAGACATCAGAATTTGTAAGTAGCATTCTTGTGTTCCAGACTTTGTGCTGAAACCCCTGATAGCTATTTGAAGCAAAGGAATAAAAAGTAGCAAATTTCCGGAGAACTTTGTGTCGATAATGCATTTTGTTTCTAACTTTTTGTCTTAGATCTACTTATAAACTGTGTTATTATAGATCTAGATCTGAAAGTTGCCTTTGCTTATAATTCTATGCGTTAATATCTATTGGTTCTATCTATGTGCATGCAATCAACTCTGTAATCTATTGATTGGGTTGCACATCTTCCCTCTTTCTTTCCTGTGTTTATATTATTTCCTTCTTCATCAGTTTTTTCCTTTATTTAAACAGCTGCTTACTTGCTGCAAAACTATACAGCTATGGTTCATGAGATGCATGGTTAAAGTAATACCCCCATATAAATACTAGCATATTTAATCGACAAATCTTACACGGGAGCCTCACTGATAAATGAGGGAGATTTATTTCATGACTGGTTTTTAGCTATGCAGAAAATCTAGCCAACAAGGTGATCCCGCCATAACATAGCATGACCTTTCAATTTCGTGCATGCAAATTTTACCTTCTTTTCTTCTTTCATGGCCTTCCACTCAAAAAAATTCCCCATGCTAGTCAACCAGTATATCAACTCCTCTGGTTTTAGACTACCTCCATACTCTGAAACGTCAACTCTTATCCCATCATTCTTTCCTTCTAATTCTCGAAACATCCTCTCTTCAAAAGCTAAGGGTGACACTTGCGTTTCCTCCTCTTCACAAACCTCTTCTTCATCTGTGTCATCTCCACCGTGATTTCCTCTCTGGGTTATCATTGCAGCAAGCACATCAACTTATCTCTGCAGATCTTGCATATTTCTATTCATCTGGGCAATATTGCCTCCTTTTCCTCCCTTTTTTTAAAGACTGGGACCAGCTCTGATACCAAATAATGTAGCCAAATTCTAAACAAACTGAATATACTACAAATAATATGAACTCCAAAAGAAAATAGATCTCCTTCGTTATCGAATCATAAATTACAATGTTTCCTAAATAGGAAAACAACTCCCAACTCGAGTTGCCAAGCAAACTCTAACTAACTTTGACTAAATTTACTCTAGGTGGCGGAAATTATTATTTTTAGCAGTTTACTAGAACCTACTATTCTTAGTAAGTTCGCATGCTTATTCCTACGGACACAGAAATTGCCACCCATCTTCTACATGCCTAAATTAGAGGAATTGCCAACTTTCCAACTCATAATGCAACTAATAGACTAAAATTAACTAATGCCCTAAAATAGGAAAAAACTAAACTACAACTTAAATCCTAATTTTTGGCCTCAAGGTGGCGGATTTCGGGCCCAAAAATGTTCCGAAACTTGCTCCAACCGGTAAGGTTGGTTGACCGGTGAGTTCGTCTCATCGAAACATGTGGTTTCAAAAAAAAAAACAGACTCAAACGGACCCCCCGAGCACAAGTTATGACCTTTTCAAGTTCCTGCTAATTTGGGCACATCAAAAAGGATAACTATTGATTTAAAGCAAGAAATGCACATGTATGCAAGCACCAATACTTATGTGTTTCTGAAATATCCTTCGATTGGATGTGCTTTAAGTCATTGCAATATTCTTTGGTCATCTGTGAATGTGCTGATTGCTTCTGTAAGTTGCATTTGACTAGAAAAGCTCATGATTACCAGAGACAAATAGGGTAGGAACTGTTAATGGAAGTCTAATACAGAGTCGTCTTATACCCTGCCATTTGGTATTCCTTTGAAGAACTTTGGCTTTGATCTCTATGCAAGAAATTCCACTCCCCACTATCTCACCCAAATTAATTAGTTCCTTATTTTGCCATGCATGTGGATCCGGTCCTCCAAGGCCTGTTGGAGCTCTGTTATAATCATTGGTTTAAAATGTTAAATGTGTTCATAACAGTGATATTGCAGGTCTGTGCCCCGCTAAGGCAAATAATGGGGCTTATAGTTTAATTGGTTGAAATATATCACTCATAACGATGACTTTTTTTTTTTACTTAAACTATGTATAGAAGTTTATCAGAATAGCTCAAGATTCACATAGAGATAATACAGTTTATACAAACATGTAAATCTGTACATTAAAGTTTCCTTAAACAGGTGGAAATAAATCTTACGTGTTGAAATTCATTGAACCTGATGTTGAATTTGGCTGAAAGAAGTCCCTATGTCAATCCTAGACATTCCGAAACTTCAAAAATTAATTGAAAGACACTGTGGGCAATCAGGCAGAACTTATTCAAAAATAAAATGTGTGGGCTTTCAATCATTGGATATGTGCCAACAAAGTTAAATTTTGGATCCCTTTGCGGCGCGATTTGTACCTCACTTCTTAAAGGGGGGCTGTGGGGGGGCTGCCCCCCACACCCCCTCACTCTTGTCGCAAGGGAGTCGCGCCCTTGGTGGGGGTTCGGGGATGGAGCCACCAAAGCAAAAATTAAGGAATCAATCCCTTATTTCTAAAAAGACGAATTCAACCGAATTCTATTTTTAGAAAGGAAAATCCTAATGTCGTTTTTCCACTCTATTTCTAGGAAGAATCCTAACTGTACTTCGCCAAATAGGTGTATATATTTTTGTGGAGATCTAAAGTTTCTCATAACGAGTTCACATGTAATCTGTTCATTTTGAGTTAATAAAGCTTGATATCTTGCACCATGGATGTTTCCCTAAGCACTCAGCTGGGGTTTTACCACGTAAATCTGGTGTTCGTCTCTTGCATGTTTGGTATTTTATATATTTCATTTTGCTCTATCTCTGTAAACTGGTATTTTGTTATTCTACTTTCTGCGTATTCATTGCTGCATAATCTGTGGTTTACTAACAGATGCCAACCTCTCTGTTTCATGCAATCTTGTATGTGTTTCATACTTTCATCCATCAGTTGACTTACACTGTTTGGATTGTAGACTGTTCAACACTGCTCTTAGACTTGGAAATATTCAAGCATATTACGGTCTTCCAGTAAATCCTCAAGCTTATGCAAGGGATTCTCTCAAATTTGGCCTTGTTGAAGTTGTATATGAGTGGGCCAAGGTTTGTATTTTACAGTGCCTTTCAAATTTCCACAAAATGCTACTTTTCTTTCATCTGTTAAGATTTAAGGTGATTTGCTTTTTCCGATACAGGGTACCCCTTTTGCGGATATTTGTGTTCTTACTGATGTTCCTGAAGGCGCGATAGTACGCACCATAGTTCGCCTTGATGAGACCTGCAGGGAGTTCAAAAATGCTTCACGTATAATGGGCAATTCAGCCCTTTATGAAAAGATGGAGCTGGCATCTGATGCTATCAAGCGCGATATTGTTTTTGCAGCCAGTTTATATGTTACCGGAGTTCCATCTTAGAATAGTTTCCTTAGTTAATTTAATCTTCCATCATGTATTGGTTGTTGTGCATAACAGTGTACTCGTGCGTAAATTAAAAAATTCTTGGTGCTCTTTTGTTGGGAATCACAGACATTATAACAATCAACCAGGCAGATATGTGAGGAGTTGCATGGGGCAGTTCTTACATAAGGCTACAGAAACATAGCTTTCTCAAATGTGCCAAACTTTCTGCTACAGATTCAACAATAGAATGCTCGACTTATTACTATCGTAGATGGGGCTTCGTCAAAGTTTATTGCACATTGGGAATTTGTTTCCCTTTCTCTACTCTACAAATAAAAATAAAATATTTTTATGCCTTTAACCAAAAGCGAAAAGCAAAATCGAGCAAGTGGTAGCAGCATATTCTATAAATTGAAATGACATTCGAAAATGTTAAAAGTTTTATTGATGGAACAAATTTGTGAATTAACAAAGAGGTTAATGAGCCCTTTCATGTTTTGTACTGAGCTTTTTCAAGTTATTTGTAATGATTCTCAATACTTTAAATATAAAAATGACTAGAATAGTAGAAAACACACAATATAGTCCAAAATATTTTCCCGTGCAAGAGTCAAACCAAATACAATATTATACTATAATAATGAAAAGATTAAAATCCCATATGTATTTATGATAACCCAATACCATTATGGTAACCTGATAACATTAGGGTAGGGTAAATCCCGTGCAAGTTATTTATTTAATCTAATGAAATTAATGAATGGTTGTGTGCCACATGTTGACTAATAAACTCGTATACATTATACTAGCAATTTCACGTGAGGTGCAAGATAGTATGACAAGTGAGATGTAAATGTGGTGTTTCAATGAAAATGCATTGTCATGTAGTAGGTAATGAAATTTTCTTGGATAGCATCCTTAACTATTTGTTCTTGCGATGAGATTGGATGAAGTCTAATAAGAATGGAAGGATGCAACAAAGCTAAAAATGCTAAAGAGAAGACAAGCTTGAAACATGTTTTGGATATGGGGAGGAAGGGTTTATAAACACAAGCACCTCTCTTTGTTCGTTCTTGCAGAAGTATGCAAAGCTTTGGTCAAGCACTTCTATAAGACACTTTTCTTTATTAATCGTAATGGAATTAGCACACCTTCCCCTCATCAAAATGTTGTTTTGAATTTTCCAAATTTTCAATAAGTAAATTTTTATTCACATAATTATAATTTTGGAGGATGAGTAAGAGCCTAAGTTTACCATGTTTACGATTCTATCTTGTCAAAATGCATACGCAAATGTTGAGTATATTCTCTATCTATGTTGAAGTTTGACCCTTCCTTCGAAGTCACACCAATCATACTATCTTTTGAGATATAATTCATTGTTTGTGATGAATATCACACCAACATTTGCAAAATTTAATCTTTGGCATTGCTCAAAGATTTAAAAAGCATGCATACTAATATTCATTGCCCCAAGAATTTACATAAATATTGTTTTAGACAAGTATTAAATAGATATACAAACATTTACATTATCAGGTGTTTTAATATTACAAGCATTGAATCAATACAAAAAAAAGCATGGTGTATTATGAACAAATTTCAACACATTTGTAAGGATCGTAACAAATATATACTCCTAATACCCACAAAAATGCAAAACAATGGATACCATTGAGTGGCCCCTTATGAGAGGTACAACATGAAGTGGAGATGCCATCTTAAAAGACAATCGAAGGACCTCATACAAATCCATAGATGTTGCGGATTGAAAAACCAATGCAAATAATGTATGAGCTTTGTCACCCAAAGGAGAATGGTGGAGAGTTCAACAAGAGGATGTAGTTGCAACAAGACCCATAACTTGACTATTAGGGGAAAGGGTCCAATTGTTGAGACCCCTAACTTTATGGGTCTGGAACGTCAACAAAATAACATTTTTTTGGCAAAAATAACTTGTTAGCATAGTACAACTAGTCAACTACCATACAACAAGACTCAAGTACTCAATATGATGATCAACTACTACCTACTAACTCCTATATATATTATTCCTATGTTATGGCCATCACCAAGGCCGACCCACTAATGATATTATAACATATATGAAAGAGATACAACATGATAAGAAGTTATGATAGCCACAAGTCGGCCATACACATCTAATGTAAGATATAGGATTAAGGGCGTAGCATGCCCTTCCCCTTCGGAGCAACATTGTCCCCAATGTTGAGAAGCTCTGGATGTTGTTGCAGGAATGTTGCATCCTCCCATGTGGCATCTTCATTGTCTAGATTCTTCCACTTGATCAGATACTCGGTAATGACCCTTGTCCTCAATCGTTTAGTGTGTGTTTGAAGGATGCATTCCGGTTCCAAGATGATTCTTCCCTCCTCATCGAGCTCAGGTAACACTGTCTGGGTTGATACCTTCTATCCAATTACCTTCTTCAAGCAAGAAACATGGAAGACTGGATGTATTCTAGTTGCCTGAGGGAGTTCCAATTTGTATGCTACATTACCAATCTTTTGCAACACTTGATAAGGGCCATAATACTTAGGTGAAATCTTGTTATCCTTCTTCTGTTGTTTCAAAGACATTTTCTTATATGGTTGTAAATGCACAAAAACCCAATCACTGACTTCAAAATGTCTTTCACTGTGATGTTGATCAGCTTTGTTGCTTCATGTGGTTTTGTGCCATGGCCAAGTTCTCCTTGAGACTAGAAAGTACCTCTTGCTGGTGTTGAATGTGCTCTTCAATTGCTCTAACCCTTGGCTGGCCTCTCAAGGATGAGGTGATGGATGGTGGATGGTACCCATATAATGCCAAAAAAGGAGACATTTTAGATGAAGTATGGAAGGAAGTGTTATACCACCATTCTGCAAGTGGCAGCCATTGGACCCATCTCACTTGCTTATCTGAGGTAAAGCAATGAAGATATCCTTCCAAGCACTTGTTTACCACCTCAATTTGCCCATCAGACTGGGGATGATAAGAAGAGCTACGAGCTAGTTGAGTACCCAAACATGAAAACAAATCAGTCCAAAAATTACTAGTAAATATAGGGTCTCGATCACTTACTATAATCTTTGGTGTCCCATGTAGCTTCTGAACTGTATCCATGAAGGTTGTTGTTATTGTACTTGCGACAAATGGGTGTGACAAGGCACAAAAATGGGCATATTTGGTGAGTCTATCCACCACAACCATGATTACATTTTTCCCTTTTGATTTAGGCAATCCTGTGATGAAGTCCATGGAAACCTCTTCCCACCTCTGGCTAGGAATAGATAGAGGTTGTAAAAGACCTGGGGACTTAATTGTTTCACCCTTATTTTGTTGACAAACCATGCATTCTGCCACAAATTTTTGGACATCCCCTTTTAGCCCTTCCCAGAAGAAATCTTGCTTGATTCGATGATAAGTCTTCAAGAAACCAAAAATGCCCCCTACTAGAGAAGCATGGAGCTCAGATAGAACCCTATTTTTTAGGGTTGAGTTCTTACATAGGTATAATCTATCCTTGTACCATAAAGCATCCCCTTTCCATACAATTTTTTCTGACATGCTTGGATTGTGTTGGAGATTCTGAATGAGATTTTGTGTACTTGGGTCATCTTGCCATTCGGACCTTGCCTCCTCTACCCAATCTTCTTGTAATATAGATATGGCACACAACAATGCCTCAGTTGACTCATCCTTCCGAGATAGAGCATCAACAACTACATTCTCCTTCCCTTTCTTATAGATTATCTCAAAATCATACCCCAACATTTTTTAGACCCATTTTTGTTGTTCTTCAGATGATAAACGTTGCTCTAAGAAGTATTTCAAACTATCATGATCTGTCTTTACTTTGAAGTGTCTTCCCATTAGATATGGTCTCCATTGCTTTACTGCATGAAGTATGGCCAACATTTCCTTCTCATAAATTGGTTTTGACATATTCTTACCTTTGAATTGATGGCTCTCAAAGGCAATGGGATGACCCTCTTGCATGAGTATTGCCCCCATACCATACCCTGAAGCATCACATTCAACAATGAATGTTTTGGAAAAATCTGGAGTAGCTAGAACTGGAGTGGTGCACATGGCCTCCTTCAACTTCTCAAATGCTTTGGTAGCTTCCTCATTCCAATGGAAAGAGTCCTTCAATAAAGTTTTAGTGGTGTTGCTATGCTACCATAATTCCTTACAAATCTATGATAATAACCTGTAAGCCCCAAAAATCCTTGAAGATTCTTTAGGGTTTTTGGAACCTTCCACTCAAGCATGGCCTTTATCTTGTTAGGATCCACTTTAACACCTTCATAAGAGATGATGTGACCCAAATATTCAACCTCCTTGACTCCAAAAGAACACTTAGAGGGATTTGCATAAAGTTGATGTTGTTCAAGAGTTTCCAACACCTTATTTACATGATGCAAGTGTTCCTCCCATGTTTTGTTGTATATTAGTATATCATCAAAGAACACTAAAACAAACTTCCACAGGAATGGCTTAAAGATAGAATTCATCAAACTTTGAAATGTAGAGGGTGCATTTGTGAGTCCAAAAGGCATTACTAAGAATTCATAATGGCCTTCATGTGTCTGGAAGGTTGTTTTATGAACATCCTCATCCTTGATTACAATATAATGATATCAAAATTGAAGATCAAGTTTTGTAAAGTAAACAACACCATGCAACTCATCTAGCAAATCATCAATTACAGGAATAGGAAACTTATCTTTGACTGTGTACTTATTGAGTTCCCTATAATCAGGACACATGCGCCAATTGTCATCTTTTTTACGCACCAACACTACTGGAGAAGAATAAGCACTCTGACTATGACGGATAATTCTTGCTTCTAACATCTCTTGTACTATCTTCTCAATCTCACTCTTTTGCACATATGGGTACCTATAAGGTCTGATGTTGGGTGGTTGGCTCCCTGGTACTAGCTGGATGGCATGGTCATGGTCTCTTTTTGGAGGTAAACCCTTTGGCATATCTCCAAACACAACTGAGTGCTCATCTATAACTGCTTGCATATCTGATGGTATAATTGCATTTGACTGATGTGCTTCCAATGAAAATAGTTGTGCCACGAACCCCTCTGCACCTTTTTAAAGCATTTTTTGCATCTGGTGAGAGCTCACCAATTGTGGGGACTTTTCTCTTAATCCTCTTAGTTCAAAAGTCCTCCCTTTTGACTGAAAACACATGAACAACTCTTGGAAGTTCATCTCAATGGTTCCCAAGGTGGTAAGCCATTGAACTCCTAACACAATGTTGCTCCTCCCATGGAAATGGCATACATAGGGCTATTTAGCAAGTAATCTCCCATGGTGAGTTTAATGTTATGGCATTTTCTTGAACAACTAATAGTACCCCCATCAGCGATCATTACTTGACATCGGGGAGTTGGATAAACAAAATAGTTCAAGCGCACTGCCAACTTATGATTGATGAAGTTGTGAGTACTTCCTGAGTCAATTAACATTGTTACCCTCTATTTTTTAAGAATCCAACCACTTTGAGGGTTTGGGGGGTGCTAATACCTAAAATTTCATGACATGAGATCATTGGTTGGGGATCTCCTAACTCCTCTGGCTCGACAATGACCTCTACCTCTTCATCTTCTTCCTTCTCTTCTTCCTCATTAGGTTCTTCAATGTAGAACAACTTCTTTTCAACACATTTATGGTCTGGTCCATATTTGTTGTCACAGTTAAAACATAACCCTTTTTCTCTCTTTTCTTCAATTTGTTGAGGTGTTAGTCTAATTGGCCGAGGGAATGATGGTGTTGGGTGCTACGGTCTCTGATGTTAGTGAAAGTTTGCCTCCTGTTGGAAAGAAATTTTTCCTCTGCCCTACGTGCCATGATAATAGAATCAGAAACCTTAAGTGGATTAAACATACACACCTCATGCTCAATGTGGTCCTTAAGACCCCCAAGAAATAGGTCATTCAGATTCCCTTCTGTAATATTCTCCACACGCAAGGATAGGTTTTGGAACTGATGAACATAATCCTTGACTGATCTTGTTTTCCGTAACTTTGCTAATTGGCTGAAGTAATTCTCTGACACACTAGAACTATAGTGCAATTGCATCTCTTCGGTAAAAACTGTCCAAGTGACACTGAGACCATTCTTCTAGCTTTGAGCACATAACCATCGATACCATACAAATTGGTCAGGTTCGAGATAAAAGGATGTCATGGTCACCTTTTATCCCTAGATGGGATCTGATGTAGATCAAAGAAATTATCCATTTGGTTAATCCAATTGAGTGGATCCTTTCCATCAAACTTATGCATTTCCACTTTCGGCATCATGTTATGGGCCTACAGAGTATTTGGATTTGGATTGGGCTAGCTAGAAGATCCACCCTGGCTAGTTTGTCCATTACTTTGACCTGAAGATCCACCTTGGTTGATTTGAGTATGATTGAGTTGTGGATGATTTGGAAGATGATGATGAACCTTTAGATTTGTACTAAGTTTCTGCATGATATCATCCAATCATTGATTGATCTTTTCTACATCTCCTTTATTGGCCATCTCAGATTGTAGGATTCACATATCATACTCAAGTTGGCTTACCCTATGATCCACCAAGGTAAACCCTAGCACTAAGGATATTGTAGTTACCCCTTCTAACTCCAACTCCTCAACTATTACCTCATCCTTGTCTGGAGTTTTACCCGGAGTGACATGATTCTTTTTGCTTCTTGTGGAAGGCCCCGCCATGATGCCCCAAAATAGTAGGATTTAGGGATCAAGGTCGAAATTTAGGGTTTGGGGTTTTGAGAGGAATTAGGCCAAATATGAAAAAACTCAAAGAATAAACTCAAACTAATTTTTTATCCTCTTTCTAAAAATGTAAAGAACTTGGAAAAATTCCACAATTTGCAGCCTATAGAGCAAATTTATGAAAAACCCTAAAATTGATATAACTTTTGCAAAACAAGTCAAAAAATCTTGAAATTTGGAGAGGATCTTACTTGACTGATTTCACAACACCACAAAAAAATTGTAGAAAAAATCGCTACCAATTTGGAGATATAGCCGAATCTTCACAATTAGGGTTTTGACGCAGTTCTAGCCAAGATCAAGCTCTGATACCACTTGTAATGAAATTACTTAGATAGATTTGAATATCAGCAGCAATATAACACCAAAGAACACCAAAATATAGAGAAATGATCACAATATGCAAGTAGAATAACTTAGCCACTTTGAGGGGGCAACCTCCAAACCATACAATAAGACTCAAGTACTCAATATGATGATCAACTACTACATACTAACTCCTATATATATTATTCCTATGTTATGGCCATCACCAAGGCCAACCCACTAATGATATTATAACATATATGAAAGAGATACAACATCCTTCAAGTGTAAAATTTGAATATTTAGGCCATTTTAGGCTTGTTGTAATGTTTCAAAGTAATCTTGGAGCTTACAACCCATGAAAAGGATGGAGAGAAGTATGATATGAGTTTCTTAGGTTCTCTTTAGGGTCTAGGAGTCATAATAAGAGTTAGAAAGTAAAAGGTTTGAGCTTATAACTAAGAAGTTTGATTTTAAGCCTAAAACTATTCATGTGGCCAAGAGGTCTAAATGTCTCATTTACTTAGAAGTTGAGGAAAGGATTATAAATTGTAAGAATGTAACTGTATTTCTAATTCCATCCGGATGAGAATCAAAGTTTGTAATTTTTCAAGAAGAATATTGAAGGAAGAATTCAGGGTATGACTGTTTTTGACATGATTCTTGATTGTGTTGAACATACATGTAATGGTTGTTGCTATCAGAGTTGGGTAAGAAGGTAACCTAGAGCATAGGCAAGTTATTTGAGTGCATTTACATTGATTTTGTAAGACATATCTGTATATATATGCATTTATGTATGCCTCCCTATTTTGCATGACTTGTACAATCCTTGGATGGTATGACAAATAAGTATGCATGTGCTTCAAGTTTGAATCATAGTGGAGACAGAGGATTTTATCAATGTTAACATAACTACTGACTTATATTATAAGTACCTCTAGTGAGGGTTTGATATGTGAAACCCTATAGAAGCTTTTTGTCTGATCTGTTACCCCAAATTTGCACCCCCCTACAAATTCAGATAACCCATTAAAAAACTGGATTCGGGCATGTGACGTGTAGACGACCATCAATTTAACATCAGAAACCAACAACATGATGGTCATAGAGCGAAGGTTCGTGGAAGAGATGCAGAGAAAAGTTGCCGGTAGCATTTATTATACTAGCGGTCGGTACCATGAAAAGATGCTACTGGCTGGTAGTAGTATGGATGCTACCAACCAATAGCATTTCAGAAGCTATCGGCTGGTAGCGAGACAACGACAGATTTATGTCAGGTCGCAGAGGTAAGGCAGCCACTGGTAGCATTTTTAGTGCTACCGGCTGATAGAGCAAAGGTGACAACAAGGAGTTGTCGATCGACATAAGAGGCATCGATAGCATTTATACGAATGTGACCGGCCGACAACGAATTTTACGTTACCGACGGTAGTGGAAAATGAGTTGTTCGAGTCATGAAATATAGGATACCAGTAGCAGGAAAACATGTTACCGGTCAGCTGCATTTATGCAACCGTTTGATAGCACAAGAAAGATTTAAGGGAATGCAACCAACCGACAGGAGAAAAAAATTATCCCGACTGACATCAATGGATTTTATGCAACCGGTCAATTGGGAAATGAAATGTTATCGTCTAGGAGCAAAAATGTATGCGACTAGCCTAACCCAAGAAATCTCAGCTGCGAGTTGAACATTAATGGCAGTAGTTCAGGTAGCTCAACTACCTGTCTGGAAATTAATGCATGGTAGGTGAGGAAAATTTGTTATATAATGTAATCAACCCCTTCATTTTTTGAGGCGGGGTTCTGAATTGTAAAGGAACTTTGTCAAAATTGTTCCAGAACTTGTGAATTCTAGGCCTTGAATTTGTGCATTTTGCAAATAATTCTTTCCTTGTGTCTACTTTGTAATGGACTGTTGATCAGGGGATAATTTTTGAAAACATTCCCTAAACATCCCTAAATGGTGTCAGTGTAGTAGATCATCTCGAGAGCTTTCCAACGACTGTGAGAACACGACAAACGGACATCGAGAGCTCTAGATATGTTTGGTCAAAGTTCAAACATCGGGAAAGTCAAACTATGGTCAACGGGTAAATATTGAACGAATCGCACTGTGACACGTGGCTTGGCACCACTCGTCGAATTCGATCGAATTTCCTATCGGGAGATGACAAGTGGAATATATATTATTGACCAAGTTAATTATTTCCATACCACATTACATGGGTCGAAATTATATTTACTTGGTAAGTCCACTTTCCATATTCCACGCATTTAATCCAAAGCCACATTACATATTCCACGCATTATATTTGGTTAACCTCCATAAGCATTATTATAGGTGCCTAAAAATACTATGGCTATGTCTATCCATGTGCCATCCTTATCCTTTCCACCAAAAAACGGCTCAAAAACCAATTAAAAACTCAACAACTTTAGCATTATTTGCTTTCCTTTGACCGCTTTAACAAAATTCGTGGCAAGACAATAGGAGGTGGGATTTGATCCCCTGACCTCATGGATCTAAAGCTAATCCGACAGCCAACCCGCCAAGGGAGCACAACAAGCTATAAAATGGGGCGCTTCAACTTATACAAGGGGGAGACAGGTCTGTGCAAGCAGCATAAGGAGACAGTTTCAGAAAACGCCATTTTTGAAGGTCTTGCACTCAGATTGGGACCTTGGAGTAAAAAGATTAAATGTAGAGAATTCTAAGATGATTCCAATCATGTAAGATTTGATATTTTTTGTTGATTTTTAACCTGTTTTTGGAAGCTTTTAATGCAGATTTTAATAGGGATCTTCAAGACAGCTAGTTGGAAAACACGAATTTCAATGCACTTCTGGTCCGAATTGTGACTTGGTGTAAACATGAAAAGTGTTCAAAATTCAGATCTGATCTCAGATATATGATTTTTTTTCATATAATGTTTTTAAATCTCCATTTGTAGGTGTTTTTCTAACACAGTTGCAGGGAGATCACATTGTGAAAACACTGTAGGAGCCACGGATCGTTCTTGAGACAGTTTCTGCTATTTTTCAGAGTTCTTGGGACATTAATCAGCTCATTTGCAGGTTTTGATTCATTATTGGTTGTTTGTAAGATTTATTTTACTTGCATTTCAATATTATTAATGGATTGGTTCAATCTGAACCCGGGGACGTAGGAATTTCCGAACCCCGTAAACAATCTCTTTTGTTATCTTAATGTTTCAGTTTTCTGATTATTTATTTGCTACACAAGTTTTCCGCACTTCTATGGATGCATAGTAATCAGAATTTAATCAATTTGTGGAGTTTAGAATACTTAAAATTGGTTAAAAAAATCACGATCTTTGGAAACTTTTAAAAGTGATAAAAAAATTACAACATCACGTTTTCAGATCAATTGTGCATTCTCCTAAGCAATAAAATTTGTGTTTTGTGCCTTTTCCTACCCTAGCTCAAGTTATATTGTGTTTCTTTCCTTCTATTGCAACTATAGGTATTTTTTGCATACTTTGTTCTTTTTGCAGGACTTAAATTCGTTGTCCTCCACGAAAATGGAGATTTGAATGGTGTTTGGACTGTGGCACTCCTATCTTCCCTCTCCTACCTCATTTTCTTCCTATTTTCACTCACTAGGAATATATCCACCCTTGTTCTTGGTGTTATCACCTCCCTTAGTTTAGGATTTTATTTTAATGCATCTCTCTCTCCCTGGTCACTTGGAACTGTAGGTTAGTGTTAGGGTAGTTTCATTTCATTTCCTAGGAGTAGTTTAGCATTAGGAATAGGTAGAGGAAGTTGGCCTTCTCTGGAGGTTTGTCTCAGTTCGAGTCCCACAACTTGGAGACAGTCCCATGTTGCCTCAAAATCTCGGGTTGTCTGTGACTTGGGGCAGGGTGCGATTTTGAGCTCCAATATTTTTGGCATGCCCAGTGGGACCACATTTGAGTCAGATTTTGTATGGTCTATAACTTCATCATTTGTAAGTCTTGGTGTGTAACTTAGTAATTTCTAGCCTTTGGAGGCTTTGTTCTACACATCTGGTGACTCTATCATTCAAATCAACTAGTTTCAAGCAGTCACAGTGCTTCAAGTTCATGAGAAGAATTCAGAAAGGTCCAGAACAGTAGAGGAAGGAGATTTTGAGTACCTGTAATTTATCACCTGGAAGGGGAAGAAGAGGAAGATCAGTTCAAAGGTCACCTTCACCACCAAATAGGACTCTTTCCACTCCACCTCCTGGTAGGCCTTTCTTACAGTCTACTAGAGTTCTCAGACCTATTACAATGGCAACACAACATAATTTGGGATTTTTCAATTTTACTGGCAGCAGTCCTCTTGCTCTTAATGCCAACAATCCCATTCTAGCATCTACTCTTAAGAGCATCCCTTTTTTCACTGGGGAGAATCATACTACTCCGGCTAACCACATTCAAGAAATTTCCAACGTATGTGTTATCCATCAGATCATTGAACAAGATGTGGCTATTAGGTTGTTAGCTTCTTCATTCAAGGGAAGATCCTTGCAATGGTTCATGAGTCTGACAGCAGGGTCAATTGCAAATTGGAATGCATTGTGCACAACCCTCTGTAATCAATTTGGAGAGAAGGAAGATAATCTCTCTTTACTGGAGTAGCTAACAACTATAAAGAGGGCTCCCAATGAGCTCATAACAGACTTCAATTTCAGGTTTCAAAAGACCTGGGACAAAATTCCAGTCCTAGTAAGACCAACTGCTGAAGGTGCATTTCTTTATTTTTTAAAAGCATTAAATTCTGATATTGTTGTCATGGTTCAATCTATGGGGGGTATAACATTTCCTGGTGCCTATGATATAGCCATTAGGGCTGAAAATTGTCTGATTCAAGCTGGAAAATTAGCTCCTAGGCCACCTATGCCCCTATACCCTGAATTACCCCAAGTTGCTCAGCCCTCCATTGCTCATATTCCTAAGAAAAATTCCCAACCCACTGCCTCCACATCTTACTCTCCTGCACAACAAAAGGAGGATGAAGAAATGAAGGCCTTGATCAAGATATTTTTCTAATAAGATGATATCTTTGGAGAAACAACAAGCCTAGTCCTACATAAATTATTCAAATCAAAGGCACTCTTCCAACTAGGGTTCCAATCAAGGTTATCAGCCATACAGGAACCAATCCAATCAGAGGTATGGACAAAATCAAAAAATAACAGGTGGCAAGCTCAAAATTCCTCTCTTCCACTTGTACCCATTTTGCACACTTCTCCAGCCATCCATCTCCTATTGGTAGCTCTAGTCAAGTGCTGGTCCCGGTAAAAAATAATATGATTCAAGAAACAAAGTGGTGTTTTCCTTGCAACCAGCCACACACTCAACTAATTTTTGAAAGGGCATTGCATGTTCAAGATTCCATGATTCAAAGTTCCTCTAATCAACAGGAGCCATTGGTGGAAGCACCCAATCCTAATGTGGAGGGAGCTCAGGAGGCCAATCATGATGTAAATCTTATGTTCTTTGGAGCTGAAGATTTTTGTGCATTAAATCAGGCAGTTGCTGATAATACCAGGTCTAAGAAAAGAATGTTGGAATCACAACATGCATCCTTTTCTAATCAGGGAAGTGTTGTTAACAAGGAGAAGGAGGTTGATGCAAGAAAAATTAGAGCACCTAAAGCTCCTAGCAAGGAGGTCGCTCTCTAACCTAAAATGCTTATTCCAACATTGTAGCAACAAAGAAAGGAGAATCCTATACCACAATTGCAGAAATCCACGGGCCTTCCTTTCAACATTGTGGAAAAAATGAAGAAGACAAATGTCAATGTAATAATGTGAGATGCTTTGGCTATCCCATCACAAAGGGACCTCTTATATGAAGCTCTTAAGCAACTTCCCCTAGCTAAGCCAGTGATTCAAAAGGCCTTTACTATTGTTAAGATTTTCCAAGCAAAGGAGGAGAAAGTAAGTAAAATTTTCAAGACCCCACCCTTTTATATGTCATTAATTGTGGGTAAACACTTGGGTGTAATTGTATGATTGATTAATGGGCTAGTACCTCTGTTATGCCAAAGAAAATTACCAATATTCTGGGTCTAGAGTACAACCTTGTTTCAAAGGGTGTTTTGCAACTTGATGGGTCAATTTTGTGTCTTAGGGGTCATTAAATATCTAAATTAACCCTTCATGCTTTTCCCAAGTCTAACAATAACCCATGATATATCAATGATTGACTTGCCCGTATGTTTTCCATTATGTTCTTATTAAGGGATTTTACTACCAAAGTGGGTGTCTATTTGTTCTCAAATTGGACCCATATGCTGTTAAGAACTAGGTATGGTACAAAATTTACCATACATTCTCAAACCATATTTACTTATCATATTGAGTCGTATGACCCCACTCCTCTCCCAACAAACTACCTAATCTAGGAAAATCAGGAACAAGATTTAGTTTTAAAAGAGAACCTTACTACTCTTCCCATGCTTGATTTATTGTTAGATGAGTGGGCTGAGAGAGATAATAAATTTGATCCCTATGAAGAAGAACTTAAAGCCTTTGAGACTGGTCTTGGTACTTACTGTGTCCTTAAAGAGAAAATTGTGCTTCCTAACATGTTCAAAGAAGAAAAAGAAAATTTTGACTATGAAAAATGTTTTTTGACAGTTCAAGAAGTAGAAATGGAGCTAGGGCAGGAGTTGTGCTTGTTTCTCCAATGAATGAGATTCTTTTCTTTTCCCACAGGTTAAAGTTTGTCATGTTCCAATAAATGGCGGAATATGAGGCATTGGTCCATGGTTTATTGATTACTGAGAAGAGGAAGATCAAAATGTTGCAGATTTTTGGAGACACATAATTGGTAATTCATCAGGTGAGAGGGATATGTGCCACAAAGAATAAGTAGTTGAAAGCTTATAAGCATAGAGTTTGGGACCTATTGGAGAGATTTGATGCTCTTAATTTACAGGTGGTGCCTAGGAAAATGAACAAAGAGGTAGATCATATGACAACCCTTGGATCACAATTCTCACCTACTGAGGATTTGATTAAGGGAAATGTGCAACACATTAAGATGGTGGTCAGACCATCCATTCTAGAAAATGAAACCAACTAGTAGGTT
The DNA here is from genome assembly GCA_019776745.2 of Taxus chinensis. Lineage (NCBI taxonomy): Eukaryota > Viridiplantae > Streptophyta > Pinopsida > Cupressales > Taxaceae > Taxus > Taxus chinensis. The sequence goes on from CM034147.1 coordinate 11,219,005, forward strand.
TTTGAAAGTGATGAAAAAATTGTTTAGTTTATCCAAAATGAGGCTGATTTTTCTTCAAATATGCAATCTAATTTGGAGAGCATTTACGGTGACCAAATTATTCAGCTGAAATCAAACAAGTTGCCAAAGGGACTGGTCACATTGGAGCATATTTTTGGTCTGGATGATTTTTTCAAAGGGGATGAAAAGAACATTGCAGCAAAGAAAGAGGATTGTCAACCATTCACCATTACACAAGGAAATGATCTTTTGTTGGGAAAGGTATGTGAAGAAAATGAGAAGCAAGCTTTCATTTCTTTGTTTCAAAAATTAAGTGATGTATTTTCTTGGGATTATGAAGATCTAAAGGGATTCAATCCAGATATTATGCAACATTCTATAGATCTTGATCCCAATGTCAAGCCAATCAAGCAAAAGAAAATATCAGTCAACCTTAGGATAGAGCCCCTCGTGAGGAAGGAGTTATCCAAACTCATTGAGTCCAGAATAATATTTCCAATTAAATACTCTACATGGGTAGCTAATCTTGTCCCGGTCCGCCATAAGAATGGGGAAATCAGATTGTGTTGATTTCCGTGATTTGAATAAGGCTTCCCTAAAGGACCACTACCCTTTACCTTCTATGGAGTAGATTTTGCAAACTATTGTAGGGGCTGAAAGGTTTTCCCTGTTGGATGGGTATTCAGGTTTTAATCAAATCAAGGTTAGGGAAGAAGATCAATTCAATACTGCATTACAACCAAGTGGGTTACCTATTCCTATCAAAATATGCCTTTTGGTTTTTCAAATGCAGGTGCCAAATTTCAGAGAGCAATGGATATTGCTTTTAAAGGTTATATCAATGAGTTCATCCTTGTGTACTTGGATGATATCACTATCTTCTCAAAGTAAAGCAAGGATCACATCAGCCACTTGGAGAAGGTATTTGAGAGATGTAGAGAGTTTGGGGTGTCTCTTAACCCCCCAAAAGGTAATTTTGCAGTCCCTAGGGGTAAGCTCTTAGGGAAAATTGTTTCAAATGATGGCATTTCCATTTATCTAGACAGAATTTTAGCCATCCTTTTCATCTCTTTTCCAACTCATAAAAAATCCTTGGAGTCATTTCTAGGAAAGATTAATTTTGTGGGGAGATTTATTCCCAGTTTTGTAGTGTTAGTCAAGCCCATCACTTTCATGCTAAAGAAGAATGCACTTTCAAATGGATAGTTGAGGGGAAGGAAAGCTTTGATAAAATCAAGCAAGAGATTACATGGTTTCTTACACTAATTAATCCTAACTATGGGAAATATTTTATCTTATATGCTTATGGAGTTTATGTTAGTGTTTGTTGTTTTAACACAACAAAATGATGAAGGTATGGAACAACCAGTGGCCTTCTTTAGTGAAACACTGAAGGAGTATGAATTAAAGTATAGTCACATTGAGAAATAGGTGTTTTTCATCATGAGAGCTCTAAAGAAATTCAAAAGCATGTTTTCCAACAGTCATATTAAATTCTTAGTATCACATTCTAGTGTGAGGGATTTCATTATGGGAGTAGATATTAATGAGAAGAGATCTAGATGGGTAACAAAGATAATGGAATATGATGTGACTATCAAGGCCACAAAACTGGTAAGAGGGAGAGCTATTTATGTGAGCTTTTTGTTGATGCTTGAGATGATCAAGAGACACTCCTTCATGAATGAACAACCTTCACATGATGGAAATTCAACAAAATGATGAACATGCAGCCAATGGTCACAGTTGGATGAGTGATATGATCACTTTTCTATCTACATGTGCATACCCTCTTGGTTTAAGAAAAAAAAAAAGGAGACATTTAAGGTTGCAATCCATTCCCTATGTTTTGGTGGATGACATTTTATTCAAAAGAAACAATGATGGAATATTTCTCAGGTGCATTGACAGAGAATAGGCAAAGAAAGTTTTAGTAGAATTTCATGGTGGCTTATCCAGTGGTCATTTTTCAGCCAAAGCCATGGCAACAAAGATTCTAAAAGCAGGTTATTTTTGGCCCACATTGTTTGTTGATTGTCATAAATGGGTCATAAAATGTAAGGATTGTGCTTTCTTCACCCAAAAGAAAAGATTGACAGGTCTTCCATTGCATCCAATTCAAGTAGATCAACCTTTTGCTCAGTGGGGCCTTGATTTTATCAGCATGATCAATCCTTCATCAAGTGCTGGTCAAAGGTGAGTCCTAATAGCTATAGATTACTCACTAGGTGGACCGAGGTTGTACCATTGAAGGAAGCAACCGAATTAGTCATTCTTGACTTCCTTGAAGAGATTTTCACAAGGTTTGGTGTTCCACAAACCATAATTTTTGATAATGCAAAGGATTTTCTAGGATCTAGAATTTTTGATTGGGTTCTTAGTCTTGGTGTTTATTTGAAAATTTCTTCCAATTATTACCCTCAAGGTAATGGTTTGGCAGAATCTACTAACAAGAACCTGATTAGAATTATGAAAGAGGACAATGGATTCAATCAAGGACAATGACATACCAAGGTAAGAAATGCCCTTTGGTATGACAAGATTACTATAAAAAAGGCAATTGATACTTCACCATACAAGCTGGTTTATGGAAAGGAAGCAATGTTGCCTTTGTCATTGGAGTTTCCTTCACATGAGTTGGCCCAACAGTTGGAGTTTGAAGGGGTAGATCAAAGAGAAATCAAAATTGTAGAGTTGGTTGAACTTGAAGAACTAAGGAATTCTACAATGATTAAGTTAGAGCAACATCAAGAATCCACCAAGAAATGGTTTGATAAAAAGGCCAAGTTTCAGGTAGGTTCAAGGTTGGTGATTTGGTCTTGAAGTGGGATGCTAACAGAGCCAAACCAGGGAGACATTACAAGTTTGATGTAATTTGGAGTGGTTCATATATCATTACTACATGTAAAGAAGTAAATTCTTTTGAGCTAACTGATCTTGATGGAGTATGCACTACCAATCCCATTAATGGGATTTATCTTAAGCATTCTCATTAGGATATCTTGTTGCATCATTGTATATATTAGATTAGATTTCCAATTCCTCCAAGTGATTGCATCACATTGTTCTGTTGGTAGTTTAGTTTAATTTTAGATAAGTGCTTGTGCACACTCTGCATATTCCATTTGGATGTGTATGATTTTTTATATTTGTACATAGTTGTGCCTTTTTGTTGTTGCACTTTCCAGTTTTCAAGAAGGTTCTTTTGATGAAAACATTTCAATATCAACTCATGCAGTTTCAAATCAAAATCATGTCATGTAGTACTTTAGAGAAATTCAAGGGGAGTGTTTTTAATGTCAGATTATGTTTAAGTTGCAGGTTAACTTCATGCCCAATGGATGCTTCGAGGAAACTGGTATCTTCATCTAGCATGAAGATGTCCCCTAGAGGTTGCTAAAATGTTATCCCAAATTTGCACCCCCCCTGCAAATTCAGATAACCCATTCAAAATATGGATTCGGGCATGTGACGTGCAGAAAACCATCAATGTAACATCAAAAATCAACAACAAGATGGTCACAGAGAAAATTTTTGTGGGAGAGCAGATAGATAAAATCTGTCGATAGATGCTATCTGATCGGTAGCATTTATTATGCTACCAACCGGTAGCATTTTATATGTTATTGGCCGGTAGAAGTATGGATGCTACCGATCGGTAGCATTTCAGCAACTAGCAGCCGATAGCAAGACAACGATGGATTTACAGTGGGTCGCAGAGGTAAGGCGGGTGCCGGTAATTTTTAGTGCTACCAGCTGATAGCAGAAAAGGTGACAACAAGTAGTAGTCAGTCGATAACAAAGGTGTCGGTAGTGGTTGTACAAACGCTACCAGCTGAAAATGAATTTTATGCTACTGGTCGGTAGTAGAAAAGGATTTTTTTGGGTCATGATATACAAGTTACTGGTAGCAGGAAAAGATGTTACCAGCCAGTTGCATTTATGCAAACCGGTCGACGGGAGAAAACCTTTCTCCCAGCCGACATCAATGGATTTAATTCAATCGATCAATTGGGAAATGAAATGCTACCATCTGGGAGAAAAAATGTATGCGATCGGCCTTACCCAGGAAATCTCAGTTGCGAGATGAACATTAATGGTGGTATTTCAGGTAGCTCAACTACCTATCAGGGAATTAATGCATGGTAGGTGAGGTAAATTTTCTATATAACGTAATTGACTGCCTCATTTTTTAGGGGGGGTTTTCTAAATTATAAAGGAACTCTATCAAAATTATTCCAAAACTTGTAAAATTACAGGCCTCGAATTCGTGCATTCTGCAAAAAATTTCTTACCTTGCATATCTACTTTTTAATGGATTGTGCATTTTCCTGAGTAATAAATTTGTGTTTTGTGGCTTTTCCTTCCCTAGCTTGATTTATATTATGTTTCTTGCCTTCTATTGCACTTATAGGTATTTTGTGCATACTTTGTTCGTTATTGCAGGACTTAAATTCGTTATCCTCCACGAAAATGGAGTTTTTAATGGTGTTTGGACTGTGGCACTCTTGTCTTCCCCCTCCTACCTCATTTTCTTCCCTTTTTCACTCACTAGGAATATCTCCACCCTTGTTCTTGGTGTTATCACCTCCCTTAGTTTAAGACTTTATTTTAATGCATATCTCTCTCTCCCTGGTCACTTGGAACTGTAGGTTAGTGTTAGGGTAGTTGCATTTCATTTCCTAGGAGTAATTTAGCATTAGATATAGGTAGAGGAAGTTGGACTTCTCTGGAGGTCTGTCTCAGTTTGAGTCCCACAACTTAGAGACAGTCCCATGTTGCCTCAAAATCCAGGGTTGTCTGTGACCTGGGGCAGGGTGCAATTTTTTATCTCCAACATGATCACTGCTCATTTCATCACTTAATTGTTATAAGAAAAGAGGAATAGTGTGAGTTGAGAATATTGTGAGTGATTTAGAGAGGGTATTGACATTGATAACTCTACATTGCAAGAGTATAAACAAGTAGATTGACAATATCTTTTGAAAGTTTTTGGTCTCTGTTTAGAGGAGGATGGGTAAGTAAGTCAATGGTTGGATTTTAAAGTTGAATGAATAAAAATCTCCTCACTGTTAATATTTATAGGTGTAACAGTGGCATGAACATGTATTAGTGATTAGAGTCCATATAAACTATATAAACTTGGAGAGAAATTAGTCCTTTCATTAGAAACCCTAGTTGCCAGCATAAACCATTGCATGCACAATATAAACTCGGTGAAAGGGGAGAAAGTTGAAGTTAGTAAAGAAGAACAAGTTACTGGTAAGGGACATGTATGAACCCCTTGGAGATAGAGCTTGACTCATAATTTGGGGACTTGAATCGACCATTGAAGGTAAGTTAAAGTCAAAATAATATTCTCGGGTTGAATTGTAGGTTATAGTTATGTGGTGGTCGGAAAGGGCCTGAGTTAAAGCATACAATCATGAAACGTATTGTCCTCTCTCTTACACTTCTCTCTACTTTCTTTTTCTAGCATACTGCCTATGTTTACGCGTCGCGGGCCCTCATTTTGTATCTTGGAGTGTCTGCGTTCAAACTTTCTTCCTGGAAAAAGGGGGGGCCTGGGACGGATGATTCATCAGGGCAAATAGGAGGGGGTAAACCGAAAAAACGAGCAAATCATACAATTGATAAAGCTACGGGGGGGGGCAAATGTTATGGGGGGGGAAGGGGAAGGCATATCGAGAATGATAGTGTGTGGTCATAAAAATAAAAGGAGTCTGGCAGGCGGGTGACTGATAGTAGGAATATGACAGTTGGGGATGGCAACTGGCTAGTGGGGCGTGTATTTAGTGTCGTATGTAAAAAAATAACATATGAGGAATCCATTCGGTGTATGGACACAAAGGGTGAAATGGAAGTTTAGTCGAATGCGGGGTGGGGAATATCTTAATTTAAGGGATATTTTGGGTAGCAACAAGTGTTTGGAGTTTAGTGTAAGATGGAAAGCAACAGTTAAGGGGTGGCTGTGTTAACATACAGCGTGGTGAAGCGCGTTGTAGCATAAGATGGAAAGATCGTAAGGAGGGGTCATGATCGCTGGTCGGAGGCAAGACTGAAGGTGCGGTTGCACAATCATAAGGATACGTGACTGGTGGTTGAGATGCGTGTTGAACAAAGAAATCTATATAGTATAGTACAATAAAATAAAAAGGGTGTGAGTGAAAGATAAAAAGATAAAAAAAGAAGGGAGAAAAAATAAGTTGAAATCAGAGAGGGGGATAAAGATACCGGAGAAAAGTAAGAATGGGGTTGGTCATAATGTGAGGTGGGAAGAGGTCTCAAAATTAAGACACACTTTTGACAATAGTGCGTTGATGCTGGTGAAAACGGGTGGGTGGGGTGGCATACGCATATTATCAAAACAAAGGGGGTCAGACACCAGTAGGGGAATGGGTGGATAAGTTGAGGTCTCAATAGCAGGCGCACAGTGGAGAGAGTTAGTAAGGTGGTGGGTTCGCTGTATACTTGCGGACGGGGACACATGTTCAACTTCTACACTATTCCACAGGAGTAAGACTCACAACACTGACGACATGTATCGAATGGGGGAATAGAAATAGATGGGCAATTGTCGGGGTGAATGTGTCTGTATATGGGGGGTGTCATTTATGAGGGGAGGAGACTGGTAACAACCTTATTCACCAATATATTAATCTGGGGTCCATAAGCTGGCAGTTGTGTGAAGGCGTGGAGTAATGACAACAAGTGACCGTGCAATCATGGATAAAAATCGTTCACGGATAGGGAAGGATGTGGGGTTGTGATGATTGGTAGAACAACAGATATTTAGGGGTGTGCCTGGATGGTGGCACATGATAAGGGTACGGAACTGTTTGGCGCTAAACGAAGTATCCACAAAGTTTTTCAGGTTGTGGATATGGAATGCATGGTGGATAAGGGAAAATGCGAAGCTATTGCGCATTCAAATGGGAAACGTAGGGTATGTCAATTAAGCGAGGGACACATAGAGGTGTCTAGCGGATACGAAGTCAATGTGTCAGGTGTGAACGGAAGTGGGGTGTAAAAAAGTATAAGTGTTGAGATGGGGGGGGGTGATTGGAGTTGATGGGTATTGGGGGGGAAGTAGGGGTGAAGTGTTGGGACCATGAAAAAGACAGGGGTGGCCATGGGATCACTGCCGTTGGGGCCACATGAGTGACTGAGAAGGGGTGTGGGCGTGCGACAGTGTAATTAGTAGAAGGGTCGGGTACATCGTGGGTCGTCGTGGGGGTGGAGTATGGAGGGGTGAAGTCCTGAGAAAGTAAAGATGGCGTTAGGAGGATGAAAAAAAAAGAGGATGAGGTGAAAGGGGAGTAGGGGGGGCTGGGGGGGAGATGGCACTGCAGCTAGACTAGGATGCGGTCAAAAGGCCGCTCAAGGCCCAAGATGAAACCATCAAAAAAGTTCACATATTGTCACAAAACCAGTCGTACAGTAGGTGTGGGGTTGCAACACATGTGGTAGTGGGCCATTACCTTGGGAGTACCACTCAGGATAAATTGGAAACTAAAATTGCAGTGTAAAGACCTTAGCCAAAAACGATGAGGAGAACGTGTTGTAAAATCATGCAAAAACGAATCTGTTGAACGATGGAATAAAAAATAAGTAAGTCATTTTATCCACAGTGGAATAGGGTGTTTTAAGCCGGGATTCTAATTAAGGAAAAGATTGGGGGGGATGTGATGTGTGGTGGTGATAAGTGAAGATCTAAAGTTGTGGTTATCTTGGAAAGGAAGTAAAAAATGTCAATTTGAAAGATAGGGAATGCCCGAAAAGGACGGGGATGTGGAATTAAGATATATGGAAGTTAGGGAAATTTAGAAAATTTAGAAACATAGGGTACAAAACGTGAGCGAAAGAAGGTGGGGGGGGTACTGGGTTGATACGAGATTAGGGGAGCTGGCGAACGGTGGTTGGTGGGATAAGAATCATAAAGAAGATAGAGGGTGAGACCCGTTTACTTGAGCAAAATTTCAGTGTTATTCGATGAGGTGCAAATGTAAGTAGAGTGAGAAGGTTTCCTACAGATACAAGGGTGTGTGGCATCTGAGGACAATAAAATGGTGCATCATGAGAACGGTGATCGGGGACAAGTGGTGTCGGAGTTGTGTGAAAGTAAATAGGGGTTGTGTGAATGTATGTTGTGTAGAAATAAGGGTGAAAAATGACCAACAGTGGAAAAACACAGAGGGTAGAAATATGTGACTAAATTTATTCAGTCAACAAATAAAATCCATAGTAGACAATAGGATTCAGGATGTTATTGCACATAAGCGATGAGCATTGAGTGCTATAAGGAATGGTGTGATAAACAAGCTGTTAGTTGTGTGTGTAGCGAGAGGGGGTGTAAAGGAAATAATTGGGGGGGGGAGGGAGGAAGGCGAAGCGGACTGAGTGACATGAAAAGGGGGGAAAGGGTAGAAAAAAGTGAAGAAGAAAAAAAGCGCGTGCAGTGAGAGAAGGGAATGAAAGCCGAGGAGGAGGGAGTAAGACAGAGATGGGGGGTAGTTGGGGTGTTTTCTAACTAGGAGGAGGGCGAGTGACAGGTAAAGTAAGGGGATATGACATGGATGGTGGGGAGTAAAAGGGGATGGGTGGAAAGGGTGTAGAAAAAGGAAAATGAAAGGAAAGAAAATGACGGCGGGGTGCAAAAAGGGTGAACGGAAAAAAAAAAGGCGGGTAGGGGGGGTGTGACTGTGGGGTGGGGGGGAAAGTGGTAGGGGGGGTGTGGTGGGGGGAAGAAGAAAAATCGGATGTGAGGGCGGCGGGGGGTAGTAAGAAATGAAAAGATGGTCGAGCTAAACGACTTCATTGGTGGGAGGGATTCACGGAAAAGTGCACTAAGGTAGGGAAGAATGGTTGGAATGGGGGGGGGGGTAAACAAGGTGGAGTCGACATAAAGGATAGACAGGTGTAAAGAATGTGAAAAAGGGTGGATGGGGAGAACGCGGAAGTTCTCAGTGAAAATTATCTAATGACAGTGTGGAGAAGGCGGGAAAAAAAGAAGAATTCAAAGGTGCAAAATGATGACAAGGGAGTCTAGTGCAAGATACTTCGTGGGAGGGAGGGGATGGGTATGGAAAAATTGAAATTAGGCTGAATTTACAAATAAATTAATTAAGGGAGTGAAAATTGTGATGGTGGCTCCAGACACTATTGTGCAAGGGAAAGGGGGGATAGGATTGGAGGTGAGGTGCACAAATGGTGGTGGCTGGACGAGGAACAGGTTGAAACAAGAGAACTAGGGTGAGCGATGGGACAAGGACAGGTGGGGAAAAAGGGAAAAGAAAAGTTAGAAAGGGAGGAGTGTCGTTAAGGGCAAAAAAGGAAAAGACAGAAAAGGGGAGAGGGGAGGGATACGAAACGAGGGGGTCGTTGTGAATTGTGCAGTATGCTGGTTGGCAAATTCGTAGGGGGGGATGGGTGTAGGGTGAGAAAGAGGACTACGGGTACAGGACAGGACAGAGTATACAAGGGGAAGTTATGAAAGGCGGAAGGGAACTGGGGATTGAATGAAGGGGGGGTCGTGAGCGGAGGGTATGTTAGGTTAAGGGATAAAAGAAATAGAGAAATTGGGGGCGGAGAAGAGTAGGGCTGTAAGAAGGGGGGGTCACAGAAGGCGATAGTGTATGGAGACGGGTGATAGCGGAGAGTCGAAAGGAGGGAGCGTGTGCATTTGGGTGGGGGGGGCAGGAGATCGGAAGATGAATCCCAGGGGTTGGTAAAGGTTGTAAATGAAAGAAAGACCTAGGGCTCTGAAAGCAGGGAGGTGGTAATGCCGACGGGTGAGTTGGGGAAATAATTAGGGGGTGGGACATAAGAGACTATCAAGTGTATGGGAGGGGGAGACAGGAAATACGTGATGGCTCAGGAGTAACATGGTAAGAAAGCTGAAGAAGAAAGTGGAGAGACACCTACGTGAAAACCAACGGGGAACGGTAAAGGGGGAAACACGCAGGTAAGTGAGGATGTTAAGGGAGATGGTGTGGAGAGATAGTAGAAGTGGTGAGTCGGTTCAACAAGTGAAAGTAAGGCGGATGACAGAAAGGATGGCAATGGAAAAATAGGGTGGCGTAGCGGGAAAAAACGTAGCCGTAGGAGCAAGTTAAAGATAATAAAGATAGAGTCCGGGGGTACAAATGGTGATAGTGCACGGGTGGTGATGTACTAATAGCGAGTAAAATATGACAAGGGGGCAAACGCAAGAAGTGCATAAAACAAGGGGAGCGGTAAAGGGAAGTGCAGAAAGTGGGGAAAACGCAGGAGGCGGGGAGGGTAGTGACAGGTGATGGGAGTGGTGGGAAAAGGGAAAAGGAGGGATGGTACGGTAGGTGTTTGGCAGTAGTAGGGGTGTATCAAAGGCGGACGGAGGGGCGGAAAAAAGTGAAAAAGATGGGGTAGTCAAAATAAATTTGTGAAAGGAAGAGAGTGTAGAGATGATACACAATCAAGTGGTGCAAGGGTGAAAAGGAGCAACATAGAAAAGGAAGTGGTGTAGGGAGCGGAGAGGTGCGGGAACATAGAAAAAGGGGGGGGTATCACAAGAGAAATAAAAGGGAAAGGGAAGTGAGAAAATCAAGATAAGGGGGGTGCGAGAAGGAATATAGCAAAGATAACAAGTGTAGAGCGTAAGAAAAATCGTGAAGAGAGGGGGTCGGGGGGGATAAGGGAAAATAAGGTTGGGGAACCAAAAAAAAGAAATGCTGTGCAATGGAAGTTACAATAAAGGCACAGAAAAAGGGGAATTATTGAGAAGGGGTGCTGAACAGGATGAGAGGTCGTGTCAGGGTTGAAGCATAGAACAGGACAAAAATAGACGGGGTGTAACGTAAAAGAAAGATGGGGAAAAGGACTGGCGTTGAGATGGTGGTCGTTGGTCGGTGAGGTGTGGTGGTAAAATTAAAATGCGGAGATTAGTGAAATGGCATCGAGTCAAGGTGCGACCGAGGGATGAGTCAGTCGTGGGGGAGTGTGAGGTAATCAATCTTAATTTGTGACAGGATAGGGTGATCCCGAGGGGGAGAAGGAAAAGGACAGAATTCGTAATCAGATGAAAATGAAGTGTGGGAAAAGGACATGTTCTGGATGATTGCAGGCCCATCAAATAGTAGGGGTAAAGGCTTATGAAAGAAAAATATGACGAATAAACGAAAAGCCACGAGTACAACAATCGCGTGGTCAGTGTTCAAGTTGTGTGGGGGGGGGAGCATATAACAGATAAAGTGGTCTTGACATGTGACGGGCTTTAAATCGACGGCAGTCCATTGTAGGAAAGAAGGGGGCCGGGAAGAGGATCTGGAGAAAAGTGTGTATGGGCGTAGGGGGGGGAGGGCGAGGGCTACACCTGACGCCTGGAAAAGAAAAAGGAAAAGGGGGAGGGGGGAAGGAAGGAGGAAGAAGGGGGGAAAAGAAAAGAAGGGGGGGAGGGAAAAAAGAAAAGGGGGAAGGAGAGGAGGAAAAAGAGAGGGAAGGAAAAAGGGGGGGGGAGGAAGAGAGGAGGAGGAAGGGAAGAGAAAGTGGGAAAAAAAAAAGAGGAAGAGGGGAAAGGGTGGGAGGGGGAAGGAGAATGAGGGGGGGAAAGAGGGAGAGGGAGGGGGAAAAGTGAGGGTACAGAAAAAGAGTTAATGAAGGAAATGTTGAAGAACGATGACATACTATTATAAGATATAGGAATAGGTCAGAGCAAAAATTGGCGCCTAAAAAATTAAAAATCAACCATCAATAAAATTTAAGAGCTTTTAGTTTTGTATGTACCCATGTTTAATGGCCAGCCACTATGAGAGTAGAGTTACATTACAGCTTTATGTTTCAACTAGGATATTTATTTACCTTTATTGTATTTATCCTCACCCACTTATGTGTGTGGATATTTCTTTTTATTTCTTTAGATATTAGGGGGATATTATTTAGTTGTTTAGGGTTTAGTTCTTTCTTGATCGATGGTATTGACTAGATTCTTGATGTATAGTCTCCCCAATCTAAGGGGGGGGGGGGGGGGGGGGGGGTCCTGTCTTGACTGGTCTTTCCTTATTTTGGATATGATCTTGACCTTACTGGTTCTTAGATTTTTATTCCTTGCCATATAAGTCAAGGCCCTTCTCATTGTATTTCTTAAGTTCCATAATAATATATGATATGTTTCTCAATCTTGTTTGCAAAGGTTTTGGTACGTTATTATGGCGAATTGCGCTTTCAGCCTTTATAGATCGTGGGGCTTGATTAACGCTGAGTGTCTTGGCGTTGGTGTAACATCTGGTTTCGTTTCTTTAGTTACAGACAGAAGATCTATTGTACATCGGCTGTTAAGTGGGCGTGCCTTTATATGTGTGAAGAGTCATTCTTTGGAATCCTGAAGGTGGTTAACCCTACTAATCGACTGTCAAACTCGGTTCATTTCTAGGCGCGTCCTTTTTTTGGGTTTTTTATGTCTACCCGAGAAACTGACTGTTCGATCGAGATTCGTGTTTATCCGACCTTAATCCCTTAGCCTGGGTCATATAAGGGCTTCAAACTGTGTGATTCCTACTGTAGGTGCTTAACTCTAGCTCCCTTATATTTTATTTGTGTGGTGAAGGCAAAACATTTATTTTGTTTTATTGCCCACTAAAATAAATAGTAGACGTATAATATTGAAACAGTTTTGGATCTTTTGATCGGTACTCTTTTGAGTGTCCGTTTTTTACAAAATTGGTTTTTTTTTTGTTGGGCTCTTTCCATTGGTATATTTTATTTTGATCATTGTACTATTCTTATAAAGTAGTCATATTGTAACTGACCCTCACCTAAATCCACAATCTGCGGGGATTCTTTTTGCATTGTTTGTCTCTTGCATTTCGTTTGGTGATTTTTTAGGATGTCATCTTATCTACTTCTGCATGTAATCAGTTGACCTCATCAACAACACATAATTACCAAGAATGGAAACACTAATTAGCAAGGATTATGGCTTTAACTCATTCAAATAAATAGTGTTCCCTAGAGAATATGAACATTTCAGTAGCAGTGCAAATTTGATGAGTGTTGGGTTTTGAGAGGAACTTATTAAGTAACGTTTTTTGTTTCATTTGGAACAATTTGACTCTCCTTTCAATATGGGAAAATTTGGAGGATTTATTTGTAAGGTGATCATATGAAGAGCGAGGCCATGAAACTTGAATAATAAAGCAGGTCACATTCTTAATCCTCGAAGATTTTCTAAGTTAGAGACGATCTTATCAGTTCAAGAATTTGTTAGCACAGTTGAAGGGAGTGGAGAGATAAGAAGGTGAAAGTGTGTTGACTCCAATGTCTTCCACGTTGAGAGGACCGTCTAAAGTTTTGTTCTACTTTTCCTCTAGCATGGATCCTTAGGTGACACATGCAATTCCTAACTTAGAAACATTTGTCTGAAGAATTACTTGGGCAGAATCCAATTGTCTAACCTTGAGTCTTCACCTCTCCAAAAGGCATTTATTTTCATCTAATCGCTAAGGGCAAGGACTACACCACAAAGTAAACCAAATCCCCCTTCTCCTCTCAAAAGTGCTCCTAAAACCAAAGAAAGAAACAACCTAAGCTAAGGAGTCTTCGAAATCCAAGAATAAGTATAGAACTTTCATGTGTTATTGTTTTGTGGGGGATGGTCATGCAGAACAAGGTGTTATAAGTGAATGTAAGCCCTTAGAGTATGCAGTCAAGACCAAAATTTCTATCTCCACTCCACCTCCTTCTAATCAACATGACACAAGCACTAATGTGTTTAGAATCTCGTCCACTTATCTACAAACGGTTCTGGGTTATAGTGAGGCAGCTAGGAATCTACTATAAAATCTAGAAAACCCAGGTGCACTATAACATCACCCAACCTGAGAGGGTGCCTCACCCGACACGCAAAAGGTCCATGCCCCTCTTTAATTTGCTTATTTAGGATGTTAGTTTAATGAATACGACGTATTCAGAACTGTAAATATTATCACATTCCATAGAGCATATTCCATATCTATAGCTTAGATAATTCAATGATTAAACGATACCTAATAAGATTAACCATGCAAGACCCAGTTACAGGCATATTTAAAATCATTATCCATCTAATAACCCATTATTAACCTGAATTACATGGAAGCTTCTTAGATTACAAGCCTCACCTAAGTTATTCGTATTAGATCCCGCACATAACTCTACAATAATTCCCTATCAACCTCTTTTAGACTACATATTGTCACTACATATTTATAGTCAGGGTAATTTCGCCTTCACCACCTCGCACTTCCAATAGGTCACATGCTGATATCGCTATGTGCTTTACAAACTATGCACACCATCAAGTGCGCGCTAATAATCGACCTCCTACAGTTACTTGGAAGAGTATCCTAAAGTATTATCTTAACTGATGCATGGCAACTATCAACGCTCATTCCCACATGAATTTTCATTTACGCAAGTCTCCTCTCCATGTGTACTCTACACGCTATCTTCAAAAATAGCCCACAATCCTGAAAATAGCTAATCCCGAATTAGCATTGTCCTGCACACATTTACTTCCCTACCTTTTGTCCCTTTTTAATATGCCTTGTTTCCCATGTGCACACCATATGTGTGTCTTCTCCTATGAAAATATTGTCTGCGTCACATTGCCCCACCCCGTAAATTAACATTGGGGTCTTGGCAATGGGATTCTTTCTGATATTCCAAAGATAAAGAATAAGATGGAAGAATAGAATGAATATTGTACAAAGAATAGATCCCTCTGGCACACTTCTTCACGGAGGATCAATTCTAGATATATTTTTTTATCTCATCCTCCAATGTCTGTCATTCATCCAGCACAGTCCTTGTCGTCTCTAGAATGTCGGTGGCAATGGCTTCCATTCGTCATGAGTAATCTTTCCTTTTCATTCTACATACTTGGATACATTGTCCATAATAGTCATCATTTCCCTCTCCAGAAGTGTGCCATCTTCTGTGCTCATGTGCTTCCCATCTCATCTATTCTCTTTTCTGTGGGTCTTCAGCTACTGCAAGGGACTTCACATTTCTGTTTCCTAGTGCCAATGTTGCTGGCGGTCGCAGTGTCTCTCTTTCATGGCCTTCAAAACATCATTTTCTTCACTAGAGTTATGAATCTTCTTATCACTGCGTCTAGTGCACACAATATTCAAGCCTTGGGTCAGCCTCGTTAGGTCTGGTGCGCGTGCAGACTTTGGAGCACTGGCCCTAATTTGAAATTTTCCTACCATGAGGCCCTGGCGCGGGCTACTTCGGTTCGGGAGCCTTTGGCGGCTGGAGTTGACTTAGGCCATCGCGCGAGTAATCCAAATCACCATGTTCTTCCCATAATGCATTCGAAGGACGGAATCGGGGCGGTACTTACAACCCAAATGAGGTCGTGCTTCAGGAACATAGTGCACAATTTCTCTGCCATACGACAGGAAGCCGCCGTCGAGGAGAAAAGTCTGTGCCGTTCGCCTTTTCACCGGGATTCTGGTAGGGTTTGCCTTGTTTATCTTCAGTAGCGCGCGAATAGTGGTATCCTTATGAATGTTCCTCAGCGCCACCCTCTGTAGATACTTGAACCAAGCATTTCTCACATACTCTCATCATGAGAGTAGCTTGACTGTCATGTTTCTTCTTGGGTGTCCTTCCTTCACTCTCCTTGTACCAGATTCATCCCCGACTCAAAATTTGGCTCGTCCCATAATGGTTGCTGCATGGACGTAGCAGGGGTGGGAGGGGGTTGGTTTCCCTTGGTGACACTGGTGGCCATGGCTAATCCATCACTCCCATCCAGACAATTCTAAGCCTATGTTTCTATGAAATCAGGCTCAACAATTTGTTTGTGTCCTCATCATAATCCATACTGGCACACATATTCTTCACTTGTTCTCTTGTTTCTTGGCCCCTTGGAATTTGAGTGCCAAGTGTGTAGTGTAGGCCTTCTTATGCCTGATAGTAACAATTCACGCTAGGTTGCTCTTCACGGCTCTTTTGCTTCCGTCATCCTCCTCTTCATCTTTCACTTTCTCATCTCTGGTTCCTCCCATATCTCCCTAGTTGCACTGGGCGTTCTAGCACCTCTCTTCACTCTTCCGCCTCCCATCTAGCGGCATCTGTCTACCTTCGTTCTTCTCAATTGCCAGCTTTCTGAAGGGGAGGTTCTGTTGATTCTTCGTACGATATGGTGTTCCGTACTTAGGGTCTTAGTTCTTCTGAATCCCTTCTTAAGATCTACACCTTCAATGACTGCATCCATGTCCAGTCCTATGCTTCTTCTGTGCAGGTGGTGTAGTAATCTACTGCTCACTCTCCAATTTTTCTGGTGGGGGCTGCCCCGCTCTCTAGGATCCAATCCGTCCACTATCTCAGGCTGTACTCTTCCGCCAGTCTAACACTATATGTCGCAACGGCTTTGTAGATGCACCTTCTCCATTTTATCTTGCCCTTAAGCTGGTCCCCATGGGAGCCATGACTCAGTCTCCATATACTTATTATTCCCCATCCTAGGCTTGTTGTTGAAGATAGATGAGTGTGGCTCCACGTCCCCAATAGCGCAAACTTCCTACTTCATACTTTGACGTCTAAAATGAGCCGGTCAATGTAGGCAAACCGACTTGGTTATCATAGTTTTCCCGAATAGTGTGCTTAGTCACATCTACCTTGTTTGTTGTTTAAGTGTCAACTAGACCGTGCATAAAAATCGGTGAATAATCTCTGGAAGTAGAGCGTTGTGAAGGATATTTTAGTTTACACCAATGGAATCCATGTACCATCCTTCATGCAAACCGTGACTTGCAGAAATGTTAATACACCGCAAACTGTGTGTGACCTTTCCTACTACCAAAGGTAGTTCCTTTCATGTGCCTTCCTCCTCAACACCATGCCGAGTGGAATTATGTACAACAATATTATGCCCCTTTTCCTATTATCGCGCTCATGATCCTTCACATAAATATTACTTGAACTTCTCCGCCCGGGTACTTCTTCTCATTGGGGGGGTGTATTCCCAAATTTTATTTCTTTGTGCGCCATCGGGCACTCCATTGAGATAAAAAACACGAGATAAGAGGGTGGCACCAACAAGCTTACGTTTCACACTGCCGTGCTTCCTCACAATGGTTTTGCAATATGCCTACTAAGTTGTAGATTTCTCACTGAGATATTGTATTTGGCAACATAATTCACGTGGGTGGGGGTTTACCTATGACCATGCGTCCCTTGATCATTCATCTTGTGAGAAGATGCGCAGTTTCTACCCCACATGGTACTTCTTCAATTTGGATCGTCCATTCCACGCGACCCTTAGTAAAATAAGGGCCCCAACTCCTTTCTTGGGCAAAACCGTTGCCTTATCGTCGATCACATTAATGTCTATCCCTGATGCCCTTGTAATCATGTTATGTGGTAATTAGGGCATGTGGTCGCGTGCGCGCGTTCATAAGACTTGGTATAAAGGTTCATTTTTTGCAAAATATGGGAGCTCATACAGTTTATAAACTCCTCTTACTTAAAGCATTTATTCCCAACATCGTCATAACACTGGCATATCTCTAGCTTGTGCTTGTGGGTCCTCTTATATCAGCAAAGCGTCCAACTCTCCCTTTTATCAGTGTGTGCGGTGGTTGTTCATTCATTTACTTTTCCTCTACGAATGTGTTGAATCCCAAATTCTTGTCGGACTATTACTCCTTCCGGACTGCATCTCCTGAAAAATTGCTCTCGGAAGTAGTTTCAAACCTGAAATATCACCCCTTTTTTTCTTTCCTTTTTGCCTATTACAGGTGCTTTTCTTCGGTGCCATTGTGCAAAATTACCACCTTTTTCTTTTGTGTTGAGTAAGTCAAAACCCTAACTCAAATTTATTTCCCTACTCACAATCACTGCCCTAGCTCCTTCTCAACCCTTTTCTGCTTCACTCACCCTTCACCAATGGGAAGTAATCCTTTCCTATGGCATAATTCTTCTCTCCATGTTTGGTTTTGTCAACTCTCCGCCACTTAACACGATTCGCTTACCTGGTTTCACTGCTAAGCTCGATACTTGTTAGTGCAAAGTAACATCCACCCCGATCACGTCCTTGTATATTTTTTCAAAATTTAGTGCAATTTATTGCTCCTTCACCTACCAACCAATCCTCTCATTAGTTGACCATTTTCCAATTTCTAAAAAATTATTTCACGTTAATCCACGATTTCATGCCAAGCTATACCGTCTACGCGCCTTCCTACCCGCTGGCTATAGAACTTGTCTTTCACGCCCTCCATGCACCAGTAGTCTCGCCGCTGTGCATTCCGTCAATGTATTTCCATGGCCCGCTGCTTCACCTCGCGTTAGTTGTCCCTCTCATTCATTGCCCTCGAGGGGCGTCTTTAAATTTATCTCATTTTAATAGCTCCTTTCCATACGTCGAATAACTTGTAAAGGTTATTCTCATGTGTACCCATTTGTGAATAACAAACACACATCCCGCACATACCATTGTATGTGCAGATCCTACGCTAAAGATACTTCACTATTGTAACTTAGCTTCGACCCACAAACCACACTATGCCAACACGCAACTACACTGGCAAGCATAGACAAACAAATAAGAAATACATTAAGAAATAAGGAAAGTGAAACCTACACTAAGGACAACAACTTCCTATTCAAAAACCATAATGACTTATGTATAGTAGGGCTTCAACCTCCTCCCGTTAACAGCTAACTAGGTAACCGCATTCCAGCAGTGCCTCGAACTTGCAGCCCTGATCAATAGATAGTGTAAGAGAAGAGAGTCAGATGGGTAACAAAGATAATGGAATATGATGTGACTATCAAGGCCACAAAAATGGTAAGAGGGAGAGGTTTATGTGAGCATCTTGCTTTAGATGTCCTAGATGATAAAGAAAACTCCTTCATGAATGAACAACCTTCACATGATGGAGAATTTCAAAAAAATGAAGATGTAGCCAATGGTCACAGTTGGATGAGTGATATGGTCACTTTTCTATCTACATGTGCATACCCTCTTGGTTTAAGAAAAACAAAAAGGAGACATTTAAGGTTGCAATCCATTCCCTATGTTTTGGTGGATGGCATTTTATTCAAAAGGAACATTGATGTTATCTTGTTAAGGTGCATTGATGAAGAACAAGCAGAAAAAGTGTTGACAAAATTTCATGGTGCCTTATCTGGTGGTCATTTTTCAGCCAAAACCACGGCAATGAAAATTCTAAGAGCAGGTTATTTTTGGCCCACATTATTTCCTGATTGTCATAAATGAGTCATAAAATGTAAGGACTGTGTTTTCTTCACAGGTAAGAAGAGGTTGACAACTCTTCCATTGCATCTAATTCAAGCAAATCAACCTTTTGCTCAGTGGGGCCTTGATTTTATTGGCATGATTAATCCTCCATCAAGTGTTGGCCACAAATGGGTCCTAACATCTACATATTATTTTACTAGGTGGACTAAGGTCGTGCCATTAAAGAAATCAACTAAATCAATCATTATCGACTTCCTCGAGGAGATTGTCACAAGGTTTGGGGTCCCACAAACCATAATTTATGATAATGCAAAGGAATTTCTAGGATCTAGAATTTTTGATTGGGTTCTTAGTCATGGTATTTATTTGAAAATTTCTTCCAATTATTACCCTCAAGGTAATGGTTTGGAGGAATATACTAACAAGAACCTAATCAGAATTATGAAAAGGACAATGAACATTAATCAAGGACAATGAAATACCAAGATGAGGAATGCCCTTTGGGCTGACATGATTACTATCAAAAAGGCAATTGATACTTCACCATATAAGCTAGTTTATGGCAAGGAGGAAAGGTTTCCTTTATCATTGGAATTTTCTTCACATGAGTTGGCACAATAGTTGGAATTTGAAGGGTCAGATCAGAGAGAGATCAAAATTGTAGAGTTGGTGGAACTTGAAGAACTAAGGAATTCTACAATGATTGAGTTAGAGCAACCTCAAGAATCCACCAAGCAATGGTTTGACAAAAAGGACAGATTTCATATGTTCAAGGTTGGTGATTTGGTCTTGAAGTGGGATGTTGACAAAGACAAACTGGGGAGGCACTCTAAGTTTGATGTAATTTGGAGTGGTCCATATACCATTACTGCACTTAAAGAAGTAAATTCTTTTGAGCTTGTTGATTTTGATGGTTATGCACTACCAATCCCAATTAATGGGATTTATCTTAAGCATTCTCATTAGAAACAAATTTTTGTGTCATTATAAATATTAGATTAGATTCCAATTCCTCCATGTGTTGCATCACATTGTTTTGTTGGTAGTTTAGGTCTGCTTTTAGATAAGTGCTAGTGCACACTCTGCATATTCCATTTGGAATGTGTATGATATTTTATGTTTATACATAATTGTGCCTCTCTTTTTTTGTTGCACTTTCCAGTTTCATGAAGATTCTTTTGATAAAAACAGTTGGATATCAGCGCATGCAGTTTCAGATCAAAATCATGTCTATGCAGTATTTCAAAGAAATTCAGGGGAGTGTTTTTAATGTCAGATCATGTTTGAGTTGCAGGCTAACTTCATGCCCAATGGATGCTTCGAGGAAACTGGTATCTTCATCTAGCATGAAGATGTCCCCTAGAGGTCGCTAAAATGTTATCCCAAATTTGCACCCCCCTGCAAATTCAGATAACCCATTCAAAATATGGATTCGGGCATGTGACGTGCAGAAAACCATCAATGTAACATCAAAAACCAACAACAAGATGGTCACAGAGAAAATTTTTGTGGGAGAGCAGAAGATAAAATCTGTCGATAGATGCTATCGATCGGTAGAATTTATTATGCTACCAACCGGTAGCATTTTATATGTTATTGGCCGGTAGAAGTATGGATGCTACCGATCGGTAGCATTTCAGCAACTAGCAGCCGATAGCAAGACAACGATGGATTTACAGTGGGTCGCAGAGGTAAGGCGGGTGCCGGTAATTTTTAGTGCTACCAGCTGATAGAGAAAAGGTGACAACAAGTAGTAGTCAGTCGATAACAAAGGTGTCGGTAGTGGTTGTACAAATGCTACCAGCTGACAATGAATTTTATGCTACTGGTCGGTAGCAGAAAAGGATTTTTTTGGGTCATGATATACAAGTTACCGGTAGCAGGAAAAGATGTTACCAGCCAGTTGCATTTATGCAACCAGTCGACGGGAGAAAACCTTTCTCCCAGTCGACATCAATGGATTTAATTCAACCGATCAATTGGGAAATGAAATTCTACCATCCGGGAGCAAAAATGTATGCGATCGACCTTACCCAGGAAATCTCAGCTGCGAGATGAACATTAATGGTGGTAGTTCGTGTAGCTCAACTACCTTTCAGGGATTTAATGAATGGTAGGTGAGGAAAATTTTCTATATAATGTAATCGACCCCCTTATTTTTTAGGGGGATTTTTCTAAATTGTAAAAGAACTCTATCAAAATTGTTCCAGAACTTGTGAATTATAGGCCTCGAATTCGTGCATTCTGAAAAAATTTCTTACCTTGCATATAATTTTTAATGGATTGTGAATTTTCCTAAGTAATAAATTTATGTTTTGTGGCTTTTCCTTCCCTAGCTCGATTTATATTATGTTTCTTTCCTTCGATTGCAATTATAGGTATTTTGTGCATACTTTGTTCGTTTTGCAGGACTTAAATTTGTTGTGCTCCACGAAAAATGGAGATTTGAATGTTGTTTGGACTATGGCACTCTTGTCTTACATCTCCTACCTCATTTTATTCCCTTTTTCACTCACTAGGAATATCTCCACCCTTGTTCTTGGTGTTATCACCTCCCTTAGTTTAAGACTTTATTTTAATGCATATCTCTCTCTCCTTGGTCACTTGGAACTGTATGTTAGTGTTAGGGTAGTTGCATTTCATTTCCTAGGAGTAATTTAGCATTAGATATAGGTAGAGGAAGTTGGACTTCTCTGGAGGTCTGTCTCAGTTTGAGTCCCACAACTTAGAGACAGTCCCATGTTGCCTCAAAATCCAGGGTTGTCTGTGACCTGGGGCAGGGTGCAATTTTTTATCTCCAACATGATCACTGCTCATTTCATCACTTAATTGTTATAAGAAAAGAGGAATAGTGTGAGTTGAGAATATTGTGAGTGATTTAGAGAGGGTATTGACATTGATAACTCTACATTGCAAGAGTATAAACAAGTAGATTGACAATATCTTTTGAAAGTTTTTGGTCTCTGTTTAGAGGAGGATGGGTAAGTAAGTCAATGGTTGGATTTTAAAGTTGAATGAATAAAAATCTCCTCACTGTTAATATTTATAGGTGTAACAGTGGCATGAACATGTATTAGTGATTAGAGTCCATATAAACTATATAAACTTGGAGAGAAATTAGTCCTTTCATTAGAAACCCTAGTTGCCAACACAATATAAACTCGGTGAAAGGGGAGAAAGTTGAAGTTAGTAAAGAAGAACAAGTTACTGGTAAGGGACATGTATGAACCCCTTGGAGATAGAGCTTGACTCATAATTTGGGGACTTGAATCGACCATTGAAGGTAAGTTAAAGTCAAAATAATATTCTCGGGTTGAATTGTAGGTTATAGTTATGTGGTTGGTAGGGCATGAGTTTAGAAGCATAAAATCATTGAAGTATGTCTTAAATTTTTTAAGATGATATGGTATGGAGTCCCTCTCATGGATTTTGAAGGAAAATCTTAGTTTCAATGGTGGGTTTTGGATTTATATATGACAATTGGGTAAGGAATAAAGAAACCCATTCAAAGACCTAAAGGAGTGACCAATTTACAAAGGAGGTTATGTTTTCCTATAGAGTTTATACTTAAAAATTCTTACCAGACAAGTAGGGCTTATTGGGTGCCTAAAAAGGTTTTGATTGACTCTAGATACCCCAAGAAAGTGATTCTGAGCATGAAAGTATGTTGGAGAGGGGCTAGAAAGAACAAGGCAGTTAGGAAGACAAAGTGGAGTTTGGACAAGAGTTATTGGAAGACAATCTCTGAGAATTGCACACACTTCATGAATGATAGAGGGCCTATGTATGTGCATACACTTCTTGTTGGGTACCCCTAAATACCACTATCCTTAGAGATACCTAAAGGCTTGAATCAAGAGCAGATTTTGATAAAGGAAGAAAGGTATGTGCTTTAAGTGCATTGAGTCCATTTTTGGGCTAAGTCTAACCTTGTTTGGTGGTGAAAATTTGGTATCAGTCATCACAAAGACCATAAGAGGTGGAAAATCAAAATAAGTTTATTGTTCCAAGAATTAGTGAAGTGAGGGTGAAGAGAAAGTCAGGTTAAGGTAAGCACAAAGGAGGTCACTTAGTAGGGAAGCCAGGTGAGAAGTCGTTGATAATGGATGCATGGTCTAAGGTTATTGTAAGGTGATAGGAAATACCTTCAAATCATATTGGGTTAGTTTCTTGCATTCATAAGGAACTTAGACAACTTATAAGGCTATTGATGAAGGTAAAGGACAATTTTGTATACAAAAAGAATTCACTGTTTCTTTCATCGAGTTTCATGATAGTGGTACAAATAGCAGGGTATGAGGTTGGATGAATAGAGTATGGCATCCTTTCAAGCTAGTTTGACCAAATATGCAAGATTTTAGCTATTTCGGCTTCTTAAAGATCCTTAGTTTGCAAAGCTTGAGAGTGAGTGGTTGAATTGATTTTCCTAAAATAGTTAATGAAGGAAAATGTGTGGAGAATCTGCATCATTTTTGGTATCAGAGCAATTATTTCAAGTATTTTGTTGTAATTTGTCTTGAGATTGAATAAATAGTTCTTGCTAACACTGTTGTGTGAGTGTGTGTAGTGGGAAGTGATAATGAAGATGAGTGAAGATGAGAAATTACAACCATTCTTTGACCATGGATATTGGATGCCACAGTGGATGAAGAATTCAGAAACAAAGAGAGAAGAGGCTAGGCTAAAACAAGTGCATGAGAGGATAAGAGAATAAGATCAACATAAAATATTGGCAAGAGTAATGAAAAAAAGAAGACACTCGGTGGAAACAAGGAAGACATGTAGAGATAGAGAGTTGAGGATTTATTAGACCTCATGAGTTAGATTTGACAGATGATGAAGATGAAGGAGAACTAGCAACAAAGATGGATATAGAGGAATTGATAAGAGAGTTGTGGAAATTGATAAGTCACAGAAAAAGAGAACAATAAGAGAGCGAGGAAAAGGAAAGAGGAAAGAAAGATGCAGTTGGCAAAAGAGAGAGAGTTGAAAATTCAAGAGGAGATACAAGAGTTGAAGAGGGATGTGGCACAGATGTTGGAAATGATAGAGATTTAGAGAGAAGTAGAGGAACCAGTTGGAATAGTGGTAAATAAGAAGGTTAAGTGGCCATTAGAGCTACTTTTGAGGAAGAAAAAGAGAGAGCAGCTGAGAAAAAAGGTCAGATAAGAAGAGAGGAAGTTAAAACAAGAAGAAAAGAGGATGAGAAGACAAGAGAGAGAAGTTTATAAAGAGATGGTATATGAAGAAATTTAGAGCTTGGATGAGGAAGAGGTGATTGCAATATTTTTAGCTTGCCTTGAAGAGGAAAAAGAAGAGATTGGTAAAGTGGAGAAGCATAGCAAAGATGAGAAAGAGCTCATGGATGAAGCATCTTATGAGGCTAAAAGACCTCCTTGTTTTTGTTCTAATGTTTCTTTTGAGTGTGTGCATGCAGATGATAGAGATGAATGTATATAAATGAAGAAAATTTCTAGTGAATAGGTTAAAGAAATTAAATATGAAGAAAAGAATGATGATGATGAAGATTTTACAGTTGAGGAAGGTCTTTTGTGGAAGAAAATCATGGAGGAATTTGATATTTCAGAATTGTTTGAGGATGAAGAAGACTACAAAAGAGAAGAAGAAGAAATTATGTGGGTACTACAAGCTGAAGAGGAAGATAAAAGCTATGAAGAATCCTATGGAGAATCATATTTCATTCATGAAGAAAAAATTCAGTATGAGGACCAAGAAAAGCATAGAATTTCAGCAATGAAGAGTGATGAGAGTGAAGATGAAGAAGAAAATAAATTGGAAGAAGAAGAAGAAAACAAAGTTGTGGAGTGAAACTTTTCCTACCCCTGGAGTATCATGCAAGACAATCACTCCATGCATATGAATAATTCATAATGACATCAATTTTGGTTTTCTAGGTATGTTAGTTGATTCTTAGAGGTCATTAGGTGTGTTAGTTGGTGTCTAGGTCTTTCAATATTCAAATGAAGTATTTCCCTTCAAGTGTAAAATTTGAATATTTAGGCCATTTTCGGCTTGTTGTAATGTTTCAAAGTAATATTGGAGCTTATATTCTAAGTACCTCTGGTGAGGGTTTGATATGTGAAACCTTGTTGAAGCTTTGTGTGTGATCACTTCTCATTTCATCAATTAACTATTACAAGAAAGGAGGAAGAATGTGAGTTGATAATATTGTGAGTGATTTAGAGAGGTTATTGACCTTGATAACTCTACATTGGAAGATTACAGGAAAGAAGATTGACAATATCTTTTGAATTTTTTTTATCTTTATTCAGAGGAGGCTGGGTAAGTAAGGCACTAGTTGGATTTTACAGTTCAATGAATACAAATATCCTCCTTGTCAAGATTTATAGGTGTAACAAAAAAGGCATGAACATGTATTAGTGATTGGAGCCCATAGAAACTATATAAACTTGGAGAGAAATTACTCCTTTCATTAGAAACCCTAGTTGTCAGCATAAACCCTTGCATGCACAGTATAAACTCTGTCAAAGTGGAGAAAGTTGAAGTTAGTGAAGGATAACGAGCTACAAGTAAGGGAACTGTATGAAGGCCTTAGAGATAGATCCTAACTTAGAATTTGGAGTTTTTAATCGACCATTGAAGGTAAGTTAAAGTCAAAATAACATTCTCGGGTTAAATTGTAGGTTACAGTTAAGTGGTTTCTAGGGAACGAGTTTAGAAGCATCAAACCATTGAATTATGTCTTAAAACTTTCAATATGATGTGGTATGGAGTCCCTTTCGAGGATTTTGAAGGAAATTCTGAGTTTCAGTGGGGATTTTTGGAGTTATATATGACGGATAAGGAATAAAGAAACCCAATTAAAGACCTAAAAGGAGTGACCAATTTACAAAGGAGGTGATGTTTCCCTATAGATTTTAGACTTGAAAATTATAACCAGTCAAGTAGGGCTTATTGGGTGCCTAAAAAGGTTTTGATTGACTCTAGATAGCCCAGGAAAGTGATTCCAAGCATGAAAGTATGTAGGAGAGGGACCTAGAAAGAACAAGGTAGTTAGGAAGACAAAGTGGGGTTTGGAAAAGAGTTATTGGAAGAAAATATCTAAGAATTGCACACACTTCATGAATGACAGAGGGCCTATGTATGTGCATACACTTCTTTCTGGGTACCCCTAAATCCCACTATCCTTGGAGATACCTGAAGGCTTGACTCGAGAGTAGTTTTTGACAAAGGAAGAAAGGCATGTGATTTAAGTTCATTGAGTCCATTTTTGGGCTAAGTCCAACCTTGTTTGGAGGTGCAAATTGGGTATCAGTCATCACAAATATCATAAGAGGTGGAAAATCAAATTAGCTTATTGTTCCAAGAACCAGTGAAGTGAGGGTGAAGAGCAAATCAGGCAAAGGTAAGCACAAAGGAGGTCACTTAGGAGGGAAGCCCAGTGAGAAGTCATTGATAATGGGTGCATAGTCTAAGGTTAGTGTAAGATGATATGAAATACCTTCAAATGATATTGGGTCAGTTTCTTGCATTCATAAGGAACTTCGACAACTTATAAGGCTAGTGATGAAGGTAAATGACAATTTGGTATACAAAAATAATTGATTGTTTCTTTCATCAAGTTTCATGATAGTAGTACAAATAGCAGGGTATGAGGTTGGATTAATAGAGTATGGAGTCCTTTCAAGCTAATTTGACCAAATATGCAAGATTGTAGCTAGGTTGGCTTGTTAAAGATCCTTAGTTTGTAAAGCTTGAGAGTGAGTGGTTGAATTGATTTTCCTAACATAGTTAATGAAGGAAAATGTGTGAAGACTCTGCATCAACATATAATATAAGATATAGGAATAAGGTCAGAGCAAAAATTGGCGCCTAAAAAATGTAAAAATCAACCCATCAATAACATTTAAGAGCTTTTATTTTTGTATGTACCATGTTTAATGTCATGCCACTATTAGAGTAGGTATTTACCTTAGCTTATGTTCACCTAGGTATTTATTTACCTTTATTGTATTTATCCTCACCCACTTATGTGTGTGGATATTTCTTTTTATTTATTTAGATATTAGGGGGATATTATTTAGTTGTTAGGTATAGTTCTTTCCTTGATCTATGGTATTGACTAGATTCTTGATGTATAGTTCTCTCCCAAATCTATGGTCTTGACTAGTTCTTTCCTTGATTTATGGATTGATCTATGACCTTGACTGGTTCTTAGATTTTTATTCCTTGCCTATATAAGCAAGGCCCATTCTCATTGTATTTCATTAAGTTCCATAATAATATATGATATTGTTGCTCATTTGTTTGCAAAGGTTTTGGTAAGTTATTATGGCGAATTGCTTTCATCTTATTAATCGTGGTGCTTGATTAACATCTGAGTTCTTGGCTTGGTACGATCTGGTTATCGTTTCTTTTATGGTATCAGAGCAGAAGATTGCTATTGACATTCGTATGTAAGGTTGCGTGCATTTATATGTAAAAGAAAGTCTTCTATTGGATCCGGAAGGTGGTTAAACCCTAAGATCGACTGTAAACTCGGTCATTTCTAGCGGCAGTCTTTTTTTGGGTTTTTTTATTGCTACAGAGAAACTGACTGGTTCGGATCGAGATTCGTGTTAGTCTCGACCATTGAAATCCTTAGCCTGTGGTCATATAAGGGCTTCAAACTTGTGATTCCTACTAGTAGGTGCTTAACTCTAGCTCCCTTTAATTTTATTTGTGTGGTGAAGGCAAGAACATTTTATTTTGTTTTAGTGGCAACTAAAATAAATAGTAGAGCATAATATTGAAAAGTTTGTATCTTTTGATCGGTAACTCAGTTTTGAGTGTCGTTTTTTACAAAATTGTTTTTTTTGTGCTCTTTCCATTGGATATATTTATTTTGATAATTGTACTATTATTATAAAGTGTCATATTGTAACATGCACTCACTATAAAGTGCCAAAATCTGGGGGGATTCTTTTTGCATTGTTTGGTTCTTGCATTTCTTTTGGTGATTTTTTAGGATGTCATCTTTATCTACTTCTGCATTAGATCATGTTGACTCATCAACAACACATAATTACCAAGAATGGAAACAATAATTAAGCAGAAAGGATTATAGGCTTTAACTTCTTCAGAATAAATAGTGTTCACTAGAGAATATGAGAAATTTCAGTTACAGTGCAAATTTGATGAGTGTATGGGTTTGAGAGGAACTTATGTAAGTAACAGTTTTTTGTTTAATTTGGAAAAATGTGACTCTCCTTTCAAAATATGGGAGAAATTGGAGGATTTATTTGGTAAGGTGGATCATATGAGAGCCATGAAACTTGAAATTGAGATCACATCTCTTAATCCTGAAGATTTTCTAAAAGTTATAGACTATCTTATCAAGTTCAAGAATTTGTTAGCACAGTTGAAGGGAGTGGAAGAGATAAGAAGGATGAAAAGTGTGTTTACTCATTTCTATCCAAGTTGAGAGGACCATTCTAAATTTTTGCTTCTACCTTTTTCTCTAGCATGGATGCCTTAGGTGACACATTCAAAATTCCTAACTTAGAAACATTTTCTGAAAGAATTACTATGGAAGAATCCAAATTGTCTAACCTTGAGTCTTCCACCTCTCAAAAGGCATTAGTTGCATCTAATCCTAAGGGCAAGGGAAAACCAAAAAGTAAAACCAAATCCACCCCTTCTCCATCTCAAAGTGCTCCTAAAACCAAAGAAAACAACTCTAAAGCTAAGGAGTCTTCTAAATCCAAGAATAAGTATAGACTTTCATGTTATTTTTGTGGGGGTAGTGGTCATGAAGAACATAGGTGTTATAAGTGAATGTAAGCCTTAGAGGATGCAGTCAAGAAACACAAAATTTCTATCTCCACTCCACCTCCTTCTAATCAACATGACAAAGCACTTAATGTTGTTTAGAGATCTCAGTCACTATCTACAAACAGTTGGGTTATAGTGATGCAGCCTAGAATCTACTATATAAAATCTAGAAAAACCCAGGTGCACTAGAACATCACCCAACCTGAGAGGAGTGCTCACCCAGAGCACGCAAAGGTACCATGCCCCTCTTTAGATTTGCTTATGTAGGATGTTAGTTTAATGAAGATACGACGTATTCAGAACTGTAAATAATTATAACATTCCATAGAGCATATTCCATATCTAGATCTTAGATAATCATGAATTAAACGATAACCATAATAAGATTAACCATGCAAGAACCAGTTACAGTCATATTTAAAATCATTATCCATCTAATATACTCCATTATATTAAACACTGAATTACATGGAAGCTTCTTAGATTACAAAGCATCACCATAAGTTATGCGTGTATTAGATCCAGCAACATAACTCTACAATAATTCACTATTCAACATCTCTTTAACTACATAGTTCACTACATATTTATAGGCATGGGTAATTTCCCTTCACCACCTACGCACTTCCCAAAATAGGTCACATGCTGATAATAGCCATGTGCCTTTACAATAACATGCACACATGCAAGTGTGCTAATAATAGACATCCTATAGTTAATTGGAAGAAGTAATCCTAGTATTATCTTGAACTCATGCATGGTGCTTATCAGACGCTCATTCCCAAAATAGAATTTTCATTTTACGCAAGTCTCCATCTCAATGTGTACTCTACATGCTATCTTCCAAAAATAGCCCGCATCCATGAAAATGGCTAAGTCCCGAATTAGCTTGTCCTGGCACATGTTTCCTTCCCTATCCTTCTGTGCCTTCAAGTATGCCTTGTTCCCATGTGCACATCATATGTGTGTCTTCTCCTTATGAAAATATTGTCTGCTCAACATTGCCCCACACTAAATTACATTGGTGTCTTGGCAATGGGGATTCTTTCTGATATTCCAAAAGAATAAAGAATAAGAATGGAAAGAATATAAAGAATCACTCTACAAAATAATAGACCTTTACTCTGCAGCACCTTCTTCTTCAACCGGAGGATCAATTCTAGATATATTTTTTTAATCTCATCCTCCAATGTATGTCAGTCATCCAGCACAGTCCTTGTCTTCTCTAGAATGTCTGTGGCAATGGCTTCCAATTCGTCATGAGTAATCTTTTCCTTTTCATTCTACAGTACTTGGATAACATTGGCCATAATAGTCATCATTCCCTCCAGAAGATCCATCTTCTGTGCTATGTGCTTCCCAATCTCATCTATTCTCTTCTTATGTGGGTCTTGAGCTACTGCAAGGGATTCACATTTCTGTTTCACTAGTGCCAATGTTTCTGCGGGTCTCAGTGTCTCATCTTTCATGGCCTTCAAAACATCATTTTCTTCAACTAGAGTTATGATCCTTATCACTGCTTCTAGTGCCACACAAATATTCACAGCTTGGTCAGCCTTCTTTAGTTCATCCTTCATATTTTGGAGCAATGCCTCATAATTTGAAATTTTCCTAACCATGGAGGCCCTTTCTCTTTCTACTTCTTGTTCAGGATCCTTTGGCGCTGGCATTTGAATTAGTCCATCTTCTAGTACCAAATCAACCAATGTTCTCACATAATGCATAGTCGAAGGAAACTTCTCAGGTAGCTTAAACCCAAGATGAGGTCTTGCTTTCAGAACATAGTCACCAATTTCTTCTGCCATACTAATGAAGGCCTCATTCTTCTTCTATTCTAGTTCCTTTTCTCCTTTTAAACACGTTATTTCTGTAGTTTTTGCCTTGTTATCTTCAAGTAGCGCTCTAATAGTGGTATCCTTATTAATGTTCCTCAGCGCCACCTCTGTAAATACTTTAACCAAATCATTTCTCACCTACTCATCATACATTAGAGTAGGCTTGACTTTCATGTTTCTTCTTTGGGGTGCCTTCTTCACTCTCCTTGATACACAAGATTCCTCACCGACATCAAAATTTGGCTCATCCATATGGGTTTGCATGGACCAGGATAATTGTTTCCTTGTGCACATGGTGGCCATGTCTAGATCCATCAGCTCCCATCCATACAATTCCTTAAGGCCTATTGTTCTTTGAAATCAGGCGCAAACAATTTTGTTTGTGTCCTCATCATAATCCATACTTGGCACAACATATTCTTCACTTGTTCTCATTGTTCTTGGCCCCTTAGGAATTTGAGTGCCAAGGTTTGTAGTTAGGCCTTCTTATTCCTGAGTAGTAACATGCATGCTAGGTTGCTCTTGCACGTCTCTTTTGCTTCCTTCATCCCTTCCTCTTCATCTTTCATTTCTTCATCTCTGGGTTCCTCCATATCTTCTAGTTGCACTGGGGTTCTAGGCACGCTCTCTTCAGACTCTTCCGCCTCCTCATCTAGCTTCAACTTTCTCCTTCTCTTCTTCTCAAGTGCCTCTTTCTGAGGGGAGAGTCTAGGTGATCTTCTTACAGGATATGGTGTTCCCGTGCCTTGGGTCCTAGTTCTTCTGAATACCTTCTTAAATCGACACTCTTCAAGGACTGCATCCATGTCCAAGTCCTCTTCTTCTTCTTGTGCATGTGGTGGAGTATCTACATGCTCACTCTCCAATTTTTCTGTGGACTGCCTCCGCTCTCTATGATCCAAGCCTCCACTATCTTCGTGTTCCTCTTCCTCCTCGTCTATCTGTATGGTCACAACAGGCTTTGGAGCTGGCACATTCTCCATTGTATGCTTGCCCTTAGGCGGCCCTGGGAGCATGAACTCATTCTCCACATACTTATTATTCTCCATCCTAGGCTTGAGCTGAAGATATATGAGTGTGGCTCCATTTTCCCCAATAGCCAAACTTACTAGCTTCATACTTATGACGTCTGAAATGAGCCTTTCAATGTAGGCAAACCGACTTGGTTATACATATGTTTTCCTAAGAGTGTGGTAGTCACAATCTACCTTGTTTGTGTTGAAGTTCAACTGACGTGCATAAAAAAATCGGTGAATTAAATCCTGGAAGTAGAGCGTTGTGAAGGCATATGGTAGTTTACACCATGGAATCCATGTACCATCCTTCATGGCAAACCGTGCGATGCAGAAATGTTAATACACCGCAAACTGTAATACCTTTCCTACTACCAAAGGTAGTTCCTTTTCAATGTGCCATTCCTCCTCAAACACCATGCGAAGTGGATTGTACCACATTTATGCCCTTTTCCTTAATGATCCACTCATTGATCCTTCACATAAATATTACTTGAACCTTTCCGCAAGGGACTTCTTCTCAGTGGGGTATTCCCAAATTTTATTCTTTGGCCCATCGGGCACTCCAATTTCTACAAAAACAAGAGATAAGAGGGTGGCACCAAAACTTATCTTTTCACCTGCGCGTGCTTCCTCAACAATGGGTTTTGCAATATAGCCTACTAAGTTGTAGATTTCTCCCTGAGACATTTTCTTTGCAACATAAATTCACGTTGTATTTACCTATGACCATCTCCCTTGATCATTCATCTTGGTGAGAAGATGCGCAGTTTCCTACACCACATGGTACTTCCTTAATTTGTGGATGTCCATTCCACGCGGACCCTTAGTATACCCCAACTCCTTTCTTGTGGCAATAACCGTTGCTTTATCAGTCAGATCACTATTAATGTCTATCCCTGTGCCCTTTAATCATGTTAATGTGGTAATTAGGGTCATTGTGACTCTCTTCATAATACTTTGGTATAAAGGTTCATTTTTTCCAAAATATGGGAGCTCATACAGTTTATAAACTCCTACTTACTTAAGCAATTATTCCCCAACATCGTCATACACTGGCATATCTTCTAGCTTGTGCTTGTTGGTCTTCTTATTCAGCAAAGCGTCCAACTCTCCCTTGTTATCAGTGGTGCGGTGGTTGTAGTCATTTACTTTTCATCTACGAATGTGTGAATCCCAATCTTGTCTAACTATTACTCCTTCCGGGTACTGCATCTCTGAAAAATTGCTCTCGGAAGTAGTTTCAACCTTAAATATCACCTTTTTCTTTCCTTTTATGCCTATTACAGGTGCTTTCTTCGGTGCCATTGTAAAATTACCACCTTTTGTCTTTTGTGTTGAGTAAGTTCAAACCCTAACTCAAAATTTATTTCCCTAGCTCAAAATCACATGCCCTAGCTCCTTCTCAACCCTTCTGCTTCACTCAAACCCTTCACCAATGGGGACGTAAGCCTTTCCTATGCATAAATCTTCTCTCCATGTTTGGTTTTGCAACTCTCCGCACTTCAACACGATTCGCTTACCTGGTTTCACTTAGCTAGCTCGAATACTTGTGATTGCAAAGGTAAAAATCAACCCGCATCACGTCCTTATATAATTTTTCAAAAATTTAGTGCATTTATTGCTCCTTCACCTACCAACAATCCTCTCATTGATTGACCATTTTCAAAATTTCTAAAAAATTATGCACGGTATAATTTCATGCCCA
The DNA here is from genome assembly GCA_019776745.2 of Taxus chinensis. Taxonomy (NCBI): domain Eukaryota; kingdom Viridiplantae; phylum Streptophyta; class Pinopsida; order Cupressales; family Taxaceae; genus Taxus; species Taxus chinensis. The sequence goes on from CM034147.1 coordinate 11,252,584, forward strand.
AGCTATAACCTTCTAACGCGCCTTCCTACCCTCTGGCTATAGACTTGTCTTTCACGCACTTCCATGCACCAAGTACCTCGCCGCTGTGCATTCTCATAGTAGTTTCCATGGCCGCTGCTTACCTCGCGTTATATTGTCCCTTCATTCATTTCCATCTATGGTCTTCTTTAGAATTTATCTCATTTTTAATAGCTCCTTTCCATACTCGAATAACACTTGTAAAAGTTTATTCTCATGTGTACCCATTTGTGAATAACAAACAACAACTCACCCATACCAATTGTATGTGCAGTACTCTACGCATAAAAATACTTCATATTGTAATTAGCTTCTAGCACACAAACACACTTATTACACAAAACACCAAACTAAATTGACAAAGCATAGAAACAAATAAGAAAATACATTAAGGAAATAAAGAAAGGGAAACCTACACTAAATGACAACACTTCCCTATTACAAAAACCAATAAGACTTATTTATAGTAGGGCTTCAACCTACTCCCGTTAAAGTAACTAGGTAACCGCATTCCATCAAGTGCCTCTAACTTGCAAGCACCTGAGTCAAGTATATGAGTGATAATATATGAGTGATAACATATGATCCCAACCAATGCACCTCGATCTTTCCTAGATGGTGAAAAAGCTTAAAATCATAAAGTAATACCATCTATCCAACCTCAAGCTTCTTATCCCTGATGTGTTGGTCATGCCATGCCTTATGCCTGGCCTTTTCCTTCTTCTGACTCCAACATGCTATGGTGTGCCTCTCATCCAACTGTATTAACCAAACACCAACTGAAAGGGTGTGGCCTTATTCAACCTATTGTAGGTTGTTATATACACCCAAAGTACAACATCATCCCAATATTTCCTTCCAACGTCACAATTTTTTTTAAAGTCTAGATCAATATCTTGTTAAAGGCCTCAGCAGTACCATTTTCCTAAGGATGATAGGGTGTAGTCTTGTGGTGCACAACCATAAATTCATCTAGTAATATCATGATAGTCTCATTCAAAAAGTGTGTACCCCTATCACTTTTCAAGCTCATTGAACATCCATACCTAGTAAGAACATTTTCCCATAAGAACCTGACTGTTGTAGTTGTTGTACAATCCTTTGTAGGTGTTGTTTTTACCCACCTTGTAAGATAATCTGTGCAAGTGATGATATAGCGTGATCCAGTTCTATGCGCGGCTAGTGAAATAGGACCTAAAAAGTCTATAGCCCATTTCTCAAATGGCTCTGCACTAGCAATAGGCCTCAAAGGCATTTCATCTCTTTTCCTAGGTTTTCCAAGGTGTTGACAGTGATCACACACCTTATAATACTCTTTACAATCCTTGTATAGGGTCTCCCACCATAATACAACGAGTAAAATCTTGCACATGGTGGCGTCACTTGCATAATGCCCACCTGCAATACCACCATGAGCCTCTTCCATGATATATGTGCCCTCATGTTCCAGTACACACTAGCACAATACTTCATATCGGCCTAGTTTGTATGAATATCCACTGATCAACATAAAGGGTGCCGTGCGAATTACAATTTGTTTTTTATCCAATGCTTTCATTCCTTTTGGCACCATACCCATGCATAAAAATACAAAAATATCCTCCAATTCTGAAGGCGCGTGATGTAAACTGTACAATTGTGCATCTAGAATTGTATCTTCAATTGTTTGCGCATCCTCCCCTGACTGAATCCTTGATAAGTGGTCTAGGCCAGAATTAATTTTACCTGGTTTTGCCACAAGTTTGAAATCAAATTCCTGAAATAAGAGCACCCATCGACATATGTGCCCTTGTAAAATGGGATTATTTACCAAGTTTTTTTAATGCCATGTGATCAATATAGAACACAAAAGGTGTTGCTAGCAAGTATTGTCTAAATTTATGTAGTGCATAGATCAACGACAAGGCCTTGTGCTATGTTGTTATATAATTCTGCTCTGCAAGAGTCAAATTTCTACTAGCAAAATATATAGGATGATCTATAATACCTTATCCAAGCTGAGCTAACACCATGCCAATGGTTGTGTCAGAGGCTTCCACATGTACATGAAACGGTTGGTTCCATGAAGGAAAATGTAGAATGGGTGTTGTTGTAAGTCTCTCCTACAACGCATCAAATGCACGGTGCTATGGTTCTCCCCAATAGAACGTCCCTTTTCCTTTTATTAACTCTTCTAGGGGTGCGGCAATCTTCGCATATCCTTTGATAAAAAATTTATAATACCCTGTATGGCCCAAGAATCCACGCACCTCACTCTGATTGGTAGGCTCTTCCAAGCCTACAATAACTGCAACCTTAGCTGGATCCACTAACAAACCTTCCTTGGAGATGATGTACCCTAACAAAGTTCCAAAAGGTGTAGCAAACACACACTTCTTGATGTTTAAAGATATGCTTAACTGTCTAAATATTTCAAACATCAAATACAAATTGTCACAACGATCCTTAACAAGTCCATACACCGTCCAATCATCCAAGTAAACCTGCAGGAAGTTGTGAATAAAATATTGGAATGCTTGAACAACTATGTATGTATTTCAAACCAAAGGGCATCAAAGTATATGCAAAAATTCCCCATTCAGTGGTGAAATTCATCTTCTCTTGATCCTCCTATGCAATTCTACCCTGATGATACCCAGATAATCCATCTATAAAATAATAAACTATGCACCCTACAACGCCTTATAATATTTCCTCTGTGAAGGGTGTAGGAAAAGGATCAATCACACATGTAGCATTCAGTTCCCTATAATCCACACAAATCCTAATCTAACCATCTTTCTTTATACTTATCACCATGGGGCTACCCCACTCTAATTCCTCTAGGGGCTTCATAATGCCAGATTTCAACATCTTGTCAATTTCCTCCGTAACTTTGATGCACATGTTAGGTTTCATCCTATAAGGTCTCTTCCTAATTGGGCACGCTCCTTTCTTTAGTTTAATCTTCATCTCTCCTAATGACTCATGCACTCCTTTTAACTCATGGTAGCCCCTAGGAAATAATTCTTGAAAATCCCGTAGTAACTCAATTATCTTTGCCACTTCAGAATCAACCCAATAATCCCCAATTTTTTCCTCCTTAGGTTCACCATCCATGCCAATGTTCACTTTCTTGGTCTTCATAGTTTCAGGATAGGTGCACACGTTCTTAACTGCACTATCTAAAACTTCGTGCGTACCTGATGAATGATCTATATCTATATTTTATACTTCTTCATCATCCATTATGTAGACCATATTTCCTTTTTCTTTCTCACAACAAGCGCGTTTAAGTAGTGTGGAATTTGTCTCTTCTACTTCTTCAAAATGTGCTTTTGATTCTACCTCACTAAAAAACTCCTGAATGAGTTCTTAAGTCTTTGCACTATCTCCTATATTTAAGCATTTTATAACCCTTAATGCCTCTTCCACTGGAGGTTTAGTAGAGAAGTAATCAAAAGTCTGGGTCATTCCTGCAATCAAATCCTGCCAATTTCCAGTCTCCCTATGTAGTTTTACATAAACATACCAGGCTCGTGCGCAGCCTTGTAAAGTGGAATAAAGTTTGTGCACCCCAAGTGAAGGTGGTAAATATTCCTGCCCCTCTTTCCAAAGTCTCTCACACCGCTGAACATGGTGTTGAACATGTTGATTACCATGATACATGTAGATTGTAGTAGGTGCATTTCTCTTGAGTAATCGAGTAGTTAGAGAAATTTTTACTTCATTCCATTCTAGAAGATTATCCCTGTGAACCATCCACCAGCACATTGCTATCCTGCGCAAGGTATATACTAAAATACTCCTTCTTTCCACTTGATTTGTCCACTGCTCCTCCATGGCGCGAAGGAATACCATAGGATCTCATTCTCTAGTGTACCGAGGTATAGGGTTGTTACTTATCCTTCGAATACATCAAGGTTTTCTTCTTTGTGCAAATGCACTTCTTACTTCGTGCTCAACCATCTCATAGGTGACATGTGCCCAATTGTCACAAGCAATACTTGTAGTATCACTAATAGACTGCATATTCCCACTGGAGTATTCCTTCCTTTGATGGCTCAAGTACTTCTTGGTATTGAATGACATGTACATAAATTCTGTTTAGGACTTCCTCACTCAAAGGTTCAACATAAGTCATAGATTTCCCTTTTATCAAAGGGAAAATTTCTCTATCTTTTGTGTTCTCAAACCTTATATACCCCTTTTTGAACCATAGATCAGCATTATTTGCATAACACCAAGGGTACCCAAGTAAAGATGAGAAGTTGTCTGATTCTGCAAGTTCCAAGACCTCAAAGTCCCCAGTGAACTTGGCCCCTTGTATAGTAATGGATACATCCTTTAAAAATCCTATGAGAGTGGCCTTAGTTCGATTGGCCATGAACAATACATTAGAGGATGAGTGTAGTGGAGCACTTCCCATCTGTACCCATGCATCTAAAGTAAGTACATTAACTTCCGCACCTATATCAATAAATATATTACTCAAGAGCCACCCATCCACAACAACATTCAAAGTGATCTCCTTGTCATAATCCAAACTATGAGGGAGAATATTAGAACGTTGGATCTACCATCCATTCTCTATACCTGCACACGAAGTGTTTCCCTTTAGCCAATTCCCTAGTAACAGAATGATATTCTCTTGGCGTAGCATTTTGCATACCTCTTTCAAGTCATCAATATCTAATTGAATTGTCTCTACTGCCTTCTTTTGTTCTAACTTCCATGACTATTCCTTCAAACAATGTATTTCACCCTGAATATTTATGAGTATCTCCATGGTTTTCTGATAAACCTCTTTTTGATGTGCAGGATCTGGGTACCTTGCATGTAAAAATTCCTCCTTGGTGATGGTAGGCTTCTGTTGTAATGCCTCTGTAGTGTGTGTAACTTCAATTTGTGTAGTAATATTCACAGCTAATACCTCAGGTTCCGATACCAGCTTTGGCATCCACTGATTTTCCACGGTGCATTGTATTCTGACCATCCATGTGCCCTTGTCATCCTGTTTATGTTGCTTGCTAAAATGATCATATAAGTATGGGAATTCCTCATAGCTTTGATTCTTCCCACAAAAATAATAAGTAATATTCTGAGGACATTCGTGCCTGTAGTGGTTAGGAGATTCACATGTAAACCATGTTCTCTGAGGGAGCTCGCCTCATCCACCACCATAGCCTCGGCCCTCGAATCCACCATAGTATCTTCGACCTCTGCCAAAACCTCCTTCAAAGTGCCCTTCATTCCGATCATAGCACGCTTGAGTGTGATCATGATTATGGTGCTCACTTTTTCCTTTAGAGTTATTTTATATTCCAGTTTTTCGCACACCAAGATCTATAGCATCATGGATTTGACCAATCAACCTGCAATATTCTGTATCATGAGTCGTGGACTAAAAATTTTGACAATAACAAGATACACTCTTCCTTATCGCGCATTGTAATAATGGGCAACGACTTGCATCATGGTCTAAATGACATATATCCCATTCCAGCAATAATGAACGCATTGATCTTTGAGGACAACTATCTTTGGTGTGCCCTTCCACTTCACAATCTGTACACCAAATCCCAGTCCACGTCGCATGTGCTGAATTTTCCAATAGTTCCTCCAACTAATTTACCATAGCTGGAATATGTGCCTCTAGGAATGGGCTCACTCCAGTGTTTTTACTTCCAACTGCCTCAGTGCACAAAGATGCTTCAAGTGCTTCACACGAGTCCATATAAGTCTTATGTGAAAACGCCCTCCTAATAGGTGGTATCAAGCCCCCAACAAACCACTGTGTATGCTAGCTTGCATGAATATCCTAAGAGAGTTTAGACAACAATGTCTTCAAATGGGCATCATATTCCCAAACACTCTCAGTAGTGCCCTACTTAATATCCTTGAGCACGCTTATACTCTTCTGTTCAAACTTGGGGATATGAAATTATTTAAGGAAAACATCCTTTAATGCTGCATAATCTATGCAAGTCTGATCAGGGTCAAACTTCCTATACAAATGGTGTGTGCGTCCCTGCAATGTAGTTGCAAACTGACTTGCCTTGCTCTCAAAAGCTGTAACTCCTTTTTCGCACCACAGTATCTCACACATGTGCACATGTTCAACAACATCTTATATGCCCCTATACTCTGGAAGACAAAGAGAATTCTCCATGTAAATATTTTGGGGTTGGTGCAGACCCTGCCCACCTGATTCTAGAACCTCTTGTGTTACCTTTTCCTCCAAAACCACTAGAACTAGAGCCACCTATGCCCCCTGATCCTCCACCTATAGCCGGAATTGGACCAGTGGATGTACTGCCCTATGTCCCAATAGTGGTACTAAACGGAACTGAACTCTTACAGTCTGTGAAGTGTTACTACTCCCAGAAGTGAGTCTAAAATTTTACACACTTGAGTTTTGTGCTAATGATGTGCATGAAAAGGTACCTCCAAGCAACAAAGAAGATGTTTTCCCTACCATAGATGTACTTTCTATTTGAATTAATCTTGCTCTTCTACTGCCCGAACTAGCTTGATGACTACTGGTTGTACTAGATACTAGAAATCCAAGTGCAAGGGCTAGGTTGTTAGGTAGATTCAGATGCACGCTCATAGCCCAAGTCATCTCTGTTGGTGCGCTCCCATGTGAGGCCAAGGAGGCTTCCCTATTATGTTTACCCAAATAGGGGAGTTCCAAATGCTCTAGCTCCATGCCTCCTGTGTGAGCTTCAAATCATTCACGAGCCATCTCTCTCCTCAACACCATCCACTGTGTAATATCATGCTACTTCTCTATCTCCCTCTCACGCACCTCATTATACTTAAGTCACGTTTCTTCTCTCTGCCTCTCTTCCGCTAGGTCCTCCATCTTTCTCCAAACCTATTCTTTCCCCCGCGCGTGGTGTGGTTTATTTAGCCATTAGTTTTTATTCCAAGTTCAGGGTTACCATTAATATTTTGATCACTAATGGAATTCCTTGCAAATAAGTTCCCCTTGGATAACATAAAAACTAGAACTCAGCTACCTCCAAGAAATAATAAGTGGAAATTGAGTACTCCAAAGTATAGCTATTCAAAACACCATGGAACCAAGTATCCACTATGTGCATCCCGATTAGATCAGTATCATAAAGGGCTTGAAATTCTTCCTGGGTCCAAACAAGTGTGTGATACCTCCAATTCCTTTTAGACACATAAGCAACCAGCCACTCACACAACTAGACTAGAAAAATAGAAAAGAAGATATCATACAAATAGTCATACAAATTCTACTCCACCCACACGCGTGTGTCAAACTCCGATCCAGTGCTAAACCTCTGAGCATACTCTTCTTCTAGATCCTTTATCCACTCCTTAATACTTGCTAAGGTCAATCGGTATGTCTTCATTGCGAAACATACTGAAAACAACTAAAAAAGAGGTCCTGACAATGGAATCAATGATACAACCTATAATCTACTATATAAAACCCAGAAAAACCCAAGCGCGCTGGCACATTACCCAACCTGAGTTGAGCGCTCACTCGAAGTGCGTAATGGTACCAGGGCCCTCTTTAGAGTTGGTTATGAAGGATGTTAGTGTAATGAAGATACAACGTATTCAGAACAATAAATAAGCATAACATTACACAGAGTATATTCCAAATCTAGATCTTAGAGAATCATGAAATAAATGATAACCATAATAAGATTAACCATGCAAGAACTAGTTACAGTCATGTTTAAAATCATTATCCATCTAATATACTCCATTATATTAAACACTGAATTACATAGAAGCTTCTTACATGGAAAATCATCACCATAAGTTATGCGTGTATTTGATCTAACATCATAACTCTACAATAATTCACTATTCAACATCTCTTTTACTACACAGTTCACTACATATTTATAGGGGTGGGGACTTTCCCTTCAATTCCTACACACTTCCCAAAATAGGTCGCATTCTGATAATAGCCATGCACCTTTACAATAACATGCACACATGCAAGTGCGATAATAATAGACATCCTCTAGTTAACTAGAAGAAGAAATCATATTATTATCTTCAACTCATGCATGGCGCTTATCAGATGCTCATTCCCAAAATAGCATTTGCGTGTCACGTAAGTCTCCATCCCAATGTGTGCTCTGCACGCTATCTTCCAAAAATAGCCCGCATCCATGAAAATGGCTAAGTTTTGAATTAGTTTGTCCTGGTACGCATTTCCTTCCCTATCCTTTCCTGCCTTCAAGTACGCCTTGTCCCCACGCACACATCCAATGAGTGTCTTCTCCTTAGGACAATATTGTCTGCTCAACATATAGATTATTGTGCTTCTCATCATATGACTTCTTCCAAGGAGTCTTGTGTTTCTCTAGGTTTGAGTTCTACTTCCAAAATTGAGGTTGGAGATTCTTCCTTTCTTTCTATTAAAGGAAAATGTGATATACAACTTGATGGTGGAAGTATCCAAGATGCACTATATGTTCCTAACATCACTACAAATTTTCTTTCTGTGTATCAAATTTTTCATTCTAGTCAAGGGAAAACAATGACTTTTACACCACATGGGGCAGAAATACAAACTTTGTTAAAGCCTCATTCACTTGTTGCTCAAGGTATTATTGATCATAATTCTAGACTATATCACTTTGAGAGTTTTGATGAAACTCCCTCTATAGGGACAGGATTGGTTTCTTATGCAGATTCAGAGAGTAATATTTGGCATGAAATATTTGGACATCTCAATTATAGATATTTGAAGGATTTGAGCACTCATGGTATGGTAGATGGCCTTCCTAGAGTTTCTTGTCTTGAAGGAGTTTTATATGGCTGTGCATTAGGGAAACAACACCAAAATCCATTTCCTAAGAATTTGTCCAAGAGAGTTTCTTCACCACTTGAGCTTGTGCATAATGAATTGATGGTTTTTCCTACCCCCTCTTTCAATGGAGCTAAGTATGCACTTACCTTTATTGATAATTTCTCAAGTCATACTTGGGTTTTTTTTTCAAGTAAAAAAGTGATGTTTTCACAATTCAAATTATTCAAGGCTTTGGTCAAGAAACAATCGTCTAGTTGCATAAAGAACATTCACATTGATACTAGGGGGAGTACTTCAACAATGAGTTTTCTGATTTTTTGGCAACTCAAGGCATTATTCACAAACATTTTGTTCCTCATACTCCATAATAGAATGGCTTAGCATAATGGAAGAATAGAACTTTGAAGGAATGACTAACTGTATGATGCATTCTAGAGATTTACCTCTTATATACTAGGCATAAGCAGTTACTTTTGCTAACTACATTCAGAATCACACACCACACAGAGAACTTGAGCATTTGACTCCAGAGGAAGCTTGGTCCAACACTAAGCCATATGTCTCATTTTTTGAGTCTTTGGGAGCCATGCTTGGGCCTTTGTGCCAAATAAGAAAATGAAATATTTAGATAAGAAGAGAAAACCTTTGATCTTTGTAGGGTATTGTGAGGACATGAGAACTTATCGACTTCTAGATTCTGATACTCATGACGTTATTTTTCGAACAAATGTTCATTTTGATGAGCACTTCAATCCTCATGATTCTTCATCTTCTTCCATTCCTCTTTCTTCTTCAGCTCATCTTGAGGATCCTTTCTTTGAGGAGGTTGATGATGAGGTTATCAATGCCATTGACGATCATATTCCCATTGATGTTGTCACTATGTCTAAGTGGGATCGTACTAGAGTTTATGAGGCAACACCTTGCATAAAGTATCTTCCACCCACTATGAATCATCACGTACATTCTATAGTTTATGGAATTTTGTGTCAGGTAGCTTAAGAGGATCCACAATCTTTTTCAAAGGCTCATGGGATACATGAGTGGGATGATCCGATGGCAGTTGAGTATTCTTCTTTGATGAAGAATCATACTTGGGATTTGGTATCTCTTCTTAAAGGAAGAAAGATGGTTAGGTGCAAGTGGGTATACTGAACCAAATACGCAACTGATGGGGTCCACTGACAAGTATAAGGCTCATCTTGTTACAAAGGGTTTTTCACAAGTTAAAGGTATTGATTACTTTGAGACTTTTACACCCGTTGCCAAGATGGATTTTGTACACCTTGTACTTGCTAAAGTTCCATCACAGGGGTGGCCTGTATACTAGATGGACGTGAAGAGTGTCTTCTTACATGGAGATTTACAAGAGGAAATATACATGGAGAAACCTATTGGATTTATTCAGGATTCTTCTCTTGTTTGTAGGCTTCAAAGGTATCTCTACAGTATCAAACAATGCCCTTGGGCTTGGTATGAGAAGATGGATTATTTTCTTCTATCTATTGGTTTTGTTCATTTCCAATCTGATCATACAATTTATCTCCAAAATGTTGGTGAGGATATTAAGATACTTGATGTTGATGATCTATTACTTACTAGCAGATCTTCTTCCCACATTTAGACTATTCAGAGGGCACTTTCTACAAAGTTTGACATGACAGATCTTGGGTTATTGCATTATTTCCTTGGTTTGCAGATTTCTCAGACAGATTCAAGGATTCATTTGAGTTAGCAAAATTACACCCATGATCTTCTTTGACACTTTGATATGGCTGATCGCAAGCCAAGTTCATCTCCTTTTTAGTCTATGGTTACTCTTACTTCCACATGTACCACTCTACTTTGTGATCCTACATTGTGTAGGCAGTTTGTTGGGAGTCTCATATACTTGACCCATACTCACCCTGATATTTCATTTACAATAGGGCTTGTATCTCGGTTTGCACATTCTCCTCATAATAGTCACTTGCAGGATGCTAAAAGGATTTTGCGCTATTTGTAGAGCACTTCCCACTTTGGCCTACACTACATTAAAGGTTATACTCATTTGATTGGATATACAGATTCAGATTGGGAAGGTTCTATTGATGACAGGCATTCCACTTCTGTTTATCTTTTTTTTCTTGATTTTTCTATAGTTTCTTGGGCATACAAAAAGTAACAGGCTATTGCACTTTCATCTTCAGAGGCAGAGTATGGGGCAGCAGTTATAATGAGTCAAAAAATTCTTTGGATTTAACAGTTATTAATAGAGTTTGGATTCCCATAGGATTCACTGACTATACTTTGGTGTGACAACCAAAGTGCAATTCAAATTTCTCGCAACCCAGTTGAGCACCACCAGACCAAGCATATTGAGATATACATCCACTTCATTCATCATCACATTTAGGATGGAGTTCTTTGCTTGGATTACATTCCGAATCAGCAGCAAGTTGCAGACATATTTACAAAGCCTTTTGCATCACCTCGCTACCTTGCTTTGCATGGCATGCTTGGGGTTTCAGAAGTTGTTCTTATGGGGTGTTCATGAGAACATATTCCTTCTTCTTCTTCTTCTTTCTCTTTCCTTCTAGTAGGATTCTTTCCTTTTTTTGGTTTGAGATTTCTTCATGGATATATTGTACATGAGTACCTCATCAGGAGTAGTTGTTGGGACTCATATTGTGGACATGCCACTTATATTTTGGCCCCTAGCTTCACTTGAGGGGGGTGTTAGATTAGGTATTTACCTTAACTCATGTTCACCTAAGTACTTTATTTACCTTTATTGTATTTATACTCACCCACTTATGTGTGTGGATATTTTATTTATTTATTTAGATATTAGGGGGATATTATCTAGTTGTTAGGTATAGTTCTTTCCTTGATCTATGGTATTGACTAGTTCTTTCCTTGATGTCTAGTTCTTTCTTTGATTTATGGCTTGATCTATGACCTTGACTAGTTCTTAGATTTTTACTCCTTGCCTATATATGCAAGGCCTATTCTCATTGTATTTCATTGAGTTCCATAATAATATATGATATTGTTGCTCATTTGTTACTAAAGGTTTTGGTAAAGTTATTCTGGCGAATTGCTTTCATTTTATTGATCGTGGTGTTTGATTAGCATCTGAGTTCTTGGCTTGGTACAATTTGGTTATCATTCCTTTTAGTCACAGACTTTTGCTTCATTCTTACCCAATACTGGTACATTATGGATGCTCTACAGATTGAGGAGGTGTTGCATTTGATGCCAAACGATGTCATTTCTTGTAACATTGTGTTTTCACACTATCACTACATGTAGATATTTTTATTTACACTCGATAGTTGTTTGTTTAAGTTGAATGGTTTTTTGGGTATCTGTTTTTAGGATTTTCTAGAATAATGGGGTTGTATTTTAGTTGCATGAATGGATTATAATGTTTGAAATGACATCTATTATTATAGGGATGAAACCTGCAACTTATTTCACACCATCACAACATTTACATGTTTTTCTTTGCACCCGAATGGTCTTTTTTGTGTTAATTATTTTTCTGGCATAGATTTTAAGTGAACAATCTTGCATAGCTTTCTTGTAAGCTTATACATTGCATAAACATTGAAAGCATGCACATTTTGCGAAGCAATAATTAGTTAAAATGGCATAAATCATATTTCTTTCCTGGGATTTCATAGTCTTTTAGTTTTCTAGAATTTTGGGGAATATTTGAGTTGCATGATTAAAATAAAAAGTTAAAAATGATGTTTGTTATCTCAAGGATAAAACTCACAACTGTGAAGTGAATGCATTGTCATTCTATTTAATTATTATTTTCCTTTCTTCTTTGCACCCACTTTGTTCTCAATTTGGAGTTGTTGGTTCATAAATATTGTAGTATTTAAGTATCTTATATTAACTTAAATCTTGAAACTCTTTCCACTTTACTAGTTTCTATTTATAGATCCAAGTGCAAGGATGTTTTTGTATATGTTCTAAATGAGGAATAATGACTCTTGAAATAAAAAGTTAGAAATAAGGCTTTTTATATTAGGGATAAAACCCACAACTGTGAAGCGAATGCATTGTCCTTCCATTTCAATATTGTTTTCCTTTCTTTTTCTCCTATCTACATCTCCATCATGTGGTATACGTTCTAAATGAGGAATTATGACTAGAATGTTTTTGAACGTGTTTTAAATGAGGAATAATGGTTATTTCCATAGTTTTCTTGTGAACTCATACATTGCATATACTTTGAAGTGAACATTCTTGCATATCTTACATAAAAATTTATGCTTTGCATAAACTTTGAAGTGGAAAATCTTGCATAGCTTTCATGTGACTTTATACATAGCATATCTAAGATGCATGCTTGAAATAAAAAGTTTGAAATGAGGTATATGCCATTTATTCTTTGCACCCACTTTGTTTTCAATCCAGAGGAGTTGGTTCATAATGATTGTAATATTTTAATATGTTATATTAACTTGAATCTTGCAACTCTGCCCAATTTACTAGTTTATGCTTATAGATCCCAATGGAATCATGTTTCTATACCTCCACTAACTGCACACATTTCATCATCGATATTTTTGATTCAAATGTTGTAAAAATTCATTTCAATATTGTTTTACATGTTCCTTTGCACTAAATTTGTATTCATTCTTACATGATGTTGGTTTGTTCTGAAGGTGGAACTAGTTGTTTTGAGTTGCATAATTGAAATAAATTGTTAGAAATGATTTCTATTTTCACACCAATTTATTTTTGTTCTTATCTTCTAATGGTGTTATTTTTTACATTCAAAGTTTTGTAATTATTAAATACTATAAATACGGTTTAAGGTTTATTATAAATACTATAAAAGTATTAATGTATTACAAGCTTTGTATTGGCTATTAATTGTGCACCCACTTCCTGTAACACCAAAATTATGCTTCATCAAACTAAGGGATTTTTTTTATAAACAGTAATTAACTTGATTCCTTCAATGATTATGATCACACATCAAAAATAACCCAACATACTAATTGAATTTGTAATTCCATTAATTGTTTTCATGTTGTAATGATTTAACATTATTACTTAGCCAATGCTAAATAATGCAACATTATTAATATTAAAGAATCCATCTTGACAACTTAAATTAAACATGTGCGACTGTAAGGGCTAGTTAGATCTCCCCGACCCCCCTTAATCACTCTTTATGAGTCTGTATACATTGTATACCTTTGGTTAAACCATTTAAAGGTGTGAACACCTATGCATCTCCTGGTGTGAGCCAGTAAAGTATCTGATTACTTCCTACTCAGATCAAAACATGTTTAAATAGAAGAAGTGGTGAATAGAAAATGTAACCATTCACTTGTATTACTATGGTCATAGTTATCCGACATTGCATTAGCAAGCCGGTTTCGAGACTGCACACTAGCCTGCGAAACCTATCTTCACTTCACTGCATATATGTCTCATTTCAGTTATCATGATTCTTATTCTGTTGTTTAGAACAGTTTAATTTTTAGTTTAATAACTTCTAGCAATTATGACTCACTAAACCCTACGACAAAAGACTGGCTGATCCATCTTGGAACCCCTATGGGAAAGGTTTCGGATGCATAATGACTTGCATCATTGCATACCATCACCCTTTGCATAGCCATTTGAAGTTTTCTCAGACATGTTACTTTCGCATTGTCTTGCGACTCATAACTCCACTCTCAATTAATTCACAATTATATGTTCATGTTTAAGAAAGGTACACTTAATTTTTTATGCGTCATTTTTTAATGATTAGAAATCATGATATAGCAGGGAGATATCGTTTATTATGATTATCTCTTATCACATTATCGCAACGTTAGGTTTTCGTTAATGTTTATATTATTAATCATTGAGAATATGATTAATCAATGTACTTATATCATTTAATGCATAACTAAATGTGTTGTCATATGAAATAAATAACAAATGTGTCTTTAAAAATGTTGGATATTGTTGTTGTATTTATCGTATTATGTCATCTCATCTTAACATACATCAAATCAAATCATAATGAAAGTAAATTGTCATAATGTACTTACAATATTGCATTTAAAATCTTTTGTAATTTCGACATTATAACATTTTTGTAAAACACAAGTGTTCTGTAAAAACAATAGCATTTTTTCATATAATGGAGGTTAGAACCTCAATATTAAAGTACACAATGATATTGTAATTCAATAACAAAATACAACATGCCTTTAAATGCCTTATTCATTTGCGAAGTAATACTTTCCCCTTTAACCAAATAAAAGTACATTTATTACATCCATGTGCATCAGAACAATAACAATCAAGTATATCGTAATCCAATATTTATCCTTTTCATATTAATTTTCAAAACCTGCAATCTGAAAATAATAATTTATACATGGTCAACTCAAAAGAAATGGCATGGAATTACAACTTACATTCAGATTATTATATTACAAACTAATTGAACTTAACATGTTTAACCATCAACAATGAAGTAAATAAATTACACCAAGTTCCCAACAATCATAATTTCATATCAACAAGCCTAATAATTTCGTACTGATTTAATTAAAATTGATTTAGTTTATAAACCTCAACAATAATCATAACTCTTTTAGGTTGTAATTTCTCATGTCTGATTAGTATACCTTAATACCATTCTTTTATTTATTTTTCTCATAAGAAACAATTTTCTTTTCACAAATATACATTGACCAATAAATCAACTTGATAAAAGGTGTCACAGCCATAGTACACCTAACAAATTTCCATAGCCATCAACAATGCATTCATGATATAATGATAACTATATCATCATACCTTAACCAATGTTTCCCTTATTATCTTAACAACAGATCTAACCACTAGAATTCCTTACACCAACTTAATTAAAGAAATAATGCCTAAATAGAAGGGATAAGTTATTCACAAAATATCTTATTATTTAACTTGGTTGAGCTTATTTTTCATCCCATCGAGTTATCTATCGAGATAGTCTGGGCACTTTACATTTCCAAGGCCGAGGTCAACTGAGTTCAAAACAACCTAAAAGACCAACTCAAAAAGTCACAATATTTGAAAAGAAACCACTCAATAATCGGCGAGGTCAACTAAACCAGGGACTAAATGTCAACAAAAAAGATGTTACCTACATCTAACTGAGCAACCCAATCCTGAGCTGAGAAGGATTCCCAAGCCACTGTTGGACCTAAGGCCTTTCAGCTAAAACACTAAGGTTTTTCTGAAGTTACAGTCAGCCAAATATGGCCTGAAACTATTAAACATCAATCTACCCACTTGAGGCAAAAGAAAGTGAATCCCTAATATCATGTTAAATTTACCCTTTCTGCCCTTACGGTAAGGAAAAACAGAGACACACCACTCAAATCAACTTATTTATAAACAATCAAAAGCCAAAGCCTCGTTCACAAATCCAACCCATACTCAAATGATTCCCGCTCAATACAACATGCAAGTAACTCGATTTAAATAATTATAGATCAAGTACACAAGATAAACCGATTCCATGCCTGTAGCAAGTAAGCGATTCCATGCCTGTCGTCAAGAATATTTCTGTTGGTTCTTTACTACTTCCTCAACAAACTTCATTAAGTTGAATTAGCAGATCTCTTGAATTCATACCCCCAAATTCTCAAGACGTATCAACAATCTAATAGTTTAATACCAAGGTCGCCCTTTATACAATCACTGGATTTTTACACAAAAACCCTATTTTTGCTCAAATTGAAAATAACTTCCAGATTCAGAAATATCAATGCCATACTTGTATAATTTCCCAATCGCCATTAATAATCCCACTAAGACAATTCCCAAAAACTACATGCATAGACCAGCTAAAAATGAAGTTCACGAAGAGAGAGAAAAGCTCGTAGTTAAAAATGACCAAGTAAAAATTAACTTTCATGCAAGAGGGGTATCTTCCCCATAATTCATTTGATTGCATTTGCTTCCTGCAATGCCACGTAGTGGCTTCGAAACCTTCGCCATTGCCACCAAGTTTCCCTCCAAAATTATCACCAAAATAAACTTAACAATCATTTGCATGGTGAAAAACCCAATCGATCGAAGACTATGAAACTCGCCCACTTAATCATGTTTGGGTCAACCTTCGACCAAACATTAATCATTAACAAATATCAAATAAACATCAATTGCTTTCCGACTTAGCATTCAAAAATTAGCATTGCCATGAGGTGTGCTCAAAGACCACCTTTTAACCAATGCCTTTCTCCAAAGCTTGCATGGTGTCCTCGTTCGGTCCTGTTGTCCACTCAAAATTCCCCTGCTCTTAAGAAAGTGAAAATTTAAAATTTTGAGTTTAAGTGTTTTCTCTGTTGTACTGATAATGTGAAATGCCAAAGAAATTGAGAAATCTGCATTTTTGGGTCATTTTGTGTGTTTTTCGGGCCTGTCGGACATTTTTGTCCCGTGTGTCCCAAGTTCAATTGGGCCCTTTGTTCCCCGATCGGCCGGTTCACCCGAAGTCTGTTCTTTTTGGGCCCGTCGGAACTTTTTGTCCCAAATGTCCCAAGTTCACCCGGACCAATTGTTCCATTTTCGTCCGATTCGGCCGAGCCGCGTACTTCGCGCTTTCGCATCCCACATGTCCCAAATGTCCCAAGTTCGCCCGGACCAATTGTTCCATTTTCGTCTGATTCGGCCGAGCCGCGTACTTCACGTACTTTTGTCCCTCGTGTTCCAAGAGCATTTGTGCGTCTTCTCCCCGCTTCGCCCGAATCGGCTGAGCCGCGTATTTCACGCTTTCACGTCCCACATGTCCCAAATGAACTAAGAGCATTTGTGCGTCTTTTCCCCGCTTCACCCGAATCGGCCGAGTCGCGTACTTCGCGCTTTCGCGTCCCGCATGTCCCAGATGAACCAAGTGCCAATTGTGCTAATTTTTCCTGCTCTACTCGAATATCTTGCTTATTCAATTTGGTAGGTATGTATTAAATGCACATTCATTTCCTCTCTCTCTCATAAACGACTATATAATGAGCGGACCCCCTATACGTTTTGCACACTGCTTCCCTGCTATCTTTTGCTCAAACCTCTGCAATCTAAATTCCTGCGTGCGTATCCATTTTCCTCTACAATTCCTTCCCAAGTCTAGCTTGCAGCTTCGCCCTCCGAATTACTACCAACATGAAGATTAAATTTCAGGGGCAAGAACAAATCTCACCACTAGAGTCTGCCGTTCCTGATATCGGGGACAGTGAAGTTCGCCATCTTGACTTTAGTGATTTTTGGTCGAGGATGATAGACAAAAAACCCTACGCCAATGGCACAAATGATTCATGACAGCGGTTTGGCTTTCGTTGGTGGTTTCCCAATCTCTGTGCAATGTGTAGATACAGTGCTTTCATGCGGAGCTCATTTCAACCCTGATTCGAGTGAATTGACCAATATACACGGGGAGCTCATTGCCAAACTTGACGCTGTCATCATTGGCACTGCATTGAGGATTCTAGAAATGGATAATGCCATAGTTGTCTCCCAGAATAAAGCACAGGCCCTGTTCAATCAAGACAGTGACAACTACAAGGCGCGGGTGGCGTAAGGTTTTTGATGATGCAATGGATAATCTCTCATTCCTGGGTCTACAACATGGAGTGGAAGATCAAGGTCCTAGAGGAGGCTTCAGGAGAATTGAAGAATAGTTGGCAGAAGGGAGAGGCTTTCAAAACACTAGTTGTATCTGCTTTCAAAGATATACATTGTCATCTTCAGGATGAAACTTCTGGTGTGTCTCTCTCCCTACAAGAAATCAAAGCTCAATTCAGAGCTTTTGTCAAAGGAAATCTGTTCAAGGAAAGCTCCATTTCCAAAGAGAAAATGAAGGAGATATGCTCTCTTCAATCTGCTATTGAAGAAGCAAATAAAGACTATCATACTCATGTCGAGTTTGATAAGGAAATGGAGAAGTGCCTTGGATTTTGGACCCAGTCTACAGCCAACATGTCAGTCCCACGTGCCAGAGACATAGCCGAGGCGTTGAAGAGATTCAGGTAGCGTATTTTGAAGTCAGTGGGTCCCTCCCAGTCATAAGCACCTGTCTTCTTCTCCTTATTCCTCTCTTCTCTTCCAATTCTTTTTCTCGGATTTATTGTAATAAGTTGAGGTATTACGATTGGCAATCCTTAACTAATCTTTAGTTAAAAGAAGTAGTTACCGAGAGTAACTGAATTGTAAACTATATAATGGCCTCTCCTCGCCATTTTAAAAGAGGAAGAACTTGGCTTATTTTTTGAAAGTGTAAATAAATCATAAAGAAATCAATACACAAGGGCTTTTCATTCTTCGTCTATCTGATCTCTTTTATCCCTAAGCTTTTCATTTAATCTTGTTAAGATCATTTGTCTATATTATATTAAGAAGATTTGTATTCTTGCAGATGTTATTGATAGAACTTTGTGTCTTTCAAATTTCATCTTATTAGTATGATACAAATGATCTTGTTTCAATTCACTGTACCTTCGCATGCATAAAGAATTACTCTGTCATCTATAATTTTAAATGGTGCCTTTCTGCTCATTCTCATTTTCTCATTCCTCAGTCCTTTTGTAATTGATGATCCTTATAGAAAACACTTTCGTAGATATCCAAGTTCCACAAGAAAATCATGTTTTGTATATGTGTAAATAGGTTCGTTTCTGAATAAGGGAACCTCTCCCATTAAAGAGGAGGGACTTCTTGTCCCCTGACTGTTGCTCTTCGTGAAGTCCTATTTGACGACCAACAGGTCCAAGACTTAGATCACACAACCATCAAGTTTCCATAATATGCATGACATGGTCCATTTTCCCATTTAACATTTAAAATATTCCTTAGGACCACTTTTATAATTCAATGCAAATGGAGGAGGGTCAATGACCGTTTTATTCTAAACAATTAAAATGCATATCCCTATAGTCATTTTTTTGGTAATCAAGTGCCAAGGAGTGTAATCAAGACCATAAAATTTCCAGCACTTATAATGTCTATCACTAAGACCCCATTATTAATAAACAATCACAATAATGACCTCTTAGCATGGAGTCTCAATCGGTCAAAGGAGAAAATAAATACAAACAATTTTCACTCAAACGTGTGATCATAAGATCATCTAAGTAAACATCATACAAGCTAAGGTTGATAACCATTGGTACAATTTTTAAATATGCCAAGTATGAAATAAAATATCAATAATTGATATTAACTTACCTTGTAATACTTTGACAAATTCTAGGTTCTATAGGTGATATACTTACATTACTAAATTAAGTTCATTACGTCAAATTATTAAACAATTAACTTGATGATCACCACTTTACCTATACCTTACTGATGATAGTTATTATTTTTTATGGTCTTTGACCGACATGATAACAAAAGAAGTTCAGCATTATACAGTCATATATTTATATCAATACTGATATAATACTAACAAATCCATGTACATATTCCTAACCATTAGCAACCCATTAACTTCAGTAATAATATATGCAAATCTCATAATCAAATACAACAACTAAGGAATATACCAATGCAACAAATCACCACAATCAGCTAAGTAAGTAACACAACATAGAAAGGTGCACTACAATATACATTGGAGGTACAACATTTCTAGCTATATCTCCCAACATCAAAACCATCATACTCATCCTAGTAAGTATATTCAAACATCAAGGAAAAACAAGAATATGTTATAAACATTAAGTGCTTTACGAACACTTGGCTTCAAACGTTGTTATGAGGTTAGGCATGCAACTATGTGTAAGTGTGTATATCTTTTTCAGGATATACATACACATGTGTAGCTACATACTCAACTATGAAACAATGCTTATCACATTGTCCTTGTAAACCAATCTTCATTTACACTTATCCTTTCGACGAAACAGACTAAAATTATAGGATGGGACATACTTCCCTCGTTAATGAATCATTTTCCCAATTTTGTTTACTTATTAATCGCCATCAGAATAATCAAACACATACTTATATCTTATAGCTGAGGAAAACAATCAACATTTTCACCAAACAATTGTAATTTTCTAGATCTTAATTCAAATTTATTTTTTGTAACAACATTTTATCATTCAATTTTTGTCAAACATTCTGAAATATGACAAAACCTTTTTCATTTAAAAATCCAAAATTTAAAATAATATTGAATATGTCATAATGATTAACAAAAATCATTATAAGTTATTCAAAAACATTGTTTTTAACATTCAATCAAATAAAAAAATCATTGTTTTTTATTTCTTTCAGAATTTTCCAACAGTCTAGTTGGTTTCCCCACAACAGTTTCTAGATCCATAACCTTTTGCTTCATCAATGGTTGCATCTTTTCCAACCTTTTAGTTTGCCAATGCAGTCTAAATCCTCTGTTGTCGATTATTTTTGATGCAGCCTAGAATTTGCAAGATAACACCCTAGTCGCGTTAGCACATCACTCGGCCTAAACTGAGTGCTCACTCGAAGCACGCAAAGGTACCAGGTCCCTCTTTAGGGTTGCTGTAATAGGATGTTAACATGATGAAGGAAGAAACATATAGATTCATAACTAATCCATCATTCTACAGTGCATGCTACCCACAGATCTATGAAAGAACAAGATTAAATAGTAATCATGATTGAACCATTAACATGCACTACTCAATTACACAAAATGACACTTAGATTCAGCCAATATCTTCCATCTATTAATAAATACAGAAGCTCCTTACAGTACTGTCAATCTATATCAAGGCGTGTATGGATACTGATACGTACATTCATACATCTCAGAATCATACATACTCCGCTCTCTGTGATACATACCAAAATCCTAAATCCTCTATCTACTACACACCTAACCTCATATATATAGGGTGGGGACTTGCCCTTCACCACTTAACTACTCTAGAAATAGGTCACATGCTATTATTAGCCACACGCCGTTCACAATTATAGCCACACATGCAAGTGTGCTATCTATAGTCCTCTTTCAGTTAACTGAAGTGTCAATTCTATTCTTAGCTTGCCTCCATGCATAGATGCTTTGAACGGATTCTCCAAATATAGACAATACATGGCACACATATCTCTACATCGTTGATGTGTTCCACACGCCATCTTCCAAAAATAGATCTCATGCTCAAAATCGGCTAAGTCCTGAAATCTAAACTTGCCTTCTGTGCGCGGGTCCTTCCTGTCCTTCCGTGCCTTTGATCTTGGCCTCCTATCCCCTGCACGGACTCCTTGTGTGATTTTGACAAGTATTCCTTGATCAACATTACCCCACACTAATCTCATTGTCGTCCTGACAATGGGTATCTCCAAAAATTTGAAGGAAAGAATAAGAATGAAAGAATGTGGATAAATAAATAATTGCTTATGTAGTTATGAGGCAGCCTCCTCGGTATCAGTTTGTAGTATCAACTCTGGATACTCCTCTTTTATTGTGGCCTCTAAAACTTGCCATTCAGTGAGTGCCTATTCTACTTTCTCTGGGATGTCCACAGCAATGGATTCCAACTCATCCCACACAATTTCTCCTTTCTCATTTTGTAGAACCAACACAACACTGGACATGGATGTCATTCTTCCTTCTAAAAGGTCCATCTTCTATGCAATCAACTTTCCAAGCTCTTCTAGCCATGTCTTGTGTGGTACTTATGCTACTACCAGGGCCTCATGCTTCTATTTAACCATTGACAACCTTTCTGCGTGGCCCAATGTTTCATCTTTCATTACTTTCTGTACCTCATTATTCTCCTCCAAGGTCTTAATGTTGATGAGCGCCTCTGGAGTTGTGCATATGTTTAAAGCCTGGTCTGCTTTCTTCAACACTTCTTGTAATGCCTGCAACAACCCTTCATAAGATGTGATTTTTCTCATCACAGATGCTTTCTCCCATTCGACATCTTACTCTGATCATTCTGGCACTTGCATACGCAGAGTTTCATCTTCGAGCACCAAGTCCACCAACTTTCCCACATAGTGTATCGCTGAAGGAAATGTTTGTGGCACCTTGGGTTCCAAGTGTGGCCTTGCTTTGATTACATTGTCCCCTATCTCCTCTGCGATGCTTATGAACACTTCATTCTTCTTCTACGCAAAGTCCCTTTCCTGTGTTATGCACACTATCTCTGCATCCTTTGTCTTTATCTCTTCATGCAAGCGCTTTGATCGTGGCATATTTGTCCATGTTTCTTCTAGCCACCTCAGTAGAAACTTTCACCAATGCATTGATGACCTGCTCATCTGACATGACAGTAGGATTTACTGTCATGTGTCTAGCGTGAGGTGCCTTCTTCAGTCACCTCAAAATGCATGACTCTTCACACACATCAAAGTCAGGCTCATCCATGTGGGTGTGCATTGACCACGATAGTTGCTTTCGTGTGCGCACAGTTGCCATATCCTCATCCATCAACTCCCAGCCAAATAAATATTTTTACGCGATCGTGCTCTAGAAGTGGGTGTGGATAATATTTCCTACGTCCTCTGAATACCTCATGGCTGGTGGAATGTGCTCCCCACTTACCCTTCTAGACCTTTGCTGCTTAGGAACTTTAGCCTCCAAATTTGGGACTTGCGTCTCCATGTCCTGAACACCTTCTGCAGTTGTCTCCTCTGGTCTTTTCTCTTCTTCTTCCTTCTCCTTTGATGCCTCACCCTTACTCTTCTGTATGCTTTGGAAGTGTAGGGGATGTAGGTGTGATCTCCTCTGACTCTTCTGCCTCCTCATTCAACTTTAGTTTCCTCCTTCTCTATGTAGTTTCCTCCTTCTATGGGGAGATTTGGGGTGATTTGCGCACAGTGGTTGGGGTAGCACCTTGGGTCCTTGTTCTCCTGAATACCCTTTTAAACCTGTGCTCCCCTTGTACTGCATTCAGGTCCTCATCATCCCCCTCTTATGGCCGAGGTGGTGTAACGATGCGCTCAGCTTCACCCTGACTTGTAGGATGTATCCTACCCCTATGATCCAAACCACCACTATCTTCGCGCTCCTCCTCCTCATCCTGCACTTCAATTTTCTCTGTGGGCTTAGGCACTGGGATATTCTCCATTGTATGCTTTCCTTTTGGTGGTGCTAGAAGTGTGAACTCACCTTCCACATATTTGTTATTCTCCATTTTTGGCTTCAACTAGAGATATACCAATGTTGCCCCCACATCTGCTACAACCAAACTTATTGGTTTGATATTCAACACCTCTGAAATAATTCTCTCTATATAGGTGCTTCTGCCAGGATATACATACTTCTTCCTCAATGTATGGTAGTCACAGTCTACCTTATCTGCATTGAAGATCAGTCAGCGCATGTCTGTAAATTTGTGAACAGATTATTGAAAATACCTTGCAGTGAATGCATAAGGTAACTTGCACCAAAGGCTCCAGAATCCATCCTTCATTGGAAAACGCATGATGCAAAAATGTTGGTATACAACAAATTGAACTTGTTTTCCTACCACTGCTGGTAGGTCCTTTGGAATGCGCCACTCTTCCCCAAATGCCATGTGGAGCCTATCATACCACTTCTCTGCCCTTTGTTTTACTTCATCTGTCATGGTCCCCTTGCATAGGTACTTGCTGAATCTTTCAGCTGGGGACTTGTTCTCCATGGGGTATTCCCATATTTTCTCCTTTGGTCCATCTGGTACTCCAATCTCCATGAAGACCAGTGATAGTAGAACAGCCCCAAAGCTGATCTTTCCTCCTGTGCGTGCTTCTTCGACTATTTTCTCTGCAATATAGCCTGTAATGTTATAGATTGTCCCTTCTGAACATCTTACGTGCCACATGTAACCACATAGTGTTTACTTGCGACCACCGCTCCTGATCATTTAACTTAGTAACAAGGTGTGCTGCAGCTTGTACAATTGGACAGTTCTTCAATTTATCTATGTCCATTCCACGTGGACCCTTCAGGTATCCCAACTCCTGTTTGGTCTGTAAAATTGTGGCTTTATCTGCAAGATCACCTCTTATGTCTTCTCCTTGTGGCCTTTAGACCTGTAACTGATGAAACTAGCGCCGATGAAATTCTAACTCTGCATCTTACAAAGTAGAAGGAGTCTTCGTGTACCATGCTCATGAGCCATTGGTACAAGGGATCATACTTCCCGAAATATGACAGCTCATACAACTGATATACCCCAATTCTCTTCAAGATATTTTCACCCGCATCATCATATACTAGCATGTCATTTTCCATGCGTTTGTTTGTTCTAGCCATGAGCAAGGAATTGAGCTCCTTCTTATTCTCCGAAGTCCTGTGATTATATTCACTCACTTTGCTCTTTCTAATGGGTGAATCCCACTCTTGGCCAACAATGACTCCTTCTGGGTATTGCATCTCCGAAAAATGGCTTTCGGGTGCCATCTCTTCTTCCTCAACGACTACCTTCTTCTTTCCTTTTACTGCTACTATTGATGCCTTATTCGGTGCCATTTTAACCCTGCAAATGTCCCCTCTTCAACTCTGCAACTCCGTGAATCAAACCCTAGCTCGATTCAATTATTCCCTAGGTGGAAACTTCGTAACCTACCCCTTTCTTGTCTCCCTACTTCACTCAAACCCTTCACCACTGGGGACGCAAGCTTCTTATAGCATAGATCTGGTTGTCACTCTTGGTTTCACACCCTTCGCACCTTAATTCGATCACTTGGCTCTTCGCACTTAGCTCTTCACTAGAATACTCTTAGTTGCAACGGTAAAAATGAATCCGCATCCCATCCTTATATAAAATTTTCAAATTTAGATGCATTTATTACTCCTCCACCTACCAAATATCCTCTCATTCATTGACCAAATCCATTTGTTTCATGCGGTACATCTTCACACCCAACTATAACCTTCTAGCATGCCTTCCTACCCACTGGTCACAAACTTCTCTTCAGCACGCACTCCTGTGACCGATTACCTCGTCACTATACCTTCTCTTGGTAGCTATCATGGCCTTCACTTACCTTGCATTATATTTTTCCTTCATCCATCTCCATCCTTGGTCACCTTTTGAGAAGAAATCTTCTTTTGACTTAAAGCACACCCATAACAGCTTATTCCTTTCATCTTTCAATTCCCACAGTCTTTTTATGTCTTTCTCTTGGATCACTACAACCACCCCACACTAAAAGTATGTGTAGTCCTCTGTGCATAAACATTCTTCATACAGTAATTAGCTTCATGCATGCAAGCATGCTTATTACACAAACAACAACTAAATTGACAAAGCATAGCGACAATGAAGGAAATACATAATTGAAAACCTAAACTAAATGGCAATACTTCCTTATTACAAACACCAAGAAGACTTATTTATAGTAGGGCTCCCGTTAAAGTAATCGGGTAGCCATGTTCCATCAAGTGCTTGTAACTGGCATGCACCTGATTCAAGTATAGAAGTGATAACATACGACACCAACCAATGTACTTTGAGCTTGCCTAGATGGCATGAGAACTTTGAGTCATAAAGAAGTACCATTTTTCCAATCTCAAACGTCTTATCTCTTATGTTTTTGTCATGCCATGCCTTCTTCTTGGCCTTTTCCTACTTCTGACTCCATCGTGCTATGGCTCAATGCTCATCCAGTTGAATCATCTTTTCAATACGTTCTTCTAAAGCTTGTTCATCAGCTAGACCTCCAACGCGTGCAATGCGCAAAGAAGGTAACATAAATTCTATAGGAAGAATAGCTTCCGGGATAAACACCAACTAAAATGGTGTGGCTTTGTTCAATCTCTTGTAAGTTGTTCTATATGCCCAAAGAATAGCTGACACTTTTTCATCCCAATCCTTTCTTCCAACATCACATATTTTTGTCAAAGTCTGGCCAAAATTTTGTTGAAGGCCTCAGCAGTTCCATTTGCCTGAGGATGGTAAGGTGTAGTTTTATGGTGTGCAACCATAAACTCATCTAATAGGATCCTGATTGTCTCATTCAAAAAGTGTGTACCTCTATCACTTGTCAAGATTAAAGGACATCCATATCATGTAAGAACATTCTCCCATAGAAATTTAATGGCTGTAGCTACCGTACAGTCTTTCGTAGGTGCTGCTTCTGCCCATCGTGTGAGATAATCTGTGCAAGTAATGATATAGTGTGATCCAGTCCTGCGCGTGGCTAGAAAAATAGGTCCTACAAATTCAATGGCCCATTTCTCAAATGGTTTAGCACTAGTAATCTGGTCTCAAAGGCATCTCATCTCTTTGTCCTGGTTTTCCTAGGCACTGAAAATGATCACACGCCTTACAATAGTCTTTACAGTCTTTATACAGTGTCTCCCACCATAATCCAACAATTAAGATCTTCTGGGCAGTCACATCACCTGCATAATGGCCTCCTACAATACCACCATGAGCTTCTTCCATGATATCCTTGAGCTCATGCTCTAACACACAACGACGTAGTACTTCATCTCTTCCTAGCTTGTAAAGGTCACCACTGATTAACATAAATGGTGTTGTGCATATAGCAAGCTGCTTCTTTTCTAATGATTTCATTCCTTCTGGTGCCATACCTATTCGTAGAAAGAAAACAATGTCTTCTAATTCCATGGGGCACATGTTATAACCTGTATAACTGTGCATTCGGCATAGTTTCTTCAATTGTCTATGCATCGTCTCCTGAATTGATTCTAGATAAATGGTCTGGTCCAAAATTTATTTTCCCTAGTTTCACCACAACTGTGAAGTCAAACTCTTGAAATAGGAGCACCCATCTGCATATGCACCCCTGTAAGATGGGCTTGTTTACCAAGTACTTCAATGCCATGTGATCTGTATAAAACACAAATGGTGTTGCTAACAAGTACTATCAAAACTTGTACAATGCATAGATCATTGACAAAGCTTCGCGCTCTGTAGTTGTATAATTCCTTTCAAAAGGAGTCAACTTCCTACTAGAAAAACAAATTGGATGATCAATAATACCTTCACCAGGTTAAGCTAACACAATGCCAATGCCAATGGCCATACTGGAAGCGTCCACATGCACATGAAATGGTCTATCCCATGAGGGAAAGTTCAGAATGGGCGCAATAGTAAGTTTATATTTTAATACCTCAAAAGCGTGCTTCTGCAGTTCTCCCCAATAAAATGTACTTTTCCCCTTCAATAATTCTTCCAAGGGTGCAGCAATTCTGGCATACCATTTTATAAATTTTCTGTAATATTCTGTATGACCTAAAAATTTGTGCACCTCACTTTGACTACTAGGCGCTTCTAGGCCTAAAATGACCGCAACCTTGGCTAGATCAACTAGAAACCCTTCCTTATAGATTATATGCCCTAATAGTATCCCAAATGGCATAGAAAATATGCACTTCTTGATGTTCAAAGAGATACTCAATTGTCTGCATCATTCAAACATTAAGCGCAGATTGTCACAATGATCTTTCACAAGCCCATATACTGTCCAATCATCTAGGTAGACCTGTAAGAAGTTGTGAATAAAATATTTGAATGCCTGAACAACTATCCACAAGAATACAACAGGCATGTTTTTCAATCCAAAAGGCATCACAGTATAGGAAAAACCACCCCATTCAGTAGTAAATGTTGTCTTTTCTTGATCATCTTGAGCGATCCTAACTTTATGATACCCGGAAAATCCATCTGTGAAAGAATATATTTCACACCCTACAACTCCTTCTAGAATTTCCTCAGTGAATGGTGTAGGGAATGGATCTATGACACATACAGCATTCAGATCCCTATAGTCCACACATATCCTAATCCATCCATCCTTCTTGATATTAATCACCATTGGGCTAACCCATTCTGACTCATCAAGGGGCTTGATAATTCCAGATTTCAACATTTTATCAATTTCTTTTTTGACCTTTTCGTGCAAATTAGGATTCATCCTGTAAGGCCTCTTCCTAATTGGTTGTGCACCATCCTTAAGTTTGATCTTCATTTCCCCAAGTGATTCATGCATGCCCTTAAGTTCATGATATCCTCTAGGGAATAAGTCCTGATAATCCCTGAGTAATTTGATGATTTTTGCTACCTCCGAGTCTGACCAGTAATCACCAATTATGGCCTCCTTAGGCTCAGCCTCCTAACCTATATTTACCTTCTTTGTCTTCATGGGTTCGTGGTAGGCACATGTATCCTTGTCTGCACTTTCCAAGACCTCGTGCACCTCATGTGAATGTTCAATATCTAGGTTCTCAACTTCCTCGTCATCCATGATGTAGACCATCTTTCCTTTCTCTTTCTCAAGGCAAGCGTGTTCAAGTAGTTTGGAGTCTATTTCTTCTTCCTTTTCAAAACATGCTCCGAACTCTGTCTCACCAAATAATTCCTGAATATGCTCTTCTTCTTTTGCACTATCTCCCATAGTTAAGCACTTGGAAAATTTTAATGCCTCTTCTACAGGAGGTTTAGTCAAGAAGTAGTCAAATGTCTGGATCATACCTGCAGCCAAATCTTGCTAGTTCCTAGTTTCTCTATGTAGTTCTGCATATACATACCCAACGCATGCGCATCCTTAGAGCGTGGAGTACAATCTATGCACCTAGAGTAAAGGTGGTAATTCTTCTTGTCCTACTATCTAGAGTCTCTCACACTGCTGAATGTGATGTTGAACAGGTTGATCACCATGATAAGTGCAAATTTGTGTAGGTGCATTGTTCCTTATAAACCTAGTAGACAAAGCTATTCCAATCTCTTCCCAGTGTATAAGGTTATCTCTATGGACTACCCACCAGTGCGTTGTTGTCCCATGCAGTGTATATTCTAACATATCCCTTCTCTTAGCTTGATTTGTCCATTGTGTTTCCATGGCCTTCAAAAATGTAGGGAGATATTTTGCCCCTGTATACAAAGGTATTGTATTTCTGATTCGTCTAACTGAACGAAGTCCATTCTTATGCGTAACCATGCTTTTCACCTCGTGCCCTACTAATTCATATGTACCATGAGCCCAATTATCACAAGCAATACTCGTAGTATCACTAATAGAATGAGAATCCTCCCACTGTAGGATGCCTTCCTTTGATGGCTCATTGACCTCTGGGTCCTAGATAGCATATACATAAACTCTGTTTAAATCCTCCTCACTTAGTGGCTCAACATATGTCATAGAATTTCCATCTGTCAAAGGTATCACAACCCTCTCCTCCTTGTTTTCAAAGCTGACATACCCCTTATTGAATCTCAAGTTAGCGTTATTCGCATAACATCAAGGGCGTCCAAGCAAGGCTGGAAAATTATCTACTTTTGCAAGTGCTAATACCTCAAAATCCCCAGTGAACTTGTCCCCTTGTATAATGATAGATGCATCTTTCAAAACTCCTATGGGTGTGGCCTTAGTCTGGTTTTCCATAAATAACACGTTAGATGATGGATGCAATGGAGGCCTCCCCATTTGTACCCATGCATCTAATGTTAGCACATTTACTTCTGCACCTGTATCTATCAATATGTTGCTCAAAATCCACCCATCCACAACAACATTCAAAGTAATTTCTTTGTCATAGTCAATGCTATCAAGAGGAATATTTGCATGTAGTATATGACGTCCGGTATTAAGGCTTACGTGCAGAGTGTTCCCTTTTAACCAATTCCCTAAGAGTGGAATAATGTTCTCCTAGCGCAACATCTTGCATACCTCCCGCAGATCATCAATATCAATTTGGACTGTCTTTAATGTATTTTTCTACTCCTTTAGGTACTGTATCTCACCCTGAAGATTCCTTAGCACTTACATGGTATCCTGGTAAACTTTCTTCTGATGAGTAGGATTTGGGTACCTCGAATACAAAACCTCCTCCTTGGTAATCGTAAGATTATGGTGCAATGCCTCTCACACGTGCACAACTTCAACGCGTGTAGTAATCTTCACTGTCAATGCCTCAGGTCCATCTATTATCTTGGGCATCCACTGATCTCCTACCACGTGTTGGATTCTAACCATCTTGGCACCTTTGTTTTCTTTCTTATGCTGCTTACTCAGATGCTCATATAAGTCCGGGAACTCTTCATAGCTATGGTTCTTCCCACAGAAATAACATGCATTATTCCAAGGACATTCACGCCTGTAGTGGTCAGGAGATCCACACGTATAACATGTTCCATGAGGGAACTCTCCTCTTCCTCCACCTAGGCGTCATCCTCCATATCCACCACAATATCCACATCCCCTTCAACGAACTCCTTCAAAACGACCCTCATTCCTGTTATAGCGTGTTTGATTATGATCCCAATCCTGGTGCTCATTCTTACCCTTAGAATTATTTTCTATACTTGTCTGTCATACTCCAATGTCTATGGCATCTTGGATCTGACCAATCAACTGAAAATCCTTAGTATCATGGGTCATGGACCTACAAATCTTGCAAAATCAAGATACATTCTTCCTTATCATGCGTTGTAACAAAGGACAGTGAATCGCATCATTATTCAAATGACAAATCTCACAGTCAAGTAGTAATGAGAATACATATCTGTGGGGGAAACTATCCTTAGTGTGACCTTCCACTTCATAATCTATACACCAAATTCCTGTGCGCGTCTCATGGGCTGAAGTCACTGATGGCTTCTCTAACTGGTTTGCCATAGATGGAATCTATGCCTCTAGAAATGGATTAATGCCAGTGTTAATGCTCCCAACTACCTCAGCACGCAAAGCTGCTTCCAATGCTTTGTGTGGATCCGTGTGTCTTGTGTGACAACACCCTTCTAAAAGGGGTAATGAATCCTCCAAAAAATCATTGTGTATGCTGGCTATCGTGGATATCATAAAAAAACTTAGATAAAAGTGTCTTAAAATGAGCATCATACTCACGTACACTCTCAGTAGTGCCTTGCTTGATATCTTTGAGTGCACTTACACTCTTCTATTCAAACTCAGGGATATGGAACTCTTTCAAGAAAGCATCCCTTAGTACTGCATAATCCACACAAGTTTAATCAGGGTCAAAATTCCTATACCAGCTGTGCACGTGCCCCTGTAATGTAGTAGCAAATTGACTTATTTTTCACTTAGCAGCTATAATCCCTTTAGTGTGCCACAATATTTCACACATATGCACATGTTCAGAAGAATCCTCTATACCTCTATACTTTGGGAGATGAAGATACATCTCCATATAGATATTCTATGGTTGTTGCAGACCTTGACCACCTGATCCAGAACCTCCTAGGTTCCCTCTGCCTCCAGAACCACCAGATCCACCATAACTAGAACCACCTATACCTCCTGATCCTCCCCCTGTAGTTGGAGTAGGACCTATAGATGTACTCCCATGTGCTCCAACGGTAGTACTATACTTAACCTCTACAGTCTATGAAGTAGCTCCACTTCCAGAGGTGAATCCAACATTCTGCGCGCTCACATTCTGTGCGGATGATGCACCTAAGAATTCTCCTCCATATAACATTGAATTTGTCTTTCCCTCCATTAATGTACTTGATCCTTGACTTACTCCTACTCTCCTACTTCCCAAGTTGGCTTTTTGATTACTTGTCGTACTAGATACTGAAAAACCAAGAGCAAAGGCTAGGTCACCAGGTGGATTAAGATGTGTGCCTGTAGCCCAAGTAGTCTCTGCTGGCATACTTCTGTGTGAGTCCGAGAAGGGATCTCTATCATGCTTTCCAAGATGAGGGAGTTCTTGATGCTCTGGATCCACATCTTCTATGTGAGCCTTAAATCCTTCACGAACCATCTCTCTCCTCAACCCCATACTTTCCACAATGGAACGTTACTTCTCTATTTCCCTCTCGCGTGCCTCATTATACTTAAGCCTGAAAGAGAAGAACGAATTTCATCACAACAAAATAATAATATAATTTCAATGTATTCCAAGTCGTCTCATTCAATACGACACATTACAATTATATAGAAGAAGCTACTCCTATACTCAAGGAGGTTGCTCTAACAACTCTCCCTATAATAGCTCCCTCCACAAACAACTTAACTAATACAATACGTGAGTTGTTTCAACAACTCACCCAATATAATAATCACCCAAACTTATAAACATAAATGTGGAGCACTAACTAATTATATTTCCTAACATTCCCCCCCTTAGTGCGAACATGGGGAAAACTTGCCTTTGTACTTGCACCTGCTCATGATCTGGTGATTTTCACAGGATGATCACAAACCTCAAGGATGGTTTTGAAAATGGTTGACCAAAAACCGAGAATGGTGGTTTTGCAATTGGTTTACCACAAACCACAAAGTGATGGTTTTGCAAATGGATTACCAACAACCAAGAATGATGGTTTTGCTATTGGTTTACCACAAACCACAAATGAAGGTTTTCAAGTAGTTTACCTACAACCACATCATGATATGCAAGGTACTATCATCAGCCCTCATCACATTTCACTGTAGGGAATAACATAGGAAATTATGCTGACATTTGTTGCTCATACATACATAGAAAAGGCTGACATATTGGAAATGGAACATTGGAATGATGTTCCCCCCCTCAATGTGAAATTTCCACTTATTGAAAACAAGATCACTACAAACTGAAGCAAACACACAACTGAAAACAAATGCCACCAAATCATCTGTGCAGCCCCATCATTGGCGACTGACGAGCGGTCGCTGAATGACCTCCAACCTCCGTTTGCCTCCTACCTCCTATTTCATGCTCAGAACAAGAAGTCTTCAGAACCACTGTCTTCATTTACTTGTTCTTCCTCATTCTCTGATCTTTCTTCAGTAATAAAGTTGGCCTCAATTCCTTTGATTTTTCCACTAAGTATATCTTGAGCTCGAGCTCTACAAAATGAAGCTGTATGCCCCTTTTTCTTACAGTAGAAACATTCTCTTTCCTCTTTATATTTAGAATTTTTTTTGTACTTCCTTTTTACATACATTGTTGTTTCTTCTTCTACATCTTCTTTGGTCCATTTTTCCTCAACTAGGAGAGCTGATATCATATTTTCCAATGAGTTAGAAGGTATCTGACCAAGAGTGAAAACAACATTACTGTATTTGGGTGGTAAACTATTTAGCAGAATAGCTTTTGAATCCTCGTTGTCTACTGGAGCTTTTACTTTTGCAAGTTGTCTCAGAAGAGATCGTAAATTGTTGATGTGACTAGACATTATATCTTCATCACTCATTTTGAGCTTGAACAACTGAAGTTTTAGAGAAAACTTTGCATTGACTGCTTTTGAACCAAATAATTTGCTCAAATTATCCCAGATGTCCTTCAAGTTTTATCTAGATCAACATAATGTAATTCAGAGTCTGAAAGGGCAAGGCCAATAATGGCTTTGGCTTTATCATCCCATGTTTCCCATTCTTCCAATCTGGTCAGATCTGAATGTGCTGGTTCTTTTCCATCTACTATTCTCCAAAGATTTTTGTTCATCAACTACATCTGGATCTTGACTTTCCATGTGTGGAAATTGAGACCATTGAATTTTTCTAGTGGAATGTCCATTATATCTTAGAGTGTCGGTTTCAACCGAAAATGCACTCTTAGGGGAGTCGGATTTAACCGATATTGCTCCCAATTTACATTATATTTAAAAAGTAATAAAAACAAATTACTTTTTAAATTTTACATGGATATTTACGAAAGACTTAAACTCAGAAAGTAATATTTAATTACTTTCTATATTTAAATATTTTGATACACAAATTAAACTAAAAGACACATGACTACAAATTATAAATAATCTTATTCTAAGATCCGTGGCTTTTGTAATTCAAAAGAAACCGCACCTTTTTATTAGAATCCCATGCATATTGGAAGGGTTGAACGACATATCTCAGAAGGATGTCCGACCAAAACTCCTGAGGAATGGCACGACTGAGCAACTTCAATATCGTAGAGAATTCTTTGAAAAAAGGCAAGACTCGAATAGGTGTAGCCAATATCAATCAGATCATTCGTGCAATACCGAATTCAATGCTGGACAGGTGAATCCTTTGAAGTGGCCAACCCAAATTTGGATGAAGAGCACACGGAGAAAACTTCACATCAAATCGAGTTTCAAAGATGATCCATTGCATAATATTCATTGGCCAACAAAAGGAAATTCGGGAGTCACCACAACGAGATTGATCAAGATTTCTTTGCAAGAGGAGATATGCGACGATGGGAGATAATAATCTATAAATACGCACTGGTTTCCAAGTACGCATGGATCAACTTATTAATTAACTCCAATTAAATCGAATGAAGTCACAACAACACGATTGGTGGGAGCTTTCACGTTCTCCATTGTATTTCCACGTCCTAACAACATCTGGGGACTGCATCCACAAAAATATTACAACTCGTTGATATACACAGATCTTTCATTTCCAAATAGCCGATCCACACACCAATATGAAATCCTTTGTTAGATCAATGAGACCTTTCGACAGTGTTTCCGATTAGAAGGAAATGAATTAAACTGAACAAGCATGACCATATGCGAATGATGACAACACTCTATCAAACGACCTGACAATCAATTTAAGCTTGTTTGAATTCAAAGGCAGACATGACAATTCAAGCCATAGACAATCTCCACTAAACGGCATATGCACAGATCCTAGTCATTATCACAGTCGCTCATCATAGAGCCGTAGCCTGCTCTGGTACCACATGAAAGAGCAGAACGAATTTCATCACAGAAAAATAATAATATAATTTCAATGTATTCCAGGTCGTCTCATTCAATACGGCACATTACAATTATATAGAAGAAGCTGCTCCTATACTCAAGGAGGTTGCTCTAACAACTCTCCCTATAATAGCTCCCTCCACAAACAACTTAACTAATACAATACGTGAGTTGTTTCAACAACTCACCCAATATAATAATCACCCAAACTTATAAACATAAATGTGGAGCACTAACTAATTATATTTCCTAACAAAGCCACCTTTCCTCTCTCTGCTTTTTTGCCACTAGGCCCGCCATCTTAATACCAAACCCATTCTTGCCTTCTTGTGTGGTGAAGTTTAGTTAGCCATTGGTTTACTTTCCAGGTTCAAAGTTACCATTAAGATCTTGATTTCCAGTGGAATACCTTGCAAATATGTTCCTCTTGGATACCTCAAAAACTGAAATTCAGCTATCTCCAAGCAAGAGTACATCAAAATTGAATATTCTAGAATATAACTATTTAGAATGCCACGAAACCACGTATCCACCACGCGAGTCCACATCACATCAACATCATAAAGGGCTTGAAATTCTTCCTGTGTCCAGAAAAGTGTGTGATATCTCCAATTCCTCCAAGATGCATAAGCAGTAAGCCACTCGTATAGTTCTACTAGAAAGATAGTGAAAAAGCTCTTATATAAGTTGTTGTATAGGTTCTGTTCTACCCAAGTACGTGCGTTAAATTTAGATCCATTATTGAACCGTCATTCATATTCTTCCTCCAAATCGTGTATCCATTCCTAAATACTTGCTAGAGTTAACTGGTACATCTTCATCGCCACCGATCCTGAAAACAACTAAAAAAGAGGTCCTGACAATGGAACCAATGATGTAGCCTAGAATTTTCAAGATAACACCCTAGTCATGTTGCCACATCACTCAGCATAAACTAAGCACTCAGCTGAAGCACGCAAAGGTACCAGGTCCCTCTTTAGGGTTACTGTAACAGGATGTTAACATGATGAAGGAAGAAACATATAGTTGCATAACTAATCCATTATTCTACAGTGCATGCTACCCATAGATCTATGAAAGAACAAACTTAAACAGTAATCATGATTCAACCATTAATGTGCACTCATCAATTACGTAGAATGACACTCAAATTTAGCCAATATCTTCCATCTATTAGTAAATACAGAAGCTCCTTACAGTATTTTCAATCTATATCAAGGCGTGAATGGATCTAATACATACATTCATACATCCAGAATCATACATACTCCAATCTCTGTGATACATACCAAAATCCTAAATCCTCTATCTACTACACAGTTAACCTCATATATATAGGGGGAACTTTCCCTTCACCGCTTAACTACTCCAGAAATAGGTTGCGTGCTATTATTAGCCACACGCTGTTTACAATTATAGCCACACATGCAAGTGCGCTATCTATAGTCCTCTTACAGTTTAACTGAAGTGTCAATTCTATTCTTAGCTTGCCTCCATGAATAGACACTTTGAACCAATTCTCCACATATAGACAATGCATGACGCGCACATATCTGCATCATTGATGTGTTCCGCATGCCATCTTCCAAGAATAGATCCTCATGCTCAAAATTGGATAAGTCCTAAAATTTGAATCCCTTCACGTGCGGGTCCTTCCTATCCTTCCGTGCCTTTGATCCTGGCCTCCTATCCCACACAGACTCCTTGTATGATTTTAGACAAGTATTCCTTAATCAACAATTTTCCTTGTTCCTTAAGGGACAAAATTTGGTGTAGTGATCACTACCACCACACTTGAAGCAACTAGTGAAAGGTCTATTCCTTTCAAACCTATCGTTCTTACTAGAAGCATTTTCCTGTCCATTTCCTTTAAAATTTATAGCTATGTCATTTCCACCATTCTAATATTTGTTTTCAACCTTCTTTCCCTGTGTCTTTCCAAGTGAAAATGGTGAAGGTGAGATGTAGCTTGTTTTACGCTTCTCATCCTTGTGAGCAGTTATGGCTTGGAGCTTCTGCTCCTGCCGAACGGAATTTTCAAACACTGCTTCCATGGTAGGAGGGTCATGGACATCAAATTCACCCCTAATGACTAGTTTAAGTCCCACTATAAATTTGTGTATCTATATATTTTCATCCCTCTGATACTGTGGTACATATTTAAGGAGTTTTGTAAAATTTTCCCAGTACTCGGTTACTGTTAATTTACCTTGAAGCAAGGTCTAAAATTCAGACAATTTTTGATCATAGTACAACCGCGGTAACCAACATTGTCTGAAATAAAACTTTAACTATTCCAAAGTTATATCAGCTGCGATAATTCCTAATTCAACCTTAAGGCTATCCCACCATGATGAAGCCTCATTTGAGAGCCGATAAGCTCCCCAAACAACCTTTTTTTCTTTGAAGAAATTTTTTATTTCAAAGTAATTCTCCATTTTGTTGATCCAATTCTCGGCTCCATCACCAAGTGTTGTCTCGTCAAAATTAGGTAGAATTATACGCTTTATGTCCTTTGATAACTCAACTGTCAGGCGTGCTCTTACATTTACTGGTTGATTTGGATTTGCAGCGTTATTAACAAATGCGTTAATATTTTCAACATTTATATTATTATTAACAACATTTGAATGTGGCTGCTCAAGTTTTTGTTGCTCAAATTTGATCTTGTTGTCCTTGACATTTTCCCATTGTTCCAAAACAACAATGCAGTTATGATTTTCTTGCAGGACAACAAGTATCCCATCCAGTTTTTGGGTTATCGTTCCTTCAACACCCACAACCTAGTTATTCAGAGTGTTTCCTCTTATTCTAACCATTTTCTTTTTTCTGTTAGACAAGAATTTAAATTGTGTGTTAATGTAGTGACCTATTATATACAAGAGCAACAACCTTCAGCTCTGATACCAAAATGTAGTACCCAGATTATGTTTAATCAAACTAAGGGATTTTTTTATAAACATTAATTAACTTGATGCCTTCAATGATTTTTCAACATGCAATAGAAATAACCCAACATACTACTTGAATTTACAATTACCATAATTATTTTCATGTTGTAATGATTTAACATTATTACTTAGCCACTGCTAAATAATACAACATTATTAATATTCAAGAATCCATCTTGACAACTTACATTAACCATGTGCGACTGTAAGGGCCAATTAGACCTCCCTGATCCCTCTTAATCACTCTTTATGAGCATGTATAATTTGTATACCTTTGGTTAAACCTTTTAAAGGTGTGAGAACCTATGCATCTCTTGGTTCCAGCCAGTAAAATATTTAAGTACTTCCTACTCAGCTCAAAACATGTTTAAACAGAACAAGTGGTAGACAAAAAATGCAACCAGTCACTTGCATTACTATGGCCATAGTTATCCAACATTGCATTAGCAAGTTGGTTTCGAGACTGCACAACAACCTGTAAAACCTATCTTTACTTCATCACACATCCGTCTCATTTCAATTATTAGGATCCTTATTTCATTGTTTAGAATAATTTAATTTTCAGTTTAATAGCTTGCAACAATTATGACCCTCTAAACATTATAACAAAACATTGACTAGTCCATCTTGGAATCCCTATAGGAAAGGTTGTAGATGCATAATGAATTACATCATTACATACTATCACCCTTGATGCAGTCTAGAATTTACCCGTAATAACCCAGGTGCGCTGGCACATCACTCAGCCTGGACCGAGCACTCACCCGAAGAATGCAAAGGTATCAGGCCCCTCTTTAGGGTTTCTTATACAGGATGTTAGCATGTTGAAGACTTAATGCATTCAAATCCATAATTAATATAACATTCTACAGAGCATGTCTAGATCTATATCTAAAGAGTAATAGATTCAAATAACACCCATAATGAAGTCAATCATGTAAGAACCAGTTATACTCATGATTAATACCTTGATTCAACTAATACACTCCATTATATTAAACATAATAATTACACATAAGCTTATTACAATAAGTAATACCATAAGCTCATGCGCACATCAGATCTATTAGCATAACCTCATAGTAGTTCATATCTAGATCTCACATAGTCTTATTATTCTACGCAGATCACTACATATTTATAAGGGTGGGGGCTTGCCCTTCACCACTTGCATAATTCCCAAAATAGGTCGCATGTTGAAAATAGCCATGTGACTTTACAATAATAGCCACACATGCAAGTTTTCTAACAATAGATCTCTTCTGGTTAATTGGTAGTAAAAATTCTATTATTATCTCGAAGCTATGTAAAGCTCTTAGTATCCGCTCTTCTAATAATAGCCCATGCGTGTCGCACAAGTCTTTATCTAGTATGTGTTCTCTACACGCTATCTCCAAAAATAGCCCATACATGTGAAAATGGATAAGTCGCGAATCTTCCCTTGTCTTTTACATGTGTGTCCTTCCCTATCCTTTCGCACCTTTGATTGTGCTTTACTCTGATGCACGAATCTTCTATGCGCACTATCCTTCATATCATACTGTTGTCCACTCAACATTACCCCACACTAAACTACATTTCCACCCCAGAAATGTTTGCTCTTCGAATAATAAAGAATAAAGATTGGAAAGAAATGAAATAATTTCTACATAAAGAATGAACTCTCACTGTGCAACATCCTTTGTCTCAACCAAAAGAATTAATTTAGGATATTCTTCTTTTATCTCCAATTTAGTTAGCGCGACTTCTGTCTTATCTGGAATGTCCGCTGCAATAGACTCCAACTCATCTTGGGCAATTTCTCCCTTCTTGTTTTGTAACACCAGAATAATGTTGGACATAGCATACATTATTCCTTCCAAAAAATCCATCTTCTATGCTATACGTTTTCCAATCTCATCCAATTTTTCCTTATGGGGGTCCTGTGCTGCTATAAGGGCCTTGCACTTTTTCTTGACTAGCACCAATCTTTCCACACATCCCAAAGTCTTATCCTTCATTGCCTTCAGGACTTCGTCGTCTTCTACTATTGTCTTGATCCTTCTTACTACCTCTGGAGCTCCACATATGTTCAGTTCCTGGTCCTCTTTCTTCAGCTCCTCCTGCAAGGTTTGAAGTAATGCCTCGTATGATGAAATATTTCATACAACTGAAGCCTTTTCCCTCTCTTCTTCCTACTCGGGGTCCTTTGGTGCTGGCATTCGAACTGGCCCATCCTCAAGCACCAGATCAACTAAGGTACACACATAGTGCATAGCCGAATTAAAATTTTTGAGTACCTTGGGCTCTAAGTGTGGTCTTTCTTGTAGGACATGATCCTCGATCTCCTCTACCATGCCGATAAGGAACCCATTCTTATTTTTCTCTAGGTCCTTCTCTCCTTTCAAACATGTTATTTCTGCATCTTTGGCTTTGATCTCCTCTCTTAGTACTTTGATAGTGGCATATTTATCTACATTCCTGTGCACCACCTTTGTAGATACCTTCACTAAGTCATTACTCACCTTTTCATCAGTCATAATAGTTGGTTTGATGGTTATGTGCCTATTATGTTGTGCTTTTCTCATTCTCCTTGACACATAGGACTCTTCGCACACATAAAAATCAAGCACATCCATGTGAGTTTACATGGACCATGACAATTGTTTCATCACGCACATGGTTGCCATGTTAGGGTCCATCAACTCCCAACTATATAAGTCCTTAAGGCCCACTATATTTTGGAGTTGTGCGTGGAAAATTTTACTTGTGTCCTCCACATAACCCATAACTAGTGCAACATACTCTCCACTTGCCCTTCTTGATTTTGGCCCCTTAGGAACTTGAGCGTCAAGGTTTGGAGTTGGATCCTCTATGTCCTGAGCAGTATCTTGCTCTGTTCCTCCTGGCTCCTATAATCCTTCTTCATCAACCTTCATTTCTTCATCCTTGGGCTCTTCCTCATCCTATGGTTTTATATGAGATCCAAGCACACTCTCTTCAGACTCTTCTGCCTCCTCGTTCAGCTTCAATTTTCTCCTTCTCTTCTCAGTTGTCTCCTTCTGTGGAGATAGTCATGGTGATTTCCATATTGATTGTGGAGTAGCGCCTTGAGTTATTGTTCATCTAAACACCCTCTTAAAGTGATGTTCTTCAAGGTTTGCTCCTACTTCCAACTCTTCGTCTCCTTCTTCTTGTTCTTAGAGGGGAGTACTTATGCACTCAACTTCTACCCTGTCTGAGGGTTACCTCCATCCTTTATGTACCAATCTTCCACTGTCTACACACTCTTCGTCCTCATCATCTACCTTTATAGGTTCAGTGGTCTTAGGAGTTGGTACATCCTCCACTATATGCTTACCCTTAGGAGGCCCTGGGAGTGCGAACTCATTCTCCACATATTTTTTACCCTCCAACTTGGGCTTAAGTTGAAGGTATATAAGTGTGGCTCCACTGTATCCAATCACTAAACTTACAGGCTTCATGCTTATCATGTCTGAAATCAGCCTCTCAATGTAGGCAGTCTGACCGAGATATACATACATCTTTCACAGCGTGTGGTAGTCATAGTCTACCTTATCTACAACAAAATTCAGGTGTCACACATTAGTAAAATGATGGAGTAATAGCTATAAGTAGGGAATTATGAAGGCATACGATAGTTTACACCAGGGGCTCCAAATCCCATCCTTCATTCCAAATTGCGTAATGCAGAATGATAAACCGTGAACTACACTACTTTTCCCACCACCAAAGGTAAATCCTTAGGGATGTGCCACTCCTATTCAAATACCACGTGAAGCTTGTCATACCACATCTCTACCCTTTGCTTGAATGGCCCACTCATTGACCCTTCACACAAGTACTTGTCAAATCTTTCCGCAAGGGACTTGTTTTACATAGGGTACTCCCAGATCTTGTTCTTTGGACCATCGTGCACTTCGATATCCATAAACACAAGGGATAATAGGATAGCACCGAAAATAATTTTCTCACATGTGCATGCTTCCTCGATGATAGTTTCTATAATGTATCCTGATATGTTGTAAATTATTCCCTATGACATTCTCCTTGTAATGTGTAGCCACATTATATTCACCTGTGACCATCTCTCTTGATCATTCAATTTGGTCACTAGGTATGCAGCTACCTGTACCACCCGGTACTTATTCA
Source organism: Taxus chinensis (assembly GCA_019776745.2). Lineage (NCBI taxonomy): Eukaryota > Viridiplantae > Streptophyta > Pinopsida > Cupressales > Taxaceae > Taxus > Taxus chinensis. Next base: position 11,295,075 of record CM034147.1, read on the forward strand.
AATTTTTGATATCCATTCCACGCGGACCCTTGGTATACCCTAATTCCTTTTGTGTCTCGACGATTACTACTTTATCTATTAAGTCACTAATCAAATCCACTCCTGTGCCTTTTAATCATGTTATAGTTGAAATTAAAGTGATTGTAATCCTTACCCTGCATCTGACGAAATAGAAAAAAGTCTTCATGTACCATTCTCCAATTTGTTTTAGCAACTTCTCTCCAACGTCATCATACATTGGCATGTCCTCTATTGTGCGCTTATTCGTCTTCGTACTCAACAACATGTCTAATTCCTTTTTATTATCTAATGTGTGGTGTTTGTAATCACTTATCTTGAACTTCCAGACATGAGAATCCTATTCTTGTCCCATTATCATGCCTTCTCAGTATTACATCTTTGAGAAATTTCTCTAAGGAGAAATTTCAACCTCTACTTCCACTTTCTTGTTCCCTTTGGCTCCTACGGCAGGTGCTTTCTTTAGTGTCATCTGTAAATCACAACTTTATGTCCTCTGTAGTGTGAATGGAATTCCTGGTTAAACAACCCACTTGAGAACCATGAACCACTTAGGTTTAGTTAGAAAATTATGGAATTTTTTTTTAAAGGTGTTAGGAGTTGACAACCAAAGTCTCAAAGACAAATAAATTCAACTGATAACCTTTCCCATTATAATGATTACTGATTTCACATTATAAAGCAATAAATGTAATAGGTCCACACCTAGCTCAAATCTCTCTAAGGATTAATTTAATTACTGATTTCATTGACATTTTAGCTAAAGATTTCCTGATTAAATTTTAGGGTCAAGGGACCCAAAACAATTAAATACCCTAGGTATTTAATTCCACAAGATTAGGATAGGAGCAGGGTTAATTTACAGAGAGAAAGGAAAACACATTTAAAATCAACAGAGCAAGGTCTCCCTTACCCACTCCCAGAACTTGTTTTAGAGTGTCTACCACAAAGTTACAAAGCAATAGTTGCCGCAGATAGGTTCCGGAATAACTCAAATCCACAAGAAAAAACTTCTCTTTTATTAACAATTCTCAGAGGTCACAAAGTCCAAAACTTAGGGCTAGAAGTTTTAGTTAGGTTCATGGAGCAATTTACCCCCATACCCAACTCTCTAACAGGTTCAGAGTTTCAACTGGATTTTTCCCCTTCTTAACACTTCCAAAATTTCCCTAAACCATTCCCAATGGATAGGAAATTTTCTCACCTTTCTGGTGATATAAGGAAGTCCTCCTAACTCCTCCAGAAACTCAAGATATGAGCAAGCAGAGTCTAGGGGTCAAATTTTCCCCTAGGGGGACATGTGTCAAGAGGAGGGGAAATGCACTTTGGATGGATTGGTGGGTCACAGGGTGGCATAGGGAAATTTTCCCATCGCATAGCTCAAATGCACAAAACATTCCGCACCCCTGCGGGTCCCTAGGGGACACGTGTCACATCTTGGCACCAAGTGGAAAAGTTGAAAGAAAGGGCGGGGTGGCGGGTGGATTTATCACTTTGTGCCCGACGGAGGAATAAAGAAGAAAAAGGATGCGTGGGTCCGCACACCTGTGGAAGGACAAGGTCTGAGGGGAAGGCAGAGAAGTGGGCCGCAGGAGAAATTTAGCAAATTTTCCCAAGGCCAAAACAAACAACCCAAGGAAGAAGAAGGGTCTACCCTCCCGCCTCCACCCCCCAAAGTGCCACATGGCACACTCTCATTGACCGTGGACCGGCGGGGCTAAAATGAGAATTTTTCCCAATTTTTTTTCAAAGGGATAAGTCCAAAGGGAACAACGCACCTCCGCTGCTACCTCGTGAGGACATGTGGCAGCCTCTAATTGGATGCAGGCTGACGAAGGAAAAGGTAAAATTTTTCTCGAGCCAGAATTTTCAAATTTTTTTCCTAAGGATTTTTTAATGGGAAAATTTTCGGGCCGAGGGCCCGCCAGGGAAAATTTTCCCAAATTTTCCCGCCAAGGCTAAAAATCTTCAAAGTGTCATAATTTTTGCTAGGAAGCTCAATTTTGGGTAAACGAGGACTTTTTGGAAAGCTCTTGACGCCCTCTTTGCACAAGAAATATCAATTTTATATTTTGATAAGTTTTAAGGGGTCAATTTTACAAAAGCATCTTCAGGATTTTAATTAGCCAACTGACATGTTTCCAACTTTCAATTTTGATTAAATTAGATTTCCTCCTTCACTCAACATGTCAAACAGACATGGAGGATCAGTCTAGGGAGAGTGTACAGTGTTTTAGGAAAGTAAATTTTGTTCAGTTGATTCTAATTTGGAATTTTGTCCAACAAATGACAAAAACGGTTGAGGAAGAGATTGAGCTTGAATTTTCAATGGTTTGAGTTACTCTCTTAAACCTTCTTATCAATTTGAGTTCATTACTAGTATATCATGTTGGATTTTAAGGTTTCCAAGTTTATTATTAAATTCTGGTCCAAACTATGCATTTTATTTAGATTTACTAGTTTTAAAATTCACAATGCCAGTGATCAAATTTTAAAAGTATCTATTTGTCAATTTTATGATTTAAGTGTGGCATAAAGTTTCTAAACTAATCCAATGCATTTAGTTATTTACAACAAACCATTCTGAATCAAAAGCAATTACTAACTTTCATTTTTACACAACTCCAAAAATATAAAATACAACATTGTTTCCACGTGCATTTTTTCCTTTTCCATTTTCTAAACAAGATTCCAATCCCAATTTGATATTTCCAAATTTTTTTACACAATGCAAAGGAGAACTAAACTTGCAATTCTTATTGAATTCGATTGAAAAACATTACATATTTCAATGTTGGAAACCAATAACAACATATAGTTCATTTCTTTCCAATGTACAGAGCATAATGTAAGTGTCTTTCACATTTCAAAAATATAACTTCGTAATCAATTTACATACATGTTTCTTCACAAAATGCATATTAAAATTTCATCCACATCACATGGGAAAAAATTACAAATGAATGTGTTTCCATAAAGGACTGTCAAACTGTATTTTTCCATTGCTCCAGGACAGCAACATGCACATTTTCTCTTTCTCTAAGTTGACAACAAAAGAGGGGGAAAGGCAACACTCTCCACCCAACCAAGACATCCAATGAAATGAGAAGCCTTCATCATTGGCCCCTGAGCCCCAACCAAGATGTAATAAAAGGTGCAATTTAACCATGGCAACAATTGGCTTCCACACACATCATTCTTTCACATACACATTTTTTTTTAAAACACAATGCAACACCAAAAGCAAACAACAGTTCACAACTGCATATAAAACATATCAAAACAAAACTCAGGCTTGATCTTGCAAGCCAAAGGAGCAAGGCCTATGGGGGAAGCTACTTATGCCTCCCAATTGGGAATTGGGCATCCACCAAATAATCATACCGCTAATATAACATATCATAACCCATAAACCTTATGCTTCCCAACCACTCCTTATGCCCCCCCACAAAATTTCCCTTATGACCCCCCCCCCCCCCCCCCCCCAACAAGTAAGAAATGCAAGCTATTTCTTTTCCATGGTGGATCCCAAACCCAAAACTCCCTCCACAAAATTTTGATGCCCATGGCATTTACCTTATTCCCCCCACATGGATTCCCCATAGCCTTCTCCTACACCATTCCTAAGGCAGTCTACCCAACCAGCCAACAAATAAAACAATGCATGCACCATACACACAACACAATAAGAAAATAACAGCAATAAGGAAGAAATAAACTCCTACCTCTCCATGGAAGTATTTTCTCCACACAGAAAACTTTGAATGTCAAAAACAAAGTCCCAAAATAGCAGTTCCAAAGTATCAAATGCTCTCCAATTTCCTCCAAATACACAAGAGCTCAAATCACAAGAAAAATTCACCCAGGGATGCATGCAAAACACAGTACAAAATAAAAAGCTCCCAAGCATGCAAATCTATCTCCAAACATTTCTTCAAAAAATAGAGCTCCCACAAGAAAATGCGCCCCAAGGAAGAATGCAAAAAGGTTCAACAACCCAAAACTAGAAGAGAGTTTGAATTAAATAGAAGAGGGAGAGAAGAGGATGATGTGGATCCATGTAGGATGCCACATCACGCATCCTCCAATTGAAACACAAAAGACAAAATTCCATTCTCCCAAGCGCAATAAATGAAATGAAAAATTAACTTACACACTCCAAAAGAGCCGACACCTCAAGGGATAGCTATTTAATAAAATGTAAGAGAGTGCAATCCAAAATAAGCAACATGATGAATAAAATCCATTTAAAAGTCACAAATCACATCTCCATCCATAAGTATGGTTGGTATATTAAATTTAGAGGCATGGGACAAGTTTTACTTGTCCCACAAGTCTCCAAAAATAACCCCCAAGGTCAAATTCGAATTTCCATGGAGGTGGAGTATTTCATAATCCAAATCTGACTTACACAAGCTCTTACAAAATTAAATACAACAGCCATAAACTCTTATAATTACTTCCCATATCCAAATTTGATTTATTTAAAGTTTAACTATATGATTCCCACATTAATCCATCACAATTTTAATTAATCTAAAGGAAAGGAACACATTACTTAATAAAATACATACAACAATAATAAAAGGAAACACAATAATAAAATACACAAACCCACGGTCACATGTAAAGGTAATCCCCCCTATGGGAATCCTTAACAAAATACAACACACACACAAAACAAATTGCCATGGTGACCGTGTTGAATTCACCCAGAATTCCATTTTGGTTGGTCTCTGATCCCACGATTTTTTTGTTGTGATATTTTTAAACCTGCAAAACACAAATACCTCCTTCGGCCTCGTGGCCATATCAGAACATTCAAAATGAATATATAATATAATCATGAAATCATCTATACATATGAATCACAACAGTCATTAAGGCAATCAATGGAAATCATTTACAATTTATATCGACAACTATGTCATCATCAAATAATTTTCCTTTTCTAGGTTTTTTCATAATCTCCAAAATCACACGTCTGAATAACTTCTATTAAACATCCATGCCAATAGTATATCATCATCCACATATGAGTGTCTCTAATAATCACCATGCATTATATATAATCAGATTTAACAATATTCTAGGATCTGACATCTAACACCATACTAAATCAAACTATAAAATATCTGTCATACTCTACAGTATCATGATCAGTAATAAAAGATGCCAAAGGAAAGTGGGCACTACAGTGAAAATTCTTGCCTTCTACCTTCTGTAATAAGAAAGTCCAAACCCTAGCTCAAATCTTCATGCCCTAGTTGAAATCGCTTACCCTAGCTCTTTCGGAACACTCTGATTCTGTCAAACCCTTCACCAATGGGGACGTAAGCTTCTCCTATGCACAAATCTACTCTCCACGTCTGGTTTCACACTCTCCGCACCTCAACATGATTTGCTCAACTTGTTTTGCACTTGGCTCATTCAAATTTTTGTGATTTATAACGGTAAAATTGAACTCGTATCCCTTCCTTATATAGATTTTGAAAAATTTAGTGCATTTATTACCCCTTTACCTACCAAAAATCTTCATTAATTGACCCTTTTCACATTTTTCTGTGTGGTACATCTTCGCACCTTAGCTATAACATTTTAGCTTGCCTTTCTACCTTCTTGCTACATACTTCTCTTCAACATGCTTCCATGTGCATGAGTACCTTATCATTGCGCTTTCTCTTGGTAGTCTCCACGACCACTGCTTACCTCATGTTATATTGTTCCTTCATTTATCTCCATCTATGGTCCTTATTTGGAAGCAATATTCTGTCCACAAACTCTTCAAACTTGAATAACACCTGTAGCAGTTTGTTCTTTTATGTGTACCCATTTTTCAATAACCACCCCACACAAATGGTATGTGCAGTCCTTTGCACATAAAATATTGCAAATGGTAATTAGCTTCTAGCGCGCAAACATGCTTGTTTCACAAAACACCAACTAAATTGACAAAACATAGTGACGAAGAAGGAAATACATTAAGGGAATACATAATTGAAAATATAATCTAAATGAAAAAATTTCCTTATTACAAACACCAAGAAGACTTATTTTTAGTAGGGCTTTAGCCTACTCCTGTTGAAGTAACTGGGTAACTGTATTCCATCAATCATTTCTAACTAATAAGCCCCTATTTCAAGTATGTAAGTGATAACATATGGTCATAACTATTGAGTTGTGGAGCTCAATTACTTCAGATTAGCATGCAATGTGAAAATTTCTAGAAAACACAGTAACTATCATCGGTTAGGAGGGACCAACATTGGTCACCTATGAATGACATCAGTTAGGAAAGGAGGAGACGACATCAATTACCTATGTGGGAGTGTTTTATTTAACTCTTAGGAATTAGATCTATTTTAGCATTAAAGCAGATCTATTAATTGTAATTACATGGCTAAGTTCCCTAAGTTTATATATGCCTATATAAGCATGAAAGATAGGGTTTAGAAGTAATAATTAAGAAGAACTTGCAAAAGTTGATGATTATTGTGAGTGAGAGAATTCTTGGAGAAGAAGTAAAAAAAATTGTGCAAAAGAAAGTACTGTACATCTGAAAGGTGTGGAAGATTGTAAATATTCAATTATATAACTTGTCAAAGCTTTGGATAATAGATTGGCTTGTTTCTTGGTGGACCTAGCCCACACTAGGTGAACCATGTTAAATCTGGTGTTGATTTATACCTGTTGTTTTGTATATTTCTTCTGGTAGAATATCCACTTTTATTTGCATGTATGCTTAGATATGATCTACTATCTATACAACTGGTGTGCTAACCCCAAAAATAACCAATGTACTTTGAGTTTTCCAGGATGGTGTAGAAACTTAGAATCATAAAGAAGCACCATCTGCCCTATCTCAAGCTTTGTGTCCCTGATGTGCCTATCATGCCATCCTTTCTACCTAGATTTTTCTTGCTTATGACTCTAGTGTGTTATTTCTCGTCACTCATCCAACTTAATCAAATTGTCAATTCATTCTTCTAATGCTTTCTCATCAGCTAGACCTCCAGTGCACACAATACACAAAGAAGGTAACATGAATTCCATAGGAAGAACTACTTCTATGCCAAACACCAATTTAAATGGTGTGGCCTTGTTTAACCACTTGTATGTTGTTCTATACGCCTAAATTACTACAAAAACTTTATCATCCCAATCCTTTCTTCCAACATCACAATTTTTTTCAATGTTTAGCTTAAAAGCCTCAACGGTCCCATTTTCTTGAGTATGATATGGTGTAGTCTTATGATGTGCAATCATGAGTTCATCCAATAGAATTCTGATTGTCTCATTTAGAAAATGTGTTCCCATATCACTGGTCAAACTCATTTGGCATCCATACCTTGTAATAATATTTTTCCATAGAAACTTGGTTGTTGTAGCTATTGTACAATCCTTTGTAGGTGTTACTTCTGCCCATGTTGTTAAATAATCTATGCAAGTGATGATATAACGTGATCCAGTCTTACGCGTGGCTGGTGAATTAGGACTCACAAAGTCTATAGCCCATTTGTCAAACAGTTCTGCACTAGTAATAGGTCTTAATGACATTTCAACTCTTTGACCTGGTTTTCCAAGGTGCTGACAATGATCAAAAGCCTTGTAATATGCCTTACAATATTTATATAGGGTCTCCCACCATAATCTAGCAAGTAGAATCTTGCGCACAGTGATGTCACCAGCATAGTGCCCACCTGCAATACCACCATGAGCCTCTTCCATGATATTTGTGTGCTCATGTTCGAGTACACATTGACACAATACTTCATCCTGACCTAACTTGTACAGGTCACTGCTAATCAACGTAAACGGTGTCGTGTGAATTATAAGTTGTTTCTTCTCTAAGGATTTCATTCCTTTTGGCGTCATACCTGTACGTAGAAATACAAAAATGTCCTCTAATTCCAATAACGCGTGTTGTAACTTGTATAACTGTGCATCAGGCATAATATCTTCAATTTCATGCGCTTCTTCTTCTGACTGTATTCTGGATAGATGGTTCGGTCCAAAATTACTTATCCCTGGTTTTACCATAACTATGAAATCAAATTATTGGAATAAGAATTCCCATCGGCATATGCACCCCTGTAAAATGGGATTGTTTACCAAATACTTCAATGCCATGTGATCAGTATAAAATAAAAATGGTGTTGCTAGTAGGTACTGTTTGAATTTATGTAGTGCATAGATCATTGGAAAAGCTTTGCACTCTATAGTTGTATAATTTTGCTTCACAAGATTCAAATTTTTACTATCAAAATAGATAGGATGATCTATAATACCTTCTCTAGGCTGAGCCAACACCGCCCCAATGGTTGTGTCAGAGGCGTCCATATGTACATGAAATGGTTGGTTCCATGAAGGAAAGCGCATAATAGGCGTTGTAGTAAGTTTCTCCTTCAATGTCTTGAATGCGCACTACTGTGGTTCTCCCTAGTAGAATGTCAATTTTACTTTTAGTAACTCCTCCAAGGGTGTGGAAACCTTCGCATACCCCTTTATAAATTTTCTATAATACCCAGTGTGACCTAAGAATCTGTACACCTCACTTTGACTGGAAGGCTCTTCTAGGCCGATAATGACTGCAACCTTAGCTGGATCAACCAACAAACCTTCCTTGTAGATGATGTGCCCTAAAAGTGTTGCAAATGGTGTAGAAAATACACATTTCTTAATGTGTAAAGAGATCCTTAATTGCCGACTTATTTCAAACATTAGGCATAAATTGTCACAATGATCCTTAACAATTCCATACATAATCCAGTAATCTAAATAAACCTGCAAGAAGTTGTGAATAAAATATTTGAATGCTTGAACAACTATGCGCGAAAATACAACAGGCACATTTTTCAGACCAAAAGGCATCACAGTATAGGTGAAACTACCCCATTTAGTAGTAAAAATAGCCTTTTCTTGATCCTCCTATGCAATCCTAACCTGACGATACCCAGAGAATCCATCTGTAAATGAATAGATTTTTCTCCCTACAATGCCTTCTAGTATTTCCTCAGTGAATGGCATAGGAAAGGGATTAGTCACACATGTAGTATTCAACTCCCTATAGTCCACACAGATCCTAATTTGACCATTTTTATTGATATTGATCACCATTGGGCTAACCCATTCTGACTCGTCTAGGGGCTTGATGATTCCAAAATTCAACATTTTGTCAATTTTTTCTTTGACCTTTTCATGTAAGTTGGGGTTTAGCCTGTAGGGTCTCTTTTTGACTGGGCGTGCACCTTCCTTAAACTTTATCTCCATTTCTCCTAATGATTCATGCACACCTTTGAGTTGATGGTATCCCCGAGGAAATAAGTCCTAATAATCTCATTGTAACTCAATAATTTTTTCCACTTCAGAGTCAGACCAATAGTCCCCAATTATGGCCTCCTTAGGCTCAACATCTGATCCAATATTCACTTTCTTTGTCTTCCTAGGTTCATGATAGGCATGTGTGGTCTTATCTACACTGTCCAAAACTGTACACCTACCTGTTGAATGGTCTACATCTAGATTTTATACTTCTTCATCATCCACTAAGTAGATCATCTTTCCTTTTTCCTTCTTAAGGAAAGTGTGCTTAAGTAGTGTGGCATCTGTCTCTGTTTCTTCAGAAAAACATGCTCCCAAGTCTTATTCATCAATTAATTCCTAAATGAGTTCTTCCACCTTGGCTCTATCTCCCATAGTTAAGCACTTTATAACCCTTAATGCCTCTTCTACTAGAGGTTTAGTAGAGAAATAGTCAAACATCTGGATCATTCCTATAATCAAATCCTACCAATTTCCAGTCTCTCTATGGAGTTACACATATACATACCACACACATGCGTACCCTTGTAAAGTGGAATAAAATTTTTGCACCTAGAGTGAAGGTGGTAAAGATTCCTTCCACTCTTTCCAAAGTCTCTCACACTACGGAACGTGGTGTTGAACAGGTTGATTACCATGATAAGTGCAGATTTGAGTAGTTGCATTTTGTTGGTCTGAAAATCTGTCGCTTGGGCAGATCTATGGATAAACAAGCCAACAGTGTGCAGGGCATAGCCCCTCTTTGAGTCAGCAAAGCGAAACTAGTTTATTTCTATTCTACCAGTAGGAATCTGTGCAAGTCTCACAAATTCTACCTTCAGGGGTTTGGGATCTCATCCTAGTAAAGGTGTTTCCGACTGTGAAAAGAAAGGAAAGAAAGATGGGATGAAGAAAGAGAAGGTCCGAAGGGAGAAAAGAAATGAATTCCAAAGCAAAAAGGTCATAAGGTTTATGTTTTGGGATTGGTAGTAAACAGATCCAAACCTACTTACATAAACGAGCAAAGCAATACTGATGATAAATAAATGACAATAAAACAGAAGTAGATCCCGCAGAATAAACACACAGATCTAACGTAAGAAAGATCTAATGCACATAACACATGTATTCAGCAAAAATTCTAAATATTGTATTAATATTTTCGTTCTGTTACAAAAAGCTCAAAGTCTTTTCTCCCCACTTCTATTTTTCATCTGAAAGATATTCATCCATCCATAATACAACAAGTATTGGGGTATTTATAGAAGAAGAAGAGAAAAGAAGGCAAAAAGGAGCCAACAACTTATCTACAAAGATATTTACAAAATATCTAAAAGTCATGTTGACTTTTTACAACTTGATGGATGACATCATCCCATGATGCAACATGGATGATATCATCATTTGTATCAACATACTTCAGATATTCTCGAAAAGAAAGCCGAAGAAGAGAGAGAGAGAAGAAGAAGAAGAAGAAGAGGCTACTCGTCGTCGTCGTCCTGCGGCTGAAAGGGGGTGGACTGCTTTTGTTGTTACTCAGGTGACGAGATATGGAATTGAGAGCGGTATTCCATAAAATTGTTGATCATTGGCCCTAGCTGATCCTGGGAAGGATCCTTGTGCCTATCACTGATCACCTCACAAGTTTCCCGCTCATCTGTGAGTTTCTCGGGGAGCTTGGAATAGTATTTTTCCGCTTCAATGAGTAACCCAATAAAGTCTCGGTAGGCCAACAGGTTGTTGATAGACTCTGCGTCAAAAGTGACCTCTGGCCCCATCTCTTGAGAAACGAACTCTTTAAAGATCTGAGTGGTTTCATCAGCTTTCCTTAAAGTGAAGGAAGGAGTAAGTAACCCTGGCGACATGTTAAGAACGATCCGTTCCATTTGATGCATCGCGTCCAGGGCTTCTTCCTTCACTTTGTCAATCTTTTCTAAGATAAATTCCAGCTGATCCACCCGGTAGTCCAGAGTGGACATGATTTTGTTGAGGGCCCTGGGATGGCCGAAGACGCCGAACTTAACCAGATCTTCGACTGAACAGTCGAACATTTGTTGGAAGGTCTCGTGCTACACTCTAGCATGTTCCAGCTCTTCTGATATGGGCCCCGCTAACGCTTGGAGCTCTTTATTTGCCTTATTGATGTTCAAATACAAGTTAGAGAACTCGGCGATTACTTTTTCATTGTCTTTGAGGATTTGGCTCCTCCAAGTGGAAACGGCCATACCCTGCTTGCCGATCTTTGCGTACTCATTAATTTTCTCCTGGCTGAGAAGCTCAGAAGTCTCGGCAGCAGGTGTGGGAGGCGCACTACCCATCTTCTGTAAGGCTTGGAGCAGATATTTGTTTTGCTCTTTCAATTGCCTTTTCTCTTCCTTTGTCTCCTGAAGCTTCTTGCAGAGGGTGTCAACTGCAGAAAGAGCTTCCCCCTGAAGGCTTTCAGAAGATGTCCCCATTGTGACTTGGGTCACAGTAAAATCTGTCGGAGACAGATCTTTTTTCTCCTTGAGGGGATTGGGATACGCAATCTCCATAACCCTCTCTCCTGCAGCACTTTGAGAGAAGCGTGTGACGGGCTTCTGCTTCTTTGCCCCCTTAGATGGGATTATAGAAAATTCCATCGGAGCGATGGGAACTTTCCTCTTTTGCTGACTTAGCTGTTGGGAGATCCAGGCTGGACCTATGGGAGAAGGGCCGGAAACGGAAAAGGGGGCAGCTACAGTAGTGGAGGGGAAAAACGTGGAGACACGTGGAGGTGGCATGGAGAGAATAGCTGAAGAAGTGCCCATGGGAGGAAGGGATACTGTAGCTACGGAAGACATAGGAAGGGAAGGGAGCTCAGAGATGAGGGAAGAAATGGAGGAGGAAAGATCCGAAAGGGAAGAGAAGATAGACGAAGAAGCGGGGGGAGGAGTAGAAGAAGGGGGAGAGGACACGACCAAAGGAATGGCCGCTTGAGTCACTCGAGGAGGGGAAGGAAGGGAAGAAGAAGGGATAGAAGGGACCTCGGTTGCTATAGTAATGCTGACATCCTAAGTGGATGGGCCTATTGGAACATCCTCTTCTGCTTCTTTTTCTGGTGAAGCCAGAGTTATAACCTGTTCGGGTGCGGCGGAAGGAGGACTTGCTGGAGCTTCTTCCTGAGTGGTGCTGGATTCACCCTCTATGCCTTTGCCCTTGCCTTTAGGATGCTGTTTGGATCGAGGAGGTGTGTTACCCAATGGGGAGGTTGTGAAATCAACCCCAAGGTAGATTAACCCGTTCATCCGGCACCAATGCTCTGTCCTGCGCAGAGTCTCCTTGATCCTCTCCTCAATCGTCTGAGGTGCCTTAGTTCTATCAATGGCCGGAAAAGGCCAATTTTCCCCATCCATGTTAGTATATACTTGGTCTATTTCATCTTCCGTAGTCTGGAAGCCTTTGGGGACAATCGCTACCCCATATTGGATGATTTCTACCAAGGCTAAGCGAGAATGATCCTTTCCCCTGAGCTCAACCTCATGGATGACGTTGATGTAGATGTCCTCGATCTAAGGGACATGGATTGGATCGAGCTTTGCCCTTGGTAGACAATTCCTTAGGTCGAAGGCAGGCCTGGCCGGGAAATCATGTCTCAAATTGGGCAGCTCCAGCTCTGTGAACATGTCCTTTGCCTTGTGGTGGGTAAGGCATGTATATTGGCCTACTGTGAGGGGGAAAGGAGTTCCACCCTTCTTTCTTTTGAGGCACTTTTCGTGATATGTGATCAGCTGTCTTGACAGATCTAGGAAAATTAGCTTAGGCCCATCATACCTCGGCAGTCTGGTCTGCTCTCCCAAAAATTTGGTTGCCCTCAGATAGGTGAATGTCGGAAATTGGGTGAACAGGGCCTCCCATTTCTCAGTAGCTGCCACTGTGCTCTTGGTCGTGCGACCGTAAGTCATATTCGGCCTCAACAAGCAGATGATGTGATAGAAAAACACATCATTAATCTTTGTGAACTGAGAGATGCTATTCTCCAGCCTCAATTCTGGGTAGTACTCATATATTTTGACCTGAGGCCAAACTCCACTTCGTATCAGGCCTGGGTAGTCTCTCTCTGACGCTGCAACATAGACAACATAGGAGTTCATATAGAATCTTCCCGTTGTAAGGAATTGTTGAAGCTACTCAGAGATTGTGCTGCTTATTATTTCTCCCCAGCAAAAGCGCTGATCAGGCATATTCTTGTTCATGGTCTCTAAGTACCACAACATCCATTTATGGAAAAAGTGGGTGTCAGGAAGCCCAAAGACCCTGCTCAGGAATGTGATGGTGTCACTGAGCTCCTGTGAGAAGTCGCTGCAGTGGATGGTTTGAGGCCATCGGGTCACCACCTTTTTATTTTTCAAATAGACCTCGTTCATCAGCTGCATACACTGATCTTCGTTATCATCCCAAGCCTTAATACAATCCTCTCGGCTGACGGCCACAAAGTGCCGGTGATGAGGGATGCCGAGTATTATTTCGAAGTGGCGGGAAGTGAGGTTAATGACGACCTCGCCCTTGTCATTTACGACACACCTTGTGTCTTTGTTGTAGCACCGGGCGACCACCATCATGAATTCATTGTCGACAGCGCTGACCGGGATTCCTCTGGCGAAGTGTAGGGCACTGTCTATCAGTTTGTCCATCCATGGAATTCTCGTTACCTTCTGAGTTCTGACCTAGAATTCCTCCATATCAATGTGACCCAACTCTGAGTCCCTGATATCTAGGTCGCATTCGGCCTGGGAGTCAGGCATTCTGACTCTCTGATACTTGTATTTCATCTCTTCTTCTGTAAGTTTGGCCTTGCCTTTGGATTTGGTAGGTCTCCTGCTTGATGTAGACATATGTTCTTTCGAGCTTAGTTGCTGATCTGCACGAAGAAGAAGCGAGACCCAATCCAAAAAGGTTGTATTAGCCATTTGATCTTCCATTGAAATGTTAACAGAAGAAAGAGTTAGTGATTTTGAGGCTCAGGGTGCAGGGCGCATGAAAGCTGCAGCTTACAGGGCTAAATAGGTAAGGCACACAGAAAAGAGGTGTTGCAAAGGTTAAATCAGTGCCAAAGGTGCATGGCGCATGGATACTGCAGGGTACATTTTGTAAAGGGCGCATGGAGACATCGTGTTACATAGAGACAAGATGTGCCAAAGGCGCATAGATTTTTCATGTTGCATTGGGATTTGGTGCGCCCTTTGGCGCATGTATGGTTTGTGTAACAGGAAATTTTCGTGCGCCAAAGGCAACATGGCACGGCGCATGGAGAGTTTACACAACATGATGTTTTTGCAACAAGGAAGGCGCCTGCGCCTTCGAAACTTTGTACTTAGCGCGGATTAAGCTGATGTTGCACAAATGCAGGGTGCGCCAAGGAGGCGCACGTAAACGTGATGTAACAAATAAGGTTGAGGTGCCTAAGAGGGCGCAAGGCTAGCGCTTGCAGCATGTGAAGGAGGCGCGCCTTGAGGGTGCGAAAGTTTTTAATGCGACAGGCATGATGGGTGCGCCATTGGCGCAGATTTTGATCATGTTGCAGGGGTGACAGATGCGCCAAGGAGAAAAGAAAAACAGTCTCTTTTTAGAGCTTAGATTATCCTCAGAGGGGTTTTTTACATGGTTTAGCTTCTTTTCTCATTTCTTTTCCAAGGTCATTTGGGTGATAAAATGGTTTAATCAAAAGGGATTACACCATGCTTTCAGAATAACTTCCTCTATCAGCAGATCTGGAAAGAGGAGGAAAAATATGGAAAGAAAGTAAAAGGGGGGGAAGGCCAGATCAAAACCTCATTTCCAAAACCAAACCAACAAGCACCCAAGAACCAAAAATGTAAAACATACGAAAGAGATAAGAACCTCTTACCCGGATAAATAGTGAAAAACGTGCAACGGGTCCACAACGCATTGAAAACGACAAGGCAGGGGCTGACAGGCTCAGAGAATAAAAACGTGATGCTCTGGAGATAATGACATTTGCAGGCGCGTAAACACACACACACACACACACACACACACACACACACACACACACACACACACACATATATATGTGAGTTAGTAATAAATGCGCCACCAACTCTGTAAAGGGCGCATGTAAATTACTGTCGACATATGAAAGCATGCGCCCTTTGGCGCACCAAAGCATTTGCCAGCATGGAATTAAGTGCGCCCTTTGGTGCACCAAAAGTGGCGTCGACATGATATTATGTGCGCCTGTGGCGCACCAAAAGGAGGCGCAACAAAAGGTGTGCTAACACGAAGGCGCATGCGCCTTGGCGCACGCAGGGAAGACTTAACATATCAAGGCGCACCAAAAGATGTGTTGACACAGGAAAATACGCGCCAAAGGTTTTAAAGGGGGCGCACCAAAAAGTGATGTTACATAGCAATTCCATGTGCCCAACCAAAAAGACCAAAAAATGATTAAGTTCGAAAAACCAGATTTCCCGGAAAAGGGATTTTGCAACGTTCCGAACGCAAGGGATCCCTAATGGGGGATTGGAACAAAATTTTTAGTATGGTTATCGGTAAAATTTCCCTTGTCAATTTTATGGGATAACAGCTGGCTCTTTCTGGGGACTATCCCTGAGCAAACTTGGGGGTAGAGAATCCCAGATCTCATGTGCCTATCCATTGGGTAACAGAGTCAAAAACAAGGGCGACCGGAGGGAGAGCAAAAGAAACACACAACAAACCGAAAGCAAACACACGACGAAAACAAACACACAACCAAAGCAAACTGCACAAAGAAGAGAGCAAGCTCTACTTCTTGAAAATTTTTAGGTGTTGCCCGCTATAAGGAAGCGGGAACTCGGTTCCATCCAGATATGAGAGATAGAAACTATTCTCTTCGTTGAGCTGATTGATCTTGAAGGGCTCTCTCCACAGGGAATCAAACTTTCCGTGTATGCCCTTCTGATCTCTTCGCTTGTCCCACAGAAGGACGAGGTCTCCTTCTTGAAAATCCCTTTGCTTCACTTTTTTATCGAATAATCTCTTGACTTGATTCTGATTTTCGGTGATCCTGTCGACCACTCTTACTCTCTTTTCTTCGAGCTCTGTCAAATACATGATTCTCTTTTCAAGAGAATTTTGGAAAGTTTCATCTTCGATAGCTCGTGCCAAGCGCAGAGTAGGAAGTTCAGTAGAAATGGGAAGCTCGGCATCAGTGCCATATAATACTTGAAAAGGTGACATGCCGAGAGACCTCTTGGGAGTAATACGATCGGCCCACAAAGCATCGTACAAAGACTTGTGCCACATTCGCTGATTCTCATCCACTAACTTTCATATGATGGTCACCAAGTTCTTGTTACTGGATTCCGCCTGACCATTTCCCTGAGGGTAATAATCTGAGGCGTGAGCCAAAGTTATTCCATATTCATAGAAAAATCCAATAACTTCCCGTGAGGAGAAGTTAGAAGCATTATCAGCAACAATTTTGTTTGGAACGCCAAACTTGACAATGATATTTTCTTTAATGAAATTGCAAACCACCTCAGAAGTGGCATGCTTGACAGGTATGGCTTCCACCCACTTGGTGAAGTAATCCGTTGCTGTAAGAACATAGTTATGTCCGGAACTCGATTGAGGATTGAGTGCACCAATAAAATCAATTCCCCATTGCCTGAATGGTTCGTTGACAATGACAGGCGTAAGGGGAAAAGCAACCAACTTCGGCTTGCCAACGAATTGCTGGCAAGGTTCACACTTTGCCACCCAGGTGGCTATATCTTGGAAGAGCATCGGCCAATAGTACCTGGCTCGGATGATATTATGTGCTGTCACGGAGGAAGAGAAATGACCCCCATAGGCTGAATTATGAAAACTTTCGAATAACTATACCTGTTGTGGTTTGTCAACACATCGCAAAAAGACGCCATCTATCCCACGTTTATATAAACCGTCATCCCAGATGACATATTTAGCTTCTCTGAGCTTTATAGTGCACTTCTCCTTTGCAGTTAGGTGCATTGGGCATTCACCGTAGGTGAGGAAGAAAGTGATATCAGAATACCATTCATCGCTAGTCGCAACAAATAGGACCAGAGGCAGTGAATCGGGTTTTTCCAGCCGATCCTGTGCTTCATCGGTGTAGTCACCCCTTTCATCAGGGTTTTCTGAATCTTTGTTTTCAGCCATAAGCTAACATAGGCCCTTGCCCCTTACCAGCTTGGTTGGTTTAATATCCAGGTCATACTCCTGGACCTTTGCGATCCAATTTCCTCGCAAGCTTCCTAACTCCTGTTGAGTTAGAATTGATTTCACCACCGTGTCAGGGACCAGCACCACCGTATGAGAGTTTAGAATGTAATACCTGAAATTCTTCACTGCTTTGACAACGGCGAAGGCATGCTTTTCTAGTTGAGACATTTTTAGTTCATGAGGCTTGAGGGGAGAGCTCATGAACGCAATCGGAGATTCAACATCCTCCGAATTCTTTTGCATCAAGATTGCGGACACAGTATGCTCAGATGCGTAACTATACATGATGAAGTCCTTGGAGAAATCGAGACATACCAGGACTGGTGCATGAGCAACGGAAGCTTTTATTTCTTCAAACGACCTTTTCCCTTCTTCGCTCCATCTGAAAGTTGGTGACCCCTTCATCATGTTCAATATGTGACGAGTCTTTTCAGCAAAGTCAGGAACAAAACGCCTGAGAAAGTTCACCTTTCGAAGAAAGAATGAACACCAGTCTTGCTTGTAGGCAGAGTAAGGCTTTGAATAGCCTTAACTCTTTTGGTATCTATCTTTGTTCCTTCTTTGCTAACCACATGCCCTAGCAACTTTCCTTCCGTGACTCCAAAAACAAACTTTTTTGGGTTTAGGGAAATCCCATGTTCTCGGCACCTGGCCAATACTTGCTCCAAATGATCACAATGATCATTTCGTTGTTTAGAGAACATGGTTAAGTCATCTAGATAAACCACAATGACTTTCCCCATCATACCTTTGAATGCAAAATCCATGGCCCGCTGAAAAGTGGCGCCAGCATTAGTTAGGCCAAAAGGCATCCTGCTGTAGGCAAATGTACCCCAGGGAGTAGTGAATGCTGTTTTAAATTGATCTTCAGGCAAAACCTCAATCTGGTTGTAGCCTGAAAAACCATCAAGCATGGACAGCATCTCTGATCTAGTTAGTGCTTGCAGAACTTGATCCATTATCGGAAGTGGGTAGTTGTCTTTCAAGGAAGCCTGATTTAAATTGCGAAATTCTACGCATATGCGTATCTCTCTGTTTTTCTTGTGCACTGGCACAATATTTGCTACCCAAGTACTGTGATGGATAGGAAAGATGATTCTCACATCCAGCATCTTCTGAATTTCGGCCTGGATAGTACCCGAGATCTTAGGATTATAGTGCCTCTGCTTCTGGCGAAAGGCTTGACATCTTCTTTCAACGGGATGTCATGCTGAACGTCCTTTGGCTTAAAAGACTGTAGATCAGCATAGGACCATGCCAACACATCCATATATTTCTTCAGCAAGTTGAAAAATTTCCGCTTCTCCTCAGGCGTGCAACATTTGCCAATGTTCACAAATTGTGGGTGCTCTACTGAACCTATATTGACCGGTTCAGTTTCTGGGGATGAGTAAGGGTCATCTCGCCTCTTCTTTTTCACAAAATGGTCATGCCTATCGAATAACCACTCCAGAGAAACCAGGTCCTTTAGAATTTTATTTCCTTTGAGTTGACATATGCCGTCGTTCCCTTTAGATTCATTGTCTTGATCAATGACTGATTCACGGAAAGTGGAAGTAGATCTTTCAAAGTGTAATTCTTTAAAATTTTCCGCCTTCTCTAGAAAGGCAATGAGTTGATTATTATCGTTGAATACTTGCCAGTGCTAAGAATTATCCGGCACGCTCGGGCAGAAAACCACCTCAATGGTGTATTTGTTTGTTTTCAAACCTGGGTGAGGGAGCATGAGGGATGCTGAAACAGCCAATGAATCGGCCATGTCATTTTGGGCTCTTGGAATGGATTCAATCGAAAAAGCGTCAAACTCTTCAATGTTGTCCCATACCGCATTGCGGTAATGCTTGAGTCTTTCATTCTTCACTTGGTAAATCCTTTTAACTTGATTCACAACTAGCTCCGCATTGCCTTGCACTTTCAGATTCTTAATCCCTCTTTCTTTTGCGGCTTGCATGCCAAGTAACAAAGATTCATACTCAGCAGTATTATTTGTGTTAAAAAAATGCAACTTGAAAGAGAGAGGAATGACTTCTTCCTCAGGAGATATTAGCACGGCTCCGGTGCCACATCCACTGGTTGCACAGCTGCCATCGAACTACAAGGTCCAGATCTTGTTTTCCTTCTTGAATGAGAACAACCATTTTGTCAGATTCGGTAGACAAGAAATAGTTCCCCATCCCTGATGATTCAAAAAGGATTTGAGCTTTGGGGTCCTCAGAGATGGTAACTAAGTACTTCTTTTGTGATTCCGGCTCCAAAGTCTACATTACACCTTTGACGGGAATTCTAGCTTTAGACCAGTCCATATGAATCTCTCCACCAACTTCGCTGCAAAAGCTTCTTCCCAGCAAAATTCCGTAGGCTACTGGAATGTCAGCAACGAGGACTGTCATCTTTACTCTATTCTCTGGGAATGCTGTAAATGCAAATTACACATCTTTGATTTGGCCAATCAACGGAACCTGCTTGGTTTCCAAGGAATAACATCTGCCAAAAGGCTTGGTAAGAGTGAGGCCCAAAGCATGGGTGACTTTTTCCAGCATGACGTTATCAGAAGCCCCGGAATCAATTATGCAGTTACTCAGCTTGTGACCATTGATTAGGAGGGAGAGATAGAAAGGCTCTATCTTGCCTGATGCAGACGTTGAGGCAACATTTATGTGGGATTCAGGGGGAGTGAAAAGGATTCCTTTTGGGGAAACTTGCTTAGATACAACAGCTTCACTTTGAATATACTTGGTCAATCTTACAAGTTGTTCGGGATTTAACTGAAGATAATCAGCTTCAGACATTTGGATCTTGGTCTTTTTTGCATGATCTATGATATCAAATGCGGCCAAGGGTTGCGTTGGTGAAGGAATGAGTCCCTCACTTCGCGATGGTGTAATAGGATTACTGGTCTTGGTAGGAACATGAGAGGACTGATTTGGAGGAGAGATGGGGGGAAAGGATTTCCTTGTAAAAGATTTGCCAGGGAGTTGAGTAGGAAGAGGATTACCTCTTTTAGAAATGATCGGAGGCGCGTTTGACACGGCCTTCTCCTGCTAGACATGGGCAGAAACTTCCGCTTCTTTCCCTTGTGAGCGGGTAAAAATAGCGTATGACTATCCGTTTGCATATCCCTGGGTACCCTCTTCTTCATTAGATTCTTCCTCATCAAATTCCATATACCCGATAGTAGAGTCGCCAGTTGGTTCACCGACATCTTGATCATCTTCGCCCTGAGATGAAGGTTCTTCATAATACTGCTCTTCTTCTTCGATTTCGGCCAGAGCGTTGACCGAAGGAGCCTCAAGCGCCAACCGCGGAGCAGTTGCGGGTAAGCATGGCCTTTGTGAAACATTGTTAGGAACGAAACTCCTCCACGGAATATCTCGGTATGAGGAACTGGGGGAGGCCTGGGCCAACTGCTTCTTTAATGCAAGCAAGTCATTCACCATCTTTTGAAAGGCTGGATCAGATGAAGTAGCGAACGAAGGGCCCAAAGATTTAGGCTTGGATGATTCCTTTTTCAATTTGCCAGATATTATCAAATTATCTTCTATTCGAATGGCAGCGGCTTGGGTGAGAATCAAGGTGGCCACTCATTCTTGAAGGAGCAAGAAACTAACTTTCGAGCTCATAGCATTTACGAAGAAACACTTTTGATTTTCTGGTGTTAGAAGCATGGCAACAAGGACACGATTGATTAATGCATTGAACCTAGCGATAAAATTGCGCATGGTTTCATTTGCCTCCTTCTTCAGGTGAGTGATCTGTGATAATAATGCAAATGCATCTTCTAAAGGTTTGTACCTGTCTTCAAAAGCATCCCACAAGGTGGCCCAACTCGTAATAGATCCGGCTGGCAAATGCTGAAACCATTCAGCTACGGGCCCTTGTAGAGTTTCCAGAAAAAGGCAAACCGACACGTCCTCGTGAGTTACATCTAGGATACTGCATGACATAATGAATGCAGATATGTGGGAATCCGTGCTTTGATTTCCGCTCCCATCGAATTTGGGAAAATTCTTTCGGTTTCCGTGAGGGAGCGCGTGAACTAGATGTGGTAAAGCCAAGGGACCCATAGCATTTCCCCATGGTACCGCCATTTGAAAGGCTGGAAAAATAACACGGGCTGGAAATACGGTTCCACTGAGCAGCAAGGCACTACAAAGGGATGTGGATGCCCTTTGTGAAAGATTTTTTCCTCGTGGAGGTGAGACACTCCTGGATGACCGGTTGGCCGAGCTTAGCGTTGAAAAATGTGCCGGTGTCACACTGAAATTGTGCCTTTGAAGAAAATTGAAAATAGGGTCAGTTTCTCCACGAGCTCTCCTGCTACGCGTAAAGGGTTCACCTGCCAGTGTGTCTTTCCGATCTGTGATTTTGTAGCGCGGATTCAAACTTTCTTTTTGGTTGTACTTGCTGATTTTCTGGATTTTCTGGAAAAAACCTGCAGCATGTACTTTTCTAAATATTTAAAAACTATCCTCTTCAGAAAACCGATTGCGGTTAATGACAAATAACAGTGAGGATAAAACAGTAGAGAAGATTAGTACACTGATTTTCGGATCTAATTTTGACTTTTTTCAAAGGGTTTCAAACTTTTGGTAAACAGTCAAAAACTCAGATCTATGGCAAGAAACTGATTTTTATAAAAACTCAGCGAACTAAAGGTCTCCAACTAGGCCAGATCCATGGATCTCAGAAGAAAATTTTTCAATTGAGTCACTTTTGCAAACTTTTGGATTTTTGAAAAAATATGCAGATTTGCAAACAGGCAGCAATTTTCTTATTTTTCTGATTTTCTATTCTACCACCATCATAGATCTGATAGATCTATTCGATCCCCAACGGAGTCGCCAAAAACTGTTGGTCTGAAAATCTGTCGCTTGGGTAGATCTATGGATAAACGAGCCAACAGTGAGCAGGGCATAGCCCCTCTTTGAGTCAGCAAAGTGAAACTGGTTTATTGCCACTCTACCAGCATGAATCTATGCAAGTCTCACAAATTATGCCTTCAGGGTTTTGGGATCTCATCCCAATAGGGGTGTTTCTGACTGTGAAAAGAAATGAAAGGAAGAGGGGATGAAGAGAGAGTAGATCCGAAGGGAGAAAATAAATGAATTCCAAAGTAGAAAGGTCGGAAGGTTTATGTTTTGGGATTGGCTAGTAAACAAATCCAACCCTACTTGCATAAATGAGCAAAGCAATACTGATGATGAATAAATGACGATAAAACAGAAGAAGATCCAACAGGATAAACACACAAATCTGACTTAAGAAAGATCTAATGCACATAACACATGTATCCAGCACAAAGTCTAAATATTGTATTAATATTTTTCCTTCTGATACAAAAAGCTCAAAGTCTTTTCTCCTTCTATTTTTCATCTGAAAAATATTCATCCATGCATAATACAACAAGTCTTGGGGTATTTATAGAAGAAGGAGAGAAAAGAAGGCAAAAAGGAGCCAACAAATTATTTACAAAGATATTTACAAAATATCTAAAAGTCATGTTGACTTTTGACAGCTTGATGGATGACATCATCTCATGATGCAACATGGATGATGTCATCATTCATATCAACATACCCCACATATTCCCAAAAATAAATTCGAAGAAGAGAGAGAGAGAAGAAGAAGAAGAAGGAGAAGCTACTCGTCGTTGTCGTCCTGCGGCCGAAAGGGGGTGGACTAATTTTCTTGTTGCTCAGGTGACGAGATATGGAATTAAGAGCGATATTCCATAAACTTGTTTATCATTGGCCCTAGCTGATCCTAGGAAGGATCCTTGTACCGATCACTAATCACCTCACAAGTCTCCCGCTCATCTATGAGTTTCTCGGGGAGTTTGGAATAGTCTTTTTCTGCTTCAATGAGTAAGCCAATAAAGTCCCGGCAGGCCAGTAGGTTATTGATAGACTCTACGTCAAAAGTGACCTCTGGCCCCATCCCTTGAGAAACGATCTCTTTAAAGATCTTGGTGGTTTCATCAGCTTTCCTTAAAGTGAAGGAAGGAGTAAGTAACCATGGTGACATGTTAAGAACGATCTATTCCATTTTGATGCATCACGTCCAGGACTTCTTCCTTTACTTTGTCAATCTTTTCTAGGACAAATTCTGGCTGATCCACCTGGTAGTCCAGAGTGGACATGATTTTTTTAAGGGCCTTGGGATGGCCAAAGACACCGAACTTGACCAAATCTTCGATTGAACAGTCAAACGTTTGTTGGAAGCTCTCGTGTTGCAGTCTAGCATGTTCCAGCTCTTCCGAAATTGGTCCCGCTAACGCTTGGAGCTCTTTATTCACCTTATTGATGCTTCAAATATAAGTTGGAGAACTCGGCGATTACTTTTTTGACTATCTTTGAGGATTTGGATCCTCCAAGCAAAAACGGCCATACCCTGGTCACCGATCTTTTCCTACTCATTAATTTTCTCCTGGATGAGAAGCTCAGAAGTCTCGGCGGTAGTTGTGGGAGGCACACTTCCCATCTTCTGTAAGGCTTAGAGCAGATATTTGTTTTGCTCTTTCAATTTCCTTTTCTCTTCCTTTGTCTCTTGA
The DNA here is from genome assembly GCA_019776745.2 of Taxus chinensis. Taxonomy (NCBI): domain Eukaryota; kingdom Viridiplantae; phylum Streptophyta; class Pinopsida; order Cupressales; family Taxaceae; genus Taxus; species Taxus chinensis. The sequence goes on from CM034147.1 coordinate 11,319,151, forward strand.
AGCCTCTTGCAGAGGGCGTTAACTGTAGAAAGGGCCTCCCTCTGAAGACTTTCAGAAGATGTCCCCATTACGACTTGGGTCACAGTATAATCTATCGGAGACAGATCCTCCTTCTCTTTGAGAGGATTGGGGTACGTGATCTCCATAACCCTCTCTCCTGCAGCACTTTGAGAGAAGCGTGTGATGGGCTTCTGCTTCTTTTCCCCTTTAGATGGGATTACAGAAAAGTCCATCGGAGTGATGGGAACTTTCCTCTTTTACTGACTCAGCTGCTGGGAGATCCATGCTGGACCTATAGGAAAAGGGCCGGAAATAGAAAAGGGGGTAGCTATAGTTGTAGAGGGGAAAAACATGGACACACATGGGGGCGACATGGAGAGATTAGCCGAAGACGTGCCCACGGGAGGAAGGGAAACTGTAGCTGCAGAAGATATAGGAAGGGAAGGGAGCTCAAAGATAAGGGAAGAAATGGAGGGGGAAAGATCCGCGAGGGAAGAGAAGATAGATGAAGAAGCAGGGGGAGAAGTAGAAGAAGGAGGAGAGGACACAACCAAAGGAATGGCCGCTTGAGTCACTCGAGGAGGGGAAGGAAGGGAAGAAGAAGGGATAGAAGGGACCTTGGTTGTTGTAGTAATGCCGACATCCTGAGTGGATGGGCCTATTGGAACATCCTCTTTTGCTTCTTTTTCTGGTTAAGCCAAAGTTATAACCTGTTTGGGTGCAGCGGAAGGAGGACTTGCTGGAGCTTCTTCCAGAGTGGTGTTGGATTCACCCTCTATGCCTTTGCCCTTGCCTTTAGGCTGCTGTTTGGATCGAGGAGGTGCGTTACCCAATGGGGAGGTTGTGAAATCAACCCCGAGGTAGATCAACCCGTTCATCCGGCACCAATGCTCTGTCCTGCGTAGAGTCTCCTTGATCCTCTCCTCAATCGTCTGAGGTGCCTTAGTTCTATCAATGGCCAGAAAAGGCCAATTGTCCACATCTGTGTTAGTATATACTTGGTCTATTTAATCTTCCATAGTCTGGAAGCCTTTGGGGATAATTGCTACCCCATATTGGATGATTTCTGCTAAGGCTAAGCGAGAATGATCCTTTCTCCTGAGCTCAACCTCATGGATGATGTCGATGTAGATGTCCTCGATTTGATGGACGTGGATTGGATCAAGTTTCACCCTTAGCAGACAATTCCTTGGGTCGAAGGTAGGCCTGGCCAGGAAATCATGTCTCAAATTAAGCAGCTCCAACTCTGCGAACATGTCCTTTGCCTTGTGGTGGGTAAGGCATGTATATCGGCCTACTGTGAGGGGGAAAGGAATTCCACCCTTATTTATTTTGAGGCACTTTTTGTGATATATGACCACCATCATGAATTCATTGTCGACAGTGCTGACCGGGATTCCTCCGGCGAAGTGTAGGGCACTGCCTATCAGTTTGTCCATCCATGGACTTCTCGTTACCTTCTGAGTTCTGACCCAGAATTCCTCCATATCAATGTGACCCAACTCTGAGTCCCTGATATCTAGGTCGCATTCGGCCTGGGAGTCAGGCATTCTGACTCTCTGATACTTGTATTTCATCTCTTCTTCTGTAAGTTTGGCCTTGCCTTTGGATTTGGTAGGTCTCCTGCTTGATGTAGACATATGTTATTTTGAGCTTAGTTGCTGATCTGCACGAAGAAGAAGCGAGACCCAATCCAAAAAGGTTTTATTAGCCATTTGATCTTCCATTGAAATGTTAACAGAAGAAAGAGTTAGTGATTTTGAGGCTCAGGGCGCAGGGCGCATGAAAGCTGCAGCTTACAGGGCTAAATAGGTAAGGCACACAGAAAAGAGGTGTTGCAAAGGTTAAATCAGTTCCAAAGGTGCATGGCGCATGGATACTGCAGGGTACATTTTGTAAAGGGCGCATGGAGACATCGTGTTACATAGAGATAGGATGCGCCAAAGGCGCATAGATTTTTCATGTTGCATGGGGATTTGGTGCGCCCTTTGGCGCATGTATGGTTTGTGTAATAGGAACTTTTCGTGTGCCAAAGGCAACATGGCGCGGCACATGGAGAGTTTACACAACATGATTTTTTGCAATAAGGAAGGCACCTGCACCTTCGAAACTTTTTACTTAGCGTGGATTAAGATGATGTTGCACAAATGCAGGGTGCGCCAAGGAGGCGCACGTAAACGTGATGTAACAAATAAGGTTGAGGTGCCTAAGAGGGCACAAGGCTAGTGCTTGTAGCATGTGAAGGAGGCGCGCCTTGAGGGCGTGAAAGTTTTTAATGCGATAGGCATGATGGGTGCGCCATTGGCGCAGATTTTGATCATGTTGCAGGGGTGACAGATGCGCCAAGGAGAAAAGAAAAACAGTCTCTTTTTAGAGCTTAGATTATCCTCAGAGGGGTTTTTTACATGGTTTAGCTTCTTTTCTCATTTCTTTTCCAAGGTCATTTGGGTGATAAAATGGTTTAATCAAAAGGGATTACACCATGCTTTTAGAATAACTTCCTCTATCAACAGATCAGGAAAGAGGAGGAAAAATATGGAAAGACAGTAAAAGGGGGGGGAAGGCCAGATCAAAACCTTATTTCCAAAACCAAACCAACAAGCACCCAAGAACCAAAAACGTAAAACATACGAAAGAGATAAGAAACTCTTACCCAGATAAATAGTGAAAAATGTGCAACGGGTCCACAACGTGTTGAAAACGACAAGGTAGGGGTTGACAGGATCAGAGAATAAAAACGTGATGCTTTGGAGATAATGACATTTGCATGTGCGTAAACACATATATATATGTGAGTTAGTAATAAATGCGCCACCAACTCTGTAAAGGGCACATGTAAATTACTGTCGACATATGAAAGCATGCGCCCTTTGGTGCACCAAAGAATTTGCCAGCATGGAATTAAGTGCGCCCTTTGGCGCACCAAAAGTGGCGTTGACATGATATTATGTGTGCCTGTGGCACAACAAAATGTGTGCTAACACGAAGGTGCATGCGCCTTGGCACACGCAGGGAAAACTTAACATATCAAGGTGCACCAAAAGATGTGTTGACACAGGAAAATACGTGCCAAAGGGTTTAAAGGGGGCACACCAAAAAATGATGTTACATAGCAATTCCATGCGCCCAACCAAAAAGACCAAAAATGACTAAGTTCGGAAAACCAGATTTCCTGGAAAAGGGATTTTGCAACGTTCCGAACGCAAGGGATCCCTAATGAGGGATTGGAACAAAATTTTCGATATGGTTATCGGTAAAATTGCCCTTGTCAATTTTACGGGATAACACATTTCTCCTAGAAAACCAAGTAGAAAGAGGAATCCTAATTTCATTCCATCCTACAAGATTATCCTTATGAACCACCAACCAATGGGTTGATGTCCCACGTAGGGTATATGCTAGCATATTCCATCTCTCCAATTGGTCTATCCATTGTTCCTCTATGGCACACAAAAATACCATAGGATCTCCTTCTTTAGTATAATGAGGTACCGAGTTGTTACTTATTCTCCTGATACAACAAGGTCTTTTTTCCTGCACAAATTTTCTCTTTACTTCACGCCCTACTAACTCATAAGTACTATGTGCCCAATTATCACAAGCAACACTTGTAGTATCGCTAATAGACTGTGCATCTTCCCACTGAAGGATTCCTTCTTTAGATGGCTCAAGCACCACTGGGTCATAGATGGCGTGTACATAAATCCTATTCAGATCTTCCTCACTCAAAGGCTCAACATAGGGTGCATATTTGCCATCTGTTAAAGGGATAATAACTTTTTCCTCCTTGTTTTCAAAATTGATATAACCCTTGTTGAACCAAAGATCAACATTATTTACACATCACCAAGGGTGCTAAAGTAGAGCTAGGAAGCTATCTACCTCTGTAAGCGCTAAAGCCTCAAAATCTCCAGTGAACTTAGATCCCTATATGGTAATGGATGCATCTTTTAAAACTATGATTGGAGTGGAATTAGTTCAGTTAGGCATGAAAAATACATTCGAAGATGGCTGTAATGGAGGTCTCCCCATCTGTACCCATGCATCTAAAGTATGAACATTGACTTTCACACCTGTATCAATCAATATATTACTCAAAAGCCATCCATCCACAACAACATTTAGAGTGATTTCCTTGTCATAGTCTAAGCTATAAGGGGGAATATTTGCATGCAGTATTTTTCATCTAGGCTCAATACTTGCACGCAGAGTGTTTCCATTTAGCCAACTCCCTAACAATGGAATGATATTCTCCTAGTGCAACATCTTGCACACCTCTTTCAAGTCATCCATATCAGATTGGACTGTCTCTTCTACTTTCTTTTACTTTATCTTCTGTGTTTGCTCCTTTAAAAATTGTATTTCACCCTTAATATTTCTGAGTACCTCCATGGTTTCTTGATAAACCTCCTTTTGATGGACATGATCTAGGTACCGTGCATGTAGAACCTCCTCCTTAGTGATGGTAGGCTTCTACTGTAATGTTTCTTTGGTGTGCGCCGCTTCAATGCAGGTAGTGATCTTTATAAGAAATGCCTCAGATTTTGGTTCACTTGGGCATCCACTGATTTTCCACAACGCGTTGTATCCTAACCATCCCTGCACCTTTATTTTCTTATTTATGCTGCTTACTAAGATGCTCATATAAGTTTGGGAATTCCTCATAACTATGATTCTTTCCACAGAATGAACATGTAATATTATGAGGAAATTTGTTCCTGTAGTGGTCAATAGATCTGCATGTACAACATGTTCCACGAGGAAACTCACCTTGTCCACCACCACGTCCTCACCATTTGAATCCACCACGGCATCCTTGACCTCTGCCACGACCACCTTTAAAACACCCTTCATTTCTATTATAGCGCACTTGATTTTGATCCCAATCCTGATGCTCGTTCTTGCCTTTAGAGTTATTTGATACTCCTGTCTATCGTACACCAATATCTATAGCATCATGGATCTGAACAATCAGCCGATAGTATTCCATGTCATGAGTTTTTGACCTACAAATTTTATAGTAGCAAGAGACGTTCTTCCTTATTGCACGTTGTAATAATGGGAATCGATGGGTGTTGTTATTCCCTTCATTTAATCAACTCTTTGTTGATGTCATATTCAAACTAGGGGTGGTGTCTGAAGCTATATGAAACAAGAAATCTTAGTGATCTAGTAACTGACTATAGGTATTTGTTTCTTTTTTATATTTTCTACGGGATTTTCTCAATGTCTTGAGGATTCATTGGCTAAAACCTTATTGAAATCAAACTATGAAAACTTGCTAGAAATAAACACAAATTTGTAGAATAGAATAGATTGTTGTAAGTAAACACACGTTACAGAAATGAACACACTTGCTTTGGAAATAAACACACAATTTGAGAATGATGAAAGTTGATTATAAAGAAAGAAGAATCTAATCTAGAACACTTGCAGGAACAAGTATACAACAAATTTCAACTTGAGTAATCAAAAGCATTTACAGAATTAATAGATCTATACTATTTTCTCTGGAAATATAAATACCAATAAAATGAAGATCCTGGTTCTTGGAAGAGTGGGCCCTTGATCCACCTTGAAACAAGATTTGACAACTTAATATACTCTCAAAACAGGAATGACTATTTTATTGATAAAATGTTCTGCATTACAAAAACATACTGTCTCTTTCTATCTCTCTATATTTCTCTATGTATATATATATCTTTCTCAATCTCTCTCTTTATCTATCTACATGTCTGCATATATATATATATATACTTTCTTCCATAGATGTATTTATAGCCATAGTTGTCCTACCGATTCAGATAGAACCAAATCATGCCCAAAATAGATGCTAAATTGGATCATGGCTGGATGTACTGCTGTATGATAGTTATCCCTAGATCTACGAGTATGAAGAATCAGAAATCTTCCAATATTATCCTGATTGAAAGGATCATTGATTGCTAAATCATCGGATGTTTTTGGAATAAATAAATTCTCATAGGTTCCAAAACTTTAGAGAAGTTCCAGAACTAAAGGAAATCATTCCAGATCAAACTGTGAGGGTTCCAAAGCTAAATGCAAGAGTTACGGAATTAAGTCCGAAAGTTCAAGAACTAGGTGATGGAGTTCCAGAACTAAGCCTGAAAGTTTTGGAACTAAGTGATAGAGCTTGTATATACGTAATGAAGTTCTGGAGCTAAGTTTGGAAGTTTTTTAACTGAGTTGTATTGAAATCAATGCTTCCAAAAACATGCTGACCACTTCATACTTTTTTCTTTCGACTGATTGTGACCTGTTTTCTTACAAAACAAAATTTCCAAAACACTTTGTTAGGAATTACATCGTTTTTAAACGTTAGAACTATAATCAACAAAATATGGACAATTAAATCCTAACTTATATTAGATAAAATAAAAGTCACAAAATGCAATCAATCTTGATAAAAAGGAGAGTAAAATAAGATCATTTATTATATATTAACGAGGCATATTATTGCCTCATCAAGCAGTGGCTTGCATCATGGTTTAAATGACATATCGCATAGTTTAACATCAATGAGTGTACTAATTTGCGGGGACAACTATCCTTGGTGTGCCCTTCCACTTCACAATATGTGCACCAAATCCCTGTGCGTGTCTCATGTGCTGAATTTACCGATAGCTTCTCCAACTACTTTGCCACAGCTATGATATGTGATTCCAAAAATGGGCTCAACCCAACATCTATACTTCTAACTGTCTTAGCACATAAAGTTTCTTAAAGTGCTTCACGTAGATCATTGTATGTCTTATGTGATAGTGCCCTTCTAAAAGGTGTAATCAGACCTCCAACAAACCTTTACACATGCTGGCTTGCATGAATATCATAAGAAAGCTTAGATAAAAGTGTTTTGAAATGGGCATATACTTTATGACACTCTTAGTAGTACCTTGCTTAGTATCCTTGAGCGCACTTATACTCTTTTTCTTGAACTCAGGGATGTGAAAATATTTAAGGAAATAATCTTTTAAAGCTGCATATTAAACACAAGTCTGATCAGGGTCAAAATTTCTATACCATCTATGTGCATGCCCTTGTAATGTAGTGGAAAGTTAACTTTCCTTACGATCAAAAGGCATGATTCCTTTTGTGCACCATAGGATTTCACACATGTGCACGTGTTCAACAACATCTTTTATGCCCCTATACTCTAGAAGATGAATAGACCTCTCCATGTAAATATTCTAGGGATAGTACGGACCTTTCCCACCTGATCTAGAACACCCTGTGTTTTCTATACCTCTAAAACCACCTATACCTCCTGATCCTCCACCTATAGCCGGAGATAGACCAAAAGATGTACTTCCCTGTATCCTAATAGTAGTACTGAACTATACCCCTATAGTCTGCAAAGTGTTACCACCCCCAGAAGTGACTCCAAAATTTTGTGCGCTTGAATTCTATGCGGATGATGCACCTAAGAAGGTACCTCCAAACAACAACAAAGACGTTTTCCCTACCATCAATGTACTTTCTATATGACTTACTCCTGCTCTCTCATTGCCTAAATTAGCTTGCTAACTATTTTTTGTACTAGATACTGGAAAACCAAGTGCAAGGACAAGGTCACCAGGTAGATTCAAATGTGTGCCCATGGCCCAGGTCGTCTCTGCTGGCGCACTTCTACGTGAGGATTAGGGGGTTCCCTGTCATGATTTCCCAAAAGGGGGAGTTCTTGATGCTTTGGCTCCATGCCTTCTGCATGAGCTCCAAATCCTTCATGAGCCATCTCTCTGAAGGAGGCCTCTTATGAATTATCCTTCTTTGAGGAGCTTTAGTATGTTCAGAAGTAGGTTTCCTCCTACAATTTCTTCTAATTTTCACTTCTTGCTCTTGCCTAGGTGAACTATCACTGTCAGAGACAAATATTAGCTCTCCTGTAGCTGCTGCAGAGGAAGGAGTTTCTTTTAAAGGTATAGTAGGTTCTGTAGTTTTAATTCTTCTTCCAGATCTTCTCCTTTTTGGTATAGTCTCCCCACCTATTTCCTTCTTTTCCTCTGTAGGGGCACCAATTTCCAAATTAATTTTAGGAGAAAAAGGAGTTGATATTACCCTCCTGATAATATCAGGGTTTTTCTTAAATTTGTTAAGAAATTTCTCCCATATTTCTTCTCCATTTTTCTTTGCAAGAAAATGGTGTTGGCACACTAAATGAACTAACCCATAATGTCTGATTGTTCCCACAACCCAGGAATACCTTTGGGCCATTATATGAATGGATTCAAAAAGAAACCCTGGAATTTTTACTATATATTCTGGTTTTGTAGCTCCATATCTAAGATGTATGAGCATCTTAAGGACTTGTCTTCCTTTCGACCCAAATCGACCATCACAAGTAAATACTTGACTATCCAAAATGCCACTCTATCAAAGGGTTTGGGAAACCTGGCTCTTCTAACCCCTTTTATGATTTCTTAGTGTTGTAAATATATTGGGGTTCCATTTCCCCCTCTTGTAGCATGGTTTCAACTAATTCTTTCAAGGTACCTTTGATAGGATTTGGGATATTCACAATTGGAACACCAAATACATTGCTTATTGTATTCACAGAAAAAAGGAATTACAATATTTCTAACCTTTGTTTTGGATTGCTCTAAATTTATAATGAATTCTCTTACCAATTCGTCGTTATACTTCAAGATTTTTTTCAGGAATTCCAACCACCCTTCCCGCTCAAAGAAATATTACACTTCTTCATCTGTAAGAAGTTGGGTATCATCCTCAAGTTCCGACTTATTTTTAATTCCCATGGTAAAGAGGGTGATTTAGATTCTTTCTCCTTCAAATTATTTCTCTTCTTGGATTAGATAAAAAACTCTTTACATAATTGTAGAACAAATGGGTTTAGTTGTGGAACTGTTGTGCTTAGCTGTGGAACTTGTTGTGTTTAGCTACGGAATGCAATTTTAATTCTTCTGCTTCTTCCTTGAAGTTTTTTCTATAACTACTTCTTCACTTTGTTTACTCCACACAAATGATAGATCATTATAAACATGCCGCCACTTTTTCTCCATCGACATCACCCTTATGATTACTCTCTTTTAATCATAATTTACAATAGATGACTCATCATACCAATTTTAAATCAAATCCAATCACACATGCGAACTTTTAATCTAACCTTTAATAAGTTAAAGAAATAATTACCATCTTTGATGATGTGATCCCTCCGTCATGATGACTCATCATTCCTAAAAGTGAAACAAAAAGAAAACGGTTAGGAAAGATAGATGAAATTTCAAGGAAGTTCCTTTTATTTTGGATTAGCCATTTATTTGAGGAGATCAACCGCCATTCCTGGTTTTTAGTTGATCTCTAATATATATATATATATATATATATATATATATATATATATATATATATATATATATATATATATATTGGGGGGAAGAGAATGCCATTTACTAGTTTTCATTCTCTTCCCTTTATTATGGATTTATCCATCTGATTATTTGATCATTCTGGAAGAACTGAGTTCTTCCATATGATCAAATTCTTTGTCTGATTCCATCTCCCTCAAGAATTCATCCTTAGTAGGAGGCTTCCTATAAATTTTTAGCCTATGTCCATTGACCAAAATTGTCCTTCTGCTGCCATCAATGAAAATTAATTGAATAGAACCATTGTCAAATATCTACTCAATCTGATAGGGTCCCAACCATTTGGTTCTCAATTTTCCCTTGAATTGTTGGTATTTAGAATCAAACAATAGTGCCCAATATCCTACCTTGAATTGCCTCTTCTTGATATGTGTGTCATGCCATTACTTTCTTTGATCTTGGATTATCTCTGTCTACTGAAGTGCTTCCATCCTTAACTCATCCAACTCATTGAGTTCTAGAATTCTCTCTTTTTGTGCTGCATCCAACTCAATGGCTATTTTAGCTACTGTCCTCAATGTTTGTAGTTCAAATTCAATATGTAATAAGGGATTTTTCCCATACAATAAATCATATGGTGAAAACCCTATTGTAGTCTTCCAAGTTGTATTATAGGCCCAGACAGCTTCAGGTAGTCTCTTTACCCAATCTCTTCTGCTTGATTCAACTGTTTTGGTAAGGATGTTTTCCAATTCTCTGTTTGTTACTTCAACTTGTCCATTTTCTTGTGGGTGATAGGGAGATGAGTTCCTATGATTGATTTGATAATGCTTTGTGAAGGCTTGGATCATATTTGACATGAATTGTGGCCCCTGATTTGAAACTATACTTCTTGGTGCACCAAACTTTACCATAATTATTTGCCAAAGGAAATCAGCAACTGCTTCTTCAGTCACATTTTTTAAAGCCTGCACTTCTTCCCACTTTGTCACATAATTAGTACACACAAGAATGTACTCCTTTGTCATGTCTTGGTCATGATCGTTACTATGATGACTTCCACTTTTGACATTGCAAACGTTGACATGTGATTTTTCTTAGGAAGGTGTATTATTTTGACATTGAAAACATGTTTGCAATGGATAAGTTATTATTATTCAGAATTCTTGCTTGCTGTAATTATGTTACTTAAAAGTGAAGCCATTCTGCTTTGTGAATTATAAGTTATAAATTTTTACCGTTGTTTTCACATCTTCCATATGTTAACAACACACCTTGAATCAATTCCATTGATCCAAGGTATGCTTCAGTTCTTCTTTATTGTTATCTTGATAATTGACATGTTGAATGAAACATATTATGGAACCAAGCTATATTTTGTTGTAAATTGTGAAGAACCTAGCTTCAAGTGTCCTTACTCGACATCATGCTATAAACTGTAAGTATGGACCTCCTTTATTAATGTAGGTTGTTTAGCGTTCCAAAACATTAAACCTAGTAGAAGTTGAGTGGGTAATTAAGGAAAAACCTACACACCTTATTCCTATTGAATCGATAAATTGAAATTGAATTTGAATTTGGTTCAAGCGTTGGAAAGAATGGAATTTTTGTTTTAGGATGTAGATGGTTCGTTCTAAATTCCATCCTTTTAGATTGAATTAAATTGGTCCTTGATATTATATGAATAATTACGTTAGTGTTGTGAATCGTGATTCATTGTTTCCTTAAAATAATTCTCTTCTAAAAGCTGATAGAGTTAATATTATTTTGAACACTTTTCTAAATCAAGAATGAACTATAGACATTATAGTATGAAACAAATAAGTAATCGGGATGTAATAATACTTATCTATTGTAAATTTTCATAGGAAATTACTGGTTTAAGAGTGTCGATTTGATCATGGTCCTACTTGATGTATTTTGGTATCTTTTATATTCTCACTCTTTAATCCTTATCTTTTTATGAGATATCCATCTAAATTTATAAATGTTTCATAAAAGTAGAGTTCTTTTTATGAGATAGTTAGTCAAAAGCACATCATTTTAATGTTTAGTGATTATCATGCTCACTTCAATGAACTGACCCGTACTAGCAATTTTTACAGATGGATTCCATAAGTGATAAAAGAAGACAAGTTCTTGTATGATGCTTCCTGTGTTTACTTACAGGCTTCATCTTTAATGATGAATTATTATTCTTTTTGAGAAGTAATTGATAAAGGGAAAATTTGTACATTTTACTTGATTTTATCAATGTAGAATGACACGAAAGATGTCTGAAATGTTTAGACCTGTAAAATTATGTATTTTGTTTGATCAATGAAAAAGGATTGAGTGTTATTGATATTTGATGTGTCATTATCTTTTGGGCATACTGCAAAGGGGATTGTAAACTTATTCTTGTTCTCTCATAAACATATCTATTTTGAATCATTTCAGTTATACTCAAATGAAATAGAGAAAGAGGGAATCAATACTCTGCAACTTCTAAGTTGGCATGTATAGATGAATATTTAATAGGTCAATGTTGATTATTAATTGACAGTAATAAAAGAGTAAGTTAGATATGGATTATGTATAAGTGAATTGTTGCAATGGACCCTAACTAATATATGTTAAGGGAAAAATAATTAGCCTTTGGAAAAAAATATTGGTTAATATCCTTTTGAGTTTAATACCTAAGGGATATTTGGAAGGAGGAAAAATTGTACCTCTCCTTAGAAAACCTTAAACTGAAATAAGGTAATGAGAAAATGGATGAACACACACACACACACACACACACACACACACACACACACACATATATATATATATATATAGGATTAAACTTCATCTTAATGAAGACTAAAATTAAGGAATCAAAATCTAAATTCAGTCATGTATAAACTTGGTTAAGTTAAGTAAGTAATCTTATTGTTGTTAAGATGATTTGGATTGAAAGTCTGAAACTTAAGTTAAGAAACTAAAGAATGAAACACAAATCTCCAAGAAGAGGGATTGGTTGCAGATTAATCTACATGGAAATTATAAGTCATTAATGGTTAACATTTGTAACGATCGAAGAGGTTAGAAATTCAGTAGGGTTACTGAAACTAAATCTTAAATTAAAAGGATAAGAAAGTATTTAACCTTTTATCTAGATATGTACTTCTAGATGAGGTGGTTCCGTAGGATGTTGGTACACGCTAACTGAAATAATGTTTCATCATGAAGATGTGCTTTCATGAGGACACAACGTTGCAGCTAACATGTCACAACACCCTTCCAAATCATATCATCTAGGTTTACATAAACTCAGACTTGACTTGGTTGCACTCTAGGTCAGTTTAGGAACATGATTTTGTATAGGGAAGGACTCCTGATGACTAAAGGTAACTAGAAACACGCAATCGACCTAATTCGATTGAGTATGTTTATGTAACCCTAATCACCGTGAGTGGTCCTCTATACCAATCTATTTTGCTAATCTGGGTTATGGTAAAGCCTTGGACAAGAGGACTGATAGGAGTCAGTAAAGACCATTATAGATAACAGATGAAGTGGGGGTGAAGGACATATTCTGTCAATGAGTATGTCATCTAAGAATATGATCATGGAAAGAATGTAAAAATATTTGGCTAAAGTATTGCAAGCTACTGGTTGCGTTGTCCTATGTCACCTAGTTTAAGAAGCGGGATATCAGATGAATATTGGTAACAAATATTTATATAGGACTCTTAAACAGAACACTTCAATACCCCAAAAAGGGTAAGAGAACCAAATATACTTAGTATATAATACATTGATTTAACATGAAGGATCGGTAAGAAGCCAAGTCATGAAATGAGAGATCGACGGTTCATCAAGTAATTACAAATGCATATGGTTATTTGTTATGAGATTGAATGGCATGGAATGTGTGTTCTATATTATTAATACAAGAACAAAGAACATTCATCAAAAGTAAAATGTGTGTTCTAAATAATAATTATTTAGAGCAGAGAACATTATTTGTAACATTCCCAATTTAGTACATTAGAACAAGAATTTTTTTTTTTGATAAATGCTTCCTAGTTCTAAATACATAATTTAGAACTCACAGATCATAACAATCATTCTTATAATAGATAACCATATGCAGCTGTAATGACTTGGTGTACCACTGATCTATTCATTCCATGACTCGATGATTTACCGATCTATTCATGGGTATCATAGAGTTGGCATTTTTATTTTAACACTTCACTCTTGCGGTTCTCTTCCCTAATCTGGGATTTCAGAATGCTCTGTCCAAGGAACCTATCTAAATAATTGTTACCACTATTCATCGGCATCACGTCCCTCAGACTAGGTGACATAGGACAATGCAATCAGCAGCTTGCGATACTTTGGCCAAATATTTGAAACATACTGTTCGTATCTCGTATTCCTTGACGACATACTCGTCAATCTGGAATACGTCCTTCACCCCACTCTGATGTTAATTAGAATATCTTCTACTGACTTCTGTCAGCCTCCCTTGTCCTAAGTCATTCACTTAGGAACAAATTAATAACATGACAATGTTATAAGGATGCTCTCGAGGACTAGGGTAAGCTGACATACTGGGTCAACCCTAGTTAACCCTGTGTGTCAAGGTACCCCGAGTCTCCAACAGCCTCATAACATGACCATGTTCCTAACCAGTCCCAGAGTAAAAACTTGTTCGAGTTTAAGGTGCAAAATTTTAACGATCAATGCAAAGGGTGTTGCCATAAGCCACCTACATTGTTGTATCCTCGAGAAGATCCTAATCTTCTCGAAGGTACAATCCTGTAGTTGACATGTTCCGTCATCCTACAAAACCACCTCGGAAAGATTTACTTAACTTCAAGGTGTTACTTACGTTGAGTTGAAATTATAATTTAAGACTCTCCTATCTGGGTAGTCTTTCCCCAACCCCTGGGTTCCTCACCTTTGAGTTGCCTTACTTATTTAAGATCCACTCACAGAGAGAAGTTTAATAAATTTGAGATCTCATCAAGGAGATCATTGATTCAAAATAATCCTAATCAACGAAATTGGGCAGTAGCCCTAAGTCCTCTCATAAGGGTGCTAACTATTTCCATATGATTTTATATTAGTTCTCAAAACTGAAATATATCTTAGTTATTGTTATTAAGATATAGTGATTTAAAATCATCAGTTACGTTGTCTTGACTTAGATCATGGATAGGAAGTAATAGATTACTCTTCCTGTTTCAGCTACCTATAGAGATGTAGTTTAACCTTAACTTCCCATTAACAGTGGACTAATTTTACAATTTAGCCTTATTCAAAATATAAAAGAATTACTAATCATTCACGAAGTATTCAGTCACATAATCTTTACAAGGCCTACTTAGAGAATCCAATAACTCTATGGTATAAAATAATAAAAATGCACTTAAAATCAATCGAACCTAAGAAGATCAATTCCATCAATTAAAAATGCAGCCACATAAGTAACAATTTTACCCTTTTCATTTATTTCCAAGCCATACAATTACAACTTATGCACTTCGGCATATTGGATACAATACTCAACAGTAAAAGAACAACTTTCTTACTATAGTACAATTAGAGATATCAAATAGGAATTCATCATAAAACTAGATTAAACAATCTGAGCATCATATCAGATCCACGTGCCTTTATTACTTACAATGTCCATCTGTAAAATTTTCTAGCACAGGTCAGTTCTGTGAACTGAGCATGATAAGCACTAATTCTTAAAACAATGGCATTTTACCAATTTCTCTCATTAAACAACCTATTTAAATGAAATCATTTCTTCAAATCCTTATACATGAATCAGGCTAATCAACTTTCTACAATTCTAACATGACTTTAACGCATGACTCATATTATAGCTGCCAATTAAACCTAAATATTTTTCAGATGATTTATCATATATATTAGAGACTAAGAAGCACAAAATGAATCCAAAACATCCATCCATCTGAATCCCAAGAACAACAATAATCCAACAAATTATTCCATTCAAAAATGAATATCCTATCAATTCGTGTATCCAACAGGTATGTTTTTAACAATTCTGCAAAGGCAGATTATAACATCCAGTAAGTTCAACTGACAAGATTCCTTTATAAACATTACATTATTTCAATGGTATTGACAAATACACCAACTTATACTGCAATACAATTTTACCAGTCTCTCCATACAATTTAACCGTCTTTTCTTCTTAAGCCCGTACCGTAGAGTTCACATAAGGATACAAAGAAGAAAGCGCTCAAAGTTTCTAGACAAGGAGAGAATATTTTCTTATTCCTATAGTTATATATCTACATATACTTTACAGCTTAGGAGAAAGAAACAGAGGCAATCAGATTTCCATTCCAATCATGTTCAGGACTGTACCGACTTCTCAAGAATAATGCATATACATTCAAGCTTGAATTCAATAAGGGAAAAGAAAAGGTGAGAAAATCAACACCCATTCCTTCCAAATACAAACCTGATTTCCATCCATGCAGGTCTAGGATTACACATACGTTTTTTTTTTAAATCAGAGTTCCTCAAGCAAGATTTCTCTCGGTCAGGATTGTTCCCATTAACCAAGCAATGTTGTAAAGAAAAAAATAATCACATTAATTTTTCATCATATACAGAATCTATATTCATTGACCATCCAGACCCTTTTTACAAAGGTGCAGGATCAAATATAACTTACACTATACGCTTGCGACTAAATCAGTCGAGATCAAAAGAAGAAACTACAGTTTCATCAAAATTCAATTATAAAAATCACTTGTAGCTATTAAGCAATACAAGAGTTCTTGCGACCAAGTAATAATCTATAAAACAATCAAATTAAACCCAACAATTCTTTCCATGTCATTCCTCAAACATGAAATTACCCAACGCCATCGCCTGTTATGACACAGTTAGGAACTCATTACCTCAGTCGAACAAGAGACTAGGTAACATCAAAACAGAAGTCGAACCCATATACAAACACAACAACATTTCGACAGAGTCGAATCAATATGTATGCACAATGAGGACTTACATTAGAAGTTGAGCGAACACGCAAAGACATCAAGGACTTTAATAGGAGTTGCATTCACATGATAATACTACAAGGACTCCAACAGAGTCGTTTCCAACAAGTACTCACAACCAGGGCTTCGATAGAAGTCGAAATCATACGAAAACATTACAGGGACTCCAACAGAGTCATTTCCAACAAGTATTCACAACAAAGATTCGACAGAAGTTGAAATCATATGAAAACATTGCAAGGACTCCAACAGAGTCATTTCTAACAAGTATTCAAAACAAAGCTTCGACAGAAGTCGAAATCATACGAAAACATTGCAAGAGCTCCAACAGAGTCGTTTTCATATATGATCCTTGCAAACATTTCAACGGATTCTAACCAAAATGAAAACATAGTAAGGACTTCAACAGAAGTCGTGTTCATATGTAAACCCAACACACATTTCAACAGAGTCGAACCAAATGCAAACACAGCAAGCATTCCAACAGAAGTCAAAATCTTTAAGTATACCCAGCAAAGATTCAACAGAGTCGAACCAAATGTAAACATAACAAGCATTCTAATCAGAAGACCCTTTAAGTATACCTAGCAAAAATTCAACAAAATTTCAACAACATGCTAACACCGCTGGGTCTTCAGCCGAAGATGAATCCATAGAAAAAAATAAATACAGCAAAATATTTCAATAGAGTCTTCGCATAACCAGAGATTCCTAAATCCACAAGAAAAGAAGAACCCAATACATTGCTTCAAACCAACTGTGCTAAGATCACCTGAACAAAGTTGTTTTAATGAAATCATTTGAAGGAAAGCAATATTTTTAAAAGTTAGGGCCTATCATGCCTGATGGTGTTGCTTAAAAATATAAAGAAGACCTCTAAATATGCTCACACCTTCTCTTCTTCTTTCATGATAAATTAAACAACAATAAATTGTTACCTTCATGCCTTATAAACTTTCCCCGATAGAGAAAGGAGCTAAAAATTCTCAAAGTTGCCATGCAACACAGAGTAGACGACTAGTTTGAAGAACCAGTGCTCAAGTAGAGTGAAAAATGGAGTGCATGGAAAACCAAACAACCGAACAATTTTCCAGTTGCATGCCTTCCCAAGAAATCCGCGCTCAGGAACCGAAGTTCATCAATTGCATTAACTCCCATATTCCCACCCATTCTCCATTGCCACTGACCGCCAAAGTTGGTGATTGCCAAATGAAAACAAATAACCATTCCATTATTTAGTGATACTGCCACGTCAGGTCATATAGCCGTTTGCAACCTCCACCGAATCTGACAGTATCCCAAGTCTTTCCATCCTTATCTACCTCATAAATGCCATGGAAACCACCGCCCATGACTCACACCCCTTCATAGGTCCCCCTCCATCCTTATCATTAGTTAAGATAGGTTAGATCATAGGGTAGATCATAAGGTAAGACATTAGTCTTACTTCCATAGTGTTAGTTGTAGCTAACCTTAGGAGCATTAAGCTTATAGTTTAGGGCTAGGTTAGATTAGCAATTATTTAACCAATAGGTTATAGTTTAGGTTAAGGTTATTAATCTTAATGAATCCAGTCTAGGTCTCCCAAGTAGGACCATTCAGTATTAGAACCAAACAGGGTAAAACATTCCTGTAAAGGATCCTATCGGGAATAGCTAAATTAAGCTTACGGTATACCCAAGAACATCTTACCTGGCTTAAGGTCTAGGCCTTCCTGATATTACGATATCTGGAACCAAATTCATTTAACACGATCAGCCTGAGTTAAACTCTGGAATTGTTCATTCAACTCATTCAGACCTTGCAAATTTCGTAAGGTCAATAATTT
Source organism: Taxus chinensis (assembly GCA_019776745.2). NCBI lineage: Eukaryota > Viridiplantae > Streptophyta > Pinopsida > Cupressales > Taxaceae > Taxus > Taxus chinensis. The sequence goes on from CM034147.1 coordinate 11,337,357, forward strand.
TTGTTCATTCTGAATAAGCTTAAAACATCTCTTGGATCAATGCAACTGATCCAAGGATGAGTCATAAAGATGGATAAATCCACAATTCATCCCGAAATCAAATTGAACTCAGGTGCTAAAAATGAAAGAAATAAAAGAGTCCAAGCATATTCTGACTCAGTCAAAGATCTTCAAGAACAAAGAAGATACAATCCATATCAAACATGACTTCACAAATCAAAGGAACACGTCCTTATACAGAAGAAATCATATATCAACACTTGAATGCTCAGGAGGAAGTAACAATAGTTCAGGGTGTTACATTATTTCAAAAAAATTCCCCCTTGTTTCTAAAGTCATAAATGGGAATGTTACATCTTGGTATCAGAGCTGAAGGTTACAGCTCTCAGACCTATTGTGTTCATAATCTGATAAAAATTTAAATTTTCTTATAAACAAAAAATAGTTAGAACAAGAGGAAATGTGTAAACAACCCAACACTAGGTGGAGAAGCAACTACTACCCAAAAAATTGATGAGATCCTTACTGCCCTGTTGGACATGAGGGTTCATCTGGATGTATTGGAACAACAAGTAATGGGTAATGAGGAGGAGGAAGAAGATGGTGATAATGATGATCAACCACCTCCTGTGGAAAACACCAATGGAGGGAATCCGGGTGCTTATAACAGTAATGTAAACATACCTAATCAGCCTGAAAATAAAAGGGAAATATTAGAAACTGAACTCACCAATGATATAAAAATGATAAGTCCTCCTAAGTTTGATGGAACTACACTTGGGGATGGGGTTGAGAGCTGGCTCAGTGAAATGGAGAAGTAATTTTCTATAAGAAACTTCTTTGAGGAAACAAAAGCAATATGGGGAGCATATTAGCTTTCCCATGAGGCATCTTCATGGTGGGACAACCGAAAGGCTGAGTTAAATATTTTCGAAGAAGACATAACTTGGGATCAATTTAAAAGTTACTTTAGGCAACGGTGGTTCCTCAACTTTTCTATGATTAGAAAATGACTGAATTTCAGAACTTATCTCAAGGAAAGTTAATTGTGACAGAGTATTCGGAAAGGTTTACTAAACTCCTTAAGTACGTGCCTCAGTATTAAACTGATGAGAAGTTCAGAATACATAAATTTATTATGGGATTAAGTCCCATTATAGGAGGTCAGGTGGATGTTCAAAGTCCAACCACTATGGAAGGGGTTGTTGAAAAATCTAGAAGGCAAGAACAGAAATTAAGAGAAATCTCTGCTCATAGAGAGGAAATTAGAAAGAAGGTCCCAAACTCTTCTTCATCTCTTGCACCTAAAAAGGGACCTTAGAAGAGGTTTGGCCTGAATTTTTTTTTGCCACTAATAATAATAAGAGAACAACAATAAATAAACCTGTTGCTGGTATGTGGAACATCTTTGTCAAGAATAATAATAATGGGTAGAAGTCCTACGAAAGCCAAAATGATGTTTTCAAGGCTGGAAATAAATTTGAGCCTAAGAAGGGGCATGTTGGAGGTTGTTTTAATTTTGGAAAGGATCATTACGTGAGTCATTTACCTTTGAATAAGGATGAGTGCAATCAACAACATAAGATACATGCTGCGGTAGCTGACAAGAAAGCTGAAAAACAAGTCACACCCATAGAAGTTTTGGCTAAGTTATTCGGTATACTTGTGACTATACTTTTGATACTGGAGCTACTGAATGTTTTATTTCTACTAAGTTAGCTTTGAAATTAAAAATAAAGTCCAAGAAAATGGATAAATTGTGGAATGTGCATTATGGAAATAATGTTGTTCATACGGTTAGTATGTGTCTTTTTGGAGTAGTCCTTGACTTGCCTAGTGTTTCCATAGAAGTTGATCTTTATGTTTCTCCTTTGGGGTCTTATGATGTAATCATAGGTGTTAACTGGCTAGTTTAACATAAAGCATAGGTTGATTGTTTTGGAAAGCAAATTAGTTATTTGGATGATCTGCAGAAATTAACAGTCATTCAAGGTGTAAAACACGAGATTTCAATTAGGAAGTTATCAACAATGCAACTTAAAAAGGCCAAAAATAAAGGATGTACCTTGTATGCAGTAAATATTTCCAAAACTATAGAATAAGGTAATGATTTTATGGAAATATATCCTTTGTTACGGAAATTTTAGGGATGTATTTCTGGAAGAGTTATTGGGTCTTCCACCCAAATGGGATTTTGAATTCACGGTCGAGATAAAACCAGGAACCGAGCCTATATCCAAGGCACCTTATATAATGACTACCATTGAATTGGTAGAGCTTAAGGCTCAGTTACAAGAACTTTTGTCAAAAGGTTTGATAAGACCTAGTGTCTCACCTTTGGGAGCACTGGTATTTTTTGTGAAAAAGAAGGATGACACACTTAGATTGTGCATTGCAGAATGTTAAACAAGGAAACTATCAAGAACCAATATCCACTTCCTAGAATTGATGATCTATTTGATCATATGCATGGAGCATAAGTTTATTCCAAAATAGATCTTCAATATGGATATCATTAGTTGAGAATAAATGATGAAGACATACATAAAATAGCTTTTAGAACAAGGTATGGGCATTATGAATTCACAGTTTTACCTTTTGGGTTGAAGTATATTTTTACTCAGCTAAACTTGAATGCAAGACAATGAAGATGGTTAGAATTTCTATCTCAGTATGATTTTGATATAAGGGTTTTCATTTCAACAATGAAGGAATTTTACAGTTTGAAAACTGGGTATACATACCTTTGGAAAATGATTTAAGAAATAAATTATTAGTTGAATTTCACAACTCACCTTTTTCTAAACACCCTGGCATTATAAAGATGCTTGCTGATATAAAACAACAATATTTCTGGAAAGGGATGAAAAAGGATGTGATGGAAATCATGACGCACTATTTAGAATGTCAACAAGTTAAAGTAGAACATATGCATTTAGCTGGTTTACTTTACCCTCACAACATTCCACAGTACAAATGGCAAGTGATAACCATGGATTTTGTTCAAGGGTTTCCTATGTCAAAGAATAAACATGATGTTATTTTTGTAGTTGTTGATAAACTAACAAAGGTAGCACATTTTATTGCTGGTAATCTAAAGGATGATTCACTTATGTTAGCAAGAAGATTTGTGCTTAAGATTTTTAGGCTACATGGAGCACCTGAATTGATCATATTAGATAGAGATCCGAGAATGACATCAAGATTTTGGAAAATTCTTAATGTAGCCCTAGAAATAAAACTAAATTTTAGTGCTATGTATCACCCAAAAACGGATGGACAGACTAAAAGAGTTAATCAAGTTTTAGAGGATATGATAAGAATGTATTGTATGGATCAGTAGTATAAATGGGATGAGTAACTTCCATTACTTGAGTTTTCTTATAATAATACTTATCACGCCTCTCTAAAAATGGAACCTTTTGAAGTAATATATGGAAGGAAATGCAGAACCCTTGTTAGTTGGGACAACATTGAAGATAGAGAGGTGATAGTGCCTGAAATTCTTACAGAAATGGAACAAAAAGTTAAAATGATTTGTGACCACTTGAAGGAAGCTGCAGATAGGTAAAAAAGTTATGCAAACTTAAAGTGGGTTGATATGAAATTTGAACTTGGTGAGAAGGTCTTTCTTCGGGTTAAGCCGAAAAAGAGTTCTATAACTTTTGGCAAGGCTGCCAAGTTATCACCTTGTTATGTAGGACCCTTTGAGATAGTTGAAGTAATCAACCCTGTAGCTTATCGTTTAGCTTTACCTCCTGATTTATCATGAATGCATGATGTTTTCCATATTTATTTGCTTAAGAAATACGTTTAAAATTTATCACATGTGTTGAATTAGAATTCCTTGCAAGTCTAAGACCTAAGAATAATCATGGTTAAACCCATTCAAGTGCTGGAAACTTGCCAATTGCACTTAAGAAATCATGAAATAAGTCAATGTAAGGTCCTGTGGGACCAGTTTAACAAAGAAAGTACAACCTGGGAAAATCTCAAAGATATGAGATCTGCTTATCCATACTTGTTTGATCAGAATTGATTCTGAAAATTGATTAAATCTGAAAATTTTATTCATGTTTCGATGTTAAATCTACCAAACTTGGGCAGTTACTCAACAATTTGACAACTCTTTTAGATACTATTTTGAAAACTTGAATTTTTCAAATTTATTCCTGTTATAGACATATGAATGGAAGGACAATAATTAAATTTTGTCCGAAAACCTTAATCATTTGATTAAGTTAATCATCGGGATGATGATTCTTTTAAGGAGGAAGGTATGTAACGTCTTGGTCATGACCGTTACTATGATGACTTCCACTTTTGACATTGCAAATGGTGACATGTGATTTGTCTTAGGAAGATGTATTCTTTTGACTTTAAAAATTATGTTTGCAATGGATAAGTTATTACTATTCATAATTCATGCTTGTTGTAATTCTGTTACTTAGAAGTGAAGCCATTCTAATTCGTGAATTATAAGTTGTAAATCTGTACTGTTGTTTTCACATCTTCCATATGTTAACAACACACCTTGAATCAATTCCATTGATCTAATGTATGCTTCGGTTCTTCTTTATTGTCATCTTGATAATTGATATGCTGAATGAAACATATTATGGAACCGAGTTGTGTTTTGTTGTAAATTGTGAAGAACCTAACTTCAAGTGTCCTTACTCGACATCATGCTACAAACTGTAAGTCTAGACCTCCTTTATTAATGTTTTGGAATGCTAAACAACTTGAGGAGATTAAGGACCTCTTATTGGTCTTATAAGGCAAATGCCTTAACTTTGGTCAGAATGGTTGGTGCTATTCGGATCTGACCTAAACTGTAATGTTTCCCTATTGGATTTTTACCTAAGGTAATAATACTTACCTAGGATCTATTACTAAACTATTTCGGTTGACTCCTAAAATTATGTTGTAGTTCCCTACCCTATATGGATTCTAGCCTAAGGGATTATGACCTAACCTAAGAAGGTATATTATATGGTTATGATTTTTGAACTAACCTAAGATAAATTCTAAAGACCTAAGAACTAAGATGGAAACCTAACTAATGCTCTTGTAACCTAAACTATTACTAACCCTAAAGGGGACCTATGGGTTACGTGGAAAATGGAAGGTTGGCGGTGGTGGTTTCTAAGGTATTAATGTGGATTGATTTCAGTCTTTACATCCTAAAATTCACCAAGATTGGCTGAGGCATAAAACAATAGTGGGATGCCTAGCTGACATCATTGCTAAAATTAAAATGAATGGAAATTTTTGAATTTTACTTCACCAATTTTGTAGTGGTGGTGGTGTAAGAAAAGAGAGGGAATTTGCATTCAATGCATTTGATGGCATTGATTTTGGCGAAGAGACCACCTAGGAAAGAGGAGAAGGGTGTTTTTTGGAAGTTATTGGTCATTCTGGTCTTTTTAGTTTTTGCTCTGCATGTGGTTTTGGTTCTTCGAACCAACAAGTCTATTTTTCAATCCATAGTGATCTTTAGCATCCTCGAACTGTTTCTGAGCCTGTGGAAACATGGAGGCAGCTGGGAGATTTGACTCTTTATGTTGTTTGAAAAGAAGAGATTCTTGAGAAGCTCAACTAGAGATCTTCTATAGATCAATAAGAAATTTTATCATGCATGATAGGCTCTTCTTATTAAATAGTTCTGCTTTTTATTAAATGTCTTCATTAAAAGAACTATGCTCTCATTGAAACGATTGGTTTTGTGGAATGCCTTGGTGTATTTTTGCTATGATCTTTTGTTTAAGTTTGTTGTTTGGAAAAAATATTGATATGGGTATTTTCTTGATGCATGTTTGAGTAAATTTTGTTTATCTTATTTGAAAATGGATTGTTGCTTAAGTCGTGTCAACTTCTAACTTCTTGTGCAAAATTGATTAGGATAAATTGGTGGGAAAAGATTTGATACAGTTTGTTTCCTATGTTAAAGGAAAGTATAAAATGTTGTGTCTTTTGTTGAAGCTTGAGTTGCTTCGAATCTTGTCGTTGATGTTGATTTATAATGGAACATTGGATTGGATTCTGTATTGGGTATATTCACATTTGTTAGATGTAATAGAAAATGAGTTTATTACTTCTGAACCTTGCATGATTGAGTTGCGAATCTCTGTTAGAATGCTTTGAAGGAAGATAACCTTAGCACTCTTGAAGTAGTTTTGGTTTATGTCACACCAGTTTGACCCTTCATTGTCATGGTTGTTGGTAGCCTCTGTTTTATGGAATCAAACTTGTTGAAAATAACAATAAGGAAGTCTTACTATGCTTGGTATGAATAAATTCTATGGATTTTTGTGTATCCATTTTGAAACAATTGGAAGAAGTTCTTGCTATTTTCTTACCTGTATGTATGAAATGGTTTGTGGAAAACCTTTTGATTTACATCTGTAGATGTTGATGTGAAAATTGACTACTGTAGTGGAACATGGAATTAGTTCGGTTTTGGTTATTTGAGGGGAAAGAGTTGGAATGTTCTATTTTACTCTCCTCTCTTTTGTTTGATTTAAGGAACCAACTTGGGGTTGAATCTCCTTTTGATTTGCCTACATCTTGTTCAAAATAGGGTTGGAATATTATGCTTCTTATCTTTTTACTATTTTCTTAACCCCTGTAAAGTGGGTACATGGTTGGCTTAGCTGTAACTTGTATTCGATATTTTGGGCATATAATATATATATTGTAAGTATCTCTCTATTTAGGAATTAAGGGAACACCTGGGAAGAGGCTATCTTCATTGAAATGAAGCTAAGGAATTAGTTACTGAGCTTGTTGCTTGGAAACTTGTATCAGTTTTGTGTTGTATTTATTGTTCTCTTTATTTGATGAGAATCCCTCTCTTCGGCTCTGTCTTGTTAGTTTCAATTATTTATTCATATATTGATTTGATTTCAACTGTGTTGTTTGTGTGGCAGTGGTTGTTGATTTTGGATCCTATTGGGAAAGGATCAGTTTGGCCTTCTTGGAATATTGACTATGTTTAATTTTTCTTTAATAGAAGGGATTACTGAGATCTTTTCTCTATTTCTAAGCTACGTATGCATCGTTGTTTTTCTTCGAAATCTGAAGGAGATTACATTATGTTTTCTCTCTCTGAGTTGCTGAACGCAATGTTGTTTTCGATGAACTTCAGGGATGAAAAAAGTTGTTTCAATTCTTATCTGTTCACTTTTCTCTCTCTTCTACATTAAACCTGGTGGAAGTTGAGTGCATAATTAAGGAAAAACCTACACACCTTATTCCTATTGAATCGATAAATTGAAATTGAATTTGAATTCGGTTCAAGTGTTGGAAATAATGGAATTCTTGTTTTAGGATGTAGATGGTTCATTCTAAATTCCATCCTTTTAGATTGAATGAAATTGGTCCTTGATATTGTATGAAGAATTACGTTAGTGTTGTGAATCGTGATTCATTACTTCCTTAAAATAATTCTCTTCTAAAAGATGATAGAGTTAATATTCTTTTGAACACTTGTCTAAATCAAGAATTGAACTATAGAACATTATAGTATGGTTCATTCTAAAACAGAATAAGTAATTGGGATGTAACAATTACTTATTTTCTTCTGTTGTAATATTTTCATAGGAAATCTCTGATTTAAGATGTTTCAATTTGATGATGGTATTCATGGGATGGGGCTGGGAAGTTGCTTGATGTATTTTTGTCCCTTTAATGTTCTCACTCTTTGATCCTTATCTTTTTATGCGATATGTATCCTGAATTGCTTAAATGTTTCATAAAAGCAGAGTCCTTTTTATGAGACAGTTAGTCAAAAGCACATCGTTTTAATGTTTAGTGCTTATCATGCTTAGTTCGATGAACTGACTCGTGCTAGTAATTTTTGTAGATGGATTCTGTAAGTGATAAAAGAAAACAAGTTATTGTATGATGCTTCTTGTGTTTACTTACATGCTATATCTTTAATGAGGAATTATTATTCTTTTTGAGAAGTAATTGATAAAGGGAAAATTGTTATAAATTTTACTTGATTTTATCAATGTAGAATGATACAAAAGATGTCTGAAATGTTTAGACCTGTAAAATTATGTATTTTGTTTGATTAATGAAAAAGGATTGAGTGTTATTGATATTTGATGTGTCATTATCTTTTGGGCATACTACAAAGGGGATTGTAAACTTATTCTTATTCTCTCGTAAACATATCTGTTTTGAATCATTTGAGTTGTACTAAAATGAAATAGAGAAAGAGGGAATTGATACTCTATTCTTCTCTTAAGTGAAAATGCTAAGTTGGCATGTAGAGGTGAATATTTAATAGGTCAATATGGAATATTAATTGACATTAATAAAAGAGTAAAATACATATGGGTTATGTATAAGTGAATTGTTGCAATGGACCCTCACTAATATATGTTAAGGGAAAATAAATAAATTCATTAATATCCTTTTGAGTTTAATACCTAAGGGATATTTGGAAGGAGGAAAAATTGTACCTCTCCTTAACAAACCTTAAACTGAAATAAGGTAATGGAAAATGGATGAACACACACACACGCACGTGCACGCGCACACACACACAAGGATTAGACTTCATCTTAATGAAGACTAATATTAAGGAATCACAATCTAAATTCAGTCGTGTATAAACTTGGTTAAGTTAAGTAAGTAATCTTATTGTTGTTAAGATGATTTGGATTGAAAGTCTAAAAATTAAGTTAAGCAACTAAAGAATGAAACAAAAATATCCAAGAAGAGGGATTGGTTAAATTAATATACATGGTAATTATAAGTCATTGATGGTTAGCAACCGTAATGATCAGAAGAGGTTAGAAATTTAGTAGGGTTGCTGAAACTAAATCTTAAATTAAAAAGATAAGAAAGTATTTAACCTCTTAGATAGATATGTACTTCTAGATGAGGTGGTTTCATAGGATGTTGGTACATGCCAACTGCAATAATTTTTCATCATGAAGATGGGATTTCATGAGGACACAACGTTGTAGCTGACATGTCGCAACACCCTTCCAAATCAGATCATCTAGGTTTACATAAACTTGGACTTGACTTGGTTGCATTCTAGGTTAGTTTAGGAACAAGATTTTGTATAGGGAAGGAATCCTGATGAATAAAGGTAGCTAGACACACACAATAGACCTAGGTCGATTGAGTATGTCTATGTACCCCTAATCATTGCGATCTAGGTCCTCTATACCAATCTATGTTGCTAATCTCGAGTCATGATAAAGCCTTAGATAAGAGGAATGACTGGAGTCAGTAAAGACCATTCTAGATAACATAATGAAGTGGGGGTGAAGGATGTATTCTATTGTAATGAGTATGCACAATTATAGGAATATGATCATGCAAATCATGTGAAAATATTTGGCCAAAGTATCGCAAGTTGTTGGTTACGTTGTCCTATGTCACCTAGTTTAAGAAGTAGGATATCAGATGAATATTGGTAACAAATATTCAGATAGGCCTCTTAAATAGAACACTTCAATACCTTGAAAATGGTAAGATAACTAAGTATACTTAGGATACAATACATTGAGTTAACATGAAGGATTGGTAATAATCCGAGTCATGAAATGAGAGATCGATGAAACACCGAGTCATGAAATGAGAGATTGGTAGTTCATCGAGTCATTACAACTACATATGGTTATCTTTTATGAGATCGAATGACATGTAATGTGTGTTCTATATTATTAATACAAGAACAAAGAACATTCATCAAAAGTAAAATGTGTGTTATAAATAATAATTATTTAGAGCAGAGAACATTATTTCAAAAAAAAATTCCCTTGTTTCTAAAGTCATAAATGGGAATGTTACACCTTTCCTTGTGAAGGAGGACTAAAGCGACCAACAAAATCCAACCCCCATATTTCAAATGGTTCAATCACCACTTGAGGTTGCAAAGGCATTTCATTGGTGAAAGTTGGTTGTCCCATCTTTTGACAAGGATCACACTACTTGATATATTTATTCACATCCTTGTATATGGAGATGACCAATAATAGAAAGTGCCAAGTATTTTGTGTGATGTTCTTTTCACTGAAAAATGTCCTCCACTTGGTTCATCATGACATGCTTTGAGTATGTCAAAGATTTAATCTTCTCTCACACACTTGGGTAAAACCAAATCAAGACCACAATTAAATAACATTCCATTTAACCATTTAAATTGGGCACTAGTTTTGATTAACTTCTTCATTTGTTTCTTACTGAAAGAATGAGGAAACTTCCCTGTTTGCAAGATAATTTTCCATATCAGCAAACCATTGTGTATCAGCTAAAATAGTAAATAATTTTTCATCTGGAAAGTTTTCCTTAACTGGATCTTTCTTCACCTGTAGTGGTTAATCTTGACAAGAAATCGGCTACCACATTAGATTTTCCTAGATTATCCACAATGGTGATAATCAAATTCTTGTAAAATTAATAACCATCTAATTATCATACCTCCAACCACTAGTTTTTTCATTAAGTATCTGATTGCTAAGTGATCTGTATGTACAAATATTTTGTACCCTATGATTATAATGTCTGAATTTACTAATTGCATAAATCACAACAAGAATTTATTTTTTAGTGGTGGTGTAATTTCTTTTAGTGGAAGTAATATTTTTACTAAGGTACTAAATAACATACATTTTTCCTTCATTCATCTTTCTGTCCCAAAACTACACCAATTGAGTTATTTGAGGTATCTATTTGGATGTGAAATTTTTTTCTCCATATTAGGTCCTCTCAATATTGGGGCAATGGTTAATTTTTTCTTCAATTTCTTCAAAATCATGTCAACACTATTTCATCCCAACAGAAATTCACAATCCTTGGTAAGTAAACTAAACATGGGGGCAAATAATTTTACTAAAATCCTTGATAAAACACCTATAGTATCTAGCATGCCCTGAAGAATGAATTGATATCTGTGGTGGGTTTGAGGACCATAGGTAAGTCTGAAATAATTCTGATTTTGTTTTGGTCAACTTGAATTCCTCTTTTTGAAATGTGGTGTCGTAATACAATCCCCTCATCAACCATCATCAAACATTTATCATGACTAGGAGACAAATGGTGTTTTTCACATCTTGTTAGTACTCTGTCCAAATTCTTCAAAGAATCATCAAATGTGTCTCCATGTATAGTGAAAGTCATCCATGTATACCTCTACACAATCATTCGTTAGGTCTGCAAAAATTGCTAATACAACTCTTTGGAAGGTTGCTGGAGAATTACATAGTCCAAATGGAAATACCCTATAGGAAAAGGTACCCCATGGAAAAGTAAAGGTAGTTTTAATCCTGATGATCAACAAAAATTCTAATTTGATTATATCCAATAAAGCCATCTAGGAAGGAAAAGTATTATTTACCTGCAAGGTTATCTAAAAATTGATCTATGAATGCCAAGGGGAAAATAATCTCTCAGTGTGGTTTTGTTCAGATCCCTATAATCAACACAAATTGTTCATTTTCCGTTATTTTTAGGCACAATTATAAGAGGAGACACCTACTGACTATCTGAGATAGGGTAGATAAAACCTACTTGTAATAGTTTTTTCAATTTCTTGCTTGACTATGTCCCTTAAGGCTAGAGTAATCCTTCTCTAAGGTTGTCTTAACTGGTTTAATGTTTTTAGTATAGATGTGATAGTGTGAAAATAATTGGATGGATTCCTTTCATGTATTTATAGTCCCAAGAAAAATATCTAGTATGATCTTTCAAAACATAAAAAAATTTAGCTTCTTCATCATTCTTCAACTAGTTATTAATGTTAAAAAATCTTACCTGAGTTGAATATCAAAATGTTTGGTTCCAGTGTGTGATGAAATGATTTGTTGAAAGGGTTCCATTAGGGTGTTTAGTGGACATGAATGTGATAATAACATATGATATGTAGTAATATATACAAAATTTCCTTCGAGACAATAATACTAGAAAAAGGAGAGCAGGCAGAGTTATGATACTTATCTCGTTGTCGGTCAAACTCATCATCATTGTTTCTTTCTAAAAATTCCTCACCATTTATCAATATGTTTGAGACTGAAGCTATTGATTCCATAGCTATTTCTTTCCTCACCCCAAGAGAAATCTCATTCATCTCGGAGCGAAATTATTTGTAGTCATAGGGAATTGCTGTTGGTATGGTTCTGAAGACGAGTGTGAATGTTCCGGAACTAAATATGATGGTTCTAGAACTAAGTCCATAAGTTCTAGAACAGAGTCCATAGGTTCTAGAACTAAGTCTGTATGTTTTGAAACTATTGCAAATTACTCCAAGGACAATTGGTGTTCATTAAATGGTCAATTAATCATATCTTCCACCTCTCGTACGTGATCTTGCAACATTATCTTTGCCAAATAAGGTAGGTTTTGATTATTAGTATAAGGAGTCATCTACCCACAAGTGTTCTTAATTATCAATAAAAGGTCATGCAGAAGGATATAAGGAAATTTTCTTAGAATTATTACCATTTGAGATAATCATATCACATGATCTGCAATCAATTAAGGAAACAACTATAGCTAACCATGGTCTGACCTAAAATAATGGGATAAGAAAGTGTTTTACCTTTTGGATCATAATATAAGGAATTCCATTGGATATTTCCATGACTCCACCATAACTACCACATCTTCAATAATTCCTTCTGGTTTTTCTATGGATTGATCTACCATCTGCAATATGGTGCTCGCAGGTTGTATACCTGTTAATGGTAATGTTTTCAAAGTTTCCACTATCATCTTATTTATAGCTACTCCCAAATCAACCAAAACATTATGTATATATTTATTTCATATAGAAATAGAAATAACAGGACTTCCAAGATCTCCATTTTTGGGAAGTAAGAGTTTTCCTACTAATAAATCAGTAAGTTTCCCATCTAACTGTAATAGTCGTAGGGTACTGCTTCTCTCCTTCCAGGTATTTTTAAACATAGACATTTTTATTAAATACTTTAACTTATGGAATGTCCTTGATTTCTTGCAACAATGATATTTCAATATTCAATTTCCTCAATTCCTGCACCAACTCAGATTCCTTGGTCTCTATGAATTCTTTGAAATCTCTCAGGAAATGGAGTTTTAGAGAGAGTTTCTATCTAGATCCTTATTTTTTTATTTTTCATCCTTCTTAGGAACACCCAAACTAGGGGTTTTAATTTCTTCTGTCATTTCAGTAATTATAATAGGTGGACTGCTAATTATTTTGCTACATTTGGTTTGAATATATTTACAATCCATGACATTAAGATCAACTAGTTTTTCTTGTTTTGACCCATAGAAAAGAGTTTGTTTGTTTATGGGATTATCCACTTCTTGTGCTGGTATTTGTGTTTGAACAACATTTTTAGTCTGTGAATTTTGTGTTGGGGAACCCATTATGGCTTGTTGATTTTGAATGGGATATGTCCTCCCTTGAGCATAGTTATTAGGGCTCTACCTAGGTTGTGACCAAGCATTCAGTTTACCTTGAACAGAACATGGTTGTTGGTGTCCTTAAGTATACCAAGATTTCCCTACCCAATCCTAGGGATTCCATGTTGGTTGAGGGGCACAAGGTGGTTGTCCCCAATTTTTTGGTATCATCTAACCTACCCATGACATCATCTAGGGGTTAGGAATTGACCTTGGCATGAACTATCATTGGATAAGTTGTCTTTAGACAAAGTTTACTTCTTTTGCTGTGGATGGAGTGCTAGTTTATTTAAGTTGATTTGTTATAAATGGAAGAAGAGAACAAGCATTACTGTCATGGTCCCTAGATTCGTAGATAAGACACATTTCTATTTTATCTAGAGGACAATCTCTTATTGCATACTTTTTCCTACATATAGGACAACACATAGCTAATGGTTTGATTTTAGCATTTTCTTTAGCTTGCAATCCATCCATGGTGGAAGTTAACTAAACTAGAATGTCTATTTTAAAGTTTTCTAGTTCATTCATTAGTTTGTTCATATTTGGATTCAAACTTTTCATTATTTTTCCTTTCCTAGGTCCACCCCTTATTCTTGAATAACTTCTACAAATGTCTTTAATATCATTCATTCTTAATTGATCAATGTTTCCACATTTTATTAAATTAAGGGATTCCTTGGATTCATCATCCAGACCTTTAAGAAAAATAGTTTTGCTCCACTCTTCTTAAAGTACAAATCCACACCTTTTACTTACAAAGAGGAATCTGTCTAAATAATCTTCCATATTCTCATCCTCCTGCTTGATTTTGAAAAATTCTTCCTTCCTATTTCTCCCTCTATAGTAATCTTGATACTTGTCTAGGAAGGCAACTTCCATTTGTGCCCAAGTGGTAATAGAATTAGATGGTAATCCCATAAACCACCTCATTATTGCATCCTTCAGGGTAGATGGAACAACTGAGTTTGCACAGAATAAGCACGCATGGTAAAATGATAATCCAAATTCCCTTGCCGAACCACCACTGACCAAACCACACATACCCAACCATTACCAAAACAATCAATAATCTCACCCACTCAATCAATAGCCTCATTCAACCCACTCAAAGGATCTTATGCAAAGATCCTTGATATGCTGATAGAGGATGCGACCATTTCCCTACCCCAACTCAGACCCTATGATCCATCTAAACCTCGACCTATAGGTTATGATGAATCTAAAATCTGTGCCTACCACCACACACCAGGACACAATGTAGAAGAATGCAAAGTTTTGAAATCCGTCCTTTTCCAGTCACCTATCTCGGATAGAAAATCTCAGAAAGATGACATACGGAAGAAAAATCCCCTAGCTTTGATCCCTTCTCCTACACCACCTGTCCCCGCCTCACCAAAATCTTTCATCATTGCAACCCCGCCTCTCGAGAATAATGACTTATCCCTGCAATATTCCTCCTCTCGTATTCACGAGATCAACATGATTAGCATTGCTACTCGAGGTCAGAAAAACAATGGAAAAGTAAAAGAAAGCACACCTACGGCCTCTCTTTCTTCTTCCGCCATCCCGATCGCACCACCACCTAAAGTGGTTATTTGTGGACCTGCCTATCCAGTCTCTGATGGATTTTCCCATCATACCATGATCAAACAACTTCACCAATCTCCTATAAAAATGACACTTTATGATCTCATTCAAACATTTGAATCTCATCGACAAGCTCTGATTGAGATCCTCCAAGGGATAGAGGTCCTACCTAACAAAACCTTACCCATTTCCTCTCTCACTAAACAACCTACCTCCACAACCACCTCTTTCCCTCTACAGCAAGCCGCTGCTGTCAGTTTTTCCGAAGAAGAAATTATTGTCTTTGGTGCAGAAGATACTGACACTGCTCTTTTCATCTCAGCTTACGTCTGAGACATCTGGGTACGTTGTGTTATGATCGACGGGGGCATTAGCCTAAACATCATCTCTTCCAAATCCTTCCAACAGATGAATATCCCTCCTAGCTGTATGTGTGCCAACCCCACCATGTTGCATTCATTCAACGATGCTATTACTTCTACCCTAGGCACCATGATCCTTAACATTCGTGTAGGGCCACGTACCTTACCCGAACTCTTCTATGTCCTTGAGGGAGAATTCCAATACAAAATTTTGCTAGGCCACCCTTGGATCCGAGCTATGGGATGCATTCCCTCCACCTTACATAGATGCATAAATGTCAAGTATGAGGGGAAGTCATACACCGTCACAGCTGATGCTTCCCCCTTCAAAACCTGCAATATGTTATACCACCCTAATAATGTGCTTGTACAGTCAAGACACCCATTGATCCAACCCAACCATCTACTTTGATCACGCCTCAACCATCCACCTTAGCCGCACCCACACCTTCGACCCATGCAACCACCGACGCGAATACCTCTTCCTTACCCGCGGACAACATTCCAACCTTGGATCCCTTGGTAGGTGTTTTTCAACGCCTTACGCTGGGGGAGTACCGCCTATACAACGTTAGCACCTTCCATACCCCACAAGAGTATGGAAAATTACATGTGCATCCTACTTATGACCGTCATGTGGGGGAGGTGATCTCCTATAGACCACCTAATTACCGCACCAACCTAACATATGGGGGTGTCGAAGCATCCTCTGTCACCCCTGAACCTCCCCTTGGTATTGCTCCCTTCCAATCTGATTTTCAATATCTAACCAACCGTCATTTTTCCCTCACCTTCCAGAGGCGTTGTGCTTGGAAAGGATTTGGTTTCAGTCTTTATGAGCAAGGACGACATACGGTTATTCCCATAACAACACGCAAACACAAAGATCGTAGTGGTCTTGGGTTTTCTAAACCCCCTACAATGAAGAAACCTCGTGTCAATTGTATCTAGGAAGATGACAAATTCACCCATTCCAAACAATCATCGCCCATTTTACCATCTTCACCCATGGAGTCGATAGACCCGGAATCTATCCCTCCTAACTTTTTTTTTCATGAATGTTATCTTCCTAGGTCCTCTCACTTATCAATGCGATGGTGAGGACCCATCTTCTCCCCCCCTTTTACATCCAGACATGATCGAAGAAGACCTGCCTTCGATTAATGTTGTGGAGTGACAGGATGATGACTCCATCCTCACCTACCTTGGTGCGGATGACTCTTATATTCAACGTGCCTTACCATCTGACACCCAAACCATGTTGAATGAGTCGACTATAGAAATCAACATCCACATGGAGGATGATCCTCACATTGTAAAGATTGGACAATCTCTCGATGCATCAGAACAAGCTGCCTTCACTACCTTTCTCCGTGCCCGCAATCAAGCTTTCGCTTGGTCCTACGCCAACATGCCAGGAATCGATCTTGACATTGCTATCCATAACATCACTCTGAAACCAGAGTCCAAACCAGTTAAACAGAAGCTAAGAAAAATGCATCCACGCATTGCTCTCTTGGTTAAAGAAGAGCTTCAACAACTTCTTTTTGTCTCTTTCATCCTACCTATTGACTATCCGCAATGGATTTATAATGTTGTACCTGTCACTAAAGCGATGGGGGGACTTCAGATATGTACGGATTTCTAGGATCTTAACCTCACCTGCCCAAAGGATGACTTCCCCCTACCTAGTATTGATCAACTTGTCGATCTCACTGCGGGCCATGAGATGCTTTCTCTCATGGATGGTTTCTCAGGATATAATCAAATTTTGGTAGCCCCGGCCGATCAACATAAAACCACCTTCATTACCCCTTAGGGTACCTTCTGCTATCGTGTCATGCCATTTGGCCTTAAAAATGCTGGTGCAACCTATCAACGGGCTATGACTTACATTTTTCATGACATTATGCACACTATCCTTGAGGATTATGTCGATGATCTTCTTAGAAAATCCAAACATTGCAGTGAACATCTCGATGTTTTAACCATTATTTTTGACCACCTGTTACAATACTATGTTCATCTTCAGCTAAAGAAATGTGTCTTTGGCATCCTTTAAGGAAAAATCCTTAGCTTTATCGTCTCTTTGCGTGGCATTGAGGTCGACCCCGCTAAAGTCAAAGCTATTTTAGAAATTCCCCCACCCACTAACCTAAAACAATTGCGTAGTTTGTAGGGAAAACTCCAATCTATCCGTCATTTCATCTCACAACTCTCGGATCGATGTCAACCTTTCCATCATCTCCTTAAAAAATAAATTATCTTTCAATGGAGTGAAGAGTGCCACAAAGCCTTTGAAGCTCTTAAAACTTATCTCTTGCAGCCACCTGTGCTTATCCCACCTTAGAACGATTGCCCTTTCTACCTTTACCTTTCTGCCACCGACCATGTTGTAGGAGCTATGCTCGCACATCGTGACTCCAAGCATCGAGAACAAGCAGTTTATTACATAAGTCATACTCTCATGGATTATGAAACTAGGTATACACATGTCGAAAAATTGTGCCTAGCCCTATCATTCGTGGCCACCAAACTCTAACATTACCTCCTGAATCACAAAACTTTTGTCATCACCAATGGTGACCCCATACATTATATGTACACCAAACCTCATCTAAACCAACACATCACCCGATGGCTTATGCTCCTCACTGACCTCAACCTTGAGTTCGTACACCATAAATTAGTCAAAGGACAAACTATCACAGACCAACTCGCAGAAGCCCCTTTACCTGGGGAACAATTTACGAATTTTACTTTCCCTGATGAACTCATCACAACTCTTTTGCTCAATGATGTGTTTTATCTTATGACTCTCTTCTTCAATGGATCTAAATGCCAATGTGGCAGAGGGGTGGGTGTTGTTCTCATTCCTCTTGAAGGTGAACCTATGCCTCTTTCATTTAGGCTCAATTTCCCCTGCACTAACAATATAGCAGAATACGAGGCCCTTTTTTTGGGTCTCCACATTGCGTTACACTTAGGTGTGAAGTATATTCACATTTTCGGTGACTCTCAATTGGTAGTAAATCAAGTCACTGGCATCTACCAATGTAAAAATGAGGAACTTCAAAAGTACAAATGTTACGTAGATTCACTTTTGACCTTATTTACCCATTATACTATCCAAACCGTTCCACGCTCAACTAATAAATTTGCGGATACTATGGCTTGCTTGGCCTCACAAATTCGTACATCACCATTTGATTCTAACATATTTATCTTGGTCCAACAAATCTTTGCCCCATCTTACTTAGTCCCAGATGTTTGTATGGTAAATAATGTATCTGCTGACTCACAGGATACCTGGTATCACCAATTTCACAACTACCTTACAACCTCTGTTCTCCCACCTGACCTTACTAGTAATGGCAAACACACTTTCCTTAAAGGTGTTTCTCGTTATGTTGTCATGGGGGGACTCCTCTATAAACGTGGCTTCGATGGTATCCTCCTTCGATGTCTAACTAGCGCTGAAGTCACTCCTACCATCCAACAAGTCCATGACAGAATTTGTGGTGGGCACTTTAGTGGCTTTGCCATGGCCAAGCGGATCCTTTGCCTAGGATATTATTGGCCTACTCTTAATACAAACTACTGCGAATATGTTAAGCATTGTGTTATGAGTCAACAACATGCCAACCTGCAACATAATCCCAGCCATCCGCTACAGGTCACACAAGATCTTTGGCCTTTCTCACAATGGGGTTTGGACCTTATTGGTGAGATTCATCCACCTTCTTTGCAATGTCACCATTGGATCATCATGGCAACCGAATATTACACTAAATGGGTGGAGGCCGTTCCACTCATTTCAACCAAAAAGGAGAAAATTGTTGAATTCATCAATCATCACATTATTTTCCGTTTCGGTGTTCCTCATCGCTTGATAACCAATAATGGTAAATCTTTCAAAAATAAGCTGTTGTGAGCCCTTTGTGATAACTTTGGTATCAAACTTAGCTTCTCATCACCCTACTATCCACAAGCAAATGGTCAATCCGAATCTTCTAACAAAACCTTAACCAAAATTCTCATGAAAGTCATTAACGATTCTGGTCAAAATTGGCATAATCACATCCCCTTTGCCCTTTGGGCTTATCGTAAAAGCATTTGTACTTCCACTAATGCCACACCATTCTCTTTGGTGTATGGTACCAAGGCTGTCTTGCCTCTCGAAATACAAATCCCTTCCCTCAGAATATCTCTCCAGGATATTCTCACCAATGATGACTTCCACCAAGAGCGGTTAGCCCAATTGGAGCTTCTTGACGAGTGTCGTCTTACCGCTCTTGACCACCTGCAAATTTATCAAAAGTGCATCAAGTGTGCTTATGATAAGCAAATTCATGAGCATACCTTTAAAATTGGTGATCTTGTCCTCAAAGAGAATCAGCATGTAACCAAACTAGAAAAGAGCAAACGTGGAAAATTTGCTCCTAATTGGATTGGGCCTTACATTATCACTCACACTTATGGATTAGGTACTTATCATTTAGCTTCGCTTAATGGTAAACCTGAGCCTGAACCCCTTAATGCCTTGTATCTCTGACCATTCTACTGTTGAATTTAGTGTTACATCACTTCTTATCTACCTTGCGCTCATCCCTTGAGCTCATTTACCACCTCATACACCTTTTTTTTGTCGTGCATCTCAAAGTAAAATAAAACGCACGTAGTTTGTGTTATCCAAAATGATGCCCCAGCTCGTTTTTTGTGTCTAACTCCTTGTGTTCTTGCCTCTCTTGTGCCACAGTCTACATTTTTTATTTTCAGGCACTCAAGGCTTTCTAGAAATGGCACCATTACATAGAGCTCTCTCTCAGCTTTCCAGAAAGGTAAAGTTTGCCTCCTAACTCCTTATATTTTTCAAGTTATGGGCGGTGGAGTTTTTGTGGGAAATTTTCCCATTGGAGGCCTGTAGCCAATAGGAAGTTGCCACGTGGCAAGGGAGTTCAGAGGTCGGAGGTGAACTTGGAAAATTTTCCAAGTTTGGGTCGAAGGTTCAAATGGAAAATTTTACCCGCGGGGCCCGCGGACCAATCACAGTGTGACACGTGTCACAAGGGGAGGAATAGTGAAAAAATTGGCTAAGTGTTTGAGCAGGAAAAATTTTGAATTTTGGTCCGCGGCCAATAGGAATTCGACACGTGTCCAAAGTAGGGGCGCGAGTGTCGGGGTTAAAATTGAATTTTTGGCTAAGTCTTGCCAAAAAGTTTAAAAAGAAAAATTGGCCCGCGCGGCCCACGTCGAATGGCATCCCTCCACGTGTCTTTGTGGATTAGAGTGGTGGAGGAGAGGGTGAAATTTCCACTTAATGTTTTATCGAGTTTCCAATGGGAAAATTTCGCAGGGTTGGCCCGAGCCAATAGGATTAGGACACATGTCCTATGGGGCAGGGGGGTTCGGAGCTCGAGGAGAGCTTTGGAAATTTGGTAAAAGTTTCGGTCAAAAATTCAAAGGCAAAGGATGAGCCCACACCCCTGTCGACCAACCAAATCATGCCACGTGTCCACAAGTGGTGGGGCGCGGGTGAAAATTGAAATTTTTTCCAAAGTCTAAAAATCTCAAAATTTCAAAGGAAAACCCGCGGGAGGTGAAGGAGAGAGAATTCTAAAATGAATCAGAGCTTGCCACGTGGCATCCGACCAGCGGAGCATGGGGAATTTTTGAAAAAATTTCCGAAAACAAAAAGGAGGTAAAATTTGAAATTTTTTCCCGTCGATCCGTTTTTGGGCCATTTTTGCCCTAAATCTTCAAACGAGCATAACTTTCAATCCAGAGCTCAGATTTTCACGTTCTTTATATCATTGGAAAGATGTTAAAATTATCTACATGATTCCATGGTCAATTTATAATTTTGGTGTAGTTTGGAGAGAGAAAATTAAAAAAAGGTTCTGGTATGTGTCCATGGCCAGAAATGACATTTCAACAACCAAATTTAATACAAAATGGGTCACTTTCTTCTCCAGCATGGTCAAAAATGATAGGGTATGGGTTTTTAAGGTCCTCCATGCTGTTTTAATGCATTTTCCATCAATGAGGGATGGCTCCCATGCGTTTTTCATGTTTTCTCTCTCCTGGGCTCGACCCATGTACTGTAAAAGCCAGATTTGGCTCATTTCTTCATGGTTGAACACTTTTTGGCATTGTAAACTTCTTCTTTCACCTCCAGCAAGTGATAGTTGTAAGAATCAGACCTTTTTCATAGTTTTTAATAGGTTTATACCTCTTTGATGGTGGAATGCAAGAGATTTTTACATGGAATTGACAGTGCAAACTCTGTGAATGCTTTCAGTCCTCTATTTGTATTGTTTTACTTCATTTTAAGACCTCTAATTACATCTATCAGCTTGTGTGTGTTTTCCCTTGTTGCATTTCATGAATTTGTGTCTATTTACATGGCAAAAAATGTTTCATCACTCCTTTTGGTGCATCACCATCTTTAGTTTAGTTTCATTTTTGCATTTTTATCCCTGTCTCCTTGCAATATAGAGTAGGATTAGGATCTGAACCTCTGTAGTTGTGCAAAATATAGATCTAAATCAGAGGAGTTTGAGGAACCAACCTCTAATCTGGAGATTCCTCTCTCATTTTCACAAGTCCCACACTTGGAGAGAGGTTTCCATGTTGTGCAATCACACTGGATGCCTTAAAACATCAATTCAAAACCTTGATTTGCATCCAGGGGTGCTGCTGATTTGTAACAATAGTTTTGGCACACCTGGTGGGACCTTAGAGGTCTCATTTTTATTGCAGCAAAGTTGATGTGCATCTGCTGCAATTTTCTTGCTTGAAAAGAGCTATAATTTGCATATCAGGCGACTCCAAGGGGAATAATCAACTGGTTTCAGTAGTGCAGGCCTAAAAACTCATGAGAAGAATCACCACAAGGTCAAGAGCTAGAGAAGAAGAAGTGTTGTTTGAATACTTGTAGTTATCACCAAGAAGAAGGTAAAGAGGAAGAAGGATTCAAAGGTCTCCGTCTCCACCAAACAGAACTCTCTCAACTCCTCCACCTGGTAGGCCTTTCATTTAGTCAACAAGGGTTTTAAGACAAATTAGAATGGCACAAAATAACCCCTATGTCAACTTCATAGGTAGCAGCCCACTTGCCCTCAATGCACAACATCCAATTCTAATTGCAGCCTTGAAGAACATTCCCTACTTCACTAGAGAAAATCAGACTACTCCAGGTGATCATGTTAAAGACATTTCCAATCTTTGTGCAATTCATGAAATCAATGAGATGCAAGTGGTTATCAAATTACCGGCATCTTCATTCAAGGGGAAAACATTGCAATGGTTTAGAAGCCTTGGAGGTGGTTCTATAAAAAATTGGAATTAGCTATGTATAGCACTTCATGAGTAATTTGGAGAGAAGGGAGACAACTTGTCTCTTTTGGAGTAGCTAACAACCATCAAGAGAGATCTCAATGAGCAACTAATTGATTTCAACTTCAGATTTCAAAAGACTTGGGAGAGAATTCCAGTGGCAGTCAAACCAACAACAGAAGGTGCTTTTCTCTACTATCTCGAAGCTCTAAATTTTTATATTTCTATGTTGATTTAGTCCATGGGAGGCATAACTATCCCTATGTCTTATAACATTGCCATTAGGGCTGAAAATTGTTTGATCCAAGCTGACAAACTAGCCCCTAGACCTCCCATGCCATTGTTTCCAAGTTTATAGAGTCCAAATACCAATAAAGCACCTAATTTGGCTCCTTCTCCCACTCCTAGAAATTAGATTTCAAATGAAGATTCTATTTCATCTCTAAGTGCCCCAAATGAGCTTCAAGAAGTCATGAAGCAACTGCAAAACCTAGGCAATGAGCTGGTTACTCTCAAGAGGCAACAAGCCCAAGGTTTTAGACCTTCTTACCAGCCACAAGCTTAGCCTAACAAGTAGCCATACCAACCACAAAGACCACCTAATCCAGCTGGAAATATGAATCAAACAAGGCCTCCTACTAATAGACCATTTCGGCCCTATAATCCAAATGCCATATCTGCCTCTAAGGCATTGGTGCCAACACAAAACAACATTGCTCAGGAGTATGAATGGTGTTTTCCATGCAATGAACCTCATAACCAATCCATGTACTTTAATGGTGCTTTGAATCAAAGCATTAATGGTGACAACTACTAGTGTGGAGGGTGAGGGTAGTCAAGGAAATAGCCAACAACAAGAAACATTCCAATAGCAATCAGCCCCAAATGACACCACGTTGGTAAATTGGCAAGCAGAGGATTTTTGTGGCATGAATCAGGTAGTTTCCCAAGGTGTTGTAGCCAACACAAGGTCAAAAAGAAGGAATTTGGGTGAAGAATAGCCATTAGCTCCAACCAATCCACAACCTTCCATGGCTCCACAAATGGTTGGCAAGCAAAATCCAATTTCAAATGCACAAGGGCAGCCAAGAACAACCCCTAGACCAACTCAAATACCAGTTATTGCTACCCCATGTGCAAGGAGTGAATGTACAAGCAAAGGGATAGCAAAGAGATCCTTCATCACCATTCAGTATCATTGATTAAATGAAGAAGACAAATGTTAATATATCAATGTAGGAATCCCTGTCTATCCCAGGCCAAAGAGACTTGTTACAAGCTGCTATGAAGGACTGGCCAACTTCGAATCAGCAAGTTCAGACGCAAGAGAAAGTGCTCACAAATGCTACCAAACCTGAAGGAAATCATGGAGGACAACAAGGTAAAATCTTGAATCCCCCTCCTTTCTATGTTTCATTAATCATTGGAAATAAATTAGTGCACAATTGCATGATAGATTCTAGGGTAAGTAGCTCGGTGATGCCCAAACAAATAGCTGATCAGCTAGGGCTCCAGTATGAAACCATATCCAAAGGGGTAGTGCAGCTGGATGGGACAGCAATTAACAACAGTTGGGGTGATTAGAAACTTGACTTTTACCTTGCATGCATGTCCAAATGTTGTTGTTTCACAAGATGTATCAGTCATAGACCTTCTACCACTCTTTTCCCTATGCTTGTCAAGGGACTTCACAACCAAGATTGGGGGATATTTGTCTATTAATTGGTCACACATACTGTTCAGAATGAGGTATGGAACTAAGGCTACAATCAAGTCTGAACCTATTACAAACTTCCACATCGAGCCTTATACTCCAAGTCAGATCAACACCAATTGTTCATCATTTGATCAAGAAGACCACCTAAGCACCGATGAAGCTGACACCAAGGTTGGGAGCATCCCGGATCTAACTCTTGATGAATGGGAAAAAAAGGTACATGCTTTTGATCCTTATCAAGAACTAGAAGAATCTGAGCTAGGGGTCTATTGTATACATGAAGAAAATCATCCTATTCCTAACATCACCAAGCCAAACCACAAGGATGACAATGAGGTATGGCAGCTGTTTTTTGATGAATCAAGAAGTAGACAAGGTGCAGGAGGTGGAGCCATGCTTGTTTCACCTCAAGGAGTAAGGTACTATTTATCTTTTAGATTTCAGTTTGCATGCTCCAATAACACTGCTGAATATGAAGCCTTAGTGCAAGGGATGCATTGGACAATCAAGAAGAAAATAAAGAAATTGCAAGTCTTTGGTGACAGTGAATTGATTGTAAATCAGGTCAAGGGACAGCATGATGCCAAGAATGATCTACTCAGGTGCTACAAGAACAAGGTGTGGGACGTCATGGAAGATTTTGAGGGTTTTGGCATCAAATCCATTCCTAGGAAAGAGAATCAAGCTGCTGACAGGCTTGCAGCAGTAGGGGAAGCCTTTGACATTATGGAAAGCATTTAACAAGACAAGGTACAACCAAACATCCACGTGATTATGAGGCCTTCAGTGCCAGATAACAATGTCAGTTGGCAAGTGTTTGAGAATGACCAGCAAATCATCCATTTCTTGCAAGAAGAAGCTGAGTTCTTAGCTAAGAATCAAGAAAAATTGGAACAGCAGTATGGTGACCAAGTGGTACAGCTGAGAACTAACAAGCTGCCCAAGGGACTTCTCACTTTGGAGTCCATTTTTAATCCCAATGATCAGTTTAGAAAGGAGAAAGCAAACATTCAGGTCAAGAGAGAGGATTTAGTATCCATCTTGGTAGAAGAGAACAAACCATTGCAAATTGGAAAGATGACAGCTGATCAAGAAAGGTATGAGTTTGTACAGCTGTGTCAAGAGTTCCTTGATGTGTTTGCATGGAGCTATGAAGATTTGAAAGGTTTCAATCCCAACTTAGCTCAGCATACCATTGAATTGGATCCAAATACTAAGCTTGTCAGGTAGAAACAAAGACCAGTCAATCCACACATGGAGCCTCTCATGAGGAAAGAATTGGACAAGTTGATTGAGTCAAGAATCATATTCCCAATCAAGCATTCTAGTTGGGTTGCCAACTTGGTTCTAGTAAGAAAGAAGAGTGGAGAGATCAGATTGTGTGTTGACTTCAGAGACTTGAATAGAGCATCTCTCAAGGACCATTACCCACTCCCTTCCATGGAGAAAATCTTGCAAGTTGTGGCTGGCTCCAAGAGGTTTTCACTACTTGATGGCTACTCAAGCTACAATCATATTATGGTGAAGGAAGAAAACCAATTCAATACAGCCTTCACAACCAAATGGGGAACTTATGCATACAGGAAAATGCCATTTGGGCTGTCCAACGCTGGTGCTACTTTCCAAAGAGCAATGGACATGGCGTTCAAAGGTTTGATTAACAACGTGGTGCTGATTTACCTTGATGATATCACTATTTTTTCCAAGAATTCAGCAGACCACCTCTCTCATTTGAGACAAGTCTTCACGAGGTGCAGGAGATTTGGAGTGTCTTTGAATCCTAAGAAGTGTATCTTTCTTGCACATGAAGGAAAGCTCCTTGGCCATATTGTCTCCAAAGAAGGATTAGCAATTGATCCAGAGAGGGTTGAAGCCATAAGAGCACTACCATTGCCAAGCCACAAGAAGGCCCTTCAGAGTTTCTTGGGGAGAATAAACTTTGTCTGAAGGTTTGTCCCAGATTTTGCAGCACTTGTCAAGCCCATCACCAAAATGTTAAAGAAGAGCATGGCTTTCAAGTGGACAGCAGAAGGCAAGGAGAGTTTTGAAGCAATCAAAGAAGCTATCTCTCAAGCACCAACTCTCATCAACCCAGATTTCTCCAAGGATTTCATCCTCTATACATTTGGAGGTAATGACACTATTTCTGCCATTTTGGTACAGCAGAACAAGGACAACGATGAGCAGCCAATTGCTTTCTTCAGCTAGAGCCTAGATGACTATGAGGTGAGGTATTCTTTTATTGAGAAGCATGTGCTGGCAGTAATCAGAAGCTTGAAGAAATTCAAGCATTTAGTCTCAAACAACAAGGTCTAGTTGCTGGTCTCACATGCTGGGGTTAAGGACTTCCTCCTCAACAAAGATTTGAATGAGAAAAGGGCAGGTTGGATCACCCATGTCATGGAGTATGACATTGAGATCAAAATCACCAAGCTGGTAAGAGGAAAAAGATTATGTGAGTAGCTGGTTTTGGGGAAGCAAAAGGAAGCATGCAATGAAGGAGAGGCTGTTTTGACAGTTCAAGACAACCATGAGCCATGTGGCACTCAAGAAGAAAACAATGATGCCCCCACTCCTTGCTGGACCCAAGGTATAATGCACTTCCTAAGCACAGGCCTATTCCCTCCGGAGATGAACAAGACCCAAATAAGACACTTCAGATTGCAGGCTATCCCATGTGCCATTGTTGATGGAGTTTTATTCAAGAAAGATGTGAATGGAGTGTTGCTGAGATGCATTAGCACAAATCAGATTCATAGGGTGTTGGAAGAGTTCCATGGTGGATCAGTTGGTGGTCATTTTGCACCGAGAGTGACAGCTCTAAAAATCATGAAGGCTGGTTATTATTGGCCTAAAATTTTTAGTGATTTCTATACATGGATCAAGAGGTGTAAGAATTGTGCATTCTTCACAGGAAAAGAGAGACTTGCTGCCCTTCCATTGCATCCAATCTTAGTTGACCAGCCATTCATGCAATGGGGTTTGGACTTCATTGGAGTCATTAATCCTAATTCAAGTCAAGGGCACAAATGGATTTTGACAGCCACGGACTACTTCACCAAGTGGACTGAAGCAATAGCAATCAAAGAAGCAAATGAGTCTAGCATCTTCGACTTTTATGAGGGGATAGCAACCAAATTTGGTATACCTGCTACAATAATCTCAGATAATGCATTGGCATTCATTGGATCCAAGGTGACTGAGTGGGTTGTCAAGAACGAGATCTACCTAAGCACTTCATCAAACTATTACCCTCAAGGTAATGGCCAGGCCGAGTCTACAAACAAGAACTTGTTGAGGATCATTAGGAGGACTCTTGATGAGAATCAGAGGTCTTGGTATACCAAACTGAAATCAGCCTTATGGGCTGATAGGATAACTCCCAAGAGATCCACAGGTAACTCTCCATTCAAGATTGTTTATGGAAGAGAGGGAATCTTGCCCATGTCACTTGAGTTTCCAACATTGGAACTCATGAAGCAATTAGAGTTGTTAGAGTTTGAGCCCATGGAGGTGAGATATGCAGAGTTGATGGAGCTATAGGAGGTTAGAAATCAGGCATCCCAAGCAATGGAAAAGGATCAAGCTTTGATCGAAAAGACCTTTGATAGGAAGGCTAAGGATAGATCTTTTTAGGTTGGAGATCTAGTGTTGAAATGGGATGTGGATAGAGCAAAACCGGGAAGGCATTCAAAATTTGATGCCATTTGGAGTGGCCCATACATGGTCACGAAGTGCAAGAACAACAATGATTTCCAATTGGCCTCATTGGATGGTGAAGAACTGCAGATTCCAGTCAATGGAATCTATCTCAAGCATTGCTTCTAGAGGGAAATTTACCACCTTGTAAATATTAGATTAGATTTTCATTCCTCCAAGTGCTTTGCACATTGTTTTGCTGTAGGTTAGTTTTGCTTTCCCTAAGTGCTTTGGCATAGCTTGCTGTCCCTAGAGATGTTTTGCAGTCCTTGCTTCCATCATGTGATATTCCATCTTCCTCCTTGCACATTCTAAGTCAGTTGAGGTTCTAAACAGAATATTTCATAACTCCATGCCCAATGAATTGCTTCAAGCAAATGGTATTTTCATCTAGCAGGCAGATGACCCCTCTAAGTTGCCAAAATTGTTATCCAAAATGGTGCCCCAGCTCGTTTTTTGTGGCTAACTCCTTGTGTTCTTGCCTCTCTTGTGCCTCAGTCTACATTTTTTATTTTTAGGCACTCAAGGCTTTCTATAAATGGCACCATCAGATAGAGCTCTCTCTCAGCTTTCCAGAAAGGTAAAGTTTGCCTCCTAACTCCTTATATTTTTCAAGTTATGGCTCGGCGGATTTTTTGTAGGAAATTTTCCCATTGGAGGCCCACAGCCAATAGGAAGCTGCCATGTGGCAAGGGAGTTCGGAGGTCGGAGGTGAACTTGGAAAATTTTCCAAGTTTGGGTCGAAGGTTCAAATGGAAAATTTTTCCCGCGGGGCCCACGGACCAATCACAGTGTGACACGTGTCACAAGGGGAGGCATAGTGAAAAAATTGGCTAAGTGTTTGAGCAAGAAAAATTTTGAATTTTGGCCCACGGCCAATAGGAACTCGACACGTGTCCAAAGTAGGGGCGTGGGTGTCGGGGTTAAAATTGAAATTTTGGCTAAGTCTTGCCAAAAATTTTAAAAGGAAAAATTGGCCCACGCGCCCTGCATCGAATGTCATCCCTCCACGTGTCTTCGTGGATCAGAGCGGCGGAGGAGAGGGTGAAATTTCCACTTAATGTTTTGCCGAGTTTCCAATGGGCAAATTTCGCAGGGTTGGCCCGAGCCAATAGGATTAGGACATGTGTCCTAAGGGGGCAGGGGGGTTCGGATCTCAAGGAGAGCTTTGGAAATTTGGAAAAAGTTTCAGTCAAAAATTTAAAGGCAAAGGACAATCCCGTGCCCCTGTCGACCAACCAAATCATGCCACGTGTCCACAAGTGGTGGGGCACGGGGGAAAATTGAAAAAAATTCCAAAGTCTAAAAATGTCAAAATTTCAAAGGAAAACCCGCAGGAGGCGAAGGAGAGAGAATTCCAAAATGAATCAGAGCTTGCCATGTGGCATCCGACCAGCGGAGCATGGGGAATTTTTGAAAATTTTTCCAAAGACAAAAAAGAGGTAAAATTTGAAATTTTTTCCCGCCGATCCGTTTTTGGGCCGTTTTTGCCCTAAATCTTCAAATGAGCATAACTTTCGATCCAAAGCTCAGATTTTCATGTTCTTTATATCATTAGAAAGATGTTAAAATTCTCTACATGATTCCATGGTCAATTTCTAATTTTAGTTCAGTTTGGAGAGAGAAAATTCAAAAACAGTTCTGGTACGTGTCCATGGCCAGAAATGACATTTCAACAACCAAATTTAATACAAAATGGGTCACTTTCTTCTCCAGCATGGTAAAAAATGACAGGGTATGGGTTTGTAAGGTCCTCCATGCTGTTTTAATGCATTTTCCATCAATGAGGGATGGCTCCCATGCGTTTTTCATGTTTTCTCTCTCCTGGGCTCGACCCATGTACTGTAAAAGCCAGATTTGGCTCATTTCTTCATGGTTGAACAATTTTTGGCATTGCAAACTTATTCTTTCACATCCAGCAAGTGATAGTTGTAAGAATCAGACCTTTTTCATAGTTTGTAATAGGTTTATACCTCTTTGATGGTGGAATGCAAGAGATTTTTACATGGAATTGACAGTGTAAAATCTGTGAATGCTTTCAGTCCTCTGTTTGTATTGTTTTAGTTCATTTTAAGACCTCTAATTACATCTATCAGCTTGTGTATGTTTTCCCTTGTTGCATTTCATGAATTTGTGTCTATTTACATGGCAAAAAATGTTTCACCACTCCTTTTGGTGCATCACCATCTTTAGTTTAGTTTCATTTTTGCATTTTTATTCCTGTCTCCTTGCAATTTAGAGTAGGATTAGGATCTGAACCTCTGTAGTTGTGAAAAATATAGATCTAAATCAGAGGATTTTGATGAACCAGCCTCTAATCTGGAGATTCCTCTCATTTTCACAAGTCCCACACTTGGAGAGAGGTTTCCATGTTGTGCAATCACACTGGATGCCTAAAACATCAATTCAGAACCTTGATTTGCATCCAGAGGTGTTGCATAATTGTAACAACAGTTTGATCATCACCTCCTCTTAAAGATGCCTTCTCCTTTTTAGTCTGGTCCATGACTTAAAAGTATCAAAATAACAAGTTCTCAATTATACAATTCTGGGATATTCTTTAGTCAAACTTCTTGCAAAACTAGATACTTCATGTTAAATAGACATCTAGACCTCTAAGCTATAAACTAGACTGTTCCCTCGAAGGAAAGCTATGTGCAAAGCCGCATCTTCTACTATAAACTAGACTATTCCCTCGAAGGACAGCTATGTGCAAAGCCGCATCTGCTACTATAAGTAGACTGCTCCCTCGAAGGACAGCTATACAAAGTCATCCTCTATCAGAAGCTTCTCGCATTGATCAGCTTCATGAAGACCTCAATAACAACAAAATTCATATCCCATATAGACTTCCCACACCGATCAGTGTATATCCAGAAAAATAAAATAATTATTCAAAAGTACTTTTGAGTCATGGACTTGTCTATTTTGGTTTGGTTCTCTTCCGTTAGAATAATCACCTTATAACAAGTTCTCTGCACCCCAACCATACCATCCACCTCACCTCACCATTCTTCACAATAATAAAACTCAAGGGACGTGCGTATATCTGATATATTGTGATTATACAACTCTTTTCACCTATCGACTTCTCACCTATGCAAGGTACCTAGGGATTCAAGCTCATCCTACGATAATACGTGGTTTGTTTAGCTCTTTCCAACTATGGGACACTTTTTCCTCTTTTACCCGAATCTAGGATTGTGTGTTGATCTTAATTAGGACACGGTTTCCTATGCATAGGTAAGCTAACCCTCGCTTCACCTATACCCACACCAACACCAACAACATTACTCTACCAACATCAAACTTTTACTAACCAACAAATTACCTAACCGCAACCAAATTACCAGAATTCACCTCTCCCTGGTCCTAAGGGAGAACTACATCGGTCTGAGGCCCCTCCTTGCTTTGTGCAATGGGCCATGTAGGCAGAACTTAGGAGACATGGGGTCTCCCAAGGTTAGCTCGACCATCCCCAACCATCACTTATCATGTGTTGTGTTTTACTTAAAAATATAAATATTTTCACATATTTATATTGATAACATTCACCTTTGTCCTTTTTCAATCCAAACATTCAAAACACAAACATTCTTATAATTATCACAAACTCAAATAAACATACATATTTCATTTTATTTAGATGTTAAACAAATACATCTTCCCTATCATCAACGCGCAGGTTAGAATATTTATTCTTCTACCCCTATGTATGAAACTCACTTAGACCCCCGCGCCTCGTCCCGAACCATGAAGTGATGGTGATCATCGACACCACTCACCTGGCCTCTCCATACTCAAAGATACCACTACTATTGGTTCCTTCCTCTGATCCACCAATCTCTCCTGTAACATACGAATCTGCCCTCTCGCGTGGCAGACTCTTTCCTATATTCTCTCCACTTGAGACTGCGAAGCCTCTAACAATCCTGTGGTCTCGTTCAACTGTGTTTGAAGCTGGTGAACTAAACCCTGTAGGTGGTCTCTCTCTGTGGTAATCACAGCTATGTCAGGATGATCGGCCCTCTCATGTGTATCTCGCATCTCTGCTGCCCACCATAATCTATAAGACTATGTCACTCCTGCATCCATTACCCTAAGATCGGATATTGTCTCTTCTAGTCCTTCTGGAAGTGTCATCCGTGGAGGTGAGAATGGTGCCTCAGTGTCGATCCTCCTGTATGGTCTATGAGCCATGGGTATATCCTGAAAAAATCCAAATTGTTGCCGCACGTGATCTAGAGGAATCCTCTCGTACTCACCTGGCCTGTGTCCCGCGATCCACCTCAATCGCTCTACACCCCTCAAATCCTCAGCTATGTTCACCATCACCATATAGTTCCCGTAAGGCCTCCAATGGATATCCGCAATCGTCACCATCTCCCACATCTGCCTATAATACTCGGTGTCATCTGTCATGGCCACGGATATCACCTCTTGCTCTGTCTAGACCCATCGCCTAAATCCCAACCTTTTCACTCCTGTCTCTCCTGCATGGATGTGTCAGCCTATTGGTCACACACACACACAATGTGCTCATAGGCCGAACAATGTAATAAGTATGCACAATCTAGTGTAGTCTTATGATTTCACCTACATGCCCATAAACCCCTGTATAGCTCCGCCAGATATGCGGGTGCCCATGTGAAAGTCACGCTCCCTTCTATCATTTCCCGAATAATACACATCAATGATTTTGGAAATATTCCCCCGTCCACTCTAGGTAATGCATAATACCCCACCGCTATCATTAATACCATGGCCAACCTTGTTGCCTCAGGGTGTGCTGCAAACATTATACCATAAGTGAATGTCAAACCTTGCTGTGTCAAATCTCATGCGGCTGGACCAAATACTACCGTTATCGCTGCACGCACCTCATTAGGCCCTGCCTGATACACTGGTCTTCATGTAATTGGAAGTCTCAAAATTTAAAACACATATTCTAATGTCAATGTCATCTCCCCTGTTGGTAGATACAAGGTATTCTTTTCAGGATTCCATCTCTCAATCAGCGCCTGCAACATGGCATGATTGCATGCGATTCGTGAATAATAGAGGATTCTGCTTAACCCCACATGGTTTATTAATGCCCACTCAGCTGGTGTTACATCCGCTCGGACTCATGACAACAAGGATAGTACCCTATCATTCATCCTCAACCCTGCTTGTGCCTGCACACATCAAACCAACAAACAACAAATAAATTCTCACGTGTTTTTTAATCATAATCCATAACTTTACACAGTAACCGATATCGGTTATACATAACTGATACCTATTACCTAACTGATTCCGTTTATTCCTAAACGATATCGGTCACTATCAATTCCATCTGCCCTGCTCAAAAACACCACCTATGATAACTTACTCACTTGTTCGCGCCTCTCTATACCTAAAAAACATATTTGAAACCCCTGATTACCTACCCCATAACACTCACCCCATCCCAAACCTTTGCCTATCACCTCTCTTTTTCATCTCTACCCACTTACCTTCCCACATCCTATTCATACGCATGTAAAAATTTAATTCCAAACAAAAAATTATATATACCTCCTGGGATGCAGCAGTTTGAGGTGGAACCTGTCTTCCCTCTCCTCTCTGCCCGCTGGATGCTTCTCCTTGTTCAGCCATGTTCACCACCCTCTTCACTATTACTTTCCTTTACGCCTTCTTAATCCAAGCCCACGATCACTTTACCTATCTCTTTCCTCCTTATCACTCAATTCTTCCATGCAACTACCTTGTATGGACAACAGCAGCCTCGCATCCTCATATTTAACATGTTGCATGGATCTAAAAATAAGAATCTAAAATTGCCTCCTAAGCTTTTCTATTTTTAGAAAAGCTCGTTTTAACATAGCCAATGTTGGTTATCTAACCGGTATCGGTCAATAGTGACCGACATCAGTTATCTAACCGATATCGGTCAACCTATACCTATTTTGATTATATCCAGGTCTTCTCTTTGTTTTTTACAAAATTTTGGTGGCGCCCGCCTCTTTTCCCTGCATAATGACATCACTATGAACATCCATCATCATAATAAACATCAATATTTCAAAACATATGCATATCATCAAAACATCATCAACATCATCTATATATACATCACAAACATTCCAATACCATCGACAAAACACATAAAACATTATAATATATGCAATCAACTCAAACATTATACACACCATGTGGATCCAACTCATCATTTATATATATCCTCAAATCAATGTCAACATATACAAATTGCCCTGCATGGGGCCTCTATCATACAAAAAAATACAAAGTCGGCATGCAGGCCACTATCTCTGTCAAAATCTCGACTCGGCTCGCAGGCCGGTCTCTCATGTCAAAAATATACTCAGCTCGCACGCTGGTATCATTTATACAAAATGTACTCGGCTCGCAGGCTGGTATATACAACAAAAATGCATACATAATTCCTATGAGGGCACGCATGCCTCTATATACACACTCAGTTCGCAGACCGGTGTCTCTATCAACAAATCCTCTATTAACTCAACAAAACTCATCTCCAATCCCGAGGTGACTCAGCTCTCTCCCCCGCCCTCGGCCCATCCCTCAGCTAGCCTCTGTGTCGGATCTTGCCTCCTACCTATAACTGACCTACCGGCTGTGGCTGCGGCCCCCTGTGACCTGTGACTCCGGGACATCTCAGCTCTGTGAGCTGCATATGGCTGATAATCGGCCCCGGTACCATCTAGTACGTCCTGATAATAGCGGGCCTCCGCTCTCTCCTCCATGTATCGGGCCCGTGCCACCATGGTTGGTGGGGCTGGTCCCCCGGTTCCTAATATAAGTGGGCCCTACCTTGCCTGTACACCCTGACCCTGCGCCTGTACCTGTGGTGGCGGTGGAGCTGCCATCGGAGCCTAAATAGGGACTTGTGCCTGTGCCTGAATAGGGATCTAGCCCTGAGGCTGTGCCTATGCATATACCTATGCCTATGCCTGTCCTTATGCCTATGCCTATCCCTGTACTTGTCCCTGCGCCTGGGCCAACTACCCCTGTAGCACTTTGATCTGTGCCTGTGCAATAGCAAGCTACCCCTGTAATAACTGCACCTAACCCAAGAGACAGTCCCTCTCTGCTATAACAGCCACTAAATCTGGCTGTGCAGGCTGTGCTCTCATGGCTTCCCTCTGCCCTGCCCACCAAACCAAAAATGAACCTGTAACTCCGGTGTCATCCACCGTATCATCGGCTGGTCTCTCTACAACCCAGACTAGGTCCAATGGCTACGGTAGAGGGAGTGGTGCCTCTATATCCTCCCTCCGATACTGTGGGAAGGGAGGTGGCTCATCCTGCTTTAGGCCTAACTGTCATCGTACCCTCTCTAGCGGAATCCATTCATACTCCCCAGGTCTCCGTCTAGCTATCCAGAAGATATATTGGATCCATCGCAGCTGTGCTCAGGCTCCTCCATGTGGCTGATGGCCTCTGTATGGCCTCCATATAATATCTAGTGCGGTCAGGCCCTCTAACATATGCCTGTAATACGTGACATCTCGCCCTGCGATAACCACTCATGGCTGGCCCACGACCCCCAACCACCTTTGAAACCCATACCTATACACTGCCTATAGCCTTGGCTGCTGGAGAAACACAACTAATTATAAACACACGATATGCTTGTAGGTCCAGCAGTGTAACAAGAATGTCGAACATATCCCGAATCGCCTCATATGGTGATAGCCCCAGAGCTCTCTACATAGCTGCACCAAATACACTGGTGCCCATGCATAGCAGGTATGCTCCTCCACCATCTCATTTAATACTCCCATCAGAGCCTGTGGGAAGCGGCCTCCGTCTGAGTCAGGGAGGCTGAAGCAGGTGATCCCGATCATCATCAGCACAGTGAGCCGTGTCTCCTGTCAATGCACGCGATACATATCGCCGTAACAGATGCTTGTACTATGATATGTAATCAATGGGGCTACATCCCTGAATACCTGCAGGATGTTATCCATCACTGTCTTGGAATCCACCTGGAACACCACCTCACCTATGATTGGTAGTCTTAGGATGCGATACACATCCTCTAACATGACTGTCATCTCTCTAGTAGGGAGATGGAAGACATTGGTTGCCGAATCCTATCTCTCAATGAGGGCAACCATCAGGTTGTGGTCCCTATCCGTAGCCCTATATCTTTGGACTCCGCCGAGTCCAACCTCCCGCATCACTGCCCACTGCGCTACGGACACATGTGGCCGCATCTGCCCCAGTAGAGGCGGCATCTGATCTCGCATCATCAGCTGTTGGCGTGCCTGTAAAAATAACTGACTCCATTAGGCCTACCCTTTACAAAATAACTACCTTAACCCTCTATACTCACTCACCCACCCAATCACAACCCGACTCTATAACCACATCTACACCCACCTACCTTACCCTATACATCTATAAATTCCTCTTATGGTCCTTCTCTAACTATCCTACCCACTCCAATCAAACCTAAACCACCTCATCTCCCTCAACATCAATAACCCCACCCTACAAACATCTACAATACCCCCTTTACCTATCCCACACCCTACCAACCACCCCACTCATACTCCACCCTCTCTACTCTCACCCTCTAACCATACCTCAACCAATTTAACCCCTCCTACTTCATACACAACCCATAACCTATCCTACCCAACCCGGCCTCCAACCACCCGATTACCCCCACCCCAATAACCTTTCCTAGCAACTCTACCTTTTCCCCCTTCACCCCATAAATCTATCCTACCCGCCTACAACAAACCATCACAACAAATTTCACACCCTTTCCTCCTACCCATGGTGACCAGTACTGGTCACCCTCAACCACCATCGGTCACCCACTCCTTGTCTATACCTGACTTTTATGCACCGACGTCGGTCGACACATGACCGACGCCACTCTCTATAACCACTATTCTATACAACTTTAGCTATGACCAATGTCGTTCGCCTAGTGATCGACATCAGTCACTGCCAGATTTTGGGGCCGGACCAAAAACGGCCCCCAAATCCCCTTTTTTCTATTTTTTACCCATCTACATAGCTCAATTGCCTCAAAACTTACCCACCCTTCCGTTTTGACTTACCTAACATATCTACCCAGTCCATTTTATGATTTACCTTCATTTATTCATTATTTTATCAAATTTTAGATTCCTACCCCAAAACCCACATCCTAGCTAAATTCATCAACTTCACACAAATAGGGATTTAGAACCTACCGGTATGACTACACATCATCGTGGTGGGATAGGTGGTGGTGGTCTAGCTCCCCCAGCACCTCTTGCTCCTCCAGGCTGTACCATAGCTCCAAATCTCCTCAGCCAGGTCCTCAACCAATAAAACTCTACCTCCTGATCTCTGGGGCCTACCAATAACTCACTCCCCCACTCAACTAGTGTCAACTCAGCCCAAATACTCAACCCAATCAATTCAAAACTCAGACAAGAAACATGTTGGCACTCAAATTCACAATGTGAAAATGACACGCCATATTTTTTCTTTTTATAGGTTTTGAGCTCTAACCGATATCGGTTAGGGCACGCCCTAGAAAACCGATATCGGTCTCCTAACCGATACCGGTCATAACTAACCGATATCAGTTACCTGCCTAGTTTTTCCTAACTCTTTCCCTTATCCATTGAACTCTATTTTTCACCACATCGCCTACACCCGGCCTTTGTTAAATAGCCTTATTTTGAATTCATTGGCCCGACCCAAGGCCGCAACCAACCAATCGGCCCGACTTAAGGCTGCAACAACCCAATTGGCCCAACCCATGGCCGCAATCAACCAATTGGCTCGACCCAAGGCTGCAACAACCCAATCGGCCCAACCCGAGGCCGCAATCAACCAATTGGCCCGACCCAAGGCCACAACCAACCACTTGGCCCAACCCAAGGCCACAACAACCCAATCCGCCCAACCCAAGGCCGCTATTAACCAAACGGCCCGACCCAAGGCCACAACCAACCAATCGGCCCAACCCACGGCTACACCCACCCAATCGGCCCGACCCACGGCCACACCAATTAAGTACCTCAACCGAGGCCCACAAATTATGATTCTAGCCACCCATAATGTAGTTGTTTGTTCAATCAAGCTCACCTGTTCATGTTTTAGCATGACTAGGATACTTGAATTGATCAGCTAACCAGCTTTGCTTAGACCGAGACCGTGACGTTTATCTCAACCAAACAAACCATTTGGTACTGCTGAACATGCCTAAACGTTCCGGTACCTTCCCCGTTATATCCCCTGGAGCTACTTCCTATGCCTTGGATACCAGGATTATATCAGCCTTGTTTAGATAAACTATCAACCTTTGCCTATGAATTGCTTGTTTACTCTTCAAAACATGTACCCTGGTCACACTACTACATTTTAACGTGCATTGGCTTCCTTGAACTTACCCCACCATCTTACCAGCATCTCAACCTCATTTACCCTTTATCAACTCTATCCCTGATTTCATGTCGCCTCAATCTGTGATAGATTTGAGGGGGATTACCTATACCCTTAACTGGGGCAACCACTTTTTATTATTGTCAGTGCAACTTTACAAGACAAGCTACACGACAACAAGGGGCAAATGTAGACACCAAATTTGGGTCTTACAACTCCCTGTACCCCGTATCTCATCCTACAACCTAACCCTACCTCAGCACCTAAAACCTTACACACTGAATTATTTATTAATTACCTTATAATTAATAAATCCACATCTCTAACCCTACCAACTCACCTCGCCACCTCACTTATGACCTAGCCCTAACCCTAAACTAACCTAATTAAGACCTATGACTTGGTCCAGACCCACACCCATGACTCATCACCCCTCACCCACATCAAAACGAGCCTAATAATGACTTGAACAGGCCCACAACTGACCCCTTAGGAGAAAAGGAGGGAAATTTGGCTATTTTTGGTAAAAATAGCCAACTTTGACTTGACCGACGCCGGTCCCTACTCGACCGTCGTCGGTTATGCAACTGACATCGGTTCCCTATAAATGACCAACCCCAACCAAAATGCAAGGATATGAATTCATTTGCAAAAAGGAGACAGGTGATAAGGAGAAAAGAGTTTGCAGAGAGGAGCATAGAGGACAAGATTGTAACTGATCAACGAGATCACAGTCACACTCATCCAAGCATTGGGAGAGTCAGAAGATAGCTTCATCAGCTCACTTTCGATTGTCAGATCATCCCACTAGAGCTTTTCCTTTGTCACCGCATTCCTCGGACCTATATCCTCATCAGAAAGTAGTAAGTAGTATCTTGTATGCTTCTAGGCTTCACTTCGTGAACCTTTGATTGATAGTAATTATAAACTCACCCCTGGATATAACCCCCAGTAGCACCCTGCACCTAACCTTCATTTATCCATCCCTATATTTCCCAGAAGATAGATTTCTCACTCTATGAGTCTTCTCCATTGCCTTATTATTCCCCCCAACCATCTATCAACCTTAAAACCCTATAATCAACCTCTACCTAGAAGCCCCTGAATCACTGCCCATACCGATATCGGTTATCCCCTACCAGTAGTGGTTTTATAACCGCGGTCAGTTATCCAGTGATCGGTGTCAGTCATTATGACTTATACCAAAACCAACCTTTCACCTATTTATCCCCTAACAACCTCAGATTCAGGTTGGTCTATCCCTGTAACTTGATCTGAACGTATTAATAACAAGTGACCAAACAAACAGAATGACATTTTATTATGGGTAGTTTAGTCTCTATTTCTTTTAGTAACGAGGTACCTAAATCGTGATTTCGCAATAGCTTCTTTATTATCATTTACAATAATTTATATTAAAAGGGAACTGACCACCTTTGAAAGGAAGCTTAGTATTTCCTGGGCCCAAGGCAGTTCCCTTACTTATTGTCTAACTAAAATCTGGTGGTCTTGCATTCTTATTTATAGGTAGTCCTTCCCAGACAAAAAGGAGTTCTTCACAATCGGTCTGATATCTCTATAGTATGCGCAAAACCTCCCAACACTCAACAGGTATTCCTCCTAGCCCTAACCCCTTATTTGTTTCTCAAGAGAATGAACAGATAGAAGTAACTCTATTCTAGAATTAGAAATTCTGCGTGAAACAAGCACCTTTTAACCAATGCCTTTTTCCAAATCTTGCATGGTGTCCTCGTTTGATGCAAGAATTAGATCACACAACTATCAAGTTTCAGTAATATGCATGATAGGGTCCTTTTTCTCATTTAACGTTACAAGAGAAAAGTTGAATGTAAAAAAACCTCACTTCTAACATTTTATTTCAATCATGCACCTATTTCCATTTTTAGCTTTCAAATTCATGATATTTATATAAAATTTGTAGCTTCTTTGATAGAAGAGAAAGTTATTAGAGTACTATCGCATTGCATCTCTTTACATTTTACTTTTTTTTCTTATAGATCTCAATGCAACCATGCTTTTGTTGAATGAAAATATACCTCACTTCTAACATTTTATTTTAATCATGCACCTCATTTGTAACATGTTTGAGCTTTTATACACATATCCAAACGTTCCTATGTTATATTTGTGTTTTATGAGCAAGTTTGTATATAAATATTGAATGTGATTTATGTATATGTTGTATAGTGGTGAGTGTAGTAGTGCTTGATTGTTTACAGAAATGGCAATGGGCGATATTAGACAATAGAGAAAGAAAAAAGTGCAAATAAATTTCACGTGAGGTTTTTATTACTTCATTAAGTTGATGATGATTACTATCATAATCATATATTTTAGTAATTAAACATATTTATAAGCATAAACATTGCATTACATATATATGATGAGTGATTAACATTGTCAAATTGTCTATTTCAATCAATTGCACAAAAAATTAACTTTTATTTTACTAAACCTTAGAATAGAAACATAGAGCATCCAAGATGGAAATGTTAAACAATGTACTTGACTCCCTACATTTGAATAACTTGTGTTTTAATAAGGTTCTCATTGTTTAAATTTAGAACCATGTTTGTTGAAGATGGACTACCACAAGGATTGTTGATTGTGGAGGAAGAAATTTGGAAAAGAACATTTACCATATATTTTATGTCCTTCAGGCGTGAGGTTCATTTCACTGCTTAGACTTATCTTCCTCTCTAAATATATTTAGGCCTTATAAAATAATTTTTCCCTTCTATCATGCTCCTTCTTTTGTTCCCTTTCCTTCCTTTTCTAAATTTTTAACCACATCTTCATCATCGACGCAATCCAATTTTACACCTCTATTTTTCATTGTTGCATAAGGTCTTCTCCTACCAAACTATGACTACTTCCCGCCCTTGATCTTACACTTGTAAAAATGATATGTGGGTGTTTAATTAGTTCATACTTATCACAATGTGTTGTAATGTCCCTTTTAGGCTCAATTTTGAAGACCTTGGATTTTCCCCAAAACCCTAATGGAACATTGCTCGAGCAACAAGCATAAACCTAATTTTTATGGAAACCACATAGAAATTAGAGAAAAAAGGGTTAGTGACATGTTAATGGTCCCCAAAACCCTAGGTGACCTAGGTAAAATTCAAATTTTAGTATTTCCCACACAACAATCTTCAAAAATACATCAACACCATGAAACCCTTGATGAAATCATGTAAAATAAATGCTTTAACAACAAAATACAAATTGTTGGAATTAATTATTTCTCAAAAACAATTGAAACTTAAAAAATCCATATCTTCAGACATACTTAGAGATAAAATGCAAATGATAGCTCAAAATGAACACAAAAATGGTAGCTATCAAACAAAATTAAGACCCGATTTTTCTTAGTTTAGTATATTTTGGGTACACTCTTATTTTATGAAATAAATCACTAAATCTCAGAAAATAACATGGTTTAATGATACCTGCATCGACAATGTTGAGATGTATGGATCCAAACAGGTGCAAGAGACTCTTCTTTTAGAGAATGATAAAACCTGCACACAAGTATACAACTTGACAAGAGAGATGTTAGATAATACAATGACGAGTTGTTTGAAAAAGGCCAATCCTAGGAACCGAAGGGATTCCTTTAATGGATGTCAACTCATTTTTATTTTAGATAATTAAATTAGAGATAATGATGGAAATACAAATAGTATCAAAGGATATAGATAGGGGAACTCAGTTGACGTCCTTGATGATAGGATGTGGAGGGTTGAAAATATTTTCCCAATAACGGTTGGCTTTGTCGCTTTGTTTGAGGACTTCCAATTTCTCAGTGATATCATTCGGATTAGATGTGAATGTGATGGTGCAAAGACTTAATTCATATTCGATATTTGACTAATCCCACATGAGTGGTTGTTACATGATCAACAAGTCAAATATAGTATCTAGTTCATATCCTTCACTTGCAATGGTCATCTATATACAACAAACACTTGAAACACAAATATTAGCATAAAAAAGATTATGAAATGGATTGAAAGCATGTAATTTGTGACAAAATGGCTTAAAAGAAGGAATCACTAGTGATTCACGAAAGTCACTAAAAATTCAAGGGAATCGTTGGCGATTGCCGTGTAATTTACTAACTTGAAATATGTGACTGAATGATCAACTTGTTTCTAAAAATGATGTGCAGATATAAAGGGGATCTAAAGAGAAAACAATACATTTTCTTTGGTGTAAAATGAATATTATCAATGTTACAAAGAGGCCTTACGATGGTATGGGATCTCTAAGGACTTGGTGTAGCTCCATGGTGTGATAATATGTTGTGAATGATGTCATCTAAGTCTCCAAAATAGTAGAGTGTAGATGTAGTGTCCAGGGATCCCCTACAAGGAAGTTGATGGGTTTATATAGAATCCATGGAAATTTTGGGAGTCACTGGCGATTCAAGAAAAGTGGGGAAAACTCACTTGAAATTGGTTGAAACCACCTCCAAATGGGTGAGTTTTAGGTTGGGTGTGAGAATAATGTGAGTAAGAGTGTGTTAGGGAGGTTATGAAGGTTTGGCCTTACTAGGCTAAAATGGTTTTAGGTGATTTAGGAGGTTTAGGAGGGGGTGAGTAAATATTTATGGAAGTAAATAAATATTACGGGGGTAGAATATGATTTAGGGATTGATGGGACTTAGGTATAATGATTAAAATGTGGATATGAGTTGTGTGGGTAGGTCACCTAAGGGTGTCGAAAACTAGTCTCTACCTTTGCCCCTTTTTTAAAGTGGTTTGTAATGGACAAAACACTAGACAAAAATAAGTGAGATTGTTGGATTTTTGCTAGATAAGATGTTAGATAGGTGACCCCCCCAAACTAGGGATCGTTTCGATAAAGTGCAATGGTCACCGGTTTGAATGGATGGTGGATGAATAAACGCAAGAGCGTATAAGCTTGTGTAAGATTACATTTGTGAGTAGGTGTGTTTCAATTTAGGATGCCCCAAGACCGAACATAAAATATATTGCCACAAAGGTGGGTTTGTGTGACTGAGAATTCAAGTGATAGGGGAACCAATGGTTTCTCGACCTATAAACATATGACTTGTAGGGAGTGGCGGGAAAAGGTTCCTGGAAAGCTACATGATCTATGATGTTTCGGGAAATGCAAGCTCGGTATGAAATATGTTGCCACAAATGTGGGATCATGTGACCAGGAAGTAAAGTGATATAGGAACCAATGGGTTCTCAACCTATATATGTATGACTCAAGGGAAGCGATAGGGAAAATGTTCCCAAGAGGCTGCGAAATCCATAGTGGATTGATAAATACATTATCCATATAAATAAGATGAATTTGGACTTTAAGAGGGTATTAGGGCCCAAAAAAAGAAAGAACATACTTTGAAAATGTGCAATTCATAAGGGATGTGTAGATCTGTGGGACCGTTGAATG
This sequence comes from Taxus chinensis, assembly GCA_019776745.2. NCBI lineage: Eukaryota > Viridiplantae > Streptophyta > Pinopsida > Cupressales > Taxaceae > Taxus > Taxus chinensis. The sequence goes on from CM034147.1 coordinate 11,381,346, forward strand.
GGTCAAATGTGTAAAAAAAGGTAGGGATTTTGATCAAAATTTGGGGTTTGACAGGTTTTTGGCATCACACAAGGGTTTTTTGCAAATGAGATAGGAATCGTTGGAAATTTATGGAATTGCTAGTGATTATCTAGGATCACTAGTGATCCTAAGGTGGGAAACATTTAGTATAAATATCCCTTAAGGGGTCATTTCGTGTTATTACGACTTTGAGAGAAAAATGACTTTTGTGCTTTGATTTTTCAAATTTCTAGCATTTTCAGAGTGATGGAGGCAGTCGGAGATGTCAGAGACCTACCCTTACAGAGGTAAGTGGATTTTTTGAATTTTGAATTTTTTGTTTATTTTATGTTTTTACTGATATTGAGGAAATTGCATACACTTTTTTATGAAATCACTGGTGATTTCTTAGAATTACATGCAATTAGAAGGGGTCGTCAAAAATTCAGAAGAATCTATGGGTGATTCCAATGAATTTGAAATATCAAAGCCTTGTTTTGAAGTTTTTTGAGTGATTTTTGATGGGATGTGTCTAATGGTTTATTGTTGTTTTCATGGATGCAGGTGAGGGATTGGTTGACTACACGGGATTGGATCCCGAGGTTATTCAAGAGTGTGCATGATTGTTTATCAGAGGATGTTTGGGGGCATCTGGAGGAGTTGATCTGGGAGGGATGCGTCACTATAGGTGCATATCCAGAGATACTGGACATGGGATTTTTTGTTGGTAAACCTTGTTTGAGTGATACGAGACCACATGTTACGTTCCTACTTTCTAGTTGCCGACATAATAGTGAAAGCTAGTGAAGTGAACCTTAGTGAGGATACTTTCATAACATAGATCCTACGACTCACATAAGTGTTTTGTCTTGGAATAGGTATATGTAATATATGAGGTGGGAAGGGGTGCTTCCATGTAGCATCTTTATGGTGACGATGCCCTATAAATGGTATATTCATATGGGGGATTGACATATTGCCCATTTTTTAGTGATGATGAGGATGGTCGGGCAATTCAATTCTGACCAAAATCTTGTTGCTCACTGATCCGATATCGATGATTGTTATGACCCTTCTAGACTTATATGGATGGTAGGTTCCCATGGATGTTGACTGGAGGTGGAAGGGATGAAATGTGAAGAGACACAATGTGAACGCTTGTTCCATGACTGTTTGGGATCCCGCCTTTCATTAGCTTAGACTATACTTTGGAGTTGTGGGCTTGGTTACATGAATGCCAGCACAGGAGGAGGTTTGGGGTTCATTATGATTATTTTTTCCTTTTTTTTGTTTTTAGAGTGTTGGGTTTCTACAATCCACATGGATCATTGTGGCTGGGACTGTTAGAGGCACTTTCTTATCCGACATGGATGAAATTCACCCTTGAGGATATTCATAGGATCATGTGAATATATTTTTGGGGGGAGTAGGTGTATGTGCATAGATGATTTCGTAAATGGTGCTTACATGGAACCTGTGAGAGGAGAAGATTACATTATGTGGTATAGCTCCGAGGGACTTGTACATGGGTTACAGTGATAATGGGATGTTGGGATGTATGGAAGATACTAATTACACAGTTTTTGTTTCCCAGTGTGGGAAGGGGTTGAGGTGGACTTGAGGACTACTCAACAGGGGATGTGGGTATGAGGGAGATGAGTTAATCAGATTTGGTAATGTCAAGTGAAAATTTGGCTTAGTGCAGGATGTGCTTGAGGCGGATGTTACCTACATGCGTGATGATGGGGATGTGGATGTGGGGCTGTCAGAGGTTTGGGAGCCAGTTTTCGATGGTGGATGAGGAGGGAGTGGGAGTTAGGGTGGATACACATGGTGCCAAGGTGGGTGTGGATGATGTCAGAGTGACAAAGGCATATGTTGCATGGTGGTAGGGCTAGGTGGATGGTTTTTATAGGCGGGTGCGAGCACGTGTAGAGGATACCCAAGAGGGTGCTGATGAGGGAGGTGAGGAGGATGATGAAGTGTCTTTATTGGAGGTGACAATGGTGAGTCTAGAGGCTGAGAGGGATGTATGAATAGTCAAGTAAGCCACTTTGATCATAGAGAAAGATAGTGCAATAGTTGCGTGAGATGTCATGACTCAAGAGTGAGACACCATTAATACAGAGAGAGGGATGGGCTAAGTTGACAGCTTACAACTATGCAAGGAGAGCTCACCTAGGATATAAAAGATAAAGATAAATATCTTCGTGAGAGGGAGACCTTACGTGGTAGACTTTTGGGGTGACGAGGTCATATAAGGAAGTAAGAGCTCGAGGTAGCTAGGGCACAGGCCAGTGGATAGACGGGGCCACCTGTTAGTGTGATCATAGCTGAATAATATGCTCTAGGAGATGAGTTGCACTATTATGAGAACATATTCAGATGCAAGCTACCAGATGAGCCTTAATATGGTGATTATGTGGCTAGGCGGCAACATGCTCAATCACGGAGCATAACGAGCGTGGGTTGGCCACCAAGGGGGTCCTAACAAGGGACCGATTAGAGACCTTGATGGAGATCAGGGGACTAATGCTAGAGGGAGAATTCACTTTGTCAGGCTTACAGTTCACCACATAGTTTGTAGGCCCTTTTTGAGATTTTTTTTGATGTGTGAGGATTTTTTATCCATCAAAGATGTATAGACATTTGATGTGTGTGTGTGTGTGTATGTGATATCAGGCTTTGTGTTATGTTTGAGTTCTATTATGATTTGATGTGATGTGTTATGGAGGTGTTTGAAATGTATCTTTAGAGATGTTTTTGTTATGAGTTGTTATATATGTGGTTTTTATGATTTTAGATATGGTTGTGACAAATGATGATCTTGTTTTATTGTCATGCACTTTACTATGGTTAAGAACATGGTTTGGGATGTTTTCTTCCATATTATTCTTAGCATACATAGTGTATGATGGTAAGTTTTTTATGTATATGTCATTACACGTGCAACCTTATAATTAATGCCATCATATAACCTTGGATGGTTAGTCATACTAGGATTATGGATGCATATATGATATTTGTATTTAGCATTTTCTGACATGGGAAAGGTTTGTGTGTATTGTGTACAAGGAAAAGGGTCCTTATTGATGGTTCCTCTATTCTACCCCAAATTTATTGTATATTACGCAAGATGATCATCATGGGAAGCTTGCATCTTATGGTAAAGTTGATTGATGTGGAAGCTTTCCTAGGATGGTTTCTTTTTTTATTTGGTTTGAATATGAGGGTTGATCAATATGGGAAGCCCTTTGGTTGCCATGTGTATATTTTAATTAGGTATCCATCCTTCAAGGGAGTGGTCTAAATGTTGACTAATGTAAATTTCTTATTGATAGCCATCCTTTGAGGGATCGACCTTTATTTTGATCATATCCATCCCATAGATACTTTGACTTTTGGAGCTAAGAGTGAGCCTAGGTGACCATTTAGGAAGGGGAAAAGTAAATGTACAAGCTACACATATATCCTTAGCATGTCATCAGTTGGGTAGAGTAATGATTGCGGGGTTCCCTAACTGAGTGGGGAACTTGTCCGTGTGGAATATGCTATGAGAAGAGCCGTGGGGCTCATATTTAAGGTCATAATTGGTATACTGACAGAAAACCACATGATTCCAAATAATTAGAAGCGTAAGAGATAAGTAGGAAGATAGAGGGAGACTTTGATTTAACTAAGGTCATGTGAGCCTATATTTTAACAATAAAATGGCCACAAGTGCAAGGCATTAAGAGACTCTTTTTTAGGTTTACCATCAAGGGAAGCTAAACAATAAGCTCTAGACCCATATTTATGAGTGATAATATATGGTCCAAGCCAGTTTGGAGAAAAATTCCCACGTTTTCTCTTTTCCACGTTAGTGACATGTTGATTTTATTTAAGAAAAAGATCACCAATATCGAAGTCATGCTCTTTGAGGTGTTTGTTATATGCACTTTTGATTCATTATTGATAGATGTTGATATGTTTGAGGGCAGTTAGTTGGCGTTCATCTAACATGTCTAGTTGTGATAGGAATTCTTTACAAAATTATTCTTCGAGGATGAAATATTTAAGAGAAATACGTAAAGATGGAATCCGTATTTTAAGGGAAAGAATAGCTTCAGTGTCATAAACTAAGGAGAAAAGTGTATCACTCGTAAGGGTTTGAATGATAGTTTGATAGGCTATAGTGTAAATAACATTTGAAGGTTCCAATCTTTACTAACCTGATCAACATTTTTTGTAAGGATCTTGTTGATGGTTTTATTAGATGTTTCGGCTTAACCATTAGCTTGTGAGTAGTAAGGTGTGGAAAAGCTGAGTTTGATATTGTCAGTGTCACAAAGTTTTTAAAATTTCTTATTTTTGAATGATTTACCATTGTTTGTGATGATTTATGAGGAATGCCAAAGTGAGAGATAATGTGATGATGAAAGAAGTCAATGATTTTATCTACTTTAGTGGAGATAAAAGGGATTGTTTCTACCCATTTTGTAAAATATTCAATTGTTGTGATGATGGAAATATTTCTTTGTGATGATTGAGGATTGATAGGGCCAATAAGGTTGAGTCCCCATTTTGAAAAATGTCATAGGTCCTAAGTTGGTTAAAGAACATGACTAGGGATGTGTGTAAGGTTGGAGTGTTGTTGACATTTGATGCACTTCTGGACATAGTCAAAGTAACCTTGGTTAAGCGTAGGCCAATAGTAGCCCATTTGGAGGATCCATTTAACAATAACTAAATTGTTAAAGTGACCATCTCATATCTCATCATGGACTTCTTGGATAGTTAGACAAGCCTCTGGAGATTTAAGACACCCAAGGAGAAGGCCATCAAACCTTATTTTATAAAGGATACCCCCTAGTATGACATAGTGGGATGCATGTTATTGAAAAATATCTTTTACCATTTTTGGATAGATTTGAAGTATTTTGCTATGGAAATATAGTCGCATGTCTGAGTGTACCAAGTGTAGAATAGGCTATCTTTTATATGATTGATGGTCAAAAGATCAGTTTTGGTATAAGATGGTTGATCTAGTTTATGTATGACAACAAATATTTTAGAATCATCTAGTGATAGAGGTATAAGAAATGTAAAGGAAGCCATGGTATCCATGAATTTATTAGATGGGCAAGGGGTAGTTTGAATTTTGTAATTTGATCAAAGAGTTTCAAGATATCTTTGATAATGAATTTATATTTTTGTAAGATCTCATTTTTAAATTGATAGGTCCCTTTGATTTGAATGATGTTGATTTGAGAATCCTCATAGATGTTAAGGATTTGTAAGCCCAAGAATGTTGTGGTATGAAGTCCTATTATGAGAGCTTCTTATTCAACCATGTTGTTCATGCAATTTAAGTTCAATTTGCAGGTAGCGGAATAGAAGTGTCCCAAGGGGGTATTATGACTAATCCAACACCCCCCTTTTTTACATTTGGGCCTATTGGAAAACAAGGTCATTTTGAAAGGGGTGTTATCGTGATTGAGGGTATTAATAGATTCGTCAGGAAAATGTTCACAAGGTAAATGATTGGTGGGAAGGGGAGCTCAGTGAGATCATTAGCGATGAATTTCCCGTTGATGGAATTTTAAGAGATAGATTCAAGGTCAAAATCTGTCATGAGCATGAGCCATGTGGTTATATGATCGTTGTGATATGATTTAGATTACATGTGATTTCAATGGGTTAAAATGTTGTGACCACACAGGTTTTGTGATTGAGGAGATAATGACGAAGTTTGAGAAGTTACAAAGTACAAGGCACAACACAACTTTTATACTTTGGAATAATGTGATTTTTGTACTCATGAAGGATGTACGGCTTAAGTAATAGATATGGCCCATGTTCCTTTCCTTGTTCATGTATCTAAATGTGCTAACATGGCTCTCAGGGCATGATCTGTAGCAAAGATATATAGATAGAAGGGAATCCTCCTCGCATGTGGAGGTGTAAGCACTGGTGGGGAGAAGAGATAATGTTTAAGGCAATCAAAGGCCCATTAATAGTCGTCATCCCAACTTAAAGTTTATATATTTTCCTTAGAAGGTGATAACAAGGTTGACAATGGTATGATAGTTGAGAGATAAAGCGATAGATAGATTGAAGTTTTCCTAGAAGGCTACGAAAGTTTTTTAAGATTATATCGAGGAGGCATTTTTATAATGGCCTTGACCTTAGCATGGTCAACTTCAATTCCCCTGGTAGATACTATGAATCCTATGGATTTTTACTATGAGAACTATGAACTACACATTTAGTTGGATTAAGACAGAGAAAGAAACGTAATCAGACGTGAACAGATCACGTGGAGGATAACAAGATAGTCTTTTCTATGTTTATATTTTCCTAAGAGATCATCTACATAGTCTTTTATGGTTTTGTGGATAATCTTATGAAATATATATGTCATAGCACATTGATACATAGCTCTTGCATTTTTCACACCTAAGGGAAATACTCTATAGTAGAACGTTCCCCATTGGGTGATAAAGGATGTTTAATGTTGATCTTTTTGTGCAATGAGGATTTTATTATTGTTTCACCACAAAGTAGAGATAAAAAATATAATAGGTAAGGGCGAGGAGGAATACATGTGATAGTCGAAGATAGGTTGTGTGTGGGTTTAATGTTGACCAAGTTGATTGTGAAAATATTCCCTTTTGCTAGGAGGAATGACTTGTTAAGAACACAAGAAGACCACCAAATGATATTAAATAGTAAATAGAAGTGGACTTCCTAGCGAAGGCTGGATCCAGGAAGCATGATGATTCCTCAAATGACTATCAATCCATTGTCATACACAAATTAATGCAAGGAAATATTGTAAATAAATGAATCCTACTGTAGTTGATAAGATTTTGGTATCTCCTATAACATATAATAAGTTAATTTAATCTAACAAGAAAAGTTACAATCGAATATAGAGGATTTATAGGCTGGTTTGGGTTTGTAGGTCTAACAGAGACCATAGATGAGGTCTAGGTGATATTTGGTGGGGTTTTGGGAGGTTTTGAGTGAGTTGGAAGCTTGTTGGTTTGGGGAAAGTTACTAGTTAGAGAGACTGATGCCAATTAGGAAACTGATACCGGCTACTGGTAGATGACCCACGCTGGTTGGGTGATTGATATCGGTACCAGAAATTTGGTAAGAATATTAAAAATGGGATTTTGGGAACTCTCTGTGACTGCACAGAGAGTGAAGGGATTTTAGGTAAGGCTTTGGGATTTTTATAAGGACTCAGAGGTGATTATATTTGTGTTTAGGAAAGGTATGGAGGGTGAATGGGTAGATAATTAGACAAAGATAGTGTGGGAGAGATTCAGGTAAGATAGAATATAGAATGAAACAAATAAATAATAAAATAAATAATCTACTGAAAATGACCAAGAAGAAATAATACTTGTGGAATGTAGATAGAAAGTAGATGGTAGTGATGGTTGCAAGAGAATATTATTTCGAACGAATGTAATAATGACAGGAGGACATGGTGATTCTCAGTGAGTGCACTGGAGCTCTGGATCAATCCATGGATTAACGGTGTGATGTCTGAATGTTGTAGAGGTCTCTGGTATGTTGCAAGGTCACTGGAAATCTCATGGATCAGGATATAAAGTCGTAAGAGCCAGAAAACAATATTCATAATCTGAGAAAAGATTTTATAAATATTGTTTAATGTAACTGACGATGGTTATGTGACTGGCGCCAGCTGCGGAATAACCAGTGTTGGTTAAGGAGAAATTTTAATACTTGCTAAAAATAGCTCGATTCTTCCTAAATTTGGTGTGATTGATATTTTGGTTCCGGGTCACAAGTGTGGAATTGCATTAGATGGAGTGGGAGAGTAGTTAGAGGGATAATAGGCCATTAATATTAGGGTTAGAATAAGTCCTAGTCCGTTAAGGTGAGTGGGGACTTAGTCTTGGGTAATAAATAGAGTTAGAATAGGTCTATGATGAGGTGGAGAGGTGAGGTGGCTAGGTGAGGTGAAGAGGTGAGGTAGATAATTAACTTAATTATGGTAATTAAATTAATTAAAATGTGTGCAAGTGGGCATGGTGGGGGAATTAATTAATCAAATGGGTTTTAGAGGGTTGTAACCTAATTTTGGGTGTCTACATTTTTCCCTTTTTATCGCATAGCTTGTATTGATAAGTGACACTGACAAAAACAAGAGTGGTTGCCCCAGGTTATGGTTTGAGGTGATCCCCATCACACAGAGATCTGATGAAGTAGTAGGGTGAATCAGTGATAGATTTGATAAAATGGTAGGTGAGGAAAAATTGAGATAAGGTGCAGGTACAGGAAATGGTAATAGGTGGGGGCATTTAAATGCATAGAAACGTGTAGAATGTAGATCTCACAAACTCTACGTCTTTAAAGGTTGATAGGTTTATCCAAACAAGGTTGTTTTGGTATAGGTATCCAAGGTATATGCTATGGTCCTAAAATATAATGAGGCTAGGTGCATGAATGGACATTAGGTGGGTTCCAAATCACCAAACAATTTTTTCTGGTTAAGATAAACATCATGACATTAGGAAATGAAAGGTTGGTAGGCTAAACAACACGAGTAACATCGTCATAAGGTACCATGAGTAAACAAATTCAAGTGTCAAATTGGCGTGTTCGGGTTGGGTGTATAGGTAAGTTTGTGGGTAAGGCCATAATGTAGGAAAAACTTTCTTTGAAATACACTGAGTTCAAGGGTTAGGTGATAAGGCTATTAGGTGAGCCTGAAAGGCTTGGATAAGGATTTGGCAGCAAGAAAATGGCATCTTGCATCACCGTTTTGGGAAAATTAGGTACAAGTGGGTAGGTAGGGTGATCGATACCGATTGAGGGAAAATTGATTCCAGTTATGGTAGCCGATGCCAGTCAACTAGGGTATGACATGACCGATGTTGGTCATGTCGATTTGGGTTTAAACAGAAAATCCATGTGAAAAGGGTTTTATTTGAACTTTTCTAAATTTTGAAAACTACTGTAGAGAGCAATTTTCTACAAAAAACGATAAGGATATTGAGGAGGTTGGATTGGAAAGCTATTAGTAGCTAATTGGAGTGGAGATTACAGACCCACAAGATTAATACGAGTGATTCAATTGGTGGGTAGATGAGGAGTTGATTCAGTCATGGCTGAGGCATGAGAGGCCCGAGATACCACCGTGGAGATAGAGCCGTGTAGTGGTAGGATTTTAAATCTAGTTGTGTTTTTGGGTAAAAACTTAAGGTAGAAAATGAAAATTTTGGGTTGGGATTTTGAATTGAAATTATGGGTGAATTTTGGTGGAATGAGGTATGGGGAGGGTGGAATGTAGTCTAATTAGGTGGTTAATGAACATAGAGGAAAATGGGAGTAATTTGGGTAGGTTTTTTTAATTGTTTTTAATATTTTTTTGAAAATTGCGGTGTGGTGGTTCGGCCCTAGGGAAAAAATAGTGACCGAATCCATTCAGGATTCGTTCGGCGTCGGTAGGCATACCGGCATCGACGGGGTGAAACAGTGACCGATATCTGTCAGGGGGACCAATGCTGGTCATTGTAAAAGTGACTAAGGGTGTGAGAAAGATGAGTTAGGGATATGAAAAGGTAATGTAAGGGTAGGTAGGGGGATTTTAGGTTAGGAAAGTGTAAATGGGGAATAGTGGGAATGTGTAAACATAAATCAAAAGTATAGGTCCATCATTGGGAATGGGCGCAAGGTAAATAAGATGAATTCAGTCCAATAGGTGAAGTGAAGAAGTATATAGAGTGTATATAGTGCCCACTCTCCTTTGACATTGTTTAGATGCTGATTCTAACACTACTGATCATATTTTGGACATTATTGTGTTTTGATATAGCAGGATGTGTATATGCTAGCTCATTGGTTATTATGGACATTACTATGTTTTGTTTAGTATGATGGTTAGATACTAGATTTTGGATTAGTATTGATCTAGATTCAGTCATTATGCTCGATGATATTTGAGACATCATTATTATTATTGTGTGGATGATGATATACTAGTTGACATGGATAGATTATTGATGTTGATATTAGACATGTGACCTTGATATTATGAATAGTTCTAGCATAGAAATCTATTGGATGATGACATAGTTACAAATTGAATTCAAAATGATAATGTTAAATTCTTGATATTGTTGTGATTTGGATTTGATATTTATATACATATGTTGATTTTATATCTTCTTGGATGTTCTGATATGGCCACGAGGCTGAAGGAGGTATTGTTATTTTACAGGTAAAAATCACAACAATGTCGGGGGACTGGAGACTAACCATATTGAAATTCAGTGTGAGATCAACAAGGTCACCATGGCAACTGTGTTTGATTTGGGTGTTGAGTTATGTTAGGATTTCCCATGGGGGGATTTCCATTATTGTGACCATGGGGCATATATGTGTTTTAATTATGTGTTTCTTTTCTTATTGTTATATGTGTTCTATTTGTAATGTGCTTCTTATTTTAAGTATTCAAATGTGATAGTATAATGCAGGAGTCATATAATTAAATTTTAATTAAATTAATTAGGGAGTGGAATGTAAGGAAATAATATTGTTGTCTTGATTAATAATTAAATTTGATTTATATTATGTGCAACCATAGGATAAATAAATAAATCTTATGTCAAAACTTGTAATAAATGGATTCATAAACTTTAATGCATGTGTAAGAGGATGTAAGAGTTGTGTAAGTGAAATGATAGATTGTATAAAGTAAATTTTGGAATGTAGAACACTCCATCCTCTTTGAAACTCGGATTTGGTCTTGGGAGCCTAAATTGGAGGCTTGTGGGACAAGTTAAACTTGTCCCACACCTCCCAAAATCCTCCACCAACCATGCCTATGGCTTGGGAGTAGATTTTAGCCTTTCTTATTTAGTTTTAAAATGATTGTTGTGTAATAATTGATTGCACTTGTCTTCTAAATTTTAATGCATTCCTTTTTTTGAGTATGGGTTGAGTTTGCGTATGTAAGTAATTTTGTCATTCACATTTATTGTGATTTTATTGTAATTGATGTTGATTTATTTTGGGATGAGGAAAAATGATGTGGCATCCCACTTGGAATCCACATCATCCCCTCCCTCCCTCTCCTTTAAAAATAAAAATCCCCTCTCATTTGGAGGTTGTTGAAAACTTTGCTTTCCTTCCTTGGGTCGAATTTTTCTTGGTTTAGAGCTTGCTTTGTAGAAGGAACTTGGATTTCTTGTGCATGCATTATTATTTCTATTTTGGGGACTGCATCTGGAGCATCAAAGAACTTCTGTTTTGGAAAACAAGTCTCCATTATGGAGAGGTAGGCTCTTTTCTTTTTAATTTGCTATTTTTTCCTCCTTCTTGCATGCATTGTTGAATGCTGTTGTGTTGCATTCTTGTTCTGGATGGGTAGAATGCTTAGGGCATGGTGTAGAGAGAAGACTATGAGGTTATATCAGAGGAGGGATAAGGGATTTTCCATTGGCACTTGTCTTGAGGAGGGAGTGTTGGTTTGGGATCCACCTAGGAAAAGAATATGCTTGCATTTCTTACTTTGGGGGAGGTATAAGGGATAAATTTGGAGGAGGGATTAAGAGGGGTTGAGGAGGGATAAGGTTTATGGGATGGTTATGTTTCTTGGTGGTTTGTTTTAGGTGGATGCCCAATTTCAACATGGGAGGCATAAGGAGACCTCCATAGTTCTTGCTCTTGTTTGGCTTGCTTGCTCAAGCCTTTGTGTTGTATGACTATTTTCAAATGCAGTTGAGAATTGTTGCCTTGTTTTTGATTTGTGCCTTCATTATTTTTTGTGATATATGAGTGTTACTTACATGTGAAAGAAGTCCATGTTGCCATGAGTTGAATTATCATGCTCCATTTCAATATGGTTGGGGCTCAGGGGCCAATGGGGAAAGATGGCTTCTCTTTTCCCATTGGGTATCTTGGTTGGGTGGAGAGCGTTGCCTTTCCCCCTTCCTTGTTGTGATCAAAAGATGAAAGATGAAGAAATCAGCATGTTGTTGTTTGGAGCTTGGAGAATTTTACAGTTTGATAGTCATTCCCTTTGAGAAAATATCATTGCAACCTTTCCCACTTCTAATGGATGATTGTAATTAATATTGAAATGTGAAGTGTTCACCTTGTAGTTGGAAGATGAAATTGATTTGAGAAATGTAAAGAAGAATTATACTTCTCTGTTTTATTTGGAAAATAAAATGTGAATGATATTTTGTACTTGTATTTGAAATGTGGAAATCAATTCAAATTGGGAAGGAATTCAATTGTAGAGTTATTTGAATTATCAATAAAGGATGGCATTGATTCCTTTAAACTTGTATTGCTGTCAAAGAATGATACTCTATTTTGAAAGAGATTAAGAAATAACATTGCCAATAAATGTACTATGTTTGAAATCAAATAAGAGTTAAATTGTATATTGTTATTGGAAATCAAAGAAAGAATTGTGTTCTTGCTCAATTGCATTGTTGTATTAGAAAATTAATGATTGTTATATCTTAGGAAATTTTGTTTTGGAAAAGAGAAACAGTTAAAGGAAATGACAGAAAATTGATCTTTTGAAATGAGCTGTTAAAAATTAGAAATTAACATTGCATACTGTATATATTTGTTTGTTGGATCAATGGAGTGTTTGAGAAAGGAATTTGGCATGTTTTCTATACTTGAATGTTGCACATTAATTATGCAACTCGTGAAAGGAAGAATTCTATTATTTGTATAGCTCTGACATTTGAAAATAATGCAATTAATGTACAGTTCAGATTTATGAATGAAATTAATAAGGGAGACAAATTATTTTAGATGTATTGGGTCCTATTGAACCCACATTGAACTTCACATTTAAGAAAATATCTCTAAAACTCTATCAAATCCAATTTAAACTTCTCAACCCAACTCCCTGTCATAGGACTGTAAAGTTATATCAATTCCAACTTAATCTCCAAATTAGACCTTGAAAATATACTTAAACTTAACCAAGACCATTTCTCCATGCTCAATTTACATGCTCAGAAGAAGAAATATCAAAATTGAATTAAATCTTATAAGTTGAAATTTGCCAGTTTTAAAATTATAAACCCTGCAGATTTTTTCTTCAAAATTGACCCTAAAAAGTTCATTAAAAACCAAAATTTATGATTTTTTTACAAAGAGGACTCTGAGAGATTTCTAGAAAGTCCTCATTTTCCTAAAATGGAGCTTCCTATCAAAAGTTATGGCCATTTGAAGTTTTACTTCGAAATGGCCATCCCAAACCAAAAAAGAAATAATTCAACCTTAGAAAATTTAAATTTTGAACTTTAGAAAAATTTCCTAAAAAGTTCCGTGGCCCCACCACCCTCTTATCCAATCAGATGATGCCATGTGGCATCCTAAGGGGTGGAACTTTTGGAAAAAAACTTAAACTTTTTTTGAAAATTTGGTCTCGGGAAATTTTCCAAATTTTCCCCACAATCCCATGGCCCAGAACCAATCACGTGCTAACACGTGGTAGGGAGGGTGCGTAGGTTAAAAATTGAAAAATTAACCATTTTTAGTCTTTGGGAAAATTTTCACATTTTTCCTTGTGGACCCGCACCCCCGCAGCCAATAGGGTGTTGACACGTGTCCCCTTGGAGGCATGGGCCCACGCGAGTCCTTTTTAACCTTTTTATCCATTTGGCAAAAAATCCAAATTTTCTTCACCTCTCTGCTGGCCTGCAGCCAATCACAAGATGCCACATGGCCATTTGAACAAGTGCACGGAGGCACAAAGGAAAATTTTCCTTTAGAAAATTGAATTTTTGACTTTGGGAAAATTTTTCCAAATTTTCCCCGTGACCCGTCGAGCCCCGTCCAACCACGTGCTGACATGTGGCACTTGAGGCATCGGTGGGGGGCACGGAGATATTTTCTCCCTTGGTATTTTAATCCCCAAAATATCCTTGTCCATTTTTCTCCTTCAACCCGTGACCCCTGTGAAGAATAAGTGTTTGACACATGGCATGGGAAGTGCCACGTGGTGCGAGTTTTCTCCTTAGCGGAGGCGCGCGAGAATTTTTTTCGTTTGGATTTTCACCCAAACCTCCAAATCCTTCTTCGCCCCACTAGTCTACTCCACCATGCACTAATCAAGATGTGCCACATGTCTTATTTCATTGGCCTTGTGGGTGCGCGAAGATGTTTTGCGCTTTGCGCCAATGTGAGGGAACAATTTTCTTCCCCTTAGCCCGCGAACTTCCAAGGGAAATTTTTTCCCTAAAACTCTGCCCGGCCATATCTTGAGATCTGCAAGGAGTTAGGAGGACTTATTTATATGGTTGGAAAGGTGAGAAAATTTCCTATCCAATGAGTCTAATTTAGGAAAGTTTTTATGACTCTAAATGTGAGAAAAATTTAGTTAAACGTCTGGGCCTGTTTGAGAGCAGGCATGGGGGTAAATTACTCCTTGAACCTAAACAAAACATGTAACCCTAAAATTTAAAAACCTAGTGCACTTGTGTTAGGTTAAACTATGATAGGTCTTGTGTTTTGGAAATTAGGTTTTGTCCTGGAGCCAGTTGTTCAAATTGAAGCCTTGTAAACTTGGTTTAGACACTTCTAATAAAAAAAATTATTCCATAATTTTTTCCTAGTTTGTTTCTTGGTCTCAAGTGGTAGTTGAAACGGGAATTACAGTGTAGATGTTGTGGCTAAGTAGAATGGGTGTAGGCTAGTAGTACGGATAAAGGTGGGTAGGCAAGGAAAGGCCTGGGTAGGTATTGGGCAAGGTAGGGTTAAGTAAACAATCAAAAGGGCTAATTGATTAACATGCTTGATTGGTGATGATGTAGGTGAAGAAACAATTGACCATGAGACCCAATGTTACTAAGGAGGAGTGGGAGTATATGAGGGTTGTTGGGTTGGGAACCGTTATGAGATATAGGTGTATCATATGAGATCACAACATGACGGTCACTTTCATCAACATATGGGATTCAGTGACCAACACATTCCATCCGCCGACTGGGGAGATGACGATTACGCTGGAGGACATCTACCAGATTTTGAGGCTGAAAATTATAGGTGAGTTGATCTATCATATTTCATTAGATGAGATGATAGATATCATTAGCTAGCATTAGTGGCCTTGGGATCTAACTCACAGACTCATAGTTCCAGTAGATCAGAGAGCCATTAGCCTCATAGACAGGGTTAGGGAGAGGTGATTATTTCACAGATACCTTGACCTAGTGAGGGTACAGGAGAGAGTAGCAAAGATACTGGCCCCTCATAGAGATGGCCTAGAGATGATATTTATTTTTTATTTTTGCTATATATACCGACATGCATGTTGAAGATGCGAGCTTTATATTAGAGGTTTTGAGACACTATATTTATATTTGTGTATACATGTATTAACAAACAAACATTCCATTTATATAATTGATGATGATGGTTATATGTGATGTGTTTGATTTAATTTCCAATTTATTTTTATTAGGGGAACTAGATATGTAGGCATGGACGTTTATGGTTATGTGATTTGATTATATTTCCATTATATTGATGTGATGGAAACTTAGAAGTTTAGGCATGGTGTGGTTTAATTTCCAAGCTATTGATGTTATTGAAATGTAGATGTTTAGGTATGGTTTGGTTATGGTTATGTGATTGATAGTTTAATTTCCACTTTATTGATGCCATGGAAACTAGATTATTAGACATGATTGAGTTGATGATGTTATTTTGATTTCCAAGTTATTGATGTGATGGAAATTAGATCTAGGCATGGTTGAGTTGTGTTTGTTTTGATTTAGTTTCCAAGTTATTGATATTATGGAAAATAAATTATGATGTATATGAGTGATGTGTGGTTTTTATTTATGAGTTAATTTACAAGTTGTTGTTTTGAAGGAAACTAACTACCTAAGTTTTGGTTTGAGGGGGGGAAATGATGATGGGCGAAAAGAGTGGCTGAGATAACCTTTGAGGGCCCCATGCCCTCAGAGTGCTTCCTATATAGCCCTTGTGAAAGGGGCCTCAGGTCGATGTAGTTCTCACATAAACCAGGAAAGAATGTGATTGAGTTAGGTAAGATGAATAGGTAGGTCAGATAGGTAGGTAGGTTGGGTAAGGCATGTTTAACAATTGGTAATGCCAAATATTGAATTAGTTGTAGGAATAAATGAAGGTATCAAGGTGGTTTTGATTTTGATGGTTTTGTCTTGTGTGAAGAAGAAACAAGTAGGAAAAAGGTGAACTAAAGAGAAGTGAATTGCTCCATAGTTGGAAAAAACCAAAATTCTCATACCACTAGACTTAGTGAACAGAATTCTGTAGGTACACTGCATGAATGATGGGTTGAGAGTTGAAATAAGTTACGTGATCAAAAATTTTAGAATACACGCCATGTACCTTGAGTTGATTTAGAAGATAATAAACAAAAAGTAAGGTGGAAGAGTTTGTTAAGTGTAACATTGTTGTGAGACAACATTCCCCCTTTTACAAGATACCCAAAACTAGAATAAGAAAGTCCATGACCAAAAGTTTGTATTTTTCTTGATTTTTTCTTTTCTTTTTGCTTTTTATAGATTGATCGATGGGGGAAGTCTATATTTATTTATATATGTTCTCCTTGAGGTCTTCATGAAGCTAATCAATGCTGGAAGCTTCAGGATTGTTTTGTTTGAGAGATATAAAGTATTCTTATTTTTGGATAGACTAATAACAATAAGTGGCTTGATTTTTATAGCTATCCTTTGAGGGATAAATCTACTTATAGCAGCAAGAGATTGACATAAATGTCCTTTTTCAGGGATTCATCTATTTGCAAGAAGTTTGACTCAAGGAGTAGAGTTTTGGTATCCCATATATTTCATATTTTTTTGGAATGAAAGTGATGGAAAAGACTATAAAGGAGTGTAGGCATCTTTTATGAGGGTAAAACTATAACACAAAAAGGTTATCTATGAAAGAGGAGTTTTAAGTAACAAACGACCATGTGATTTCATCCTGAAAAGGATGAAAAGTATCCATGAGAATCATGCCATGAATAGAGCTGTGGTGGTCCTTAAAATAGGTAGGCGGAATGGTGATGGAAGATAAAAGATACAATGCATTAAGAGGATCAGGTTTAGGTTTACCTTTAAGAGAAGATAAGTGATAAGAACCTGATACATAGGTATGGGTGACGATATAAGGTCTAAACCAATTAGGAACAAACTTGCCTCATTCACTTTTCTCATCTTTTGTTACGTGTTGATTTTGTTTTAGGATAAGATCGCTGACCTTGAAATTTTTTTCATGAACACGTCTTTTATAGGCCCGTTTGATACGTTTTTAGTAGATTTAGAGGTGGTCAAGAGCATTTAAACGATGTTCATCTAATAGCTCAAGTTGCACCAAACAGTCTTGATGAAAGTCATCATCATTGAGCATATCTTTAAGTGAGATACGAAGAGATGGAATTTGGAATTCGAGAGGTAGGATTTCCTCTCTACTGTAGACCAAAGAGAAATGTGTGGCAATGGTAGAGGTACGAATGCTGGTGCGATAGGCCAATAAGGAAAAATGAATGTACATGTGCCAATCCTTACCAGTATCGTCAACCACCTTCACAAGAAGTTTTTTGAGGGTTTTTTTAGTGGATTTGGCTTAAACATTTGTTTGAGGATAATATGGTGAAGATAAATTGAGTTAAATACCTAAGTTATCATAGAGTTTACGTAGGGTTTTGTTTTTGAATTGTTTACCATTGTCAGTAATGAGGCGATGAGGAGCACCAAAATGAAAAATGATGTGATGGTTAATGAATTCACATATTTTCTCATCTTTGGTAGAAATGAGAGGGATGGGTTCCACCCATTTAGTGTAGTATTCGGTTGCTGTGATGATCCATTGATGACGTTGAGAAGAATGAGGGTTAATATCTACGACGAGATCCAAACCCCATTAAGAGAAAGGAAAAAAGTATCTGGTGACTTGTAAGGCATGAATTAGGGTGTGGTGAAGGTTATTATGTTGTTGAAACTTCACAAAACATTTGACATAGTCACAACAATCTAGGTTAAGGGTTAGCTAGTAATCACTAAGGTGAAGAATACGTTTGACAACAACGTGACAACATAAATATCCACCACAAATCCCATCATGTATTTCTTTAATGGTGCACGAAATTTCAAAATTAGTGAGGCACTATAGGAGGATACCATCAAAGCCACACTTGTAGAGAAGACCCCCCCATGATGACGTAAGGAGAAACCTTATGGAGGAAGGCTCACTTACCATTGTGAGTGAGATATGGAGGCTGGATTAAAAGGGAGAGGTAGTTAGTGAACTGGTTATACCATATATCACATGAGTTGGTTTCAATTCTTCCCACAAAATTTATGTCACAGATGAGATAAGAGGGTGACTGCAACCATATTTTAGAGTTTGAAGGTGAGGCAAGTATTTGTGAGGTGAGGTAATCCATGGTATCCACAATTTTTTTATTAGATCGCAGAACAATTTGAATGTCGTAATCATCAAAGGTATTCAAAAACATGTCGAAGTGATGCTTATGCTTTTGAATTATTTCCTTACGACACTGGTATAAACCATTGACTTGGTTGATGACCAGTTGAAAATCACCAAAGATATTAATGGTCTTAATATTTAGGGAAATGGTAGTTTGGAGACCTAACACGAGCACTTTGTATTCAGCCACGTTATTGGTATAATTGAAGTCAAGTTTGAAATATAAAGGCATAGGTTCTCCTCCAAGAGGAATGAGGATTACCTCTATTCCACCCCCATGTTAACATTTATAACCATCAAAGAATAGGGTCATTTGATAAATGGTGTCATCCAAGTTAAGAGTGTAGATAGATTCATCGGGAAAATCAAAATTTGAGGGTTGATGTCGAGGAAGAGGTGTGTCTACCAGCTGATTTGTAATGGTTTTTCCTTTGATAGAATTTTGATGAATGGACTCTTGGTCTAGGTCTGTAAGGAGCACAAGCCAATGCAAGGTGCATTGGTGTTGGTAAGGTTTAGCATACATGTAATGTAGAGGGTTGGTGTTGGTGACGATGAAGGTTTTGTGGTTGAGTAGGTAGTGGCGAAGTCTAGTGGTGACGAAGACTAAGGGAAAATATTTTCAGTGTGTGTATACCTTGTCTTATATTCTAAAAGAGTATGGATTATGTAATAAACTTCATGTTCCCTGTGTTTCTCATCGCAATGAGTGAGCATGACACCCAAGGAATGGTAAGTGGCATAAATGTATAGGTAGAAAGGTTTGTCATCTTTAGGTGGGATGAGCACAGGTGGCTGAAGAAGGTATTTCTTCAACACTTTAAAGGATTTGTGGCACTCATCATTGAAATTGAAGGAGACATAATTTTTAAGAAGATGATGAAAAGGATGACATCGGTTGGAAATTTGAGAAATAAGCATTGAATGGATTGCAATTTGCCTTGAAAAATATGAAGTTGTTAAAGGTTAGTAGGTGGAGGCATATCAAGAATAGCCTTGATTTTGGCGGGATCGACTTCGATACCTCGTAAAGATATGATGAAACTAAGGCATTTTCTAGAGAGAATAAAAAAGACGCACTTATTTGGTCAAAGGAAAAAATAATATTTAATGAGACAATCAAAGATGATTTTGAGAACTGGGAGGTATTCGAAACGAATTTTGGACTTACTAAGAAGTTCGTCAACATAGTCTTCTAATATGTCATGCATGATTTCATGGAAGATATAGATCATAACACACTGATAAGTGGCACCCATTTTTTCAGGCCAAAGGGTATGACGTGATAATAGAAGGTTCCCCAAGGGGTAATGAAGGTAGTTTTGTGTTGATCTTCCGGTGCTAGTAATATTTGATTATAACCCTAAAAACCGTCCATAAGAGATAACATTTCATGGCCAACTTTAGATCAATGATTTCATAAATAATAGGTAGAGGAAAGTCATCTTTAGGGAAAGAAAGGTTAAGATCACGCAAATCTGTGTAGATACGGAGTCCCCCTATTGCTTTGGTGATAGGAACAATGTTAGAAATCCATTATGGATAGTCAATAGGTAGAATTAAGGAAACATAAAGAAGGCACTGGAGTTCTTCTTTCACAAGAAGAGAAATGTGTGGATGCATTTTTTACAGCTTCTGTTTGATAGGTTTAGTGTCAGGAGTAGTTACAATATTGTGGACCACGATATTTGGGTCAATACTGGGCATATCAACATAAGACCAAGAAAAAGAGTTGCTATGATCTCGAAGGAAAGAGGTGAATGCTTCTTGTTAAGTGGAATCTAAAGATTTCCCTATCTTCAGAATGTGAGGGTTGTCCTCAATGTGAATGTTGATCTCTATGCTTGATTCATTCAACATGGTTTTTTTCTCAGAAGGTAATGACTGGTGAATGTAAGAATCTTCTGCACCTAAATAGGTAAGAATGGAATCATCATCCAAACATTAAATGACGTTGATAGAAGGTGTGTCTTCCTCCAACATGTCAGGATAAAGAAGAGGAAGGGAAGAGGTCATTTTGCCATCACGATGACAAGTCAAAGGTCCCATAGAAATGGTGTTCATGAAAAATGTTTTTAGGAGGGATGGATTCCAGATCCATGGAATTTGTGGGTGAAGGCGTTGCAATAGGAAAAGAAGGTGATGAAGGTGTAAACAGTTGATCTTCCTCTACAAGGTTTACTCTATCCTTCTTAGGACTAGGTGGTTCAAAAAATCCAATACCATGATGGTCTTTATGTTTGTGGGTAGTGTAAGGAATAATTGTGTGATGACCTTGTTCATAAAGATCAAATCTAAAGCCCTTCAAAGCATAACGATGAAGAAAGGTGTGGGCCAAGTGGCGGTTGGTGAGGTAACGGAAGTTGGATGAAAAGGGTCATGTTTGAGTGGGTGGTTCAGGAGAATAAGAAGAAGTATCAAGTCCCAAAAATGTCAATTTGGTGCGAAGGTAGGGAGGACCGTATGGAAAAACTTCTCCTATACAACGAATTTGGGTGCTGATGAAGGTTTCTATACTCTTGAGGATTTTGGAAAGTGTCGATGTTGTATAGGTGATACTCCCATAGGGTAAGACATTGAAAAAAACTTGCCAAAGGGTCAAAATTTGGTACTTGGGTGGTGGGAATGGATGAGCTATTTAAAGTTTGAGAAGAAGGGTTGGTAGATGGGATAACTTTGGAAGCTGCAACAGTAATGGGGAGAGATGGGATGGGTGAGGAAGATGTAATATCAGAAGTGGTAGGTGAAGCAGTGGAAAAAGATGAAGTGGAAGTGGTTGTAGATGAGACGGAAGTGGTAATAGATGCCTTAACTAGTTTAATGACATCATTGGGTCAATACAACATGTTGTAGGTTTTGAAAGGTGAAGGATCTACCTAAATAGTGTAAGGGTTTCCTTCATATTCAAACTTGATTCCATAGTGAAGATTCAAAGGTACACATCCCATGGCATGGATACAAGGTCAACCAAACAACATGTTATATTAGAATTCCCCTTTAATAACATAGAACAGTTCAGGAATGGTATAGGGACCCATGTGAATGTGGAGGATGATGGTGCTGAGAGTAGAAGTCAGAGCATTATTGAAATAATATAACATAATTGGGTTATTATGCATGTAATTAACATGTATGCACATTTGTTCATATGCACAGGAAGAAATAATAATAATGCCCACACCTCCATCGATCATAACATGTCGAATGTGAGTATCCTCAATGTAGATAGCGATGAAGAGGGCAGGGTCAGGATCCTATGAATGGTGAGGAGAAATCTCTGAGTCAGAGAAACTAAAGGTATAAAATTTGTTAATGGTAGTGGCAATAGAATATTTAGGTGAAGAAGTGAGAGTCTCCACATGATGAGGGGTGAATATGGTGGCAATAAGCATAGGGTCATTCGGTAGAACCTCAATAGTTTGCAAGATCTCGAGGAGGGCCTGATGATGAGACTCAACAGTTTCGATGAGGTCATAAAAAGACATTTTTAGAGGATATTGATGCAGTTTTTTGATCAAAGTGTGATGTGTGACACCATTATAAATTGGATAGGCCAACCTATAAATGGTTACCTTAGGGGCAGGTGTAGATGGAATAGTATGTGCAAGTGCACTAGATGGGTTGTTAGATTTCTCTTTTCCTTTGTCCTTTTGTGATCAAGTGGCTACTCGAACCATATTGATTTCGAAGACCGGAGGTGGAAAATATGGTTGTGGAAATGGAGGTAATGAATGCTGAATAGATATAGGATTAGGTCATGTAGCAGCGGGAGAAGGGGGAATGAAATTCTCCTCCAATTGGTCATCTTCTTCCAAGGGGCTTTCTGAATTAAAAAAATAAAGGAGAACGTTTCTAAGTGCCTTATAATCCTCGTTATCATGCCCTGGAGACTGATGATATGCAAAAATATTAGTCTCGTCAAACCCATCTTGTTTAGGTTTGAGCAGGTCGTAAGGTATAATGGTTTGTAATGTGATAGTAGAGGTTTCTAGCAACCTAACAAGAACATTGGAATAGGATACCATCAACGGATCACAATGTGAACTCATAGTGGGTTTTGGTGAAGGCATAGGAGATTTTTATGGAAGAGGTGCTGCTAGAGGTGGCGCAGGTGGGGTTACCTTTTTGGTAGGTAGAAAAGGTTTTGTTCATGTTTTTGATTTAGGTTATACCTTCCTGGGTAAAGGTGTAGGTCATGTACATGAGGTAAAATGAGATGTAGAGGACGAGGCTAATATAAAAATCTAGGGTGAAAGTGGTGGTGTTGCTTGTGATATGGTGGTAGGTAAAGGAGAATATGTAAGCAAGGGAGGTGATGAAGGTATAGGCATGGGTGTAGGCTGAAGAGGTGGTGAAGGTAAATTTTCTAGAAAATGAGGTGATGAAGGTAGAGGTGTGGGTGAGGGTTACCATGGTTGGTATTTATTTTTGTGAAGAGGTAAAGCTGTGGGTAAATGAAGTCATGAAGATGCGGATGTGGTTTGTTGTAACTTATACTTACCTTCATGAAGTGGTAACTTGAACAAGGTAGAAAGATGTGGGCCTAATATCGATGTAAGGGGTGAGGGTGAATAAGTCCTAAGAGATTGTGTCTTCTTCTTAGGCATGGGAGTTGACTTCATGACGGGTGGTTATTTAGTAGTTAGGTCTAGTTTGACTATGGGATGTAGTAGACTAGGTGTAGGATAGACCCCCAATGTAGCGTTAAATTTAGGTGTAGGTAGAGTTTTAGGTGTTGATGAAGGTTTGGGTGCAAGTGAAGCTTGAGGTGAAGGCGAGGCTAATGTAGAAGATTCTAATATGACTGGTTCAGGTGTCATGGTCTTAGTTGTTTGGAATATCCTTGGATAAATGGTTGAAGTATCCGGGGTCAACATCTTCATTTGGGTAGGTACTTGTTGGTTGTCAAATAAGGATTTTAATGAAAACAATAGTCAGGGGACAAAATTCCCTCCTCTTTAATGGGATATGTTCCCTTATTTAAAGGGAAAACCTATTTACAAATGTACAATGTTTAGTTTTAAATATGAACTATGATATCATGGAAGTGTTTTGAATGACTGATTATCAATACAAAAGGACATAAGAACTAGGAAGTGGGAAAAGAAAGAGTAGCATCCTCAAGAAATATAGATAGCAAAATAATTCCTTATAAATGCTAAATTAGGATCATATAGAACAAGATCGTTTACGTTAAAGCCATAATATGTTATTTCATAGACACAAAGTTCCAAAGATGACCTCCACAAGAATACAAAGCTTCTTTATGCAAAATAGATTAATGATTCAATAATTTTAACAGATAGGAAAGAATGAATAACCACAGATAGAAACAAAAGAGAAGTCTTCTTGTATTGATAGCTTTTTAACTCTTTTACACTTTAAAAAATAGTAAGAGTTCCAACCCATTAGAATGGCGTGGAGAGCTCATTATATAACTTACAAATTAGTTACACTTGGTAACCTTTTATTTTAACTAAAATATTAATTAAGGAAATGCTCAATACAATATCCTTAATTAATTTACAAGGAGCTCAGCACTTAAAAATAGGAGAAAGAGAATCCAGAAGAAGAAACATCCGATTATGGCTGAGGTAGGCCCACTAATTTGAGGATCTGATATCTTAATTTCTTCAATGCTTCAGCTATATCCATACCTCGTGGGATTTTTGTGTTGGCAGTGGCGTGATACCAAGTGCCTAGACATTTTTACATATCTTTATCGAACTTGGTATGCTCCAAGTATTCTTTATTTGCCTCAGCAATTGCAGATTGAAGGAAGAAAATGTCCTTTATCTTCTCTTTGGTAATTAATTCTTCTTTTAACAAGTCTTATTTGATAAATGTTTTGAACTGAGCTTTGATATCTTAAAGAGAAAAAGGAACACCTGAGGTTTCATCATGAAGATGACGATGAATATCTTTAAAGGAAGAGGAAACAAAAGTTTTGAAAGATTCTCCTTTTTGCCACATGTTATTTAATTCACCTAGTGCTTCTTCCAAAACCTTCATTTTCCATTCAACACCAAAAACCCATGCCTTTGACAAGTTATTCTTGGAATCATCAAATACACTATTGACCAATAGGATCTTCTCATCAGCTTGGCCCATAAGGTGAAGATCTATAATACAACTAGTCCAGAGCTTTAGCTCTTTATCCATAACCCTTATTGAGGAAGTGAGTTTCTGTTGTAGATTAATCACCTTCTCATTAGCCTGAAATTCAAGCCAGCTATAATCATATCATCAACCATGGCTTCCAAAGCCTTTCCATAAGTAGAATACTTATGTATATATTTGATGCTCTGAACTTCATCCTGGATGAGAATCATGGGGGGCGGAAGAGCAGCTAGTGGGGCAGGATCCAAAATGTTATCTTTGGCAAATAATGACTTGATAAAGTTGGAAAGAACTTGATTCTGTTCTTCCAACTATTCTATAGTTTACTTTCCCTTATCTACTCATTCAATAACCTTTTTCACTGTTTCTTGAAGGTTATGAACCTCACTCTTAGGAGTGGATTCCCCCATTAGGATTCTAGAAAGCTCTAAATTAGAGACCAAGAGATCCTACTTTTCCTTATCAACCTTAGGCTTTACAACCTCCAGGAGTTGCTGACCTTGAGCATCAATTACTATCCTTGAAGTGGTCTTAGATCTCTTACCTAGAGGGGGGGGGGGAGTAGTTCCTAGCAGAGTTGCTACAACATGAAAATCAGGCCTTGTTATTTGAGAGGAAGATTTCCTCTTCCTGTTGTCAACCATGGGTTACACCCAAGAAAAAATAGAAGAAGAAGAGAAAGGAACAAGGGGCCCAAGAGAAAGTGAACTCATGGCACTTAGAGTATTGACCACTGTTGCCTCTAGTAAAGAAGTGGAGGGAGTATCAGGGGCATCCTTTGTAGAAGAGTCTGTGGTACTAGGAGGCTCTGCACTAGACATTTCTTTGTCTTTTTCAATAGTAACTTTAGGAGCCCCTGTAGGATTTGGCACTTCACCATCATCACTCTCACTAAGAACAATAATGTTCTCTACTCTTGAAGGTAGCTCTGGATGCTCAAGAAGAGATTCTTCATCAATCGGCTCCTATTTAACCTTCTTGATCTTCTTTTGATATACTTGAGTAGAAGCAGTAGATGGCTCAGGCTCTTTCATTGAGGAAGAATGAGGGGTTTTCTCAAGAACCTCGGTACTAGTTGTATGTGCTTCCTTCCTTGGTGTAGCTGCTGTCTCTGGAAGAATATGCACCCTAATTCTTCTTGAACTCATGAACCTTCTTGTTAAACCAAACTTTAGTTCTTATAAGAACAGGGGCCATAATCTCAACCAAATCATCTCTCTCTTTTTTGTACCAATCTAGATCCTCCAAAGGAGTGTGTTTGATTGTTGTCTCATATTCAAAGGACTATAATTCCTCATCATCCTCCTTAAGTCCTTTAGGAACTTGGTAAAGATTGAGATCTCTAATGTGTTGTAGAGAGAGTCTGCCATAGTGCCTCCATCTGGCTTCAAAATCATCTACACAATCAGCCCAATAATCCTCAGTATTTGGCTTATGATGATAGTTTATCTTGAGGTTCTAATCGATAAATTTCTTCAGATCAAAGCAAGTTCTGGGTTTGAAGAAATGAACAGTGGTAGAAGTAATAACCCTTTCTACATTTTGGGCATCCCAATCTGTTTTACATGTATAGTTTCCCAAAGAGATAGGGAAATGCAAGCGAATGATCTTCTTGTCCTTGCATGTCCTATGTATCTTATTAAGCTACCTGCATACTTCAACCAGGGACATTTTATCACTGCAGAACATAGGGAGCTTGAGGGGTATTCTTTCATAGCCAAGGAACCTGATGTATGAAAACCTCCTAAATTGGATGAATAAATCCCCATACTTGGCTATCAGGTTCATAGCTTCATCAGAAAATCTCCTAGTAGTGTTTCCCTCTAAGAGTCTTACAATATACATGGTGAAAGCATCATTGACTCTTCTGAAATTGTGGTTACTAGCTTCAAGGGTAAACTGAGGGCAGTATGCGTAAATAGGCTCATTCATTTGGCCCTCTATGTAGGTGAAACCGAACCACTTCCCAGATGCAGCCAGGGTATACATGAGATAAGAAGTCATATAGAAATTCTCAGTCTGTTGAACACTAGACAACTATGCAGTGAAATTCATGCAAACAATTTCGGCCCAATTAATGTTCTGCTTGCCCTCGTAGATGATGTTTATGAAGGGGCACATCCAGAAGTGAAACTCATTGGTGGAAGGCAACCCCATGATACGGGTGAGAAAAATAATAAATTCAGACAACTCCTCATTAAAATCAACCCTGAATAATGCCTTGGAGAGTCGAGATGCTCCCTTTTTATGGTTCTTTAACCATGATTTTGCTATATGTGCCTTGTATTTTTCACTGTCTTGGTTAAACAGGGTTTGAGCTTGGGCAGGAGTGAGAATTATGGAATCCTCAATCTTTGGAATGTGTAGGGTAGTAGTAATGGCGGCAGAATCTAGTTTTGTAATTAATTCCCCATGCACATTGGTGAGTTCCTTGGTATCCGGGTTAAAATGGGCTCCGCAGGAAAGCACCATGTCCGCATACTGTATAGAGATAGGAAAACCAACCACATATGTAAGTCCACTATCACTAATCATTTGTACCATGGGAGTAGGATTAGATCATGTTAATCTGCCCTAAAAATCACCAAAATCTAAGTGTCGAACCTCACTATCTCCAATATCAAGTACAGAGGTCTCAAGTTATGACACATGTTCTTAACCCTAAAACTTGATCTTCATTTTGGTAATGCGCAGGGTAAAAGCCTTTCAAGATCAAAATCATGATGAAAATGCAAGGGATACAGGGGTGTAAGCAAACAACTCTAATGGCAAGGATTCGAGTAAGAGATGGTAAGCGAGCAATGTGACAAATGCGTAGGAGATAGTACAATTAAATAGCCATTTAAGAGAGAGAAGGTCATCAAATGTGCATTAAATTCACCTTGCACTGACTCAAAAAGATGAAAAGTGGGAAAAGCAGAGAAAACTGGCCTAGATGGTCTTTGGTACATTTGGGACATGAGGGACGTGAAGACGCGATCCGGCTGACGCAGGTGATGTGGGAAAGTTGGGAACAGAAAGCCCAGACACATTTGGGATAGATGGGACAAAAGTACATGAAGTACCCGATATGGGCAATGTGGATGATTGGGTAAAAGGAAGTCCAGGTGAACTTGGGACAAATGGGACAAAAAGTTTTGATAAAGCTGACAATTAAGGATTTGCGGGGAAAGCGGCCGATCGGTGAATAG
This sequence comes from Taxus chinensis, assembly GCA_019776745.2. NCBI lineage: Eukaryota > Viridiplantae > Streptophyta > Pinopsida > Cupressales > Taxaceae > Taxus > Taxus chinensis. Next base: position 11,409,131 of record CM034147.1, read on the forward strand.
AAGGCCTAGAGGTACTTGGGACATGAGGGAAAAAATTTCTGATAGACCCACAAGTCACCAAAAATACTCCAAAAAATGTGATTTTCACTATCTCCTCAAGTTTTCTCTTCACTAGAACATTACTAAAGGTGCCAGCTCAAAATTTTCAAAATTATGACTTTCAAAAGAGGGAAAATTTTGAGACGACAATAGTACTAGGAGATGCAAGAACCCCCAGAGTGTAGTGTGGTCAACATAATCTAAGCGACCGGCTAAACGAGAGAATGGCGTAGAGGTAGAGGAAGATGGTGATGACTTGGTGGTAATCCCTATGAACAATTCTAAGGTCCGTGAGACAGGGAATTTTTTGGCTTCTGACTCTCTAGGTAGAAGTGATGTAAGAAGATTAACAGGATCATGGTATACCCTTAGAGATGCATCACTGACAGGAATAGAGTATAAAATTGGTTCCCCTATGGGTCGAGGAGGGGGCAAGGTAGGTGGTGTAGACTCTTCCTTGGGTAGAGAAGAGGATAAAATATACTCTTCTTTGGGTAGAAGTGTGGGTAATACATGCTCTTTGATAGGTGATAGGATAAGTGGGGTAATCGACTCTGTAGATGAAGGAATAGGTGAGGTAGGATCCTCCATGGGTAGAGGAGTAGGTGAAATAGGCTCCTTCATGGGTAGAGGAGATTGCACAATTTTTTTTCAATAGATGGTATGGAAGGAAATTGAGCAGAAGGGATAGGTATTGTGTCAAAGACGACATAGACCTCATGAACATTGATGTCATTGTTAAATGTCTCACCAGCCTGATTTAATGAATGGGAATGGTTTGGAAAAGGTTTCTTAAAGATGAGAAGGTTTTCATTTACAGGTATGTTAGGGTTGTCCAAGATGAGATCTCCATTATCTAACATTTCATGGACAATGTTTTTGAATGTTTTACAATTTCCGTCACTATGCCCTTTAACGTAGTGATAGTTACAATAGTCATTCTCCTTATACCATGTGGATACATGAAGGTAAGGGTCAAAGCTAGTATATGTCTTGATTGGTAGAAGGGTGATGACACCCATTTTAAACAATTTTTCCAACATAGAGGAGTAAGGTTCTCCTATGGGGGTATAACGTCACTGTTCATACTTGTACTAGAAATTATGAATAAGGGACAAATTAGAAGAATATTTTAGTTGGTTTGATGGGTGAGAAGGGACAAATTTCAAGACCACCACATTGGCGGATCCTTTTTCCTCATAATAATTGTTTTGCGGTTTAGAAGAAGAAGTGGAGTCATTTGATTTAAGCGGAGAGATTTTGTTATGTAGTTGAATTTTATTCTCTTCGAGGGAAAAAATTTCAAGCTTCTGAGCCATGGTGAATGCCTCATCAAATGTTTAGAATGTTTGTACCTGAAGAGTTGTGGAAATGTGCCTGCTACAAGCCCTCGTGAACAACTCTATTAGCTTGGTTTGTGGAAGTTGAAAGGAAATAAGATTAATGAGAGCCATCCAGTGTGTGACAAATTCAATGTTAGACTCATCCTCGTACTAATGAATAAATTATAAATCTGTCATGGAGAAATTCTTTGAGATATTGATGGAGAAGTGGTCAAGGAAGATCTAGGTTAACTGATTGAAGGAGAATATTGAGTGCTTCGGTAAAGCTTTGTACTAATCTAAAGCATGTCCTATCAAGGACATGGGAAAAGTCCTAAGAAGCAAGACATCATCGTGGGCGATCAAATAACAAACATGTTTTAATTATCACAAGTGTTTTTGCAGATATTCCTTGCTATTAAATCGATTGAAATTAGGCATATACCAATGTGCGGGATAAGTATGAATGGGTATAGATGGATGAATAGGCTCATTACATATTTCATCATAAGTCAAGGAATTTTGAGATCTAGAAACATATGCTTCGAGGGTATGCATCTTATCCATCATCATATTTATTAGATCATTTGTAGGATTTTATTGAGGGACCCCCCTGAGGTATAAGGGGTTGGATGAGGTATATAATTCGTAGATGGCACACCAGTGTATGGTGGTGCCGAATAAGAAAACTGTGATGGGGTTATATAAGAGAGAATATATGATGAAGGAATATACCCTGAATAAGAAGAAGAGGCAATGAGAAGTTGTTGAGGTAGGATATAAGTGGGAGGATTTTGTGTGGAGACCCTCATGGAAATAGGTGGAAGAGTATGGGGTATGGAAAGGACCAAGTTCTGAAAGGGGGTATGAGATTCTGAAGTGACTAGTGGATGAGAAGAAATGGGTACATGTGGTACTGATGATGTTGGTATCCCTACACTAAAATATGTAGATGATTGTTAGGTGGTTGAAGGGGTGACAAATGTTGAAGGTGTGATAGATATCGTAGGTTTGGTAGATATCAAAGATATGGGGGTGCTCTAAGAAAAAACATGTGGTGAGGTGGAAGTAGGTAAATCTACACTAGTTTTGGCCGATACGGAAGTGGGGGCAAGAGTGAGAGGAATGGAGACATACATCCCGTATATGAGCTGTCATGACGAGTTATGGGTAGAATAATGGGTGAGGTAATACTACAAGGCTACGGGATTGTGATCAAGTAATTTCATGAGTTTCTCATCACCTACGAGTATAGTGGTAGAAGTAGTGGGGTCCATGGGTGAGCAAATAGAAGGGGGTGAAGGGATGAGAGATAGCGGCAAAAAGTTGGCATGAAAAACTAGGGCTTTGGCTTGCTGGAAAGTCAAAACCATGTGAATGGTGGAAAGATATGTATTTTGAGCTCTGAAAATGATACAAAAATATAGAAACAAAAGAAAGGAAAAATCTAGAAAAGTGAAAGTAGGTTGTTGTTTCTGATAAAAAATGAGAAACATAGAAACTGAATTTAGTTGGGTAACCAGTGCCGGTTAGTAGAATAAAATGATGATGATCACTGGACCGATGCAGGTTACTGAAGATAATCAAAATAATTAGAAATTTGGAGATGAAAGGGGAAAATGGATGAAACTGGACTCTGTTAATGGTGACAGAGACTCAGAAATGAGTGTAGTAAATGAATTAGAACACATAAAATGTATGAATATGAATTAAACACTATTTTGGAAAAAAAAAGACCAAAACAATAAGAAACTGATGTTGGGCATTTAACCGATACTGGTATGATGAATGAACCGATGCCGGTTACTGTGAATTTTAAGAAGATGATGAAATTTCGAATTTAAGGTGAACTAAGTCAAAATAAAAACCAACTCAGAAGCTGAGTATGGAAATAAGATGTCCTATCACACTTAGAAATAACTGGAATACACTAGTTATGATTTTGGAGTGTGAAAGAAAATAAAAAGTGAATAATTGTTCTCACAACTCAAAATTCAATTCAAACAAGCAAAAACTAGCAAAACATGTAAATCCTAGGTATCAGATTTTAGTGTTGAGTGGCTTATGCCTTTTTAAAGTGACTGTGAATGAAATATAGTTTTTGGATAACGAAGGTTCCCTATAAGCAATCTATGGATGGTTTCATGTTAGTTTTGGATAAAGATGCAAGATATACCTTTCGGTACGTGTGGTCTGAACTTTGATATGAACAACCGCCCAGAACACCGGGTGGTGCCCACTGTCAATTTCTTGTTAAATCCTTGATGACTTTGTACGTACCCAAAATTGTAGGGTACTGCACCGTCAAAACAACGTAACACGTACCCCAATGATGATACAGGTCTCCTCGTAAGGTGTTTGGGATCCGAAAAATCTCTCCAAGTATGCGTTAACATCCTGCATGCCCCGCTTAGCCCCCACGTGCTTTGTTTTTCTCTTTTCCCTCTTTTCTTGGCCTTTTACTCTTCAGTTACGAAACTACCGCCCCGCCTAGGTGCCAGTCTCGTGACCACCGCCCTAAGTAGGGAGGTGGTCCTGTAATCGCCGCCCTGCTCAGGGCGGTGGTCCTTTACGCATTTTCCAAAATTCTCTTTTAACATGACTCACGTAAATTTCAACGATTCACCAGCTTTTTTTCACCGCCATAAGCTTGCATTAATGATTCTGGTTCCCTGGAATAGTGTTTTGCCATTGTTTATAGTTTAAGAGTTCTATTTGGTTTTTACCTTGGGTAAATCCAAATGCTATAAATAGTTGGCTTGTGCTCAAGCAAATGGCCCCTCAAATTTGCCTTTGAATTTCTCATTGCAATAGATTAGTCTTTCATTTTGCTTAGAATTCTTAGTTTCTTTCATTGCATGCTTAGTTAGTGTTGTTTTGCTGTTAGTAAGCCACATATCCATCTTGTGCAAATGATATTGATATTTTATCCAATCCATTAGAGTAAAATAGTTTGTTTTCAATAGGAAGCCATTAAAGTTGTAGGTTTTGATCTTCAAACAAGATAGTTTTAGGTTCTGGATGTTTTATGTTGCATGAATCACAATAAATCCTGATAAGAATTACATAGGCCAAGCTTTGTACTCTCGCGCTATCCCTCTCCTACTTGTATTGTATTCAGTCTATATCTTGAGCTGCCTTTGTCCCAATATCTACTTCTGTTGATGCTAGCATTACACACTTTTCTGGATCCATGTGAACACAAAGGAATGAGGAGATCCCACTGAGGGGACATAGCCACACACACCATCAGATTCGCCACTATTATGTAAAATCCAGGTTCTAGCTTTCAAAGTTCTAATTAGAAACATATCAAATAGAGTAGTCAATTACTTTATTTCAATCAATTTTACTTTCGATATTACCAGGGAAGCTGTGGGGATTGATAGTTTCTGAGAGACTATGATTCATTCCTCACTTTTGAGGTAGGATCAAGAGTCTTGCAAATAGACTAGATCAAGTATTTCATTATTTAGAATAGATTCACAGTTGCACAGACAAATAGCTATACTCGGTTATCTTGTTTGTTTTAATTTGTTATTCTAAATTGTAAATTCCTAGATATATTAAATAGTTACTCTTTCAAATTCGTTTGAATAGTTCATCAAAAAATACAAAATAGAGAAATCATATATGCTATAGATATACTTAACGTAGTTAAATTTCACTTTGCTGCAGTTAATTTTCATTGTTGCTTTTGTATGACAATCACGGGACCTAGAGAGCCTAGGGAATACATATTCGAGCCAATCGTGCCCCAACCCAATCTTTTCACAGCCATAACTGATATAGATTAGAATCTCAGGATCCAAGCCTTCCAAACAATGGTAAATTTACAACAAATCAGTTTCCAACTACACGGGTTAAACATAAAGGACGACCAAGCACACACATTTTGGTCAAATCAACCAAACTACAGATTACCCTAGATTCATATCCACATGACTGTAGAAGGGTTTGAGAGAGAGCGAACATTCAGTTGTGATCCTTTGGTCCCACAGCTAGATGTAGGAGATACTCTCATAGATATAGATACCAGCTTGAGAATTCAAGTTACACAAATGCCTGTAAGATATTCTGAGAAGATCACACAATTATTGATTCTGAATATAGAAGCTAAAAAGGCATATGACTATTGGATACTAGGGATTAGGGATTGATTCCGCGCATGACCATAGCAGGACCACAACAAATACGAATCTACGAGTATGACCCACAAATCCCACAGCCCAACGAGCCTATAGGTGAATCAGACATAGATGCTGGCCTACGTACACTAGTATTCAAATCTACTCCACTTCCACCTATCATCATCGAACAGTTATCCTTATTAGACATAGCAGCTAACAAAGCTAAGGAGTTTTGGACTAGGCCAGAGAATCACCCATAGAGTCAATTATATTTATCATCCGTCCTATGACCTTATGGGGAGACATACACGAAACTATCCCAGGACATTTTCCACGTATTCCACAACCTATAGACCAAATCACGTTAGAGCTTGATATTGATTGGAGCCTTTGAGCAGTCATCCTTGTTGATCGATCTATCACACCAGTTCAGGTTAGGAGGGCCTTCTTTACCTTAGATTCGTAATTTCCACTAGTACGCGTTGAAGATATTAGATTACCTAACTAGTTTTTCTGTATCCCATGCATATTCCATCCCCACCGGCGGTCTCGGCATGACCTCGGGAGGTCGGGTGCGAGGAAGAGTTACTTGTAGATTCCCAATCTCACTTTTCACTTTTCCGTCATACAAAATTGGTGAACCCAACGTGAACCTTTCTACTTTCTAGTCTGGAGTCAAATTTCTACTGGTTCTTTCAAATTAAAAATGACTCTTTCATCTTTACTACCTCATTAGCTTTCACCATCACCTTCGCTCCTTCCCATTATTCTATGGGTATTCATATACCCCCCGAATATGTCAGGATTCGATGTATATGGCATACCCCTCTTGGGTCTTGAGGCATACTACGCCCAACAGAATAGATAATCATCACCCTTGCTCTCAGTATGGGGTGACAACTACTCAATTAACCAGTTGTCAACACAGACTCCAAGGATCAGATATACCTCATCCCTCTGAACAGAGGAGTTGGATCAGATCACTCAAACACAACAAACAGAGCCTTCAGACTCAAACAATATGACGCTCACAGGAGAATCTAGTTCATCTCCTCAGGTACTACTTAGACCACAAATTAATAGACAAGTTGAACCATACCTAGTTTTAGATAATGAACATTCGACACGTTATGCTAGGAATGAACAACGTTCCCAAGGTATGTACCCACCTATAGGGAATCTAAAATTACAACCCGAGGTCTCTTTTCAAGGAAATACCTCCATGCCATTACATATAGGAAATGCCCTTGGGGAAACTTGGCATGACAGCGATCAGTTCATAGAAGGATATCACTTGCCTATACAACACCATGATATACAACAAACACCACTAAGGAAAAACACCATGACTTCACCAAATGAAGTCATTTCAACGTTAGTAGAAAAAGTGAGGGGGTTAGAACTTGCTCAGGCAAATCACCATTCTCAACTCATGCAGGCAGGAAATTTCAAACCTAGCCAAATAGACCTCCTCACAAGAATAGGTACGTTAGGCATCACCCCTCAGTATTCACAACAAATTCCAACTAGAACCGTCATTTATAACACCGATCTGACACCTCCCGGTCTAGTACAAAATAATCCATTCTTGGAAAATACCCCTTCATACTTAAACATGTACTCTAAATCACCACAAGGGGATATGTTCTCCTCTCCCGGTATTTTTACTCAACCACAGGGGTTCTCTTATGCTCCTGCCAATGCATATGCAACGCCATATCAATAACCCATTCCACCTCTGCTCCCTCAGTAGGCACCATTAATGGTCGAAACCTATGTGATAGGGACTTACTCAAATATTTGAAAGAGCCCCTAGATTTCACCATACAAAGCATCATGCTTCTAAGACCTCTTCCCAATTTTCCCAAATACAAAGGTGAGGGAGATCCAAATGCCCATATCAAGGCTTACGCAACAGCCATCTGAGAACTACTCCCTTGGGATGGGGTTGTTGCTAAAATATTCCCCAAAACTTTGGAAGGCATCGCTCTCGATTGGTATTATAGAATACCTAAGGCTTCCATTCATTCGTTCAAGCAGCTCGTGTTAGAGTTCATCAAAGCCTTTGACATGAACAAACTATTAAGGACATGAATCAGGGAATTCTTGCACATTAATCAAGAACACAATGAATCTGTCGCCCATTTCATCTAGAGGTGGCACAGAGTTCTCTATTCTTCGGCAAGTGCTCCGAACATGGATCAGATGAAACTATGTGATCTATTCCTTCATTATCTCAGTAGAGAGGTAAAGAAATAGGTCCAGAAGTTCCCGCTAAGAACTTATGATGAAGTACTTGAGAGTGCTCTCCAAATAGATCAAGCGGAAATTGATAGTGGTCGCAAGACATATGGAGCAAACGGGAGGTTAATCACCTCTAACGAAAACACTACAACTTATCCTACTATCACAAATATCAATCAAGGACCTAAAATTATTAACAAAAATCACTGAGTGACAACGGATGGAGTAACTGATCAGGTTAGAAAGACAAACATTGTGAATACTCCACCACAAATAAACAACAACTTTACCCGATAATCAATGCAGTGGATTTTAATCATCCACAGCAACAATAACAACAACAATGGCGAAGTCCTACACGGGGTTCAAGCCAAAGCTCAATTGGTTATCAAAATCAGAATCAAAATAAAAAACAACAGACACAAAACTTTAATAGGCAACGGTTTGATCAAAGTTTTGGGCCACAATATGCACCAAACCAACAAACTAGGAATTACAATCATAATTCGTATTGTGGTTTCCACAAAATTTGGGGCCATGACACTAGAACGTGTCGTGACTACAATAAATTCATGCAATGCTTTCCAGATGAACAAAGATAAATTTTCATAGATATGTTCTTGGCAGATCCTACGTCACCAGCACCAAATACTTTTACAGGGGCAATTTCCCCTCAAAATGCACCCCTCAAGATCTTTAATGATCTGCTCCAAAATCACAACAATAACAAATTAAATCCAAGTGGGACAAATAAGGGTGTAATTGCAGGAAACAATGATCATGAGGCTTCAACTTCGCTAAATCCATTAGTTGCGCCACAACTAGGAAGTCAGCCACGACCTAAGATAGTCGAATTAGTGGAGTTAGATGCCGAATTACCCGTAGAAGCTGTAACAAGGACACAAGAGTATTCCTCTCAGCCAAGTCCAAGATACCCACTAGAAATAGACAATATCCAACAAGTATTAATAAAACCCATGGGTGCTTATGACTTAATTAATGATCTAACAAAAACCTTCTCGCACATCTCCTTTTTAGATTTATTGAAGAACTCTCCTACCCACAAGGCTACTCTTTTAGAAGCATTGGATTTAGGTCATCTAATTAGCATCACTCCACCTCCCGAAACACAGGTAAATCATATAGACTTTGATATCCATCCTCCAGGGCAGCTAGATAGGGACACCGAATTCATATTTGAAATAAACAAAATGCTAACAGATGCTGAGATTGCATGTCAAGGTGATCCAGCCTTACACTTGCAAGTATGGTTTTATAACAATTATGTGAAATGTGCAATGGTTGATGATGGGGCAACAGTTAATATAGTCCCTTTTTCTTTCCTTCAAAAGCTAGGGTATGGAGAAATAAATTGTTCCACAACCTAAAATATGCTAAGAGGCTATGACAGCCTTAAAGCCACCTCGATTGGAACTATAATATTACCGGTCACCTTAGGACCCAAAACCATCCTGACTAAGTTTTATATTATAGATCAAGAAACTAACTATAATATGATCCTCGGTTGACCATGGATACACCGCATGAAGGCAATCCCTTCTACGCTATTTCAAGAAGTAAGGTTTTTACACTTAGGAAAGATATTCATAGCCAAAGGTGATCCAAAACCATTTGATGTACACCTAGCTGACTTAAAGAAAAGACTAGGCGTGCACTTAGAGTTTGAACTCCCAATGAACTAACTTAATAAACCTATCGACGCAAAACCAGAGGAAAAATTAGTACCTACCACAGACCTTGAAACTATGAGCCTAGCCATGGAAAACCCATCCTGCAAAGATGAGGCTAACACTATAGAAACTACTGCAAAAATTGTTGAATTACTGGAACAGGATCTACCAATGTTTCTACCATTTGATTCTATAGGCATGGGGTGCACCCTAGGTGTTGGCTCTCTTCCAGTAGTGGAACTCTACATGATAGAAGTAGAAGACGTTAACACAACAAGTGTCCCAGCACCCATATTCCCAGCTAATTATTGGACTCTCCATTTCGATGGAGCTAGATGCCGTTACGGATCTGGGGCAGGTGTAATCCTTACTTCTCCCAAGGGAAAAGTCCTACGATTTGTCTTTAAGCTAAAATTCAAATGCACTAACAACAGCGCTGAGTATGAAGCCCTCCTCCTTGGCCTCATCATAGCTAAGAAAATCAGTGTTGATAACATCAGAGTGTTAGGAGATTCGCAATTGGTAGCAAACCAAGTCTCTGAAGTATATGAAACCAAATCCAAGCACCTACAACTCTACAAAACAGCTGTATTGAATTTAAGCAAGGAGTTTGACTTCATATCAATTGAAGTAATCCCGTGAGAACAAAATCTTCTCACCGATTCTATAGCAACCTCAGCATTACGCTTCACTCCAAACAATGAATTCCAAGATAGCCATTTTATGGTGTCCCTTCGTACTGAACCATTGATAAAAACAATGTCAAATCCTCTTTTAAATAGAAATGAAAACAAATCTTCTATCCTAGACCACGTTGGTAGTGACATGGCAACTCTGAATTACTTAAACGCCTATGTGGCATTACATCTCTCCCATCACGTGATAGATCTATCTTTGATCCTACATTCGTCTTCCTATTACAAGAATCCCATGACATAGCTTCCCCCATAAAAATAACCCAACATATACACAGTCTAGAATGGAGACGAGCTGGGGCTACCCCAGCCCCGCCTGAGTTTGAAGAAGGTAACACTTCTTTAATCGAAGAAATAATTGATATTAACATCGGAACGGAAAATGAACCAAGGATATTGAAGTTAGGATCCTCGTTAACTCCGTTAGAGGTAGAAATACACACTCGGATCCTCAAGGAACATCAGAATGCTTTCACATTTAGTTATGAAGAAATGACAGGAGTTGCACCGCACATTGCGGTACATAACCTCATCACTAAATCAGATGCAAAGCTGATTAAACAAAAATCGAGGCCAATGAAACCTAAGGTAGCTCTCATGGTGAAATAGGAGGTAATAAAACTCCTCCAAGTAGGATTCATCAAACCAGTCAATTACTCTCAATGGGTATCTAATATCGTTCCCGTTCTCAAAAATAATGGGAAGATACGCATCTGCATAGACTTCCGAGACATTAACAAAGCGTGTCCTAAAGATGACTTCTCGTTGCCATCCATTGATGTCATTATTGATGCAACAGCTGGATTTAAACTTTTTTCTCTCATGGATGGATTCTCAGGATACAATCAAATCAGAATATCTGAACAAGATCAAGCTAAAACCACATTTATAACTCCTTGGGGAACCTATTGCTATGCTGTTATGCCATTCGGTCTCAAGAACGTTGGCGCTACATACCAGCGGGATATGACATACATATTTCATGATCTAATTCATCAAATCATGGAATCCTATGTAGACGACTTGTTGGCTAAGGCCAAGAAGCATTGTGACCATCTGGAAGTACTTCGCATCATTCTTTCACATCTGATAGAATACGGAGTCACGCTAAATCCAGAAAAATGTGTCTTTGGTGTAACAAGAGGGAAGCTCCTAGGTTACATTATATCATCACGCGGGATCGATGTTGACCCAACCAAAATTCGGGTTATCCTCAAAATGGTCCCACCTTCGGATGAATCTGGAATCAGGTCATTTCTCGAAAAGCTTGGTGCAATCCAGAGATTCATCCCGGACTTAAGTTTCGCCATTCATCCAATCAACAATCTACTCAAGAAAGACTATAGCATTGATTGGACCAAAGACTACAATGAAGCTTTCAATGCAGTTAAACATTTCTTGTTATCACCACCTACGCTAATACCACCTAAGCCAGATCACCTATTAATTTTATATTCGCGAGCTACCAATGTCTCGCTAGCCTGTATGCTGGCTCAAGAAGATGATGACAAGAGAAAACGTGTGATTTATTTCATTAGCTAGACATTGTTCGACTATGAAACACGTTACACACAAGCAGAACGAGAATGCCTCACCATAGTCTTTGCAACAAAATGCTTAAGACATTACATGTTAAATCAAGAAACAAAGGTCATGGTAAAAACGGATCATTTACAAACTTTCCTCACGCAAGGGTCCTTGTCTAAAAAGGTTAGATGTTTTATAACCTTAATGGGTGAGTTCAAATTAACATTTGTAAATCAGAAGTCTGTTAAGGGACAAATCATCATGGATTGGTTAGCTGATAACCCATTAGACGGAGGTAATCTAATAGATCTGGACTTTCCAGATGAATGCGTATACTACATCAAAACCAGACCTCCTATCTCTGAGTGTCCTTGGTACACTGATATCATTAATTATATCATGGACCATACGTATCCAAAAGATGCTACTCCGTAACAAAGAAGGTGGTTACACATTATAGAAGCCAAATACGTCATTATAGAGCAAGTACTCTATCGAAAAGAATTCAATGGAATACTTCTAAGATGTGTTGACACAGAAGAATCCAAGAATATTCTCCACGAATCTCACAGTGGGATGTGTGGAGGCCACTTCAGTGGCCATGCCACCACTCATAAAATACATCGAATGGGTTATTTCTGGCCCAATCTAGAACACGACGCAGTAGATTTTGTACACAGATGTCATAAGTGTCAAGAATTCTCCCACGAGATTCACATGCCAGCACAAGCTCTACAACCAATCGCTACTCCATGGCCCTTTTCCACATGGGGCCTAGATTTGATAGGGAAATTCTCTCCCTCACCCACAGACGGCCATAATTTTATAATCATGGCCACTGAATATTTTACCAAGTGGGTAGAGTCTATGCCTCTTACTACTGTACCGGGTTTTGTAATCGCCAAGTTCATTTTGAACCAAATCATTTACAGGTACGATGTCCCGCAAATCATTATCTCAGATAATGGAAATTCTTTTAAGAATGACGAAGTTCATGAATTGTGCAATAAATTTAAAATAAGCCATCATACGGGTTCATTATATTACCCTCAAGCCAATGGACAAGCTGAGGTGACAAACAAAACATTAAAATCCATTCTCCTTAAAACGGTGAAAGAAAACAAAGGAGATTGGCATTTGAAGTTATATCCGGCCTTATGGGCCCACTGAACCTCAATAATAATACCAACAGGAGTGACTCCTTTCTCGCTGGTATTCAGGGAAGAAGCAGTTCTCCCACTTGAGGTTTAAATACCCAGTCTCCATATTTCATTACAAGGGATTCTAGATGAAGAAACTTTTAGAGAAACACGTCTTTCCCAACTAGAAAGTCTAGATGAAGCTAGGTTAGATGCTGAATAGCGGCACAGAGTCTATGCTAACCGGATGTGCTGGCAGTATAACAAGAAGGTCTATGAACGTGACATATATGAAGGTGATCTAGTTCTAAGGCTAGACAATTGGATCATAAAAAAAATCGGTGAAGGAAGGAAGTTCCGGCCCAAATGGTTGGGCCCATACCGAGTCATGAAGGACTATGGAAATGGTGCATACCTCTTATGTACGCTAGAAGGTGAGGAATTTGGTGAAACAGTCAATTCCCTACACCTCAAACAATTCTATGTGTAAGCAACTAGCACTACTTATAATTATATCTACATTACATCTTCATACAGGTTAGGATCATTTTGTCCGCTTGTTTCGTACAAAAAATGTGATCAAGGAATTTTTTCTCAAAGTAATTCATTACAAACTCATGGTGTTGTTGGCATAAACACTCTAATCATACTTCTCCATTTCCATGATATCATCAAACTATTTCAGAATCATTTCATCAAATAAAGCTAGATATGACAAAGTCTTAATGGTAACCATGCCAAGATCTGCGGGTTTATTCTCACTTTTGGTTTCTTCTTAGGATAGGTTTCTTGCCTATGGTCTGTTCTAGAAGCTTCACGGTGTCACATCTATTCCGTATGAATATCTCTTTGGAAATAAGAGCACACTAACATTTTGCTCAAATAAATAAGTCAAATATAGATCAAACAGAAAATTTTAATTTTACACATTTCCTTGCCCCACCAACCTTTGGTGATGAGCTTGCATCTCTTACTAGTGACATAGGGTTGGAAAAGGATGGAAATTCCCTTACTCACCTATGCCTTGCCTATGGTGATAAACCCACGCTTCTTACTAGTAGCATGGGGCAAAGTGTAGGGGTTCCTCTTGACAAACAAATGTAAAAGGTCACAGAAAAACAATTCAAATCTTAAAATCTTGAGTCAAAAACAAATGAATCAGATGTCCAAAATTCCAAGAGAATTAAAATCCTAAAAATCCATATTTTTTCTACCATGTGGCCATCTAAAGGATCTAAGTCTAGATAAACCACAAAGTAAGTTGCATCCCAAAACTATGAAGTCACTCGAGTGGAGTAAAGCTTGTAGCATCCTAATTTGGTTCCACCAAAGCTTTGTCTATCTCTCATCACTACCATTTCAGCACATTTCAAAACTTGTGCCCTTTCTAGCTCTCGGTGATGAGCCCTCACATCTTACTAGTTGTGTGGAGTTAGGAGAGAGACAAGTCTATCTGCTCATCGTACCGGTTTTTTCTTCACCACTTTTCCAAAACAAATATGAGGCATCCAAAATTTCTTACAGAAACTAAGATTCAAAATCACATTATATCTACATTATCATATATTAGCATCATGGAATACAAAAAGAAAGTAAAACACTTGCATCATTTGTTCTCCATTGCATACATTCTAAAGAGCATACAAGCATAACATCATAATCTACATGAGGAAACTAGAAAGGAAACAAAGCCATGAATGCCAAAAGCCTGATCCAAAAAGAATATATATATATCAAAGTTTTTGTACAATGCCATCATGTGCCAAGCATGGTCAAAACGCTCAAAGAGCCCGGGATATACAAAAGAATATATCATACAAAATATAGGAGAGCCAAGTGGCTTCTCAACCCCTATGAGACCCCTCCAAAGGTGCACGCCCATGCCTAGGACTTTGGCTACGCCAGCACTCTGAGTGTGTAGAGGGCTTAGGATCCTGAGGGGCAGCCGCAGTCTCACCATGAGAATGACTCCTCATCAAGCACTCGGCTATCCTATACCCCACTAGCTCTGTGCAGAGAGTCGATACCATCCTGGCCACGTGCCAGACTGGGGCAAAGACATCAGTGTGTCTACCAGCTGTTGAGGGCTCCCCAACGTCCACAGAAAAATCTGCACGGGTCCTCTCTATGGGGATCATCAAGGTATCGGTGCATACCCTACGAATTAAGTCTCGCCACTCATCGGCGGTCTCTGCAAACAAAGGAGAAGACAAATTAGAAACAAAACAAGAAATTAGAAATACAAGATAAAACAAAAGGAGAGATAGAAACTAAGGAAATCCTAACTAAAAACAAACATTAAAAGGAAGGATGGTAACTTACTCGGATCACCAGGTCTCTAGGATGGATTGCTAGGGTTAGCACCTACCACGGTGCCGCCGCTAACTGAGGTGCTGCTCCTGTGACTGGAGTAACATAGCACCCCGCAACAGACTCATCCTCCCCGTCATGGCCCTTGGAGAGTGGCTCCTCTAAAACCAGAGTAACTCTCTCTACACTTTTCTTGGCCCTCGCTGCCTGCATGATATCCTGAGTGTCATGCCACTCAGGATCACTGTCCTCCTCTGTCTCTCCCCCTGTAAACTCCTCAGACTCAGATTATATGTCAATTGGGTCATCGCTGCTATGGATAGGACCCTTGGCAATCTGAAGCAAAGGTTCCTGAGGCGCACCGGCTCTCCCTCGAGCATGTACTACCCTCTTGGCTGCAATAGGGACGCCAGGAGTAACAACTGTCCAACCCCGGCCTCTAGGACCCCCTATGGCCTCTCGAACTGATTTTTATACTGGTGCTACCAGGGGAAGAATGCCCATGTAAGGTAGTTCAAACTACTGAGGAACTCAAAAAAAGGGGTGTATCTCCACTCACCCCACTCTATTAATAAGCTGCCCTGTGGTGGAGCAGGAGATCAAAGTAAGAGCCTCCTCACCCCATATGCCTGCCATGGTCTGATATGGTGTGGCCTCCATGTCATCAGTGGTCAGAGAAGAAACTGGCTGATGAGGTGCTCTGAGCACTGACATATCTATCCATCTAGCTACCCTCACAGCTCTAGGATCTATCACCTCTACACCTCTGCCATAGGGGATGAAGTGCTCGTAGACCCAACTCATGACCAGGGTCAGATGGCTCAAGGACTACCCCTATAAATGGACTACCCTGTATAAGTCATGGTAGGTAGTCCCAAGTATATCTGCTCCCCAGGCATATATCTGGCCATGTCCCTCTATCTGTGCAATGATGGGGGACCAGCAATATAGCAGTGTGTCTCCTCCCTTGTCCCCGATCAGTCTCGAGGCAAGGATCCCCATAATAGCTTGACGAAGCAAGGGGATGGGAAAACTAGGAATGGATCAAACTCTAACCCCCTTCTTTGACCCCGTGGAGATGACTGCATCTCCCATATAGGAAGCCCATTGTGCTATCTGGGCCTGCGAACCTGTTGTCTCAAGGGTGAGACATCTCCCAATGATCGGGACCCGCAGAATGCGATAAACATCCTCCAAAGTGATGGTCCACTCACCGCAGACTCTTGGTAATCGGAAGGTGTTCTGATCAGCATCCCAATAGGAAAATAAGTCACAAATAATGTGACTGGATGGTGCAACATGTGGAACACATGAGATACGTTGTATCCCGGCCCTCTGAAGAGTTTCCTCCTCATCCTGAGAAAGTGCATCTAGTACTATTGGGAGCTAGTCACACTCCCTCTCCCGGATCCACCAAATATACTCCTCTCTCACCTGCATACACCCAAAAACACACAAAACAGAGCAAGTTAGCATCCGAGTGATACTAGAAAAATCATGAAAACACATAGAAATGCTAAAAATGCAAAAAAAATCTCAAACAAATGTTCTTTTGGCATTATGTGCAAAACTGCCACCCTGCGCAGGGAGGTGGTCTTGTAACCACCACCTTAAGGGCGGCGGTCGTGTAACCACCACCCTAAGCAGGGCGGCAGTCGTGGCCCGAAAACCCACGTGGGTTTTTAAACCTAAAAATGCCTAAAAATGCAAAAAAAGGACCATTTTAACTAAAAACAAAGCCTACCCAGTAGGTGCCCCCCCTAGATGGACCTTTTGGACCTAACATTTTCAAAAATAACCCCCCCATGACAAATATTTTAGCATTTTAAAATTAAGGGGGTGAAAAGGATAAATTGAAGAAAAATAACCTATGATCTCGCGGGTCGATGTTCTGCTCGCAGAGGCATGATCACTATCCCGTCACGAACGTTTTGGCTCTACTCACACAAGAAACCATCACCGTGGGTCCCAGAGCTCAGAATCAATCAAATCAACATGCAAAAATGAATAGGAAAATGGGCCCACTTTCATATATATAGCAGCCTGACTTGTTTTAAAAAAAATGTTTTTTTTCACAGGTTTGGAGCACCGACGGAGGTAAGTTCTTACCCCCGCACAAATGGTACATCCTCATTTCCCATTATTTTAGCATTTGTTTTCCGATCTATCTTGTCTATCTGCACTTGAGTTCTCTTTTCATTTTGCAGGGAGCGGGAATTCTGGATGGCGTAATTTCGACACATGGACATATCATGTATAACTTTCAACTTTGCATTTCGGGACCGCCATACTTGGACCCACCGTTTTATGCCTCTTCATGGCTAAAACACTTCTCCGAGGGGGCAATATGTACGTACCCAAAATTGTAGGGTACTGCACCGTCAGAACAACGTAACACGTACCCCAATGATGATACAGGTCTCTTCGCAAGGTGTTCAGGATCTGAAAAAGCTCTCCAAGTGTGCGTTAACATCCCGCATGCCCCGCTTAGCCCCTGCATGCTTTGTTTTTATCTTTTCCCTCTTTTCTTGGTCTTTTTCTCTTCAGTTACGAAACCGCCACCCCGCTTGGGCGGCGGTCCTTTACGTGTTTTCCAGAATGCTCTTTTAACACGAATCACGTAAATTTCAATGATTCACTAGCTTTTTTTCACCACCATAAGCTTGCATTAATGATTCTGGTTCCCTGGAATAGTGTTTTGCCATTGTTTATAGTTTAAGAGTTCTATTTGGTTTTTACCTTGGGTAAATCCAAATGCTATAAATAGTTGGCTTATGCTCAAGCAAATGGCCCCTCAAATTTGCCTATGAATTTCTCATTGTAATAGATTAGTCTTTCATTTTTCTTAGAATTCTTAGTTTCTTTCATTGCATGCTTAATTAGTGTTGTTTTGCTATTAGTAAGCCACATATCCATCTTGTGTAAATGTTATTGATATTTTATCCAATCCATTGGAGTAAAATAGTTTTTTTTCAATAGGAAGCCATTAAAGTTGCAAGTTTTGCTCTTCAAACAAGATAGTTTTAGGTTCTTGACATTTTATGTTGCATGACTTGCAATAAATCCCACTAGGAATTTCATAAGCCAAGCTCTGTACTCTTGCGCTATCCCTCTCCTACTCGCATTGTATTCAGTCTGTATCTTGAGCTGCCTTTGTCCCAATATCTACTTATGTTGATGCTAGCATTACATGCTTTTCTGGATCCATGTGAACACGAAGGAATGAGGAGATCACACTAAGGGGACATAGCCACACACACCATCAGATTCACCATTGTTCTACAAAATCCAGGTTCTAGCTTTCAAAGTTCTAATTAGAAACATATCAAATAGAGTAGTCAATTACTTTATTTCAATCAATTTTACTTTCGATATCTCCAGGGAAGCTATGGGGATTGATAGTTTCTGAGAGACTATGATTCATTCCTCACTTCTGAGGTAGGATTGAGAGTCTTGCAAATAGACTAGATCAAGTATTTCATTATTTAGAATAGATTCACAGTTGCATAGACAAATAGCTATACTCAGTTATCTTGTTTGTTTTAATTTGTTATTCTAAATTGTCAATTCCTAGATATATTAAACAGTTACTCTTTTAAATTCATTCGAATAGTTCATCAGAAAATAAAAAAATAGAGAAATCATATATGCTATAGATATACTTAACGTAGTTAAATTTCACTTTGCTATAGTTAATTTTCATTTTTGCTTTTGTATGACAATCACGAGACCTAGAGAGCCCAGGGAATACATATTCGAGCCAATCGTGCCCCAACCCAATCTTGTCACAACCATAATTGATATAGATCAGAATCTCAGGATCCAAGTCTTCCAAATAACAGTAAATTTACAACAAATCAGTTTCCAACTGCACGGGTTAAACATAGAGGACGACCAAGCACAAACATTTTGGTCAAATCAACCAAACTACATATTACCCTAGATTCATATCCGCATGACTGTAGAAGGGTTTGAGAGAGAGTGAACATTCGGTTGTGATCCTTTGGTCCCACAGCTAGACGCAGGAGATACTCTCACAGATATAGATACCAGCTTGAGAATTCAAGTTACACAAATGCCTGTAAGATATTCTGAGAAGATCGCACAATTATTGATTCTGAATATAGAAGCTGAAAAGACATATGACTATTGGATACTAGGGATTAGGGATTGATTCCACGCATGACTATAGTAGGACCACAAAAAATATGAATCTATGGGTATGACCCACAAATCCCACAGCCCAACGAGCCTATAGGTGAATCAGACATATATGTTGGCCTACGTACACTAGTATTCAGATCTACTCCACTTCCACCTATCATCATCGAACAGTTATCCTTATTAGACATAGCAGCTAACAAAGCTAAGGAGTTCTGGACTAGGCCAGAGAATTGCCCATAGAGTCAATTATATTTATCATCCGTCCTATGACCTTATCGAGGGACATACATGAAACTATCCCAGGACATTTTCCACGTATTCCACAACCTATAGACCGAATCACACTAGAGCTCAATATTGATTGGAGCCTTCGAGCAGTCATCCTTGCTAATCGATCCATCACACCAGTTCAGGTTAGGAGGGCCTTCTTTGCCTTAGATTCACAATTTCCACTAGTGCACGTCAAAGACATCAGATTTCCTAACTAGTTTGTTTATATCCCACGCATATTCCATCCCCACCAACTGTCTCGGCATGACCTCGGGAGGTCGGGTGCGAGGAAGAGTTACTTGTAGATTTCCAAGCTCGCTTGTCACTTTTCTGTCGTACAGGCTTCTTCCTGTAAAGGGAGTGTTTAAGAAATGTGTAAATTATTTAAGTTGTTTGGCCTGGGAGTGTGTGCACAAATGTGAACTATGCTTAATCTAAATCCAATCACCAAGTGGTCATGACCTCCACTGTGTCAAAGCTAATTAAATCTATGTGGTCTAATGCAGCACTCAAAGGATGAAATGCACAAATTTTAAACCCAAATCAAAAAATATAATCAATGTAGCAAAAGGAGAAAAAGAAGAGGAACTCTCTTCCACTAAATGTAATACATAAGAAAAGAAGAAATGTTCTTTTTAAGCACCAAAGGACAAATTTATTTTAGACAAATACAAAGAAAAGAAGATTAACTAGAGAGAGATTTAGTGTGAAATCTTTAGGAAAGAAAGAAACACCCAAATGAACCCTATATGAACACTGAAAAGAACCCAAAAGATGGGTCCCACTGGGCGTGCCAAAATGTTTCACCGTAAAGTAGAGATAAAATAGATAATAGGTAAGGGCGAGGATGAATACTTGTGATAGTCGAAGATAGGTTGTGTGCATGTTGATTGTTGATCAAACTGATTGTGAAGAGCTTCCCTTTGGCTAGGAGGAACACCCTATTAAGAACACAAAAAGATCACCAAATGATATTAAATAGCAAATAGTAGTGGACTGCCTAGCAAAGGCTAGATTTGGGAAGCGTGATGCTTCCTTGAATGACTGTCAATCCACTGTCGTAAATAAATTAATGCAAGGAAATATTGTAAATAAATGAATCATAATGTAGTTGATAATATTTAGGTATATCCTATAACATACAATAATTAAATTTAATCTAACATGAAAAGTTACGATCGAATACAAAGGATTTATAAGTTGGTTTGGGTTTGTAGGTCTAACAGAGACTATAAATGAGATTTGGGTGATATTTGGTGGGGTTTTGGGAGTTTTTGAGTGAGTTATAAACTTTCTGGTTTGGGGAAAGTTACCAGTTACCAGATTATGGTTAGAATAAGTCCTAGTTTGTTAAGGTGAGTGGGGACTTAGTCGTGGGCAATAAATAGAGTTGGAATAGGTCTAGGATGAGGTGGAGAGGTGAGGTGGCTAGGTGAGGTGAAGAGGTGAGGTAGATATTTAATTTAATTTTGGTAATTAAATTAATTAAAATGTGTGCAAGTGGGCATGGTGTGGGAATTAATTAATCGAAGGGGGTTTATAGGGTTGCGACCCAATTTTGGGTATTTACAATTATAACCAAAGAAACCATCCATATGAGACAACATTTTGTGTCCTTTTGTTAGATTGACGAGCTGATCGATGATAGGTAGGGAAAATATTCTTTTGGATAAGTGATGTTAAGGTACCAAAAGTTTTTACAGATGTGTAATTTCCTAGTTGCTTTAGTGATGGGTGCAATATTGGAAACCCGTATGGGATAATCAATAAGTAGTATGAAATATTCTAATAGAAGATTTTAGAGTTATTCTTTAACTAACATTGTGATGTGAGGATGCATTCTACGAAGATTTGAGTTCACCGTCTTAGCATTTAAGATGGTGAGAGTATTACAGATAATTATGTTAAGGTCTATACTAAGTATATCATTATAATAACATGTGAAATTTTGATTGTGCTTGGATAAGAATGTGGTGAATTCCTAGATTTCATGTAGGTATAAAGCTTTACCAATTTTGAAAATATGTGTTTCTTGTGATGTGTTTATATTAATGTCAATGGTAGATTCATTAAGAAGCGTAGATGTGTCTAGGGTAGGTTTTTTGAAGATAGTGATCCTTAGGACCCATATAGGTTAGATAATGTCATCATTGTGACAATAGAGAACTTCAATAGTGGGGGAATCCTCCTCTATCATGTAAGGTAGTGTTAAGGGAAGAGATTAGGTCTTACCATTAGTTTCATAATTCAGTGGTCATAATGTGATAACATTGATTAAAAAAGTTAGAAGAGGTGAATATGGTATCATTATTATCAGGGGCTAGGTCTGACAATGGTAATGGGTGTTGTCGATGATGGACTTTAAGAGGATGATTTAAAGTCAAGGCCAAGTTTTTTGTGAGGTTTCCTCAAGTATTCAAAGGGTAGATTGTGTGGACCTTTTTCATACCTACCAAGACCAAAATATTTTCATGCACAACAGTGAAGGTAAGTTCGAGAAAATTGAGGTTTTTCTAGGAATGAAAAGTGTGACAAAAATAGTTTAGCGTGTGTTTGATCATTGAGATGAGAGGAGGGGAAATCAAAACCTCTATAAATAATTTGTGTTTAAAGGAACATAGGACCAAAGGAAATCATATTTCCCACATTAGGTTTATATAGGGTTTTTTGTTAGGACACCCACACATTTTATGTGTAGGGAGTGCTTTGAGAGTCAGGAGTTAACATTCCCCTAATGAGAGATGTTATTGTTATCCATATTTTTCACCTTTGTAAAATGGACAGTAAAATAGGTCAAGGTGTCGGCAGTTGATTGGTCAAGCAGTTCCTTGTAATTATTTAGTCAGAAATTGGTACTAACTCGTGGTGAGATGGTGAGCCGTGGAAAAAATTTAGAGCCATATCTTCTTATCATACGTCAACCACATGTCAACTCTATTTCCCAGTCATGTAAAAACCAATTCTTCTTGACGTGCGTCAACCGTTTCCCATTCGCACTTCAACAACCATCCTTTATCACGTTTCAACCTTCCTTCTTGACACACGCCAACCATTTTCCTATCGTGTTTTAACCATTCCCACTTTTCACACATCACCACCAAGTATTCCTGTTGCGCATCAACTATTCCTCCTTGACGCATGTCACAACCTTTCCTCATTATCGTGCAACAACATTTCTTCTTGTCATGTGACAACTCATTCCCTTGTCGGTGGTGAATCCTTTCATTCTTGTTGGGTTTCATTTGGTGGTTCCTTTCAGATGTCAACAAGGAATTTCAGCTACAGACCTGTCATTAATTACATTGTACAAGGTAGTTCAACAACCAGTTTAATGAGGTATGGCACCCATGTTCGCCATGTAAGAAAATTACCATTAGAAATAAAACTGGTATGGTCACCCATACTTCTATATAAGAAATTAATGAAAGTTGTTGGTTGGTAGCTCCCCTTCTCTATATATATGAAATTCCACCTCATTTGTGAGGGGGAGACATTCTTGAATGTAAAGGAACTCTACCAAAATTATTCTATCACTCTTGTGAACCTCAAGCCTTGAATTATGCATTCTTGTAAAGGATTTTTTCCTTATGCCTATATTGTAATAGATTGTGCATCATTTTAAGTAATAAAATTAGTGTTTTGTGGCTTTTCTTGCCCTAGCTCGAGTTGTATTACCTCCTTTTCCTTTCATTGCATTTTTTGGTATATCGCGCATGTTGTATTATTTTGTAGGACTTAAATTCATTGTGCTCCACAAAATTGGAAGTTTGAATGTGTTCTTTGAACTGTGGCACTTTTGTCTATCCTATTCCACCTCATTTTATTCCATTCTCACTCACTAAGGATATCTCCAGCCCCTTTTTCTTGGGGCTATCACCTCCCTTAGTTTAGGAATATCATTTTATGCATCTCTCTCTTCTCTGGTTCCTTGGAAATATATGTTAGTATTAGAATAGTTACATTCCCCTTTCTAGGAGTAGTTTTAGCATTAGAAATAGGTGGGGGAACCAACCTTCTCTAGAGGTTTGACTCATCTGTGAGGGTCCCACACCTTAAGACCATCCCATGTTAGTCAAAATTAGGGTTTAATAATTTGTAAATCCTAGGGTGTTACTTTTTTGACATACAATGTTTGGCATGCCTAGTAGGACAGAAGTCAATATTTCCATGTTTATCAAGATTGGGTGTGTGTCTTGGTGAATTTTTAGCCTTTGGAGGATTTACAGAAACAAATATAGTGACTCCAATAAGAAAATCAATTGGTTCCAATAGTGCTAGTGGCCTAAGTACATGATAAGGATCCAAACTTAGTTCAGTACAAGAGAAGAAGGTGTCTTCGAGTATTTGTAGTTATCCCCATGAAAAGGAAGGAGAGGAAGAAGAGTATAAAGGTCTCCATCTCCACCAAATAGAACCTTATCAACCCCTCCACCAGGTAGACCCTTCCTTCAATCAACTAGGGTTCACAGGATAATCAGGATGGCACATCAATAACCACCTCAAGGACCACCAAATCCTTTTACAAATTTTACTAGTAGCAATCCACTTTCCCTTAATGCACAGAATCCAGTTTTTGTAGCAGCATTGAAGAACATTCCATGTTTCAATGGAGATAAACACAAAACACTAATTGATCACATTCAAGACATCTCAAATGTATGTGCCATACATGAGATTATTGAAATGGATGTGGCAGTAAAGCTTCTAGTTTCTTCTTTCAAAGGAAAATATTTACAATGGTTTAGAAGCTTGGGAGAAGGGACAATTCAAAATTGGGATCAATTTTGTACAACTCTATGTAGCCAATTTGGAGAAAAGGTGGAAAATCTATCTCTAATGGAGCAACTGAATACAATTAAGAGAGCACCAAATGAGAAGATGGTTGACTTCAATTTCAGATTCCAAAGAACGTGGGACCAGATTCCAGTCACTGTGAGACCAACTACTAAAGGTGCATTCCTTTATTTCCTTAAATCTTTTAATACTGATATATTTGTAATGATTCAATCTATTGGAGTGATAACCTTACTCGGGGCTTATGTCATAGCCATCAGAGATAAGAACTTCTTAATTCATGTTGGTAAACTTGCATCTAGGCCACCTATGCCTCTCTATCCAGAAATAGGGAGCCCTAGTTTGAGCAAAACACTTGATTTAGCCCCTATTCCTTATCTAAAAATAAGAATTCCAATGAGGATTCCACCTCTTCTTCTAGCACCTCAACTAAACTCCAAGAATTCATGAAGCAATTGCAGAACCTAGGGAATGAGTTGGTAACTCTCAAGAGGTAGCAAGCCTAAATTTTTAGACCTTATCAGCCTCAAGCCCAACCAAATAGGCCTCCATATCAGCCTAATATACCTCCATATCAACCTAATAGACCACATGTTTAATCTGAAAAAAAAATCAAGGACAACCCCCAGTTGCTAGGCCATTTCAATCTTAGAACCCTAATACACCTTCAACATCCCAGGCCTTAGTTCCATCTCAGAATAACATTGCACATGAATATGAATGGTTCTTTCCTTGTGGTCAACCCCATAACCAGGAAACATGTTTCAATGGTATGCTAAGCCATGCCTTGATGGTACAAACTGTTGGTGTGCCTCAAGAGACAATCTAAGAATAAAATTAGTAGCACACAACTACTCAAGAGGCACCTTCAAGTGAAACCACACTTGTGAACTAAAAAGTAGAGGATTTTTTTGGTATAAATCAGTCTCCTTCCCAAGGTGTGGCAGCAAACACAAGGTATAAAAAGAGGAATTTAGAGGAAGGGAATTCATCTAATCAAAGTGTTACTCAACCCTCTTTCTCTCTACAAGGAGTTACAACTCCAAATGTGCATAATCAGCCCAAGCCACCTTCTAGACTAGCTCATGTACCAGTGGTAGCAACTCATGTGCAAGATAAGGTTGTGCAAAGATAAGGAAAACAAAAAGATAAATCTTCTCCTTTCAATATTATAGAGCAGATGAAGAAAACAAATGTCAACATCTCAATTTGGGAGTCATTAGCAATTCCGGGCCAAAGGGACCTTTTGCAAGAAGCCATAGCTAACTTTCCCATCTCAAATGAGTTGTCCAAGAATAAAGAGAAGGTTCTCACTAATGCAGCTCCACAAGAAGGAAATCAAGGAGGTAAACATGGAAAAAAAATGAAGCCTCCTCAATTCTATATATCTCTGATCATTGAAAACAATCTTGTGCACAAATGCATGATTGATTCGAGAGTAAGTAGTTCGTGATGCCCAAATAAATAGTTAATCAGTTGGGTATTAAGTATGAAGTAATTTTTAGAGGTGTAGTGAAATTAGATGGGACAACAGTGAAAATTGTTGGAGTAATCAAAGGATTGAACCTCACACTACACGCATGCCCCAATGTCACAATGTTGCAAGATGTATCAGTGATTGAATTTCCACCACTCTTTACATTGTGTTTTCAAGAGACTTCACAACTAAAATTGGAGGCTACTTGTCTATTGATTGGTCACATATGCTTTTCAGAACAAGGTATAGATCTAACGCTACTATAAGATCTGAGCCTATTGCAAACTTTCATATTGAGCCATATGTACCAAGCCCAATCAATGCATATTTCTCAGCCTTTGATTAAGAAAATTTCCCAAGCACTCCATAAAGGAATACCAAGGTTGGAGGCATTCCAGATTTGACTCTTGATGAATGGGAAAATAAGATGCATAATTTTAATCCATACAAAGAGATGTAGGAAGCTGAGTTAGGAATTTATTGTTTACATGAAGAGAATACACTCCTCCCTAACATCACCAAATCAGATGAAAAGGATGATAATGAAGTATGGCGGTTATTATTCGATGGCTCAAGGAGTAGACAAGGCATTGGAGGAGGTGCAATTATTGTGTCACTACAAGGCATAAAATACTACTCATCTTTCCCTTTTCAGTTTACTTGTTCAAATAACATAACTCAATATGAAGCATTGATCCATAGATTGCATTAGGCGAGAAAGAGAGGCATTAAGAAATTACAAGTATTTGGAGATAGAGAGTTGATTGTAAACCAAGTTAGAGGATGAATGCTTCTAAAAATGATATGCTAAAGAGGTACAAGAACTGGGCATGGGATCTCATCGAATACTTTGAAGAATTCAACATTGAGGCCATACCAAGGAAGAAAAATGAGGCTGTAGATAGACTTGCAACAGTAGGGCAGCATTTGATGTTGTTGAAAGTATCAAGAGAGATCATACTCAACCTTATATTAAAGTGATTGTAAGGTTGGTTGTTCCAGATAACAATACAAGATGATAAGTATTTGAAAGTGATTAGCAGATCTTAAATTTTCTTCAAGAAGAAGCTGAGTAATCTTCAAGAAATATAGGATAGATTGGAGTAGTAGTATGGTGATCAAGTGGTCCAATTGAAGAAAAAAAAGTTACCAAAAGGCCTAGTGACTCTTGAATCCATCTTCAATCTAAATGACTAGTTCCAGAAAGAGAAGGAAAATATTCAGGTGAAGGGTGAAGACTCAGAGCCTATTTTAGTAGGAGAAGGCAAGGTGTTGTAAATTGGAAAGATGAGTATTCAACAAGAGAAATCTTATTTTATCCAACTCTTTCAAGAATTTCCAAATGTTTTTTCCTAGAATTATAAAGATTTGATAATCTTCAATCCAAAATTGGCATAGCATACTATTGATTTGGATCCAAAATCTAAGCCCATCAAGTAGAATAAAATGCCAGTGAATCCTCACATTGAACCTCTCATGAGAAAAGAGATGAATAAGCTAATAGAGGCTAGCATAATTTTTCCTATCAAGCATTTAAGTTAGGTTGTGAATTTGGTGCCAGTAAGGAGGAGAAATGGAGAAATCAAGTTGTGTGTATATTGGCGGGATCTAAATAGAGCATTGTTGATAAGAGAATACTTATTAGAGATCACACAAGAAGTTTGTGTGGGAGAGAAGGTTAGGATCAAGGGCACGAAGGGACAGGAAGAATCCACATGTGGAGGGAAAGTTCATCTTTTGGGACTTAGCTAATTTTGAGTAGGAAGACCTATTTTTAGAAGATGGCATGCAGAGCACATAAACGAGGCAGAGACTTACGCACCATGCATTGTCTATCTTTAGAGGATTGGATCAAAGTGTTTTACATGGAGATGAGATAAGAATAGGATTGTCACTTCAGTTAACTGTAAGAGGTCTATAGATAACACACTTGCATGTGTGGTTATGCCTGTAAATGGCGCATGGCTATTAGTAGCATGCAGACTATTTTTAGAATAGATGAGTGGTGAAGCGCAATTCCCCACCCTATATATATAGTGAATTACCTGAGAGAAGAGAGATGGTATATGATATATAGGTATATGTACAGCATAAGTGGTAAGAAAAAAGAGATATGTGCATATGAATAGATTACGGTATCAAATCCATGTGTGCATTGGTATAGATTTCCATTATTGTAATGAGCTTCTGTGTTTATTAATAGATGGAAGATATTGGTTGAATCTAAGTGTAATTCTTGTGTGTAATTGAGTAGTGCATGTTCTTGATTCAATCATGATTATTGTTTAAGCTTTTTCTTTCCTAGATCTGAATATGGCATGCATTGTAGAATGATGGATTAGTCATGGATCTATATGTTTCTTCCTTCATCATGCTAACATCCTGCTATAACAACCCTAAAGAGGGACCTGGTACCTTTGCGTGCTTCGAGTGAGTGCTTAGTCTAGGGTGTTATCTAGTAAATTCTAGACTATATCATTAGTTCCATTTCCAGAACCTCTTTTTCAATTGTTTTCAGGATGGTTCACAATGAAGACATACTGGTTAACTCTAGCAAGTATTGAAGAGTGGATACATGATTTGGAGGAAGAATATGCATGGCGGTTCAGCATTGGATATGATTTTAACACATGCACTTGGGTAGAACAAAATCTATATGATAGCTTATATGAGAGCCTTTTTGCTATCTTTCCAGTAGAATTATATAAGTGGCTGATTGCTTATGCATCTAAGTGGAATTAGAGGTATCACGCACTTGTCTAGACACAAGAAGAATTTTAGGCCCTTTATTATGTTGATCCGATCTGGACTTGCACTATGGATACATGGTTTCATGGTGTTCTAAACAGTTATATTTTGGAATATTCAATTTCAACGTATTCTTTCCTGGAGGTATCTCAATTCTAGTTTTTGTGGTATCCTAGAGGAGCATATCTTTAAGGTATTCCACTGGCGATCAAGATCTTGATGGTAAATTTTAACCTGGAAAGTAAACTAATGGCTAACTAAACCGCACCATGCATGGGGGCAAGAACAATTTTGGTGAAAGATGGAAGACCTAGCAGTAGAAATGAAGAGAGAGGAGAGGTGACTTAAGTATAATGAGGCACGTGAGAGGGAGATAGAGAAGCATCATTCTATTGAAGAAAGTATGGTGTTGAGGAGAGAGATGGCTCATGAAGGATTTGAAGCTCACGTAGAAGATGTGGAGCCAGAGCATCAGGAACTCCCCCATATTGGAAAGCATGACATAGATCCCCCCTTAGCATCACACTGAAGTGCACCAGCAGAGACTACCTAGGCCACAAGCATGCATCTTAATCCACCTAGTGACCTAGCCCTTACGCTTGGTTTTCCAGTATCTAGTATGATAAGTAATCAACAAGTGGATTTGGGCAGCAGGAGAACTAGAGTAAGTTAGAAAACAAGTACATCATTGGCACGACAAACGACATCAATGTTATTTGGAGGAATATTTTCAAGCACATCATCTACATAGAATGTAAGCGTGCCAAATGTTAGATTCACCTCTAGAAGTAGAACTACCACATAGACTGTAGGGGTTCAGTATAGTACTACTGTTAGAGTATAGGGGAGTACATCTATAGGTTTTATTCCCGCTATAGCTGGAGGATCAAGAGGAATAGGTGGTTCTAGTTCTAGTGGATCTGGTGGTTCTAGAGGTAGGGGAAACACAAGAGGTTCCAGATCAGGTGGGCAAGGTCCACACCAACCCCAGAATATTTATATGGAGATGTCTCTTCATCTTCCATAGTATAAGGGTATAGAGGATGCTGCTAAGCATGTGTACATGTGTGAAATATTGTGGCACGCGAAAGGGATCATGGATTCTAAGCGCAAGGAAATCCATTTTGATACTACATTATAGGGATGTGCACACAGGTAGTATAAGAAGTTTGACCCTGATCAAACTTGTGTGGATTGTGCAGCATTGAAGGATGCTTTCTTAAAAGAGTTCTATATCCCAGAGTTTGAGTAGAAGATTATCAGCGTGCTCAAAGATATCAAACCAGGCACTATTGTAGACACCTGTAGTTTGACCAATGCACTATTACTCCTAATATTGCACTCCCTAGTCTTCCCTTTGTAAATTAATGACACACTGTTAGTTAGACCTATCTAACTCCCTTCTCACGACATCCTTTTGGTCGTATTTCCTCTTATAAACCACTCAAACAGGATTTCATGGCCTCGTTCTAACTGCATTAGCTTCTTATTCCCTTCTAGCTTGCTTCTATTAGCTCCCTGGAATATCAATCCACTTCGTTGGATTGATTAAGCCCTTCAGAAACCCTTCCAGAACCTTAATTACTCTCTAAGAGAGATTAATTAGTCTAACCTAGGTTAAATACCCTAAACATAGTCAAATCACACTTTGACTTGTTAAAAGTGATTTTTGGACTTTAGCCTTTGTCCCACATGCACCCAAATCTCCCATTTTCTTCCAAACCAAAAACTATAAATAGGGCTATGCCCCCTCCCTCATTTCCTAAGAATTATCTCTTCTTCCTAGCATAGATTATAGCAATTTGTTTAGGCTTTAGATTGTATTTCACCTTCTTCCATTTGAGCTAAAAGCATTTGATTTTGTATTTCATAGCATTAACATGGAGTAAAAGGGAAAATCCATTGGCCTTGAAGCCATTAATGGGGAGATCTCTTTATCTTAAACACATAACTGAATGCTTAGATCCTCTTAGTTTCATTATTTCAAGCTTTCAAAGAATAGAGGTTAACTTTATTTGCTTAGTTTGCAGGTTTATTTCAAATTAATGTATGCAAAGAAGAAAACCTTGCTCATTTCTTATCACATGGTCCATTGATCAGTTTGCTAAAAGCCTTTGGGGATTATTTAGAGACTATTACCCCAAAATCATGGCTTTTGCTACTTTTCATTGAACACATTTGGGATGGCCGGTGGGACAGTTATGTCCATCCTCCATTAATGGATGTCTTTTAGGTTTTTCAAAGTTCATTTTCAAGTTTTTATGTCAAATCACTTGTTATTTCCTCATTTTTGGTTTCTAACCCTAGATAAATGACCTTAATTTACATGTATTTTGTGGTTTTGATATAGAAATAGGACACTTTGACTAACAACTAACATGTTTGCTCTTGAAAATTTGAAATTTGAAAATTTGTGTTTTTTGTAGGTTTTTCACAGGGTGCACGTAGGTGTAAAACAAGGGGCACATACATGTTGAAACCCTAGTGTACTCATCAAATCAGGTGTGCATACATGTTAGGAGGACTTCATCATTTGCACATTTTATTTCTATAGAGACATGTGCATCCATCTTCTTCATCTAGGGAACATATCCACCTCTCTGGCCGTACGCATGCATAAATGGTCTGACTGTGTAATTTTTTTTTACAGTTTCTCTGTTTTAATCTTAGTCATGTATACATCAAAGAACCTAAGTGTCCATGTTAATATGGGCGTGTCTCTATCATGTTTTGAGAATCTGTGTTTTACAACATTAGGTGTCATTAATTTTTTACTACAGATGTACTCGTTAAGTAGGAAGTGTGTATCCGTCGGTTGGGAAGTGCTAGGTGTAAGTATAGGTGCGCACGTGTCTAGTATTAAAAAATTGGAAAAATTTACAGTCTATAAAATATTTTTTTCTGATCCATTACTACGGGTTTCTAGGAGTAACAAATTAAAGATAATAGTGTTTTTCCTTAAAAATTTTAATTTTCATAGTTAAAAGTGTTTTGTTCTTGTCTTAGAAGTATCTTTATAGAAGTGTATATGCTCTCTCCTCACATCTTCCAAGGTGATCTTGGGGATCAAAAACACTTATAAAAAACTCATATAATTTGTTCAAAGAAACACTTGTTTTATAAAGGTTGAATTAAAACATTCATGTGATTTTAGTACAATTTTTCACATTGCGTATGCTCTTCCTTCACGCCTTTTGGCGATCTTAGGAATCAAAAGAAAAGTGAAAAAATATCTTTCTTGACATCAACCTACGAACTGGAAAATTACTAACAAACTTTTTTTCTACAGGACCTAATCACTTATCAAAGAAAGGCATCGAAAGAAAAAACACAAAACATTCTAATACACATGTTCTTATAGGTTACCAAATGGTATACTACTTGAAACCACATTAAGCTAAGAAAGATTAAAAACAAACCATATTCAAATCATTATATTGCAGGTTTCAGAAAAGGGCACGTCCATGTGCGCTTAACTGGAACATAACCCCTTTGGCATAATGCCTTAAGCTAAAATAATGGGGGTGGTTCCAGGAACCCTAAAGTAGTCCACTGCTATGTAACCTCATGGATGAAACAGGAAGCACTCTCACTTACCCACTTGACTATTATGCCATGTGAGTTAGAGTTACAAAGTTGTCCCTATTGCATGATCCTGGAAGAGAGTACACGATGGATGAATTTACTACCTAATGTAATTGAAGGGGGAAAATCCAAGATAATCCTAAGATTAGGCAAGTGTGACTATTTGGGTAAATCGTGCCTTCTCGTGGATGGCTTTGTAACACCTAGTTGAGAGAACTTATTAAGGAAAGGCCATTTTTTCTCGGAGGCCCACTTTACTAGTCCTTTTTTACATCAAGCTATCACGAAGTGACAAATCATTTGGAATCTAAACCTTGTTTTTTGAAACAAGGAAAAGAACCCTTGAGAGTTTTATTTGAGTGTCTTTCATCACAAAACTAAACTACATCCCACTTTTGCTTAGTTTTATTCT
This sequence comes from Taxus chinensis, assembly GCA_019776745.2. NCBI lineage: Eukaryota > Viridiplantae > Streptophyta > Pinopsida > Cupressales > Taxaceae > Taxus > Taxus chinensis. The sequence continues at coordinate 11,441,678 of CM034147.1, forward strand.
TGTCTTTGGATACGAGGCAAAGCTCTACCTAAGTGGTGCTTGGTTTGTTTCCATCTATTTCGATCAAATAACCTTGTGCTCTCATCGCCCATTATTCGGTGGTGAGAAAAGTGTATACATTGCATGTTTTTATCAAAGATAGCACTCGTCACTTTCTTGTCCGTTTACACCCATCCATGTTTATGGTTGGGTTGTTAAACATCTAAAGTGTGCACGTACACTTTTCTCATATCTTTTATAAAAGTCTGTCCATCTTGATTTCAAGATCATCTTCACCGCTATGTGTTTGGTTCATATTTTGTCTCTTCTTAGAATTAATAATTTTGTTTGCATCCTAGACGTACAATCTCGGTACTTTCAACATGTTCTCACTTTGTGAGAAGGTGGTATAAGTCCCCTTTATTGCGCGGTTACACTACTCACATGATTAAAAAATCTTTGTTATACTTATCACTTGGTTTCAGTTTCAACGTCATTTGAGTCTTCTTGAAAAGTGTCAATAATACCTTATACATATCGTAATAAAGTTGTCATGGTACTCACACCTTGATTGCTTGGTTAATGTATCACGATGAAATTATTACGCTATATATCTATTCATGACTTCCATTTTTCAGAAGGTTTCGATTTCATCGGCTTTAAAACTAGTTTTAGGTATACCTTGTCAAGGGACTGCAACAGCATCACATTAGTGTTTAGACCTTGTTGGGGTTCTAACTTGACTTATATATTGATACACCATTGTCACTATTTGTTTTTAAAGCATAGGTTTGGTAACAACGAATTGAGTTATCATAACATTTACATGTGCACATGAGTGTTCCTTGATAAATATGATTGTATAAACACTACATCTAGGATACATTGTGGTATATTTCTAACATCGCCTTGAACAACTTGCATAAAACCATACATTTAGGGGTTACACTAGCTACATACAAACGTCCGCTTGTGATGCCTAAAATCATAAAAATGGCAGCCAAATCAAATGAGAATGATAGAGGAGAAAACCCTTTCAACACCTTCCCATTCAGTGGCCATAATTTAGGACCTCTCTTTTCTCAAGTCAAAGATATGAAGACGTTAATCGATCATAGTGGAGAAGAGTCAGAATCTTCTAGAGAACAAAAAAGGTTAGACCTAAGTAGATTTGATGAACTCCTATATTATAATAAAGATCAAGTACTCGCAAGAGTCTTAGCATTAGGAGCTAAAATTCCGCACGAGCGCGAAGAAGAAACAAAGGTCATTAACCCTAACTTAGAAGAGTGAAGATTTGTCTTAGACATAGATAATCCTTTCAATGTGGGGTACGCTTCCACTTTTGGTTAAACATAAGGCCGGTTGTCGAAGGTGAACCATCATAGAAACCTCACTATAAAGCTTCGCATAAAGTGAAAAATGAATGGAAGGCTTCCCCTCCTCTGAAATTTGATGAAGAAGAGGACCCCCTGGTTGAGGAGGAGATCCTCCAAAAATAGATCTTGAAGTTGAGTTAGAAACTAGCAAACCTAGGCTCTTCAAGAAAAAACATATACAAAGACAAAGACAAAAACAAACTTAACGAGTTTCAATTTGATCCACATATAGACTATACCTTTAAGGCAACTCAGGCTCAAAGGTCAATATCACCTACTAAAGAGTAACTCATTCAAGAGGAGTTGAAATCTATGAAAGATATGCTTACTACATTACAATAGGGAAATGTAGGCCAAAATAGAAAATATTCATATGAAGAACTATGTCCTTACCCCTTTGATAAGGACATGTTACAACAGCCTTTCCCAAAACACTTTACTGTTCCCAAGTTTGATAAATATAAGTGCAAAAGTGATCCTCGTGATCATATAAAAGACTTTTACATGGCTTTCCAAGAGGTCACGTATAGTGATAATTTCCTAATACAAATTTTTCCTCGTAGCCTAGGAGCCATGGGATTGGAATGGTTCTATAGCATACCCAAGGGCTCCATTATAATGTGACTCACACTAGCAGAGAAAATTTTAAGGCATTACTCCTATAATATGGAGAGTGACATCACAATGAACGATTTATGTAATACAAAACAAAAACCCAATGAGACATTTGTAGGATTTTTATAATGATGGCATGGGTTAACTAGTTGCTTTCCTTATGCCTTACCAGAAAAATAGTTAGTGAGCATATTTGTTCCTAACCTAAACCTAGAAATAGCCTTCCACTTGCAAATTCATTCTGGCTCAAACTTTGAAGAAGTCATAGAGAAAGGAAGTCAAATTGAGAAAGTGCTCATTGCCAAGGGAACGCTTAAACCTGTTACTAAAAATAAACATGAAGCCAAATCCACAGAAAAACCTAAATTCTTCAATAAGAATAAACATGTTGTTGGTGATGGCATTACAGACTCCAAGAGAGTCCAAGCCATACAAACATGCCCACTCTTAAAGCTTTTGCAAGGACCTCGTCCTAAAGCTCCTACAAAACATACATTCACATCCTTGATAGAATCCTTATCTACCATCCTAAAATAATTAGATGGTGCAAAAATGGTAGAATATCCAATGACAACATTACCATATCTAGAAGATGCTCCAAAACAGGTTTGGTTCATAAGACCATGAATATTGTAACTTTCACCATGTCAAAGGAGACAAAACAGATAGATGTTTGAGATTGTGCCATTATATTCAATACCTCATAGAGGAAGGGAAGATTACCTGTGGAGTCTCCCCCTAAGACCGGTAAAATTTCAAATGAAAAAATGGCTATTTACAAAGAACCTTTTCTTGACCAAACAGATAAGAAGAAAAGAAAATCAAATCAAGGGCAAACTTCCAATGACTATAGGACTGCTACCTATGTGTACCCTACAAATGATAGTCCTTATGATTCCCTCATTGGATGTATTAACTCATATAATGAATAGATAAACACCATTCATATTTTAGAAAATATTTGCGCATTCAGGAAAAGACGTTCCTAATTAATCATACCAGATCTTGTGCCTTTCCCTCATAGAAAGTCAGCATAATTTAATTGAACAATTAGAGAAAATGTCTACTAGGATATCTATTCTCGATCTCCTCAAGATCTCTAATACCCATAAGAACATACTGTACAAAACTTTGCAAAATTTAGGGGTTTCCACAGAGGTAGACCCCATGAACCTTCAAGCCATGATTGCATGCTTAGACACCAATGATCATATTACTTTTGATCATATTGCAATCCTACATAACAACCCAAAGCATAACTTACCATTATATCTCAAAGTGGTGGTTACCCATCACAAAATCAAAAAAGTACTTGTAGATGGGGGATCTGGTCTGAATATTTGCACCTTGAAGTTGGTAAAATAGCTAGGCCATTCAGAAATAGATCTGGGTGCTAAGACTATCACAATCACAGCATATGAGAATGAAGAAAGAGAGTCAACAGGGACTATAGTGGTTCCATAGAGGTAGGACCAATGTTCCATGACACAACGTTTCATGTCCTTGACTTAGACCTTCCATATAGCATGCTCTTGGGACACCCATGGATCCGTGCCATGCAAGCTATTCCATCAACTTTTCATCATTACATCAAGTTATGTCATAAAGGGCAGGTGGTTACCATCTTGGGTGACCCCGAACTATTCACACATTGTAGAGCATTATACAGTTTTTCTCGTGCCACTTATGAATGTCCTTCTGCGGATGTTGTTGTCCCTCTACAAATGGAGGCTATAAAAAAATGAATAGATTCAAAGTCCCTCATGCCTTTCAATCAATAATTTTCCCTCATTGGTCAATCCATTTTCTTCATGGGAAGCCACATCAGCAAAATATGGCCCAAGTAAGCCATTCACTCTTGATCAGGCTCTGTTGATATCAGACTTATCAGTATCCCCCAGGACAAGGGGTAAGCCTTATTTTTAGTTTAAGAGCACCCATGAGCAATGTCCTAAACCATTGGAAAATTTTTTCCATAGTGGTCTCCTATTTGAGGAGAAAATGTTAGAAGACCCTACCAGCAGAGTGCTAGAAGGCACCATGGCTTCATGCAATCAAGCACCTCAGTACATCAAAGGTCCCCACATGATGTTTTTCATGGGCTATAGTGGGTTTGGATGTGGCGTTAATGCACAAGGCCAGTTGGAGCCTATCCCTATCCCTCATTTTAAAGCTGATAAACATAGACTTGGAATAAGGCCCCAGGATGCTCTACCTTCTGAGAATGACTCCACTTCTTCAAAACGTGAGGATGTTTCATCTCATTCTGATAGTGATGCAGATTCCCAATGTAGCCTTTATGAGGATATTTCCTCCATGAACCTATTCCTAGATTCCTCATTCCTTACCTTATCTGAATCCATCCCCCTAGATAAATATCTAGTAGCCCTTGTATATCCTAAACTTATAGATTGGGATCAACAACTTCATGTGCCCCTAGATTTCTTTGAAAATGATGAGGCATTTATAGAGTTCATGGGGCTCAGAGACTTTATTCCAGTTGGAGACCACAAGAAAGGATTTAAGATTCACACTCGACACCTACGCCTACTTCAGGGAAGAAGCAGAGATGTGTGGATGGTTGAATAAAAAGGCTGTAAATAAAAGTACACCTACTTTTGAGAAACCTAGTAAAAAAGATCAAGCGGAAATCCCATAGTGATAGACTCTTTGATAAACTCATAGACAAATAGAATCAAGAGTCTAAAGAAGAGGTGATTTATCCATTCAAAGATGATCATGAACTACCACAGGAGTTTGATCTTACTCTTCCCCCTGATCCTACGTGGATGGAATATGCTTCTAAAATGCTTATTGAGGAAATAACCAATGTCAACATTGTCTCAGAGGAGCAACCTATAATATTCAAGTTGGGAGCTTCGCTCTTAGCTCAGGAACAAAAGACCTTTGTAGAGCTCTTAAAATAATACGTGGACATATTCACATGGACATATGTAGATATGCCTGGTTTGGACCCAGAGCTAGTTGTGCACAACCTCATTGTGCACTTAGATGCCAAACCAATCAAACAAAAGTTGAGAAAGATGCATCCTAAGGTGGTGCTCTTAGTCAAAGAAGAATTAGAAAATTTGTTAGCTATTGATTTCATTAAACCTATTGACTATTCAGAATGGATCTCTAACATAGTCCTAGTACAAGAAAAAACCTGTTGGCATAAGGATCTACACGGATTTTCGTGACATCAAAAAAGCATGTCCAAAAGATGATTTTCCCCTACCTAACATTGACATGATATTCGATTCTACACCTGGTTATGAAATGTTGTCCTTGATGGATGGTTTTTCAGGTTATAACTAGATACGAATTGCAGAAGAAGATCAAACATAAGACAACATTCATCACTCCTTGGGGAACATTTTTCTACAAAGTCATGCCCTTTGGGCTCAAGAACACTAGGGCTACTTATTAGCGGGCCATGATAGTTATTTTCCATGATATGATAAGTGACATCATGGAGGACTATGTTGATGACATCCTAGCAAAATCCAAGAGTAGAAAAGAACACCCTGAAGTGTTGAGACATATCTTCCAGTGTCTAAGATATTATAAGGTTCATTTGAACCCTAAGAAATGTGTCTTTGGTGTTTTATCAGGAAAACTCCTAGGGTTCATTTTCTCACAAAGAGGGATTAAAGTGGATCCTGCAAAGGTTATGGCTATCACAAAAATGCCACCACCTACCACTCTCAAGTACCTAAGGAGTCTACAAGGAAAGATTCAGGAAATCTGTCACTTTATTTCACAACTTGTGGATAAGTGCCACCCCTTTACTCATTTTCTCAAGAAAGATGTCACATTCAATTGGGGACATGACTGTCAGAAAGCCTTTGTGCTACTCAAATAGTACTTGTCCATCCTACTTGTACTAATGCAACCTACCCCTAGTGAACCTCTCCTCTTATACATTTCCACTACCCAGTTTTCCATTAGTGCATTACTTGCCCAATATGACTTAGCCCATAAAGAGAGAGTAATTTACTATCTTAGCCACACCTTGATCGCATACGAGTTGAATTATCCCCAAATAGAAAAAGGCCTGCTTAGTGGTTGTGTTAACATTTCTAAAGCTTCACCATTATCTCCTAAATAATAAAACCAAGCTCATATCCAAAGTTGACCCTCTCAAGTACCTTTTATCCAAACCCGCCCTCACAGGCCGAATGGCTAATTGGATCATTCTCCTAAGTGAATTTGATATCGAGTTTGTGAATCAGAAGTCTTTAAAAGGACAGGTACTGGCTGATCAGTTGGCAGAAGATCCTCTCCCAGGAATGGAACCTTTGTTCTTAGATTTACCAGATGCATCTATGATGTATATTGAAGAATCCATAGAATGGAAGGTCCATTTTGATGTATCTTTTACCTTCATGGATCCAAAACAGGAGTGGTGCACATCTCTCCAACAGGCGATGCCATACCATGAGCATTTCGGTTGGGATTCCCGTGTACAAATAACATTGTAGAGTACGAAACACTCATCATTGGACTCAAGCTAGATATTACATGGAACATCAAACAACTTTGAGTCATTAGGAGACTCTCAACTTATCATAAAATAGGTTAATGATGAGTACAAGGTTAAAGATGAGAAGCTTATTCCGTATAATAAAATGGTTGAAACTTTGAAGGAATATTTCACACAAGTCATATTTGAACAAAAACCAAGGTCATGTAATAGATCTGCAAGATGCTATGGCTACTATTGGGTCTCTCTTATGCATAGCACCTGAAAGAAAGCAAGATGCCTTTCTTCATGGAACATTTACAGGTACCTGCATATGATATGCTGGAGTCATGTTTGGCATGTGAAGTTGTTGGTCCTTTATCCCCTTGGTACAACCCTATCTTCCAATACCTATAAGATGGCACTCTTCCACCTCACATCACCCATTCCAAAAAGAAATCCCTTATTCCCCGCATAGCCAGTTATACCCTCCTAGGAGGCACCCTTTATCATCATGGCTACAATGGGAATGTGCTTCGTTATTTAGATGTTACTCATTATATCCACGCTATTAAATAATTACATGGTGGTATCTTTGGAGTGCATAGTAGCGGAATGGTATTAGATATGAATCTATTAAGGGTAGGAAATTACTGGCCTACCATGGAATCTGATTGTTGGAACTTCGTACAGAAGTATGAAATATGTCAAAAAATATGGAAATTTAATACATGCGCTAGCACAAGCCTTACAGCCTATTACGACGCCTTGTCCATTCTCTGAATGGGGCCTGGATCTCATAGGGAAGCTCCATCCTTCTTCCTCAGAATGGTCATACTCACATCATCACTGTCATCGAATACTTTACCAAATGGTTAGAGGTCATCCCTCTTACCTATTTCGCCGGTGCGCACAGATCTCAAAATTCATTATGAACCATCTCATATACAGTTACAGAATCCCCTTGGCCATTATCACTGATAATGGTAAATCCTTCAAAAATAAAATGATTAAAACATTGTGTTAACGCTTCCATATCAAACTTAAGTGGTCTAACCCTTATTACCCTTAAGGTGATAGACAGGTAGAAGCGACCAATCAGAATCTTGTATGGACTTATGGAGAAAATGGTCAATAAAACTAGGCCGTAATTGGCATTTATAGATACATCCCACCCTCTGTGCTCTATCGTACCTCCATTCGCACTCCTACTGGTGTGACCTCATATTCACTTGTCTAGGGAACTAAAGCCATCATACCTTTGGAAGTGGAGCTTCCTTCCCTAAGAATATCACTCAGAGACTATCTTGATAAAGACGAGGACTATAGGGTTGCTTGCCTAGTAGAGTTAGAACTATTAGATGAAAGGTGTATTATAGTCAATAAATCACCTAAAATTCTACCATAACAGAGTGTCTAAAGGATATAAAAAACACATCATTAATTAGAGAATTTGATGTAGGAGATCTATTTCTTAAAGAAAACTAGAAGAACACCGTCAAAGACAGAGAAAAGAAAGGAAATTTCGAGGCTAACTCATTAGGCCCTTATATTGTAGTTGCAAAATATGGATCAGGAGCCTAAAAACTTGAATATTCAGACGATGAAGAGATTCCAAAACCTATGAACACCATGCACTTGAAGCATTTATATGCTTAGGCACGAGGAGAATATCAAATAAGAACTAAAAATTGGAAAACAAAGAAAAAACAAGAAAAAAATGGAAGAATGAGAAAAATAGTAAAGAAAAAGAAGGTCACCCTCATGTGAAAACAACATAATTGTGGCACAGTCGGTAGGTATTTGAGTGAAAAACCAATTTTTGGTGCACTTAAGGAAGATTCACCAGACATACAAGTTACTCTTGCAAACAAGATGGGATAATCGTTATTACTTTTCTGGATACGACTTCCTTCTACTAAGGTCTAGGGACCCCGCTAGGGCCAGCTTTTTGTCGTATGCCATGATTTGGTTTGTTTGCTCTTATGTCTACATGAGAGGACATTCCCTTTATATACTTCCATCCAACGCTGAGCATCCTTACATCGTTGATCATCTTCTCGTACATACACACATGGAATTCTTCCTTTTATATATAACCACATAACAGCTGGGGGCATCCACGCTTATTTGTTCTTGTAAATTTCTTTTAGAACATGACCTTGGAAAATACAAAAACATTCAGAATGAACGCTACACAAAAATATAAATATCTAGAAGCTTTCCCTTTTCATGGATAAAGCTACGTTCATTTGACAATGTTATCTAAGGAAAACCTAGACAACAGTGAATGAACACTATAGCTATGAAAACTTATCTTTTGAGATAAACCCCAAAAACATTAGAAAATATGTCAATGTTTTCCCTAAAAAAAAAAATTAATTCTTTAATTACTTATAGTTGTTGGTTTGTATAGTTCTGATGTACTTAGTCTTTTGAATTGTCGGTTCTTTAAATGGATCGTTTGATTATCTAATTCTGAATCTTGTTTAATTTAAATTATGTATTGCCTTACATACATTTGCGAACTCTCATGCTTGTAAACAATTGTTGTAGGCTTCTTTATTTGTTATGTGCATCTATTTGAAGTTCATTTTTACTTGCTTAGATTATATCTCATATTAATCTCTTGTTAAGATTTTGCATGTGTTTGTTTAGTAGTGGTTTGTTGTGTTGTTTGTATGTGTATATTTGTTTAGTTTTGTTAACTTTTGTTTGTGTGTTTTGCATAGTTATTTGTTATCACATATATCATCTATCATTTCATCACATTTTTAACATCATTCACTACATCATATATATACAAAAAATCCTAAGTATCACATCATGCATGTATGTTAAGCTAATCATCACATATCGTATCATCAATGGGGGCAAGAGGGGTTACACATAATGAAAAATATATCCCCCCCACACCAATATCATCTAGTATCATCCAAGTGCTAGAATAAAAACTCAGAAACAACTCATGAATCCAAAATATGTGGTGCTATCTACAGATACATCATCAATATGAAAGCATGAAATATACACATTTCTGAATCTAAGGTATGCCACATACATAAAGGAAAGAACAATCATACATCATAAATCCATCATATGTATGATACATCAAAATGTCCATATATACATGTATAACTTTCCAGGTCAGTACTCAAAATAATACATCATCGATACAATATGCCATCAAAAAGGGGCATGCATAAAAAAGAATCGAGCCTTCATCATGAGGCATCATCAAAATAATGGTATACACAACTATACATCAAAATCAGCCTTCATAAGAGGCATGTATACAAGATATATGTACAAAAAATAATATAGAGCTCAACCACAGCTCTCGCCCTCGTTGGGGTTCCTGGGTCTATCACCTAGTCGACGAAATAATGGTGGCTATGATGGACCTACACCAGGGTTACCACCAAACTATCTAGATGGCCCCTATCTAATCCAGCTGCTCTAGTATAGGATACCTAATTGATCTCACTAAATGACCTGATCTCTGCGACCTAGAGCCTGTCCCATACTCGCATCTAACATGATTGGAATGATACTACTCACTAATCTGCTATAGACACTGCCCTAAAGTAAGAAGTCCTATAGTACAATGCCTCACCACAGGATCTCATCACATCTCGTATCAAGTCCAGCATCTCTAGAAGCGAGAGCTACCTGTAGGATGGCATCTCGCTGATCTATCAACTCGACCAATATCATCCTAGAGCCTGTCTCAAGGCCGTAGCCTTTCGATCTGTATCTGCGGTAATAACTCGACACTGGGCCCGTGCCTGATCCCTCTGTGTAATACTAGCCCTGTGACTATGCCTGTGTATGGTCCTTCTTGGCCACAACTATCTACTAATCTAAGTCTGGTACTGGTGTAGGAGGCTTAATATTTGAGCACCCTAGGTGACCATCTCTCACATCTGAAATCTGGCCATGATGCACTATCGCTGCACTGAGTAGCTTGTGCCCTAGCCTGATCCCTCTCTGCTAACAAAATCTACACCTGGACGAGTTCCTGTTCTCACTCTGTTGTGAGGGCCTGTACCTATGCCCTAGGTGGGTCTCTCTCACTAGCCACATGTAACTATAGTGTAATAGGTACCTGTAATTGCTGATGAAGAGCAACCCACTTCCCACCAGCACTGCTACTCACTAGAATATCAAGCTGGCGGGCCCTTCTCTTGAATGAAATGCTGCTGACAGTGGTGGTACTATATCCCCGCTCTAATGCCCACTGGGGGAAAATCTATATCCACTGCCACTAGTATACATGTCTCGACTTAAGGCCTAGGGCCATGTCCCTATGGCTGCTATGGTATGAGACCCTATCCAACTCACACTCTAACATATTGGTGTGCATCGGTCCAACCCTCATCAGTCGTCATCATGAGTATCAGCCTTGACCCTAGGAACCCTGCATGATATGCCACACGTCCTCCAAGTTAAATAGTGATCTCCCTGGTCGGGAGCCACAAAGCACTGAATCTTGCTATCCCATCCCTCTATTATGGCTATCAAGAGGCCATGGTCAAATGTAATCTGTGGCATCTCGGCACAACATGAGACAATCCTATCACATGCATAAAAGACTCTCTAGAGTCGCTCTATCATCATCATCAAACTATGCCTCTATCACAGCTAACCGACCATAGCACTCGTGAGTCTGAAGAATGGGTAATATACCGCTGCAAAATAAACACAAGTGTTAGGCACTTACTTATTTCTACCTATTTTTCTAAGGAAAAATAATTCTTTAAATCATCTAACTTACTAATTTATTCTTTTCTTCTAATCTAATCTAGTCTATATTCTTCTATACTTGGCTATTTTACTAGCAAAGTTGTCTTTTCCCCCTTCCTTCTAGACACCTATGCACCTCCTTTTGGGCACCTGCGATGCCCTAAACCATGTGCATATGCACCCTTACCGATGCATACGCTCCCCCTCCAATCTTTTTCTCCTTTTGGCCGCAGGCCACATAGGACGCATACGTGCCTAGTATGATGCTTAGTGCACCTAACTTTACGCATGCATGCTTGTGCACGTGTGTTCTAGCCTAGCTTCCCTTACCCACCCCCCCTCTTGATGCATACATGCCCCTACTAGGTACGTGTTACATATTCTACCTCTTTTGATGGGTATGCGTGCACATACTTACTTCTTTCCACTCAGGTATGTGTATGCACATCCCTGTATCCTGTCTATCAATGGATGTGCATGCATGTTCCATGTCCAGTTTTGACCCATATGCGTGCGTGTACCCATCAACACCGACGCATACGCCCATGCGCATGCGTCAAAATTGGTCCTACCTACCTTAGAAAAACCCTAAAAAAAGTGCAATAAAATGTGTAATTAATGGGAGGGATAGGCCACTCATGTAGGGTCCATCCGCTAGGTCCCACATGAACTCTCAGATGCAATCTGTGCAATCTCGTCCTCCTCAGTATTCTTGCCATCTCACTCAGGGCTATCACTCTCGCTCACAGGTAAAAAGTTGTACAAGAGCTCTGGTAGAAATGAATTGGTCATGATTGTTTTACCAACCTCGGGTGGGTATATTAACCCATCGCAGTGCCCCTGGGGCATGTTTTCTCTATCATGATCATTATAACCTTCTTTTATCCGGTGTGATAATTATTTTTGTACTAAAATAATTATTTTTACTAATTTTCACATATCTGGGGCACTTCGTGCCATCCTTAACATCTTACTTCTCAGTTGCACTTGAAATAATTTACGCACCTTTCAGGCAACCTTTTACTACCTTTTCCTCTATTTTTTCATCTATTTTCCCCCGTCGTGATAATTATTTATTAATTTATTTTAAATGAATTATTCTCGACTCATCTTTCTTCTTGTGGGAATATATTCTGGCTCTTCTGACAGCCTTACCTTCCCACTATCACCCTACGCGCATACTTTTAGAAGATCTTTAATCTTTTGAAATTCTTCTGACCGATCAAAAAGCTAAAAAGAAAAAAATTACAAAAAATTCAAAAACATCAAAAACATTGAAAAACACTTCAAAAATGGCTCAAAATTGGGTTAAACTAATCATTTACGGCTGAAATCTATGTCTCTCACATGGCACTCATCCCAGATCTTGCTGACGTTTTCAAATCATTTGAAACAATGACTCGCACATCACCAAAAATCTTCAATCACCTACACAAGCTATGTTGCTTACTTTGTCTGTACTCTGGGGCACTATTAGTTACATGGTACTATTTTTTTCGTGCACATTACTTTTTCGTAGGACCCAAGTGTCCTCCATCTTTCCCCTTACATAATACACTTTGCTTGGGGCATCATTCTTCACCCTTGTCATTTATCAGAACATTTGGGACTACATCTTGATAACAAAATATTTGTGCAACTATCTTGAACGTTGTTGGTTTAAGTGTGTGTGATTGTACTTATTTCCCTATTAGATGATATTGTTTATTTCTCGTATTGCATTGCATTCGTGTATGTTACATGGAGTTGGTCATTTTTAGGCAGCAAGATGATTGTTTGTATCTTGGATTTTCATGTCATTTTACGCTTCCGTCACATGCTCACATTTTAATAAGGACCAATGAGGAGGATCCTAAGCATTATGATGATAAAATATTAATAGCAATTGATTTGTGGACAGCTCAATATCCATGTTTCTTCTTATTTCCCACCTTCTCCATACACTTTCCCTTTTGTTGTTTCTTTTTTCGATCATCGATCAAGTTTCTTTGTCACCCCATCGACACTCGAGGGGGCATCCTTCGTCCTTCATCCTGTTCATTTTTCTTCTACCCCTTCAAAAAAATTCTACTCGTTTGTGTTTGTCTACTTTCTTTGAAGTGACATAACTTAAGTCACCCCAAAGAGGGTAAAATGTAGACACCTGTAGTTTGACCAATGCATTATTACTCCTAATATTGCACTCCCTAATCTTCCCTTTGTAAATTAACAACACACCGCTAGTTATACCTATCTAACTTCCTTCTCACGACATCCTTTTGGTCGTATTTCCTCTTATAAACCACTCAAAAAAGCTGTCATAGCCTCATTCTAACTACATTATCTTCTTATTTCCTTCTAGCTTGCTTCTATTAGCTCCTTGGAATATCAATCCACTTTGTTGGATTGATTAAGACCTTCAGAAACCCTTCCAGAACCTTAATTACTCTCTAAGAGAGATTAATTAGTCTAACCTAGGTTAAATACCCTAAACATAGTCAAATCACACTTTGACTTGTTAAAAGTGTTTTTTGGACTTTAGCCTTTATCCCACATGCACCAAAATCTCCCATTTTCTTCCAAACCAAAAACTATAAATAGGGCTATACCCCCTCCCTCATTTCCTAAGAATTCTCTCTTCTTCCTAGCATAGATTATAACAATTTGTTTAGGCTTTAGATTGTATTTCATCTTCTTCCATTGGAGCTAAAAGCATTTGATTTTGTATCTCATAGCATTAACATGGATTAAAAGGGAAGATCCATTGGCCTTGAAGCCATTAATGGGGAGATCTCTTTCTCTTAAACACATAACTGAATGCTTAGATCCTCTTAAGTTCATTATTTCAAGCTTTCAAGGAATAGAGGTTAACTTCATTTTCTTAGTTTGCATGTTTATTCTGAATTAATGTATGCAAAGAAGAAAACCTTGCTCATTTCTTATCACATGGTCCATTGATTAGTTTGCTAAAAGCCTTTAGGGATTCTTTAGAGATTATTACCCCAAATCCATGGCTTTTACAACTTTTCATTGAACACAACTACTGAGAGTGTGTGTGAGTATGATGTCTGCTTTAAGACACTTCTATCTAAGCTGACTTATAATATTCACGCCAACTAGCATGCACAATGATTCATTGGTAGATTGATTACATCATTTAGAGGAGCACTGTCACATAAGACATAAACTGATCTGCGTGAAGCATTGGAAACAACTTTGTGTGCTGAGGTAGTTGGGAGCATTGACATTGGATTTAGTCCATTCTTAGAGGCATATATTGCAGCTATGGAAAAACAATTAGAGAAGCTATCAACCAATTCAGCCCATGAAACATGCTTAGGGATTTGGTGTATAGTTTGTGAAGTGGAAGGTCACACCAAGGATAGTTGTCCTCATCAAACAATACATTCATTACTATTGGACTATGATATCTGTCATTTGAATCATGATGCTAGTCACTGTCCTTTGTTACAACACGCAATAAGGAATAATGTATCCTGTTACTGTAAAATTTTCTGGTCCACGACCCATGATACTGAATATTGTCAGTTGATTGGTCAAATATAGGATGTTATAGACATTGGGGTACGACAGAAAAGCGTGACAAATAATTCCAAGGGTAAGAATGAGCACCAGGATCGAGACCATAATCAAACACACTATGAAAAGAATGATGGGTGTTTTTAAGGAGGTCGTGGAAGAGGACAAGGCTGTGGTGGTGGGAGAAGTGAGTTCCCTTGTGGAACATGTTATACATGTGGATCTCCTGACCACTATAGGCATGAATGTCCTCATAATATTGCATGTTCTTTCTACAGAAAGAACCATATCTATTAAGAGTGCCTGGACTTATATGATTATCTGAGTAAGAAACATAAACAAGAAAACAAAGGCATCAAGATGGTTAGGATTCAACGCATGGTAGAATTTCAGTGGATGCCCAAGATAGCACTAGGACCAGAGGCTTTAATAGTGAAGATTACTACACAAGATGAAGTAGCATGTGCAAGAGAGGCATTACACCAGAAGCTTGATATCAAAAAGGAGTAGGTTTTGCATGAAATATACCCAGATCCTTCTCATCAGAAGGAAGTTTATCAAGATACCATGGAAGTGCTAAGGAATATTCAGGGTGAGATACAATACTTAAAGGAGCAAAAGAAAGCATTAAATATAGTCCAAACTGATATCGATGATCTGAGAGAAGTGTGCAAAATGTTGTGCCAAGAGAACATCATTCCACTATTAGGGAATTGGTTAAAAGGGAACACTCCATGCACAAGTATTCAGACCAGACGACAGATCCTGCATGAAAATATTCCCCCTGATAGCATTGAATATGACAAGGAAATTACTTTGAATGTTGTTGTAGATGGATGGCTACTAAGCAACATATTGATTGATACAGGTGTGGAAGTAAATGTGTTCACATTAGATGCATGGGTACAAACAGGGAGGCCCCCATTGCAGCCATCATCTAATGTGTTGTTTATGGCAAACCAATCTAAGACCATTCCTATAGGATTTTTGAAGGATGCATCTATAACCATACAAGGGTCCAAGTTCAATGGGGATTTTGAGGTATTAGCACTTGTAGAAGTAGACTATTTTCTATCCTTTCTTGGATGCCCTTGGTGTTATGCAAATAATTCTGACTTGAGATTCAATAAGGGGTATATCAGCTTTCAGAACAAGGAGGAAAGGGTTGTGATACCTTTGATAGATAGGAAATCTACACCATATGTTGAACCTCTAAGTGAGGATGAGTTAAACAAAATCTATGTACGCACTATTCAGGACCCTGAGGTCAAAGAGCCATCAAAGGAAGGCATCCTACAGTGGGAGGATTCTCATTCTATTAGTGATAATATGAGTATTTCCTGTGATAATTGGGCTCATGGTACATATGAAATAGTAGGGCATGAGGTAAAAAGCATCATTGTGCACAAGAATGAAATTTTTTCTGCTCGTCAGATAGGTAGCGCAATACCTTGGTATACATGGGTAAAAGATCTTCTTGTATTTTTGAAATCCATGGAAGCACAGTGGAAAGATAAAATTAAGAGAAGAGATATGTTAATGCATACCTTGTGTGGGACAACAATGCGCTAATGGGTAATCCATAGAGATGATCTTATAGAATGGGAGGAGATTGGAATCAGCCTATCTACTAGGTTTTTAAGGAGTGATGCACCCATGCAAATCTACACTTATAATGGTGATCAACCTGTTCAACATCACATTTGGTAGTGTGAGAGACTCTGGATAGTGGGATAGGAAGCATAACCACCTTCACTGTGGGTGCATAGATTGTACTCTACTCTATAAGGATGCGCACACACCTAGTACGTATACACAGAACTACATCAAGAGATTGGGAATCGGAAAAATTTGGCTACAGGAATGATCCAGACCTTTGACTCCTTCTCGACTAAACCCCTAGTAGAAGAAGCATTAAATTTTTTCAAGCACTTCACTATGGGAGATAGTGCAAAGGAAGAAGAGCATATTTAGGAATTATTTGGTGAGACAGAGTTCGGAGTGCATTTTGAAAAGGAAGAAGAAATGGACTCCATACTACTTGAACACACTTGCCTTGAGAAAGAGAAAGGAAAGATGGTTTACATCATGAATGATGAGGAAGTTGAGAATCTAGATATTGAACATTCACAAGAGGTGTGTGAGGTCTTGAACAGTGCAGATAAAGATACACGTAGCTATCACGAACCCATGAAGACAAAGAAGGTGAATATAGGTTCTGAGGCTAAGCCAAAGAAGGTCATAATTGGAGACTATTGGTCAAAATCGGAAGTGGCAGAGATCATTGAGTTACTTAGGGATTATCAAGACTTATTCCCTTGAGGGTATCATGAACTTAAAGGTGTACATGAATCACTATAGGAAATGAAGATAAAGCTTAAGGACGGTGCATGCCCAGTTAGGAAGAGGCCTTACAAAATGAACCCCAATTTGTGTGAAAAGGTTAAGGAAGAGATTGATAACATGTTGAAATATGGAATTATCAAGCCCCTTGATGAGTCAGAATGGGTTAGTCCAATGGTGATCAGTATCAAGAAGGATGGATGAATTATAATATGTGTGGACTACATGGAGTTAAATGATCCATGTGTAATAGATCCATTCCCTATGTCATTTACTAAGGAAATACTAGAAGGAGTTGAATGGTGTGAGATATATTCCTTCACAGATGGGTTTTCCTTGTATCACCAGGTTAAGATTGCTCAAGAGGATCAAGAAAAGATAACTTTTACTACTGAATGGGGCAGATTTTCCTATACTATGATGCCTTTTAGACTGAAAAACATGCCTGTTGTATTCTCATGGATAGTTGTTCAAGCATTTAAAGATTTTATTCACAAATTTTTACAGGTTTATTTAGATGATTAGACAATATATGGGATTATGAAAGATCATTGTGATAATCTGCACTTATTTTTTGAATAGTGTAGACAATTGAGTATCTCTTTGAACATCAAGAAGTGAATATTTGCTACACCTTTTGGAATACTGCTAGGACATATAATCTGTAAGGAAGGTTTGTTGGTTGATCTAACTAAGGTTGCAGTCATTCTAGGCTTGGAATCACCTACCAGTCGAAGTGAGGTGCATGGATTTTTGGGTCACACAGGATACTATCAGAAGTTCATCAAAGGGTATGCCAAAGTTATTACACCCTTAGAAGAATTACTAAAAGGGAAAGGTACATTTTATTGGGGAGAACCGCAACAATGCACGTTTGAGATATTAAAGGAGAAACTTGCTACCATGCCCATTCTATATTTTCCCTCATGGGATAAGCCATTTCATGTGCATGCATATGCCTCTAGCATGGCCATTGGAATTTTGTTAGATCAACCTAACAAAGGTATTGTAGATCATCCAATTTTTTTGCTAGTAGGAAGCTGACTCGTGCTAAATAGAATTATACAACTACAGAGTGTGAAGCTTTGTCAAGGATCTAAGCATTGCACAAGTTTTGATAGTACTTGTTAGCAACACCATTTGTGTTTCATACAGATCACATGGTATTGAAGTATTTGGTGAACAAATTGGTATTGCAAGGGCGCATATGCAGGATGGGTACTCCTATTTCAAGAGTTTGACTTCACAGTTATGGTGAAGCCAGGGAAAAGTAACTCTGGACCAGACCACTTGTCTAGAATTCACTCAGGAGAAGAAGCAAATAAAATTGAAGAAACCATGCCAGATGCACAGTTATATAGGTTACAACAAGTGCCATCAGAATTAGAAGACATTACTATCTTTCTATAGACTGGTTTGGCACCAGAAGGAATGAAGGCATTAGAAAAGAAACAACTTTCCATACATGCGGCACCATTTATGTTAATCAATGGTGACCTCTACAAGTTAGGCATAGATGAAGTATGACACCATTGTGTATTAGAGCATGAGTGCAAGGATATTATGGAAGAAGTCCATGGTGGTATTGTAGGAGGCCATTATGCAGGTGATGCAATTGCCTGTAAGATCCTACTTGCTGGATTATGGTGGGAGACACTGTATAAATATTGTAAAGCATATTTCAAAGCATGTGACCATTTTCAGCGTCTAGGTAAACTAGGGCAAAGATATGAGATTCCTTTGAGACTAATTATTAGTGCCAAACCATTTTAAAAATGGTCCATCAACTTTGTAGGACCTATTTTTCCAACCATGCATAGGACTGGTCACACTATATCATTACTTGTACATATTATCTCACAAGGTGGGAAGAAGCATCACCTACGAAGGACTACACAATAGCTACAACATCTAGGTTTCTATGGGAGAATATTCTTACAAGATATGGATGTCCTTTAAGCTTGACAAGTGATAGGGGTACACACTTTTTGAATGAAAGAATTAGGATCCTATTAGATGAGTTTATGGTTACACACCATAAAACCACACGCTATCATCCTCAGGAAAGTGGAACTACTGAGGCTTTCAACAAGATTTTGGGCCAGACATTGACAAAAATTTGTGATGTTGTAAGAAAGGATTGGGATGATAAAGTGTTAGCTATTCTTTGGGCATATAGAACAACTTATAAGAGATTGAACAAAGCCACATCGTTTCAGTTGGTGTTTGGCACAAAATCCATTATCCCTATAGAATTTATGTTAACTTCTTTATGCATTGTGTGTGTTGAAGGTCTACCTGATGACCAGGATTTAGAAGAGTGTATTGAGAAGATGATTCAACTGGATGAGCGACTAGCCATAGCACTATGGAGTCAGAAGTAGGAAAAGGCCAGGTAGAAAGCATGGCATGACAGAAACATAAGGGATAAGAAGTTTGAGATTGAACAAATGGTACTTATTTATGAATCTAAGTTCTTGTGCCATCTAGGCAAGCTCACAGTATATTGGTTGGGGCCGTATGTAATCACTTAGATACTTGAATCAGGTGCTTTCCAGTTAGAAGCACTTGATGGAACATGGCTACCCGATTAATTTAACAGGAGTAGGCTGAAGCCCTACTATAAATAAGTCTTCTTGGTGTTTGTAATAAGGCAATTTTTCCATTTATATTTGGTTTTCAATTGTGTATTTCCTTCATTGTCGTTATGCTTTGTCAAATTAGTTGTTGTTCTTGTGTAATAAGTGCACATGTGCACATGAAGCTAATTACTAAGTGAAGAATGTTTATGCACATAGGACTACACATCCTTTTAGTGTAGGGTGGTTGTTGATAGCCAGGTACAAGATTGTGGGAATTGAAAGATGAAAAGAATAAGCTGCTACAAGTGTTTTCCAAAGTAAAGAAGATTGCTTCTCAAAAGTGACCAAGGATGGAGATGAATGAAGGAATAGTATAATGCGAGGTAAGCAGAGGCCATGATAACTACTAGGAGAAGGTATAATGATGAAGTACTCATCTGCAAGGATGCGCATTGAAGAGAAGTCTATGACCAGAGGGTAGGAAGGCACACTATAAGGTTATAGCTGGGGCATGAAGATGTACCACACAGGATGAATGAATTTGGTCAATGAATGAGAGGATATTTGGTAGGTGAAGGAGCAATAGATGCATCAAAATTTGAAAAACTATATAAGGATTGGATGCGAATTCATTTTTATCATTGCGACTAAGAGTATTTGAGAAAAGAGCTAAGTGCGAAGAGCTAATTGATTGGGTTAAGGTGTGAAGGGTGTGAAACCAAGCGTGACAAACAGATCTGTGTGAAACTAAGCTTGCGTCCCCAGTGGTGAAGGGTTTGAACAAAGAAAGGTGACAGAGAGGAGTTAGAGCACGAAGTTTCCAACTAGGGAATGATTGAATCGAGCTAGGGTTTGATTCATAAATTTCAAAGTTAAAGAGGATATGATTGTAAGGTAAAAATGGCACACAAGAAGGCAGTTGCAGTAGAAGCAAAACGAAAGAAGAAGGTGGTCATCGAGGAGGAATAGATGACACCCAAAATAAAATTTTCAAAAACACAATATCCAGAAGGAGTCATTGTCAGCCAGAAATGGGGTTCACACATCAGAAAGAGCAAAGTAATTGAATATAATCATAGGACCTTAGAGAACATAAAGGAGCTTGATTCCTTGCTCACTACGAGGACAAACAAAAGTATAGAAGATGAAATGCCAGTTTATGATGATGCAGGTGAGAAGCTTCTGAAGATAATTGGGGTATACCAATTATATGAGCTTCCATATTTAGGGAAGTATGAGCCCTTGTACCAGTGGCTCATGAGCAGAGTGCATGGGGACTTCTTCTACTTTACAAGACACAGAGTTAGAATCTCATCCACACTTATCTCAATGGTGACAGGTTTGAAGGCCACATGAGAGAATATAAAGAATGATCTCATAGATAAATCCATGATCTTAAAGACCAGACAGGAGTTAGGGTACCTGAAGGGTCCGCGTGGTATGGATATAGAAAATTTGAAGAACTGGCAAGCTATGCAAGTAGTAGCACACCTTGTTACAAAGTTGAACAATCAGGAGCAGTGGTCACAGGTAAATACTATGTGGTTACACATTGCGTGCAAGATGTCAGAAGGATTAGTCTACAATATTGCAGGCTACATTACAGAGAAAATAGTCGAGGAAGCATGCACAGAAGGGAAGATCAGCTTTGGGGTTGTTCTATTATCACTAGTATTCATGGAAATTGGAGTACCAGATGGGCCAAAAGAAAAGGTATAGGAATACCCCATGGAGAATAAGTCGCTAGCTGAAAGGTTTAGCAAGTACCTATGTAAAGGTTCCATGACAGACGGCATCAAGAAAAGGGCATAGAAATGGTATGATAGGCTCCGTGCAACATTTAGAGAAGAGTGACGCATCCCGAAGGACCTACCCTCAGTAGTGGGGAAGCAAGTCTATTTTGTTGTATGTTATCATTTCTACATCACACGCTTCCCAATGACAGATGGAGTCTAGATCCCTCGGTGTAAATTGCCTTACGCATTCACTGCAAGGTATTTCCAAGCATCTGTTTATAGATTCATAGACACACGCTGACTGGTATTCAATGCAGATAAGGTAGACTGTGACTACCACATGTTGAGGAAGGAGTATGTGTATCTAGGAAGAAGTGCCTATGTTGAGAAGCTCATTTCGAAGGTGTTGAATATTAAGACAATAAGTCTAGCTGTAGCAGATATAGGGGCAGCATTAGTGTATCTTCAATTGAAGCCCAAGATGGAGAATAATAAGTATGTGGAGAATGAATTTGCACTCTCAGAGCCACTGAAGGGTAAGAACACAATGGAAAACATACCCGCTTAAAGGCCCATAGAAAATGTTGAAATAGAGGATGAAGAAGAGGAGCGTGAAGATAGTGGAGGCTTAGAGCGTAGAAGAAAGAAACTATATGATAGAGAAGAGTCAAAACGTGTGACCACTCCACCTCAGGGACAAGATGAAGAGGAATATACAGAGGTTAAGCAAGGGGAGCACATATTTAAGAAAATATTTAGATGCATAAGGACTCAAGGTGGAACCCCAAAAATGGTAAGGAAATCACCTTGTCTCTCTCCACACAAGGAGACCATTGAGCTAAAGAGGAGAAGAAAGTTGAAGTTGGATGAAGAAGTGGAGGAATCAAGGGGGAGAGAGCATGCATCTCCTACCCCACTCAAGTAAGAAGACGAGCCATAAAACAAGGAAGAGAAAAAAGATGAAGAGATGAAGGATGGAGAAGAAAGAGAGAAGGAAACCTCTGGATCTATGCATGCAAATTCTCAAGGTGTAATGGGACATACTCCTAACCTTGAAGTTATAATTCCCAAGGGTCCTAGATTGAAGAGGATGAGTGGGGAACATAGTGCACAACTCATGGGCTATGTAGAGGACATCGGAAAAATCATCCGTGCCCATTTCCAAAGCACTGTAAAACAAAATGATTTATTTGGCTAGGAATTAATGGATGGGGATATGGTGACCTTTGGCACTAGAAAGAAACTCTCATGGTCAATGCACACCCACATGGATGAGCTTGATTTTTATGTATACGAGGAGTCATGCGTGTCAAGACGAATGAAGAAGACACCTTAATCCAGACACATAATAGTTAAGCCTACTGTTATGTCAGATGAATAGGTTAAAAATGCGTTAGTAAAGCTTTATACTGAGGTTGCAAAAAGAAACATGGAAAAGGCCACAACAATCAGAGCGCTGTGCGAGGATTTTAAGAAAAAAGATGTAGTGATAGTGCGCCTGACCCAAGAGAAGGACTTGGAGCAGAAAAAGAATTGTGAGTTAATTGGCATGGTAGAGGCCATTGGAGATCATGTGATGAAAGCACGCTCGCATCTGAAATCTAAGGTACCAAAATAATTACCCTCAGTAATGCATTATGTTAGAGCTTTGGTGGACCTAGTATTGGAAGAGGACACAATCAGAATGCCAAAACCAAAGAATCCTGAAGAAGAGGCAGAAAGGGATAAGGCTGTAGTAGTTAGAAAGATTGCATCATACGAATTCCTACTGCAAGTGCTCCAATAAGAATTGAAAAAGGTGGATCATGCCTTAAATGTATGCACAAATCTAGAGGTGCTGATCAAGGTAAAGACTCTGGAAGAAGATAATGCAGTCCAGAAGGCTATGAAGGATGATACCTTGGGCCACGCAGAACAGTTAACACTCATAAAGAAAAGGCATGGGGACCTAGTAGCAACACAAGAGCCACACAGGGAAAGATTAGATGAGATTAGGAAACTCATCGTACAAAAGATGGATGCACTGGAAGGAAAACATACTGTAATTTCCAGCATTATGTTGGTATTACAGAATGAAAAAGGTGAAGTTACCCAAGATTAACTGGAGTCTATTATTTTGGACATACCAGAGAAGGAAGAGAAAGCATTCACCGACTGACAGGCCTTAGAAGCTTAAATAAAGGAGGAGTATCCAGAGTTGATCCTTCAAACTGATAAAGAGGAGGCTTCCTCATAAAACTTCTTTATTCATCTATATTCTTTCTTATTCTTTCCATTCAACATTCTTTACTTCAGTTTTGGAGATAACCATTTTCAAGACGACAATGAGATTAGTGTGGGGTAATGTTGATCAGAGAATACTTTTTAGAGATCACACAAGAATTCCGTGTGGGAGAGAAGGCTAGGATCAGGGGTGCAAAGGAACAAGAAGAATCCACGCATAGAGGGAAAGTTTAGCTTTCGGGACTTAGCTGATTTTGAGCAGGAAGACCTATTTTTAGAAGATGGCGTGCAAAGCACATAAATGAGGTAGAGACATGCGCGCCATGTATTTTCTATCTTTAGAGGATCAGATCGAAGTTTTTTTCATGGAGACGAGATAAGAATAGGATTGTAACTTCAGTTAACTGTAAGAGGTCTATAGATAACACACTTGCATGTGTGGCTATGCCTGCAAACGATGCGTGGATATTAGTATCATGCAGCCTATTTTTGGAATAGATAAGTGGTGAAGGGAAATTCCCCACCCTATATATATGTAGTGAGTTACCTGAGAGAAGAGAGATGATATATGATATATAAGTATATGCAGAGTGTAAGAAGTAAGAAAAAAGAGATATGTGCATATGACTGGATTACTGTATCAGATCCATGTGTGCATCGATATAGATTGTCATTATTTTAAGGAGTTTCTATGTTTATTAATAGATGGAAGATATTGGCTGAATCTAAATGTCATTCCTGTGTGTGATTGAGTAGTGCATGTTCTTTATTCAATCATGATTATTATTTAAGCATGTTCTTTCCTAGATTTGAATATGGCATGCATTGTAGAATGATGGATTAGTTATGGATCTATATGTTTCTTCCTTCGTCACGCTAACATCCTATTACAACAAACCTAAAGAGATACTTGGTACCTTTGCATGCTTTGGGTGAGTTCTCAGTCTAGGCTGAGTGATGTGCTAGCATGTCTATGGTGTTATCTGGTAAATTCTAGGTTGCATCAAGCATCACTCAAGGAACATTATCCACTCCCTTCAATGGATTAGATTTTACAGGTTGTAGCCGGTTTGGAAATGTTTTCATTGGTGTATGGCTACTCAGGCTATAATCAGATACTGGTTAAAGAAGAGTATCAGTTCAAGACAAAATTCACTATGAATTGGGGCACTTATGCTTATAGGAAGATGCCATTTGGACTATCTAACACCAGTGTAACTTTTCAGTGAGCTATGTATATGACATTCAAGGGATTCATCAATAATATAGTGCTTGTCTACCTTGATGATATCATAGTATACTCCAAGAACGTAGCTAAGCACCTTTTCCATCTCAGACAATTGTTCCAAAGTTGTCAGAGATTTAGAGTGTCTTTGAATCCCAAAGGTGTATTTTCCT
Source organism: Taxus chinensis (assembly GCA_019776745.2). Lineage (NCBI taxonomy): Eukaryota > Viridiplantae > Streptophyta > Pinopsida > Cupressales > Taxaceae > Taxus > Taxus chinensis. Next base: position 11,466,663 of record CM034147.1, read on the forward strand.
AGCACATGAAGGAAATCTATTAGGCCACATTGTGTCTAAAGAGGGGTTGAAAATTGTTCCAGAACAAGTTAAGGCTATTTGTGCTCTACTATTTCCAAGCCATAAGAAGGCTCTCCAAAGTTTTTTGGGGAAAATTAATTTTTCTAGAAGGTTTGTTCCTAACTTTGCTAAACTAGTCAAGCCATTAACATTGATGTTGAAGAATAACATGGATTTCAAATGGACTTCTAAAGGAAAGCATATATTTAAATCTATAAAGCATGACATTACACAGGCTCCAACCCTCATCAATCCATATTTCTCAAAGGATTTCACCCTATATGCTTTTGGTGTCATAGATGTAATATCTGCAATATTGGTACAACCAAACCAAGAAGGACTAGAGAATTCTATTGCATTCTTCAGCTAGGGGCTTGAAGATTATGAGGTGAGGTATTCATTCATTGAAAAACATGTCCTAGTTGTAAAAATAAGTTTAAAGAAATTCAGGAATCTAGTGTCAAATAATAGAATTCATTTACTAGTTTTACATGCGGGTGTGAAAGATTTTATTTTGAACAAGGATCTCAATGAGAAGAGGGCTGGATGGATAACCAAGGTCATGGAGTATTACATTGGTATTAAGGTCACCAAACTGGTTAGGGGAAAAGGTTTGTGTGAGCAACGGATTTCATGTCAACATGCAGATGAAGAGGCCACCCTTGTGGTTTGAGATGATCAAGAGCAAGAAGCCAATGCTTTACCCGTTTGTTGTTGGACTCAGGATATAGTCTACTTCCTCAAAATAGGTGAATTTCCTCAAGGTTTGAGTAAATAAAAGACAATTTATTTCAGGTTGTAAACTATTCTGTATTTGCTTGTAGATAATATTTTGTTCAAAAGGGATGTGAATGGTGTCGTTCTAAGATTTATTAAAACATATTAGGTGGAAAAGATATTGCATGAGTTTCATGATGGAGAAACAAGTGGCCACTATGCCCCAAAAGAAACAAATCTTATAATCATGAAAGCTCATTATTACTGGCCTAACCTTTTTAATGATTTCTACTCATGGATCAAGAAATGTAAGAAGTGTGCCTTCTTCACAGGTAAAGAGAAACTAACAAACCTTTCACTCCAACCCATTTCTGTAAATGAACCATTCATGTAATGGGGGCTAGATTTCACTAGGGTGATTAATCTAAATTCTATCTTGGGCCACAAGTGGATCCTCACAGCCACATATTATTTCACCAATTGGAAAGAGGCAATTGAACTCAAAGAAGTAAATGAAGCTAGCATATTGGATTTTTATGAAGGGATAGAGACGAGGTTCGGAGTCCCAACCACAATCATATCATATGATTCTCTAGCATTCCTAGGTGTCAAGATCATAGAGTGGGAAGTAAAAAATGGGATATACTTGAACATCTCGTCAAATTACTACCCACAGGGTAATGGATAAACAAAGTCCATGATTTTTTTAAAAAAAAATCATAAGGAGGACTCTAGACAAAAACCATAGGACTTGGCATACCAAGATAAAATCATCCCTTTAGGATAATAGAATTACCCCTAATAATTCAACTGGTTATTCTCCATTCAAGTCGTTTTATGGCAGAGAAATGAGGCTACCAATATCCCTAGAGTTACCAGCATTGGAACTTATTAAGTAGTTGGAATTGTTTGAGTTTCCAGCCATGGAAGTCATATATGTAAAGCTCATAGAGCTAGAGGAACTGAGAAATCAGGCTATGGAAGCAATGGAGAAAGACCAAGCCCAAATCAAGATGACCTTTGACAGAAAGGAAAAATTTAGAGACTTCCAGGAAGGGGAATTGGTCCTAAAATGGGATGCAGATAGAGCCAAACTAGGGAGAAACTCCAAGTTTGATGCAATATGAAGTGGACCTTATACGATTTCATGATGCAAGAGTAACAATGCTTTCCAACTATCTAAGTTGGATGGAGAAGAATTACAGATTCTGGTCAATGGGATCTATCTCAAGCATTGTTACTAAAGTAAAGTATCTTCCTTGTAAATATTAGAGTAATTCATTTCCTCCAAGTGTTTCTGGCACATTTCTCTGTTGTAGTTTAGGTTACTTTTGTAATAAGTGTTTGTACACTCTCTTTATGTTCCATTTGGAACATGTATGTTTTTGTTGTTTGTACATAGTTTTTCTTTGTTGTTGTTGCGCCTTCCAGTTTCAGGTAAGATCCAATGATGAAACAATGTCCTAACAATGTTCCAAAAGTTTGATAGGTTTTATGCATCATATCAAGTTTAATAATCAAAATGACTCCATGCCCAATAGATCCTCCGAGGTTACTGGTCTTTCAGATCTAGTAGGTATATCACCTCACAAGTCACCAATTTTTATCCGTATTTTTCACCTCTATAAAATGGACAACAAAATAGGTCAAGGTGTTGACAGTTGATTGGTAAAGCACTGCCTTGTAATTCTTAGCTCTAAAATCAGCAATTGGTCTTATCTCATAGCGAGATGGTGAGCTTTGGAAAAGGTTTAGAGACATATCTTCTTATTGCATGTAAACCACACTTCAACACCATTTCCAAGTCACGTGACAACCATTTCTTCTTGACATGCATCAATTGTTTCCCAGTCACGCATCAACAATAATCTGTTGTAACACGTCACCCTTCTTTCTTGATGTGCGTCAACCATTTTCTTGTCATTTTTCAACCATTCCACCTTATCACGTGTCACCACTATGTCTTCCAGTCACATGTCAACCATTCCTTCTTGACACGTGTCACCACCTTCCCTCATTATCATGCGACAACATTTCTTCTTGTCATGCAACAACTCATTCCCTTGTCTATGGAAAATCCTTTTGTTCTTTTCAGGTGTCAATTGGTAGTTCCTGTTAGACGTTATTAAGGAACGTTAGCTACAGACTGAGCATTAATTACATTGTAAAAATTATCTCAACAATCGGTTTAATGAGGTATGGCACCCATGTTTGCCATGAAAGAAAAGTATCATTGGAAAGAAAACCGGTATGGTCGCCCATACTTCTGTACAAGAAATTAATGAAAGTTGTTGGTTGGTAGCTACCCTTCCATATATATATGAAATTCCACCTCATTTTTGAGGGGGAGACATTATGGAAAGTAAAGGAACTCTACCAAAAATTTTCCAGCACTCTTGTGAGCTGCAGGCCTCAAATTATGCATTCTTATAAAGGAATTTTACCTTGTGCCTATATTGTAATGGATTGTGCATCATTTTAAGCAATAAAATTGGTGTTATGTGGATTTTATTTCCCTAGCTTGAGTTGTATTGCCTCCTTTTCCTTTCATTTCATTTTTTGGTATATCATGCATGTTATATTATTTTGCAGGACTTAAATTTGTTGTGATCCATGAAATTGAAAATTTGAATGTGTTCTTTGAATGTTGCATTTTTTTTCCCTCTTCTGTCTCATTTTATTCCAGTCTCACTCACTAAGGATATCTATAGCCCCTTTTTATTGGTGTTGTCACCTCCCTTAGTTTATGACTTTCATTTTATGCATCTCTCTCTTCTCTAGTCCTTTGGAAATCTAGGTTAGTATTAGAATAGTTATTTCCCCCTTTCTAGGAGTAATTTTAGCATTAGAAATAGGTGGAGGAGACAATATTCTCTGGAGGTTTGTCTCATTTGTGAGGGTCCCACACCTTGAGATAATACCATGTTAGTCAAAAGTAGGGTTTTATAATGTGTAAATCCTAGGGTGCTACTTTTTTGACATAACAGTTATGAAATGTTCTCAAAAGCTCAATCATCTGGTAATTTGGATGCGGGGATAGAGGAGCTAGTAGAGGCCTGGTTTGAATATGTAGAGTTCTGTAATGGAATAAGAATGAAATTGTTCCTATAGGTCATATGAAAATATTTAAATGGTTTGGTATCAATGGGAACCATAAAGGTCTTACCTTTATGTTCTTACTTTAGACATCGATGCAAGGTAGATGTGACACAATGTAGTACATGGATATAGGGAAGACCTAGTAATATGTTGTATTAGAATTCTCCTTAAACAAGATAAAAGAGTTCATGGAGGATTTTGACACCTATTTTGATAGGAAAGATAACTGTGCCTAAGGTGGGAGTGACACTAATGTTAAAGGTGCACATACTATGGTTGAAAATTGTACGAGTTGTTCAAGGATTTTGGTGTAATATATTAATAGGGATGTCTTAGATGATAATGAGGGTGTAGGAATTTTGATGCCATTTGATGGTTTAGAAGGATGATATACCTAAAGCGTGCCTTGTGTGGCACATTTAGGTGTATTTTTAATTGTAGTATTATCTTCTAAGATGAAAACTATGATTTTTTATGAGGGATGTGGTCCAAGAATAGAGGGTAGGGATGTTGTATCTTGTGGTATGTTTGTTTGGTCTTGTGAGAGTTTTATCTTTTTGTGCAGATGACTTGTCAATTCTTGTGTAGGACTACTAAGTTTTTTTATTTGATGTTGTGAGATCTTATCTTGGGGGGGGGGGGGGGGGTTTGCAATTTTGGTAACAAATTTATTTTCTTGCAATCTCAAACGGATAATATCAGAAATATTTGTGAGTAGATATGACAGGGTTAGGAAGTTGTGACATAGGTGGGTTCGAGGTCTTATTGGTAAGGAGATATGAAGATTCTGATTGTTTATATTTAATTTTAATCACATAAACACATGGTATAATAGGTGTACAGGTGATAGCTAGTTGATGGTGTTGACGATATGAGTGGTAGAATTTTTAATCCTTATGAAATTAGTTTGATTACTAGTTGGGGGATCCTTTGAAAAAGGTTGTTTAAACACGAATATGGTTTGATAAGGAGGTGCACTTGAATTATCAAGGTGTATATCACATTGATGGATGAGATCTTAGAGGAAATTTATAAAAGAGTGGAATCTCTCGATGTCATGTCCTCAGACCTGGTGATATTTGCAATAGTGGTCACCCCTATACCATGATGGTTTAGGGTTAGATTATTCGATGTGTCAGGTGGGATGTATTTTAACCATGCAAGCTACCATGAGTTTTTCAAAGATAGGGTTGTAAGACTCCCATAGAGGTGTGTATTTACGTAGATTTCAAGACCATTCAGAGTTTAAATGCCCCTTCGATGTAGTTTTCAAGACAACTACATTCGTTGAACCCTTGGATTTGTCAGTTCTGGAAGAATTTTTAAAGGAAGAGTTAGGTTTATATTTTTTAGACCGTAATTTAATCTTACCATCATCAAGGTCTCATAGTTCCAACTTATGGGCCATGGTAAAGGCCTCATCAAACATTTGAAATGATTATATTTGAAGTGTGGATGATATATGCTTCACGCAAGATCGAGAAAATAAATTGATCAAATCTGTCTGGGGTAAAGGAAAGGATAACTGATTAGTAATTTCCTACCATCTAGCGATGAAATCAGTAACAAATTCATCCTCAAATTTTTTGATAGCGTATAAATCGGTGATATATATCTTACGCGCGATATTGATAGAAATATGTTCTAAGAACAATTGTGCTAATTTTACAAATGAATAAAGGGAATGTTGAGGAATGTTATTGTACTAGTCAAGAGTGGGCCCAATTAAATATATCAAGAATTTCCTTAACATAAGATCTTGATCATGAGCTATAAGATAACAAGCACGATGAAAGGCCAAAATGTGTTGTTTTGGATATTCCTTACTATAGAATTTGATAAAATTTATAAGTTCCCAGTGAGGAGGATAGGGTTTAAAAATTACATATGGGTTGATGGGCTCATTACATATCTACTCGTAAGAAAACGTGTTTTTAGGTCCTATGGTGACATTTTCGAGACTCGTGATTCTATTTATTAATGTTTGCATGGGATCATTTTGAGGGGTTTCGATGTTTGAGGTGTTAGGTTGATTATAAATGAGGGGGTTTGATTGTTTATATGGGTGATATGGTAGGAGGGTATTTTGGAAAGGAGGAAAACTTCTTGGTATGTTATAAGTTTGGTGAGAAACTAATGGTTGTGAAGAATAGTGGACATATTAACGAGGGTGAGGGATAAAAGTGTTGACATGATGTTGCAATGGTGGTGAATTCTATTGAGTCAGAATGTATACATATTTTGGCACACTTGTCATAAAAATAGGTTGCGAAAAGGGATGAGCGGTAGTGATAACACTTGTATTGATAGGTTGTAATGACATAGGAATAAATAATACTAAGTTCTGGAATGCAAATATAAATTGTTGCAATATTAAATTTATGATGTGGCCAAGGGGCTTGTAGAACAAGGCATACCAACAAATATTGTCGAGAGGAAGGGAAGTGGAAGGGGTGTGACTAACTATAGGTGATGAAGTAACATCACAAGTTTAGACAACCATAGAGTTAGCTATGGATGTAGATGATGCGGGCCCTTGTTGATTAACCATGGTGATGAAATAATAGTGGGAGTTTGGACACCCTGAGGGTTATCTAAGGATGTCGATGACAAGCACCCTTGTTGACTAACCATGTTTTTTGATGAGATGGAAGTGATTTCAAAGATAACTATGGGAATGGATGAGATATGTGTTGATGTTTTTGTATTACTACTGATAGGATATAGATAAATTTGTTTAATAAATGGTTAATAAGAAGGATCGATAAGCTGGGAGTGATTGAAGGTGACTGTGGGGATAACTAGTGGAGGTTCTAGACTATAACAAGGAAATAAGATACCTCGGGAAGCTAGATAATTACTAAGGGAAATTAGATTGGTGTGTACAAGTTTTTCAAAGACTGGATATCCATTGTGAATGTTTTTTGGAATGGATTCATCAAGAAATTTGGATGTTTTTTATTGTACATTGGGGGAGTAAGGAGGTTCTATATTTGATTTAGGGGATTGTTTAAATGGGTTTGATATGTCTGTGGTATTCTGAACACATAATTGTTGTCTAGTCAAAACTATGAAACAACAAAAAAATAATGAAAGAAATATATTTAATTAATATGCAAGTCACACAATCAGTAAGAGATTTTAATTATCTTGATTAATTTGAAGCGTGTGAAAATGAAAACGTGGTTGATAAAGGGTACTAAGAATCAAGTAATCTAGGGTTGGTTTCAGGTATGTTTAAGGTTACATTTATTGATATACCAAAGACTACGAGAGGACCAAATATGTTTTGGTGTCAGACGAGGTGTGGTATTGGGGCCTATCCCCTCACTTCACAGTCTCACAACAATAAGGGTTTTGGGTGCTTAGCTGACACACTGACCACTAATTATTTATGCTCAGCCATAACACCGAGTCGGATTCCCCCTTGGTGATGAAATACAAGTAGGTAGACCTGGAAGGAAGTGTGTAAAATGAAAATTTGATTTGTAATGTGATTTTGATATGTGTGAAGGGAAGCAGTGAATGCAGAGTTTTAAACCTTATTTAAGCTAGATGAGTAGGAAAGAATGAAGTTTATTTTTAATATCGGAAAGAAAAATTCATTTCGATGAGGACAAAGCACATAATATGTGATGCTGAAAGGATGTTAAATGAGAAAGGAAAGGCATACCTTTGTTCACTAAATACATATTTTTAATTATTTTTTACATTTTTGAGAAATCCATCAAAGGACTCCACACTGAAAAGTTAGTTGTTGTGGCAAGAAATGAAACAAAAAATATATTTTACCATGGAAATGTAGAATTTGATCAAAAAGGGACTAAGGTCCCACTGAGCATGCCATAATTTTTTAGTAGATTTTGGGTTCACTTTTAATATATGAAATAAATCACCAAAACTCATAAAACTATAGGGTTTAATGATACATGTGTCGACAATGTTGATATGTATGGATCCAAACAGGTGTAAGAGACTCTTCTTACATATAATGAGAAAAATTTCACACAAGTAGTCATCTTGACAGGAAATATGTTAGATAATAAGATGAAAAGTTTCTTTGAAAAGGCCAATATGAGGAACCAAAGGGAATCTTTTGATGAGTGTCAAATCATTTTTAGACAAATTAATTTGTAGATAATGATGGAACTATAAATAATATCAAAGGATCTGGATAGAGGAACACATTCAGTGTCCTTGATGATAGGCTAAGGAGGGTTGAAAACATCTTCCCAGTATCGGTTGTCTTTGTCACTTTGTTTTAGGACTCCAAATGCTTAGCAATATTGTTCGGATTGTGTGTGGGTCACATGTGACTGCTAGATGATTTCTTCTCAACCCTATCTCAATATATATTGAATGGAATAGATAGAGGGGGTTATGAGCCACGTTTATTTAGTTGATTGATGGCACAAAGACTTAATTTGTAGTCGATATCTGACTTCTCCCACACAAATGGTTGTTATATGATCAGTAAGTCAAATATGGTGTCTGGTTCATACCCTTAACCTGGAATGGTCATCTATAGATAAATGACACATGAAACGCAGAGATTAGCATACAAATATTACAAAATGGATTGAAAGCATGCAATATGTGACAAAAGGGAAGGAATCGCTAACGATTGTTACGAAATTTTCTAATTTGAATAGAATGAAAATTTGTACTTGAAATATGTGACTAAATGATAAAATTGTTGTTAATAACGATGCATAGATATAAAGGGGATGTAAAGATGAAACAATACCTTGCCTATATTGCAAAATACATATGATGAATGTTATAGAGAGGCCTTACAATTTTTTGGGATCTCTAAGGGCTTGGTGTGGCTCCATAGGGTGCTACGATGTCGTGAATGATGTCATCTCGGTCTTCAAAGGGTCAAAATTATGATATAGTGTCAAAGGATCCCAATTGAAGGAAGCTAGTGGGTTTATATAGAATTTCCAATGATTTTGGGAGTCACTGATGATACAAGATAGTTTGGAAGACTCACTTGAAAGTGGTTGCAACCACCTAAAAATTGGCAAGTTTCAGGTTGGGGGAGAAAATAACACGAGTAAGAGTGTGTTAGGGAGGTTGGGAGGTTATGAAGGTTTGGCCTTACTAGGATAAAATGGGTTTAGGTGGTTTAGGATGGGGTAAGTGAATATTTACAGGAGTAAATAGATGTTACAGATGTAGAGTATGATCTAGGGAATGATGAGACTTAGGTATAGTGATTAAAATATGAATATTAGATGTGTGGGTAGGTCACCTAAGGGTGTTGAAAACTAGTGAAGAAGAATGAATTGAGGTAGCAACTGATTTAATATCTTAGAATGTCATTGTTTTCATGCAAAATGTGTAGCATGAAAAATTCATAAAAAAATCATGGCAACCTAATCCTCAATTGAAAATCTCTCTCTTGGTCAATGTAAACATGTCTTCCTGCTAACTCAGTTAATGTGTTACCCTCATAATGACCAGAACGAATGTAATAATGTTATTTTCAAGTGTGTTTCATATGTAGGGGATATTTTTCAATCTGATCCATGAAGATATCTAGATCTAGGAGAATATAAATGCTTTCGGAGGCTCCAAAAGGGCTATTTTTGGCCTTTTTACACTTGTGAACACCCTCTGGGAATGTACAAGGAAAATTTAAAGCACCCAAGTAGTGTGTGGTAGAGCTATACAATCATACAAGTTATTTTAGGAAATTTATAAAGAAAAATTAGGTTTAGGAACAAGATATGTAATACAGTGTTATTTTTAGCATGGTATAAGGAAATGAAAGAGGTGAAAAAGCTAGTCGGTTTGTTACGAACATATCAAGAGCCTTGGGAGGATTTGAAATGAAATAAAATTATCATTGGAAATCTAAGGATTCATAATTCATTGTAAAAAATGTTTCAATGGATTTTGAGCAGTGGATTTTTTTATATGGGCCTAGCATTACCGATAAAGACCTTCGATCTTGGTGGAGATGCAATTAAGGACTATGGGAGTTAAAATGAGATTTATAATTTTATTCAAAGGAAAAAGTGGATCAAATTAACCCCTCTATATTTTCCATAAATTTAGTTTGACAAAAATGCATATTTTCCTTCAGTGGCAGTTTGACCTTTCGAGAACCACCCTTGGCCAAAATTGAAAAAGGGAATAGATTTCAAAGATGAGGAATAATCATGTCCTGAAAATTATGTGATTGGATTCCTTTGGTTATTTTAACTCAAAATTATATAAGGTTTTCCTAGGAAAGACCAAGGGAATCTCTTGGGGCAAGAAGGCACTTCGATAGGCTTTTTTTAGCATTGTAATGGTGACACCCACCTTCCAAAAGTGGAAAATACATAGTTGGGAACCCCTGATGTCGATTTTTCCCTCAAAAATTTAAAGGGGACATGGGGGACACAGTAGTGCACCAAGGAGGTAGATTCATAATTTTAAGTTGTGTCACTTAAGTTACAACTTAAGGTGTTAGAATGTGTCTTCAACTCAGTGAATACTTATGTCCCCTTCTTCATGATGCCCCTACCCATGGAAAATTTTTTATACCCATGATATCCATTTGTACCCTTTTTCCCTTAATAAATTTGGTAAGGGACATGAGGGGTAGAACGTCCCTTTTCCTTTTAGTAACTCCTCAAAGGGTGTAAAAACCTTCGCATACCCCTTTATAAATTTTCTATAATACCTAGTGTGACCCAAGAATATGCGCACCTCAATTTGAATCATAGGCTCTTCTAGGCTGATAATGACTACAACCTTAGCTAGATCAACCAACAAACCTTCCTTACAGATGATGTTCCCTGACAGTGTTCCAAATGGTGTAGTAAATACACATTTCTTGATGTTTAAAGAGATAATTAACTACCGAAATCTTTCAAACATTAGGCATAAATTGTCACAATGATCCTTAACAATTCCATACACCATCCAGTAATCTAAATAAACCTATAAGAATTTGTGAATAAAATATTTAAACGCTTGAACTACTATGTGTGAAAATACATCAGACACATTTTTCAGACCAAAAGGCATCACCGTATAGGAAAAAATACCCCATTCAGTAGTAAAAGTAGTCTTTTCCTGATCCTCCTGTGTAATCCTAACCTGATGATACCTAGAGAATCCATCTATAAATGAATAGATTTCGTGCCCTGTAACACCTTCTAGTATTTCCTTAGTGGATGGCATAGGAAAGGGATCAGTCACACATGCAACATTCAGCTCCCTATAGCCCACACAGATCCTAATCCGACCATCTTTATTGGTATTGATCACCATTGGACTAACCCATTCTAACTCATCCAGGGAATTGATGATTCCAGACTTCAAATTTTTTTCAATTTCTTCTTTGACCTTTTCGTGCAAGTTGGGGTTCAGCGTGTATGGTCTCTTTCTGACCGGGCGTGCACCTTCCTTAAGCTTTATCTTCATTTCTCCTAATACTTCATGCATGCCTTTGAGTTCATGGTATCCTCAAGGAAATAAGTCCTGATAATCTCGTAGTAACTCAATAATGTTTTCCACTTCAGAGTCAGACCAATAGTCCCCAATTATGGCCTCCTCAGGCTCAACATTTGATCCAATATTCACTTTCTTTTTCTTCATAGGTTCATGATAGGCACGTGTGGCCTTATCTGCACTGTCCAAAACCTCACGCCTACCTGTTGAATGGTCTATGTCTAGATTTTATACTTCTTCATCATCTACTAAGTAGATCATCTTTCCGTTTTCCTTCTTAAGGAAAGCATGTTTAAGTAGCATGGCATCTATCTTTATTTCTTCAGCAAAACGCTCTCCTGAGTCTTCTTCATCAATTAACTCCTAAATGAGTTCTTCCACCTTGGCACTATCTCCCATAGTTAAGCACTTTATAACCCTTAATGCCTCTTCTACTGGAGGTTTAGTAGATAAATAGTCAAATGTCTAGATCATTTCTACAATCAAATCTTGCCAATTTCCAGTCTCTCGATGGAGTTCTGAATATACATACCACACACACACGTAGCCTTATAAAGTGGAATAAAATTTGTGCACCTAGAGTAAAGGTGGTAAAGCTTCCTACCCCTCTGTCTAGAGTCTCTCATACTACTGAACGTGGTACTGAATAGGTTTATTACCATGATAAGTGTATATTTGAGTAGGTGCATTGCTCTTGGAAAACCGAGTAGAAAGAGCAATCCTAATTTCATTCCATCTTACAAGGTTATCCTTGTGAACCACCCACCAGTGCACTTTTGTCCCGCTCAGGGTATATGCTAACATATTTCATCTCTCCAACTAGTCTATCCACTATTCCTCCATGGCATGTAGGAACACCTTAAGGTCTCTTTCTTTAGTGTAACTAGGTACCAAGTTGTTACCTATTCTCCTGATATAACACAGTCTACTATCCCTAGCAAATATACTCTTTACTTCATGCCCTTACCAACTCATAAGTGTTATGAGACCAATTATCACAACCAACACTTGTAGTATCACTAATAGACTATGCATCCTCCCACTGAAGGATTCCTTCTTTAGATGGCCCATGCACCTCTGGGTCTCAGATGACGTGTACATAAATCCTATTCAAGCCTTCCTCACTCAAGGGCTCAACATAGGGCACAAAGTTTCCATCTGTTAAAGGGATAATAATTCTTTCCTCCTTGTTTTCAAAGCTGATATAAACCTTCTTGAACTGAAGATCAACATTATTTGCATAGCACTAAGGACGCCCCAATAGAGATGGGAAGTTGTCCAACTCTGCCAGTGATAAAACCTCAAAATCTCTAGTGAACTTGGCTCCTTGTATGGTAATGGATGCATCTTTTAAAACTATGATGGGAGTGGCCTTAGTCCAATTAAACATGAACAATACAATAGAAGATGGAAGTAATGGAGGTCTCCCCATCTGTACCCATGCATCTAAGGTAAGAACATTGACTTCCGTGCCTGTATCAATCAGTATATTACTCAATAGCCACCCATTCACAACAAAATTCACGGTTATTTCCTTATCATAATCTAGGCTATGAGGGGGGAGATTTACATACAAGATATGATGTCTAGTCTTAGTACTTGCACATGGAGTATTTACTTTTAACCAATTCCCCAATAGTGGAATGATATTATCCTAGCACAAAAATTTGCACACTTCTCTCAAGTCATCCATATCAGTTTGGACCGTCTATGATTATTTCTCTTGCTCCATCTTCCATGATTGGTCCTTTAAATACTGTATTTTACCCTAAAGATTCCTGAGTACCTCCATGGTTTCCTAGTGAATCTCCTTCTGATGGGTAGGATCTGGATACCGTGCATGTAAAACCTCATCCTTAGTCATGGTAAGCTTCTACTCCAATGCTTCTTTGTGGAATGTTGCTTCAGCACGGGTTGTGATATTTCCCTGCAATGCCTCGAATTCTTCTTCCAATTTGGGCATCCACTGATTTTCCATAGCGCGTTGTATCCTAACCATCCCCACACCTTTATTTTCCTATTTATGTTATTTGTTAACATGCTCATACAAGTTTGGGAACTCCTCATAACTATGATTCTTTCCATAGAAAGATCATGTAATAATCTGAGTTACATTCAGGCCTTTAGTGGTTAGGATATCCACATGTATAACAAGTTTTGCAAGGGAACTTGATTCTTCCACCACCAAAACCTTGACCTCCATGTCCTCCTCAAAACCCTCTACCTCTGCCATGACCTCCTTTAAAATTCCCTTCATTCCAATCATAGCGTGACTGGTTATGGTCCCAATCCTGATGTTCATTATTTCCTTTAGAGTTATCTAAAACTCCTATCTGTCGTACATCAATATCTATACCATCATGGATATGACCGATCAGCCGATAGTCTTCTATGTCATGAGTCATGTGGACCTACAGATTTTACAGTAGCATGAATGTTCTTCCTTATCATGTGTTGTAGTAATGGGTAGAAAATAATATCATGGTTAAAATGGCACATCTCATAATCTAACAACAATGAGCACACCGATCTACGGGGACAACTATCCTTTGTGTGACCTTCCAATTCACAATTTGTGCACCAAATCCCTATCTGCATATCATGTGTTAAATTTTCCGATAGTTTCTCCAATTGCTTTGCCAAAGCTGTGATCTGTGCTTCTGAAAACAAGATCACCCCAGTGTCTAAACTTCCAACTGCCTCAGTGCATAAGGATACTTCAATTGCTTTACACAGATCAATGTATGCTTTCTGTGATAACACCCTTCTAAAAGGGGTAATCAAACCTCCAACAAACCATTGTGCATGTTCGCTTGCATGAATATCATAAGACAACTTAGATAACATCATTTTGAAATGGGCATCATACTCTCTAACACTTTCAGTAGTGCCTTGCTTGATATCCTTGAGCGCACTTATACTCTTCTGATCAAACTCAGGGATATGAAACTCTTCGAGGGAAACATCTGTTAAAGTTTCATAGTCTACACAAGTCTGATCATGATCAAAATTTATGTACCAACTATGTGCATGCCCTTATAACATAGTAGCAAACTGACTTGCTCACCTTTTACACACCACAATATTTCACACATGTGTACATGTTCAGCAACATATTTTATGCCCTTATACTCTAGGAGACAAAGATACATCTCCATGTAAATATTCTGGGGTTGGTGCAGACCTTGCCCACCTGATCTAGAACTCATGTGTTTCCTCTACCTCTAGAACCACAAGATCCACTGGAGATAGAGCCACCTATACCTCTTGATCCTAAACCTATAGCTGGGGTTGGATTAGAACATGTACTTACCTATGTCCTAACAATAGTACTAAGTTATACCCCTGATAGTCTATGAAGTGTTACTACTCTAAGAAGATAGTTCAAACATTTGTGCACCTAAATTTTGTGTGGATGAAACACCTGAAAAGGTACTCCCATATAACAATGAAGCCATTTGTGTTCCCATCATTGTGCTTCTTATATGACTCACTCATGTTCTCCCAATACTTTAATTAGCTTTCTGACTATTTATTGTACTAAATACTAGACCAAGTGCAAGGGAAAAGTTACCAGGTGGATTTAGATGCGCGCCCGAAGCCCGGGTCATTTCTGCTAGCACTCTTCTACGTGAGGCCGAGGAGGGTTCCCTATCATGATTTCCCAAATGGGGGAGTTCCTGATGCTTGTGTTCCACATCTTTTTTGTGAACTTCAACTCCTTCCCAAACTATCTTTCTCCACAACGCCATTTTCTCTTCAACCTCCTGCTACTTCTCTACCTCCCTCTTGTGGGCCTCATTATACTTAAGCTGCCTTTCCTCTCTCTACCTCTCTGCCACTAGGTCTTCCATCTTTCACCAGGCCTGATCCTGCCCCGCGTGTGGTGGGGTTTAGTTCGCCATCAAGTTTCTTCTCCAAGTTTAGGGTTACCATTATAATTTTGATTGCCACTGGAATGCCTTGCAAGTAAGTTCCCCTAGGATATCATAAAAATTGGAATTCATCTACCTCTGGGCATGAATAAATGGAAATTAAGTACTCCAAGATATAGTTGTTCAAAACACCACGGAACCACGTATCCACAACACGAGTCCAAATTACATCAGCATCATAAAGGGCCTGAAATTATTCATGTGTCCAGAAAAGTGTGTGATACCTCTAATTCAATTCATATGCATAAGCAACCAGCTAGTCTTACAGTTCTACCAGAAAGATAGGGAAGAAGATCTCATACAAACAATCATACAGATTTTGTTCCACCCCTGTGCATGCGTCAAACTCGGGTCTAGTGCTAAACCTCCATGCGTATTTTTCTTCTAGATTGTGTATCTACTCCTCAACACTTTCTAGGGTCAACCGGTACATCTTCATTGCGAACCACCCTGAAAACAACAGAAAAAGACATCCCAGTAATGGAACCAATGATGTGGCCTAGAATTCACCAGTAAAATCCCAGGTGTGCTGGCACATCACTCATCCTAGACTGAGCACTCACCTGAAGCATGCAAAGGTACCAGGCCCCTCTTTATGGTTGTTATTACAAGATGTTAGCATGATGAATACTTAAAGCATTCAGATCTATGACTAATATATCATTCTACAGTACATATTTAGATCTAGATCTTAAAGACTCAAGAATCACATAATAAACATAGCGAGATCATTCATGTAGTAATAAACTATAACCATGATTAACACCTTGATTCAGTCAATATCCTCTATTATATTAAATTCAATAATACATAGAAGCTTCTTATGATAATGACATCATATGCTCATGTGCGTATAGATCTGATAGTATATTCTCATAGTAATCCAGTCCTTACATACTATATATGTACTACATAGTTCACTACATATTTATAAGGGTGGGGACTTTCCCTTCACCACTTATCCAATCCAAAAATAGGTCACATGCTATTATTATCCATGTGCCATTACTAAAATAGCCACACATGTAAGTGGCTAACAACAGACTTCTTCTATTTAACTGTCAGTGGATCTATTCTCAACATGTTTTGCAAAGTCTTCTCCTCCAAAAATAACCAATGCATGTTGAAGTGTTGTGAGCTCCAACGCCATCTTAAGATCCTCATTTGGATAAGTCCCAAACTTCACGTGATTCATTCTGATCCTCTCAGTCATTCTTTGTTCTTATTTTGGCGTTATTTTTTGGTCTTCTTGAATCAGTATTAAAGTGTGGATTTTGAATGTTAAGTTTGGAGACTTTAGGAGCATTCTGTAGTCAACGTTGTTGTGTCATCACTGTTAATTGGTTGTTAATGTCATGACAATTTTTCCAGCCATGGGAAGTTGAAAGATTATGACTTTCAAACTTCTAGGGTTAGCTTTAGGACTTCTTAAAAGGATTGTAATCCTATAAATAGAGGTGTTTGGGTATCTTGAAAGTATCATCTTGAGTGTTCAAGAGGTCTTGAGTCTTAGTGATCAAGAGGTGATCAAGAGTGATCAAGGTTAAGAAATTGGGTGTCAATTGTGGTTTAGATGTGGTTTAACATCTTTGGAATTCTGTTGTGAGTTCATAACTAAGAGAAGACTATGAGAGTTGTTTTAATCTTGTTGATAATAAAATATGAGCAAGTTCTTGGTGGACGTAGCCCACATTGGGTGAACCACGTTAAATCTTGTCTTGTCTTCTTTTGTGCATTATTTATTTATGTTGTTATATTTTTGCAAGTATAATTCTGCTATATAGTTTCCTACTACTGTGATTTGAGGAATTGTTTCTGCATATTTGTTCTCTAATTCCTAACAACTAGTATCAGAGTTTTGGTGGTTTTTTCCTGAAGTGGTAAATCACAGGGAAAGTTTAGCTTGAGTGGGAGCTATGGCAGATGAGGGAAGATCAAGGGTTGAGAAGTTCAATGGGTAGAACTTTGGTTTGTGGAAGATACAAATGGAGGATTACTTGTATCAGAAGGACCTCCATGTTCCTTTGGCTGGAAAAGCAAAGAAACCTACAACCATGTCGGATGAGGATTGGGAGTTGCTGGATAGAAAGGTGCTCAGGGAAATTTGTTTATGCCTTGCATCTTCGATTGCTTTCAACATATCACAGGAGAAGACCATGGAAGGTCTCATGAGTGTGTTGGGGAAGTTATATGAAAAACCCTCTGCCTCTAATAAAATATTTTTGATGAAAAAGTTATTTAATATGAAGATGTCTGAGAATGGTTCTGTTGTTGATCATTTGAATGAATTTAATACGGTTGTGAGTATGTTAAACTCTATAAAAATTGACTTTGATGATGAGGTCAGGGATTTGTTGATTTTGTGCTCCTTACCAGATAACTGGGACAGCTTGGTTATGGTTGTAAGTAATTCAGTCTCTAATAATTCAAAGCTGAAGTTTGAGGATGTAATAGGTGTGATCCTAAGTGAGGAAATGCAAAGGAAGAGCACCAGATATTCTTCTACTTCTGGAAATGCTTTGATGGTGGAGAGCAGAGGGAGACAAAAGAACAGAGGGAAAGGTAACCGTGGGAAGTCGAATGATCATGGAAGGTCAAAGTCCAAGAGTAAGTTAGAATGTTGGCACTGTGGGAAGGTTGGTCATGCTAAGAAATATTGTTGGGCTCTTTCGGGATAAGAAGAACAAGAAGGAGGAAACTAAAGAGGTAAATGTGGCAGCAGGTGATGTTTATCAGGATGCATTAATTCTTTCTTTAGATAATACTGTTGAGTCTTGGGTGTTAGATTCAGGGGCTTCTTTCCATGCCACCCCACATAGACATTACTTTACTGATTTTGTTCAAGGTGATTTTGGACATGTATATCTTGGTGATGATGAACCATGCAACATAGTAGGGAAAGGTTGTGTTCAGGTGAAAATGTAGAATGGGAACACATGGCTACTTAAGGATGTCAGGCATGTGCCTAAGTTGAGGTGGAACTTGATATCAGTAGGTCAGATGGGTAGTGATGGTTGTACGGTTAGTTTTACAGTGGATTCTTGGAAGGTTACCAAGGGAGCTCTTGTGGTTGCAAGAGGTAAGAAAACTGGTACTTTGTATTTAACCAGTGGTGTTGATTATTGTAATTTAGTTTCTGAAGATGGAGATGCAACTTTGTGGCACCAGAGACTCAGTCATATGAGTCATAAGGGAATGCAGATTATAAAGGAAAGGTTTCTCGTATTAAAGGAGTTAGATTTGGACTTTTGTGAGGACTGTGTTTATGGGAAATAGAAGCGGGTGAGATTCCTCAAGGTTGGACCTACCAAGAAGGAGGGTAAGTTGGAGTTAGTGCATACAGATGTATGGGGGCTAGCTAAGGTAAACTCTATTGGTGGTTCATGTTATTATGTCACTTTCATTGATGATGTAACTAGAAAAGTTTGGGTATATTGCATTAGAAAGAAATCTGATGTGTTTGAAACTTTCAAAAGATGGAAAGCCTTGGTTGAGAATGAAACAAGTCTCAAGTTGAAATGTCTTAGGTCGGATAATGGAGGGGAATATTGCAGAAATGAATTTCTTGATTACTATTTGGTAAATGGGATCCACAGGCAAAGAACGGTTCCAAATACTCCATAGGAAAATGGAGTGTCAGAGAGAATGAACAGGACAATCATGGAGCGTGCTAGGTGCATGAGGTTACATGCGGGGCTGCCACTCATGTTTTGGGTAGAAGCGGTAAGCACAGTTGTTTATCTGATTAACAGAGGACCCTCTATGGCCTTGGATGGAGGTATACCTGAGGAGGCTTGGTCTGGTAAGAAAATTGATTACTCATTTCTTAGAGTATTTGGATGTGAGGTATTTGTTCACATTGATAAAGATGATAGGACCAAGTTAGAGGCTAAGTCTGAGAAATGCACCTTTGTTGGATATGGTGAGGATGACTTTGGTTTCCGTGTTTAGAGTCTTAAGGACAAGAAAATATTTCGGTCTAGAGATATTGTCTTTAATGAAAAATTCATGTATAAAGATCAGTTATAGGAACAGAAAGAGGAATCAAAGAAATAATACACAGTGTTAGAGGACATTATAGATGGCAAGGTGTCCAAGGGGCCGGTTCAGGTGCAACATGTTCCGGCACAGCCAGTTCAGGAACCTACTCATCAGGAACCCCAAACTCCTGAGGTGAGAAGGTCTTCTAGGGTAAGAAGGGAACCTGAACAATTTACTCCATCTTTGAATTATTTATTGCTCACTGACAGTGGAGAGCCAAAGTGCTTTGAGGAAGCAGTGCAGGTGGATGCCAGGAAGAAGTGGGAGTAGGCCATGGATGAAGAGCATAGATCTCTTATGGAGAACCAGACTTGGGATCTGGTGGAGCTACCTGAGGGCAAGAGAGCATTGCAGAACAAGTGGGTGTATAGAATCAAAGAGGAAGATGGAGGCAGGAAATGATACAAGGCCCGGTTGGTGGTCAAGGGATTTACACAAAAGAAAGGTATAGACTTTGATGAAATTTTTTCTCCTAGTTGTTAAAATGACTTCTATTAGGATTGTTCTTGGTTTAGTAGCAGTAGAAGACCTACACTTAGAGACAGTTGGATGTGAAGACTGCATTCCTTCATGGTGAGTTGGAGGAGGAATTGTATATGTAGTAACCACATGGTTATGAGGTCAAAGGGAAGGAGAGGTTAGTGTGTAAATTGAAGAAGAGCTTGTATGGCCTGAAACAAGCTCCATGGCAGTGGTACAAGAAGTTTGACAGTTTTATGTAGGAGCAGGGTTACTCCAGGTGTCACTCAGACCATTGCATGTACATCAAGAAGTTTCTTGATGGTAGTTATATTATTTTGTGCCTGTATGTGGATGATATGCTTGTTGCAGGGAAGAACATGCAGGAAATAAAGGTACTCAAGAAGCAGCTAGGTGACTCCTTTGCTATGAAGGATTTGGGGGCAGAAAAACAAATCCTTGGTATGAGAATAACTCAGAACATGAAGGAGAGGAAGCTGGTATTATCTCAAGAAGAGTACATAAAGAAGGTCTTGGAGAGGTTTAGTATGCAGGATGCTAAACCGGTTAGTACTCCTTTGGTAGGTCACTTTAAATTATCAAAGGAGTAGAGTCCCAAGACTAAGGAGGATAGAATCCATAGATGTCCAGGGTACCATACTCATTAGTAGTTGGTAGCTTGATGTATGCTATGGTATGCACTAGGCCTGACATTTCCCATGCAGTGGGAGAAGTGAGCAGGTTTATGAGTGATCCAGGTAGAGAGCACTGACAGGTAGTGAAGTGGATCCTTCAGTATTTGAGAGGGACCATGGGAGCAACATTGTGTTTCGGTGGATCAGACACTACATTGCGTGGCTATGTAGATTCAGACATGGCAGGAGATTTGGACAACAGGAGGAGCACGACAGGTTATGTATTTATGGTTGGTGATACAACAGTGAGTTGGATTTCATGGTTACAAAAGGTTGTGGCTTTATCAACCACAGAGGCTGAGTATGTTGCTGCCACAGAGGCAAGCAAGGAGATGATTTGGCTACAACAGTTTCTTGATGAGTTGGGTCATAAGCAGGAAGTTGGGAGACTACACAGTGATAGTCAAAGCACTATTCATTTAGTGAAGAACTCCGCTTTCCACTCTAGGATGAAGCACATTCAGCTGAGATATCATTTCATTAGGGCAGCTTTGGAAGAAGATAAGTTGAAGCTAGAAAAGATTCATACCAGTCAGAATCCTATGTGGATATGATGACCAAGGTGGTCACAAGGGAGAAGTTGAAGTTGTGTTCAACTTTGATTGGCCTTCATGGTTGATAATGAAGGGTTGAGAACTTTTCTCAGTGGAAACAGTCTCCAAGTGGGAGATTGTTGGGGTGTGGAGCCTATTTTTGGTCTTCTAGAATCAGTATTGAAGTGTTGGAGTTTGAACGGTTAAGTTTGGAGACTTCAGGAGCATTCTGCAGTCATCTGTTGTTTTTCATGTTGTGACATTGTTGTCAAGTTGTTGTTAATATGTTGTTAATTGTTTGTTAACATCAGTGATAGTTTTTCCAGCCGTGGGAAGTTGAAAGGTCAGTTTCTGACTTTAAAACTTCTAGGGTTAGCTTTAGGACTTCTTAAAAGGATTGTAATCCTATAAATAGAGGTGTTTGGGTATCTTGAAGATATCTTGAGTGTTCAAGAGGTCTTGAGTCTTAGTGATCAAGAGGTGATCAAGAGTGATCAAGGTTAAGCAATTGGGTGTCAATTGTGGTTTAGATGTGGTTTAGCATCTTTGGAATTCTGTTGTGAGTTCATAACTGAGAGAAGACTATGAGAGTTGTTTTACTCTTGTTGATAATAAAATCTGAGCAAGTTCTTGGTGGACGTAGCCCACATTGGGTGAACCATGTTAAATCTTGTCTTGTCTTCTTTTGTGCATTATTTATTTATGTTGTTATATTTCTGCAAGTATAATTCTGCTATATAGTTTCCTACTACTGTGGTTTGAGGAATTGTTTCCACATATTTGTTCTCTAATTCCTAACAAAATATGGTATCAAAGCTTTTTGGTTTTTTTCTTGAACATTTGGGGCATGTTTGACTTGCATGATTGAAATAAAATGTTTGAAATGAGTTCTATTATCTCATAGATAAAACTTGTATTCATGAAGTGACTACCTTATCATGTCATTTCCATATTATTTTACCTTCTTTACACACTTTCTTTTAATTATTATATACTATTGGTTCATTTTTGGAGTTAGTATTCATTCTTGTAACTTGTATGATAAAAAATCTTGCAAATATTTCCACTTTATTAATTTTAGCTTATAAAACATTGAGCTTGCACTAGAATATATAAGCCGAAAACTACTAAAGTTGACAGAGACCATCTGATATAAACGTTTTGAACCATAATGTAAAAGTTGAGACTAGTAAACTGGAAAAATATTATTTACTTTTTTTAATCATGAATAAGAAGAATGTTGCATTACATGAAAAAATTTAAATCAAAATAGACCTCACTTCTACACATTTATTTTAATCATTTGACTCTTTCCATTTTTAGCTTACATATAACAAATCTACCTCTATAGCTTTTCTATAACGAGAAAGTTATTAAATTTAGATAAACCTACCTCTATAGCTTTTCTGATTGACGAGAAAGTTATTAAATTTAGATTGATTGTGAAATTCTTTCCACTTTACTAGTTGCTACTTGTAAATCCAAGTGCAATGATGTTTCTAATAAATGAAAAACATTCCTCATTTTTAACAGATTATTTTAATCATGCAACTCTTTTAAATTCCAAATTATAGTATTTGGTGCCAACTTGTCTCTGTAGTATTTGTAATTTAGGAGCAAGTTATTAGATTAAAATTGAGTATGATTTTTGTATATGTTCTAGAGTAGAGTGATGAGTAGAGTAGTTTTTTAATTTGCAAAACTATGGTGGTGGTTGATATTTAAGAAGGGAAACGAACAAGATGGAAAAAACTTGTAGGTTTTGTTTTTTTAACCTTATCAAGTTTAAGAACCATAATATCACCCCTTTCTTTATATTGTGTCATGTGTTGGGATTTAGTCAAATTTTAAGTTCTACGCTTATTAAAAAATAATGTTGTAATGAAACATAAAAATTACATTATATTTTTTTCTTATTTCATCTTCTTATGGGTCCCTTAATCTTCAACATCTTCCAACATTTTCATATACTCATATGATGTGAGATTTTGGGATTGTCTACCCAACCCCAAGGCATTGTTTCATGATTTTTCAAAAACCCTATCAACTAGAAATCTAAAAATATATGATGGTTTTGTGTTCAATTCTATTTTACTACAATGTATATTATCATTCATGTCGGGTACTACATCCTTATTTACGTCCCAAATGTGTTGTTTCATCAGCTATTTCATTTGCACCAAAATTTACATGGTAATGAACTAGCTATGTTGGGAGAGGAGGAGGCGATGATGAAATTTACATTGACAAATTTCATTTAATGGAATCAAAATTAAGGCCAACGTTTACTACAACCTCCTTTACCAGATCAGGTTTACTTGGGTAGGTAGACTTAAACCTTGTTGGTTGAAAGAGAAAGATGCATCTCATTTATTAAAAGGGTTAGTCAATACATCTTCAATTATAGGTGATTGTTGAGGTTAGTGGTTGTGAGATTCAATTATAGGTGATTGTTGAGGTTAGTGGTTGTGAGATTTTTATTTAATACTTGGATATGAAAACCTTCTACATTTTTTGGTCATTCTCCTTCAAGTACAATTGTTTCTTCTTTAGATCTCGTTGCATCACTATCATAGTAACTTGAATTTCTTCATCATTAAAGCCAGCCAACCTGATGATATTTGAAACAACAATAAATTCATGTTATTCTACATTGAGTGCTTGAATCAAAATCATGTCACCAGTTATCACTTTAGGGTTAACGGGACATATACCTCTTCTTTTAAAACAAAATTTAATATTATCAGGAGATAGTGCACACTTGAATGATAAGCTATCTAAAGTGGCCAATATTTGTTTGCTAACACATAGACCGTAATGTTTACTCATCCATGATTTTCTCTCAACTTTGAAGTAGGGATTAAATGGTCCAAAGACACTTACATCTAATGGTTTTAGTTTGTGGCTAGTATGTGTCGACAATATAAATAGTTCAATCCCTAAATCCCTTACCTCTTTAATTCAATTATTGGTAGTGCAATATAGCTCACATGACTATTAAATATGAGAAGATGTCAATTTGTATGTGAAACTTCAACTGGTATATAAATATGAAAATTCATGTAACCAATTCATAAATAAATTGTGTCATCCATGCATGGGGATGTGTAGCCATACATGCCCCTATTTCACACCTTAAAATAAAATTGTGCAGTTGCCCTTTCGCTTTGAATAGGTGGAATCCTGGGATACTCTCCCCAACTAAGTTAAGATATGCTAAGATTTTGACCCATTCTCTTACCTCAAAAATTATTTATGACACATAGTACACTTCTTCATCCTTTTTTGGAAATGACTTTAGTTTCATAATTCCTTCAAGCTTTCAATACTGTTTCATTGCAATTTTATATTTTGTAAGGCCCATATTGGTTTATTTCATACACATTTCTCAATTTCTCATAAAAATACCAACTATAGTGTGTTTAATAATTACAACCCTATCTCTATAAAGTACCTCCATTAGTCTAATTAAAAATCATGACACCTTTTTTGAACCCTTTCCACCAAAACCTATCAAGAACCTCATTTGTAAATTGGTTGTCCTAGTTTTGCAAATGTAAGAAACATGTACTTTCAAATACGAGATACTAAGCCCATGACATATGTTATCTAAGCCCTTGCCCCATTACATGAACTTTGATTAATTTTTATAAAAAAATAGTGGGTGGTCCCTTTATATTCATTGACATAACCTTGTTTCAATAGCCAATTGGACAAAGTGTTTGAATTCATGCCCCATTTATATGTTGTATTTTACACGTGGGGGTACCCATTATCCTATATATCTCTCGTAGAAGTGTCCATATTAGCATTATTCCATCCTTTATTATAGGAGGGGGAATTTTTGTGGAAACAACATTTCCTCTCAATTGGACATTTGGTCGATATTCCATTTCATTGGCACACATCTCCTCTTGAATAAATTCTTCTTCATATTCAACAGGCTTTCTCCTAACAAACCAAATTTACCCCTCTATTCTTTGTTGTTGCACAAGGCTTTCTCCTAACAAACTATGTCCTCTCATTTTATTTTCTCATCCGACAAATTGGAAATTGATATGTGGTCTTTAATTTATTCTTGGTTAGTAAAATGTGCACACTTCAAATTTTATGCAATGTATAAGCTCATAAGACACCTATGTAATAATGTTCACTTTAAAGTTTATGCAAAGTATAGGTTTGTAGGAAATATATGCAAGAATGGGAAAAAAATAGCCATTACTCCTCAATTCTAAAAATTAGAGAAATATCCCTACACTTGGATCTATAATAAAAAACTAGTAAAGTGGAAAGAGTTGCAAAATTCAAGTTAATATAACATATTAAAAAATAATGCATTCACTTCACTAAAAATTAATGACAAGACATTTGCTTCACACTTTTTGGGTTTTATCCCTTAGATAACATACCTCATTTCAAACATTTTTTGTTCTGACCATGTAACTCAAATATGCTCTAAGTATTTCAAAATATTGGGGAAAGATACAATAAGTACTAAAAAATATGGAACTCAAAGAAGGTTAAGCAATATTGAAATGGCATGACAAGGTAGTCGTTTCACACTTATGGATTTCATCCTCGATCTGACCTCGGTTCTAACATTTTATTTCAATCATGCACCTCATTTGTAACATGTTTGAGCTTTTATACACCTATCCAAAATTTCCTATGTTATATTTGTGTTTTATGAGAAAGTTTGTAGATAAATATTGAATGTGATTTATGTATATGTTGTATAGTGATGAGTGTAGTAGTGCTTGATTGTTTACAGACATGGCAATGGGTGATATTAGACAATAGAGAAAGAAGAAAGTGAAAACAACTTTTAGGTGAGGTTTTTATTACTTCATTAAGTTGATGATGATTAATATCATAATCATATATTTTAGTAATTAAAAATATTCATAAAAATAAACATTGCATTACATATATATGATGAGTGATTAACATTGTCAAATTGTCTATTTCAATCAATTGCACAAAAAGTTAACTTTTATTTTACTAAACCTTAGAATAGAAACATAGAGAATCCAAGATGGAAATGTTAAACAATGTACTTGAATCCCTACATTCAAATAACTTGGGTTTTAATAAGGTTCTCATTGTTTAAATTCAGAACCATGTTCGTTGAAGATGGACTGCCACAAGGATTGTTGAATGTAGAGGAAGAAATTTGGAAAAGAACATTTACCATATCTTTTATGTCCTTCAGGCATGAGGTTCATTTCACTGCTTAGACTTCTCTTCCTCTCCAAATATCTTTAGGCCTTATAAAATCAGTTTTCCCTTCTATAATTCTTCTTCTTTTGTTCCCTTTCCTTCCTTTGCTGAATTTTCAACCACGTCTTCATCATCGACGCAATCCAACATTACACCTCTATTTTTCATTGTTGCATAAGGTATTCTCCTACCAAACTATGACTACTTCCCACCCCTGATCTTGCACTTGGAAAAATTATATGTGGGTGTTTAATTAGTTCATACTTATCATAATTTGTTGTAATGTCCCTTTCAGGCTCAATTTTGAGGAACTTGGATTTTCCCCAAAGCCCTAATGGAAGATTATTGGAGCAACAAGCATAAACCTAATTTTTATGGAAACCACATAGAAATTAGAGTGAAAAAGGGTTAGTGACATGTTATTGGTCCCCAAAACCCTAGGAAACCTAGGTAAAATTCAAATTTTAGTATTTCCCACACAACAATCTTCAAAAATACATCAACAACATGAAACCCTTGATGAAATCATGTAAAATAAATTCTTTAACAACAAAATACAAACTGTTGGAATTAATTATTTCTCAAAAACAATTGAAACTTAAAAAATCCATATCTTCAGACATACTTGGAGATAAAATGCAAATGATAGTTGAAAATGAACACAAAAATGGTAACTATCAAACAAAATTAAGACCAAATTTTTCTTGTTTTAGTATATTTTGGGTACACTCTTATTTTATGAAATAAATCACTAAATCTTAGAAAATAACAGGTTTTAATGATACCTGCATCGAAAATGTTGAGATGTATGGATCCAAACAGGCGTAAGAGACTCTTCTTCCAAAGAATGAGAAAACTTTCACACAAGTAGACAACTTGACAAGAGAGATGTTAGATAATAAGATGACAAGTTTCTTGACAAGGGCCAATTCCAAGAACCAAAGGGAATCATTTGACAAGTGTCAACTCATTATTAGACAATTAAGTTGGATATAATTATGGAAATACAAATAATATCAAACAATATGGAAAGATAAACTTAGTTAACGTCCTTGATGATAGGTTGAGGAGTGTTGAAAACATCTTCCCAATAACAATTGGCTTTGTCACTTTGTTCGAGGAGGAATTTTAAATGCTTGGTGATATCAGCTCGATTGGGTGTGAATGTGATGGCACAAAGACTTAATTCGTAGTCGGTATCTAAATTCTCCCACATAAATGGTTGTTGTACTATCAGTAAGTCAAATATGGTGTCTGGTTCATAATATTTACTTGTAATGGTCATCTACAGATAGAAGACACTTGAAACATAGAGATTAGTAGGAAAAATATTATAAAATGGATTGAAAGAATACAATATGTGACAAAATGTCTTAGAATCAGGAATCATTTGTGATTTAGGGTAGTCATTGGAGATTCAGGGAAATCATTGACGATTACTGTGTAATTTACTAATTTGAATAAAATATGAATTTGTACTTGAAATATGTGACTAAATGATCAAATTGTTGCTAAAAATGATGTGTAGATACAAAATGGGATGTAAAGAGAAAACAATACCTTTCCTACGATGAAAAATAAAGATGATGAATGTTGTAGAGAGGCCTTATGACAATGTGGGATCTCCAAGGGATTGGTGTGCCTCCATAGGGTGCTAATATATAATGAATGATGTCATCTCAGTCTCAAGAGGGTCACAATTTCAATATAGCTTCTAGGGATCCCGATTAAAGGAAGTTGGTGTATTTATATAGAACCACTGATGATTTTGGGAGTCGATAGCGATTCAAGAAAAGTGTGGGAAATTTACTTGAGAGTGGTTAAAACCACCTCCAAATGAGTGAGTTTTGGGTTAGGGGAAAAATAATGTGAGTAAGAGTGTGTTGGTGAGGTTGGGAGGTTATGAAGGTTTGGCCTTACTAGGATAAAATGGGTTTAGATGTTTAAGGAGTTTTAGGAGGGGGTAAGTGAATATTTACATTAGTAAATAAATATTACAGATGTAGAATATGATTTACAAAATGATGGGACTTAGGTATAGTGATTAAAATAGGAATATCATTTGTGTGGGTAGGTCAGCTAAGGGTGTTGAAAATGAATGTCTACATTTTCCCCTTTTTTTCAAGTGGTTTGTAATATATAAGACACTAGAAAAAAATGAATGAAATAATTTAATTTGTGTTGGATAAGATGATAGATAGTTGATCCCCCTCAAACTAGGGATCATTATGATAAATTGAAATGGTCATCGGTTTGAATGGATGGTGGATGAATAAACGAATGAGCATATAAGCTTGTGTAAGATTGTATTTATAAATAGATGTGTTTCAATTTAGGATGGCCCAAGACTAGGTATGAAGTATATTTCCAAAAAGGTGGGCTTACACATTTGAGAAGTCAAGTGATAGTGGGAACTAAGGGGTTATCAACCTATAGATGTATGACTTATAAGGAGTGGTAGGAGAAAGTTCCTGGAAATCTACATAATTCATGGTGTGTCGAGAAACGTAGGATTGGTATGAAATAAGTTTTCACAAAGGTGAGCTCACGTGACTAAGAAGTAAAGTGATAGGTGAACCAATGGGTTCTTTATGTATAGACATATGACTTAAAGGAATCAATAGGGAAATGGTTCCCGAGAGGGTGTGAAATCCATGGTGGATTGATAAACACATGATCCATATAAATAGGTTGAATTTGGATTTTAAGATGGTCTTGGCGCCCAAAACAAAAAGGAAGCACATACATTGAAAGTATTCAATTCATAAGGGATTTATAGAGCCCTGGGACTACTGAATGGGTTAAAGGCATACAAAAATAGGGATGATGATAAAAATCAAGGTGTTGATAGGTTTTTTACATCACACAAGGGTTTTTGTGTATGGAAGACAAATTTTTGGTGATTTATGTAATCACTAGCGATTATCTAGGATCGTCGTTGATCTTAAGGGTAGGAAAAAATTGGTATAAATATTGTGTGAGGGGTCATTTGATATCATTGCAAATTTGAGAGAGAATGTTATTGTGTGCATTAATTTTCCATATTTTTAGTGTTTTTAAAGTAATGAAGGTAGTCAAAGGTTGTCAAAGATGTCAAAGACCAACACTTGCAGAGGTAAGTGGACTTTTAAATATTTTAAATATTTTTGTTTATTTTTTGTTTTTATTTGATATTGAGAAAATTGCATGTGATTTTGTATGAAATCACATGCAATTACTTAGAATTTCATGCAATTAAAAGGGGTCACTAATGATTCACTAGAATCGTGGGTGATTCCAATGAATTTGAAAGATAAAGCCTTGTTTTAAAATTTGTTGAGTGATTATGATGGGTTGTGTCTAATATTTTGTTGTTGTTTTTATGGATGTAGGCAAGGGATCAGATGAAGACACAAGATCATATCCTGAGGTTATTAGAGAGTGTGTATGATAATTTGTCAAAGGATTCTTGGGGGCATCTGGAGGAGGTTGGTCTGGGAGGGATGTGTCACTATTGGTGTATTCACAGAGATAAGAGATTGTTGGCATTGTTTGATTTGTAAACCTTTACTTTGGAAATTTATGAGACCACAAAAATGTTGTTCCTACTTCTAATTATTTGAAAATGACATAATACTGAAAGCTAGCAAATGAATCTTAGTGCTTAGAAATATTGCATAAAATAGAATAAACAATTCAATGCATCACATAAGGTTTTTATCCTGAAAACCCCCAATTTGAGGGAAAACCAGTCGGGAAGGGAAATTGATCTTTCTTCCCACTTATATATGTTGTCCAATTCAAATAATTACAAATTACAAGAAGTTAAAGGAAGAAAACAATGTTACTTCCACCTCCTTTACTTTCTTACTCTGCCCATACACCTTGTTTCTACAATTTAATTCCAGCACCAAAGTCTTCTTGCTCACTTCTCCCATGAATCGATGATTTAATTCCACTCATTATTACTATATGTATAGCCACTTCCCATGTACTCTTGTGCACTGGAGAATAGGAAGGTCCAAACAGTGAAGAGAAACAATCTGAACGCTTCAAATTCGTGTGGATATCACTTTTTCATTTTCATTAGTGATAGGACTATCGGTGAACGTAGATGGGTAGTTACGTGACTACCACTTTGCAGAGAGTGGTGGTTCTGTAACAAAACCTTTTACTCCTTTTGATTATTTTTCCCTTTTCATTTTGGTTGTTCTGATGAAGTTGTGTTTCTTTAGATCCCTATGGATCATCATTTGAGCGATAGGATCATGTTATAGGCACTTTCATGTTTCTAACGGGTGAGATGAAATTCACCCTTGAGGATATTCACAGGATCATGTGAATATAGGTTCAGGGGGAGTAGGTGTATGTGATAGATGAAACCGTAAATGGTGCTTCCATGGAACATCTTTATGATGACCTAGATGTGGTATATTCATCTGAGGGACTTGTATATGGATTGTTTTTTAGTGATAATGAGGAGGGTTGGAATCTGGTGACTATGATAATAATTGAACTCATTTTTTGTACCCTACCAGACTCAGTGGGTGGTAGGTTTTTAAGGGGGAGTTGAGGGATACTCAGCAGGATATGTGGGTGTGGGGTCGGAGGGATGATCACTGGGAATTGATCAGATTTAGTCACGTTAGGTGATAGTTTTGGTTTAGTGAAAAATGTACCTAAGGTGCATGTTTCCTATAGAAAATATGATGGAGATGTAGATGCAACATTGCCAGAGGTTTGGGAGTTTTTTTTTATGGTGTATGAGGAGGGAGTGGGGATTAGGTGGATACACATGGGGCTAAGGTGTGTGTAAATTATATTAGCATGGTGAAGGCCTATGTTGTATGGTGGTAGGTCCAGGTGGATGGTTTTTAGAAGTGGGTGCGAGCATGTGTGGATGCTCCTCGGGAGGATGTTGCTTAGGGGAGTGAGGAGGATGAGGGAATGGCTCTATTAGAGGTGATTATGGCTAGTCTAGAGGTCGATAAGGCCTCTTGTGTAGTTAAGAGGGCCACTTTAATCATAAAGTGAGATAGTTCTATAGATATGTTAGATGTCATGACACAAGAGCAGGATACTATGACTAGAGAGAGGGACGGGCTAAGCTGGCAGCTTATGACTTTGCAAGGAGAGCTCACCCAGGCTATAATAGATAGAGATAAATATCATCATGAGAGGGAGAGCTTGTGACAGAATTTGGGGTAACATCATGGTTATTATAAGGGTAATATCTCAAAGTAATTAGGGCACAAGCCAGTAGACATATGGGTCCACTTGCTAGTGATAACATGGCTTAGTATCAGGCTATAAGAGATGAGTTACATTATTATGAGACAATAGTTAGACAGAGGCTTCCAGATGAGCCTCTATATGGTAAGTACATGTCTCGATAGTGACATGATCAATCAAGGGGCACCCCGAGTGTGGGCTAGCCACCGAGGGGTACTAACAAAGGACCAGTTAGGGACTCTGATGGATATCAGGGGAGTAGTGCTAGAGGGAGTATTTACTTGTCAAAATCACAGTTCACCACATAGTTTGTAGGCCCTTTTTGAGAGATTTTTTTGATGTATGAGGCTTTTTACTCCATCAATTATGTACAGACATTTGATATGTGTGTGTGTGTGTGTATGATTTTATGTGATGTGGTATGGAGATATTTAAAATGTATGTTTTTAGATTTGAGATGTATGTGTTATGAGTTGGTATATATGTGGTTTGTAGATATGGTTGTGAAAAATGATGTTCTTGTTTTATTATCATGCAATTTACTATGGTTAAGAACATGGTGTGGGATGTTTTCTTCCATACTATTCTTAGCATACATAGTGTATGATGGTAAGTAATTTATGTGCATGAAATTTCACGTGCAACCTTATAATTAATTGTAACATATAACCCAAAATATTTAGTCATACTAGGGTCGTGGATACATATGGGATATTTTTATTTACCCTTTTCCGAAATGGAAAAGGTTTGTGTGTAGCATGTATAGGGAAATGGGTCCTTGATGGTTCCTTAATTTTTCCCATCTTTATCATATATTGTGCAAGTTGGTTGATGTGAGAATATTATTTCTTATGGGAAAGTTGATTGATGTAGGAAGCTTTCCTAGGATGGTTGTTTTTTATTTGGTTTAAATATGAGGGCTGGTTAATTTGGAAAACCCTTTTATTTTTGTGTATAATTTAATTAGGTAGTCATCCTTTGAGGGAGTAGTCTACACGTTGACTGATGTGAATTTTCTTATTGATATCCATCCTTCGAGGGAATAGTCTATATTTTGATCATATCCATCCCATAGATACTTTGAATTTTTAGAGCTAAGGGTGAGCCTAGGTGACCATTTATAATGGGAAAGTTAAATGTACAAGCTACATGTATATCTTTAACATGTCATCAGTTGGGTAGATAGAGATGTAATGTGATAGTAACGATTGAATGGCTCCCTAACTATGAGTGGGGAACTTATCCATGTGGAATATGCTATGAGCATAGTCGTGGTGCCCATATTTAAGGTCATAATTAGTATACAGGAAACCACACAATTCCAAATAATTACAGGAATAAGAGATAATTAGACGGATAGAGGGAGACTTTGATTTGACTAAGGTCTTGTGATTCCATATTTTAACAATAAAAAAACCATAAGTGCAAGTAATTAAGAGGTTCCTTTTTAGTTTTACCATCAAGGGAACATAAATGATAAGCTCTTGATCCATATTTATGAGTGATAATTGATCTAAAAATGAATTATAACTAACAATTGTGCACACACTTAACTTTGCTTTGTATTGTTTTTTATATAAAAATTGACTATTATATCTTTTTGTATTTTAATAAATAAAAAAATTAAATTACGTGTAAAAATCAGAAAATAAAGAGATGAATCACCACAAATTGACACAGGAATTGATAACGAAGTTTGACACTTGTGGCCTATGTCTTCGGGTATGGTTGAATGGACCGATATATTAAAATATTGAAAATAAATCTTTAAAAATATTTCTACAAGAATATGATCTTCTCATCAATTACTTTTCCAAAAATAATAGGAGTCACTTTTTACTTCATCTCAAAATTCCTTCTCTAGCTAAAGTTATGAGCAAATCAATATTTCACACAGTCCCGGATATCCTGCACTTATACAAAATAGCCCCTTTTATAATGTTTCTTCTCCTATGGCATGGCGGTCAAGGCATACCTTTTTGGTGGAAGGGATCATGGTTCAAATCCCACCTCCTATGTTGCCTCCCATGGGATTTATCCCACATTCCTAGCATTGTGGATATGTAGGCGCTTTATATGATAAGGTTTAGGAAATGCATTTGCAGTGTAAGGTGGCTTTTAAGGGATAAGGCTTGTTTAAATGTGGAGGAAATATAGTATATAATGCGTGGCAATTAGGAGATAGTATATAATTTAAATTTGGTAATTTGGATAAATTATATATGTGCAAATTTAATGGGATTTGGTATTATCCCTTTACAAATTCAAATATGAATAATCCCACATGTATCCCGTAATTTGCAAACTGAAGCAAATATATACAGAAACTCTTCAATATAGATGTGAAGTAAAGGAGGATAAGACTAGTCCAAAAGCCACCTTTTTCTCTGTCACCCATATTGTCCACATGGCAAATGTTGATTGGTCCACGTGTGCACGCATCATCTCTGCACATAGTATTGAATTCGCCAGTTGCCCAAAAGTTTCAGTGAGCCATAAATTTTGCATACGTGAGCTCCGTTTCCTACAAATGAGATATTGACATAATCGTCTAATTTTTCTCCATGATTTAATGAAACTGACTACAAATTATTCTAAGAAGATATTAGATTGGTGTTTCTCGGTGAGGATCCTCTGGATCATTCCTCCCCACTGAGAAACTTTTGGACCCCAAAAGTCAACTTAATTGGTGAATAGGTGAGGGTATTTCTCCCTCAACTTTCTGGTTTCCATCCATTTAGCCTTGTTCAGATGCATGCCTTTGAACCCAACATGAAGATACTCAATATCACCCCTTCGTGAAGTTCTTACTTTCCTATCCAAAATGATGTCTTCCTGCAACTCATCAAGATACTCAGGAGAAAAATCATCAATGGAAGGCATTATGTTAGCATCATCATGATCAAAAATCATAGGCAGTTCATACAATCTTAAATTCTCAACATTTACAACTGAGTAGATTTGCATATATGGAGGTAAATCTAACTGGAAAGCGTTGTTACCAATTTTTTCCAATATTTGGAATGGACCATACTGTATAGGTTTCAATTTTTTACCTTCACCTGTCAACCTTTCCTTGTTGATGTGAAGCCAAACTGAATCACCAACTTTGAACTTATGATCAGTTCTATGTTTATCATGCCTGGCTTTGTACTTAGCCCAAATTTTATCCAATTGTTCATGGACATAATGATGAACCAGTTGTATTCTTTGCACAAATATTTTATCCCTGTTAGAATCACTTGAACCATTAATAACAGTTTCATGTCCATAATATACATCTAAAGGAGAATTAGGTAGATATCCATAACAAGTCTCAAATGGAGACTTCAAAGTAGAAGAATGTAAGGCATGATTATAAGCATGTTGCACATAATATAGATGTTCATCCCATAACTTAGGATGTTTGCCATAATAGCCCCTAAGCAAATGTACTACTGTGTGGTTTACAACCTCTATTTGACCATCAGTTTGTGGATGAAAAGTAGTGCTCTTTTTCAGTTTTGTGTCCATTAATCCCCACAATGTTGACCAAAATTCCCCAAGAAATATAGAATCCTGATCAGATATAATTGAAGTAGGTAATCCAAAGTGAACCCAAACAAACTAAAAAACAAATGTGCAGTTCCCTCACCAGTTATTTGTTTAGTACATGGAACCAACACACACATTTTGCTAAATCTGTCCACTACCACATATAAGTAATCATGTTTCTTACATGTCAGGGGCAAGCCTCCTACAAATCCATGGAAACACTTTCCCAAGGCCTTATAGGAACATGAAGAGGAGTGTAAAGTCCTAATTTCCTATTACTTGGCTTGCTTGTGGCACAAAGAACACATCCCTTAGTATACTTGTTTACATGTTCATGCATTCTAGGCCAATAACAATATTTCTGTAAATGTGCAACTATCTTACTAACACCAAAATGCCTCGAAATAAGAGAAGTATGTGCTTCCCTAATCATATGCACATGTTCATTTTCTGGAATACAAATTTTACCAGAATGATATAACAATCCTTCATGCAAATGATAATATTTTTCTCCTACTTGTTTCCCACTTACTAGATCCTCATACACTTCTCTAAAATCAACATCATTAACATATTGTTCCTTGTAACTAACATGAGCCAAAGAAATATGTTGCAAAAGAATAGATGCTACTACCATTGGTGGTCTAGATAACATGTCGGCAACCTTGTGTTGAATACCTTTTTAATACCTTATTACAAGATGAAATTGTTGCAAAAATCCCATCCACCTGAAATGTCTAGGCTACTGCAATTTGGTTTGTGTTTGTAAGTACTGAAGCGATTGATGGTCAGTATGTATAATTGTTTATTTTCCCATTAAATAATGCTTCCACTTTTTAACACTTTAAACCAAAGCATACAAATCTTTATCATAAGTTGGATAGTTTCTTACCACACTTGTAAAGGTTTCTGAATGGTAACACACTAGTCATTTGTTCGACATCAAAACTGCCCCCATTGTGTAGTCACTAGCATCTGTCTCAATCTCAAATGAATGTTGCAAATCTGGAAGTGCCAAGATCGGAGCGGTACTTATCTTCTCTTTCAGTGTATCAAAGGCTTTCTGTTGTTTTCCTCCCCACTGAAAGACCTATTTAATACTTGTCAAAGCATTTAAAGGAGATGCAATATATGAGAAGTTAGCAATGAATTTCCTCAGTACTGAAATTGTACCTGAAAACTCCTAACTTATGTCACATTAGTGGGTCTAGGCCATTTCACAATAACCTCTATTTTTCAGGATCAATTCTCAATTCACCATTTCCTACAACATAACCTAAGTAAATTAAAGATGTTTTACCAAATTCACATTTTGACATCTTCAAATACAATTTATCTCTCCTTAGTGCATCTAAGACTTTCTGGATGTGTTTAACATGTTCATCCCATGATTTACTGAAAACAAGAATATCATCTAAGTAGACAATAATGAAATTATCAATGAATGGTCTAAAGATATCATTCATAACTCTCATGAATGTTGTCGGTGCATTGCACAATCCAAAAGGCATCACTAACCATTCAAACAATCCTTGTTTCATTTTAAAAGTAGTTTTCCAAACATCACCTTCTGCAATTCTTACTTGGTGATAACCACTTCTTAAATCTAACTTAGTGAAATAAATTGCATTCTTTAATTGATCCAGTAAATCATCTATTCTAGGAAGAGGGTAACGATTATTTATAGTAATCTTGTTTAAATCAAAAAAATCAACACACATTCTCCAAGTTTCATCCTTCTTAGGAACCAAAATAATTGGTGAACCACATGGGGATGTACTTGGATGAATTATACCTTGAGCCAAAATTTCCATTACCTGTCTCTTGATTTCCTCATTCTCTACTACTGACAATCTATACATTCTGATATTGGGAAGAGGTGCATCCTGAAGCAACTGTATCTCATGTTGAACCCCTCTTTTGGGAGGTAGACCTTGTGGATCCTAAAAAACATCATCAAAATTAGAAACAATTTTTACCAATTCATTCTTATGTTTCATGGATCACAATCTCAAAATCCATCTCATGTTCTTTCTCTTTGGCTTTGACCACCATGAGCACAAAACTTTTTCTTGAGTTTACAAGCCTTTTCATTTGACCTGCAGTAACCAAGGATAGACTATTCTTTTCACGGTGAGCTCTAACAATAAACTCAATTCCATCCTTTACAAGAAAATATTTATTTCTTCCCTATAGAAGATTGCTTTACGATCATACAAATAAGGACTTCCCAAAACCACCCCACAAATATCCAAAGGAACTACATCCAATTCAACCTCATCTATAAACTTGTCTCTAATGGCAAATATGAAAGTACAAGTTTTAGTTACCTATAGTTTTGCATCATCAAAAACCCATCCCAAAGGATAAGGCTTAGGATGTGTATTAGTTTTGAGTCCTAATTTCTTTACAACCTCCTCAGAAATCATATTAGCTTGAGATCCACTATCAAAAAGAGTATCAATTTTCCTATGTTTTGAAATCACTCTAATGTGGAAAATCTCATTCCTTTTCTTATCATCATGTATAGTTTGTTTACTTGAAGAAGATGCAACATTTGAAGTACTATTGTTATAAATTGAAAGAGTTGATTTACCTTCAAAACTCATAGCTGTGATATTGGTTTCATCACCTGAATCAGACCCAAGATCATGAACTGCAGTGTTTGTTTTCTTTTCCTTTCCTTTCTTAACCATCCATTTAGGTTTCATTTCAGGATGTAATTTCCAACATTTAGACTCATCATGGTTCTTTTTACAATGATTACAAAATGGTTTTTCATCTTCCTTCTTAATAGTAGAGTTTGTCTTATGCTTACCCTTTCCTTTTCCTTGTTCTTTTGAACCTTTTCCTTCAGATTGATTGTTATTTTGATTAAAAGAAGAGAAAGAGGACTACTTTGTCATTTTCCCTCATGCTTCCAAATGGGTTGCTTGAACACATACTACATCAAAATTAGTAGGACCTAAAACAAGTATCATATGCCTTAGATAACTATGCAATCCACCAATATATTTAAGCAATGTTTCTTCTATGTTTAGGGAAATTCCCAAAATTAGAGCCCTTTTCCTAAATTCCTATGTGTATTATTTAACACTTTGTCCCTTAATTTGTGTTAATGTTTTCCAATCCATCATATCTTATTGCTTATAACCAAGAGGATAAAAAATTTTCCTAAGATTTGAAACAAATTCAGACCAAGAAGTGATTTCTATACCTTTGGTTTCTTCCACTTCCTGAAGCTTACTCTCCCACCAAATGAGTGTTGTGCCACCCATCCAAAGAGTTTCCAAATGAATCTTTTCTTCATCATCCACAATTCTCTGAACCCTACAATATACTTATATCTGCTTAATCCAGTTATCCAATTTCTCTACATTTATCTCTCCAGTATACATTGGCAATTCAAACTTAATATCTAATTTTAATGAAGGAAAATCATATTTTAGAGGGTCTACTTTTAGGATTATTAGAACTAGAGCTTTCTTCTTTCTTACCTTCTCTAGTTCCCTTTTCCCTTTGTCTATCTTGGTACATTTATTCCACTATTTCCTTCATCTGTAGGAATGATTGATGAAAGTTTTCTTCCTCTTGATCTGCCATTGTAGGACTTCGAGATCATCTAGTACCAATTTTGGGATCTCTTTATATTAGTTATCCTTCACCCTTCTTAGATCGAGACCTTGTTAACATCCAACACATAACTGGAAATCCAAAAAATGTTAATCTAAACCAAAAATCAGTCAAAACTAGCTCTGATACCAGTGATCTAAAAATCAATTTTAACTAGCAATTGTGCACACACTTAACTTTGCTTTGTATTGATTTTTGATATAAAAATTGACTATTATAACCTTTTGTATTGTTAATAAATGAAATAAAACTGAAATTACTGTGTAAAATCAGAAAATACAGAGATGAATCACCAACAAATTGACACAAGAATTGATAACGGAGTTCGACACTTGTGGCCTACGTCTCCAGGTCCGATTGAATGGGACCTATCTATTAAAATCTTGAAAATAAATGTTTAAAAATATTTCTACAAGAATATGATCTTCTCATCATGTTCCTTTTCCAAAAATAATAGGATTCACTTTTTACATCACCTCAAAATTCCTTCTCTAGCTCAAGTTATGAGCAAAACAATATTTCACACAGTCCTGGATATCTTTTAAATACAAACACGCCCCTTTAATAATGTTCATCTCCTATGGCGTGGAGGTCAAGGAAAACCCTTTTGGTGGAAGGGATCACAGTTCAAATCCCACCTCATATGCCGCCTCCCATGGGATTTATCCCACATTCCCGGATGCTTGTACATATACAAAATAGCTCCTTCTATAATGTTTCTTCCCAGGTCCGATTAAATGGGGACCTATCTATTAAAATATTGAAAATGGCATGGCAGTCAAGGCATACCTTTTTGGTGGAAGGGATCACGGTTCAAATCCCACCTCCTATGTTTCCTCCCATGGGATTTATCCCACATTCCTAGCATTGTGGATATGTCCTCTACACCTACTTGGGGCGCTTTATATGATAAGGTTTAGGCACATTTGCAGTGTAAGGTGGATTTTAAGGGATAAAGTTTGTTTAAATATGGAGGAAATATAGTATATCATCCATGGCAATTAGGAGATAGTATATAATTTAAATTTGGTAATTTGGATAAATTATATCTCCTTCAGATCATTATATATGTGCAAATTTAATGGGATTTGGTATTATCCCTTAACGAATTCAAATATGAATAATTTGACATGTATCCCGTATTTGCAAACTGAAGCAAATATATACAAAAACTTTGCAATATAGATGTGAAGTAAAGGAGGCTAAGTCTATTCCAAAATCCACATTTTTCTCTGTCACCCATATTTTCCACATGGTGAATGTTGATTGGTCCACGTGTGCATGCACCATCTCTACACATAGTATTGAATTCGCCAGTTGCCCGAAAATTTCAGCAGGCTATAATTTTTGCAAACGAGCTCCGTTTCTTGTAAACAAGATATCGACGGAATCATATAATTTTTCTCCATGATTTAAAAATTACTACAACTTATTATAAGAAGATCTTAGATCGGTGTTTCTCGGTGAGGATCCTCTAGATCAATAATATATGGTCTGAAACAGTTTAGAGAAAACTTCTCCATGTTAGTGACATGTTGGTTTTATTTGAGGACAAGATCACCAATGTTGAAATGAAACTCTTTGATGTGTTTTTTATATGCTTTTTTGATTCATTCTTTATAATTTTTGATATGTTTGAAGGGATTTAGTTGACATTCATCTAGTTTTTGACAATAATCCTCATCAGATATGATGTCTCAAAGAGAGAAGCAGAGAGATGGAATTTAGAATTCAAGGGGAAGAAAAAAATTGGTGTCATATATTAAGGATAAAGGTGTAGCACTTGTAGGGGTTTGAATGCTAGTCTGATAATCCCACAATGTAAATGATATATGAAGGTTTCAATCTCTACCTTCCTGATCAAATTTTTTGGTAAGGATCTTATTGAGAGTTTTATTGGATGATTTATCTTGACCATTAGCTTGTCGGTATTAGGGTTTGGAAAAGTTGAGT
Source organism: Taxus chinensis (assembly GCA_019776745.2). Classification (NCBI taxonomy): domain Eukaryota; kingdom Viridiplantae; phylum Streptophyta; class Pinopsida; order Cupressales; family Taxaceae; genus Taxus; species Taxus chinensis. Next base: position 11,507,184 of record CM034147.1, read on the forward strand.
TTGATTTTGTAAGTGTCGCAAAGTTTTTAAACTTTTTGATTTACCATTTTCTGTGATGATTTTATGAGGAATGCCAAAGCAATAGATAATGTGATGATGAGTGAAATCAATTATTTTATCTACTTTAGTGGACATAAGAGGGATCACTTCCACCCATTTTGTAAAGTATTTAGTTTTTGCGATGATGGAATTATTTATTTTTGATGATCCATGATTATTGAGGCCAATGAGGTTGAGTCCCCATTGTGAAAAGGCCATAGGTCTTGATCCGGTTAGAGAACGTGACTAGGGATGTGTGTAAGACTGGAGTTTTTTTGACATTTTTTGCCATTCTTAACATAATCATGACAATCTCGATTAAGTGTAGGCCAATACTATCACATCCACAGGATCCATTTAACAACAACTAAACCATTAAAGTGCCCACCACATATTCCATCGTGGACTTCTTTGATAACTCAATGAGCTTATGGGGATTTAAAACACCAGAGGAGAAGGTTATAAAACCCTCTTTTGTAAAGGATACCCCCTAGTATGACATAACAGGATGCATTTTGTTGAAAATATCTTTTACCATTTCTAGATAGATCTGAAGGCATTTTACTTGTGGAAAAATACTCATATGTCTGAATGTGCCAAGTGTTAGATTGGTTATTTTCTATATGATTGATGTTCAAAAGATTAGTGCTAGTATAATACGGTTGATCAAGTCAATGTACAATGAAAAAGAGTTTAGAATCGTTTGGTGATAGAGGTATAAGAGATGCGAGGTATGACATAATATCCAAAAATTTATTAGATTATCAAGGGGTAGTTTGGATTTCATACTGATCAAAGAGTTTCAAGAGGTCTTCGATGATGGATTTATATTTTTGCAAGATCTCATTTTAATGAGCTGAGAATCCCCATAGATGTCAAGGATTTGTACTCAGGAATGTGGTGGTCTAAAATCCCATGATGAGGGCTTTGTATTCCACCATGTTGTTTATGAAATTGAAGTTTAGTTCGAAAGATAGTGGAATAGAGGTGTCCCAAGGGGGTATCATGACTAGTCAGGAACCCCCCTCCCTTTTCTACATTTGGACCCGTTGAAAAACAAGGTCATTTTGAGAGGGGTGTTATCGTGATTGAGGGTGTTGATGGATTCATCAAGAAATTGTTCATAAGGTAAATGAATGGTGGGAAGGGGAGCTTTGACAAGATGATCAGCGATGATCTTTCCCTTTGATAGAATTTTGAGAGATAAATTCAAGGTAAAAATATGTCATGAGCCATCTAGTTATATGATTGTTGTGATATGGTTTAGATTTCATGGGTTTTAGTGGGTTAAATGTTTTTACTACATAGGTTTTCTGATTCAAAAGATAATGCTGGATTTTTTAAGTTACAAATTACAAGGAACAACACAAATTTTCTACTTTGGAATTATGTGTTTTGTAATCATGAAAGGTATGACTTATGTAATAGAAGACATGTTCCATACCTTTTTTGTCTCAATGTGCTAGCATGGATCTCAAGGAATGATCAGTAGCAGAGATGTAAAGATAAAAGGAATCCCCTTCATGTGGAGGTGTAATAACTGGTGGTGATAAGAGATATTGTTTGAGGGTTTCAAAGTCTTGTTGACATTTGTCATCCCACTTAAAGTGGATGTCTTTCCTTTGAAGATGGTGAAATGTTGACAACAATATGATAGTTAAGAGATAAAATGATGGATAGATTAAATTTTTCCTTGAAGGATACAAAATTGTTTAAGATTAAACAAAGGAGGCATTTCAATAATGGCCTTGAACTTGGCATGGTCAACTTCAATTCCCCTGATAGATACTATGAATCCTATGGATTAAGACATAGAAATAACTATAGTAGATGTGTAAAGATCATATCAAGGACATCGAGATGGTCTTTTTGGTGTTTGGATTTTCCTAAGAGATCATCTACATAGTTTTCTATGGTTTTGTGGATAATGTTATGAAAGATATATGTCATAGCACATTGATACATAGCTCTTGCATTTTTCATGCCAAAGGGAAATACTCTATAGTAGAACGTTCCCCATAGGGTGATAAAGGATGTATAATGTTGATCTTTTTGTGTGATGAGGATTTTATTATTGTTTCACCACAAAGTAGAGATAAAAAAATATAATAGGTAAGGACGAGGAGGAATACCTGTGATAGTTGAAGATAGGTTGTGTGGGTTTAATGTTGACCAAGTTGATTATGAAAAGCTTCCCTTTGGCTAGGAGGAACGACCTGTTAAGAACACAAGAAGACCACCAAATGATATTACATAACAAATGGTAGTGGACTACCTAGCGAAGGCTAGGTCCAGGAAGCATGATGCTTCCTTGAATGACTGTCAATCCATTGTCGTAAACAAATTAATGTAAGGAAATATTGTAAATAAATGAATCCTACTGTAGTTGATAAGATTTAGGTATCTCCTATAACATACAATATGTAAATTTAATCTAACAGGAAAATTTATGATCCAATACAGAGGATTTATAGGTTGTTTTGGGTTTGCAGGTCTAACAAAGACTATAGATGAGGTCTGGGTGATATTTGGTGGGGTTTTGGGAGGTTTTGAGTGAGCTGGAAGCTTGCTGGTTAGGGGAAAGTTACCAGTCACAGAGACTGATGCCGGTTAGGTGACTGATATAGGCTACTGGTAGATGACTGATGTTGGTTGGGTGACCATTGTCGGTAGGGGAAATTTGGTAAGAATATTAAAAATGGGATTTTGGGAACTCTCTGTGACTGCACAGAGAGTGAAGGGAGTTTAGGTAAGGCTGTGGGATTTTTATAAGGACTCATAGGTGATTAGATTTGTGTTTGGGCAAGGTATGGAGAGTGAATGGGTAGATAATTAGATGGAGATAGTGTGGGAGAGATTCGGGTAAGATAACATATATAACGAAATAGATAGCTAATACAATAACTAATCTACTGAAAATGACCAAGAAGAAACAATAATTTTGGAATGTAGATAGAAAGAAGGTGGTAGTGATGGTTGCAAGAGAGTATGATCCCAAAAAAATGTAATAATGATAGGAGGACATGGTTCTTCCCAGTGAGTGCACTGGAGATCTGGATCAATCCATGGATGAATGGTGTGATGTATGAATGTTGTAGAGGTATCTGGTATGTTGCAAGGTCACTGGAAATCTCAGGGATCAAGATATAAATGTGTAAGAGCCAGAAAACAAGATTCATAACCTGAGTAACGAGTTTATAAATCTTGTTTAAGGTAACCGACGATGGTTAGGTGACCAGCGCCGGCTAAGGAATAGCCAGCGCCAGTTAAGGAGAAATGGTCATACTTGCTAAAAATAGCCCGATTCTTCCTAAATTTGGCATGATTGATATTTTAGTTCTAGGTCACACGTGTGGAATCACACTATATGGAGTGGGAGAGTAGTTAGAGGGATAATAGCCCATTAAGATTAGGGTTAGAATAAGTCCTAGTTTGTTAAGGTGAGTGGGAACTGTTGTATATATTTACCCCCGGGTAAATATAGATACACAAAAGAAAGCATGTCGGAGGGGTTAGAAAACCTGACACAAAGGAAAATTGGGTTTCAGGTTTCAGGAAACATGAGATATGAAACATGCAGATCACAAGGGATGTCCCGATGCTTGAGATTTCCGCAAACCCGAAACACTTCCTAGGCGAATCAGGTCTTGGAGTCAGGGAAACATGTCGGGAAACCATGGGGCGGAAACATGTCGAGCCATCCTCCAAATCTGATGCACATGCAGGTCCATTTTCTGACCCCGAAACAAAGGAAATCTTGGAAATACTGGCAGAAGCAGGTTTTAGGAAAACACAAGCATCAAACACATGTCGAGGCATCTTCCAAACCCGATGCAAATGCAGAGGAGAACCCCAAACCCGACAGGTAGAAGACCTTGATGCGGGAAATATTCAGATTGCCATAACTTTTTACAAGGAGCTCGGATTCACGCAAGGTTGGAATTTTCGGAAAGATCTCGGTGTCCTCTACCCAATTACGACTGGATATCTTTAATTGGGTGGGAAAAAGTTCTTAAAAAATGAAAAAATACAGTTCGCCATATTTTGAGTTTGTTGGGGATCTCACCTACCGCCATAATATGATGAGTTAGGTGCAGTCTTGGAGGTGGTTGGGGCAGAATTCGAATCATTCTCTTCTCCCTCATTTTTCCTCATATAAATTGAAAGGAGAGGCTCTTTGTAAAGTGTTGGAAATTCTTGTTCTTGCCCTCCCTTCTTCTCTTTGGCAGGTGGATTTGTGGAGTTTCAAAACCTCCCATTTAAAACTGTAATGTAACCTTGCCTCTTGGCACTTTGCAGTGTGTTGTATCTTTGGAGAAAATTAATGCATGACTATGGATGATTCTCAACCCTCTCTGTGTTCATTCGCATCCTCCTAATCTTTCACTGTGAATCTGGTTATCTGTGCATGATCTTGCATTACATTTTAATGGCTTGTGTTTATTGGCAGGACAGTTGTTCTTCATTCCTCAGTGCATCACCTTTGTGGTTTAGGTTTTATTTTATGCATTTTCTTACCTTATCTCCTTGGCAAGTTAGATTAGGTTTTTAGTTAAACCTCTGCATTTTATTTGTGCATCTGAACAGAGGGATAGGAACCGGCCTTCATCCAAAGAGCTTTTCTAATTTCGCAAGGTCCCACACTTGGGAAAAGCTCCATGTTGTGCAATCGCACTAAGAGTCTCAACGAATCGTGTTGCAGACATTCAGGGGTGCTGTGATTCGTCACCAATAGTTTTGGCACGCCCGGTGGGAGCAAGAGGTCATTCCATAAGATTTGAAGGAGTTTTCATGAAATTTGGACTAAAAAATTGTAGTTTTTACAATTTCAGATTTTGCACCTTCCAAGCTGAACTCCGAAATCAATTTTCAAGGGCTTAACTTGCTCAAAACAAGTCAAAATTTCACCAGTTGGTAGATCTGAGGGTAATCTTCAAAAGGGTATCTTTATTTTTTTGAGATTTTGACTTTCAAAATTTCATGCTTTTTAGTGTTTCGGGTTTTCGAGGTCCGAGAACATCAAAGCATACCCAACAGTCATTTCAGGTTTTGGGGGATGCATTGCATGGTCATATTCCTGAAAACAGTCATTTCAGGTTTTCCAGGGTGTCGAGCATGTTCCAAGTTCCGACACATGGCAATTCAGGTTTTGTAAGTTGCATTGCATGACCTAAGTTCCACTTGTACCTTTCGGGGATTCACAGCTGCACAACAAGGCCCAAATTCTAGATTGAAGATTGTCTCCTCTGGGTCCTTAAAAGTTTAAATTATATTTTTAATATTGTCAAGTTTGGTGTGTAACTTGGCAAAATCCAGCCTTTTAGAAGCTTGTTATCTAACACATCTGGCGACTCCGAAGGGATAGAATTCAGCGGTGCAACAGCACAAGTTGCCCAGGCACATGAGAAGAATTCGAACCAAGTCTAATAGTTGAGAAGAGGGGCTATTTTTCCACTTGTAACTTTCACCAGGCAGAGGAAGGAGAGGAAGAAGACCACAAAGATCACCATCTCCACCTAACAGGACTTTGTCTACACCTCCACCTAGTAGGCTTTTTCTCGCATCAACCAGGGTTCTTAGGCCAATCATAATGGCACATCTACCACCGAATCCCTTTGTCAATTTCACGGGTAGTAGTCCACTTGCCCTAAATGCTCAGAATCAAATTCCAGTTGCAGTGCTAAAGAATATACCCTATTTCACAGGAGAAAATCATACTACTCCTATTGATCACATCCAGGATATTGCTAATGCATGTGCAATCCACGAAATAAATGAAATGGATGTTGCAGTCAAGTTATTGGCTTCATCTTTCAAAGGTAATGCCTTACAATGGTTTAGGAGCCTAACAGTAGGGTCTATTACGAATTGGAACCAACTTTGTTCAGCTCTTTGCAACCAATTCGGGGAGAGGGCGGACAATTTGTCCTTATTGGAACAATTAACAACAATCAAAAGGGCTCTTAACGAACAAATGATAGATTTCAACTTCAGGTTCCAACGGACATGGGACAGGATTCCAATAGCTGTTAGACCAACCGCCGAAGGAGCATTCCTTTATTTCTTAAAGGCTATAAATTCAGACATAGCCATGATGATCCAATCAATGGGAGGGACAACGCTGCCAGGGGCCTACGACACAGCTATCAGAGTAGAGAACTATTTGATCCAAGCTGGCAAGCTTGTGCTAAGGCCACCAATGCCTCTCTATCCAGATATGGTAAATCCTACAACCAATCAAGCACCAGAGTTGAATCCCATTCCAACTCCTAGAAATCAAAGCAGTAATGAGGCATCAACTTCTTCAAATACTTCAAAGGAATTGCAGGAGGTTATGAAATAGCTACAGAACATTGCAAATGAGCTAGTGACTATCAAAAGATAGCAAGCTCAAAGTTCTAGACCATATCATCCTCAAGCATAGTACCAAGCTAGGCCCTCATACCAACAGAATAGACCACCAGCTCAGGCTACAAATCAAAACCAAAACCAAGGACAACCTCAAGTTGTCAGGCCATTTCGACCATATGATCCAAATGCAATGACACCCTCAAGAGCCTTGGTTCCAATACAAAAAACATGGCACAGGAGTATGACTGGTGTTACCCTTGCAATCTACCTCACAATCAGTCAGCATGTTTCAATGGCACACTAAATCAAGCCCTGATGGTGCAAACCATTGGTGTTCCTCAAGAACCAAGCCAGGAAGAAAATCAGCAGTGAGAAAAACAACAAGAAGGACCTCCAACAGAAACCACATTGGCCAATTGGCAAACGGAAGACTTCTGTGGAGTTAACCAACAGCCTTTTCAAGGCGTGGCTGCCAACACACGGTCAAAGAAGAGAAGCATAGAAGAGGGACAACCATCTAATCCAGTTGTTTCTCAGCCCGCTCTTACACAACAAGGGGTCAGTAGACCAAACGCAGCTATGAATGTGCAAAATCAGCCTAAGGTACCTGTTGTAGCAACACATACACCTGTTCAAGCTCCAGAAAAGTTTGCATCAAGTAAGGGACAGAAAAAGGACAATTCATCCCCCTTCAACATCATCGATCAAATGAAGAAGACACGTGTGAACATTTCCATGTGGGAATCACTGGTAATCCCAAGGCAACGAGATTTATTGCAAGCTGCAATGGCCAATTGGTCTACCACAAATGTATCAAACCAGGGACATGAGAAAGTTCTCACTAATGCAGTGTAACATGATGGGGGCCAGACAAGAAAAAATTTGAAGCCTCCACCATTCTATGTTTTGTTGATTATTGGAAACCACTTGGTACACAACTGCATGATAGATTCAGGAGCAAGTAGTTCAGTGATGCCGAAGCAACTAGCGGATCAACTGGGTTTGAAGTATGAACCAGTGTTGAAAGGAGTAGTGCAGCTAGATGGAATGGCAGTAAGAACAATTGGGATCATCAAGGGGTTAAGCCTAACACTACATTCATGCCCTAATGTTACAGTTCTGCAAGATGTGTCTGCGATTGACCTTCCGCTACTCTTTGCATTGTGTCTATCAAGGGACTTCACTGCAAAGATCGGTGGATATTTATCTGCAGATTGGTCACACATGATTTTCAGGACAAGGTATGGAGCTAAAGCAACAATCAAGTCAGAACCAATTTCCAATTTCCATATTGACCCTCATGTACCAAATCCTATCAATGCAAATTTCTCGGCTTTTGATCAGGAGGAGTGTTCGAGTGATCTAGAAGCAAGTACTAAGGTCGAGGGAATTCCTGATTTAACTTTGGATGAATGGGCAAACAAGAGTCATGAATTTGACCCATATAAGGAAATTGAAGAATCTGAATTGGGCATGTATTGTGTACACGAAGAAAATCCACCCATTCCTGACATCTTTCAGCCTGAACAAAAGGATGAAAGTAAAGTTTGGAAATTATTCTTCGATGGTTCGAGAAGCAGAAAAGGTGCTAGAGGTGGTGCAGTGTTGATTTCACCACAAGACATCAAATATTATTCAGCTTTTCATTTCCAGTTTTCTTGTTCAAACAACACAGCTGAATATGAGGCCTTGATTCATGGAATTCATTGGGCCAGGAAAAGGGGCATAAAGAACTTACAGGTGTTTGGAGATAGTGACCTAATCGTCAACCAAGTTAGGGGACAACATGCTACAAAGAACGACTTGTTGAAGAGCTACAAGAACAAGGTATAGGACCTCATTGAGGACTTCGAAGCTTTCAACATTGTGTCCATACCCAGGAAGAAAAATGAAGCTGCAGATAGGCTCGCAACAGTTGGAGCAACATTTTATGTGGTTGACAACATCAGAACGGGAAAAACACAGCGACATATCCATGTGATTGTGAGGCCAGTAGTTCCAGATAATAACACAAGCTGGCAAGTGTTTGAGAACGATCAACAGATCGTCAATTTCTTACAAGAAGAAGCTGAATTCTCAGCTAGAAATCAGGATAGGCTAGAGCAGCAGTATGGGGATCAAGTAGTGCAGCTGTGGACAAACAAGCTTCCTAAGGGTTTAGTAATGTTGGAGTCTATCTTTAACCCTAACGACCAGTTCCATAAGGAAAAGGCTAACATACAAGTCAAGAGAGAAGATTCAAAGCCAATTCTGGTTGGGGAAGGCAAAACACTTCAAATTGGTAAAGTGGCCACTGAGCAAGAGAAATCAGATTTCATACAGCTTTGCCAAGAATTTCCAGATGTCTTCACTTGGAGCTATAAAGACTTGAGAGGATTTAATTCTAAGTTGGCACAACATACCATAGAATTGGATCTAGATGCTAAGCCCATCAGGCAAAAGCAAAGACCTGTCAACCCTCACATTGAGCCTCTAATGAAGAAAGAGCTTAACAAGCTAATAGAGGCAAGCATTATATTCCTGATCAAGCACTCAAGCTGGGTTGCAAACTTGGTTCCGGTAAGGAAGAAGAGTGGAGAAATCAGGTTATGTGTGGACTTTCGAGACCTCAATAGGGCATCTCTCAAAGACCATTACCCACTTCCTTCAATGGAACAAATATTGCAAGTAGTATCCGGTTCAGAGAGATTCTCTCTCCTAGATGGCTACTCAGGGTATAATCAGGTGATGGTGAAAGAGGATGACCAATTCAAGATGGCTTTCACCACCAAATGGGGGACCTATGCCTACAAGAAGATGCCATTTGGGCTATCAAATGCTGGAGCCACCTTCCAAAGGGAAATGGATATGGCATTTAAGGGGTTAATCAATAAAATAGTTCTAATATATCTTGATGACATCACTGTATTCTCAAAAAATGTAGTGGATCACCTCTTACATTTGAGGAAAGTATTTCAGAGATGTAGAAGATTTGGGGTATCTTTGAATCCCAAAAAGTGCATATTCTTGGCTCATGAGGGAAAACTTCTAGGCCATATTGTTTCAAAGGAAGGGTTGACGATTGACCCAAAATGGGTTGAAGCAATTCAAGCATTGCCATTGCCAAGTCACAAGAAGGCTCTTCAAAGCTTCTTGGGAAGGATCAATTTTGTCCGCATGTTTTTTCCAAACTTTGCAGCTCTCGTAAAGCCAATAACGCTGATGTTAAAGAAGAGCATGGCATTTAAGTGGACATCTGAAGGCAAGGCAAGTTTTGAGGCAATAAAAGAGGTTATATCTCAAGCCCCAACTCTCGTCAATCCAGACTTCTCCAAGGACTTTGTGCTATATGCCTTCGGTGGTGGAGACATAATTTCTGCAATCCTAGCACAACAAAACAAAGAAGGATTAGAACAACCAGTTGCTTTCTTCAGTTAAGGCTTGGAGGAATACAAAACTAGATACTCTTTCATTGAAAAGCATGTACTTGCAGTGATCAGGAGTTTAAAGAAATTCAAGCACCTAGTCTCAAACAACAAAATCCAATTGTTAGTCTCTCATGCGGGAGTCAAGGACTTCCTTCTAAACAAGGATTTGAATGAGAAGCATGCAGGGTGGATAACTTGTGTCATGGAATATGACATCGAGATCAAGGTGACCAAACTAGTACGTGGAAAGGGACTATGTGAACAGCTAGCCTTGAGTCAACAGGTTGAAGCAGGTGATGAAAAAGAGACTGTCTTGGTACTACAGGATGGTCAAGAACATGAAAATGATGATGTGCCTACTCCTTGTTGGACTCAAAATATGATACACTTCTTACAGACATGACTATGCCCTCCAGAAATGATCAAAGCAAAGAGGAGATACTTTAGATTACAAGTTATTCCATATGTGCTTGTTGATGGTGTTTTGTTCAAGAAAGACATCAATGGAGTTCTATTGAGGTGCATCGGGACAGGTCAAATTGAGAGGGTGTTACGAGATTTTCACGATGGAGATTATGGAGGACATTTTGCCCCACGAGTAACAACTCTCAAGATAATGAAGGCAGGGTATTATTGGCCCACAGTGTTCAGTGACTGTTACACATGGATAAGAAAGTGCAAGAAATGTGCACTCTTCCCAGGCAAAGAAAAACTAGTGGCACTTCCATTGCACCCAATTTTGGTTGACCAACCATTTCTGTAATGGGGATTGGACTTCATCGGGGTCATCAACCCAAACTCAAGCCAAGGCCACAAGTGGATTCTCATGGCAACGGACTACTTCACCAATTGGACTGAAGCAGTAGCGCTCAAAGAGGCAAATGAGTCTAATATACTAGAATTTTATGAAGGAATAGTGACCAGGTTTGGTGTGCCAGCCACTATCATATCAGACAATGCATTGGCATTCGTAGGTTCCAAGATTACAGAATGGGCTGTCAAGAATGGAATCTACTTGAGCACCTCTACCAATTATTACCCACAGGGTAATGGATAGGCAGAGTCCACGAACAAAAATTTGCTAAGAATCATCAGGAGGACTCTGGATGAAAATCAAAGAACATGGCATACCAAGCTAAAATCAGCATTATGGGCTAACAGAATAACACCAAAGAGGTCTAAAGGTAACTCCCCTTACAATTTGGTCTATGGAAAAGAGGCAGTATTGCCTATATCATTAGAACTGCCTGCATTGGAGTTCATGAAGCAGTTGGAGTTGGCTGAGTTCAAACCAATGGAGGCCAGGTATGCAGGGTTGATAAAATTGGAAGAAATTAGAGGACATGCAATTCAAACAATTGAGAAAGATCATGCCTTAGTAAAAAGGTGGTTTGATAAGAAAGTAAGAGCAAGGACCTTCTGGGAAGGGGACCTAGTTCTGAAATGGGATGCAGATTGAGAAAAACCGGGAAGGCATTCCAAGTTTGATGCCATTTGGAGTGGCCCCTACATGGTCACGGGATGTAAGGATAGTAATGCCTTCCAATTTTCTACATTGGATGGAGAAGAACTCCCGATTCCAGTTAACGGAATCTATCTTAAACATTGCTACTGAAAAGAAAGAAGATTTACCCTTGTAAATATTAGCCTAGATTTCAATTCCTCTAAGTGCGTATGCACATTGTCTTGTTGTAGTTAGTTTTCAGTTTCCCTAAGTGCTTTGGCATAGGTTTTATTGCTCCTGGGTTGGATTTCTACAGTTCAGCGTGTTCTCAGAGAAGAAGTTGTAGTATCAGGCTCGGGATCAGATATCAGGTTGGTTTCAGGTTATTGATTATGACTCCATGCCCAATGGATCACTAAAAGGCCACTGATCTTCTACCTAGCAAGCAGGTAATCCCGTTGAGTCGCCAAATTTTTGTATATATTTACCCCCAAGTAAATATAGATACACAAAAGAAAGCATGTCGGAGGGGTTAGAAAACCTGACACAAAGGAAAATCGGGTTTCAGGTTTCGGGAAACATGAGACATGAAACATGCAGATCGCAAGGGATGTCCTGATGCTTGAGAGTTCCGCAAACCCAAAACACTTCCTAGGTGAATCGAGTCTTGGAGTCGGGGAAACATGTCGGGAAAGCATGGGCGGAAACATGTCGAGCCATCCTCCAAATCCGATGCACATGCAGGTCCATTTTCTGACCCCGAAACAAAGGAAATCTTGGAAATACTGGCAGAAGCGGGTTTCAGGAAAACACAAGCATCAAACACATGTCGAGGCATCTTCCAAACCTGATGCAAATGTAGAGGAGAACCCCAAACCCGACAGGTAGAAGACCCTGACGCGGGAAATATTCAGATTGCCATAACTTTTTACAAGGAGCTCGGATTCACGCAAGGTTGGACTTTTCGGAAAGATCTCGGCATCCTCTACCCAATTACGACTGGATATCTTTAATTGGGTGGGAACAAGTTCTTAAAATGCAAAAATACAGTTCGCCATATTGTGAGTTTGTTGGGGATCTCACCTACCACCATAATATGATGAGTTAGGTGGAGTCTTGGAGGTGGTTGGGGCAGAATTCGAATCATTCTCTTCTCCCTCATTTTTCCTCATATAAATTGAAAGGAGAGGCTCTTTGTAAAGTGTTGGACATTCTTGTTCTTGCCCCTCCCTTCTTCTCTTTGGCAGGTGGATTTGTGGAGTTTCAAAACCTCCCATTTAAAACTATAATGTAACCTTGCCTCTTGGCACTTTGCAGTGTGTTGTATCTTTGGAGAAAATTAATGCATGACTTTGGATGATTCTCAACCCTCTCTGTGTTCATTTGCATCCTCCTGATCTTTCACTGTGAATCTGGTTATCTGTGCATGATCTTGCATTGCATTTTAATGGCTTGTGTTTATTGGCAGGACAGTTGTTCTTCATTCCTCGGTGCATCACCTTTGTAGTTTAGGTTTTATTTTATGCATTTTCTTACCTTGTCTCCTTGGAAAGTTAGATTAGGTTTTTAGTAAAACCTCTACATTTTATTTGTGTATCTAAACAGAGGGATAGGAACCAGCCTTCATCCTGAGAGCTTTTCCAATTTCACAAGGTCCCACACTTGGAAAAAGCTCCATGTTGTGCAATCACACTGAGAGTCTCAACGAATCGTGTTGCAGACATTCAGGGGTGCTGCGATTCATCACCAACAGGAACTTAGTCTTGGGTAATAAATAGAGTTGGAATAGGTCTATGATGAGGTGGAGAGGTGAGGTGAAGAGGTGAGGTAGATAATTAACTTAATTCTGGTAATTAAATTAATTAAAATGTGTGCAAGTGGACATGGTGGGGGAATAGTATTAATTAATTAATCAAATGGGGTTTAGAGGGTTGTAACCTAATTTTGGGTGTCTACATTTTCCCCTTTTTATCACGTAGCTTGTATTGATAAGTGACACTGAAAAAAATGTGAGTGGTTGCCCCAGGTATGGGTTGAGGTTAAGTTACCCCAGGTATTGGTTGAGGTGATCCCCCTCAAACCAAGAACTGATGAAGTAGTAGGGTGAATCGGTGATGGATTTGATAAAATGGTAGGTGAGGAAAAATTGAGATAAGGTGTGGGTATAGGTGATGGTAATATCATTATGGGTAATAGGTGGGGGTATTCAAATGCATAGCACACATATAGAATGTGATAAGGCACTAGGTTGAATATCTCACAAACTCTACATCTTCAAAGGTCGACTAGGTTAATCCAAAAAAGGTTGATGTGGTCCATGTATCCAAGGTATAGGATACGGTCCTTGAAACACAATTAGGCTAGTTGCAGGAACAGGAATTAGGTGAGTTTCAAAGCACCAAAAGATTTATTATTGTCCAGATAAACATCATGGCATCAGGCAAGGAAATTTTGGTAGGTTAAACAACACATGAGTAGCATCATTGCAAAGTAGAGCGAGTAAGTAAATTTGAGTGTCAAATTGGCGTGTTCGAGTTGGGTGTATAGGTAAGTTTATGGGTAAGGCCGTGGTGTAGGAAAAAAATCTACCCCATTCAATAACATTGGAGGTCAGGTGTGAGGTAATAAGGAAATGAGGTGGGCTTGTAGGGCTAGGGTGAGGCTAGGGTAGCATGAAAATGGTACCTTACATCAAAATTTTGGGAAAATTAGGTATAATTAGGTTAGGCATGGTTACCGATACCAATTGAGGGTGAACCGATTGCTGGTATGAATAACCAATGTCTATTCAACTAGGGCATGACATGACCCAATGATGGTCCATGTTGATTTGTGTTTAAAATGGAAAATACACATGAAAGGGGTTTTATTTGAGCATTTCTAAATCTGGGAAAACTGACATGTAGAGAGTGACTTTTGTATGGAAAATGATAAGGAGATGTGAGGAGGTTGGATTTGGCGAGCTATTATCGGCTAAGATTGGAGTGAAGAGTATACGGACCTACGAGATCTAATACGAGCATTTTGATTGTATTGATAGCATGAGGAGATGGCAAGTGATACAACAGGTATAGGTAGGAGAGGGTGCTGGTGGAGGTTAAATTCCCATTCCAGATATTCCACCACGGAGGCGGCATTACGTAGAGGATAGGAATTAGATCTCCCTTAGTGTTTTTGGTTAAAACTAAGGTTGAAAAATGCCTCCACCTTTTCCACAGTACCACAAAGATGACACCAGTGGAGAGACCAGGGTGAGATATCCACCACATCTAGGTAGTAAATCCCATTCTAGCAGGTAGCAGGAGTAGGTTTCTGATAGGAGGATCAATGATGTGGGCACCACCGATGGGTATAGGTGGTGGCAGATAGCCCAGCACACAGGGATAGCAATGGAATCAAGGCCATGACAACCAGAACTTAGCTACTGTACATAGTGCATAGAGATGATCAATTATAAGGGTAGGTGACTACTTTACAGCTACAACTTACTCAATCACAGGAACAAGTGGTCACCCTTCAGGGATAGGTGACTGGGTTATAGGGGCAGTTGGCACAGGCGCAAGATTAGGATTCAAGCTCAGTCTTTCACAGTTAGCCAATGACAAGGGATGGAGGGAATAGGTTGATAACATTGCAGGCTCAGAGTTGCTAGGTTACAGGTATGGGTAGCCACTTTATAGGCTCATTTGTTAGATACACAAGCACATAGTGTAGGTATTGGGATGGGGGACAGGTGGTAGGACCCTGATTAGGCATGTGATGGTGACACAACTTACATGACATAGGTTGCCACCTTATAAGGCATAGCTATTTATAGCTTCCAGGCATAGAGGAAGTGAAGCACATGGTCCCATTATATAGGCACAAGAATTAGACAAGGTACCTATTTTACATAGTACAGCATGATGGTCACTCACATCGATAGAGGGATGACACGACAACACTATTACAGGACAAGAGAGGGTCCACAGGTTGGAGTTAGATTTTGATGACCCCTCCTCAGGTTATATCCATGGCCAGTTATAAAGATGCAGTTTTGAAGGCTAGGTATTATCAGGACCGGTTGATGGAGAGTGGTATCTCGTATGTGACTTATGGAGAGTATAGAGCACAATAGGCAGCCAATATGAGGACCATCTCATAGACTCATAGTTCCAGTAGCTCAGAGAGCCATCGGTCTCATAGACATGGTCAGGGAGAGGTGACTAGTTCACATGATAGGATGGAGGCTAGATGAGGGTACTAGAGAGAGCAGCAAAGGTGCTGACCCTTCATAGATATGATATGGAGATGATATTTATTTTTGATTTTTGATATATATACTGGCCAGCGTGCTGAAGATGTGAGATGTATATGAGAGATTTTGAGACACTGTATTTATATCTGTGTATATATGTATTGACACACAGACATTCCATTTATATAGTTGATGATGATGGTTATATGTGATGTGTTTGAATTTATTTCCAATGTATTGTTATCATGGAAAGGTAGACATGTAGGCATGGTTTGAATATTGAAATATGTTTTAATTTCATTTCCATTTTATTGATGTTATGGAAACTTAGATGCTTAGGCATGGTTTGGTTTAATTTCCAATATTATTGATGTTATAGAAATGTAGATGATTAGGCATGGTTATGTTTTGATTGCCATAGTTTAATTTCCATGGTTTATTGATGTTATGGAAACTTAGATGATTAGGCATGTTGAATGGTTTAATTTCCAAGTTATTGATATTATGGAAACTTAGATATAGGCATGGTTGATTTGTGTTTGTTTTGATTTAATTTCCAAGTTATTGGTATTATGGAAAATAAATGATGATGTATATGAGTGATGTATGATATTTTTGAGTTAACTTCCAAGTTATTGTTTTGATGGAAACTAACTAACTAAGTTTTTGTTTGATGGGGGAAATGATGATGGGGGAAAAGAGTGGCCGAGCTAACCTCAAAGGGCCCCATGCCCTAAGAGTGTTTCCTACATAGCCCTTGCGAAAGGGGCCTTAGGCCAATGTAGTTCTCCCATAAACCAGGGAAGAATGTGATTGAGTTAGGTAAGATGAATAGGTAGGTTAGATAGGTAGGTTGGTTGGGTAAGGAATGTTTAACAATAGGCAAGGTCGAATGTTGAATAGGTAATAGGCAAGGTGAATTAGGTGTAGGCATAGATGAAGATATCAAGTTGGTTTTGATTTCGATGTTTTTGTCTTGTGTGAAGAAGTAACAAGTAAGAAAAAGGTGAACTAAAGAGAAGATCAAAATGCCCCATAGTTGGAAATGACCATAAATGTCATACCTTAGATTAGACTTATTGAACATAAGTCCCTAGATACATTGCATGATGTGATAGGTCTATAGAGTTGAAAGAAGTTGCGTGATCACAATGTGTAAAGTACATGCCATCATCCCTTGAATTTGATTTAGAGATAATAAATAGAGGGTAAGGTGGAAGAGTTTGTTAAGCGTAACCTTGTTGTGAGACAACATGCCCCTTCTGCAAGATACCCAAAACTAGAATAGGCAAGTCCATGACCAAAAGTTTGTATTTTTCTTGATTTTTTATTTTCTTTTTGCTTTGTATAGACTGATCGATGTGGGAAGTCTATAATGGGATAAATAGGTTCTCCTTGAGGTCTTTGTGAATTTGATCAATGCAGGAAGCTCCAAAATTATTTTATTTGAGAGATATAAATTTAGTCTTCTTTTTGGATAGACTAATTACAATAAGTGGCTGGATTTTTATAGCTGTCCTTTGAGAGAGAAGTCTACTTATAGCAACAAGAGAGAGAGGTAGATGTTACTTTTTGAGGGAATCATCTATTTGCAAGAAGTTTGACTCAAGGAGTAGAGTTTTTGGTTATCCCATATATTTATGTTTTTTTGTTTTTTTTTTGGACTGAAAGTCATGGACAAGACTATAAAGGAGTGTAGGGCTCTTTTATGAAGGTAAAACCATAACATGAAAAGGTTAGCTATGAAAGAGGGGTTTCAAGTGATGAATGACCATGGGATTCCATCCTGAAAAGGATGAAAAGTATCCATGAGAATCATGCCATGAGTAGAGCCGTGGTACTCATATTGAAGACAAGGTTGAATGGTGACAGAAGATCACACAATTCTAGTTTAGTCATTGGTCCTTAAAAGAAGGTAAGGTTTGACTAGGTAGGTGAATAAAGTGATGGAATTTATTCAAAGATACAATGTGCAAGGCATTAAGGGGCTTAGGTTTGGGTTTACCCTCAAGAGAAGATAAATGATAAGCTTGATCCATAGGTATGGGTGACGATATAAGGTCCAAGCCAATTAGGAGAAAACTTTCCTCATTTAATTTTCTCAGCTTTGGTTACATGTTGATTTTCTTTTAGGACAAGATCACTGACCTTGAAGGTTTTTTCATGAACACATTTTTCATAGGCATGTTTGATACGTTTTTGGTAGATTTGAAGGTGGTCAAGAGCATTTAAATGACGTTCGTCTAATAACTCAAGTTGTGCCAAACGGTCTTGGTGAAATTCATCATCATTGAGCATATCTTTAAGTGAGATACAAAGATATGGAATTTGGAATTTGAGAGGCAGGACTACCTCTCTACCGTAGACCAAAGAGAAAGGTGTGGTAGTGGTAGAGGTGTGAATGCTGGTGTGATAGGCCCATAAGGTGAAATGAATGTACGTGTGCCAATCCTTACCAATATCGTCAACCACCTTCATAAGAATTTTTTTTAGGGTTTTTTTAGTTGATTCAGCTTGACCATTTGTTTGAGGATAATGTGGTGAAGAGAAACAAAAGGGTTTTGTTTTTGAAGTGATGAGGTGGCATGAGGCTGAATGAATTCACATATTTTCTCGTCTTTGGTAGAAATGAGAGGGACGAATTCCACCCATTTAGTGTAGTATTCGGTTGCTTTGATGATCCATTGATGACGTTGAGAAGAATGAGGGTTAATATCTCCGACGAGATCCAAAACCCATTGGGAGAAAGGCCAAATTCTATGGTAACTTGTAAGGTGTGAATTGGGGTGTGGCGAAGGTTAGCATGTTGTTGTCACTTTACAAAATTTTTGACATAGTCACAACAATCTTGGTTAAGGGTTGGCCAACAATCATGAGGAAAAGAATGCATTTGGTGACAACAATGTGGCCACTGAAATGTCCACCAAAAATATTGTCATGGATTTCTTTAATGGTGCACGGAATTTCAAAATTAGTGAGTCGCCCTAGGAGGATACTGTCAAAGCCACACTTATAGAGAATACCCCCCATGATGATGTATTGAGAAACCTTTTGGAGGAAGGCTCGCTTACCATCGCGAGTGAGATATGGAGGTAGAATTGAAAGGGAGAGGTAGTCAGTGAAATTCTTATACCATATGTCACATGGGTTGGTTTCAATTCTTCCCACAAAATTTATGTCACAGATGAGATAACAGGGTGATTGCAACCATTACACTGTGACAAAGATTTTAGAGTCTGAAGGTGAGGCAGGTATTTGTGAGGTGAAGAAAGTCATGGTATCCACAAATTTTTTATTAGATCGTGGAACAATTTGAATGTTGTAATCATAAAAGGTATTTAAAAGCATGTTGAAGTGATGATTATATTTTTGAAGTATTTCCTTATGACATTGGTATAAACCATTGACTTGGTTTACAACCAGTTGATAATCTCCAAATATATTAATGGTGTTAACATATAGGGAAATGGTAGTTTGGAGACCTAAACAAGTGCTTCATATTCATCCACGTTATTGGTAAAATCGAAGTCAAGTTTGAAATATAAATGGATAGGTTCTCCTCTAAGAAAAATGAGGATAACCCCATGTGCCACCCCCATGTTGACATTTAGAACCGTCAAAGAATAAGGTCATTTGATAAATGGTGTCAGCCAAGGAAAGAGTGTAGATAGATTCATTAGGAAAATAAAAATTTGAGGGTTGATGTCCAAGAAGAGGTGTGTCTGCCAGCTGATTTGCAATGGTTTGTCCTTTGATAGAATTTTGATGAATGAAATCTTGGTCTAGGTATGCAATGAGTATAAGCCATGACGAAGGTGCATTAGTATTGGTAAGGTTTAACATACATGTAATGCAGAGGGTTAGTGTTGGTGAGGATGAAGGTCTTGTAGTTGAGTAGGTAGTGGTGAAGTTAAGTGGCCACAAAGACTAAGGCGAGGAAAAGATTTTTAGTGTGTGTATACCTTGTCTTATAGTCTAAAAGAGTATGGCTTATGTAATAAACCATTTCTCCCTATGTGTTTCGTCATCGATGAGTGAGCATGGAACCCAAGGAATGGTTAGTGGACAGAAATGTATAGGTATAAAGGTTTTTCATCTTTAGGTGGGATGACCACATGGGTGGCTGAAGAAGGTATTTCTTCAATGCTTCAAAGGATTTGTGGCACTCATCATTCCAATTGAAGGAGACATCCTTTTTAAGAAGATGATGAAAAGGGTGACATCGGTCGGAAAGTTGGGAAATAAAGCATTGAATGGATTACAATTTTTCTTGAAAAATATGAAGTTTTCAAAGTTTAGTAGGTGGAGGCATCTCAAGAATAGCCTTGATTTTGGTGGGATTAACTTTGATACCTCACAAAGAGACAATGAAACCAAGGAGTTTTCCAGAGAGAATGAACAAAGACACATTTCTTTGGTTAAAGGATAACATAATATTTGATGAGACAGTCAAAGATGATTTTGAGAACTGGGAGGTGTTCGGCATGACTTTTGGACTTACCAAGAAGGTCATCGATGTAGTCTTCAAATATGGCATGCATGATTTCATGGAAGATATAGGTCATAGCACACTAATAAGTGGCACCCATTTTTTTCAAGCTAAAGGGTATGACATGATAATAGAAGGTCCCCCAAGGGGTAATGAAGGTATTTTTTTGTTGATCTTCTAGCGCTAGTAATATTTGATTATAACCTGAGAATCCATCCATAAGAGATAACATCTCATGGCCGGCTGTAAGATCAACAAGTTGGTCAATGCTAGGTAGAGGAAAGTCATCCTTAGGGAAAGCAAGGTTAAGGTCACACAAAGTCCATGTAAATGCGGAGTCCACCTATCACCTTAGAGATAGGAATAATGTTAGAAATCCATTGTGGATAGTTGATAGGTAAAGTGAAAGAAACAAAAAGAAGGCACTGGAGTTCTTCTTTGACAAGAAGGGAAATGTGTGGATGCATTCTTCGCAGCTTCTGTTTCATAGGTTTAGCATCAAGAATAGTAACAATATTGTGGACCATGATATTTGGGTCAATACCAGGCATATCGGCATAAGACCAAGAAAAAGTGTTGCTATGATCTCCAAGGAAAGAGGTGAAGGCTTCCTGTTCAGTAGAATCTAAAGATTGGCCTATCTTTAGAATGTGAGGGTCATCCTTGAGTGTGAATGTTGATCTCTATGGTCTATTTATTCAACATTGTTTATGTCTCAGAAGGTAAATACTGGTGAATGTATGAATCATTTGCACCTAAATAGGTGAGAATGGAGTCATCATCCTGACATTGAATCGACGTTGATAGAAGGTGTGTCTTCCTCCAACATGTCAGGATAAATAAGAGGAAGGGAAGAGGGCACCTCGCCATCATGATGATAGGTCATAGGTCCCAAAGAAATGGTGTTCATGATTTTTTTTAGGAGGGATGGATTCTGGATCCATAGACTTCATGGGTGAAGGTGGTGCAATAGGCAAAGAAGGTGATGAAGGTGCAAAATTTTTATCTTCCTCTACAAGGTTGATTTTATCCTTCTTAGGACTAGGTGGTTCAACAAATCCAATACCACAATGGTCTTTATGTTTGTGGGTAGTGAAAGGAATAACTATGTGATGACCTTGTTCGTAAACACCAAATCCAAAGCCCTTCTAAACACAACAATGAAGAAAGGTGTGGGTGAAGCGGTGGTTGGTGAGGTAACGAAAGTCAGATGAAAAAGGTCATGTTTGAGTGGGTGGTTAAGGCAAATACGAAGAAGTATCAAGTCCACCGAATGTCAAGTTGGTGTGAAGGTGGGGAGGACCGTATGGAAAAACTTCTCATATATGAACGATCATAATGTGGGTATTGATGAAGGTTTCCGTACTCTTGAGGAGTTTAGAAAGTGTCGATGTTGTATAGGTGATACTCCCCCAGTGTAAGGCATTGAAAAACACGTTCCAAAGGGTTCGGAATTTCGTACTTGGGTGGTGGGAATGGATGATCTATTCAAAGTTTTAGAAGAAGGGTTGGTAGATGGGATAACTTTGGAAGTTGCAACAGGAGTAGGGAGATATGGGCTGGGTGAGGAAGATGTAATAACAGAAGTGGTAGATGAAACAGTGGAAAAAGATGAAGCGGAAGTGGTTGTAGATGAGGTGGCAGTGGTAATAGATTCCTTAACTATATTAAGGACATCATTGGGTTAATACAACATGTTGTAGGTTTTGAAAGGTGAAGTATATTCTTGGATAGTGTAAGGGTGTCCATATTTGAACTTGATGCAGCGGTGAAGATTCGAAGGTACACA
Source organism: Taxus chinensis (assembly GCA_019776745.2). Classification (NCBI taxonomy): domain Eukaryota; kingdom Viridiplantae; phylum Streptophyta; class Pinopsida; order Cupressales; family Taxaceae; genus Taxus; species Taxus chinensis. The sequence goes on from CM034147.1 coordinate 11,528,940, forward strand.
CCCCATGACATGGATCCAAGGTCAACCAAACAACATGTTGTATTAGAATTCCACTTTGAGAACATAGAACAATTCAGGAATGGTACGGGGACCCACGTGAATGTGGAGGATGATGGTGCCGAGAGTAGAAGTTAGAGCATTGTTGAAATAACATAACATAACTGGGTTATTATGCATGAAATTGGCAGGTATACACATTTTTTCATATGCATGGGAAGAAATAATAATAATACTCACACCTCCATCAATCATAACACATCAAATGTGAGTATCCTCGTAGATGGAGATGAAGAGGACAGGATCAAGATCCTATGGATAGTGAGGAGCAATCTCTGAATCAGAGAAATTAAAGTCAAAATATTTGTTAGTGGTAGTGGCAATAGAATTTTTAGGTGAAGCATCGAGAGTGGCCACATGATGAGGGGTGAAATATGGTCAGAAAATAGGATTTTGAGTAGGGGTCATTTGGTAGAACCTCAATAGTTGTTTGATCATAGGATCTCAAGGAGGGCTTGAATGATGAGACTCATGGTAGGTGCAAGTTTGGATGAGTGTCATACTCCAAAGACATTTTTAGAGGATATTGATGCATTTTTTAGGATTAGGTCAGTGTGATGTGTGACTTCCATCATAAATTGGATAGGTTGGCCCATGAGATGGTTACCTTAGGGGTTTGAGGTGTAGATGGAATGGTAGGTGTAAGTGCACTAGATGGGTTGTCATGTGATTTTTATGGGAGTGTTCTCCGGTTTTCTCTTTTCCTTTGTCCTTTTGTGATCGGGTGGCTACTCGAACCATATTGATTTTGAAGACCGGAGGTGGAAAAGATGGTTGTGGAAATGGAGGTAACGACCACTGAATAGATATAGGATTAGGTCGTGCAGTGCCAGGAGAAGGGGTAATGAAATTATCTTCCAATTAGTCATCTTATTCCAAGGTGATTTTCAAATTACAAAACTGAAGGAGAGTGTTTCTAAGGGCCTTAAAATCCTTGATATCTTGCCTTGGAGAGCGGTGATATGCAAAAATATTAGCATCGTCAAACCCATCTTGTTTAGGTTTGAGTGGCTCGTAAGGTTTAATGGGTTATAATGTGATAGAAGAGGTTTCTAGAAACCTAACAAGGACATTGGAATAAGATCCCATCAATGGATCATAATGTGAAGTCAGAGTGGGTTTTGGTGAAGGCATAGTGATGGAAGAGTGTTTTGTTTTCTCTTTTCCTTTTTCCTTTTGGAAGAGGTGTTGCTAGAGGTGGAAAATATGGTAGGTGGGGATACCCTTTTTAGGTAGGTATGTGGCAAAGGTCTAATTGGTTTTTGTTTTTTATTTAGGTTCTAAGGGCCTTCTTGGGTAAAGGTATGTAGGTGGGGTACATGAGGTAGAAGGAGATAGAAACATAGAAGATGAGGGTAATCTAAAAATCCAAGGTGAAAGTGATGGTGTGTGGAAGAGGTTGTGATATGGTGGTAGGTAACAGAGAATATCTAAGTAAGGGAGGTGATGAAGGTATAGTGGTCGTGGGTGTATGGAACAGAGAAGATGTAGGCAAGAGGTGGTGAAGGTAAAGGTGTTTTTGGGTAAAAATGAGGTGGTGAAGGTAAAGGTGTGGGTGTGGGGTGTCATGCTTGGGATTTATTTTTGTGAAGAGGTAAAGGTGTTAGTAAATGAGGTGGTGAAGGTATGGATGTGGGTTATCGTACCTTAGACTTGCCTTGGTGAAGTGGTAACTTGACCAAGGTAGAAGGATGTGGGCCTAATATCGATGTAAGGGGTGAGGGTGAATAAGGCCTAAGATATTGTGTCTTCTTCTTAGGTGCGGGAGTTGACTTCGTGATGGGTGGTTGTTTATTAGTCAAGTCTAGTTTAACTACGGGATTTAGTAGACTAGGTGTAGGATGGACCCACAATGTAGATTTAAGTTTAGGTGTAGGTGGAGGTTTAGGTGTTGATGAAGGTTTGGGTGTAAGTGAAGGTTGAGGTGAAGGTGAGGTTGATGAAGAAGATGCTAATATGACTGGTTCAGGAATTCATGGTATTAGTTGTTTGGAATATCTTTGGATAAATGGTTGAAGTATCCGAGGTTCAAACATCTTCATTTGGGTAGGTACTAGGAGACACAGGAACCCCCAGAGTGTGGTGTGGTCAACATACTCTAAGAGATCAGTAAAATGAGATAATGGCGTAGAGGTAGAGGAAGATGGCAATGACTTGGTGGTAATCCATATGAAAAATTCTGAGGTCTGTGATATAGGGAAGTTTTTGGGGTTCTGAATCTATACATATAAGTGATGTAAGAAGATTCACAGGATCCTGGTAGACCCTGGGAGATGCATCACTGACAGGAAGAGAGTATAAAAGTGGTCTCCCCTATGAGTCAAGGAGGGGGAAAGGTAGGTGGTGTAGACTCTTCCTTAGGTAGAGAAGAGGAAAAATAATACTCTTCTTTGGGTAAAAGTGTGGGTAATACAAGCTCTTTGATAGGTGATGAGATAAGTGGGTTAAGCACCTATGTAGATGGAGGAATAGGAAAGGTAGGATCCTCCATGGGTAGAAGAGTAGGTGAAATAGGCTCCTCTCATGGGTAGAGGGGATCGTAAGAATTTTGTCAATAGATGGGATGGGAGGAAACTAAGCAGAAGGGACAGGTATTGTGTCAAATATAACATGGGCCTCATGAACATTGGTGTCATTTCTAGAGGTCTCACCCGACCTGGTTTGATGAATGGGTATGGTTTGGAAAATTTTTCTTAAAGACATGAAGGTTTTGATTTTCCAAGGCGCATTAGGGTTGTCTAGGATGAGATCTCCATTATCTAACATTTCCTGGACAATGTTTTTTAACATTTTAAAATTTTGATCACTATGCCCTCTAACGCGGTGATAGTTACAATAGTCATTCTCCTTATACCATGTAGGTACATGATGGGAAAGTGTAAAAGCCAAGTATGTGGTTTGATCGGTGGAAGAGTGATGGCTCCCACTTTTAACAGTTTTTCCAACACAGAGGAATAACATTCTCCTATGGGGCTATAACGTCTTTTTTCGTACTTGTACTATAAATTCTAAACAAGGGACAAATTAGAAAGAGGTTTGGGTTGGTTTGACAGATGAGAAGGGCCAAATTTCAAGAGCACTGCATTGGTAGATCCTTTTTCCTTAGAATAATTGTTTTATGGTTTAGAAGAAGAAGTGGAGTCATTTGATTTAAGCAGAGTACTCTTGTTATGCAGCTGAATTTTCTTCTCTTTGAGGGCATGGATTTCTAGCTTCCAAGCCATGGTGAATGCCTCATCAAATGTTCAGGATGTTTATACCTGAAGAGTTGTTTAAATGTGCCTACCACAAGCCCTAGTGAACAACTCTATCAGCTTGGTTTTTTAAGTTGAAAGGAAAGCTGATTAATGAGACCCATCCAACGTGTGACAAAGTCAATGATAGAATCGTCCTCGTACTGATGAATAGAGTATAAATAAGTCATGGAGACCTTCTTAGAGATATTGATGGAGAAGTGGTCAAGGAAGATATAGGCTAACTGATTGAGGGAGAAGATTGAATGCTTCGATAAAGCACTATACCAATCTAAACCAGGTCCTATCAAGGACATGGGAAAAGTCCTAAGAAGCAAGGCATCATCATGGGCAATCAGATAACAAACATTTTTGAATGATCACAATTTTTGTTGCGGATCTTCCTTGCTATTAAATCGATTGAACTTAGGCATATCCCAATGTGTGGGATAAGGATGAATGGGTATAGATGGATGAATAGGCTCATTACAGATTTCATTGTAAGTCAAGGTATTGTAGAGAGCTAGAAATATATGCTTTGAGAGTGTTCATCTTATCCATCATCATCTTTATAATATCATTTGTAGGATTTTATTGAGGGACTCCCCCTGATGGTATAAGGGGGTGGATAAGGTAGATAAGTCATGTAGAAGGCACACAAGTGTATGGTGGTACCGAATAAGAAAACTGTAATGGGGGTATGTAAGACATAATAGATGATAAAGGCATATACCTTGAATAAGAAGTAGAAGTGACATGAGTGGTTATTAAGGTATGGTGTGAGTGGGAGGAACTTGTGTGGAGACCCTCATAGCAATAGGTGGAAGAGTCTGGGGTATGGAAATAACTAAGTTATGGAAGGGGTTATGAGATGCCGAAGCGACTGGTGGACTGAGAAGACAATAGGTACATGAGATGTACTGATGATGTGGGTATTCCCTACATTAAGATTTGTAGATGATGGTAAGGTGGACATTGAAGGGGTGATGGATATGATGAAGGTTCGGTAGATGTTGTAGGTGTGATAGATATCAAAGATGTAGGGGTGATATGAGAAATAACAATAGGTAAGTTGGAACAAGGTAACGCTACACTAGTGTTAGCCGATACAGAAGTGGGAGCAAGAGCGAGAGGAATGGAGATGAGAATCCTATATATGAGTTTTCATGACGGGTCTTTGGTACAAGAATGGGTGAGGTAATATTATAAGGCTGTGGGATTGTGATCAAGGAATTTTTTGAATTCCTCCTCACCTATGGGTATAATGGTAGAAGCAGTGGGATCCGTGGGTGAAGACATAGAAGGTGGTGAAGGGCTAGATGTAATGGACGATGTTTGGCATGAAAAAATAGGGCATTGGCTTGTCTGTGAGTCAAAACCATGTGAATAATGGACAAATAGGTGGTCTGAGCTCTGAAAATGCTATAGAAATAGAATACGGGAAAATATGGAAGATGATGATAAGTTGTTGTTTTGACAGGAAAATCAAAAGATAGACATCGACGTAGGTTGTGTTACCGGTGCCAGTTAGGTACATGAACCAATGTCGGTTGCTCGAATGATGTTGATTACTATGGATAATTAATAAATTTGGAAATCCAGATAAGAAAGGTACAAAATAGGTGAAATAGGGTTTTGTAAGTGGAAATAGAGACTCAGAAATGAGTGTCAGAAGAGACCAGAACACAAAGTGTGAAAATGTGAATAATTTTTTTTTTACAGAATAACCAAAAATAGACAAAGATTAATACCAGTCTGTTAACCAATGCCGATATGATGAATGAACCAATGTCATTCGCTGGACCAATGTCGATCATTTAGATTTTTGAGAAGATGAAGAAAATTTTGAATTTGGAGTGAATTAAGTCAAAATAAATCCAACCCAGAAGTTTTGTATGGAAAAAATGATGTCCTATCACACTCAAAAAAACCAGAATACACTGGTTATGATGGTGGAGTGTGAAAGAGAAGAAAAATTATGAATCGTTCTCACAACTCAAAACACAATTCAATCAAGCAAAAACTAGCAAAACACACAAATCCTAGGTATCATATTTTAATGTTTAGTGGCTTATGCCTCTTGAAAATGACTATGAATAGAATAGAGTTTTTGGATAATGAAGGTGCCCTATAAGCAAACAATGGCTGGTTTCAGGTTAGTTTTGGATAAAGAGGCCTAATATACCTTTCGGTACATGTGGTCTGAACTCTGATATGACAAATTTTCCAGAGCATCGGGTGGTTCCCACCGTTAATGGGTTGTTAAATATTTGATGGTTTCTTCCTGGAAAGGGAGTGTTTAAGAAATGTGTAAATTATTTAAGTGGTTTGTCCGGGGAGTGTGTGCACAAATGTGAACTATGCTTAATCCAAATACAATCACCAATTGGTCATGACCTCCACTGTGTGATTGATAATTATATCTATGTGATCTAATGCAACACTCAAAGGATGAAATGTACAAATTTTAAACCCAAATCAAAAATGATATTTGATGTAGCAAAAGGAGAACAAGAAGAGGAATGCTATTTCACTAAATGTAATACGAAAGAAAAGAAGAAATGTTCTTTTTAAGCACTAAAGGACAAATTTATTTTAGAGAAATAGAAAGAAAAGAAAAATAACCAGAGAGAGATTTAGTGTGAACTTTTCAGGAAAGAAAGAAACACCCAAATTCACCCTATATGAACAATGAAAAGAACCTGAAAGATGGGTCCCACTGGGCATGCCAAAATGTTTCACCGTAAAGTAGAGATAAAATAGATAATAGGTACGGGTGAGGAGGAATACCTGTGATAGTCGAAGATAGGTTGTGTGCATGTTGATTGTTGACGAAATTGATTATGAAGAGATTCCCTTTGGCTAGGAGGAACGACCTATTAAGAACACAACAAGATCACTAAATGATATTAAATAGCAAATGTCAGTGGACAGCCTAGCAAAGGCTAGATTCGGGAAGCATGATGCTTCCTTGAATGACTGTAAATCCACTGTCATAAATAAATTAATGCAAGGAAATATTGTAAATAAATGAATCCTACTCTATTTGATAATATTTAGGTATATCCTATAACATAAAATAAGTAAATTTAATCTAACAAGAAATGTTACAATCAAATACAGAGGATTTATAGGCTAGTTTGGGTTTGCAGGTCTAACAGAAACTATAGATGAGGTCTGGGTGATATTTGGTGGGGTTTGGGAGGTTTTGAATGAGTTGGAAGCTTGCTAGTTTTGGGAAAGTTACTAGTTACTAGATTATGGTTAGAATAAGTCCTAGTTTGTTAAGGTGAGTGGGGACTTAGTCTTGGGAAATAAATAGAGTTGGAATAGGTCTAGGATGAGGTGGAGAGGTGAGGTAGATAGTTAACTTAATTTTGGTAATTAAATTAATTAAAATGTGTGCAAGTGGGCATGGTGGGGGAATCAATTAATCAAAGTGGGTTTATAAGGTTGCGACCCAATTTTGGGTGTCTACAATTATAACCAAAGAAACCATCCATATGAGACAACATTTTGTTTCATGTTGTTAGATCGACAAGCTGATCGATGATTGGTAGGGAAAATATTCTTTTGGATAAGAAATGTTAAAGTACCAAAAGTTTTAATAGATGCATAATTTCCCAGTTACTTTAGTGATGGGTGCGATATTGGAAATCCGTATGGGATAATCAATAGGTAGTATGAAATTATCTGAAAGAAGATGCTAGAGTTATTCTTTAACTAACATTGTGATGTGAGGATGCATTATACAAATATTTGAGTTCACCATCTTAGCATTTAGGATGGTGAGAGTATAATGGATAATGATGTTAGTGTATATACCAAGTATATCATTATAGTAACATGTGAAAGTTTGACTGTGCTTGGATAAGAATGTGGTGAATTCTTGGATTTCATGCAGGTATAAAGCTTGACCAATTTTGAAAATATTTGCTTCTTGTGATGTGCTTATATTAATGTTGATAGTAGATTCATTGAGAAGAGTAGATGTGTTTGGGGTAGGTTTTTTGAAGATAGTGATCCTTAGGACCCATATAGGTTAAGATAATATCATCATCGTGACAATAGAGAACTTCAATAGTGGGGGAATCCACCTCTATCATGTATGGTAGTGTTAAGGGAAGAGATTCGGTCTTACTATTAGTTTGGTAATTCAGTGGTCCTAATGTGATAGCATTGATTAAAAAAGTTAGAAGAGGTGAATATGGTATCATTATTATTAGGGGCTAGGTATGACAATGGTAATGGGTGTGGTTGAGGTTCTGATGTTAGTGGTGATGGAATTTAAGAGGATGCTTTAAAGTAGATGCCAAGTTTTTTGTGAGGTTTCCTCAAGTATTCAAAGGGTAGATTGTGCAGACATTTTTCATACCTACCAAGACCAAAATCTTTCCATGCACAGCAGTGAAGGCAATTTTGAGCAAATTAAGGTTTTTCTAGGAATGAAAAGTCTGCTGAAAATAGTTTAGTGTGTGTTTGATCATCGAGATGAGAGGAAGGGAAATAAAAACCTCCATAAACAATTTGTGTTTAAAGGAACAGAGGACCAAAGGAAATAATATTTCCCACATTAGGTTTATATAGGGTTTTTTTTAGGTCACCCACACGTTTTAGGTATAGGGAGTGCATTGAGAGTCAGGAGTTAACATTCCCCCAATGAGATATGTTACTGTTATCCATATTTTGCACCTCTACAAAATGGACAAAAAAATAGGTAAAGGTGTTGGAAATTGATTGGTCAAGCAGTGCCTTGTAATTATTCAGTCAGCAATTGATCTTAACTTGCGGCGAGTTGGTGAGCCACGACAAAAGTTTGGAGCCATATCTTCTTGTTGCACGTTAACCACGCGTCAACCACTTCTTCTTATCACGCGACAACTTCCTTCATTGACATGCGACAACATGTCTTCCTGTCGTGCGTCACCACCATCTTCCTGACACGCATCAACCATTCCTTCTTGACAACGCGTCACCGCCTTCCTCCTGTCGAGCGACAACACTCCTTGTTGTCGTGCGACAATCCTTCCATCTTGACGCACGTCAACCTTCCCTTGCTATCATGCGAAACATTTCTTTTTGTCATGCGACAACTCATTCCCTTGTCGGCGGCGACTCCTCCCATTCTTGTCGGGGGTTAGTTGGTGGTTCCTGTTGGGCATTAGCAAGGAATATCAGCTATGGACTGGGCATTAAAGGCACCGTACAAGGTAGCTTAACCAGTTTAATGAGGTATGGCACCCATGTTTATCGTGCAAGAAAAGTACCATTGGAAAGCGAACTGGTATGGTTGCCCATACCTTCGTACAAGAAATTAATGAAGGTTGTCGGTTGGTGGCTCCCCTTCTCTATATATATGAAATTCCGCCTCATTTGTGGGGGGGAGAGATTCTGGATTGTAAGGGAACTTTGCCAAAATTGTTCCAACACTCTTATGAGCCGCAGGCCTCGAATCTATGCATTTTTGTAAAGGATTTTTGCCTTGTGCCTATATTGTAATGGATTGTGCATCATTTTAAGCAATAAAATTGGTGTTTTGTGGCTTTTCTTGCCCTAGCTCGAGTTGTATTACCTCCTTTTCCTTTCATTGCATTGTTTGGTATATTGTACATGTTGTATTCTTTTGCAAGACTTAAATTCCTTGTGCTCCACGAAATTGGAGGTTTGAATGTGTTCTTTGAACTGTGGCACTTTTGTCTTCCCTCTTCTACCTCATTTTCTTCCATTTTCACTCACTAAGGATATCTCCGCCCCCTATTCTTGGTGTTATCGCCTCCCTTAGTTTAGGACTTTCATTTTATGCATCTCTTTCTTCCCTGGTCCCTTGGAAATTCTAGGTTAGTGTTTGAATAGTTGCATTTCCCTTTCTAGGAGTAGTTTTAACATTAGAATAGGTAGAGGAACCAGTCTTCTCTGGAGGTTTGTCTCATTTGCGAGGGTCCCACACCTTGAGACAATCCCATGTTAGTCAAAAGTAGGGTTTTATAATGTGTAAATCCTAGGGTGCTACTTTTTTGACATAACAATTTTGGCACGCCCGGTGGGACCAGAAGTCAATACTTCCACGTTTATCAAGATTGGGTGTGTCTTAGTGAATTTCTAACCTTTGGAGGCTTTGCAACAACACATCTAGCAACTCTAATCAGAAAATCAACTGGTTTCAGTAGTGTTGGTGGTCTACTTTCATGAGAAGGATCCAAACTCTGTCCAAAGCAAGAGAAGGTGTCTTTGAGTGTTTGCAGTTATCCCCAGGTAGAGGAAGAAGAGTACAAAGGTCTCCATCTCCACTAAATAAAACCTTATCAACCCCTCCGCTAGGTAGACCCTTCCTTCAATCAGCTAGGGTTCTCGAGCCGATTAGGATGGCACATCAACAACCACCACAAGGACCACGGAATCCCTTTGTCAACTTCACGGGAAGTAGTCCACTTAATCTCAATGTACAAAATCCAATTCCAGTGGCAGCATTAAAGAATATCCCATTTTTCACTGGAGAGAATCACACGACACCAATTGATCACATCTAGGACATTGCAAATGTCTGTGCCATTCATGAGATTATTGACATGGATGTGGCAGTCAAACTTCTTGCCTCTTCTCTCAAAGGAAAAGTTTTGCAATGGTTCAGAAGCTTAGCAGTTGGATCAATCCAGAACTGGAATGAACTATGTTGGGACTTTGTAGCCAGTTCAGGGAAAGGGCAGACAACTTATCTCTATTGGAACAGTTGACTACGATGAAGAGAGCACCAAACGAGAAGATGGTTGCCTTCAACTTCAGATTCCAAAGGACATGGGATAGGATCCCAATTGCTGTGAGACTAGCTGCTGAAGGTGCATTTCTCTATTTCCTTAAAGCTTTAAATTCTGATATATCTGTAATGGTTCGATCTATGGGAGGAATAACCTTACCAGGAGCTTATGTTATAGCCATTAGAGCTAAGAATTGCTTAATTCAAGCCGGTAATCTTGCACCTAGGCCACCTATGCCTCTCTATCCAAACATGGGGAATCCAAGCCTTAGTCAAGCACCTACATTAGCCCCTATTCTTGCCCCTACAAATCAGAGTTCCAATGAGGCTTCCACCTCTTCCTCTAGCACCTCAACTAAACTTCAAGAGGTTATGAAACAATTGCAAAACCTAGGGAATGAGTTGGAGACCCTCAAGAGGTAGCATACCCAAAACTTTAGACCTTATCAACCTCGAGCCCAACAAAATAGGCCCCCATATCAGCCTAATAGACCACTTGTTCAAACTGCAAACAAAAACCAAGGACAACCCCTAGCTGCTAGACTATTTCAACCATACAATCTTAATGCACCTTCGACATCTCAAGCCTTGGTTCCAGTCCAGAATAATATTGCACAGGAATATGAATGGTGTTTTCCTTGCGGTCAACCCCATGATCAGGCATCATGTTTCAATGGTATGTTAAACCAGGCCTTGATGGTACAAATTGTTGGTGTGCCTCACGAGACAAGCCAAGAAGAAAATCAGCAACAAGCAACTACTCAAGAGGCACTTTCAAGTGAGACCACACTTGTGAACTAGCAAGTTGAGGATTTTTGTGGTATAAATCAGTCTCCTTCTCAAGGTGTGGCAGCGAACACAAGGTCTAAAAAGAGGAATTTAGAGGAAGGGAATTCATCTAATCCAAGTGCTACTCAACCCTCTGTCACTCTACAAGGAGTTGGCAATCCAAGTATAGCTCCAAATGTGCATAATCAGCCCAAGCCGCCTTCTAGACCAGATCATGTACCAGTGGTAGCAACTCATGTGCAAGAGAAGGTTGTGCAAAGCAAAGGACAACAGAAAGATTGCTCTTCTCCTTTCAATATCATAGAGTAGATGAAGAAAACAAATGTCAACATCTCAATGTGAGAGTCATTAGCAATCCTGGGCCAAAGAGATTTGTTACAAACAGCCATGGCAAATTGGTTAGCATCAAATGAGTCATCCAAGGATCAAGAGAAGGTGCTCACCAATACATCTCCGCAAGGAGTTCAAGGAGGTCAACAAGGTAAAATCATGAAGCCTCCTCCATTCTATATATCTCTGATCATTGGAAACAATCTTGTACACAACTGCATGATTGATTCGGTAGCAAGCAGCTCAGTGATGCCCAAGCAGATAGCTGATCAGCTGGGTATTAAGTATGAAGTCATTTCTAAAGGTGTAGTGCAATTGGATGGGACAACAGTGACAATTGTTGGAGTAATCAAAGGATTGAGCCTCACACTGCGTGTATGCCCCAATGTCACAGTGTTGCAAGACGTATTAGTGATTGACTCGCCACCACTCTTTGCCTTGTGCTTGTCTAGGGACTTCACAGCCAAAATTAGTGGGTACTTATCAGTTGATTGGTTGCATATGCTCTTTAGGATAAGGTATGGAGCTAGGGCTACAATTCGGTCTGAACCTATTGCAAACTTTCATATTAAACCATATGTACCAAGCCCAATCAATGCAAATTGCTCAGATTTTGATTAAGAAGATTGCCCAAGCACCCTAGAGATGAACACCAAGGTTGAAGGCATTCCAGACTTGACTCTTGATGAATGGGCAAACAAGAGGCACACCTTTGATCCATACAAAGAGATGGAGGAAGCTGAGTTGAACATTTATTGTTTGCACGAAGAGAATCCACTCCTCCCTAGCATCACTAAATCAGATGAAAACGATGATAATGAAGTATGGCGGCTATTCTTCGATGGCTCAAGGAGTAGACAAGGCATTGGAGGAGAAGCAATGCTTGTGTCACCCTAAGGTATAAAATACTACTCAACTTTCTGTTTTTAGTTTGCTTGTTCAAATAACACAACTGAATACGAAGCATTGATTAATGGATTGCATTGGGCGAGAACAAGAGGCATTAAGAACTTGAAAGTCTTTGGAGATAGTGAGCTGATCGTGAACCAAGTTAGAGGGAAAAATGCTGCTAAGAATGATATTCTTAAGAGCTATAAGAACAGGGTATGGGACCTCATCGAAGATTTTGAAGCATTCAACATTGTGGCCATACCAAGGAAGAAGAATGAGGCTGCGGACAAACTTGCAGCGGTAGGGGCAGCGTTTGACGTTGTTAACAATATCAAGAGAGATCAAACTCAGCCCCATATCTAAGTAATTGTAAGGCCAACTATTCTAGATAACAATACAAGTTGACAAGTATTTGAAAGTGATCAGCAGATCATAAATTTTCTTCAAGAAGAAGCTAAGTTCTCCTCGAGAAATCAGGACAGATTGGAGCAGCAGTATGGTGATCAAGTGGTCCAGTTGAAGACAAACAAGCTGCCAAAGGGTTTAGTGACCTTGGAGTCAATCTTCAACCTTAATGACCAGTTTCGGAAGGAGAAGGCAAACATTTAGGTAAAGGGTGAAGACTCAGAGCCTATCTCAGTGGGTGAAGGTAAGATATTGCAAATTGGCAAGGTAAGCAAGCACTCAACAAGAGAAATCTGAATTTATCCAACTTTGTCAAGAATTTCCAGATGTCTTTGCCTGGAATTATAAGGATTTAAGAGGCTTCAATCCAAAATTGGCACAACATACTATTGAACTAGATCCGGAATCCAAGCCCATCAGGCAAAAATAGAGGCCGGTGAATCCTCACATTGAACCTCTCATGAGAAAAGATTTGAATAAGCTGATAGAGGCAAGCATCATCTTTCCAATCAAGCATTCAAGTTAGGTTGCAAATTTGGTGCCAGTGAGAAAGAGGAACGGGGAAATCAGACTGTGCGTAGACTTCCGTGATTTGAATAAAGCATCACTCAAAGATCATTATCCACTCCCTTCAATGGAGCAAATCTTGCAAGTGGTAGCCAGTTCGAAGAGATTCTCATTGTTGAACGACTGTTCAAGCTATAATCAAGTCATGGTGAAGGAAGATGACCAATTCAAGACAACATTCACTACAAAATGGGGTACGTATGTTTATAGGAAGATGCCATTTGGACTGTCAAATGTCGGAGCCACTTTCTTAAGGGCAATGGATATGGCATTCAAAGGCTGATCAACAAGATAGTGTTTGTGTACCTAGATGACATCACTGTATTTTTCAAGAATGCAACAAGCCACCTCCATCACCTCAGGCAAGTGTTCCAAAGATGCAGGAGATTTGGAGTGTCTTTGAATCCGAAGAAGTGCATTTTTCTAGCTCATGAAAGAAAGCTCTTAGGCCATATTGTGTCTAAAGAGGGGTTAACAATCGATCCGGAGAGGGTGGAACCTATTTGAGCATTGCCATTTCCAAGTCATAAGAAGGCTCTACAAAGTTTCTTGGGGAAAATTAATTTTGTTAGGAGGTTTGTTCCTAACTTTGCAAAGATGGTCAATCCATTGACGATAATGCTGAAGAAGAATATGGCTTTCAAATGGACTGCCGAAGGAAAGGATAGCTTCGAAGCTATAAAACATGCCATTGCACAGGCTCCAACCCTCATCAATCCAGATTTCTCAAAGGATTTCACCCTATATGCTTTTGGTGGCACAGATTCAATATCTGCAATACTGGTACAACCAAACCAAGAAGGACTAGAGCACCCTATTGCATTCTTCAGCTAAGGGCTTGAAGATTATGAGGTGAGGTATTCATTCATTGAAAAACTTGTCCTAGCTATAATAAGAAGTTTAAAGAAATCCAGGCATCTAGTGTCAAATAATAGAATTCATTTACTAGTTTCACATGCAGGTGTGAAAGATTTTCTTTTGAACAAGGATGTCAATGAGAAGAGGGCTAGCTGGATAACCAAGGTCATGGAGTATGATATTGATATCAAGGTGACCAAATTGGTTAGGGGAAATGGTTTGTGTGAGCAACTAATTTCATGTTAACATGTGGATGAAGAGGCCACCCTTGTGGTTCGAGATGATCAAGAGCAAGCAACCAATGCTTTACCCGTTCATTGTTGGACTCAAGATATAGTCCACTTCCTCCAAACAAGTCAATGTCCTCAAGTTTTGAGTAAAGCAAAGAGAAGGTATTTCAGGCTGCAAACTATACCCTATGTGCTTGTAGATAATATTTTGTTCAAAAGGGATGTGAATGGTGTCCTCCTAAGATGTATTAAAACAAATCAGGTGGAAAGGATATTACATGAGTTTCATGATGGAAAAACAAGTGGCCACTTCACCCCTAAAGCAAAAACTCTTAGAATCATGAAATCTCATTATTACTAGCCTAAAATTTTCAATCGTTGCTACTCATGGATCAAGAAATGTAAGAAGTGTGCCTTCTTCACAGGTAAAGAGAAACTAGCAGCCCTTCCACTCCACCCCATTTTTGTAAATGAACCATTCGTGCAATGGGGGCTAGATTTCATTGGAGTGATTAATCCAAATTATATCTTGGGCCATAAGTGGATCCTCATAGCCACAGATTATTTCACCAATTGGATAGAGGCAGTTGTACTCAAAGAAGTAAATGAAGCCAGCATACTGGATTTTTATGAAGGGATAGTGACGAGGTTCAAATTCCTAACCACAATCATATCATATAATTCTCTAACATTCCTAGGTACCAAGATCATAGAGTGGGAAGTAAAAAAAATGGGATATAATTGAACACCTCATCAAATTACTACCCATAGGGTAATGGATAAGCAAAGTCCATGAATTGTTTTTTTGAAAATCATAAGGAGGACTCTAGACGAGAACCAGAGGACTTGGCATACCAAGATAAAATAAGCCATTTGGGATGATAGAATTACCCCTAATAATTCAACTTGTTATTCTCCATTCACTTCGGTTTATGGCAGGGAAGTTAGACTGCCAATATCCCTAGAGTTACCAGCATTGGAGCTTATTAAGTAGCTGGAATTGTTTGAGTTTCCAGCCATGGAAGTCAGGTATGAAAATCTCATGGAGCTAGAGGAACTGAGAAATCAGGCTATGGAAGCAATGGAGAAATACTAAGCCCAAATCAAGATGAGATTTGATAGAAAGGAAAAAGATAGATACTTCCAGGAAGGGGACTTGGTCATAAAATGGGATGCAGATAGATTCAAACTAGGGAGATGGTCCATGTTTGATGCAATATGAAGTGTCCCTTATACAATTTTAGGATGCAAAAGTAACAACGCTTTCCGACTATCCAAGTTGGATGGAGAAGAATTGCAGATTCTGGTCAATGGGATCTATCTCAAGCATTGTTACTAAAGTAAAGTATCTTCCTTGTAAATATTAGATTAATTCATTTCCTCCAAGTTCTTGTGGCATATTTCTCTATTGTAGTTTAGGTTGATTTTGTAATAAGTGTTTGTGCACTCTTTGTATGTTCCATTTGGAACATGTATGTTTTTGTTGTTTGTACATAGTTTTTCTTTGTTGTTATTGCACCTTCCAGTTTTAGGTAAGATCCTTCGAGGTTACTGGTCTTAGGAATCATCTCAAGTTCAACAATCAAGATGAATCCATGCCCAATAGATCCTTTGAGGTTACTGGTCTTTTAGATCTAGTAGGCAGATCACCTTGCAAGTCACCAATTGTTATCCATATTTTACACCTCTATAAAATGGACAACAAAATAGGTCAAGGTGTTGGCAGTTGATTGGTAAAGCAATGCCTTGTAATTCTTAGCTCCAAAATCAGCAATTGGTATTATCTCATAGCAAGATGGTGAACTGCGGAAAAGGTTTAGAGCCATATCTTCTTGTCATGTTTCAACCACACTTCAACACCATTTCCAAGTCATGTGTTAAGAATTTCTTCTTGATGCACATCAAATGTTTCCCAATCATGCATCAACAACCATCTGCTATCACACGTCACCCTTCTTTCTTGACGTGCATCAACCATTTTCCTGTCGTGCTTTAACCATTCCCCCTTGTCACATGTCACTACCATGTCTTCATGTCACATTTCAACCATTCCTTCTTGACACATGTCACCACCTTCCCTCACTGTTGTGTGACAACATTTATTTTTGTCATGCGGAAACTCATTCCCTTGTCGGTGGAAAATCCTTCTATTCTTGTCGGGTGTTAGTTGGTGGTTCCTATTAGGTGTTAGTAAGGAACATCAGCTATAGATAAAGCATTAATTACATTGTAAAAACTAGCTCAACAATCATTTTAATGAGGTATGGCACCCATGTTCGCCATGAAAGAAAAGTACCATTAGAAAGAATACCGGTATGGTCGCCCATACTTCCGTACAAGAAATTAATGAAAGTTGTTGGTTGGTATCTCCCCTTCTCTCTATTTATGAAATTCCACCTCATTTGTGAGGGGGAGACATTATGGAAAGTAAAGGAACTCTACCAAAATTTTTCCAACACTCTTGTGAGCTGCAGGCCTCGAATTATGCATTCTTGTAAAGGAATTTTTCCTTGTGCCTATATTGTAATGGATTGTGTATGATTTTAAGCAATAAAATTGGTGTTATGTGGCTTTTCTTTCCCTATCTTGAGTTGTATTTGCTCATTTTCATTTCATTTAATTTTTTGGTATATCGTGCATATTATATTCTTTTACAGGACTTAAATTTGTTGTGATCCACAAAATTGGAAGTTTGAATGTGTTCTTTGAACTATGGCACTTTTGTCTACCCTCTTCTGTCTCATTTTATTCTATTCTCACTCACTAAAGATATCTCCAACCCCTTTTTCTTGGTGTTATCACCTCCCTTAGTTTAGGACTTTCATTTTATGCATCTCTCTCTTCTATGGTCCCTTGGAAATATAGGTTAGTATTAGAATAGTTGTTTTTCCCTTTCTAGGAGTAATTTTAGCATTAGAAATATGTGGATGAGACAACCTTCTCTGGAGGTTTGTCTCATCTGTGAGGGTCCCACACCTTGAGATAATCCCATGTTAGTAAAAAGTAGTGTTTTATAATGTCTAAATCCTAGGGTGCTACTTTTTTGACATAACAGTTATATAATGTTCTCAAAAGATCAATCATCTGGTAATTTGGATGCGGGGATAGAGGAGCTCGTAGAGGCCTGGTTTAAATATGTAGATTTTTGTAAGGGAATAATAATGACATTGGTCCTATAGGTCATATGAAAAGATTTGAATTGTTTGGTATCAATGGGAACCATAAAGGTCTTACCTTTGTGTTCTTACTTTAGAAATCGATGTAAGGTAGATGGGACACAACGTAGTACATGGATATAGGGATGACCTAGCAATATATTGTATTAGGATTCTCCTTATATAAGATAAAAGAGTTCATGGAGGATTTTGACACCTATTTTGATAGGAAAGATAACTATGCCTAAGGTGGGAGTGAAAGTAATGTTAAAGGTGCGTAAGACAATGGATGATTGAGCAACAATGGTATCAAGTAATTAAAGTTATTTGAAAGCATGGGAAGCTGTGATCCTCAAGTTATAGTGATGGAATCTCATAATCTTCAAAAGTGATGGATGCATACATTTTCACAACACTAATAAGGTTATAAAATGGCTCGGGCTTATCTGATGGTACTGAGATGTCTTGAAGGGATTCTATCATGGATTGTTGGTGTT
Organism: Taxus chinensis; assembly: GCA_019776745.2. NCBI lineage: Eukaryota > Viridiplantae > Streptophyta > Pinopsida > Cupressales > Taxaceae > Taxus > Taxus chinensis. The sequence continues at coordinate 11,546,703 of CM034147.1, forward strand.
GTGGGGAGTTTCGAATAAGTTCATAAAGAGACATCTTAATGGGGCTTAATACAATTGTTTGAGAATAATATTTTCTATATATTTCATCGGTTGAGTGTGAGGTGTTGCGAGGATGGAGACCTTGGCTTTAGCGGATGAAGGATTAGATGATTCAGGGGGAACGACAAACAAATGTTTTAGGAATTTTTTGGTTATGGGATTTTAAATCTTGGGTTTGAGATCTCATGCCTATATGAATGGTATTGATTTGGAAGAAAGGGCATGATTTAGAGTAAAAATATAATCATGCATGTAATAAAAATTATAAGGGATTAGAAACAACTATTCCATTTAGTCTTTGCATTGGAGAATCACCATTTGGGTCAAAATGGCTATAAGACTTAAAATTTCCTAAAACTGATACTATGTCACCTTAAATGACTCAAAACTCATTTTACTTTTCTCTTCACAGTTCCTTCAATGTCAGTGCAACTCTTCTTAATGCTTCATATCCCAAGGTGCATTTCTCACTCTTCTTTATACCAAAACTACCTTGTTCTTCTTTGTCAGTTCTCACTCCTTGTAATAACTATTGTCTTCTTTGGCACCCATGGTATTCTACTACTCATTAATCAATGTATTATCACCTCCCTCAGTTTATTTTCATCAATATCAATGTTTATGAAAAATCCTGTCCCTCAACTCCTTAGGCAATTCCTTCCAAATCTTTGTTTGTAATTTTTGCTTCTTGACCCTCACTAGGTCTGCTTATATAAACTGTCATGCATAGATACTTTCTCGGGGATTTTTAATACAAAATGAGTACCTTTCCTAGCACCCAATTATCTATTTTTCCTTCCCAATGAGTTTCAATATTTAACTCAAGAGATAAGAGTCACTTCCTTTGAAAAGGTGCTTCCTAGACTAGGTCTAAGACTATGTTACCTTGTCCTAGGGCAGGCTGTCAATTTTTCTTGCAAATTTCACCCTTTTTTCCATAAAATTGCTTCACTAAGTCCTTCTAAAGTTCATTGAAATGATAAATTGAGAACATTGGATAAATATTCCACTAGTTGAGTCTCAAATGTTCATGCCCTAGCCAAAATCCTAGCTATCAACACTGTGAAGCCCGAGACTCTGATTTTTGTAACCAATTTCACTATACTTCATTTCTTAGTTCTAAATTGAGTCTATAGGACTATTTTGAGACTATTCACCTAATGATATTACCAGTAGATCATGGAATCATCTGAAACATGATTTTCTACCAATTTTCTTCTTTGTTTTCCTGTAGGAATAGTCACGGTTTGAAGTAAGGGTTTCAATATCACTTTATATCAACTGAACTTACATGCATTGCTTCATCTAACCATTCTATATTTGATACATGTTACCAAACTCTACAAACAACACATTCCAAATGTCACCACCCTGTCCTTAGTCTCATTAATCATCTTTCATCCTTTCACACACACACACACACACACACACACACACACACACACACACACACACACACACACACACACACACACACACACACACACACACACACACACACACACACACACACACACACACACACAGTTGCATTTTGCTTAGAACACAAAAACCATGCAACAAGAGTTGTCGAGGTAAATAACTCCTCTAATTCACTCACAATACTTTCAACTCACATTATACTTCCTTCCTCATATAATTTAAATGGTGAAGTGAGAATTTATCACACAAATTATTTAAAATATATATTGGGGTATCACATATTACACCCTTACCAGAGATACTTGGAATATTAGTCAATAATTACCTTATCATTACTAAAATCCTTTGTCTCCACTATGATTCAATTCTAAATCACGTGCATACTAGCTTGTCATACCACTCAAGGAATTCACAAGTCATGCAAAATAGAGAGGCATACACAAATGCATATAGGTATATAGGTATATCTTACCAAAATCCATGTAAATGCACTCAAATAACTTTTCTATGCTCTAGATTACCTTCTTACCAACTCTGATAGTAAGGACCATTTCATATATTCTCAACACAGTTGCAAAACATGCCAAAAACATTCATATCATGAATTTAATTCAATATTCTTCTCAAAACATTACAAACTTTGATTCTCACAGATGGAATGAGAGAGAAACAATTACATTAGAGCATTTATATCTTTTTTCTTCATTTATCACTGAGTACATACCTCTTATTCTTGGTCATGTGATTACACTTACCCATTCATTAGGTGCTTAACACTCTTTATGTCCTCTAAAAGGAATATTATACCTAATACACCCTTATTGACCTCATTTCACCCCTTTTCAAGCTTGTTAGCTCCAAGAGTACATCCAAAACACCTAAACTAAGCCAACTTACATGGTTAAACCAATATAGGATTCCAAGATTTCAAACTTACATTTTGGAGGGAAACCAAAATTTTCAAATTTTGGATAGTCTAGACTCTAACTAGCACACCTAATTGACATCTAATAACCTCAAAGACCCATGACCATACCTGACAAACAAAAATTTGATGTTTTCATCCCTATATATACACTAGAGTTGATACTCTTGCATCATACTCCAAGGGTAAGAAAAGATTGAGCTCCACTACTTTATTCTTCTTCTTCCAATTTCTTTACATATTTATCTTGACTCTGATTTGATATTCTTGTTCAACTTCCTCATCCTTCTTTACTTCAATCCTAAGATTTGTATGATTTTCATTCTTCAGTTTGTCTTCATTAACGAGGTCTTCTTATTCATAAGATTCTTCTTCAATCATCATATCTTCACCTTGATCTTGTTAGTTCTGCCCTTTTTTGAGTCCACCTTCTCCATCATATACTTCTTTCTTTGTTGTTACACTCTTTCTTTTTGTTTCTTGATTTTGTATATCTTCAACCTCTTCTTCTATCTTTTTTCCCTTATCTTCTAGTTGTTGTTCTTCCTCTGTCCTGGAACTGATTTCCAAATATTTTCCACATGGTTTCACTATGTTTATAGCATTCTCCAAAGATATTATCTCTTCTTGAAATTGTTCTCAAATATCATAAACAAATTCACTCTCTTTTTTACTTATTTATTCTTTTTCTTGGCTTATCTTCTTCTTGTTTTCAACTTCAATATCAAGTTCATGCTTCATACTTGTAAACACACACCTGAATACATTGTTAGATTCAAATACTTGAGGATTTTCTACCCCTTGAAGTTCTTCCTTTCTATTCATTACCTCATTTTATTCCCTCTTGAACTTTTTTGCCTTTACCTTTTCATACCAATTTTTCTCATCATGTTCATCCTTCTCAAGATAAGCCAAAAAAGTATTCGATAACTAGTGCATAGGAGGAAAGGATGAGCGGAGGAAAACAATATAGATTTAAGTAACGGACGGGGCGGTCGGCCGCATGCTCGTTCCATCTGTCTCATTATTATGGAGGTCTGATCTGATCTTTGTAAAGTAGACACTTGGATCGCTGAGGCATACAAAAAACAAGATTTCTTGGCTGGTGCTGATCTAATTGCGTAGGACAACCATCAAATATACGACTTGACGGGAACGGGAAAGAGAGAGAGCGAGAGAGAAGAGAGAGAGAGAGAGAGAAGAGAGAGAGATGAGGAGAGAGAGAGAGTAGAGAACGAGAGAGAAGAAGAGAGAGAGGAGAAGAGAGAGAGAGAGAGAGAGAGAGAGAGAGAGAGAGAGAGGCGAGAGAGGAGAGGGGAGAGAGAGAGAGAAGAGAGAGAGAGAGAGAGGAGAGAGAGAAGAGAGAGAGAGAGAGAGAGAGAGGAGAGGAAGAGAGAGAGAGAGAGAGAGAAGAAGAGAGAAGAGAGAGAGAGGAGAGAGAGAGAGAGAGAGAGAGAGAGAGAGAGAGAGAGAGAGAGGAGAGAGCTGTAGAGAGAGAGAGAGCAGCGAGCGAGAGCCGAAGAGAGAGAGAGAGAGAGAGAGAGAGAGCGCGAGAGAAGGAGAGCGAGAGCGAGAGCAGAGGAGAGAGATAGAGGGGAGCGCGAGAGAGAGAGAGCGAGAGAAGAGAGAGAGAGCGAGCGAGAGAGAGATAGAGAGAGAGCGGAGAGAGAGCGAGAGAGAGAGAGAGAGCAGCGAGAGAGAGAGAGGCAGAGAGAGAAGCTAGCGGAGATAGAGAGAGAGAGCGAGAGAGCGGAGCGAGAGAGAGAGAGAGAGCGAGAGCGATAGACGAGAGCGAGCGAGAGTATATAAGAGAGAGAAGCGATATCTATCTCTATACTCTTCTCTCTCTCTCTCTCTATTAGATATCTCTCTCTATCTCTCTCTCTCTCTATCTCTTCTCTCGCTATATATCTCTCTCTATACTCTCTCGCTCTATCTCTCTCTCTCTCTCTCTCTTTGTACATCATCAGCTCTATCAATCTCTGAATCAAATCTACTGCCGGTTCCTCTTCTTCCAATTCATCAATTAAATATTATGTATAAGTCCTAACATTCCTTAACTGCCTCTCTCTGCATGTTTCCCTTGTTTCCATCATCTTTGTTAGTCTTATCTTTTGATCTTGTTCTCTAATCCTCTCATGCACTTGCCTTAACCTAGCCTCTTTTTTTTTGTTGTTGACTTCCTCATCCACCGTGGCATCCTGTACCCATGGTCCATGACTGGTTTTACAATATTCTCTTCACTCACCTTCATTATCACTTCCACTACACACACTCACACAACATTGTTAACAACAATAAAAATAACTATTTATTCCATCACAAACCAAATTACAAAAAAACCTTGCTCTGATACCAAATGATGCAGAGTAACAATATAATAATGCATGCAATCAAACTTGTAAGGGGTTATAAATAACTATTCCATTTAGTCTTTGCTTTGGAGAATCACCATCTGGGTCAAAATGTCTATAAGACTTGAAAATTCCTAAAACTAATACTATGTCACCTTAAATGACTCAAACCTCATTTTATCATGATCTTCACATTTCCTTCAATGTCAATGTAAATATTCTTAATGATTCATATACCAAGGTGCATTTCTCACTCTTATTTCAACCAAGACTACCTTGTTCTTCTTTGTTGGTTCTCACTCTTTACAAGCACTATTGTCTTCTTTTGCACTTAAGGTATTCTAATACTCATTCATCAATGTATTATCATCTCCCTTAGTTTCTTTTAATTAATATCAATGTGTATGAAAAATCCTATCCCTTAACTCGTTGGGAAATTCATTCCAACTCTTTGTTTGTAATTTTTGCTTCTTGACCCTCACTAAGTCTACTTATATAAACTATCATGCATAGAATCCTTCTTAGGGAGTTTCAATACAAAATAAGGACATTTCCTAGAACTCAATTATCTATTTGTCTTTCCCAATGAGTTTTATGCTTTAACTCAAGAGATAAGATTCACTTCCTTATAAAAGGTGCTTCCTAGACTAGGTTTAAGACCGTATTACTTTGTCCTAGAGAAGACTGTCAAATTTTCCTACAAATTTCACCTTTGGTTCCATAAAATTCCTTCCCTAACTCCTTCTAAGGTTCATTTAAATGCTAAATAGAGAAATTTGGATCAATATTCCACTGGTTGAGTCTCAAATGCTCATGCCCTAGCCAAAAACCTAGCTATCGACACTATGAAGCCCGAGACTTTGATTTTTGTCACCAATTCCATTGTACTTCATTTCTTAGTTCTAAATTGAATTTTTAGGACTTTTTTTAGGTCGTTCACCTAATGATATTACCAATAGATGATGGAATCATCTGAAACATGAGTTTCTACCAGTTTTCTTCTTTATTTTCCCGTAGGAATAGTCACAGTTTGAAGTAAGGGTTTCAATATCACTTTATATCAACTGAAATTGCATGCATCGCTTTATCTAACCCTTTTATATTTGATACATATTCCTAAAAATCTTAAAACAACACTAATGTAGTCACAAACTATATCTTGACACTCTCAACTAGAAAATGTAGTCAATCAACTTCAACCTAACCCAAAAAATGCATTTATAATTGTTCTCAATACTAAGAAATAACAAAATCTTCGAAAACTGACCTATAGGATTAATTCAATGCATTAAATTCCACAATAATGTTTTTTTTTCATTCATATATCCTACCTTGGCCTTTGAGGCTCTTAGAAACTCAAAAATAGATTACCTTGCTCACTTGTACCAAAATTAATTCAATGGCTTCTTGAGAAGCTTGTTCATGGAATGGTGAAAGGTGGAATGTTCCACAGGGTTTCTGATGAAAATAACAGTATTTTTCAACTTACTTCATCAATATAAAAATCTTATTCAAAGTATTTGATCCAAATCTTCATGCAATTCCTTTCTCTCCTTGTTATCTCTTTAAGCTTTCAACTCTACTACTACACATGTCCCTAGGTAAGTTTCAATGTAACTTTTGTTTTCCAAGAATCACTTATCAACCCAATAACTTTTATAAATACCCTTTAGGACTAATTAATTTTATGTGAAATATCATAGTCACCTTATTTGGAAATTAATCTTCAAATTACAATTTCTGACCTCAAATTAGGTCTCTCCTAAGTATGCATAGGTTTAGGAGGAGACTGGTAAGAATATTTGGAAATTAAACCTATGAAATTCCAAAATTATTTTCAAAAACCTTGAGGAACCTTATTAATTTTATTCTTTTCAATTTTTAGTCTTCAATTCACCGTATTGTGCCTATAATCTCAAACCCTAGTTCATAGTTCACAGTGAACCCAAGAATGCACTTTCTATCATCATTTGTTTTTGAAATATTGTCAATGCTTCTAATCACTTTGAATGGATTTATGTAAGTATTTAGATTGAAGAAATATTACCAGTAAGGCCCTTCCACTCCTATAGCACATGTTAAGTCGATTTACATACATATTTAAATCTTAGGAACAAGGTATAAACACTTGGTAGTTATCTATTCCTTGATAGTTGTAATTAATAAATATTCAATAACTTTAATACTCCCTGCATGTTCTCCAACAAAAATAGGATCTCCTTGAATCCTCACAATCTTATCTTGATAAGGTCCTTGTAGTTTTCTACACAAGTTTTGGTTATGCACAATCATCAAAAGTGTTGTCACATACTTACCAGGAGGGTTTCTTCCCTGGGCACATATTCAACCACTGAATGTTTGCAAGATAATCTTGATTAATTTACTCCACATTAATTCATGCTCTTAATGATGCTAATTCAACCTAGACAAGAAAATTTATAGTCTAATTTTCCACACATATAGATTTTACCTTCCTCAAGTATTGTTTGCAAATAGATAACATTGGACTTGTTTTCTTGGAGCTCTAAAGTTTGAATGCTTGATTGATTAATGAGGAGAATTAGTTAAAAATTGGAGTTTTATACTCCCATGGGTCGAATAGTTTACTTATAACTGTTTTTTAGGTCTCATATGACCAAGATCACATGGAGGTTGCATACAAACAAGAGGCTTAAATGACAACCTTAGACTATAGGACCAATCTTACATCTTAGGAGGCTCTCAAAGATTTATAATGACCTAAAACACATGCTCAAGACACACTATAACCCTAGAAACACAAGCACAAATACAAAACAAGCCAAAAGTGGCTTTAGAATTTCAAATTTTCAAATAGTCAAAAATGGAGGGAAAACCTCCAATTCAAATATTTGAATCTCTAAAGCCTAAAAGACACAAAAATTGACTCAAATACACAACTATAGGTCTAACTAAACCAAAATTAAAACTACTAGAATCCTAACTAACCCTAGAGTAATGATGCCCCTGCATCATACTACCAAGGGGAAAAGAGAAACTTCCATGTAGATGTATGCTTGCTTAGCTAACCTCCCTCAACATATTTTTCCTTTGTTTCAAATTTGGTTCATGACTCCCTGTGAAATGCTCTTGAACTAGGTCATGCAAATATTTCTTGAGAGTATGACCTTGAAGTTGTACCATGTTCTTAGAGAATATTCTCTTATATGGATCACCATTTCAAATGTTCCTTTACTTGCTGCATAGGAATTGTACACTACTCTTCTATAGTAGGTGGAATTAGTCTCAATAATTTAATTTATGCTCTTCATAAAAGTAGTTTTTTGATGTTCCTTGATATGTGTTATAAACCGTAACTTGTTCATTTCACCTCTTGTTGCTTGTTTCCATTCTCAAAATTAAGAAAAATTGATATTGTTATGGTATGTTCCTCTCCATATAACCACTCCACTATTATTTTCTTTATTAGACATGAACCGACAATACTTAAAAATAGATTAGTAGGTGCAGAACTCTAAGGTTCATTGTTTATACTTGACTTCCCCATCTTTCCCCTTCTGGTCATCTGTGTACTAGTTTTTGCATCCTTCTCATCTTCATAGATTATCATGTCTCTTCCTATAGGACTGAGTCAGTCTTCAGTTCTTGAAGACTGAGTTGGCTTCATATCACTGAGTTATGCCCTTTCTTATTTGCTTTTAACAGCTGAAACATTGTCATTATGTGTTCATCATGACTTAGTTTTCCATTCTCAGCTTCCACATTCTCTTTCTTTTGTAAAAATGTTTGGTATTCATGATCTCCACTGAGCCACTACCACATTATCTTCATTGTACTACCTTTGTCCTCACTTACCTCACCTTTTTTCCTTTACTGAAATATTTTTTTCCATCCCATAAACATCACCCTTGACTATTGCTCAAGTCATGCATTTCTATCCTTCAGTGGATTCAAAGTATACTTCTCTCCATATTTTACAAATGTGTATGTGTTTGTCCACCCATCATGGATGGATCTCAGGTCAAATTGACATGGTCTTCCTAACAAAAGATGGCATGCATCCATGGGTAACATGACAAATAAGACCTGATCATGATATCTACCCACCTTTAAATCAACTAGACATTACTGACTCACTAGCACTTAATGCTCTTTTTGTACCTAAGAAACTCTATATGGATTAGGATGCTTAAACTTCTTAAAATATATTTTTTCTACCATTTCAATGGACACTAGATTGTCAGTACTACCATTCTCAATAATAAGCTTATAACACTTACCTCTTTCTTTGCATATGGTTCTAAAAAAATTCCTTCTTTGCAATGGTTCCTCTTGCTTTCTTGCATTCACCATAACTCTCCTAATCATGAAAGACTTCCAATTTCAGGCTCTTCTCCTCCAGGTGGTGATGTTACACTCTCTTATTATTATGCATGTGCCACTTGGTTCCTTGCTTCACTGAATTTGTTAATGCTTTCTTGAGAGTATTCAAGACATTTAAAAGATATATGTCCAGCAAACTTGTTACATCTGAAACACGTGTTTGTGAATTCAACTCTACTTCTTCCATATCCACCTCTTGAATAACCACCTATAAATGAGATATGTGGTTGTGAACTAGAAAATTCTTCTTCATTTCTTGTATAAGATGTTCACTCTTCCAGATCTTGGTTATAGTCTAATACTTTCTTCCGATACCTCTCAAAACCTGGAGTATGTTTTCTGTGATTAACTTATCACCTCTATATTAGGTGCCTTGATATTGATATGCTTCTTATGATCCAAGGAAATATTGCTAATTGCCCTATGGAATTTGGTTAACCCTCAATCCATCAAATACCTTGAGATTCTTCACCACTCATGTAGATGTCCAGGCATTAGACCACTTATAAAATCATCAGTATAATAGGTACACTTGTTCTCTCTTGTCTCAAATTTTTATAATTTCGTGAGTAAAATAGTTATAATAGATAGGAGAAATGAATTACCTTTCATATTGGCCACAATTGTGTCCCATTTCTTTATCTCTCATTATTTCTTCTTCCATCTCTCTGCTGCACAATTCCACAATGTTTTGCATGTTCTAGTGAGATTAGGTGAATTACAAATTTCATTTTCTGTTCTCTGCAATGCCCGCTTTCTAAAATCAAAACTTATACATTTGGCTACCCATCTATAAGATCCTCTATATGTAGGTCTCTCATACTCTAGAACTTTTTAATCTTTGGCTTTGTGCGTTCTCCTATGAACTTCTTTTAGTTATTTCACATTTGGATTTCCTCTTGTGTCCTAATTTCCTGCTCGTGTCAGTGGTCTTTTTCTGCTGCTTCATAAACTATCGATTTAGTGCCTTACCTCTTCTCTGAGACACTTACGGCTCCTAATAGTTGTGAATATGTTTCAATACTACATCAAAAAATATAAAAAATTAGAGTTTTTTTAATATGTATAGAATTATGCCTAGTTTGTGCTAGTATAATTATTTTTCAATTTTGATGACCCAAACAAAAGATACATGATGAAAGATAGACATATTTAAACTTCAAAAAATAGTTATAAAATGGCATAGTTAGAAAATAAATAATATGGAAACCTTATATTAGTCAGAAAATTTGAAAATATATATTTTTAGAAAGAAGAAACTCTTCTCTATGTCGTGCTATAATTTTTTTAAAATGGATTGATTGTTTTATTTTGATTTATCTTAGAGGAATTTTTAACCTCAATCCATTCACATACCTTTATAATTCTTCACCATCATCATGTATATGTCCAGGCCTCATAGACAACTTATAAAACTCATCAGTATAATCAGTTACACTTGTCTCTCTTTGTCTCAAATTTTATAATTTCTTGAATAAAATAGTTTGATAATCAGAAGGAATGAATTTACCTTTCATATTGGCCACCATTTTGTCCCATTTCTTTATCTTCTCATTATTTCTTCTTAATCTCTCCTGCTGCACAAAATTCCACCATATTGTTGCATGTCTAGTGAGATTAGTGACTACAAATTTCACTTTCTTGTTCTCTGCAATGCCCTCTAAATCAAAATATTTATCCATTTTGGCTATCCAATCTATAAGATCCTCTATATGTAGGCTTCCTCCATACTCTAGAAATTTCATCTTTGGCTTTGTGCTTTCTCCTATGACTTCTTTTAGTACTTTCACATTTGGATTATCCTCTTTTTCTAATTCTCCTGCTGATGTCAGTGGTCTTTCTTCTTCTTCTTCATAACTATCTTCTTCTAGTTCCTTACCTCTTCTCTGAGACACTTATAGTGCTCCTAATATTTCTTGAATATTTTTCAATACTACAAGCCAATCAACATCTCTTGGCTTCTTTCTATGTCCTCCTCTAGCTGCTCTTCTTGGTGGAATTGTATCAACCTCTTCTCTTTCCTTTCAAATTATTCTTCTTCTCTCCACTTCTTTCTTTCTCTCTCTGTCAATTTCTTCTCAATTTATTCTCCTTCCCTAATACCAATATGATGTAGTCATAAAATTTATCTTGACACTCTCAACCAAAAAAGTTAGTTAATCAACTTCAACCTAACCCAAAACTTACATTGGATAAAAATGACCTATAGGCTTAATTCAATGCATTAAATTCCACAATCATGTTTGTTTTCATTCATATATCCTACCTTGGCCTTTGAGGCTCTTAGAAACTCAAGAATAGATTGCCTTGCTCAATTTTACAAAATTGATCCAATGGCTTCTTGAGAAGCTTGTTCATGGAATGGTGAAAGGTGGAATGTTCCACAGGGTTTTTGATGCAAAGGTTAGTAGTTTTAAAATTCCTTGATCAAGATACAAATGTTATTCAAAGGATTTTTCCCTTCTCTCCTTGTTATCTCTTTAAGCTTACAACTATTCTACTAGACTTATCCCTAGGTAAGTTTCAGTGTAACTTTTGTTTTCCAAGAGTCACTTATCAACCCAATCAATTTTTTGAATGCCCTTTGGGACTAATTAATTGTATGCAAAATATCATAGTCACCTTCTTTGGAAATAAAGCTTTAAATTACAGTTTCTCACCTCAAATTAGGTCTCTCCTAAGCATGCATAGGTTTAGGAGGAGTCTGGTAAGAATATTTGGAAATTAAACCTATGAAAGTCCAAAATTATTTTCAAAAACCCTAAGGAACCTTCTCAACATTATTTTTTTCAATTTTCCATCTTCAATTCACCGTATTGTGCCTATAATCTCAAACCCTAGTTCGCAGTTCACAGTAAACCCGAGAATGCACTTTTTATCATCATTTGTTTTTAAAATATTATCAATGCTTTTTATCAATTTGAATGGCTTTATGCAAGTATTTAGAACCACATAATCTTACCAGTAAGACCCTTAAACTCCTATAGCACATGTTAATTTGGTTTACCTACAAATTATTTCTTAAGAACATGGTATAAGCACATGATAATTTTCTTTTCCTTAATAGTTGCAATTAAGAAATATTCAATCACTTTAATGCTCCCTACATTTTCTCTAGTAAGAATAGGATCTCTATGACTCCTCACAGTCTCATCTTGATAAGGTCCATGTAGTTTTCTACACAAGTTTTGGTTATGCACAAAAGTGTTGTCATAGACTTACTAGGAGGGTCTCTTTCCTAATCACATATTCAACCAATGAATGTTTGCAAGATAAGATTAATTACTTTAGTCCACATTAAATTATGCTCTTGATGATGCTAATTTAGCCTAGACAATCAAATTTATATTCTACTCTTCCACACATATAGATTTTACCTTCCTCAAGTATTGTTTGCAAAAAAATAACAATGAACTTGTTTTCTTAGAGCTCTAAAGTTTGAATGTTTGATTGATCAATGAGAAGAACTAGTTACAAATTAGAGTTTTATACTCCCACAGGTCGAATAGTTTTCCTAGAACTACTTTCTAGGTCTCATATGACCAAGATCACATGGAGGTTTCTTACAAACAAGAGGCTTAAATGGAAACCTTTGAATATAGGACCAATATTACATATTAGGAGGCTCTCAAAGCTTTATAATGACCTAAAACACATGCTCAAGACACACTAGCACCATAGAAACACAAGAACATATACAAAACAATCCAAAAGCAGCTTTAGAATTTCAAATTTTCAAATAGTCAAAAATGGAGGGAAAACCTCCAATTCAAAAATTTGAATCTCTTAAGCCCTAAGCACACTAAGAATGACTTGAGGATATCCATAAGAACCTAAACAACCCAAAATTTAAGTACTATAAGTCTAGCTAGCCCTGGAGTAATGATGCTCCTACATTAAACACATTCCAAATGTCACCACCCTATCCTTAGTCTCATTCATGTTCTTTCATCCTTTCATAGAGAGAGAGAGAGAGATGCATTTTTCTTAGGACACAAAAACCATGTAATAAGAGTTATCAAGGTCAAAAAATCCTCTAAGTCACTCACAGTACTTTCAACTAACATTATTCCTCCTTCCTTAAAATAGTTAAATGGTGAAGTGAGCAATGATCACACTTCTTTCACAAAACTTCATTAGGGTATCACATATCAGACCCTTACTAGAGATACTTGGAATAGAAGTCAATAATTACCTTATCATTGCTAAAATTCTTTATCTCCACTATGATTCAAGTATGAAGCATGTGCATATTGGTTTGTCATATCATCCAAGGAATGTACAAGTCATGCAAAATAGAGAGGCATACATAAATGCATATATGTATGTAGGTATATCTTACCAAAATCCATGTAAATGCACTCAAATAAATTTTCTATGATCTAGATTAGCTTCTTACCAACTCTGATAGTAAGAACCATTTCAGAAATGCTCAACACAATAAAGAAACATGCTAAAACAGTCATATCTTGAATTTCCTTCAACATTCGTCTTAAAACATTACAAAATTTGATTCTCATCCGGATGGAATGAGAGAGAAACATTTACATTAGAGTAATTATATGCATTTTCTTCAGTTATCACCGAGAACATACCTTTTATTATTGGTCACATGATTATACTTACCCATTCATTAGGTTTTTAACACTCTTTATGTCCTCTAAAAGCAACATTAGACCTAAGGCATCCTTATTTCCCTCATTTCATCCTTTTTCAAGCTTGTTAGCTCCAAGAGTACATACAAAATACCTAAACTAAGCCAACTTACATAGTTAAACCAAAATTGGCTTCCAAGACTTCAAACTTACATTTTGGAGGGAAAGTAAATTTTCCAAATTTTGGATAGCCTACACTCCAACTAGTACACCTAACTGACATGTAATAACCTCAAAAATCCATGACCATACCCAAAAAACCAAAAATTGATTTTTTCATCCCTATATATACACTAGAGTTGATTCTCCTGTATCAAGGGACTTACTAGAAGATGCCATGTATTTTTTGGCTAAATTACTAGAGGATGCTTCAAGATAGTGAAGTTTAGTGACAAGTTTGATTTGGTGGTTTGATCTTGTTGTTTTGAACTTGATAAGTGGGCAAGGATGGTTATTTTTTTCCTGGAGGAGTCCTACATTTAAAATATTTTGGATCACAGTGTGGAGTTCTTTAGAATCCTCTGTATAATGCCCTGGTACTCAATGATAAGCACAAAATCCCTCCTAATTGTACTACGAAGGTTTCTAGGGCCTAATTGTTGGTAATACTATGGTTGATGATTGTACAAGTTGTTCAAGGATTTTGGTGTAATATATTGATGGGGATGGCTTAGATGATAATGAGGGTGTAGGAATTTAGATGTCATTTGATGGTTTAGAAGGATGAAACACTTGAAGCGTGCCTTGTGTGGCACGTTTAGGTGTATTTTTATGGGTAGTCTTAGCTTCTAAGATGGAGACTACGATATTTGATGAGGGATGTGGTTTAAGAATAGAGGGTAGGGACGTTGTATCCTGTGGTATGTTTGTTTGGTCTTGTGAGAGTTCTATCTTTTTGTGCGGATGACTTGTCAATTATTGTGGAGGACTACCAAGGTTTTTTATTTGATGTTGTGAGATCTTGTCTTTGGGGGTTTTTTTTTACGATTTTGGTAAAAAAATTATTTTCTTGTAATCTCAAAGGGGTAATATCATAAATATTTGTGAGTAGATATGACAGGGTTAGGAAGTTGTGACATAGGTGGCTTCGAGGTCTTATTGGTAAGGAGTTACATAGATTATAATTATTTATATGTAGTTTTAATCACATAAACACATGGTATAGTAGGTGTAGGTGAGAGCCAGTTGATGGCGTTGATGATATGAGTGGTAGAATTTTGAGTCCTTACGACATTAGTTTGATTATTATTTGGGGGATCCTTTGGAAAAGGTTGTTTGAACATGTCTATGGTTTGATAGGGAGGTGCATTTGGATTGTCAAGGTGTAGATCACCTTGATGGATGAGATCTTAGAGGACATTTCAAAAAAGTGGCATCTCTTGATGTCATGTCCTTACACCTGGTGATATTTGCAATAGTGGTCACCCCTATACCATGATGGTTTAGGGTCAGATTATTCAGTGTGTCAGGCGGGATGGATTTTAACCATGCAAGCTACCATGAGTTTTTCAAAGATAGAGTTATAAGAATCCCATAGAGGTGTGTATTTACATGGATTTCAAGACCATTCATAGTCTGAGGGGCCCTTTGATGTGGTTTTCATGAAAACTACATTTGTTGAAGCCTTGGATTTGTTAGTGCTAGAAGAATTTTTAAAGGAAGAGTTAGCTTTATGTTTTTTAGACCGTAATTTAATCTTACGATCATCAAGGCCTCATACTTCCAACTTATGGGCCATGGTAAAGGCCTCATCAAACATTTGAAATGATTAGAATTGAAGTGTGGATGATATATGCTTCACGCAAGATCGAGAAAATAAATTGATCAAATCTGTCTGGGGTAAAGGAAAGGATAAATGATTAGTAATTCCATGGCATCTAGTGATGAAATCAGTAACAAATTCATCCTCAAATTGTTTGATAACATATAAATCGGTGATAGATATCTTACACGCGATATTGATTAAAAAAAATGTTATAAGAAAAATTGTGATAATTTTGCAAATGAATAAAGGGAATGTAGAGGGATGTTATTGTACTAGTCAAGAGTGGGCCCAAGTAACGATATCAGGAATTTCCTTAACATAAGATCTTGATCATGAGCTATAAGATAACAAGCATGACGAAAGGATCGAATGTGTTGTTGTGGATATTCCTTCTTATAGAATTTGATAAACTTTATAAGTTCCAAGTGAGGAGGATAGGGTTTAAAAATTACATATGGTTTGATGGGCTTGTTACATATCTGCTCGTAAGAAAATGTGTTTTTAGGTCTTATGGTGACATCTTCGAGACTCATGATTCTATTTATCAATGTTTACATGGGATAATTTTGAGGGGTTTCGATGTTTGAGGTGTTAGCTTGATTATAAATGAGGGGATTTGATTGTTGATATGGGTGATATGATAGAGGGTATTTTGAGAAGGAGGAAAATTTCCTGGTATGTTGTAATTTTGGTGATAAACTAATGGTTGTGAAGAAGAGTGGACATATTGATGAGGGTGAGGGATAAAAGTGTTGACATGATGTTGCAATTGTGATGAATTCTATTAAGTCAGAATGTATACATACTGTGGTACACTTGTAATAAAAATAGGTTGTGAAAAGGGATGAGTGCTAGTGATAACACTTGTATTGATAGGTGGTAATGACATAGGAATAAATAATACTAAGTTATTGAATGCGGATATAGATTGTTGCAATATTCCAAGTTATGATGTGGCCAAAGGGCTTGTAGAACAAGGCATACTGACAAATATTGTTGGGAGGAATGGAAGTGGAAGGGGTATCACTAACTGCGGGTGATGAAGTAACATCACAAGTTTAGAAACCCTGAGGGTTAGCTATAGATGTAGATGATGTGGGCCCTTATTGATTAACCATGGTGATGAAATAATAGTGGGAGTTTGGATACCCTGAGGATGCTGATGACAAGGGCCCTTGTTGACTAACCGTGTTTTTTGATGAGATAGAATTGATTTCAAATCTAACTATGGGAATGGATGAGATATGTGCTGATGTTTCCATATTACTAGTGATATGATATAGATAAATTTGTTTAATAAATGGATAATAAGAAGGATTGATAAGTTAGGAGTGATTGAAGGTGATAGTGGGGACAACTGGTGGAGGCTCTGGACTATAATGGGGAAATAATATACCACGGGAAGCTAGATAATTTCCAAGGGAAATTAGATTGGTGTCTAAAAGTTTTTCAAACACTAGATATCCACTGTGAATTTTTTTTAGAATGGATTCATCGAGAAATTTGGATGTTTTTTATTGTACATTGGGGGAGTACGTAGGCTCTATATTTAATTCAGGGGATTGTTTAAATGGGTTTGACATGTCTGTGGTATTCTGAACAAATAATTTTTGTCTAGTCAAAACCATGAAAAAACAAACAAATAATGACATAAAGATATTTAATTAATATGCAAGTCACACAATCAGTAAGAGATTTTAATTATCTTAATTAAGTTGAAGAGTGTGAAAAGAAAAACATGGTTGATAAATGGTACTAAGAATCAGGGAATCTAGGGCTAGTTTCAGGTGTGTTTAAGGTTACATTTCTTGATATACCCAAGAGTACGAGAGGCCCAAATATGTTGTGGTGTTAGACGAGGTATGGTATTGGGGCCTATCCCATCACTTTACAGTCTCACATTAATAAGGGTTCTGGGTGCTTAGTCGATACACCGACCACTAATTATTTATACTCAGCCATAACACCGAGTCGGATTCCCCCTTGGTGATGAAATACAAGTACATAGACCTAGAAGGAAGTGTGTAAAATGAAAATTTGATTTGGCTATGTGTGAAGGGAAGCAGTGAATGTAAAGTCTTAAACCTTATTTAAGCTAGATGAGCGGGAAAGAATGAAGATTCTTTTTAATATCAGAAATAAAAATTTATTTCAACGAGGACAAAGCACATAAGATGCGATGCTGAAAGGATGTTAAACGAGAAAGGAAAGGCATACCTTTGTTCACTAAATACATATTTTTATTTATTTTTTGCATTTTTGAGAAATCCATTAAAGGACTCCACACTGAAATGTTAGTTGTTGTGATAAGAAATGAAACAAGAAATAAATTTTACTATGGAAATGTAGAATTTGATTGAAAAGGGACTAAGGTCCCACTGGGCATGCCATAAATCATAGATTTTGGGTTCACTCTTAATATATGAAATAAATCACCAAAACTCATAAAACTATAAGGTTTAATGATACATATGTCGACAATGTCGATATGTATGGATCCAAACAGGCGCAAGAGACTCTTCTTACATAGAATGAGAAAACTTGCACATAAGTAGACATCTTGATAAGAAATACGTTAGATAATAAGATGAAAATTTTATTTGAAAAGGCCAATCCGAGGAACCAAAGGGTATCCTTTGATGAGTGTCAACTCATTTTTAGACAAATTAAGTTGTATATAATGATGGAAATACAAATAATATCAAAGGATCTGGATAGAGGAACATATTCAATGTCCTCAATGATAGGCTAAGGAGGGTTGAAAAAATCTTCCCAGTATCGGTTGTCTTTGTCACTTTGTTTGAGGAGGACTTCCAAATGCTCAGAGATATTGTTTGGATTGTGTGTGGGCTACACACGACTTCTAGATAGTTTCTTTTCAACCCTATCTCTATATATATATTGAATGATATAGATAGAGGGGGTTGTGAGACATGTTTATTTAGTCAATTGATGGCGCAAAGACTTAATTTGTAGTCAATATCTGACTTCTCCCACACAAATGGTTTTTGTATGATCAGTAAGTCAAATATGGTGTCTGGTTCATACCCTTCACTTGGAATGGTCATCTATAGATAGAGGACACATGAAACACAAAGATTAGTAGAAAAAATATTACAAAATGGATTGAAAGCATGCAATATGTGACAAAAGGGAAGGAATCACTGGCAATTGCTATGGAATTTTCTAATTTTAATAGAAATAAAAATTTTACTTGAAATATGTGACTAAATGATCAAATTGTTGTTAATAATGATGCATAGATACAAAGGGGATGTAAGATGAATGTTACAGAGAGGCCTTACAATGGTTTGGGATCTCTAAGGGCTTGGTGTGGCTCCATAGGGTACTACGATGTCATGAATGACATCATCTCGGTCTCCAGAGGGTCAAAATTATGATATAGTGTCCAAGGATCCCCATTGAAGGAAGCACGAGTAAGAGTGTGTTAGGGAGGTTGGGAGGTTATGAAGGTATGGTCTTACTAGGGTAAAATGGGTTTAGGTGGTTTATGAGGTTTAGGAGGTTTAGGAGGGGGTAAGTGAATATTTACGGGAGTAAATAGATATTACAAATGTAGAGTATGATCTAGGGAATGATGGGAATTAGGTATAGTGATTAAAATATGAATATTAGATGTGTGGGTCGGTCACCTAAGGGTGTTGAAAACTAATGCAAAAATGTGTAGCATGAAAAATTCAAAAAAAAGGTCATGGCAACCTAATCCTCAATTGAAAATCCCTCTCTCGATCAATGTAAACATGTCTTCCTACCAACTCAGTTAACATATTACCCTCATAATGACCAGGATGAATGTAATAATGTTATTTTCAAGTGTGTTTCATGTGTAGGGGATCTTATTCAATCTGATTCATGAAGATATCTAGATCGCAGGAGAAGATAAATGCTTTCAAGGCTCCTAAAGGGATATTTTTGGCCTTTTTACACTTGTGAACACCATCTTGGAATGTACAAGGAAAATTTAAAGCACCCAAGTAGTGTGTGGTAGAGCTATGCAATCATCCAAGTTAGTTTAGGAAATTTATAAAAGAAAAATTAGGTTTAGGAACAAGATATATAATACTGTGCTATTTTTAGCATGGTATAAGGAAATGAAAGCAATGAAAAAGCTATTTGGCTTATTTTGGACATATCAGGAGCCTCGAGAGGATTTGGAAAGAAATAAAATACTCATTGGAAATATAAGGATGTCTAATTCATTTTGAAAAAGGTTTCAAGGGATTAAGCAAGGATAAAACTTTTCATATATGGGCCTAGCAGTGCAGATAAAGACCTTTGATCTTAGTGAAGATTCAATTGAAGATTATGGATTTGGGAAAGGAGATTTAGAAACTTATTCAAATGAAAAATTGTGTATCAAATGTAAACCCTCTACATTTTCCATATGTTGGGTTGGAAAAAATGACATATTTTCCTTCGGTGGCAGTTTGAACCTTCCTGGAACCACTCGTGACCAGAATTGAAAAGGGAATAAATTTCAAAGAGTAAGAAGAATCATGTCCTAAAAAATTGTGGAATTAGATTCCTTTGGGTATTTTACACTCAAAATTATATAATTTTTGGCCTAGAAAACACCAAGGGAAGCTCTTGGGGAAAGAAGGCACTCCGACAGGCTATTTTTAGTAGTGCAATGGTGACACCAGCTTCCAAAAGTGGAAAATGCATGCACTTGAGACCCCTGATGTCTTTTGTAAATTTTAACAAATTAAAAGGGGACATTTTTGTACCACCACATGGGTGAATGAAAATTAAAATGACAACTTTGGGTGTTAGGGGTTTTCAACTCACTTATAATGACTTCCCCCTCATGTTGATCTGACCCTTAAATTCATCATTTTTTAAAGGGACATGGGGGTCACTAAAGTTGCAACTACCATGGAGGAGGTGGTTAGAAGTTGTAAAAGGGTGTTGTTTTCAACTCACTTTAACTTATGTCCCCTTCTTCATGATGCCTCTACCCATGGCAATTTTTTTATACCCCTGATGTCCCTTTTTCCCCCTTTTCCCTTACTAAATTTGGTAAGGTACATGAGGGTTTATGTGACCCTTTTAGTAAGTTTTAACCCCTCCTTCAAGTCTCCTCTAACCCGGGTTAAACAGTGGTGGGTCAAAAGTGAGTTAGCTAGCTTTGTGAAGGAGGGGTAAGTATAATATCCATACTTAGCCATTTTCAACTCATTTTTCATTTTTTAATACCCCCATTGTTTCTGGTATGTTGTGATTCTGTTCAAATTTTACAAAACCATCCATTGATGAAAACACCTTTTTGTGCATAGTTCTCAAATCCTAAATTTTTTTGCCATGAGAAGTTTCCTAAAGATTCCTTTCTAGAACATATTGAATATGAAAAAAACCTTGTTCCCATTGATGAATTTAATTTTTTATAGTATCCACATGAATATTCAAGAAAATTTTTTTTCCTTTTTAGATCTCGAGAGTTCATGTGATTGAAAAAACCTAAAATTTGGAGCATGAGATTAAAATAAAAAACCTAATCTAACAAAAAAAATTTCAGCTCAATCTATAACTCGGAAGGCACACTTATTTTTTTTAGTAAGTTACACGAGATCCATTATAAAAATATTCATTTTTTAAAACACAAAAGGAAAAAATAATAATTCTAAGACTTCTTTGTAATTCCTCAAGTCCAGAACTTAGCAAATTGGAAAAAATATAAAATTGGGAAAATTGTCTAAAAATAGAATCTGAGGGTGGGGTGTGGCTTACTAGAAATAATAAGTATCCATATCAAGTCTAAATTTCACATATATCTCCATCTCTTCATTCCCTCCCTATCAAGTACATTGGATTCGAGCCAATATCCATTCTGGTCATCAAGTACTCGAATGTGGGAGATAATGATCTGGCACATCTGGAATGGGAGGATTTGAAGACAAGGATGCTGAAAGAACCATGACTATAATTTAGAGGACAAAGAAATGGTACAAAAATAATATAGTTTCAAGCATTGAAGGTGGCAAGATACTTGCATTTCCTAGGAAATCTCCACTCACTTCATATTACAAGGTCTCTGATGAGGATGCAGGTTCATCTCATTCGAGAAAGAGAAAGAGGATGAGAAGTTGATGATGTTAAAGTATCTCCTTCTGTGGAGGTATATAAGAGGTCCAAGGTTAAAGAACACCCTACGGAATAACTTGAACTAGGTGAGATTTATCCTTCTCAGTCTCCTAATCATTCAGTAGATCCAGGTGTTCCTACTGAAGCACTTGAATCAACTCATCTTGGTCATGCTTTGGTCCCTTACCAAGCACCTAAGATGCCTAGTTTCATTTCCACACCTGTTAATAATTTTTCATGGGTAAATGACTTACTTGGAGAAGAATCAAGGATGGTACAACAAGTAGTGATACCTAACCTTGAGGCCATGTTTGAAATACATAATGACCAAGAAGGGTAAAAAAGCACAAACAACTTATCATTTCTACACCGAGGCTTCTGAGAGCTCAATATGTGGAGGTGACACATCTGAAGGTAAATAAGCTCATGAAAGAAATGAAACCTGATGATTATGTAATGATGAAGGTATCTTTGGGTCAAGCTACCCATGAAGGTGATGCTCACTTGTTCAAGGAGTCTTCAACTCAGATCCTTGCATGGAATGAGGAATACAAGAAAACCATTGATCAATTAGAGGAGCATGTTAGGACTTTGTCTTCATATGTATAATCATTTCTTGAACTTGGTTCATCATCCTTGCCTTTGATTGAAACAATCTCTCCCATTTGTAGCTTTGATTCCAAGACAATCAAGAGAGCTTAGGTGTTCACCATGTAGGGAAGATCCAATGATAAATGGGTGGACATGATTATTGAAAAGGGGAAGACTTTTCTACCTGAGGTGCTTTCACTGTTTCAATATGTCTCGGCTATTTTGTCAAAGATAAAAGATACTAGGAGATAAATTGAGAAGGAAAATTCCATTTGGGAAAGTCTTCTCCCATTGGTCTCTGAGATGACCTCTTTTAACTCTTACTTCTTAGTGAATCATAATGTGTTTTCATCCATTGCTAAGAATTTGTCCCCCATTTGGTCCCGCATAATGATTGCAAGGTGTGATGTGTTGAATGATGTCATTTTGAGCTTGAGGCTTTAAAGAAAATGTATTTGGGAACTCAGATGAGATTTTCAAAAGTGTGCAAGAGTTGGGAACACCTTCACTCAATGAGAACACATCCTCAGAAAGACTCTTGATTTCCTTTCAAGAGTTGGTCTAGATAGCTACAGGAGAACCCTCTTCATTCAATGAAAATAATTTGGAATCTCTCACAGAGATTAGAGGCTCTATTTCTAATATTGTAAAATATCATGAGAATTGGTTCACATAGTGTAGAAGGATTGGTAGCATTCTTGAGACTTGGCTCAATACTTTGGAACATGTGTGCATCCCACATTCTGAGAAGGTAGCATTTGTAGTGTCTTGATACAACAAGGAGGTCAAGGGCATAAATTTCATCATTAGAGATCTTCTGTAGAAGCCAACTCGAGTTGAATCTTCATCAGAGGAGGATTCTTCATCAAATAGTTAGTCAACTCCCCTTCTCCCTCTCTCTCCCTCTTTCTTCTCTCCCCCTTTCTAACTCTTCAATGTATGTAATCATGATTTTTTTTTCTTTTTCGCTTAAGTGACTCTCTAATGTTGCATTGTAAAATTCCCTTTTGATTTATAAAAGGGACTTATTTACTCACTTCCTAGGAAGATGAAAAGTCACAAGTGGAATAATAACTTGAAAGGTCATGTGGGGGGTAGATGAGAAGACAATTTGCAATGCTATAAATTGGAATGGCTTCTCCATTCCAAAGAGAGCTTGAAAGTTAGTTTTTTTAGTAGTAATCGTGGATTGTTGTAGGTTGTTGAGCTTTGTATCATTACTACACAAGAAATAAGAGTTGAATTTATTCCATTTCATTTTCTTATGATTTCCTCTATTCTCTCTCTATTTTGCAACTTTGCAAGCATAGTGATCTTGAATAACCAAGAAGGAACTTTGTGTCCTTGATTGATGAATCTAAAGAACTATGTGTCTCTAGTTTGTTAGTCTTGCTAATTTCTTACATTTTTGTTTTCTTCTAATTGAATGTGGACCTACTCTGGTTATTGTGTGTGAACTATTCTAGTGCCTACTCACAACAATAACCCTCTCTTTCCTAATTTCCCAACTCTCCTTTATCCCTCATTCTGAAAATTCCTCCCTTGTACTCTGTACAATAACTTTTCACAAGGTCAATGAGTGTTCTATGTGATCCCTAGCCTATTGGCCACCCCAAAAAATTAGGATAGTTTACATTCAATAATGGGAGCCTCCCCATACACAAGAAGGATGGGTGTAGCCCCATGATCGTTGGTGGAAACACATAATTTACAACATGAAAAATTATTTCACCAATAATTTTTGGTGACTTCACTGGGGAGAGATCTACCCTTGTGCACCCATAAAGATCTCTAAAAAATAAAAAAAAGTATATATTCAAAAAATAAAAATAAAAATATATTTCAAAGGAGAATCATTTTTGAAGGTGACTCCATCAAGGAATGAATCCATGTCATGTTTTTTCCCACATCAAAATGATGAATTTTTGAGATTGGTGTTCAACACCAATGAGTGAAAAGAACCATGAAGAATAAGATGACCACCAAGATCTACAAATTTTTGATCATCCATCATTCTGGACCAACTCTTGTAAGGGTAAGGATTTAAGAACAATGAATAAGTCCCTTTCTTCAAACAAAAATCTACAATCAGCCAACGGAAAGAAGGTTAGTGGCATTTCTGTAGTAGTCATGGAAATAATGTCTAGAATGGAGAAAATTGTGTCTATGAAGATCCTGTCATCAAATCCTGGTGGCTTCAATTCAAGTGGATTGTTGCTAAAGGAAATAAAATGGGACTTGCACCTATTGATGATCATGAATCCAAGAGCTTAATGAGGAAGATGTAGAAGAGATACAAGATGTTATATGAAAATAATGAAGATGAAGAATCTCCTGAAGGTAATTTTTTTAACTTCACGTAACTGACTAAGAAACTCAAAACATTGTCTTTTGTCTCCCTTCCTCTAGATGATTTTATTACATATGAAGATGAGGAAATGACAGCCTAGAAAATAGAGTTCATGCAAATAATTTTGAGCATTACAGAAGGAAATTATGATCCCCAAATCAACCTTGAAATTATGAATTATGTTGAGGCTATGCAAGAAAGATATGAGAATCTTGAAGCACTTCATAATGGTGAAAAATAAGAAACTCATCTTTCAAAAGATCGTGATGATTGTCTGTATTATGAGGTGTTTATTCCTAAAATATTCTTGTGCACTTCTCATGAATGCTCTATCCTTGAACCTTTTGATGAGATTCAAATCAACACCTTGGAGGATGATGAAGAAAGCATGATAGTTGATCCTCCATTCATAAATTCATTTTGGCTTGAGGCACAACCCTTTGGAGAAACAATGTGTACAAGAGATGAAGATTATTGTTCTATGACAAATGAACCAATGCTTATTGAGGATTCCACCAACCATGCATATATTCAAGAAATCAATTCTCCATCTCTGACTCAAGCTATTCAAGAAGATGACTTTGAGGTAATCATTGATGATTTTCTTTTTGATTTGGTCTCTCCTTTTGATTCATGGATGACCAGTGATGAGATGGAGAATATCAAAGAATCCAACTTCCTTCTTGATACAATCATGGATGATAAAATTAAACAAGACCCCTATGAGAAGCTGATGTCCTTATCTTCACCAAAAGGGTGTAATGTTGATCACCATAGAAAGTATGGAGTCTTTCCTTTTCCTTGTGAACAAGAAGACTCTATAAGGAATGATCAAGATGGAGAAAAATATTTTTCTCATGTTGCATCCCCAATGTTTTATTATTCCCCTTGTCATGAGAATGATCTAATGGACCTTGAGTAAAAGGTGCACCCTTCCCATATACACATGGATCTCTTCTCTCTATCTGAAAATAATGAAGATCAGGTATTCTCAAGCTTGCAAGAAGGTAACTCATGGATGGAAAGAAGTATGTATCATAAGGAGGATAATTTTTCAAATGAATTTTGGCCATGTGTAGATCAAATTTCCAGCCATCTCCTTGAGGATCAATTTGAAGACTCTTCAAATGAAGGTGAAAGTAAGTACGTGGCATCTTTGAAGGAGGATTCTGTGTAAAACATCTTGAATATTGTGAAAGAGATTGAAGACCCTCAACTGAGTCTTGATATCTTGACCCATGCCATGGATATGTAAGATAAGTATGATTTCAGTCATGATCCCTCTTTTGATGCACAAGTACTCAACAATGAGATAGAACAAGAAAATGATCTCAATATTCTCTTCGAATCCTTGGTGGATGAGAATGAATGTGAAAATGAGTCTCCCTCTTTTTCATTCTATGAAGAAGGTTGTATTCATGGTGAATGGAAAGAAAATAAAATTCTTGAATATCCTATGGATACTTTCAGTCATGAAGATAACACCTCCATCATTGAAAATGATACTAAGGCTGATGTTGAGCTGGTTTGTATAGAAAATCAATTATTTAGAACAAAAAAGTGAGAATGTGCAAGAGGCTTGTGAACAGATTCAAAATCATCATCTTTTCACCATTTCTAAATCCCCTGTTGGTTTTGAGCATGAATCCATGTTACGAAATTCACTCAAGGATGATGAAGGCCTTCGTACTAATGATGTAGCCTCCATTTTTGAAAAAAATTATTCAGAACAAAAAAGTGAGAGGCTCAAAGGAGATTTTGAATGGGAAGAGAATCAAATTATTCTCACTACTTCTAAGTGCCCCAATGATCCTTAGAATGATTTCATGCTACAACCTTTTCCTAATAATGGTGAATACCTTCAAGAAAAAATAAAAGATTCTACTTTTGAGAACATGGAGGAATGGATTCTCATATCCATGAAGCACCAAATGGAGACTCCTAAAGACAAGACCTCTAAGCATGTTACAAAGTGGTCATTGGATGCAAGAGTGTTTTCCATGCAATATCAGTATAAATATGGAATCTTGGTATTTCTCCTTCTTCTCAAACCATGCAAAGCCATCACAAGAGCATGGCATGATCAGATAATGATCTTCGAGCTTCTGAGGTTTGAATTCAGCCCATTGTTCCATGATGGTACATACTTCTCCCAACCTGTTGTTGGGTGTGTGTACATTCTTCCCCAGCCTCAATAAATTTCCCTCCCTTGTAACATAGTTTCCCTTTTTGTTGTGTGTTTTTTTCCCATTTTGGTGTGTTTCCCTTCTATTGGTGTGTTTTTTTTCCCATGTGTTGTGTTTGTGGTGAAGAAATGACTTTATAAGCCCAATGGATAAGGCATTAGTCCACGTTATGTCTTGAGATTCTAGGGTTATTACTTATCCTTTCCTCGTTATGTTTGATCCAAAACAAATCCCCAAGCTAGATCTAAGTTTTTGTCATGTAAAATTTTTAGCATGAAAAATTTAATTTTTTTGTCATGACAACCTATCCTCATTTGAAAATCCTTCTCTCGGTCAATGTAAACATGTCCTCCAGCCAACTCAATTATTGTGTTACCCTCATAATGGATAGAAGGAATGTGCTAATGTTATTTTTAAATGTTTTTCATGTACAGGGGATCTTGTTCAAGTTGATTCATGAAGAAATCTAGACTCAAGAGAAGATAAGTGCTTCTGGAGGCTCCAAAAGGGCTATTTTTGGCCTTTTTGCACATAGTGAGCACCCTCCAGAAATGAACAGTGAAAATTAAAGCACCCAAGAAGTGTGTGGTAGAGCTACACAATAATTTGAGGTATTTTAGAAAATTTATGGAAGAAAAATCAGGTTTAGGAACAAGTTATGTAATACCGGGCTATTTGTAGCATGGTATAAGGAAATGAAAGCGGTGAAAAAGCTACTTGGCTTGTTCCAGACATATCAGGAGCCTCAAGAGGATTTGGAAAAAATAAGATACTCATTGGAAATATAAGGATGTCTACTTCATTTTTCAAATGTTTCAAGGGATTCTGATTAGTAGATTTTCAGATATGGGCCTGGTAGTGCAGATAAAGATCTTGATCCTGGTGGAGATTCAATTGAGATTTTGGGAGTTTTAATGAGATTTATAATGATTAAAATAAAAAATTTGATAAAAGTTGGAACCCTTCATGTGTTCCATATGTTGGATACAAAAATACATATTTTCCTTTGGTGGAAGTTGAACCTTTAAGGAACCGCCGTGACCAAAATTGAAAAAGGGCATAAATTTCAAAGATGAAGTAGAATCAGGTCCTTAATTTTGTGGTAATTTGGATTCTTTTGGTTTCTTACACTCAAAATGATATGAGGATAGCCTAGGAAACACCAAGGGAAGCTCTCGGGGTAAGAAGGCACTCTAACATACTATTTTTAGTAGTGCAAGGGTGACACCCAACATCCAAAAGTGGAAAAGTGCACTTAGAGACTAATGATGTCAATTTTTCCATTTGAAAAAATTAAAAGGGTATATGGGGGACACTATAATGTGCCAACACATGGGGAGGATGAGTTGTGTCACTTAAAATGCAATTCTAGGGTGTTAGAACATGTTTTTCACTCACTTTAATGACTTGGCCCCTTTCTCATGTTGAGATGACCCTTGGAGAACTTTTTGTATGATCATGTACATTTTTCCCTATGCTAATGAGAAATGGTGGAAACAAGAATGCACCACCATGGAGGAGAGAGACTTTGGGTCATCACTTAATTTACAAACTAGGGTGTTAGGGAAGTGGTTTCAACCTCACAACAACTTATGCCCCCTTCTCATGATGCTCTTACCCCATGGTTCAATTTTACACCCATGATGTCACTTTGTCCCTATTTTCCCTTAATAAATGTGGTAAGGGATATGAGGGGTTTTGAGATCCATTTAATAAGCTAGAACCCCATCCTCTCATCTCATCTAACTTGGGTTAGGAAGGGTAGGTCAAAAGTGAGTCAGCTAGGTTTGTGAAGGAGGGGTGAGTATAATATTCATAATTATCAATTTTCAACTCATTTTTCATGTTTTAAACACCCCCACATCTGCTGGTATGCTGCCCAAATTTTAAAAAAAACCCTCCATTGATGAAAACACACTTTTTATCATAATTCTCAAATCCTAACTCTATTTGCCATGAAAAGTTTTACGAAGCTTCCTTTCAAGAATGCCTTGGAGATGAAACAAACCTTGTTCCCAATGATGCTCTAAATTTTTTACAGATCCACATGAATATTTCAGCAATTTTTTTCCTTTTTAGATCCCTGGAGTTCTTTTTATTGAAAACACCTAAAAATTTGAAGTATGAGATCACAATAAAAAACCTCATCTAACAAAACTGATTTCAGCTCAATTCAACACTTAGAGGGCACACTTCTATTTTTGGTAAGTTGGCACCAGAGCCATTCTAAAAATAGTAAGTGTTGAAAACCAAAGAATAATAATTTTAAGACCTCTATGTAATTTCCTCAAGTCCAGAACTCAACAAATTAAAAAATATAAATTGGGAAAATTGCCTAAAAATAGAATCTGAAGGCGGGTAATGACTTACTAAAAATAGTAAGTATCCAGATCAGGTCCAAATTTCACAAAAACCTATCTCATATTCCCTCCTTGTTTCCATCCATCATGAAGATCAAGTACACCAACTTTGAGCCAATATCCACTTTGGCAATCGAGTATTTGAATGTGGGAGATAGTGATGTGGCACATATAGACCTAGAGGATTTGAGGACATTGATGATGAAAGAACCATGACTGTAATTCAGAGGAGAAATAAATAGTACAAAAATAAGAGCGTTTGAATAATTAAAGGTGGTGAAACACTTGCATTGCTTAGTAAATATCCTCTCACTTCATCTCACAAGGTCTCTGATGAGTGTGCATATTCATCTCATTCGGGAAAGAGAAAGAGGGAGAAAGTTGATGATACTAAAGTATCTCCCTCTATGGAGGTCTATAAGAGGTCCAAGGTAAATATACACCATATGGAACAACTTGAAAAAGGTGAGATTGATCCTTCTCATTAACCTAATCATCTGATATATCCAAGTGTTCCTAGTGAAGAACATGAATTAACTCATCTTATTCATGCTTTTCTCCCTTACTAAGCACCTGATATGCCTAGTTTCATTTAAACACTTGCTAAGCCCTTTCATGGGTAAATGAATTAACTGGAGAATAATCAAAGATGGTGTACAAGAAGTGAAACTTAACATTGATGCCATCTCAAAATAGATAAGGACCAAGAAGGGTAAGAAAGTGCATAAACTTCTCATTTGTACACTGAGGCTTCCAGAGCTTAGTATGTGGATGTGTCACATCTAAAGGTGAATAATATCATGAAATAAATGAGACTTGATGATTATATAATTATGGTGGTATATTTAAGTCAAGATACCCATGAGGGTGAGACTCACTTGTTCAAAGATTTTTCAATTCAGATCCTTGCATAGGAATGAGGAATACAAGTAAACCATTGATCAATTGGAGGAGCAAGTTAGGAATTTGTTTTCATATGTACAATCATTTTTTGAACTGGGTTCATAATCCTTTCCTCTGATTGAAGTAATATCCCCCATTTGTAGATTTTATTCCCAGATAATCAAGAGAGCTCATGTGTTCACCATACAGGGAAAAGTAAATGATAAATGGGTGGACATGATTATTGGAAGTGGAATACTTTTCTACATGAGGTGATTTCACTATTTCAATATGCTTCGGATACTGTGTTAAAGATAAAATATACTAGGAGAAATATTGAGAAGGAAAAGGCCATTTAGTAATTATTCTCCCATTGGTATCTATAGATGACCTCTCTTGACTCTTACTTATTAGTGAATCATAATGTATTTTCATCCATTGTTGATAATTTTTCCCCCATTGGTCCCGTACACAATGATTACAAGGTGTGATGTGCTGAATGATACCATTTACCAAGCTTGAGGCCTATGAAGAAAATGTATTTGGGATCTTGGATGAGATTTTCAAAAGTGTGCAAGATCTTGGAAACACCTTCACTCAATGAGAACACATCCTTAGAAATAATCTTAATTTCATTTCAAGAGCCATATGGTCTAGATAGCTGTAGGAGAACCCTCTTCATTCAATGAAAATACTTTGGAATCTCTCATAGAGATTAGAGGATTTATTTCTAATACTACAAAATATCATGAGAATTGGTTCACATAGTGTAGAAGGCTTGGTATCATTCCTGAGACTTGGCTTAGTAGTTTGGAACATGTGCACATCCCACATTTTGAGAAGGTAACATTTGTAGTGGATTGATAAGAAAGGAGGTCAAGGGAATAAAGTTCATCATTGGATATCTTTTGTACAGAAGCTAAATTGGAGTTGATTATTCATCAGAAGGATGCTTCTTCACCAAATATTGATATCAAATCCCTTCTTCTCCCTCTTTCCCCCTCTTTCTTATCTCCCCCCTTTCTAATTCTTCATTGTATGTTTAATCATGAAATTTTGTCTTTATCACTTAAGTGACTTTCTAGTGTTACATTGTAAAAGTCCTTTTTTGATTTATAAAAATGGGGACTTATTTACTTACTTCCTAGGAAGATTCAAATTCATAAGTGGAATAATAACTTGAAAGGTCATGTGGGGGGTAGAATGAGAAGACAATTTGTAATGCTATAAATTGGAATGGCTTCTCCATTCCAAAGTGAGTTTGAAAGCTAGTTTTTCTGTAGAAATTGTGATTATTATAGGTTATTGAGCTTTGTATCACCACTACCCAAGAAATAAGAGTTGCATTTCTTTCATTTTATTTTCTTATGATTTCCTCTATACTCTCTCTATTTTGCAACTTTTCAAGCATAGTGATCTTGAATAACCAAGAAGGAAAGACTGCTCGAAGGCTCTAATCAATATCGAGCTCTGGCGTGATTCGATCTATGGGTTTTGGAATACGTGGAAAATGACCCGAGATAGTTTCGTGTATTTCTCCGGAAAGGGTCATATGGTGGATGGTAAATGTAGTCAATTCTATGGATGGTTCTCTGGACTAGTCCAGAACTCTCTAGCTTTGTTAGTTGTTGTGTCTAGCAAGGATAATTGTTCGATGATGATAGGTGGGAGTGGAGTAGACTGGAATACTAGTGTGTGTAGGCCATTGTCTATGTCTAATTCTCCTGTGGATTCATTGGGCTGCAGGATTTTTGGGTCACAACCGTAGAATCTTAGTCGTTGTGGACCTGTTATGGTCATGCGTGAAATCAAGTCCTAATCCCTAATATCTAGTAATTGTATGCTTTCTCAGCTTCTATATTTAGGATCAATAACTGTGTGATTTTCTCAGAATACCCTACAGGTGTTCGTGCAACCTGGATTCTTAGGCTGGTATCTATATCTAGAAGAGTGTCTCCTGCATCTGGTTGTGGGACCAAAGGATCACAACCAAAGGTTTGTTCTCTTTTGAAACCTTCTACAGTCATATGAATGTTTGCCTAGGGTAATCTATAGTTCGGTTGATTCGACCAAAATGTGTGTGCTTGGTTGTCTTCTATGTTTAGTCTGCTCAACTAAGAATTGATTTGTTGCAAGCTTACCGTTGTTCGGAAGACTTGAATCCTAAGATTTTGATCTATATTGGTTATTGCCGTGATGAGATTGGGCTGGGGCACGATTGGCTCGAATATGTATTCCCTGGGCTCTCTAGGTCCCGTGATTGTCATACAAGAGTAACAAAGTAAATTAACTGTAACAAAATGAAATTTAACTATGTGAAGTGTATCTATAACATATATATTTTCTCTATCTTTTTGTGTTTTCTGATGAACTTTACGAATTTAAGAAAACAACTATTTAAAATATCTAGAAAGACAACTAAAATAATAATTTAAAACAAACAAAATAACCGAGTGTAGCTATTTGTCTGTGTAATTTTTAGATCTATTCTAAACAATAAAATAGCTCATCTAATCTATTTTCAAGATTCTCGATCCTACGTCAGAAGTGAGGAGTGAATCATAGTTTCTCAGAAACTATCAATCCCCATAGCTTCCCTAGAAATATCGAGAATAGAATTTACTAAAATAAAGCAATTAAATACTCTATTTGATATGATTCTAACTAGAACTTTGAAAGCTAGAACCTGGATTCTACAGAACAGTGTCGAATCCGATGGTGTGTGTGATCTTGTCCCCTCAGTGTGATCTCCTTGTTCCTTCGTGTTCACATGGATCCAGAAAAGCATGTAATGCTAGCATCAACAGAAGTAGATATTGGGATAAAGGTAGCTCAAGACACAAACTGAATACAATGCGAGTAGGAGAGGGATAGCGTAACAGTACAGAGTTTGGCTTATGCAATTCGTAGCGGGATCTATTGCGAGTCATGCAACATAAAGCATCCAGAACCTGAAACTATCCTGTTTGAAGAGCAAAACCTGTAACTTTAATGGCTTCCTAAGCTATTCTACTCCAATGGATTGGATGAAATAACAGCACTACTTGCACAAGATGGATATGTGGCTTACCAATAGTAAAACAATGCTAACTAAGCATGTAACGAACTAAACTATGAATCCTAAGCAAAAAAAAAGACTGAATTACTGAAAATGAGAAGATGAGAAGTGAATGTGGGCCATTTTCTTGAGCACAAGCCAACCATTTATAGCATTTGCATTTACCCAAGGTAAAAGCCAAATAGAACTCTTAAACTATAAACAATGGTAAAACACTATTCCAGGGAACCAGATCATAAATGCAAGCTTATAGCGGTGAAAGAAAGCTGGTAAAACGTTGAATTTATGTGAGTCATGTTAAAAGAGCTTTCTGGAAAATGCGTAAAGGACCGCCACCCTGAGCAGGGCGGCAGTTACAGGACCGTCGCCCTGTTCATGGCGGCGGTTTCGTCACTGAAGAGAAAAAGGCTAAGAAAAGAGGGGAAAAGGAAAAAAAAAAGCACGCGGGGGCTAATTGGGGCATGTGGGATGTTAACGCACACTTGGAGAGCTTTTCCGGATCCTGAAAACCTTGCGAGGAGACCTGTATCATCATTGGGGCACGTGTCACATTGTTTTGATAGTACACTACCTTACAATTTTGGGTACGTACATATTGCCCCCTCGGAGAAGCATTTTAGCCATGAAGAGGCATAAAATGGTGGGTCCGAGTATGGCAGTCCCGAAATGGGAAGTTAGAAATTATACTTGATACATCCGTGTGTTGAAAGGATGCCGTCCAAGATTCCCGCTACCTGCAAAATGAAAAGAGAACTCAAGTGCAGATAGACATAAAATTTTGAAAATAAACGCTAAAATAATAGGGAATGAGAATGTACCATTTGTGCTGGGATAGGAACTTACCTCCATCGGCACTCCAAACCTGTGAAAAAGTCATTTAAAACGAATCAGAACGCTATATATATGAAAGTGGGCCCATTTTCCTATTCATTTGTGTGAGTCGATTTGATTGATTTTGAGCTCTGGGACCCACGGTGACGGTTTCTTGCGTGAGTAGAGTCAAAACATCTGCGACGAGATAACGATCATGCCTCCACATGGGGAACATCAACCTATGAGATCGTAGGTTAGTTTTCTTTAGTTTATCCTTTTTACCCCCTTAAATTTGAAATGCTAAATACTTTGTCATGGGGGGGTAATTTTTCAAAATGTTAGTGCTAAAAGGTCCACCTAGGGGGGGCGCCTACTGGGTAGGCTTTGTTTTTAGGTAAAATGGTCATTTTTTGAATTTTTTAAGCTAAAAAAAACCACGTGGGTTTTCGGACCATGACCACCGCCCTGTTCAGGGTGGTGGTTACACTACCACCACCCTTAAGGTGGCGGTTACAAAACCGCCTCCTTGCTCAGGGCAGCGGTTTTACACAGAATGTAAAAGGAACATCTATTTGAGATTGTGTTTGTATTTTTAGCATTTCTACGTGCTTTCATGATTTTTCTAGTATTACTTGGATGCTAACTTGCTTTGTTTTGTGTGTTTTCGGGTGTATGCAGGCGAGGGAGGAGTATATCCGGTGGAGTAGAGAGGGGGAGTGTGATTGGCTCCCAGGGGTTCTAGATGCCCTCTCACAGGATGAGGAGGACACTCTTCAACGGGCTGGGATACTACGCATTTCACACGTGCCCCACATTACACCATCTAGTCACATCCTTTGTGACTTTTTCTCATATTGGGATGTAGATCGGAACACCTTCCGATTGCTAGGGGTCCGCGGTGAGTGGACTATCACATTGGAGGACGTTTATCACATTTTGGGGGTCCCAATCATCGGGAGATGACTCACCCTAGAGACAGCAGGCTCACGGGCACAGATTGTATAGTGGGCCACATATATGGGAGATGCAGTCATCTCCACGGGGTCGAAGAAGGGGGTGAGAGTTCGATCTATTCCTTCTTTGCCCATCCCCCTACTTCGTCAGGCCATCATGGGAATCCTTGCCTCAAGACTGATTGGGGACAAGGGAAGAGATACATTATTATACTGCTGGTCCCCCATTATTGCACAGATAGAGGGGCACGGTCAGATATATGCCTAGGGAGTAGACATTCTTGGGACCACCTACCACAACTTATACAGGGTGGTCCGTTTACAGGGGCAGTCATTGAGCCACCCGACTCTAGTCATGAGTTGGGTCTATGAGCATTTCATCCCTTATGGTAGGGGTGTGGAGGTGGCAGATCCTAGAGCTGTGAGGGTAGCCAGATGGATAGACATGTCAGTGCTTAGAGCACCTCATCAGCCAGTTGCCTCCCTAACTACTGCCGACATGGAGGCCACACCATACCAAACTATGGCAGGCATATGGGGCACGGAGGCTCTTACCTTGATCTCTTGCTCCATGACAGGGTAACTTATTGACAGAGTGGGGCGAGTAGAGATGCACCCCTTTGGCCAAGCTCCTCAGCAGTTTGGCCTACCATACATGGGTATGCTTCCCCCAGTGGCGCCAGTATATAGATCAGTCCGAGAGGCCAGAGGGGGGCCCAAAGGCCGGGGTTGGACAGTGGTTACTCTTGGCATTCCTATTGCAGCCAGGAGGATAGTTTGTGCCAGAGGGAGAGCTGGTGTGCCTCAGGTGCCTTTACTTCAGATTGTCAGAGGTCCTACCCATAGCAGCAATGACCCCAATGAGGTAGACTCCGAGTCTGAGGAGTTTACAGGGGGGAGACAAAGGAGGAGACCGAGGACAGTGGTCCTGAGTGGCATGATACCTAGGATATCATACAGGCGGAGAGGGCCGAGAAGAGTGCAGAGAGGGTGACTATGGTTTTAGAGGAGCCACTCTCCCAGGGCCATGGGGAGGATGAGTCTATTGTGGGGTGTTACATTGCTCCAACCACAAGAGCAGCCCCTCAATCGGTAGCGGCATCTGTGGTAGGCGCTGATCCCAAAGACCCATCATGGAGGCCTGGTGATCCGAGTAAGTTACCTTCTCCCCTCTCTAGTGTTTTTTTAACTTAAGATCATTTTAGTTTCTATCTTGTATCTTTTAATTTCTTGTTTGGTTTCTAATTTTTTTTCTCCTTGGTTTGCAGAGACCGCCGATGAGTGGCGGGACTTGATCCACAGGGTATGTACTAATACCCTGATGATCCCCATGGAGAAGACCTACGCAGAGTTGTCCATGGATGTGGGGGAGCCTTCAACAGCCGATAGACATACTGGTTTCTTTGCTCCAGTCTGGCATGTGGCCAGGATGGTATCGACCCTTTGCACCAAGCTAGCGGGGTACAGGACGGCTGTGCACTTGATGAGGAGCCATTCTCGTGGTGAGACTATGGCTGCCCCTTGGGATCCTAAGCCCTCCATGCATTCAAAGTGCCGGCGTAGCTGGAGTCCTAGGCGTGGGCGTGCACCTTCAAAGGGGTCCCGTAGGGATTGAGAATCCACTTGGCTCTCGTAGATTTTGTACTATATATTATTTTGTATACCCCGGGCTCTTTGAGCATTTTGACCATGCTTAGTGCATGATGGCATTGTATATAAACATTGATTATTTATATATATGCATTCGTTCTGGATCAAAATCTTGGCATTCATGGCTTTCTTTCTATTTCCAGTTTCCTCACGTATGATATGATGTACATTTATATGTTTCTTTTAGAATATATGCAATGGTAAACAAATGATGTAAGTTTTTTACTTTCCTTTTGTGTTTCATGATGCTGATATATGATGATGTAGATATAATGTGATTTTGAATCTTAGTTTCTGTAAGCAATTTTGGATACTTCATGTTTGTTTTGGCAAAGTGATGAAAACAAACCGGTATGATGAACAGATAAACCTGCTCCTACCCCCAACTCCACGCAACTAGTAAGATGCGAGGGCTTATCACCAAGAGTTGGGAAGGGCGCAAGTTATGAGGTGTAGTGAAATGATAGTAATGAAAGAAAGACAAAGCTTTGGTGGAACTAAATTAGGACACCACAAGTCTACTCTACTCGAGTGACTTCATAGTTTTGGATGCAACTTGCTTTGCGGTTTATCCAGACTTAGACCCGTAGATGGCCACACAGTAGACAAAATCTGGGTTTTTAGGATTTTAAATCTCTTGGGACTTTGAACATCTAATTCATTTGTTTTTGAATCAAAGTTTCAAAGTTTGAATTGTTTGTGTATGACTTTTTGCATTTATTTGTCAAGAGGACCCCCTACATTTTGCCCCATGCTACTAGTAAGAAGAGTGGGTTTATCACCGTGGACAAAGTATTGGCGAGTAATGGCATTCCCATCCTTTCCCAACCCTACGTCACTAGTAAGAGACACAAGCTCATCACCAAAGGTTGGTGGGGCAAGGAAATGTGTAAAATTAAAATTTTTTGTTTGATTAATGTTTGACTTGTTTATTTGAGTAAAATGTCAGTATGTGTTTATTTCCAAAGAGATATACATATGGGATAGATGTGACACCATGAAGCTTCTAGAATAGACCATAGGCAAGACACCTACCCTAAGAAGAAATCAAAAGTGAGAATAAACTTGCAGATCTTGGTATGGTTACCGTTAAGACTTTGTCATGTCTAACTTATTTGATAAAATGATTCTAAGATAATTTGATGATATCATGAAAATGGAGAAGTATGATTAGAGTGTTTATGCCAACAACATCATGAGTTTGTAATGAATTTCTTTGAGAATAGATTCCTTAATCACCATTTGTGTATGGAACAAGCGGACAATATGATCCTAATGTATATGAAGGTGCAATGTAGATAGATATATAAGTAGTGCTAGCTGCTTACGCGTAAAAACACTTGAGGTGTGGGGAATTGACTGTTTCACCAAATTTCTCACCTTCTAGCGTACATAAGAGGTATGCACCATTCCCATAGTCTTTCATGACTCGGTATGGGCCTAACCATTTAGGCTGGAATTTCCTTCCTTCACCGGTCTTCTTGTCGATCCGACTGTCTAGTCTTAGAACTAGATCACCTTCATATATGTCGCGTTCATAGAATTTCTTATTATATTACCGGCACATCTGGTTGGCATAGACTCTATGTCGTTGTTCAGCATCTAACCTAGTTTCATCTAGGCTTTCTAGCTAGGAAAGACGTGCTTCTCTGTAAGTGTCTTCATCTAGAATCCCTTGTAATGAAATGCGGAGACTGGGTATTTCAACCTCGAGTGGGAGAACTGCCTCTGCCCCGAATACTAGTGAAAAAGGAGTTGCTCCCGTTTGTGTTTTTATTGAGGTTCGATGGGCCCATAAGGATGGATATAACTTCAAGTTCCAATCTCGTTTGTTTTCTTTCACCGTTTTAAGGAGAATGGCTTTTAGTATTTTATTCGTCGCTTTAGCCTGTCCATTGGCTTGAGGGTAATACAAGGAAGCCGTATGATGGCTTATTTTAAATTTATTGCATAGCTCATGAACCTCTTCATTCTTAAAAGAAGTTCCATTATTGGAGATAATGATTTGTGGGATACCGTACCTGTAAATGATTTGGTTTAAAATGAACTTGGTGATTACAGAACTAGGTACAGTAGTAAGAGGCATAGCCTCTACCCATTTGGTAAAATATTCGGTGGCCGTGATTATAAAATTATGGCCATCTGTGGATGAGGGAGAGAATTTCCCTATTAAATCTAGGCCCCATGTAGAAAAGGGCCATGGAGTAGTGATTGGTTGCAAAGCTTGTGCTGGCATATAGATCTCATGGGAGAATTCTTGGCACTTATGACACCTATGTACGAACTCTACTGTGTCGTGTTCTAGAGTAGGCCAGAAATAGCCCATTCGATGTATTTTACGAGTGGTGGTATGACCACCAAAGTGGCCTCCACACATTCCACTATGGGATTCATGGAGAATCTTCTTGGATTATTTCATGTCGACACATCTTAGGAGCATTCCATCGAACGCTTTCTGATAGAGCACTTGCTCTATAATGATGTGTTTAGCTACGATAATATGTAACCACCTTCTTTGTTGCAGTGTAGCTCCTTCTGGATACGTATGGTCCATGATATAATTAATGATATCAACGTACCAGGGACACTCAGAGATAGAGGGTCGGGTTTCGATGTAGTATACGCACTCATCTGGAAAATCTAAATCTACTAGATCACCTCCATC
The DNA here is from genome assembly GCA_019776745.2 of Taxus chinensis. Lineage (NCBI taxonomy): Eukaryota > Viridiplantae > Streptophyta > Pinopsida > Cupressales > Taxaceae > Taxus > Taxus chinensis. The sequence goes on from CM034147.1 coordinate 11,585,835, forward strand.
TAATGGGTTATCAGCTAACCAATCCGCGATGATTTTTCCTTTAACCGACTTCTGATTTACAAATGTTAATTCAAATTCCCCCATTAAGGTTATAAAACGTCCAGCCTTTTTAGACAAGGACCCTTGTGTGAGGAAAGTTTGTAAATGGTCCATTTTTACCATGACCCTTGTTTCTTGATTTAGCATATAATGTCTTAGGCGTTTGGTTGTAAAAACTATGGCGAGGCATTCTCATTATGCTTAGGTATAACGTGTTTCATAGTCGAGCAACATTCGGCTAATGAAATAAATCACGCATTCTCTCTTGTCATCGTCTTATTGAGCTAGCATGCAGGCTAGCGAGACATTGGTTGCTCGTGATTATAAAATTAACGGGCGATCTAGCTTAGGTGGAATTAGTGTAGGTGGTGATAACAGGAAACGCTTAACTGCATCAAAATCTTCATTGCAGTCTTCAGTCCAATCAATGCTATAATCTTTCTTGAGCAAATTTTTTATTGGATGTATGGCGAAAATTAAGTCCGGGATGAATCTCCAGATTGTACCCAGCTTTCCAAGGAATGACCTGATTCCAGATTCATCCGAAGGTGGAACCATTTCGAGGACAACCCAAATTTTGGTTGGGTCAACATCTATCCCTCGTAACGATATGATGTATCCTAGGAGCTTCCCTCTTGTTACTCCAAAGACACACTTTTCTGGATTTAGCGTGACTTCGTACTCTATCAGCCATGAGAGAAGGATGCAGAGTATTTCTGTATGGTCACAACGCTTCTTGGCCTTAGCCAACAAGTCATCTATGTAGGATTCCATGATTTTATGAATTAAATTATGAAATATATATGTCATAGCTCGCTGGTATGTAGCACCAGCATTCTTGAGACCAAATGGCATGACAGCATAGCAATAAGTTCCCCAGGGAGTTATAAACGTGGTTTTAGCTTGATCTTGTTCAGATATTTTAATTTGATTGTATCCCGAGAATCCATCCATGAGAGAGAAAATTTCAAACCTAGCTGTTACATCAACAATGACATCAATGGATGGCAACGGGAAGTCGTCTTTAGGACACGCTTTGTTGATGTCTCAGAAATCTATGCAGATGCGTATCTTTCCATTCTTCTAGAGAATGGGAATGATGTTAGACACCCATTGGGAGTAATCGACTGGCTTGATAAATCCTACTTGGAGGAGTTTTATTACCTCCTCTTTTACCATGAGAGCTACCTTGGGTTTCATGGGTCTCTATTTTTGTTTAACTAGCTTTGCATCAGATTTAGTGACGAGGTTGTGCACCGCGATGTGGGGTGCAACCCCTATCATTTCCTTATAATTAAATGCAAACGCCTTTTGATGTTCTTTGAGGATCCGAGTGTGTATTTCTACTTCCTCTGGGGTTAACAAGGACCCTAATTTCAATATCCTTGGTTCGTCTTCCGTTCCGATGTTAATATCAATTGTTTCTTTGATCAAAGAGGCGTTACCCTCTTCAAAATCAGGTGGCACTAGAGGTAAATCCAAATCACCCCCATTTTCTACTGTGCAAATGCTAGGTTCCATTTGTGAGGGAAGATCCATCATGGGATTTCCGAAGTAGGGAAGATGAATGTGGGATTAAGGACAAATCTATCATATGATAGGAGAGATGTAGTGCCACATAGGTGTTTAAGTAATCCAAAGTGGCCATATCACTATCAACATGGTCTAGCATAGTAGATTCATTTCTGTTTAAAAGAAAATTTGTCATTGTATTTATCAATGGTTCATCACGAAGGGATACCATGAAAATAGGTATCCTCTAACTTATTGCTTGGAGTAAAACGTGATGTGGAAGTTTCTATTGAATCAGCGAGAAGATTTTCCTCTCACGGGATTGCTTCAATTGATATGAAGTCAAATTCCTTGCTTAAATCTAATACAACTTTTTTGTAAAGCTGTAAATGCTCGGCTTTGGTTTCATATATCTCTAAGACTTGGTTTGCTACCAATTGTGAGTCTTCTAAGACTCTGATGTTATCAACACCAATTCTTTTAGCTAAGATGAGGCCAAAGAGGAGGGCTTCATACTCAACATCATTGTTTGTGCACTCGAAATTTAGTTTAAAGGAAAAAGGTAAGACTTTTCCTTCAGGGGAAGTGAAAATTACACATGCCCCCGCTCCGTAACGGCATCTAGCTCCATAAAAATGGAGTGTCCAATATTTGAATGGGAATATGGACGCTGGGATATCTGTTGTGTTTGCATATTCTACTTCCACCATACATAGATCCTCTGCTGGAACAGAGCCAATGCCTAGGGAATATCCTATGCCTACTGAATCGAATGGTAAGAATATTGGGTAGATCATTTTCTAGCAGTTCAACGATCTTTGCAGTAGTTCTTAATGATATTGCTTCTACAGTGTTAGCCTCATCTTTAGAGGTTGGGGTTACTTTGTCTAGGCTCATAGCTTCAAGATCTGTCATAGGTACTAACTTTTCATTTGTTTTTACGTCGGTAGGTTTATTAAGTTGATTTTTTGGGAGTTCAAACTCTAAGTGTACGCCTGGTCTTTTCTTTAAGTCAGTTAGGTGTACATCAAATGGTTTTGGATCACCTTTTGGCCACGAATACCTTTCCTAAATGTAAAAACCTTACTTCTTGAAATAGTGTAGAAGGGATTGCCTTCATGCGGTGTATCCAAGGTCGGCCGAGGATCATATTATAGTTAGTTTCCCAGTCTATAATATAAAACCCCAGTCAAGATGGTTTTTGGGTCCTAAGGTGACCAGTAATATTATAGTTCCAACCGAGGTGGTTTTAAGGCTATCATAGCCCCTTAGTGTATTTCGAGTTGTGGAGCAATTGGTTTCTCCATACCCTAGCTTTTGGAGGAAAGAGAAGGGGGACTATGTTAACTACCGCCCCAACATCAACCATTACATGCCTTACATAGTTTTTATAAACCCATACTTTCAAATGTAAGGCTGGATCACCTCAGCGTGCGATCTCAGCATCTGTCGGCATTTTGTTTATCTCGAATATGAATTTGACATCCCTATCTACCTACCCTGGAGGATGAACATCAAAGTCCACATGATTTACCTGTGTTTCAAGTGGTGGAGTGATGTTAATTAGATGACCTAAACCTAATTCTTCTAAAAGAGCAGCCCTGTGGGTAGGAGAGTTCTTTAGTAAGTCTAAGAATGAAATGTGCGAGAAGGTTTTTGTTAGGTCGTTAATCAAATCATAGGCTCCCATAGGTTTTACTACGATTTTTTGGATGTCATCTGCCTCTGGCAGGTGGCTTGGACTTGGTTGAGAGAAATACTCTCACGTCCTTGTTATAGCTTCGATGGGTAGCTCAGCGTCTAACTCTACTAAACCGACTACCTTAGGTTGTGGTTGACTTCCTAGTTGCGGCGCAACTAATGGATTTAGTGAGGTTGAGGCTTCATGATCATTGTTTCCTATCATTGCACCCTTATTCATCCCAGTTGGATTTAGCCTGTTGTTATCATGATTTGGGAGTGGATCATTAAAGATCTTCAGCGGTGCATTTTGAGGGGAAACTGCCCCTGAAAAGGTATTTGACATTGGTGACGTAGGATCTGCTAAGAACATATCCATAAAAAGTTGTTTTTGTTCATCTGGCAAGCGTTGCATGAATTTATTATAGTCACGGCATGTTCTAATGTCATGGCCCCGAATTTTGTGGAAACCACAGTACAAATTAGGATTGTAATTTCTAGTTTGTTGATTTGATGTGTATTGTGGCCCAAAATTTTGATCAAACCGTTGTCTATTGAAATTTTGTGTTTATTGTCTTTAGTTTGAATTCTGGTTTTGGTACCTAGTTGAATTTTGGCTTGGACCCTGTATGGGATTTCACCGTTGATGTTGTTGTTGTTGTTGTGGATGATTAAAATCCACTGCATTGACTGTCGGGGTATAGTTGTTGTTTCGTTGGTTGTTTATTTGTGATGGAGTGTTGACAGCATTTACTTTTTTAGGCTAGTCGGTTACTCCATCTGTTGTTACACCCTAATTTTTGTTAAGGATTTTAGGTCCTTGATTGATGTTCATAGTAGCAGGATAAGTTGTAGTGTTCTGATTGGGGGCGATTAACCTCCCGTTTGCTCCATATGTTTTACGACCACTATCAATTGCTGCTTGATCTATTCGAAGAGCACTTTCTAGTACTTCATCGTAAGTTCTTAATGGGAACTTCTGGACTTCTTCCTTCACTTATTTGTTAAGAAAATGAAGGAATAAATCACATAGTTCCATTTGATCCATATTTGGAGCATTTTACGAGGAATAAAGGACTGTACACCACCTTTGGATGAAATGGGCGACAGATTCGTTGTGTTCTTGTTTGATGTGTAAGAACTCCCTGATTCCTGTTCTTAATTGTTTGTTCATGTCGAAGGCCTTGATGAACTCTAACACGAGTTGTTTGAATGAATGTATGGAAGCCTCAGGTATTCTATAATACCAATCGAGAGTGATGCCTTCCAAGGTTTTTTGGGAATATTTTAGCAACAACCCCATCCCATGGGAGTAGTTCTCGAATGGCTGTAGTGTAAGCTTTGATATGCGCGTTTGGATCTCCCTCTCCTTTGTATTTGGGAAAATCAGGAAGAGGTCTTGGAAGCATGATGCTTCTTATGGTGAAATCCAAGGGTTCTTTCAAATATTCTGAGTAAGTCCCTATCGCATATGTTTCGACCATTGATGGCGCCTATTGAGGGAGCGGTGGTGGGATGGGTTGTTGATATGGCATAGCGTATGCATTGGAAGGGGCATAAGGAAGCCCATGTGTTTGAGAAAACATGCCGGGGAGAGGAGAAAATATCCCCTTGTGGTGATTTGGAGTATATGTTTAAGTATGACGAGGGTACTAGCCAGGAATGGATTGTTCTGTACTAGACCGGGAGGAACAGTGCTAGAGATGGTGGGTCTAGTTGGCATTTGTTGTGAATACTGAGGAGTCATGCCTAACGTGCCTACTCCTGTGAGGAGATCCACTTGGCTAGGATGGTGAGGAGGATTGGAACTCCCTGCTTGTAAATTTTGAATTTCTTGGGCAAGTTCTAACCCTCTAACCTTTTCTATTAGAGTTGAAATGACTTCATTTGGTGAAGTTACGATATTCTGCCTTGGTGGCGTTTGTTGTATACCATGGTTTTGTATAGGCATGTGATATCCTGCTATGAACTAATCGCTATCTTACCAAGTTTCTTTGAGAGTATTTCCTATATGCAGTGGCATAGAGGTATTTTCTTGAAAATAGACCTCGGGTTATGGTTTTAAACCTCCTACAGGTGGATACATACCTCGAGAACGTTGGTCATTCCTGGCATAACGTACAAAATATTCATCATCTAAACCTTGGTATGAGTCTGATTGTCTACTAATTTGTGGCCTAAGTAGTACCTGAGGAGATGAACCAGATTCTTTGGTGAACATCATATTGTTCGAGCCTGAAGGCTCTGTTTATTGTGTTTGAGTGAGTTGTTCCAACTCCTCTGTTTGGAAGGACGAGCTATATTTGATCCTTGGAGTTTGTGTTGACAACTGACTAGTTGAATAGTTTTCGCCCCACACTAAGAGCGAGGGTGATGATTGTCTATTCTGTTGGGCGTAGTATGCCTCAAGACCCAAGAGGGGTCTGCCATATGCATCGAATCCGGAAATATTCGGGGGGTATATGAATACCCACAGAATAATGGGAAGGAGTGAAGGTGAAAGCCAATGAGGCGGAGAAGATGAAAAGTATACTAAACTTGGAAGAACACGTGATACTATGACTCTGAACTAGAAAGTAGGAAGTTCACGTTAGCTTCACTAATTTTGTTTGTTTCACGTTGGGTTCACCAATTTTATACGACGGAAAAGTGACAAGCGAGTGTGGGAATCTACAAGTGACTCTTCCTCACACCCGACCTCCCGAGGTCGTACCGAGATAGCCGGTGGGGATGGAATATGTGTGAGATACAGATAAACTAGTTAGGCAATCTAATGTCTGCAATGCACACTAATGGAACTTGTGAATCTAAAGCAAAGAAAGCCCTCCTAACTTGGGCTGGTGTGATAGATCGGTCAGCAAGGATGACTACTCAAAGGCTCCAATCAATGTCGAGCTCTAGCATGATTCGATCTATGGGTTGTGGAATACGTGGAAAATGACCCGGGATAGTTTCATGTATTTCTCCAGACAGGGTCATATGGTGGATGGTAAATGTAGTCAATTCTATGGATGGTTCTCTGGCCTAGTCCAGAACTCTCTAGCTTTGTTAGTTGTTGTGTCTAGCAAGGATAATTGTTCGATGATGATAGGTGGAAGTGGAGTAGACTAGAATTCTAGTGTACGTAGGCCAGTGTCTATGTCTAATTCTCCTGTGGATTCGTTGGGCTGCGGGATTTGTGGGTCACAACTGTAGACTCTTAGTCATTGTGGACTTGTTATGGTCATACGTGAAATCAAGTCCTAATCCCTAATATCCAGTAATCGTATGCTTTCTCAGCTTCTATATTTAGGATCAATAACTATGTGATTTTCTCAGAATACCCTACAGGTGTTCGTGCAACCTGGATTCTTAGGCCGGTATCTATATCTAGAAGAGTGTCTCCTGCATCTGGTTGTGGGACCAAAGGATCACAACCAAAGGTTTGTTCTATTTCAAACCCTTCTACAGTCATATGAATGTTTGTCTAGGGTAATCTGTATTTTGGTTGATTCGACCAAGACGTGTGTGCTTGGTCGTCTTCTATGTTTAGTCTGCTCTATTGAGAATTGATTTGTTGCAAGCTTACCGTTGTTCGGAAGACTTGAATCCTAAGATTTTGATCTATATCGATTATTGTTGTGATGAGATTGGGCTGGGGCACGATTGGCTCGAATATGTATTCCCTGGGCTCTCTAGGTCCCATGATTGTCATACAAGAGTAACAAAGTAAATTAACTGTAACAAAATGAAATTTAACTATGTGAAGTGTATCTATAGCATATATATTTTCTCTATTTTTTTGTGTTTTCTGATGAAATTTACGAATTTAAGAAAACAACTATTTAAAATATCTAGAAAGACAACTAAAATAATAATTTAAAACAAACAAAATAACCAAGTGTGGCTATTTTTCTGTGCAATTTGTAGATCTATTATAAAAAATAAAATAGCTCATCTAATCTATTTGCAAGATTCTCGATCCTACCTCAGAAGTGAGGAGTGAATCATAGTTTCTCAGAAACTATCAATCCCCACAGCTTCCCTAGAAATATCGAGAATAGAATTTACTGAAATAAAGCAATTAACTACTCTATTTGATATGATTCTAACTAGAACTTTGAAAGCTAGAACCTGGATTCTACAGAACAGTGTCGAATCCGATGGTGTGTGTGATCTTGTCCCCTCAGTGTGATCTCCTCGTTCCTTCGTGTTCACATGGATCCAGAAAAGCATGTAATGCTAGCATCAACAAAAGTAGATATTGGGATAAAGGTAGCTCAAGACACAGACTGAATACAATGCGAGTAGGAGAGGGATAGCGTAAGAGTACAGAGTTTGGCTTATGCAATTCGTAGCGGGATCTATTGCGAGTCATGCAACATAAAGCATCTAGAACCTGAAACTATCCTTTTTGAGGAGAAAAACCTGTAACTTTAATGGCTTCCTAAGCTATTCTACTCCAATGGATTGGATGAAATAACAACACTGCTTGCACAAGATGGATATGTGGCTTACCAACAGTAAAACAATGCTAACTAAGCATGTAACGAACTAAACTATGAATCCTAAGCAAAAAAAAAGACTGAATTACTGAAAATGAGAAGATGAGAAGTGAATGAGGAGCCATTTGCTTGAGCACAAGCCAACCATTTATAGCATTTGCATTTACCCAAGGTAAAAGTCAAATAGAACTCTTAAACTATAAACAATGGCAAAACACTATTCTAGGGAACCAAAATCATAAATGCAAGCTTATCGCGGTGAAAGAAATTTGGTAAAACGTTGAATTTACGTGAGTCATGTTAAAAGATCTTTCTAGAAAATGCATAAAGGATCGCCGCCCTGAGCAGGGCAGTGGTTACAGGACCGCCGCCCTGTTCAGGGCAGTGGTCACAAGACCGCCGCCCAGGCAGGGCGGCGGTTTCGTCACTGAAGAGAGAAAGGCTAAGAAAAGAGGGGAAAAGGAAAAAATAAAGCACGTGGGGGCTAACTGGGGCATGCGGGATGTTAATGCACACTTGGAGAGCTTTTCCAGATCCTGAACACCTTGCGAGGAGACCTATATCATCATTGGGGCACGTGTCACGTTGTTCTGATAGTACAGTACCTTACAATTTTGGGTACGTACAGTGTCTCTAGTTTCTTAGTCTTGCTAATTTGTTATGTTTTTTTTTCTTCTAATTGAATTTGGACCTACTCTATTTATTGTGTGTGAACTTTGCTAGTTCCTACTCACAACAATAACCCTTTCTTTCATAATTTCCCCGACTCTCCTTTATCCCTCGTTGCTGTAATTTCCTCCCTTATACTCCATACAAACACTTTTCCACAGGCTCATTGAAGTGTTCTTGTGTGATATCAATCCCATTGGCCACCCCATAGAATAAAGATAGTTTACATTCAATAATTGAATCATCCCCATATAAAAGACGGAGGGGCTTATCCTCATGACCATTGGTGGAAACACATAATTTACAACATGAAACATTATTTCACCAACAGTCAAAAAAGTGGATAGGGAGCTGAAAATATTTTGGAAAACAAATGAACAAAGGGTACAACAACTATCAAACTAAAAAATGCTCCTTTGATATTCTAATGTCAATGATATATGGGTTGGAAACAACTCAAAAATGATTGACAATGATTCAATAGACTGGATATTTTCCCATTTTGTGGCTATTTTCTTTCATGTGGTAGCAAGAAAAGTATTTGGATAATGCAAAATGTCGATAAGAAAAACACAAAAATTTATGAACACATTCTTTAAGAAACATGGGTTATAGTTCTCATTACCCGCCTATGTCCCCTTACCATTCTAGGAATGATGGCAAAGCTGTAATAGTTCTTTTTTTTCCTCACTATAACTTGAACTAATAATTATAAGGGTGATGACCCTCTGTGAAAAATTATGGAATTTCCTTAGTACAGAGTATTGAATATGGTGCATGGCCATCATTCATTAGTCTATAATGATAATTCCCATCTCCTTTGGTTGAAGTAAGAGCCTTCACAATATTAATCTTGTCAAGTACCTTCCCATAGTTATCCTAAAAATCCACCTCATATGAAAATGAATCAATATTTAGAATGATCAGGAGATTGGTAAAGGATTCCTAGAAAATATCCTCTTTCCATTTGATACCTGTCATCTTATCATCATTATTAGAATAATTCTCATGATGATCAAAACATTGGAAGGACATGATGTGGGAGCATGACTTTTGGAGGCCATAACTTTTTATCTGACCATCAGATTGTTTTGAAATTTTATAGGGAATTAGATCGTGAAGAGTATTTTGTTGTGGTGATTAATCATAATTAGCTAGATGCTACTTTGACATTTTTCAAGTCTAAATTCTTTCATCTAGGGACCTAAAATTGGCTTAGGGCCTTTTTGTATGATTATCTAGAAATTAGAATTTTAATAAAAAAAATTGTTTATGGAATAATTCAATACTTGGTAAAAGAATTAATTTAGGGATTTATTACATGTGGGTAAAATTTGGGATCCATCCAAGGTGTTTTGATTTTAGGGTTTTTTGGCACTTTAGGGTTTTTTCTTGTTTTAAGTTTTTTAGAGTTATGGGAAATAAAATTGGATTGTAATGTTGGGAAAGATTAGTGTGGATTTTAGAATGAGAAAGAAGTTGTTTTGAAGTTTCTTTAGTTTTTTCATATTGTGTTTGTTTTGGAGGAACTTCATCCTCTTGTAGCTAGATCCATATCAAGACATAGTATGAGGGTGATACAATAAATCCTTGCTATGGAGATAATAAAATTCCTTGCCATTACTTTCTGATATGAAAATTCTAGAAAACTAAGAATAATCATGTCACATCCTACAATTTCATTTTGTTTCATCGAAAGGATAAGTGTAGGAAGAAGAGTGGTTTATGAGAGCAGGGAGATAAACATTATTGCATAGCTGAGTACACGGTTATACATGCGTATGTATATCTTGAAAAGGATATACATGCTTACGCGTAGTTTCATGACCAACCGTGTAACAATGCTTATCGTTAATCATTCGTAAAGTAATTGACATTTATAACTTATTCTTGTCTTGCTTTGATGTCTGAATGTACTTACCTTGTTGTGTTTGATGATTTGATGCTTTGGTGAACTATTAGTTGTTGTACCTATCTTGGATGATTATGATTGTTTACTATTCATGATGATTTCACAATATTGATAAATCGGCTTCATGGTTGTACTTTGCATATGATGGTACTAGGAAATAATGGTTATTATCCTAATGATTGGACTAATGATCTTGTAGATAAAACATTGATTTTCAGCTGCACGGCATTGTAATAACTCCTTCACTGCTTTAAAAGGAGTTTTGAAGTATGTTAATATAATAATTACTCATTTTAATTATTTTACTTACCTATTGTTAATGGTGATGATGTTGGTCTTTGACCGTTGTGCAGAGTTAATTGCCGCAAGACAACAATAAGGTAAGTTAAAGTAAAGCAAGGCGTAGTTGTTAAGTTATTGGCCTTGACCATCATCACTGCAGTAAGTAAATTTTATTGAGTTTAAGGTTTTAATACCATGTGGTAATGGGAATAATAATGTTGGCCAATGGTAATTGGTTATTATTATCATTTTTTAAAATACAAAGGTATTTGACCTTATAATGGAAAATTATTAAGGGAAAATTTGTTCTATTAAGTTGAGTTTTGGTTAGAAATGCCATGCATATTGATTTATATATACTGTTTTCAAGCACCATCATTTTCTATTGTGATAAGGCCTTGACCATACCTCTTGGCTTCCAATTGGTTGATTATAAAATAGACTTTGAAAGTTCAACCATAGTCTAGATGCATGGATTGTTAAATAATTAAATTGGTCGCTACTCGACCCATACAAGAATTAAGGTTTAATTTTTTTTGGAAAACTTATACCATTCTTTAAAAACTCCACCACCACCATTTTTGGAGGGAATTAATAGAAAATTAAGAAAATCCACAGCTTGGCATGATGGGAAGTTAATGCATTGAATGCATTGTCAGTTTTTTGAAAAAGCAAAGCTTCTTCGCGAAGCTACCAATACATGTAATAGTTGGGGTTTTATTTTTTATTGTTTTTGGGTTTTGTTAAGCTCTTCTAGTGAGCTATGCATGTTGGGTTCTTGGTGAAGTTCAGTTGAGCTATTTATGGATCTTTTAAGGTAACTATAATATTGTTATTTTTCTAGTTCAATGGCTTTGGGGATTCTATAAATTTAGGCATAGATTGGAAGGTTTAGTTGTTTGAATTCTTAATTGTTGTTGGATTGATTTTGGGTCATCTTGTGAAGAAAATGGTTTAACGTGTTTGTTGGTTCTTTGGTGTAGGAAGCTTGCAAATAAAAGGCATAGATCCACACTCCTTTTTCTAGTTATTTCTTCTGGAATAATTGTGTGGCTTCTGAATGATTTTTTTAAAGAATGGTTGTAGTTTTCTCATGTAATTTTTTAAATATTTTGATCTAGGTTATGCTCATAGCTGGTAATTTGATCAAATGTTTTATTAAACTATATTGTGATGAGATTTTCGTTCAGAATTTTTATCATGCATGTTTGGGTTGAGAGTGCAAGTCTTTCAATAAATTGATCTAGGTATTTCATTTGAACCTTTCTTTTGGTAGTTGGTGTATTATTTTTGTGTTGTTCAAATGATTGGAAAATATAACCCAAATCCTTAAAATTGAAATAGAGAATACACTACTATGATAAGTCTTTCCATGATTGACTAGGTGATTAACTAAAAATTGATCTATACTCAAAAATCAGTATTAACCAATTAGTAGCTGGATTATTTTAGTTTTTTGAATGTTTCTATTTGATTTCGTGAATGGTCATCACTGGTTGTGCATGAGTTCAATATTCCTTTTAGGGATTAAATACCCTGCTCATGGGATCTAACCTGGGTAGATCTCATTGAGATTGATGTTGTAATGTTGTTTCAAGATGGTCTCACCCAACATTGAATATGCGAGCTCAAGTTTTGTTTGGGAAGCTCTAACTATCATAGACCTGTATGTTTGTATTGGGGGTTGAAGGTTTCTCTTTTTTTATTTTTCTATAAAATATGACTTATCAGAAGATCTCTGCTAAGAAATTTGAACTTCGAGAACACTTAGAAGTAACACAGTATTGTATTCTCCTGATCATGAACTTAGGTAAAAGTTAGTTGTTAGTGTATACTCGTAAATTAATTTTATCTTGTTAGTCTTCTTCGAGTGATTATTACTCTCCTGAATTGGCCTGTTTGTAAGAAGTGAATTTAGCAATACATATATGATGATAAAAGTATGGTTACTACTAACATGGCTTAAGTAAAGTGAATTCATTTATGTTGCAAAAAATGGAAATATGTGTGTACAATTTTTATGCTAATAACATATGTTGAATGTTTATTTTGGGAAATAAACCTTATGAATTGTTAACTTAATACAAACCATTAGGGTATTATTGGATGAATCTATTGAACTGTGAAGAAAAAAAGGATTGTTTTATAGTTAATAGAAGTGTTTAAGTAGATATTGGAAATGATAATTCTAGAGGAAAAAACTTGTTTCTTTTTTTTATTTCTAAAGGGAAATCAATCTAGTTATTATGTATACATTACGGGATGTAAATTGTTGTCTTGAATAGCTTGGTGAAAAGGAAGAATGTTCCGTTTATTTTGATTTAATTTTTATGTTAAATCAAGAGTTTGACTTAAAGTATTATGAAGTTTTAGGATGTCAAGGAAATTTTTTTTTGTATAGTTTACATTTAATGATTATAATAAACTTGATCTACTATCACTAAATCAAACATAAGAGTTTCAATTATTTCGTAATGAAAAAAATAGGAAAAGGGTTGTAATTCCATGCCAGTTCTATTGAGCTAACCATGTATATATTATTATTTTTCAGATTGTAGGTTTTGAAAATTAATATGAAAAGGATCTAGATTGAATTACAATATAATTTATTGTTATTATTGTTATGTAAATGGATTTAATAAATGGACTTGTATTTGGTTAAAGAAGAAAGTATTACTTTGTAAATGAATAAGGCATTTAAAGGTATGTTTTATTTTGTTATTGATTACAATATCATTATGCACTTTAATATCGAGGTTTTAACCTCCATTATATGAAAAAATGTTTTTGTTTTTACAGTGTACTTCTGTTTTACAAAAATGTTATAATGCAGAAATTACAATAGATTATGAATCTAATATTGTAAGTACATTATGATGATTTGATTATTGATGTATGTTAAGATGAGATGCCATAATACGACAAATACAACAACAATATCCAACATTTTTAAATACACATTTGTTATTTATTTCATATGAAGACACATTTAATTATGCATTAAATGATATCTCATTGTTATGTTATGATTTCTAATCATTAATAAATGACTCATAACAAATTAATTATACATCTCTTAAACATGAATATATAACTGTGAATTAATGGAGAGTGGAGTTATGAGTAGCAAGGAAATGTGATAAAGACCTGTCTGAGCCAACTTGGAATGGCTACGAGAAGGGTGATGGTACGCAATGATATAAGTCATTATGCATCTGAAACATTTCCCATAGGGATTCTAATATGGATCAGTTAATGTTTTGTATTAGGGTTTAGCGGGTCATTATTTTTGAAAGCTATTAAACTAAAACATTAAAATGGTCTAAAAAAAAGAATAAGAATCTTGATAAATAAAATGAGACAGATGTGCAATGAAGTGAAGACAGGTTTTGCAGGCTAGTGTGTAGTCTCAAAACTAGCTTGCTAATTCAATGCCGAATAACTATGGCCATAGCAATGCAAGTGACTGGTTGCATTGTCTAATCACCACTTCTTCTATTTAAACATGTTTTGAGATGAGTAGGAAGTACTTAGATACTTTACTGGCTGGAACTAGGAGATGCACAATTGCTCACACCTATAAAAGGTTTAACCAAATGATATAAAAGGTATACTAGATCATAAAAAGTGATTAAGGGGGATCAGGAGATCTAACTGGCCCTTACAATCGAACATGGTTAATATAAGTTGTCAAGATAGATTCTAGAATATTAATAATGTTGGATTATTTAGTAGTGGTTAAGTAATAATGTTAAATCATTACAACATGAAAATAATTAAGGAAATTGTAAACTCAATTAATATGTTGTGTTATTTATGTTGCGTGTTAATAATAATTGAAGGCATCAAGTTAATTAGTGTTTATAAAAAATTCCCTTAGTTTGATGAACCGTAAAATGGTTTTTACAATTTGGTATCAAAGCTGAAGATTGCAGCCCTTAAACATAGTAGGTCCCTTCGCTAACACAGTTTAAATTCTTGTCTAATAGAACAAATGAAAATGGTTAGAACAAGAGTAAATTATATGAACAATCAAGATGCGAGTACTGAAGCAATGAAAACTCAAAAATTAGATGAGATACTTGTTATCCTGCAAGACACTTACAACCACATTGTTTTTTTGGAGAAGTGGGTAAATGGTGAGGATAACGAGATCAGATTTGAGGAATAAAAACCTGAGCAGTCAAATCCAAATTTTATTAATCACAACATAAATTTTGAAAACATAAACGTAGCTAATCATAATGTTACAATTATAAACCAACCATTGAATGTAAGAGCCCTCCTTGCAGCTGAGATGTCAAAGGACATAAAGCATATTAGTCTGCCTAAGTTTGAAGGGACAACACTTGGTGATGGATCAGAGAGTTGGCTCAGTGAAATGGAAAAGAAATTTGAAATAAGGGATTTCTTTGAAGAAACCAAGGCTTTTTGGGGAGCTTATTAGCTCTCAAATGAGGCTTCCTCATGGTGGGATAGCCATAAGGTTGAACTGGGAGTTATTGCAGCTGATATAACTTGGGAATAGTTCAAGTTTTATTTTAGAAAATTTCAGTTACCATAGTTTTACTATGATCAGAAAATGTCTAAATTCCATACCTTGGTTCAAGGAAAATTAACGGTAACAAAGTAATGGGAAAAATTTACAAAACATCTTAAATATGTACCGCATTATCAGACGGATGAAGAATTCTAGATAGGCAAATTTATAATGAGACTTAACCCAGTCATTGGGGGAGAATTTGATGTCCATGGTCCTCCTACCATGGAAGCAGTGTTTGAAAAGGCCATTAGGTAGGAGAAAAAATTCCAAGCCATTTCTTCTCATGAAAAGGCTATTAGGTAAAAGTAAAAGCTCCAAGCCATTTCTTCTCATAGTGATGATAAGTTGAAGACAAGCTACAACTCACATTCACCATTTTCACTTGGGAAGACATGGGGAAAGAAGGATGAAAAAAAAAAATCTGAATGGTGGAAATAACACCGCTAAATTTTTTAAAAGAAATGGATAGGAAAACACTATTGGTAAGAATGACATGTTTGAAAGGAAGAGACCTTTTGCTAGTTACTTCAAGTGTGGTGGTAGTGACCACTATGTCAGGGAATTTCCCTTGAGGAATAAGGACAATAACACACAATAGAGGACACAAGATGTATTGGAAAACCGATAGGTTAGAAAAGAAGCAATGAAGGTATGAGCATAAATAAAATCACAACAATAATTTCTTTGTTAATTCATAGACAACATGATACATATTTATAGTTAATCTACTCCTATAAACTAGGAATTTTCTCAACTATTCACCTCGTAAATATCTCCCATAACCTATCTACATAAGTGGTTACAACCATTATAAAAACTATTATATTTCATAAAAAACTATTAATGTGAAGTAGTAATATTTTTCCTGACATTCCCCCCCTTAGTGCAAACATGGTAGAAAAACATACACACACTCGACTGCAGTATGATGACCCCTGTGAAACATTTCCTACAATGTGAGTCATGATCTTGATAAAAATAAAGTCTCTCATTCCATGGTTTTAAAAAGGCTTACCATAAACCTTAACATGAACATGCCCCATCAATTGTCCACCTCGTGTGGTTTAATAGATCCTCCCACAAACCCTTTCAAGATACATGAATTGAATTACTATGGTGATTTTGTTTGCCACTGTGCTTTTAAATTAGGGAAGTATATAGGAATCATGGATCTCTTATTAAAAAACTCCATAATGGATTATATACAGGAAAGAGAATTCCCATTACTTCCTATAAGACTCAAAATTTTCTTAATTGAAGCCACTGTTGTCGATCGTTGCCACTTAATCTCAAACAACATAGGAAACCTCCACTGCCACTGGAAGCTTCATTTGACTTTAGTAATTTAAGTCACATAATGGAAATGGCACATTCGTGTCATGTTCCCCCCCCCCCCATAATGTGAAATTTCCACACAAGAACACTGATAAGAAAATTATATCCAAGACATATAACTGACTGGATCTTGCTAGTTAGATATTGTTTCACATGGTCACCATTACAAGTGAACGTATTTATAATAAGACCATCTTACAATGAATTATGGTTTTGGTAGGAGATATTTTATGCCTAAGTATGAAAGGCACATAAGATTAGGGCATGCGAATAAGGGGTGCATAGGTGTGCACAGAAGTTTAAGAGAAGGAGGGCATGCCAAGGAAAGTTAGAGTTCAAGTACTTATACATTTTGTATGGATGGGCTAATCATGGATTGAGTGCATAGCATGTCTTGTTGGAAGACTTAGAAGGCATGTCAGGATATTTTAGGACAAGTGGAAGATCAAGCGACAGGTCGTGTTTTGAGCTAATAATAGAATCTGAACTAGAGGTTAACTATAGAAGATTTATTATTAGAGGAGCTTGCATGCTTCCAAGGATATCTTGTAGCAGTGCATGGCTATTCTTAACATGCGGCCTATTTTGAGGATGCTTAGGTGGTGAAGGGAAAGTCCCCACCCCTAAATATATATATTGATTTGCATGGTTTAGTAGTTTTGCTTTGTAGTAAAGTTATGTTGCTAGTTTATGAGTGCACATGACTTGACTTGGTGATACTTTTATGTATGTATTCAGATTATGTGTTTTATAGTGATTAATATAATGGATCTTTGTGTATTGATATTGGTTATTGAATTATTTGTAATTGGATCTTGCATAGTAAACCTGATTTTTATTCTTGTTTAGTTATTCTTACATATGGTTGCTATAAGATCTTGATCTAGTTGTGGTTTATCTTTGCATGGCTGGTATGTATGGGTATAATTGTTATGATTATGCATTATATGTCTCTTCATGCAAATTCCTTGAGGTTGTTCCATAAAAGAGGGACCTGATACCCTTATGTGCTTTGGGTGAGCACTCAGTTCTGAATAATTGATATGTCAACGCGCCTTGGGATATTATTGGTAAAATACAAGACTACATTTTGGTTCCATTGTCGGGACCTCTTTTCAAGTTATTGCAAGGATGTTTCATGATGAAGACATATTAGCTGACTTTGGACAGTATTGCGAGTTGGGTAGAGAATTTAGAGGAAGATTTTTCTCACATATATAACACTAGACTTGATTTTGATGCACGCATGCATGGGTTTAAGAAATCAATATCATGAGATCTATGAGACATTCTTTTCTTGTTTCCCTATATAGTTGTATGCGTGGCTGGTAGTGTATGCATCAAAGAGAAATTGGAGGTATAGAACAATTGTATGGACTCAAGAAGATTACCATACTCTGCATGATGTTGATTTATCTTGGACACGCATTGTAGATCACTGGTGGAGTGGTGTTTTGCATAGTTATACTTTGGAGTATGTTGTTTCTACTTATTCTTGTCTAGAGGTTGTTGAGTTCCAGTTCTTGCACAAACCTAGAGGATATTATTTGCACGTTATCCCTTTAGTGATTAAGATCTTGATTGTAACTCTAGATTTGGAAGATGACCTATGGCTAGATAAATCCCACCATGTGTGGGGGCAAGAGCAGGTGTGGTGAAAGATGGCAGACCTGGTGGTAGAAAGGTAGAGAGAAGAAAGACGGCTTAAGTTTAATGAAGCACATGAGAGGGACTTGGAAAAGTAGCGTGATGTTGAGGAATGAATGGTGTTGCAGAGAGAGATGGCTCATGAAGGATTTGGAGCTCACGTGGAATACGTGGAGCCGGAGCATCTGGTACCCCCCCCATTTTGGTAAGCATGGTAGATAGAACCCTCTTCAGCTTCTAGATGAGAGCATGTCTGAGGAAGAATGTCTAAGATCCGTGGTGCATGCATCTGATCCCACCTAATAACCTAGCCCTTTCGCTTGGTGTTCTAGTTCTTGAGATAGTTATTGAGAATCAGGCTAGTGTAGGTACTTTAATAGCGACAGGTAGATTTCATTTTCCATTAAATTCATAAGGAATTAATCAGATAACACATTCATCTATGGCTACGTAGTCATCATCTTTTATTTGGTGGTCCTATTAGTGGTATGTTTTCTGGCGTGTCATCTGGACATATCTTGGGCATGCAAAATGTGGGTAACACATCTGGGAATAGCACAACTTCACAAACCATGGGGGTTCAATTTAGTACAACTATTGGAGCATAAGGAAGCACTTCCTCTGGACCGACGTTCCCACTATAGGAGGAGGATCAGGAGGATCATGTGGTTAGGGATCTAGTGGATCTAGTGGTTCTAGGTGGAGGGAATACTGGAGGTAATACAAGTTCTGGATCTGGTGGGCATGGTTGCACCAACCCTTGAAATTTTATTATGAGATGTATATTCACCTACCAAAATAAAGAGGAATTGAAGATGCAGTTGAGCATGTGCACATGTGTGAAATGCTATGGCGCACTAAGGGGGTCATAGCTCTTGAGCATAAGTCAGGTCAGTTTGATACGACTTTGTAAGGGCGCATGCATAGTTGGTATAGTAAGTATGATCTGAACCAGACTTGTGTAGACTATGTTGCGTTACATGATGCTTTCTTAGTTGAGTTCCATATACCTGATTTTAAATAGAAAATCATCAGTGTGATGAAAGAGATTAAGTAAGGCATCGTTGAGAGCATAAGAGAGTATGATGCACACTTTAAAACTTTGTTATCAAAGTTGTCTTATGATATTCACCCTAGCCATCATGCATAATGGTTTTTTGGTGGTTTGATCACACCTTTCAGAAGGGAGATTTCTCATAAGACATTTACAGACCTGCATGAGGCTTTATAGGTAGCTCTATGTGTTGAGGCATTTGGAAGTGTAGACACTGGAGTCAGCCCATTTTTGGAAGCATAGATTACATCTATGGAAAAATAGTTGGAAAAAATGTCAGCTAATTTAGCCCATGAGATGCACAGTGGTATTTGGTGTATGGATTGCGAAGTGGAAGGACATACTAAGGATATTTTCCCTCGTAAATCGGTGCACGCCATGTTTTTGGATTGTGAGATCTGTCATTTGGATCATGATTCAAGTAGGTGCCCCCTGTTGCAATGCACGATTAGGAAGAACATGTCTTGTTATTGTAATATTTGTAAATCTACCACACATGATACATAGAATTGTAGATTGATTGATCAAATTCATGATGTCATTGAAAATGGTGTACATCAAACCATTTTTGCAAAAAATTCTAAGGAACAAGGTGAACATCATAATCATAATCACAATGAAGGGCACTCTGATGGAGGTGGTAGAGGTAGAGGTTACTATGGAGGATTCAGAGGTTGAGGTTGCAGTAGTGGAAGAGGAAAATTCCCATGAGGAACCTATTATACATGTGGATCTCTTGATCATTATAGGCGCGAATGACCTCAAAAACATTATTTTCTCTTAGTGCAGAAAGAATTAGAAGTTTTAGGAATTCCCATATTTTTATGAGCATATGAGCAAAGCAACACAAGTAGGATAAGGGCGCGAGAATGGTTAGAGTATAACGTGTTGTGGAAGATCATTAGATGCTAAAGATAGCACCTAACCCTGAGATGATACCTATGTTGGTGACTACATGTGTTGAGGTTGTGTATGCGTGAGACCCAGAAGTAGAAACATGTTATTACAAAATAGGAGGTATTACATGCAAAGTATCTAGATCCTTCTCATCAGAAGGAATTCTATCAGGAAACTATAGAGGTTATTAGAAACTTGCAGGGTGAGATATAATGCTTGAAAGAGTAGTCATGAAAGATGGAGCAGGCTAAGGTAGTTGATTTTCCTCATAAATATGTTGATGACTTAAAGGAGGTTTGTAAGATGCTACACCAAGAAAAAATTATTCCTTTGTTAGGGGAATGGTTAAAGGAGAAGGTACTGCACACTGGAGTTGAGAAAGAGAGATAAATATTGCATGCAAACTTATCACCTCACAGTCTTGAGTATAATAAAGAGATCACTTTGAATGCAGTTTTTGATGGATGGTTATTAAGTAACATCTTGATTGATACAGGTGCAGAAGTAAATGTACTCACTTTGGATGTGTGCAATCATATGGGGAGGCCACCATTACAGCCATCTTCAAATGTGCTATATATGGTGAATAGGACTAAAGCCATGCCCATTGGAGTATTGAAGGATGCCACTATTACTATTCAAACGGCCAAGTTTACTAGGGACTTTGATTTTTTGGCACTTTCCAGAAGTAGATAGTTTTCCAGCTTTACTTGGTGCACCCTTGGTGCTACGTGAACAATTTTGATCTACACTTTAATAAAGGTTACATTAGTTTTGAGAACAAGGAAGAGCATGTGATCATTCCTTTGATAGATGGAAAAGTTACACCTTATGTGGAGCCATTAAGTAAGGAATACCTTAATAGAATTTATGTGTGCACCATTAGAGATCCTGAAGTGCTTGAGGCATCAAAGGAAGGTGTTATTCAATGGGATGATGCACAGTCTATGAGTGATACAACCAGCGTTGCTTGTGACAATTAGGCACATGGGACTGATGAAATGGTTGGGCATGATGAAGAGTGCAGTTACTTGCATAAGCAGGCCGTGCTGTGTTATGCATTTAGGTAGTAACCAGGTACCAAGGTACACTGGAAAAGGAAATCCTTATGTATTTATGCATTATGGAATCCCAGTGGATAGATCAAGTGGAGAGAAGGAATATGTTGGTATATACCTTGCATGGGACAGCATTGTGCTAGTGGATTGCACACTCAGAGATAGTATTTTAGAATGGCGAGAGGTGAGAATCACCTTCTCTACTAGATTTCTTAGGAACAAATGTGCCTACCAAGACATGTGAATTTCATGGGGGGTCGATGACATCACATCACATGTTCAAGAGTGTGAGAGACTTTGGATAGAGGAGCAGGAGGCCTGACAACCTTCACTATGGGTGCATAATCTCTATTTCACTTTGTGTGGTTGCACACGTGCATGGTATGTTTATGTGGAGTTGAATAGAGAAATAGGGAATTGGCAAGAACTGACTGTAGGTATGATTCAGACCTTTGACTATTTTTCTACTAAACCATCGGTGAATGAGGCATTACAGATTATGAAGTGCTTGACTATGGGAGATAGTGCAAAGGCTGAGGAGCTTATTCAGGAATTACTAGGTGAGTCAGATCTGGAGGTGTACTTTAAAGAAGAAGAGATAGATGAAGAACAGCTTAGGTGCACCTGGTTAGAAAAAGAGAAAGGTAAACTAGTTTACATGATTGATGATGAAGAAGTGGAGAATTTGGATGTTGATCATACTGTGGGTACATGTGAGGTCTTAGATAGTGCAAATGAAATGGTGTGTGTGTATCATGAGCCTATGAAAACAAAGAAGGTCAACATTGGGATAGATGTAGAACCTAAGGAGGCCATTATTGGTGATTATTGGTCTGACTCAGAGGTTACAAAAATAATTGAGTTGTTGCGTGACTTCCAGGACTTATTCCTTAGATTTTATCATGAGTTTAAACAGGTACATCACTATTTGGGTGAGATTAGAATTAAGTTAAAGGAAGGTGTGCACCTAATTAGGAAGATGACTTACAGGATGAATCATAATCTACATGTCAAGGTAAAGGAAGAGATTGATAAGATGTTGAAGTCTAGAATCATTGAGCCCATTGAGGAGTTAGAGTGGGTTATCCCTATGGTGATAAGCATAAAGAAATATGGAAGGATAAGGATCTGTGTGGATTATAGGGATTTGAATGTTGCTTGTGTAATAGATCCCTTTCCCACACCATTTATAGAGGATATTTTGGAAGGTGTTGCAGGGCGCAAGATCTACTCTTTCACTGATGGATTTTATGGATATCATCAGGTGTGGATTGCTAAGGAAGATCAAGAGAAGACAAATTTCACCACTGAGTGGGGAAGTTTTGCATACACAGTTATGTCTTTTGGATTGAAGAATGTGCCTGCAGTCTTTTTGTGCATTGTTGTGCAAGCATTTCAGGACTTCATTCATAAGTTTTTACAGGTTTACTTGGATGATTGGATAGTTTATGGGCTAGTAAAAGATCATTGTGATAATTTAAGACTTATGTTTGAGAGGTTTCGGTAGTTGAGCATCTCCCTAAACATCAAGAAGTGCTTCTTTTCTACACCCTTTGGAACTCTGTTGGGACATATCATATGTAAAGAAGGCTTGTTGGTAGATCATGCTAAGGTTGTTGTTATTTTGGGCTTAGAGGAACCTACTAACTAGAGTTAGGTGTGCAAATTCTTGGGGCACACAGGTTATTACAAGAATTTTATCAAGGGTTATGTTAGGATAGTTCGTGCCCTTAGAGGAATTCTTGAAGAGTAAGGGAAATTTCTATTGGGGTGAGGCGCAACAGCGCACATTTGAGACATTGAAGGAAAGGCTTACTTCTGTGCCTATTCTACACTTTCTTTCATGGACCAAACCATTCCATGTGCATGTGGATGCCTCTGGCATAACCATTGGCATAGTGTTAGCCCAGCCTAGAGAGGGTATTTTTGATCATCCTATTTTCTTTGCAAGAAGGAAATTGACCCCAACTGAACATAATTATACAACTACGAAGCACGAAGCATTGTCCATGATTTATGTGTTGCACAAGTTTAGGCAATACTTGTTGGCAACTCTGTTCATATTTTATACAGATCACATGGCACTTAAGTATCTAGTCAATAAGCCCATTTTTCAGGGGCACATATGCAGGTGGATTCTCTTGTTCCAAGAATTTGACTTTATAGTAGTGGTGAAGCCAGGAAAGAGTAACTCAGGACCAGATCATTTATCAAGGATTAACTCAGGTGAGGAGGTGTAAAGCATTGAGGATACAATGTCAGATGCACAAATTTTCAGATTGAACCTTGTGCCCTCTGACTTAGAGGATATTTTTGTATTCTTGCATACAAGTGTGGGAGGGCATGAAGGCTTTGGAGAAGAAAAAATTTCTATACGTGTCACGCCTTACATGTTAATTAGTGGATATTTATACAAGTTAGGTTGGGATGAGGTTTTACATCGGTGTGTACTTGAGCATGAGCATACTACCATTATGGAGGAAGCTCATGGTGGGATTGTAGGTGGACATTATGCAGGAAATGCTACCACACACAAGATTCTATTGGTAGGCCTTTGGTGGGAAACAATTTACAAGGATTGTATAGAATATTGTAAGGCATGTGACCATTGTCAGTGCCTTGGAAATCCTAGGCATAGAGATGAAATGCCTTTGAGGCCTATTGCTAGTGCAGAACCTTTTGAAAAGTGGGAAATTGACTTTGTGGGTCCTATTTCCCACCCACGTGCAAGAACTGGATCGCGCTACATTATAACTTGTACAGATTATCTTACAAGGTGGGAAGAAGTAGCACCTACAAAGGATTACACAACAACTACAACAACAAGGTTTCATGGGAGAACATAATTAGCAGGTATGGATGTCCAATGAGTCTGACAAGTGATAGGGGCACTCATTTTCTTAATGAGACCATCATGATACTATTGGTAGAATTTATGGTGGCACACCATAAAACAACACCCTATCACCCACATGCCAATGACACTACTGAGGCTTTCAACAAGATATTGGGACATACATTGACAAAGATCTGTGATGTTGGAAGGAAGGATTGGGATGATAAAGTCTTTGTTCTACTTTGGGCATACATGACAACCTAAAATATTGAACAAGGCCACACCCTTTCAGTTGGTGTTTGGCATGGAGGTTGTTTTACACATGGAATTTATGTTACCTTCCCTGCATATTGTGCGCACAGGAAGACTTGATGATGAGAAATCACTTGAAGAGTGCATTGATAAATTGATGCAGTTGGATGAAAGGCATGCTATAGCTCATTGGAGCCAGAAGATAGAAAAGTCCAGGAAGAAGGCATGGCATGATAGGCACATTAAAAATAAGCAATATTGAAGTTGGGAAGATGGTTCTTCTGTATGATTCAAATTTTTTGTGCCATCTTGGAAAGTTCTAAGTGCATTGGTTGAGATCGTATGTTGTGACTTATATGCTTGATTCAAGCACTTGCCAACTAAAGGCTGGATGGGACAGTTTCCCGGATATTTTAACGGGAGTAGGATGAATCCCTACTATAAATAAGTCTTCTTGGTGTTTGTAATAAGGTAGTATTTCCATTTAGATTATATTTCCTTTAATGCATTTCCTTTATATGTGTTTCCTTTCAATGTTGTTATGCTTTGTCAATTTAGTTTAGTGTTTTGTTGTAATAAGTGTGTTGTGCACGCCTAAGTTGTTGATTACTATCTATTGAATTCATGTCGTAGAGGACCATGCATAATTTTAGTGTGGGGTGGATTGAGAATAATTGACTAGTGCCTTGTTACAGATTGAAGTGCATTATAAAATTACAGGGGCTTAGAGTGAAGATAGGTTTGAGAAGAAATTCCAAGAAATTTTCTCAGATTGAAGACCATGCATAGAGGGATGGACACTCAGTGTAACACGAGGTAGGATGCAACATTGGAGGCTACTTGGTATGAGGCACATTGGATAGGTACTTTGGCGCAGGGAGGGCACGTAAGGAAATTTGTGGCCAAGAAGTAGTGGGCATGCCAGAAGGTTATGACTGAGGCATGGAAGCAATTAGACATGGAAATACATGAGCAATGCCATGCAGAAGAGTGAGGAATTAATGCCACGTATGGTGGTTGTTGAGGAGAAATTAATGCAGGGAATTTTTAAATGAGCTATAAATTTGGTGAGTGAAATTTTATTGTTACCTTGCATCCTTCAAGCTATCAAGTTATAAAGTGCAACGAAGAGCATAGTGAGATGATTGATCTGTAGAATGGTAAACTAGGTGAGTTTGAGGGATGTCGTTAATATAACTCTATGGAGAAGTGTTATTGAGCTAGTTGGGCATTTTTTTCAAAGGTGGGTTCACACGGTTAGGGTTTTAGGAAGATAGACTCATGGCTAGGGAAAACTAGGGCATAAAGATTAAAGGGTTTGATTTGAGTTTGAGGAGTGCAAGGATCAGGTAGAGGAAAAGTTGAAGTTACAGAGCGTACCTCTAAATTGAAAAGAGGAATGGCACCAAGGTGAGCTCCAGTTGTTGAGAGGGAAACTGTGGAAGAATCAAAGGAGTGGTTTGTAGAAATGCAGTACCCTGAGGAGGTGATTGAAGGAAGGTCGTGGATGTTGAAGTTAACACAGTGCAAGATTAGTGACTTCAACCACATGACTGAGAAAACCATTAAGGATA
Source organism: Taxus chinensis (assembly GCA_019776745.2). Lineage (NCBI taxonomy): Eukaryota > Viridiplantae > Streptophyta > Pinopsida > Cupressales > Taxaceae > Taxus > Taxus chinensis. Next base: position 11,611,609 of record CM034147.1, read on the forward strand.
TCAATGCAGAGACCATCTAGAAGATGAACAGGAGGATGACAGATGGGAATAGGGTTCTAGACACATTAGTACATAGGTTATTAGAAAGTGTAAGATTCATGCAACTTTATGAGATTCCATTCTTTGGAAAGCCTGACCACTTGTACCAGTGGCTGATGTCTCATGCGTGCACAAAGATTTCTTCTACTTCATGGGTAGAAGGATGAGGATCACAGCGAAGTTGGTCGACAAAGTCATAGGTTTGCATGACTCAGGTTCAGATATTGTAGGTGACTTATCAGATGATGAGGGGATCAAGGTGATAACCACCACATACCACTAAAAGAAGGGGATATGAGCCTTCAACATCACTCGCATAGATGACTTGGAGACAAGGGTAATGACATGTTTAGTTGGATGTAAATTGGGTGCCTCAGAAAGGTGGACAGAGGTTAATAAGTGTTGGCTACATATAGTGCACAAAATGGTAAACAAGACCTACTATAATATAGTAGTTTACATTGTGGAGAGCCTAGTGACAGAGGCATGCACCCAAGCTGATAAGGGTGACAAGATAACCTGGGGCACTATTTTAATATTGATTGTATTTAGTGAAATAGGCGTGCCCAATGGACTGAAGGAGAAAGTTTGGGAATATCCCATAGAGAATAAATCACCTGCGAAGAAGTTTTTTAAGTACACATATCATGGTTCCATTTCAAAAACTTATGAGGAGCACCAGGAAAAGTGGTTTAGGAGGTTACATGAGCATTTGAAGGAGAGTGATGCATACTACATGATTTTCCTAGTGTATTGAATATTCAAGCAGAGTTTATGGCATACCAACATTTTTGTCTAGGTAGATTCTTCATGAAGATGGGAGGGAAGAGCCCTTTGTGTAAGTTACCTTTCGCTTTCACTGGATGTTATTTCAAGGATTTAGTAAATAGGTTACACAATGCATGGAAGCTATAGTTCGATGCTAATAAAGTAGATGAAGACATTCATATTATACGCAAGACATATGTATGGCCCAATAAGGAGGCATATGTGGAGATGATCAAAACATACAATATTGACATAACTCCAAAAGTCATGGTTGTGGGAAAGATTGAGTCCGTGCACGTGTATGTGTACCTGAGGTCATGGTTCAAGGATGGAAATGTGGTTGTAGGAGAGGACTTGTCTTTACTAAATACTTCAAAGGGAAAATAAATTGTGGGAACAAATATTTTGGTGGAACAAACACCCCCAAGGTAGGAAGAACAAGGACATGAAGTCTTGCAGAATGTCCTCGAGTAGGAAGAGGAGTAAGATGATAGCATTACACTTAATCATGAGAGGAGAAAATTACACAAAAGGTGTACAAATGCAGATAATGGCGTTGGCCCCTCACAACTGCTAAGGAGGTCACCACGTGTAACGTCGGTGAAGAAGTCCAAGGAAGAAAGAAAGAAAAGGTGAAGATATATTCTGGTTAAGGATAGTGATGAAGAGAAGTCCTCATGTAGAAGCGTGCATGAAAATGTTTCCATGCCTAGTCTGGAGGTGTGAGAGGATGAGGAGATAGGTGGAAAACAACCTTTGTTCGATGGGGATGTTCCTAGTGTAGGCATGCAGGGACCTAAAGGGGAAATTTGTGCTGGTGGAGACACAGAGATAGTAGAGAATGTTACACGCACAAACAAGGAGCCTGAGGGAGAAGAGGAAGTACAACAAAACGTGGGCTCTAGAACATAGGAACAAGTAGGTGAGCATGCAAGTGAGCATAAGGAAGAGGATATTTTACAGACCCAGAACCTTAGCTATATTGATGACACGAAGAAGATAATTCATGTCAGGTTCTAGAGCACTGTTGCAAAGGAATGGTTCTATGGGTGGGAGATGATGGATCTCGAGATGGAAACCACATGCACCTGTAAAAAATTATCATGGAATATACAAACTCACATGGATGATCCTAATTTTGATGTGTGTGAAGAATCATGTGTCTCTCGGAGGATGAAGAAAGCCCACATTCCACCATGTAACAATCAAGTTGACTCAGTTTTCAGATGAACAAGTAAGTAATGCATTGATGAAGGTATCTGTAGAGGTTGCACATAGAAATATAGATAAGGTGAAAACTATTCAAACTTTGTTAGAGGATAGAAAGGATAAAGAAGTAGAGATTAAGTGCCTGACAGAGGAAAAAGAGAGAGTTGAGGTGAAGGTGCGTGCAATACTTGATATGGCAGAGCAGATCGGTGATGAAATTTTGGAGGCAGGCTGCAATATGAGGAAAAGGTGGCTCAAATATTCCCCTCGGCTATGCATTATTTATGCACATTGGTTCACATGGTGTTAGATGAAGGTAAAGTGTGAATGTTGAAACTGAAGGATGTTGCAACATAGGTGGAAAGAACTAAAACAATGATAGCACACCGAATCAGAAGTTATGAGTCTTTTCTCTAGACCTTGAAAGATGAGATGAAAAAGGTAAATTTGGCATTTAATATGTGTGTAGATCCTAAGAAAATAATCAAGACAAGGACTCTGGTGGAGGAAAATGTAGTCCTTGCAACAAAGAAAAATGAAACACTTGGGTGCAAGGAGAGGTTGATATTATTAGTAGAAAATTGTGATGCGCTCACAACAGCCTGGGACCCTCATAAAGATAAAATAAAGGAGATTGGGAAGCTAATAATGTGACACGTGGATGTCATGGATGGGATGATCTCGAGTCTAAAAAATTTACTTAGAGTGTTCTAGAACGAGGGAAAAAACATGACTATGGATGAGATGGAAGGAGTATTACAGATATACCTGAAAAGATGAATAAGGCACTTAGTGATTGGAACGAGTTAGAGGAAAGAGATCAAAAGTGAATATCCTGAATTACTACTGCCTTTAGAAGGGTAGGGTGTCCAGATTATTCATGGTATTTATTCATTCATTATGTACAAAACATTATTTTATTCTTTAGTCTTTATTTTTGGAGAGATAAGGCATGATTACCCATTATTGAGGGCAGAAATAAAGCTAGTGTGGGGTAATGTTGGTTTGAGATATTTTATGCCTAAGTATGAAAGGCACATAAGATCAAGGCACATAGATAAGGGGAATGTAGGTGCACACAAAATTCGTAGGAGAAGGATATGCACCAAGGAAATTGAATTCAAGTAGTTGTTTTGCATGGATGGGCTAAGACTTGGATTGACACGCAAAGCACATCTTGTTGGAAGTTTGGAATACATGGAAGCCAAGCTATTTTGGAACAAGTGGAAGATCAAGTGACATGCAGTGTTTTAAGCTAATAATAGGATTTGAACTAGGGGTTAACTATAGGAGATCTATTATTAGAGGATATTGCATGCTTCCATGGATATCTTGTAGCGGCACATGGCTATTCTTAGCATGCAGCCTATTTTGAGGATGCCTAGGTGGTGAAGGGAAACTCCCCACCCCTAATATATGTATTGATTTACATAGTTTAGGGGATCTTGATCACATTATGTTAGTTATGTTGTTGGTAAACCTACGTGCACGCTTGACTTAGTAATGACTATTATGATGTATTCAACTATTGGTTTTGTTATGGGTTAATACAATGGATCATTGTGGATGGAATCTTATTATTGATTGTTTTTGATGATGGATCTTGCGTAGTAAATCTGATACTAGTTCTTGTTTGATTATTTATGCTTTGTGGTTAAGACTAGATCTAGTTTTGGTTTATCTTTGCATTGCTGTTATGGGTATAGTTGTTATGATTGTGGATTATATGTCTCTTCATGCTAACTCCTTGAAAAAGTTTCCATAAAAGAGGGACCATGTATCTTTTTGCAATTTAGGTGAGCACTCAGGTCTATCTGAGTGATGTAACAGCACGCCTTGGGCTATACTTGGTAAAATAAAAGACTACATATGGAATTTATAGGATCACATCATTCAAAGGATCACTAAAAATCATCTGTGCTCTAACAGAACTAGGGTTCATTTTAAGACACCCCTATAAAATTGAAGGTGGAAAATACCTGGCGAATATCCCCGTAACCAGTTTCAGCGAAAGGTGAATTTGGCAGTATTAAAAAACAAAATTTTCACATGGTTTTTCAAGGCTCCATCAGTGACGTCCGACAACACTAGTTCATAATGACGCATGTCACTGGCATGACACTTGTTTCGTAATGACGTGCGACACTTTAGTGACACTAGATAGTAATGACGTGTGACACTAGCTCAAAATGACACACAACACTGGCTCATAACGACGTCACTAGCCCCAGACGACGCACGTCATTTGCTCCTACTGACACGCGTCACTTGCTCCTATTGACGTGTGTCATTTGCTTCTACTGACGCGCGACACTACCTTCAATTGACGCGCGGCACTATCTTCTATTGACGCGCGACACTATCTTCTATTGACACGTGACACTATCTTCTATTGACGTGTGAAACTATCATCTATTGACATGTGAAACTATATTCTATTAACGTGCGACACTATCATCTATTGACGTGTGACCATTATCCTCTATTGACGTGCGACACTATCTTCTATTGACACGCGACACTATCTTCTATTGACGCGCAACAGTGTAATCAAATGACGCGCGTCAATGTTACCTGTTGACGTGCGTCAATAGGGGCCAGTGACACCCTATTTAGGTTATAAATACCCTTGTGGCCACTCATTTTCTCGTTTTCATTTTCCCCGTTCATGAATTTTTGCAGGTCTAAATCTTTAACAAAGACGCAATAACAGCTATAATGTCAACTTCACATGCTTCCCAATTGCAAGTTCAGCAAGAAAATCAAGAGAATCCAACTCAATCGATTTCCAAGATCAACTACAGGAATCCCTTATGCCCTCACATCCATACAGCTTTAAAGATGTCTTCAGAATATCAAGCTATAATGGAAGAGTGTGAATTTACAGGGCTCGTTAATATGCCCCATTTCGAAACAGATCCGGATATTTTGAATTACCTTCTGTCATGCTACAATTTAGAGGACGGTATATTTTATGTGACTCTGAACGATGGCCAAATGTTCCAATTCACTATTGAAGCAAATGACATACATCGGTTTACTGGCCTTCCTATCAGAAATTTTCCAATTGTTACAACCAAGGCAACACTCCTGGAAGAAGAAAAGAAATTTCTCGAATCAACGTACGGTTTCCATGTTGATTGTAAGTATAATTCCTTTTAAATCATATTTTTTAATTTATTTTTTATTCTGATACAATTTGCTGTTATAAATTTAAAGTAATTTTCACTGTTTCACATTTGCAGCCCATGTCAATAAATCTAGGTGTGGCGTAGATACACAATTAGTTGCACACCACTTTCTTGCTGCACTTATTTCATTTTTTCAAGCCAGAATTGTTTTGCAGGGTCGCCAAACGGATATACCAAATTGGGCCATTGCATATATTTGTGCCACTATCTCAAAACATAAATTCGATTGGTGCACATATATATCCAAAAAAATAAGAACTGACATAACAAATTCAAAACTCTCAGATAAACCTTTCATTTATTCAACAAACTATCTCCTCAGCTTCTACTATGAGGCACTTTTAAATTTAAAACATAAAGAAATTTCTACTTGCTCTAATGAGGCTTTGAAGAAATTCTCAATTCCATTTTATGAGCAAAAGGTATAAACTATTTAGTTTGTAATTATATTACAATTTTCGTCATTACATTGCACAGTTATTAAAACTTAAATTTTAATGTTTTGCAGAGAAGATATCTTGAAGCCCTTCCCCGAAAGAAAGAAGCATGTCAAGAGGAAGAGGCCAACAACACACGGAGGCTTCGGGGGACTCCCAATCTGAAATGGAAGCTCACTCTCCAAACCCTCAAGTGTTTGAACTCATTAAAACGCCAGAGAAGTAATACATTCTCATATATTATTTACAAATTCCAAAGTTGCATATTTATTTTTCAATTTAAATTTTAACCAAATGAATTGACAACATTTAATATTGATGAATTGCAGGGAATTTGGAACCTTCTTCCCCAACTCACTCCATACAGTCGCATGCATTCATATCTTCTGAGCAGCCACTGAGTTCAACTCCTATAAGGCCACCCATTGCAACCGAAAAAAATAACCCCTCGACAACCAGGTACAACTTTTCTATAGTACGTTTAATTTTGTAGTTTTCACTTTATGAATTGTTTTAATATGTTTCATTTTTTTCCTTATACTTTTCAGCAAATGTCAGTCACGATCAAAACCACAGCACCGACACCAACTCAACCATTAATTTTTAAAATGCCAACCAGAGGAACAGTGAAAAAGAACATTGGTAAACGCATGAGTTTTGCTCCGGCCCCTAGTGGGACACTAAACCTTGACACCTTCGTTTCGAATTCCAACTCTCTCACTTGGTGGCTTACCAAGTGCAACGGGCATATCTATTTTGAACAATATAAATTTAGATGAAGATTATTTGGGCATTGATAGTAATGACCCAACTGGTTTTTTCGATACCCGCGAGATGATTCAAGGCTAGAAGGTATACTTCAAATTTCAATTTTAATATGCTTTACAATTTTGAATTACATTCTAATTTAAATTTATTTAACTAAATCTTGATTTATTTTTTTCAAAAACAGGATCAGCCCACCCAAAGGCAGAAACAATTAGCAATTGATCTTTGTGAAAGCCCCCATTCTTCTCCAGCAAGATCGTCTGCATCAGATTCAGATAGTGAAGAGTTCCCACCTTTTCCTTTGGAGAACTTAATAGGTAATGATTGTCAATCCCATGTCAGTGAGTTTATTATTCCTCATATCCAATAGCTGATAGAATGGGAGAGAAGGGATAAAGTTCTTATCAATGAGATTATTAGTCATTATGAAAATTATTGGCAACGGGATAGTTTATATGTTGCAGTCCAGAATCAACCTGCGAAGATGGATTCATTACTTACCCAAGTAAAATGTGGGACTGTCACGTTTAACAACAACTATAAAGACGACATTTTAGATAAGGCACTAAACAAATTGGAAAATATTAGTGCCGAGGCCTAGGTATATTTTAACAAATGGTCCAAGGACAAGGATTTGGTATCAATTGCAAATGCTGAAAGAGATAGAGTGGTTGTAAGTACTATTACATTCAAACAATAATTTTTTTTAATTTGAAAATTTGAATTTACATTAATATTTTGAATTGACATTACTCTTTCTGTGCAGTTGAAATATGAAAAATTGAAGATTCAGGTGAAGGTTTTACAAGTTCACTTGGAGACAGCAAAGAATAGCTTATCCGCAGCAAAAAATATGAAGCAAAATATTGTTTTGGTTAACAAACAAAACAGTACACTAAAGTGGACAATTAAAGAGCATGGTCTTGACCCTGACATATTGTTCAAAAGCCAAAGCAGTTGCTGATCCAAATTTGCTGTCGCATGGAGATGCAACAAATCAAGAAGAAATAATTTTGAAAAATCTGGACAGGGCTGCTGAAGATCTTGTAAGTTCGGGGGTTATTTCTGGTGTTGGGGAAAGAGGTACAACCACAATGGAAGAAGCCATTGGGGAAGAGAGCAGGAATAGAATTGTCTAAAGAAAAAGACGGTTTTGAAAATTAGAAACTTTTATTAATGAGGAAAATTTAAATATTGAATTTGAAAACTTCTACTATTGAGTATGTACTATGGTATTTGAATTTAATTATATGGTGATTAGAAGGTGATTATCATGAATTATATGTATGTTTTGTTGTTTACTTGCATTGTCATGTATTGTATGTGGATGTAGATGATGAATGATGACAATTGATAATCAATGATAGATGATGATGAAAGACGATGATAAATTTAATGTGTATAATGGAAAATTTAGTGCCTAAATATCTTGTGGGACTTTAATTATCTTGAAAATTTTCTTTGGGGAAAAAATAGAAACTAAGATTTGAAACAGATCTTTACTATTTAGGATTTCTCCTTAATAGACTTATGGTGTCGGAAAAATTCTATTTTAAAGAGATTCACCTCTATATTAGTGCATAATCTCTTATTACAGTGCTTGTTTGACATCCAAAATAGTCAAGACCATTTGTCAGAAAATAACGTTTTGCTGGAAACAATCATTGATGTAGACGCTAGATTAGCCAATTACGAAATAGTTAAATTCCAGGCCATAAGAATTAGAGCTTGGGAAATAATCAAGACCATGGTTTAAAAGATATGGTTTTTTTATCATGGATATTGTTTTGTGTAGAGTAGATAATGGAGGCTATGGAGGCTAGATTAACCAAAGTTGGAATAACCATGTGATTAAAAGATAGGTCAAGCTTGATATAGAACTTTGAAGTTTAATGTAAAACATATAAGGTTTTTATCATGAAGATTAGTTTGTATAGATGAAGTTCATAGGTTGAAGAACTGGATCATTTTTTTTATATTTGATAAGGGTGAAACTGAAGAATAACTATGGATTAGAACTGGGAGGCTATAAGTTGGAGTAATTTTGAGTGTATAAGAAAATATTGAATTTTGCAAACATGATCATAGTAAAATATGTTGTATAGGATTCACATATTGAGATTCTCGCTTTGGGACTGATTCTTGGAGTGGTTGAATTAAAAAATCTCTTTTTTTTCAAATTTGTAAGGTGGTGCATACGATCATAGCTCAATAAGGTTGTTTACATATCGTATTAGTTACAAGAAGGTTTGAAAGATACAATAAGGGTAAAGTGATGAAAATTGTTGTGTAACGGAAAGTTGTTTTTACTTTCTTCTGAAAATTATCATTGAGTATGTAGCTATGGTATTTGAATTTAATACTTGGTTGACTCCGATGGTGATTATCATGAAGTATATGTATGTTTCTTGTTTACCACCCTTGTCATGAATTGTATGTGGACCTTTGCTGAATGATGACAATTGTTAATCAATGATAGATGATGATGAAAGACGATGATCAATTTAATGTGTCTAATGTAAAATTTAGCTCCCTAAATTTCTTATGGGACTTGAATTGATCTTGAAAATTGATCTTCTAGGGAAGTACAATTGATGTCAACCAACGTTTTCAAACAGATGTTTACTATTTAGGATATTCTCCTTAATAGACTTAAAGTGTCGGAAAATACATAGAGATTCACCTCTATATTAATGCATAATCTCTCAGAGCTTGTTTGACATCCAAAATAGTCCAAGACCATTGTCAAAAATAACGTTTTGCTGGAAACAATCATTGATGTAGAGGCTAGATTATCCAATTATGAAATAGTTAAATTCCAGGCCATAAGAATTAGAGCTTGGGAAATAATCAAGACCATGGATTAAAAGATATGGGGTTTTTTATCATGGATATTGTTTTGTGTAGAGTAGATGTATGGAGGCTATGGAGGCTAGATTAACCAAAGTTGGAATAACCATGTGATTAAAAGATAGGTCAAGCTGCGATATAGAACTTTGAAGTTTAATGTAAAACATACAAGGTTTTTATCATGAAGATTAGTCTGTATAGGATTCAAGTTCATAGGTTGAGATCATTTTTTTATGTTTGATAAGGGTGAAGAATAATTGTGGATTAGAACTGGGGGGCTATAAGTTGGAATAATTTTGAGTGTATAAGAAAATATTGAATTTTGCAAACATGATCATAGTAAAATATGTTGTATAGGATTCACATATTGAGATTCTCTCTTTGGGAACTTGAATTCTTGGAGTGGTTGAATTATGATTCATCTCAATAAGGTTGTTTTCATATTCGTATTAGTTACAAGTGGTGACGTTTGAAAGATACAATAAAGGTAAAGTGATCAAAATTGTATTGTGTAACGGAAAGTTGTTTTTACTTTCTTCTAATTATCATTTTTGAGCTGATGAAGTACTTGGTTGACCCTTGCAATGAGTATCAAAGTATAAAATTCCTGCTACCACCTTGTTTTGTTTTCCTTTGCTGAAGATACAATGTTCAAGTGTATGTTTGAAGACAATTTTCTTGAAGCTCCACCATTTCTATGCCTTGAATTGATTAATCATGATCTTCTTGAAGTACAATCTATAAAATCAAGTGTCTAAAATATTGAAAAAAAATTTACAGCTCAACATAAAGTTCTCTGTGCAAGGTTGGATCATCTTAAAAAGGTAACATTGTGTAAATTTTGTCAAGAGTGCAACGTTGGATCATCTTAAAAAGGTAACATTGTGTAAATTTTGTCAAGAGTGCCTTACTAGTACCTCATCTCAAACTCAGTCTTAGCATATATCATGAAGTTTCTTTATGAACTTATCAAACAAGACCCTATCATCATCAAGTACACACCAATCACTGTTTGTTTCTTTGGTCTGGGGATAAATTTGAAGTCTTCATCTCAATTGGCTACATTGCAAACATGAAGGGAATTTCCTTTAGTGCAAAAGAGGTGAAAACTTTGAATTCCATTAAATTTTGGATAAGAAACTCAATTATTGAACGCGTCGCAATCTATTGAGCATCTACTTGGCATCTATTGACGTGCGTCACGCATCTATTGACACGAATCACTGGCATCTATTGCACGCGCGTCACTGGCATCTATTGACGCACGTCACTGGCATCTATTGACGTGCGTCACTGGCATCTATTGATGCACGTCACTGGCATCTATTGACACGCATCAAGTGAAGCCATTGACGCCCGATTTAGCCTATAAATACCCTTCAACCGGTCATTTTCTCGTTTTCATCTTCTGGCTCTTGAATTTTTGTAGGTCTCAATGCTTCCCAACTGCAAGTTTAGTAACAAAAATCAAGAGAATCCAATTCAATCGATGTCCCTTATGCCCTCACATCCATATTGTTAATATGCCCCATTTCGAAACAGATCCAGATATTTTGAATTACTTTCTGTCATCCTACAATTCAGAGGACGGCATTTTTTAAGTTACTTTGAATGATTGCCGAATTTTTCAATTCAGTATCGAAGCAAATGACATCCATCATTTTACGGGCCTTCCGTTCAAAAATTTACCAATTGTTACAACCAAGGCAACACTCGTGGAAGAAAAGAATTTTCTCGAATCAACGTTTGGTTTCCATGTTGATTGTAAGTATAACTCGTTTTAATTCATATTTTTTATTCTGTTTCACATTTTTAGCCCATGTCCATATATCCAGGCGTGGTGTCTAATATGTAGCATTTCTGAGTACATGTAATTTTTGCAATGCTAGTGTCTAATATGAGCTTTGTAACTTTGTTTTACCTGATGAGTGCAGTGGAAAAGTTTAAACAAAAAAAGATCTTAAGAAAACTGATGGAACCAAGAAGGGGAAATTAATTGATGTTCCCAAACTTGATGATGCAAATCAAGCAGGGGGGAAGAATTCTGATCAATGTACTTTAATATTAACAGAGTGTGACTCAGCCAAGGCTCTTGCAGTCGCTGTAAGTGTTTGTGCCTTGAATCAGGGAAATGTGAATACTGAATTTGGTAGTATTGTGACATGTTTCGACATCACTTTCCAATTTAATTTTTTGTTATTTTAGTTATCTTTATCCTATCAGGTGGCAGGAATATCTATTTTTTGGGAAGCTACCACTCACCAACAAATGGAGAATAAAGAGATAGTAAATATAAAAAAAATCCTTGGTCTACAGGAAGATAAAATATAAGACAACATTAAATCTTTAAGATATGGCCATCTGATGATAATGACAGACCAAGTACATGATCTTTGTATAGCGCTGTTTAGTTTATGTAAATGTTCCCCCTGTATATTTGGTTGTGTTTCGAGACTTTTTATATTTGTTTTCTAAGCCTCCAGATGTTATGTATCTCCTTGTCTAATGTCAGCACATGTTGATGTAGGCAACTCACAAAAATGGAAATGTGTTATCTTTCTACACAATTCCTGAGTATGAAGCTTGGAGAGAATCATTGAGTGGATCGATAACGGGCTGGACCATATAGTGCAACAAAGTAATGCTAGTTTGTTTTCTCTTTATATGTTTTCAAGTTCTGGTTTTGTTCACTTGCTAATTAGGTATCACTTGTTGCTTGGACCATACAGGGTTCCCGGTTTGGGCACAAGTACTTCTAAAGAGGGCAAGGAGTATTTCATAGATCTGGACAAGCACAAAAAAGATTTTGTGTGGGTTGATGAGAAAGATGGAGATGCTTCCTCATATCAATCAGCTTATAGAATGGGACAGAAGGGCTAAGGTTCTTATCAATGATATTATTAGTCGTTACGAAAATTATTGGCAATGGGATAGTTTATACGCTGCAGCTGATCCAAATTTGCTGTCGCATGGAGATTTCTGGTGTTTGGGAAAGAGGTACAGCCACACTGGAAGAAGCCGTTGGGGAATAGTGCAGAGGAGTAGAATTGGATAAAGAAAAAGAGGGTTTTGAAAACTAGAAACTTTTATTATTGTGGAAACTTTAAATAATGAATTTGAAAACTTCTACTATTGTCTATTGTGTATGTACTATGGTATTTGAGTTTAATTATATAGATTTACATACAATCTTTAATTTTAATTGCATTAGATGTTGATTATCATGAATTATATGTATGTTTCTTGTTTACTTGCATTGTCATGAATTGTATGTGGACGTAGATGATGAATGATGATAATTGATAATTAATGATAGATGATGATAATGAGGATATGATAATGATATGGTGATGATATGATATATATGGATGATGAGGAATTTTATGTGGACTTATATTTAAAATCGTATAATGTATTGTTTATCCCGAATTTTATGTGAATTTTATTAGGAATTTTATGTGGACTTGTATTTAAAAATAAATTAAATATAATTCTAAGAAATCATGAAAGAATCATCACTAGTAAGAAATTAAACATAATTGCAAATATGCTAAGGTTTAGCTTACCTCTTGCGTATTGCAATCATCAAGGGTAACATGACATTGTAGATGGAGGGGTGAGTTGCCTGACATTGTCAGTCCTGAGAAGTGCCAGCAACATCTTTAAATATATAGACCAACAATATCTTTAAATAAATGTAAATATAAAGAATTAGACCTGTAACGTATTTAATGATAACAAGAGCTGAAAAAATGTAAAGTAACAAAAAATAAGATTATGTTGAAGAAGATAACTATTTAAAATTGAAATCATCACCGGTAATGTGCTATATCTTTGTCTTAAAAAATTCAACACAAAAAATTGATTAGTAGATAGATGGGTGAGTTTCCTGACATTGTCAGTGCTAAGAAGTAACAGCTTCCTCGGACGGATGTCAACCCACGTTTTCAAAAAATGAAAAGATTGTATTTAACTTAATGTAAATACATACACCTGTAACATCTTTAATTATAACCATAGCTGAAAAAATGAATAGTAACAAACAATAAGATTAAGGGGAAAAAGATACCTGTTTAAAGTTGAAATCATCACTGCCACTGGTAATGAGCTAGATATTTGTTTTAAAAAAATCCAACTCGAGAAATGGATTAGTTTATAGATGGGTTAATTGCCTGACATTTTTAGTATATAGACCTGTAACATCTTTAATGATAAAGATAAAAGATAGATAAAGAAGATACCTACTTACAGTTGAAACAATCTATTATCAATAGCTTCATCAAAGTTGATGTTGTCTTCTGTAGAATGTGACGAAGAGCCAATTACACTCTCAAGGTTGGGAATATTTGTACTTGTAGCTGTATTATTTACACCTCTTATTTCGCAAAGGGAATTCCAGTGAGCAATTGCTCTGTCAAAAAATGAATAGAAACAAACAATAAGATTAAGGGGAAAAAGATACCTGCTTAAAGTTGAAATCATCACTGCCATTAGTAATGAGCTAGATCTGTGTTTTAAAAAATTCCAACACGAGAAATGGATTAGTAGATAGATGGGTGAATTGCTTGACATTCAAAGTCGATGTTGTCTTCTGTAGAATGTTAGCCAATTACACTCTATACTTGACCTGTAACATCTTTAATGATAAAAAGATACCTAAAATCTGATAGATAAAGAAGATACCTACTTAAAGTTGAAACAATCCATTATCAATAGCTTCATCAAAGTCGATGTTGTCTTCTGTAGAATGTGACGAAGAGCCAATTACACTCTCAAGGTTGGGAATATTTGTACTTGTAGTTGTATTATTTACACCTCTTCTTTCACAAAGGGAATTCCAGTGCGCAATTGCTCTGTCAAACGGAAAGGTTTCGAGGGAGTATCGAGAAACGTAACACCTCATGCAACTTTCCAGATTTTTATCCAACCTGTTTCTCAATTTTGATTTTATAAATGAAAATGCACTGAAAACCCTTTCATCCTCCACAGACCCCAAAATCATTGTCTGGCATAACTCATATAGTCTGAAATATTCACTGATATCTTCTTGTAAGATAGAACTTTGATAGATTCCTTGCCACAGCCTTGTAATAGCACCACTTTCAGAAGGTTGATCTAAATTCCTATATTGGTTCCTCATTGTTGTTGCAAAATTTGTTGACTGAAACTTTAATAAATCAGCATTCAGTATACCTTTGATTTCCGTACCCTTGAGCTCTGACGTCTTTGTAAATTGTTCCATTATTGTACCCATTGATTTATGGAAATGCTTACTGACAAAGTCTGCACGGCCACCTTCTGTATTCCAAAAATTCGGATTCATCACACCCATGGCTTCCAGAATTTTATCTTTACAGAAACGTTCCCTAATTTCTGATGACAAGGTTTCTGAAATTTTTTTAAGCTTTATTCTGGTTTCAACTATCACAGACTCAAACAAATTACGTGTCACGGGAACATCTTCTTGTTCTGATCCTGTAATATCTTGACGTTTTTGCAAAATGTGCATTGGTATTTCCCTCCCATTAACAGTGATGCAGAGGTGATCATGGATATTAAATCTCAAAAAGGTGTTAGGATTTTTAAGATCTAATAAATCTCTCCAATTTTCAAAAACAAGTGCATCAAAACTATCCTGGGAAATAGTACAATATATCAAGACTTTGACATACCATTTTCCTCATCCGTATAAAATCCACAATATAGATTAATCTTCCCTGTGCATGCTTCATCAGTGTATTGATCTCCTTTAACATTGGAAGAATACCAACCAATGTAAGCAATGTCTCCAAATCAGTTAAGGAACAACAGGTCCCTTGCCCTATCAACTTCATGACGGTATTTGTGCATGAAACCAACCAATGAAGGATACTCCTCACGAACTCTGCATGCAGGTTCATACAAAGATATCCATCTAGTCTCCACATCCTTCAGAAGTTTTTTTCCATATGTAATTCCAATTGCAAATTTTTGGAACTCGAGAAAACGCTTTGGGCTGCTTGACATATAGGCATGAAGTTCTCTTATGAGGTCTTCTAATTTAGCAACATTTTCGTGGTTGCTTACCATTTTATATGCTAAATTCATTCTGTGAGCCATACAGTGAATTGGTAGCATATATGGGGCCACTGTTGTTTGTAATCTAACACACAGCCCTATTCGGTGACCCTGCATGACAGATGCACCATCTGCTCCAACGCATACCAACTTCGTAGCAATTTCATAATCAGTCATACCAGTAACATCTTTCAAATGAGAAACAACTATTTTATATAGGTTTTCAGCATTGCAGTTTTCAACCATTTTCATAACACCCAACAGATGAGGTGTCCTTATATGATTTTCTAATGTATAGATGTGGATACATACCCATGCGGTGTTGTTGACTACTGTCACTTCATCAATTGAAAGAGAGATAAAGTTTGCTTTTTTTACATTCTCTTTCAAATCTTCCTTCTCTATCATCGAGAGGCATTTTTCCATTTCCCATCCACTACTCTCAGACCAATGAGACTGAGGTACATTCAGCATTCCATTAAATTGATACAAAACTTTGAAATCAAGGAAATCCGACATCGCTCTTCCTTTTTTAAGTATTTGAAAAAGAGTAGAGAATTGTATGAATTTTGCATGTAGATTTGTTTCTTTCATCTTACCAATATGTGATGTGATCGTTCCTCCCTTTTCCAACAGATGTCTGTGTTTTTTCTGCTCTGCCTCATATTCTGCTGCGTATCTAACATGCATGCACTCCTTTTCAGTTTTCCACCTATGTGTTTTGATTTTCTGGCCATTAGCCCCCGTTACAGTTAAATATTGTTTTCCACAATTTTTTTCTATAGTGTCCAGCTTCAGTTGCATTTTTTGTTGCTTTCCCAATTTCCACGTACATATTGTACATGTACATTCACATGGGATTTCTTCAGAATTAGATGATTGTACAGGTTCAATAAATGGAAATTTAGCTACCCAATCAAACTTGTATTTCCTGCCAATGGTCCACATATTCTTGTTCGTTTTCAATGCTTTAGTTTTTTGAGTAGAATTTTGAGCAATATCACAATCACCTGGTTTCCTCTTTCTTGGACTAGAGTTTTATTTTGATTTTTGTCTTCCATTTTACTAAGTGTTTATATCTGTGATATCTAGCTGCACTTCTGGTTGCACCCCAACAGGAACAATATCTTCAAGATCTGGCATATTATCGTAGGTTTCATTTGTTTGACTGTGATACTATGCAGAATGCATGTCCACCTCAATAATACCTTCCACACAGTCAGTATTCTGATTCTTTTTGGTGGCATCTATATGATTGGTATTTACAATATCTATATCCGCAGAGTTTCCAAAATACTTGAAGAGTGATTTCTGAGATTTCTTACTTACTTTTAGGTTATTCGTATTCTTTGAGCTGGCACCTTCCATTATTCTGAAAAGAGTCCTGTGTCAGCAAAAGAACCAAGAAGCAACTCTGTCTAGTCTCTGAGGTCTTGTCGCGTGTGAACTGTTTAAGGTCGCGCATTAACTCTACCCAAGTCATGCGTCAACACTTCCTTCTGTCGCACGTCAACCCTTCCTCTGTCGCGCATCACTTCCTAGCCCAAGTCGCACGTCAGTAAAGCTCTTTTCACGCGTCAATACAGCTCTTGTCACACGTCAATTCCTTTTTCACGTGTCTGCATACCCTTGTCGCGCGTCAATAATACCCTTGTCGCGCATCAACACTGCATTTTTCACGCGTCAACAATCACAGGCTAACAGTAATATGAATCTCTTGTGCTCAAGGGTATGCGAGTTCAAATTTCACAGTATTGATAATTTGGTAAGCTACTTGAGGTATACTACCTGGTGAATCACATAGGTTTTTATAGGAGATGTTTTCAAATGAAGGCGAAGCCGACCCCCCCAAAAAAAATATACTATATATTTTAGGCGAACAGGACACCGACCCACTCCGAATAATTCGCCTTTTCAAATTTTCCTAAAATGAAATTTTTGCCATATTACGAATATTCGCCGCTAAAATTATCCCTGAACAGAACTCTTTTTCTAGCATCCACAATACACTGGCACACTGAAAAAATAAAAAACTAAGATTAAGCATGTCTGAAAAAAAAAACACACCACAAATATGTCACCACTAAAAAATGCGGTCTCATCATTGGTGACTGATGAGAGGTCGTTGATCGACCTTCAACCTCGGATGCCTCCATCCTCCAGTGTCATGTTTCTAGCACAGTTGGATTTAGCTTTGAGTATCTTGGAACAATTCACCCCATAAGATAGATGCCACATACAATCAAAAATGCATCCAATTATTGAAAAGTGAGGTAATATTTTTTTATTTTTAAGACTTTTTATGATGATACAATTTAACAATGTGATCGACTCTTTTGAAACTTGACTATTAACTTGATTTTGGTGTGCCTCTTAAACAAAATAATATTACTAATCCTAAGATAACCTATTGAAATTAAATAACAAACTTCCAACTTCTCTACACAAATGGCATTTTAATTTAAAAAAAGACTTAAATACAAGAATTATAATGACTCTTAGAGAGTTCAATCAAATGACTACCATATAAAAATAACTCCTTAAGACTTCAAACAATTATATGACTTGGAAATTTGAATCCCATGAACAAAAAAATAAATATCAAACCTAATATTATAACAAATATTTATAATAGATTGACAAGGATTTGGAACTTCCACATACTCAATGAAGTCGAGGACATGCACGGAATCACGCACACAGGTTCCAATATGAACAAAATTGACCATGTTTAGGGGATTCGACACAATGTTGAATAATGCCACTGCTGGGAACACAAAGCTGATTGATTAAAATCCAATTATATAGATTTATAGTCTGAGTAAATAGCGGTGCTTATTATGCTTCACTAGATTTGATTTGCACAAGACGTATATCCACCGATTTCTGAGTTTGGATCACCAATTACCATTAGTGGATTCGTGGCATGGTTGATCAAGTTTTTGTGAATACTGAGACGTGACGATGAGATAATGCAAAGAAAATTTAATGAAGGAGACACATGTTGCATGTTGGTGACGTGTTGAATCATTTGTAGAAGACTCAACCAGATCTCTTTATAGATAAAATAATACGCAACATAATTGTGTTGAGGAAATAGAAGGTCTCTAACACTTATTTCTTGACCAAAACATAGCTCGAGCTATATAATTAGAGTCCATGTTTAGATCCAATGAAGATCAATTTGACCCAACATATAGAAGCTCTACCCAATGTGAGAATAATCACTGAATAAATTGAATGTTGTGTATTATTCAAAACTATCACCAACATGGAGCCAAACTCCAGTACCCCAATCAATGCAAATTTTGAGAAATCTTTGGCATGGCTTAGTAGGAGGCATTTAGAACTATAAAATCAAGATTTGCGTACTTTTTTTAAACACTTACATCTAAGTAATAAAATAGTTAGAAGATTACTATTCCATGATAACAAATGCAAAACATATACAAAGCCAACATTACTCATCCACGGGGTGACTGATGAATGCCCCTACAAAATAAATTATGCTTTTATCAGAAATCAATCTCGCTCTGATACCAAATTAAGGTATGAGTACAAAATAAATCACAACAATAATTTCTTCATTAATTCATAGACAACATGATACATATTTATAGTCAAAGCTACTCCTATAAACAAGGATTTTGCTAAACTATTCACCTCGTAAATCTCTCCCGTAACCTACGTAAGTGGTTACAACCACTATAAAAAATATTATATTTCATACAAAACTATTAATGTGAAGAACTAACATTTTTCCTAACAAGAAACACTTGATGAAGAAAAAAGGTTTTAGATCTGGAAACTGTCATGGTGAAACCAGTTACATTGTTGGAAATTGTGAAAGAAATAAAAGTATCAATTTTCTTGTTTGATTGAATGTTAAAAACAATGTTTATGAATAACTTATATTGATTTTTGTCAATCATTATGACATATTTGATATTATTTTAAATTTTGGATGCTAAAATGACAAATATTTTGTCATATTTCCGACTAATAGACAATAATTGAATAAATAAAAGACTATTATAACCAATAAATTTGAATTCAGATATGGAAAATTACAATTTTTGGATAAAAATGATGACTTCTCTCCTTTGTTATATGATATAAATCTATGTTTGACTATTTTGATCATGATTAATGAGTAAAAATCATCAGGATGATGATTAATTAAGGGGGGAAGTATGTCACATGTTGTAATTTCATTATGTTTCATCAAAAGGATACGTGTATAATAAAGAGTGGTTTACGAGAGTAGGGGGATAAGCATTGTTGTATAGCTGAGTATGCAGCGATATGTGCATGTCGATATGGATCTTCATCAAGTTTTGGGAAATTTTTAGATATAATAAGAAATCCACTAAATTCTAGAGGAGGTTGCAGAGGATTAGAGGAAGCCGGTGAGGATTATAGAAAGCCACATGTGAAAGAACGAAGCCGCAGGTAAAATAATGAAGTCACGGGTAAAAGGATGAAGCCGCAGAAGACTAGAGAAAATTTGCAGTACACATGATAAAGCTGCAATGCAAAGGAGAAATCCATAGAATCCGAAATAGAGATGCGAACCAAAGACAGAACAAGATAGAAGCTGACAGAGGCATGACCAAAAGTAGTGACTTTTGGGTTATTTTGTATGAAGCATATTTATTGCATCTATTGTGCATAGGGTGCCACTCATCAAGATACTTGTGCCACATAAGAACAATATGTTTGTGAGGTTTTTAGAGATATGATATGTGTTCCATTAATAAACAAAAGATATATGAAGTATAGAAAGATCTATATATGTATATGAGACTAATGTAATCCAATTTAAGATATGAATAAAGATTGATGTTTGGAGCAAAGATTGTTATGTGTTTTTACATTATTTCTATTCACAAAGTAGATTAGGTCACTTTTCCTGTGCACATGTATAACATAAGGAAGAACTTCTTAAACATCACACTATTGTCATGGTTTAAGGTCAACATTTTGTGTCTGAGCCCAGGTTCCTTTTGTTAGTCAAATGTCAGGAAAAATTTCACCACCAAGATATTGGAAACCAACACTAACAGAAATTGAGGATTGGTGGGAAAATCAAATCAATATATTTGTATAATGAGAAGTGAAGAGAATCAAAGCATCATGCAAAGAAACTAAGGTGGAAGTATTTAGAGAATACAAAAAGGAATTTTGGTCTCAGTTCCCTCACTTATTGTGGTCGTGCATATTGGCACACAATAAAATAATAGTGGTCATGGTTATACTTAAGGGAACCTTTTGATTGGACTCAAGAAAAGTTAAACATACTCAGAAACCTTGACGAACCCCAGACCAGAGCAACTCATTATTGGTTCGAGACTACATTAGACTCCTATATAATTACTTGGGCCATACAAGGGTGGACCATTTTTGACTAAAATAAAGGGGAAGTTTTAAGTGGAGAAAGAGGTCGATTTATTAAACAAATTCTATTTTTAATTAAAGTTCCTTTAGGAAACAAGCACCACGGGATGGTGTACATGAAGGGGGGCAATCCAAGAGACGTAACTAATCAAAAGTAATGGGGTGATGGCTGGGATAACAAAAATAGGACAGTGTAAATAAAAGAAAATTAAGGAAACTTACATAATTGGAAAATATAAGAATAAGATAATTAAGGATAAATTAGCATATTAACAAAATTAATTAGAATGAGGAGGATGGAAGAGAGAGCTAGAATAGTTGCAGAGAAGAAGGAGTAAAAGAAAAAGGTATAGAAATAGATACTAGTAAGGGAGGAAAGAGTGAAGAAGTTGAATGAAAGAAAATAAAAACTGAAAAAACTTAGAGAGCAGAGAAGAAAGAAAAACCCACTTCAAGTGGAGGCCAACAATTGGCTAACTTGGAAATGGAGGTAGACACTCAGAGTCTTTCTATCATTCCTATATCAAGTGGTGACCAACAAGTTTTGGTTACACTGCAGTTCCCTATGGTACAAAATCTTTTAAATAGTCCAATACAACAAGCATTATCAAGACAGGGTATACTAGTAAGAGATTTATAAGAATTAGTAAGAGGATTAAGACCGAAACTTAGAGAAATAGTAGATACAACAATATGGGAGGAAATGAGAAATGAAAATCCATTATTAATTAAAGAAAAAGGTGAATAAGAATAAGAAGTTACTGGCATGAAATAATTGATTGAAGAATTTGGAGAAAAGATAAAAATAATAGGGGAAAAATATGAAAAAAAATATAATGTTGAGAAACAAGAGAAATAGAAGGAAAACCAAAATAAGAAAATAAGGAGTGAAAAAGGATTAGAAGACAATTATAGATTAATAAATAGTAAAGCTAGGAAGTTATTCATGGAAAAAGATAATTATGAAGAGTCATCAATCAAAGATGCGTCCCCCAACCACCACACGAGCCCAAAGGAGATGTCCCCCCCAAATCAGTCGCCATTGCATGTGCTGCTTTAAACATCGATTCAAAAAATAGAAAGGGGAGAAATTTTGGAAGAAATATATCATCAATTACAAGAAGAAAGTAATAATATAAAAGGAATTGTAAGAGAATTTGGAGAATTATTAGGAGAGTTATATTTTGATATTGACCTATCTAGAGACAAAGGGAGAAAGAGTAACTTGACAAAATTTCACAATCAATCAAAGAAAGTAAAACTTGCAAAGTAGCAGCCAATTAGTTAGCCCTAAGTACAACCCCAACCAATTAAAAATATGTCTCAGAAGATTAAGCTACCAGTGTTTGGAAAGGACACCAAAGATACTGAGGAAAATTTGTTTATCTTGGATTCATATTGGAAGTGTAATAATATCACAGATAACAACATAAAGTTATATGACTTCATAGGTACTCTGAGAGAGTACACCTTACGGTGGTACATGGAAATGAATGCACAAAGATCTAAAGACTATGATGTTATTGATAAATAATTTAAGATTTATTTTCATTTTCCTAAGGCAACCTCAAAAGGATTGAGTAAAATGAGAGAATTTATTCCGAAAGAGGATGAAACAACTAAAGAATTCAGTCATAGATTTAAAAATGTAACTAGTAAGTTAGAAGAACCACTCGTAGACAAATAGTGTGTTGAATGGTTTACCTACGAACTTCTCCCTTACATGAGAGCATCTCTAGTTGGAAAACCTTTCAAAAACCTCTCACAGGCAATAGATATGGCCATTAGGTTGGAGGCTCAACCTTAGAGAATAGAAGGAGAGAATTCATTAAAAATAGAATTGGAATGAGTAAAAGTAGAGCTAGCCAAGTTGAAACTCCAACAAGAAATTCAAATAAATGAAGATCTCAAAAACAAATCACCATCGAGAAGTAACATCATACCTAAAATTTGGTGTACATGGTGCTCTGCAGAAGGCCATAGTAAAATAGATTACCCTTACTTAGAGAAGGTAAAGAGAGTTACAGCTATCAGACAACACTCATCACAAAAAGATTCTTCTAGTACCATAACCTTAGAAGAAATAACTTGGTGTGGAATTTGTAGGTTGTGGGACCAAAACACTCAAGATACTTTCCCTTTATTAGAATTAGCTCCACCCACAAACCAACTAATGTATTGCACAACATGTGGATCCTATAATCATTACCACCATACCTTCCCTTCCATGGATGCAATTGAATAATTTAATGATTATAATACTTGCATGGTTATGGCAGCTAGACATAATACAAGACCTACCCCTCCCCTTCCTCACAACCACAATCAATTCATACACTTAACCCAACACCTTCCCATCCTATAATTACATTCCCACAATACCCAAAGTAGAAAATTGGACAACCCCACTGTGGAGGTGGTTACCAAGGTAATAACTACAATCCTAATTATCAAGGATATAATGTGGGAAGATACTACGAAGGTTATAGGGGAGGTTACATAGGAGGATTTAGGGGTGGATATAATAACTATCGAGGAGGAAGATGATATCAAGGATACCAAGGAAGAGATAACCAGAATAATTCATGAGGTGGCTACTAAGACAGAATACCCATGCACTATTACAAATGTGAAAAATATGAACAATTACCTAGAAATAGTATAGAACTTGACCCTTGTGGGTTATGCCATGAATGAGGACATGAATATTTTAGCTGCCCCAAAGCTTCTTAGTTTTATATAAATGGAAGCACAAAAAAAGCATTAGGAAGAGGTGCTCAGAATAATGTCCAACATATTACCAAGATCCCATGGAGTGATGAAGAAACAGAAGACAAAGAGAAAGCATCTAGCTCAAAAATGAAACTAGAAATAGACAAAAATAAGGAGGAAGCTAAAGAAATCTATTTCAAAAGAAAATCATCTAAATCAAGTTAGGGCCTCGAAGAACCAAAATATAGAGCTACAATAACAAATAGAAGTGTATCAAAGCAGGAATCTGCACCTATAAGAAAGAAGATAATCAAAAAATAAGGATGAAGCTAAAGAAATCTATTTCGAAAGAAAATTATCTAAATCAAGCTAGGGCCTCGAAGAACCAAAATATAAAGCTACAATAACAACTAGAAGTGTATCCAAGTAGGAATCTGCTCCTATAAGAAAGACGATAATCAGGCTACCCACTAAGGAATATTCCTCCAGTAGTGAATAATGGGACTTCAAAGAGATAAGGGTGGACCTTCATAATAAAGAAGTGGAAAAAAATAAGGTAATAATTAAGACGTTACAGTCCCAGGAAGATATAGAGAAGAAGTGTTTCATGTAAGATGAAATTATTGCTCTCAAAGAGATATCCAGACTAAAAATCAAATGTGGCCTTGTAGATAAGTTAAAATAGTTTAGTAAATATTGGAACAAGGAAGAGAAGAACGTTCATGTCAAGAGAATTAAAGTTGGACATCACAAGAAAAAGAGAAATGTCTTCCGCAAAAAATGAACATGGCGTAAATCTGCTATATACTTGGATGTAGACATATTCAACACTACGATTACTAAAGTACTTCTTAATCTCAACACAGATGTAAATATGATGTCCAAAACTACCTAGGAGAAACTAGGCAAGCCTCCCTTAGAACCTGTCAGTTATTATATTGGATTGGCAGATGGTTCTGTTAATGTGAAATCACAGCACCCCCAAATGAGTTATGGATCTACTTTTCTAGGGTAGGGTCATTTGGTGTGATTTTCATAACATGGGACCATCTCTTAAGTTATGGGACTTGTGGACTTGAGATTACCCTCTAGAGAAATTTGAATTCTTCTTCCTGATCCTAATGCTAAACTACTCCTAAGGAAGGAAATGTGACTATCTACTCCTAATCTAAAAATTCCAAGGGACCAAGAGAGAGAGAGAGAGAGAGAGAGAGAGAGAGAGAGAGCATGAAAATAAAGAAATCCTACACTACATAGGTGATAGCACCAAGAAAAGGGAAGTGCTGGTCACAATCTCAGCTACTTGAAGTGGAGAGAGGTGAGAAGAGGAGAGGGTGGACAAGATGCACCACAAACCAGAGATATATTTCACACAGAACACCACTTCAAAACCCATTAAACACAGCTCCCAGACCTGCAATGAAACATCAGAATATGCACAGTATACCCTACAATGACGAGAGGTGAGGAGAGATGTAATAAAATAAGCCAAAGGATGGGAAAATGCATCACAAAAATGAGATTTATTGCTCTAAAAGTTCACACAATGCATTGTTAGTGGGCAAGAGGAAAGAGAATGCCATTACAGAGACGTGAAAGGAGGTCCAGACTCCATTTTTGACTCTAGGGAAGAAATAAGAGGGGAGGTAGACAAGAATAATGAACAAATTTTACAATGAATCATGCCCCTGTATTTATAGATTTGATCGGAGAGAAGAAAGAGAGAGGGAAACAGGAAAAGTGCATAGAAGCTCAACCACTACTATTAATGCTTCTGATAAAATCTACCCCCAAATCCATCTTTACTACATCGGTCCTTGGTTCAGTGCCTTAAAGGAAGAGGAAATGATAGAAATAGATTGAATCTGATCTGGTTGCTGAGACAGATGGATCCTGCATTGAAGGCCTGAAGATGTTTCCTAAATTTTCCTTTACCTAACCTCCTCAAAATTAAAATTTCAGACCTTCATGGCATGGGTGAGGCCGAGATCTTTTCAACGAGCATCAGATTTGTAATATTTTGAGCCATGAGTTGAAAGATATGCCCCTTCGAAGTTTGTATCGGGTCTGTACAGGAGGGTGGGAAAACAACTTGAAAAATGGGTCCCCTTTTGATATGGGACACGTGGCAGCCAGATTGGAACAAAAATTGGGCCCACGGGTCTGTAGTTTATCTTCTGCCCTTTCCGTGAGAATCAAAAAATCCAGAAAAATCCTACGACCCCGCTACTCTGCTTGGACACGTGGCACCCTTTTGTTGGCTGGGGAGGTGCACTCCAATCTTTTCCTTGTGCCTTTTGAGAAAAGGAAAATTTTCACCTTTTCCTCTGCCTCCCCACTTTGGCTTTGACTCGGGTTCAAACTTTTGATTTTTTCCTCTCCCTCATTCTGGAATGCAAGCTCATAGGTTTGAAACATTTTCCCTTCATATTTTCTCTATGTGAGGGGTTGTCTTGATCAAAATTTTTAGGGGGGTGAATTTGGGATAATAATTTGGTGACTCATGGGGACATCTACCTGCTAGATGAAACGACCAGTGGCCTTGAAGCATCCATTGGGCATGGATTCAAGAATTGGCCTAAAATTGATAACCAATTCTTATAAAATCTCCCCAACTCTGAAATTCTGACCTCTAAACCTCTTGGAAACCCACTGAAACTTGAAGTTGAACTTCACCAAAAGCCAACTAAAATGCACTATGCAAGAGCAAAACAACAGCACCAAAAACTATGTACAAACTGAAAATCATACATACCCCAAGTGGGATATGCAGAGTGTGCAAAAGCACTTCTTCTGCTGAAAACAAACCTACCTACTCTACTCTAACCAAGAGCAAAGGGAACTCAAACAAAACCTATAACTGGCAGGGAGAAATAGCTTCCCTTCCTCAAAAATGGCAGCCATGCAACTGATTTGGCACTGAACATGGCTGGTTGGATGAGTGAAAAACTGACAATAATCTAGTCCTCCACCCAAATCATCAAGGTATCAACATTAATGGAAAATACCTCCTCAAGCTGACCTGCATTGGACTCCTGGAGGTATTGATGGTGACCCTTGGTACTTTGATTCTCATCCTCATGCCCTGAAGTAGGCATGACTAGTTTTGGTTTCTCCTTTGGCTCCAATGAAGCCAAGTACCTGATTGGGCATGGTCTGATCCTTTGGATGTGCCCATTTACTCTGAAATTTCAACTCCAAAAATGGAGTCTTCTTATGGACCTTCTTGAGTGGATGGTGTGAGAGAGATGATGACATCCTCCTGCCTTTTCTCTTCCTCTCCTTTGAAGAACATGGAAGATCAAGATCTTCCAATCTTGGTTCCAGAGGGCCGTTATGAAGTGTAGGTTGTTGTTCCTAAATGTTCTCCTCCATGGCAACAGGCTCATGTGCTTGGGATGTGAGAGATGGAGGAAAAAATGATGTGATCTCCTTGGGCTCCTCTCCATCAAGACAATCCTCCAAGTCAGACAGATAATCTGCCTCCTTTGTCCTACTGCAGGTGCTTAACCTCCTTCATGGTGTCCTCCCAATCTATAATTGACTCACCATGGTTCCCTTCATCTGCAAACATGAAGTTTGAAATCTCAAACTCTTCCTCAACATCAGAGCTTGAAGGGGGATGAAGTGGGAGGAAGAACTGAAGGTTCTTCTGTGGCTTGCTCTGCACTTGGAGCCTCTGAAACTGTATGGTCCTCCTCCATAGCCAGAATGTACTCCTCTTCTTTTGGATTAGGAGTAGCTCCTTCTTCCCCTTCTTGTGTTGTAGCTAGAGCTTCCACCACTTGCGGCTTGACCTCAGCCTCCTCCATAGGCTTAACCAACAAGGGAACCTTTGAAAACTCAAATTTATTAGCCCAACTCTTCAGATTTTCTATCATTTCTTTCTATGTTAGGTTCCTCTATTTGATGTTCTCCTTGGCTGGATTCTTGAGTCTCTTCCCAACATGGGCTTGGGAAAGCAAAGAGGAGTGGCAGGTTGGGGTTCAACCAGTCTTTACAATTTTTTGTGGTGGGAAGGGAGGTAGGAACTTCTTGTTTCTTTAGAGGGGATGACTTGGATTTGGAAGGGAAAAGGGTAGAAATAACTGAGATGGGGTGGAAGACTAGGGAATGGAGAAATGGAATCAACACTTGGGGGCAGCAAGTGAGAAGCTTGACTCTTGCCTCTGCTGAAATGATAAATATTGAGGAAGAGAAAATGAAAGACAGTGAGCTGGTGATTGACTTACCCATTGACAAGGTTGTCTTGACTCCAACTCATAAGCCCCAATCTCCTCAGCCCACTGTGTAAGCTGAGGCAACACTTCAACCATGAAGTCAAGCTTCTCCTGAGGGCTGTAGTGTCTTGGAAAAGGGCCTTCCCATGGACAAGGTGCCCTGCAACCAATTATGAAAGCCCACATTTGAGCTGTTGCCCTTAATTGAACCATGCCAGCCTCCATTTTTTGAATCTTCTCCAGTAGACCAATATCTTTTGCATAACTATCACCATCATATGCATCCCCTTGTCCT
The DNA here is from genome assembly GCA_019776745.2 of Taxus chinensis. NCBI lineage: Eukaryota > Viridiplantae > Streptophyta > Pinopsida > Cupressales > Taxaceae > Taxus > Taxus chinensis. Next base: position 11,639,552 of record CM034147.1, read on the forward strand.
TGATAAGCTTCATATTCAAACTGTTTTTGACACTTCTCATATGGGTAAGCATAATGGTTCTAGATCTGATCATAATGTTGATATGGAGGAGTTGGGAAATACATTGGAGGTGGACTATATTGTTGTAAGTGTGAGTTCCATGAAGGGAATGAAGTCATGATTGCACAACCTCATGGAATGGGAGAAAATGAAAGAGATGGGAGAAGAAAATGGATGAAATGAGTGGAAATGGATGGAAAAGGTCTGCAACTTAGAGAATGGGTTTCTGACCAGATGGAGTCGTCAAATGTTCCTGAAAGTGCCTCCAAAGGCTAAAATCTTCACCAAGACCACATCTAACCTGATGAAGTGACATGGTAAGGTGCTTCAAACCTATCCCACTGAGGATGCTAAAACTATTAATGTGAAATCACAACACCCCCAAATGAGTTATGGATTTTCTTTTCTAAGGAAGGGTCATTTGGTGTGATTTGCATAACATGGGACCATCTCTCAAGCTGTGGGACTTGCGGACTTGAGATGGCCCTCCGGAGAAAGCCAGCTTCTTCTTCCTAATCCTAATGCTAAACTACTTCTAAGGAAGGAAATGTGACTATCTAGTCCTAATCTAACAATTCCAAGGGACCAAGGAGAGAGAGAGCATGAAAATAAAGAAATCCTACACTACATAGGTGATAACACCAAGAAAAGGGAAGTGTTGGTCACAATCTCAGCTACCTGAAGTGGAGAGAGGTGAGCAGAGGAGAGGGTGGACAAGATGCACCACAGACCAGAGATAGATTTCACACAGAACACCACTTCAAAACCCATTAAACATAGCTCCTAGACCTGTAAACAAACATCAAAATATGCACAGTATACCTTAGCAATGATGAGAGGTGAAGAGAGACAATAAAATAAGCAAAGGATGGACAAATGCATCACAAAAATAGTTTTATTGCTCCAAAATTTCACACAGTACATCGTTACATGGGAAAGAGGAAAGAGAATTCCATTATAGAGTTGTGAAAGGAGGTTCAAACTCCATTTTTGACCCTGGGGAAGAAAAGAAGAGGGGAGGTAGAGAAGAAGAATGAACAACAACTTTTATAATGAATCCTGCCCCTGTATTTATAGATTTGATCAGAGAGAAGAAAGAGAGAGGGAAATGGGAAAAGTGTGTAGAAGCTCAACCACTGTTGTTAATGCTTCTGATAAAATCTTCCCCCAAATCCATATTTACTGCATCGATCCTTGGTTCAGAGCCTTGAAGGAAGAGGAAATGGTGGAAACAGATCGAATCCGATCTAGTTGTTGAGACAGATGGATCCTACATTGAAGGCCCGAAGACATTTCCTCCATTTTCCTTTACCTAACCTTCTCAATATTAAATTCTCAGACCTCCATGGCATGGGTGAGGCTGAGATCTTTCTCAATGGAATGCCAGATTTGCAATATTTTGAGCCTTGAGTCGAAAGATATGCCCCTTCGAAGTTTGTATTGGGTCCGTATAGGAGGGAAGGAAAATAACTTGAAAAATGGGTCCCCTTTTGATATGGGACACGTGGTAGCCAGATTGGAACAAAAATCGGGCCTACGGGTCTGTAGTTTATCTTTTGCCCTTTATCCGTGAGAATCACAAAATCGAGAAAACTCCCGCGGCCCCACTACTCCGCTTGGACATGTGGACCCTTTTGTTGGCTGGGGAGGTGCGCTCCAATCTTTTCCTTTGTGCCTTTTGGGAAAAGAAAATTTTCACCTTTTCCTCCTGCCTCCCCACTTTGGCTTTGACTCGGTTCAAATCTTTGAATTTTTTTTCCTCTGCCTCGTTCTGGAATGTGAGCTCGTAGGTCTGAAACATTTTCCCTTCATATTTTCTCTATATGCGGGGTTTTCTTTACCTAATTTGTCAGGGGGTGAATTTGGGATAACAGGTTCATCAAAACATCCTTTAGGATCACTGAAGAACATAAAATTTAATTTCATGGGAATTAAAAAGATAGTCAACTTGGAATTTATCAAGAACGTGGCTTTAAAACCATCATACAATGCCATTCTAGCCTTAGAATGGTTTTTCGAATTGTAACATTATGTTAAATTTAGAGGAGGAGGAAGTAACATTACAATAAAAGATGGAATTTTTGTCCACATACCACTACATGTAGGAATGGGTACTATATGGTCTGAAGAAGTTTGGCATGATACTAAAGAGGATTACTTCAACGATATATAAGGGGTATATGCCCTTAATAAATTTTCTAGTATCGATAAAGAGTTTGAACCCAATTCAGAAGGAGAAATCTCAATCAAGACTGAATTCTACATCTGAGAGATCAGACAATGTTGTTAAATCATGGATACATGGCTTCCTGAAATCCAGAATAAGGAAGTTGCATTACGCAAGAAGAGTGCCACCCCATGCAATCACCTTAGATGATGATTTCACAGATCCTACAGATGACATATTCTGGCCCGTACAAGACAAATTTGAAGAATAAGATGGATATTACTCCATAAAATAGGAACTAGAAGATAAAGTAATCAAATGAGTATATATATTAAGTTGCGGAGCATCCCACTGAACTTTACTAAAGTAATCAGGATTTGGAGATTTAGAAGGTTATTTAGATCAAATAGAGTGAATATTTTCGAATGAGAAAGCTAGTTTGGAAGCCTTAGATGATACCTTGACAATTAATATTTTAGGATGGTGGGAAACTCACAAAACTAACATCTCTCATCAGAATTATTTAACCATGTTACTCAAAATAAGATACTTGGAGAGTGAAGGGTACTGTGTGGCTATACCTGAATACATTGGTGAAAGCAACCTATAAATACATATTCAAATCTGAAAGAAACATTGATAAATATATGGTGAAAATTCCCCTCTGGTATGGAATCAATTATTCCTATGGACATTAGGACCCATACCGCGGTCATGGTACATGCATCAAGAAATAATATGGGAGACAAGGAATTGCGACCAAATTGTCAAAGATTTTTGTCATACATTTAACTTATGGGATGCATATCTTAATATCCTTCGGGCACTACAGAAGATAAGGACATTTTTATTAACTCCAAAAAAGGCCACAAAAAAATGCTCATAAAACACACCCCAATCTAAAGGACCCCAGAAACTAGAACGCTTAAATAAAATTAAAGAGATGGCATATTGTTTAACAGTCGAGAAACAAGAAAGAGATGAAAAACCTAGAAAATTTGAGATGCAAGACAATAGAAGGAGAAAGGGAGGTAGTGGAAACCAAAACAAAAGAGGAAACGTACTACTATCATCCTTAGAAGATAAGGACTTGAAAATATTGGCATCAATGGAGATGAGAAGTTTTCTAAGATAGGAGAGTATTGATCAGAAGAAGAAGTAGCCAAAGTAGTAGAACTCCATGAGGAATTCTAGGATATATTCCCCAAATATTTTAAGGAGTTGCGAGGCATCAAATGCACAGATAAACATATTCACAGTGAAAGATCAGGAGGATGCAAAATGAAACACATAGAGGGTTGAGAAACATCCACAGTCATGCATTTATTTGCTCTGAAGGTTGATACAATTCAAATCAAGAAAGGATTTAAACCATTAAGGAAGAGGCGTTATATATTTAATCCTAATCTCAAAGTCGAAGTGAAGACATATATAGATAAAATGTTGAATACATGAATCACCAAAACTGTGGAATATTCAGATTAGGTAAGTCCAATGGTCATTAAAAACAAGAAGACATGGGAAATACACATACGTGTGGAGTATAAAGAGCTCAATAAAGCCTGTGTGCATGACCCATTCCCTCCTCCCTTTATAGAAGAGGTTTTAGAAAACGTAGCATGGGAGAAGGTTTATTCTTTCATTGATGGGTTTTATGGTTACCATTAGGTTAGGATTTCCCTTGAAGATCAACCAAAAACCACATTTTCTACAGAACAGGGATCTTTCATGTACACTGTCATGCCATTTGGATTAACAAATGCACCAATAGTATTTAGTAGAATAATGATCAATGCATTCAAAGAATTTATCCATGATTTCTTGGAGGTATATCTAAATGATTGGATCGTATATAGACTCTTGAAAAACCATATCCAAGTATTGAGACTCATGTTTCAGAGATGTAGGCATTAGAGAATATCCCTCAAATTGAAGAAATGTATATTTTTGACTCCATTTGGCACACTTTTGGGGCATATAATTTGCAAAGATGGTTTTATTAATTGATCCAGTCAAAAATTTAGTCATTTTCAATTTACCTCCTCCCAAGACACAAAAAGAGGTAAGGAAAATTCTTGGGTATACAGGATACCATAGAAAATTCATAAGAAATTATGCTGAGATCAATGCACCTTTGGAAGAGTTGTTGAAGAAAAGAACAAATAAACAAATACAATGGAAAAAACAATGTGTGGATGCTTTTGAAGTCCTGAAAGATAAAATATTACATGCACCTATTTTAATATTTCTAGATTGGAAATTTCCTTTTCATATCCATGTAGATGCATATGTGGCATTTCCATTGGAGCAGTATTGACACAACCAAGAGAAAAAATGGATCATCCAATAGAATTTTCAAGTTGGAAATTAGCTAAAGCTGAAAGGAATTATTCGACTACAGAAAGAGAGGTATTGAGTATGGTCTATGCCTTATAAAATTATAGATAATATATAGTGGCTACATCATTTATTTTCTACACAGACCACAAGCCACTAAAATATTTGATAAACAGACTGGTACTACAAGGAATAGTATGCCACTGGCTAATGTTATTTCAAGAATTCAACTTTACTATTGTAGTTAAACTAGGAAAATTGAATAATGGACCAGATTATCTATCAAGAATAAAAATAGGATAATATTAGGGACCTATAGATGATGAATTACCTGGTACACATCTATTTTGAGTTGAGGATATCCCAAAAGAACTTGATGACATCTAGCACAACTACTGGCTATAAGAGAATTCGCTAGTGAATATACAAAACAACAAAAGAAGAACTTTCTAAACCAGGAAATTACCTTTACATTGATCTAAGGATAGTTAAATAAGAAAGGATCAGATGATATCCTCAGAATGGTTTCCCTAGAACATGAATGAAATAATATACTAGAAAAGGATCATGAAGGTATAGCCAAAGGACGCAGTGGAGGAGATCAAACAACTAGGAAGATAATGATGGGAGGATTATGGTGGCCTACACTATTTAAGGATGCATATAAACATGCACGGTCTTGTGACATATCTCAGCGGGTGGGAAAACTAAATGCCCTAGATGAAATGCCCTTAAAACCAATCCTATAACTAGCCCCATTTAAGAAGTGAGGCATAGATTTCATTAGACCTATTAAACCAGTTGCAAGACATTCTTAGGAAAGATTCATCGTCACAAGGACATAGTATCTGAAAAGATGGGCAGAATCCATTCTAACCAAAGATTTTACTACTAGGATAGAAACCAGATTTATCTATGAACACATAATTACTAGGTTTGGTTTTCCCTTAAGCATTATAAGTGATCAAGGAAAACACTTTGTGAATACCAATGTTAAGGAATTGTTAAGAAATTTTTTGATAAACCAAAAATGTAGTACACCATACCATCCACAAGATAATGGGACGGTCGAATCTTTTAACAAATTCTTGGAGAAGGTACTTACAAAAATATGTTAAGTACAACAAGCAGATAGGGACTTGAAGATACTAGCAACTTTATAGGCTTACCACACTACGTACAAAAGTCTAACCAAATAATATCCATTCCAGTTAGTGTATGGACTTTAAGCCATGGTTCCCATAGAATTTGTCCTTACAATCCTAAGAGTGGAAGTAACATTATAAATGAATGAAGACTCTTCATTACACGAAATACTTATTGAGTTAGAGAAATTGGACGAAAAAATATTATAGCAGCATACAATCAAACTCAAGAGAAATGGAGACAGAAATCTTGGCATGATCACCACATAAAAAGGAAATAATTTGACATTAGAGACGAGGTACTATTATATGATAGAAAACGGAAACATCTTGGAAAATTTAAAGTTCGATGGCTATGACCTTATATTATCAAGGACATATTACCTTCAGGAGAAACAAAACTTCAAACCTTGAAACTCAAAGATCTACTATATTATGTAAATGGAGAAATCCTAATAAATATCATAATAAAAAAAAGAGTGAGAGAATAAAACTAAAATATAAATAACAATCCGAATTATTTGAAAATTGGAAATTCAGTGGATAGAATGAGGAGTAGGATGAAAACCTGCAAGGACATCCTTACTCTATTAAAAATAAGAAAATGGAAAAATAAAAGAAGAAGAAAAAGCCACAGAGGAAGGATACCCACGGTACAAAAAAAATCCACAGAGGAAGGATACTTTTGCGATGAAGAAAAAATTACGAAGGAAGGATACCCGGGGGATGAAGAAAAAGCTATAGTGGAAGGATACCAATGGGATGAAGAAAAATATGCGGTGGAAGGATACCCATGGGACAAAGAAAAATCCACGGATTTAGGATACCTGCGGGATGAAGAAAAATTTGTGGAGGAATGATACCCGCAAAAATGAGGAGGAAAACACCGCGAAGGTAGGATACTTGTGGAATGAAGGAAAATGCTACGAAGAAAGGATATCTATGGAATAAAGAGAAAAAATCCACCAAACAAGAAACATAATATAACAAAGGCCGACACATATCCCACCAAAAATACAATAAAGTTGGTAGGTGAATATTGGAACACTATAAAAGATATCGACCCATAAGAGTTAAAGGCATAAAAATAGCGAAGAAGAGGTAAAAGAAAAATTATGACAAAGGTGGAAACTAGGGCACATTGAAGAAACTCAGGGAAATTGGATAATCCAATTATGTTTACACAGGATGAGCTCCCAAAGTTGAAGTATCATAAACAGTCTCTCAAATATAACAAGTACAATACAAATGGGGCATTTTCATACATTACATTCAAGGTCACTCATATATGCGACTTACAAAAATATATTCATTCTCAGATTACAGAAATGATCATACACGATTCAAAGTGGATAGACAACTACTTCTTGAAAAAACCCCAATACTAAAGAGCTTGAATAAAAAAGGACAACAAAATTCATTAGTGAATTGAAGATAGATGTATAGAGCTGAATTCCATACTTTTCTAAGGTTGATCATGTAATTAGGGTCCTTCTGAGTTGCTTACACAACCAAATGTTGTACTTGGATTAACCATACCCAATTAACAAAGAATTCAAGTATAGGGTTACAGGGTTATGGGTGGTAGGAGGCTCCGCTATATTGAAGAAAAATATGGTGATGAAAGATACAACACGGGTGATGGTGGTCACAAAGACAAAGTGAGGATTACACATCGCTAACATAACAAATCATACCCTCAAGTATGCCGCCAAGGCCATATGATTAAAAATCTATCATATCAATCGAGAAAATGGAGGTACATGCTTAGTGCTCAAATTTACTAAGACAATGGTGAATTCACATTCAGAATATAATCTTGCTGAGTTATTGACCTCTGAATTTCATGAAAATACTAGGAAAATAAAGGAAGGGAAACATACTTTTTATGGATCGTTGTTGATATGTTTTGCCATATATTTCATGAAAACACTCCCAACCAAATTAGAACTTGTTAAATATCAGTTAGATACACCCATTGTTGAATTTTTTTTGGAACATATAAACCCATTGGATTGGGTTACTCAAATTACATCTTTAATAGGGTGGAACAACAAGATTAGACAATTAGTCACGAATAAAGCTAGGGTATCTTAGAAAATTGTAGATAGGTATGAACGGGATGTAATCTTCATTACTGACATAGATTATACCTTCCTTCGACCCTTGATTCCATGAGTGTCACATTTACCTCCACTACCATATGAAGCCTCAGATGAATTAGTGGCTACCTCAATAGAAGAAATTGGGAATTTTCCTATAGATCCTAGAAAATCAAGACCTCCAAATTTTGATAAAGTAATTGAAGAAACATGGGAAGAATACAAGAATAAATACCTGACACAATATGGAAAGGTAGAACCAAGTAAAGTAGGACCAAAAACATACAAAATAAGGCTAGGAAAAGGTCCTAGTGTTGTGGAACCCGCTACCAAATGCCAAAATGCCTTGACATTAAAGGAAAAATTAAAATAAACTGAGGTTAGTGAAGAAGAATAAGAATAAGACTCCCAAGAAATAGAATAAATTTTTGAGTCTGAAGAAGAATAAAATCCCTCCCCATTATCACCACTATCACCATAGAAACAATTAGAACCTTAGTTTTTAGAGGAAGTAGAACCTTGGAAAGAAACACACCTATCCAAATCTGCATTTGGATATTAGAAGAAAAATTCAACTCCAGGTGGCATTTCTCAGGTGGCCCAAGAATACGAACAAGTATAGGGAGATAACAACTAGCTATAGTAGAGGCTATAATTTACTACATGGAAAATTTTGATTTGGTATTAGGGGATCTCATTCACATCCTTCCCTCTAAATTAGTGAAAGTAATTAAAAAAAGTTAAACCTGGAAGAGGCTAACTGACAAAAACCCCTTCAAAAAGAAATAATAGAGTTGAGATAGAAGAAGAAGAAGACAAATAAAGACTAAAACTGTATTAAATACTTAGAACTAATTGGGATTCTCATAAAAACAAGGAAAGAAAAATAAGAAGAAGTTAATAAGCATATGGGAGAAAAACATAAGAAGCAAAGAAGAAGTTAGAACAAAAGTAAAGGAAAAGAAGAGGATAGAAACAACAGAAAAATGTTGTGGAGAAGGCTAAAGGTGAAGAAAATAAGAACAAGAAATTAGAGGAAGAGAAAAAGAAAAAACAAGAAGAAAAGGAGGTTGAGGAAGCGAGAAGAATAACATAGAAAGAACATAAGAAAAAGGAGATGGAAGACACAACAAGGAAAAAAAAGGAAGAGAAGGAGAAGAAACATAAGGAAGAAGAGAAGAATAAACAAGAAGAGTAGAAAAGAAGAAAAAGGAACAGGAAGATAGAAAGAAAGAAGAAATAAGAAGTAGAAAAGGAAGAAAAGAAGAAACAAGAAGAATGGAAAAAATAAAAAGAAAAGAAATAACAAGAAGAACAAGAGAAATAGAATAAGACAAAAGAGGAAAAGAAAGAGAAAGAGAAGAAGGAACATGAGGAAAAAGAAAAGAAAGGAAATGAAGAAGAAGAAAAGAAAAGAAAGGAAAAGGAACATGAGGAGAAAAAAATAGAAAGAAAAAGAAGAAGAAGAAAGGAAAGTAAATGAAAAAGAAGAGTAGGAAAAGAAGAAAATTGAAGAAATAAAAAAAAATAAAGAAGGAAAAAGATAAGAAAGAGAGTGAACAGAAATAGGGAACAGGTGGGAAAAATCCCATACAGAGGTTATCATCAACACCATCAGTGAACACTTCTACTAGTATGGTACCTGTACAAGTCCCTTGAGATTCATTGGAAAAGATTAAACATGCACTCCAACAAAGAAATAAAGATCAATCTATCCAGCTACAATAAGGGGTAGTAGAACAAACAACAGAAGAATTCAAGGTAGACTTGAACAAACTCTCCCCTCTTCAAAAAACTACTTGCAGCTAGGTATTTGATCAAAGTGCAAGGCAAGATTGGATCCAATGGTGTGTAGACATAAAATAATTAATGCAAAGGATACTTTCATCCATTTAGGAAACAAAGACACATACCACTATAGATTCTAGTCTACAAATAAAGGTGGTAATAGAACAGAAAGTTAAAGAGATACTAAAGGAAAACAAAGTTAGTTAGGAGTTGGAGAAGAAGAAGATCTGCAAGGAAGCTATTAAAGAACATAAGGAAAAAATCCTAAAACCACATGCATTGGAGAATCAAAAATGAAGGAAGGAGATGTAAGCCATAGTTAATAAACTAGAAACAAAACTAAACAATGTTACGACATATCATACATACAAAATAAGGTGGCCCATTGAGACCCAACAAGAAAAAGCAGAACTTGATAAATTAGAACAAAAAATACACTTAGAGTCCAAAAAGTATGATATTAGCAAGGAAAAATATGGAAATCAAAGACGTAAATTTTCTGAAATCATAGATAAATATCAAACCAAGAAACAAACATGGAAAAAGAAAATAATTGATATGCAATAATGCAATGCCACTATAGAGAGATCATTAATCATAATGCAACGAGATTTCACAATTTCTCAACAAAGATTGGGTAAAATTCAAGAAAAACAACCACCCTTTGATATTGTTCCTTTGATCCATGAAAATTCATAGCTTCAAGAATGGGTGAAATAGATTGACATCCATTTAGAGTTATGGTACACTTTTGATGATAACATTACTCCATAGATTACCAAGTACATCCCCCAAGCTCTACCATAAAGAAGAATAAGAGGCTTGGCATCCCATAATTCCAGTTGGGTTAGTCGAGTTAAGTAACTCCTTACGCAAGATGTCTAAGTTTCTAGGGGTTGATGCCTATGGCCTCTCAACATAGTGTCCCATAATTCCAGTCAGGCAAGTCAAGCGAGAGAACCTTTCCTTATGCTAGATGTAAAATTTTTGGGGGTTTATGCCTATATAGCATTGAAGTCAAGTCAAAAAAATTTGGGAATAAAATTTGAAGAAGAAGATAGGGTTTTTCATTGGTTGGTTATCTCGAGGATGAGACAAAATTTGAAGTTGGGGGATGATGTTGACAGGGTTCTTCATTAAGTTTTGGGAAACCTACAGATATAAGAATAAAGCCACCAAATTATAGAGGAATCCGCGGAGGATTAGTGAAATCCATGGGTAAAATAATGAAGCCGCAGGTAAAATAACTAAGCCGTGGATAAAAGTATGAAGCCACAGAAGACTAGAGGAAACTCATGTTGATATGTAAACCTCTAGCTTTAGAAATTTACAATACTATAAATAATTATTGTTCTAATTTCAATTCTCAAAAATGAAATTATTTTAACTATTAGTGAGCAAAACCAAAACTTAGAACTATCTTGCAGTAATGGAAATATGACAATTTTAGCACAAACACGTGATTTTTATCCTAGAAACTCCCAATTAGAGGGAAAACCATTTAGGAAGGGAAATTTCTATTTCTTCCCACTTATATATTGGCCAATTGTTAAAGAAATATGAATTACAATAAGATGAAGGAAGATTAACAATGTCAACACCTCCCTTCTGTACTTGCTTGTTCTATTTCCACACCTTGCTTCTATAAAATAATTCCAGCTCCAATGGTTTCCTTCTCACTTCTCTTCATTATAACTTCGATGCCTGATTTCTAGTTGCTCTCTTGATTAAATATCTTGTTCCCCATGTCTTCCCATGCACTAGAGAATGGGAAGAGACATTCTAAGGAAGAGACATGGCCAAACGGTTCAAATCCATGACCGTTCATGGCTTATTTATTTTTTTGTCCATTAGTGACAGGACCGGCGATGTATGTAGATCGGCTGTTATGAAACCACCGAGGTGGTTAAGTAATTGTATGCACCCAATTTTGCATGTGCTACATTTTCAAAATGGTTCAAAGTCCCCTATGATGATTATTATCTTTCCCAATGGTGTTTGAGTCCTATTTCCTATTCACAATATATATTTGTGGCTTTTTTTTTTTCCTTAGTCATTTCCATGCTTTTCATGTCTTTTGTTATCATTCTGTAGTGTTTTTCCTTAGCACTTGACTTTAAGTTATTGTTCCACTATGGAGGTTACGCAGCTGTTGGTCTTCCCTCATTAGCGGTTGCGTAACTATTAGTCTGTATAGGATGGCGGTCCTGTACGTTTTGACCGAGACTTCCCTAGCATTATTTGGATGCATGTTACTTTCTCCCAACTCACCTTTTGTGCATGTTTCTTAGTCGAATTGGTTGTTTATAGGCTTGATGGATACATACCGACTTCCTCTTCCTCTTTTATTTCTAATTGAGAGTTAACTGCCCCTATAAGTGAGGTGGCATTCCTTAGTTTCCAAATGACTTAAACCATTTCCCAGCCTATGTTCTATGAAATCCAAGCTTCTTCCCGAAGCATTGGCCAGATTTTTTTTTTTGTGAATTGCATCGTTATGCTTCCATGATCTTGCTAGGAAATACACAATCAATCCAATTCTCTTGCATTTTTATTATCCTACCCACATTACTTTCAGACTGCATATAAGCCATTGCTTCTCCAACACTTCTTCATTGCTTCTTCTTCATTACCCAACACAGTTCTCTGGATTCTCATGAGCATTAAAGATGGAAAAGAAACTGAGGGGATATCAGAGTAAATCATCACTGGCTTTACCAAAATTATGCAAGTTTCAGGTTGGGGATGTACTTGGATTTCCTTAAGATTTCTTGATTTCTTTATTTAATTTGTATACACAATATGGACTAGAGTAGTTAAATTATTTCAATTCAAATCATTGCAATAGTCAAGTAATTATTTTAGCTTTCATTTTGTCTGCAGAAAGCTTCTGGTGATAGATTACTTCCTTACATATCCATGTGGGTTTGCAAGGGAAGTTTTTATAGAGGAATAGGGAAAGTGGATATGCATCCAATTGTTCTATTCATACATTTACTCTAGCACTTCCATGACCTTGTCTGGAAATTCATACCTTTCCTCTAGCGCTTCCATGACCTTGTCTAGAAATTTACATGAGACAAATGAAGGGAAATTCCCACAAATTCCATAGCTAGTTAAGAGAGTCTTGTACGCTGATATTGATAGAATATTACATGTGTGTATCCTTCTTGATTGTTCCATCACACCTGTTCAGGTTAGATAGGATTTTATTTCCCTAAATGAGTAGATCCCTTAGTGCCCATATAGGACATTATATTTCCTTGATAACTTGTTGACCACATTCACCCATCTTCGATTATTTCATACATTCACCCCATTTTTCTATATGTATCCATTTATCTATTCCACAATGATTTTCCAGGATTACCTCAGGATGTCACGTACACCCGAAATTCACGTGTTGGTTTTAAGGTGTACAAAATTTATGAACCCAACATGAAGGACTAGTTCCTTTTTATTTTCCTTATTTCATCCATCCTTCTCCTCTCCCATTATTCTAAGGGTATTTATATACCCCCCAAATATGTTGGGTTAGGATTACAGTAGACCCATTCTGGGTCTTGAGGCTTATTACCACAAGATGGGTATGTAACAATCGATCTCATTATCAAGGTGGCCTTCCAATTATTCTTCTAACTTACCTTCTCCTTACACTCCTCCTCCCCAAGGTGAAAAAAATGGTTATTCTGTTAAGATTGAGGTGATCGATCAGTCAGAGTTCTCCAACTCAAACAATATGACATTCACTGGAGAACAAGGCTTCTATCCTCGGGTCTTTTTGAGGACCCAAATCAGCATGTAGGCTGATCCTTTCTCTTCCTACCTCTCATATAATGAAAAAATCATGGAACACTTTTCCCAAAAATGAGGAGAGTTTTAATTCCATGGACCATTCCTTGGAAATAATGCAAGAGTATGTTAGTGCTCTAATTCATAAAACACTGCCACCGATCCCTCTAGAATGGAAAATATACCCAAAGAGGGGTGGTCTCCCAGAGAAAAATTCATAACATGACATCACATGCCTTTATCTCCTAACAAGGCTCAAAACACACCCAAAAACAATACAACACCATTTTTAGGTGATGTAATTTCTATGTTGGGAGATAGAGTTAGGGATTTGGAGCTTACCCAACTATCTTGTGTTTCATCTTTTTCCATGCAAGGAAATGTCCCTTACCATGCTCAAAATCCTAATTATGTTCCTTATTCGCCATCACCTCCTCTAGTTTACACGGGCATTCCTAGCCCTAGAGATATCCTCACTAGATAGATCATGTTAGGTATTCCCCTTCACACCTCATACGGATACCCTCAACAGGCACTAGCCAGAAGTGCGTTCTCAAATGCCATTCCAACTAACAATGCAACATTTCCTGGTTTTGTGCCTACCACTCCGTATCAAAATAGTGTTCCCCAATATTTACATATGTATTCCAAATCACCACAGGGGGACATGTTTTATTTTCCTGGCTCATACGCTCAACCTCAAGGGGTACCCTATGCCCCTGTAAATGCTTACATTACACCTTTTCAGCCACTTGTTCCACATCCAACTCCCCATCAAGGTTCATCTATGGTAGAGTCATATGATGTGGGCACATACTTTGAATATCTCAAGAAGCCCCTCGATTTTTCCATTTGAAACATCATGATTCCATGACTGTTGCTAAATATTTCAAAATTCAAAGGGTAGGGGGATCTGAATGCACACATTAAAGAGTACGTAACCACCATTAGAGAGTTACTCCCTTGGGATGCAATGGTTGATAAAATATTCCCCAAAACGCTTGAGGGGATTTCTCTCGATTGGTACTACATAATACCATAATCCTTGATACACTCATTCAAACAACTTGTCTCAGAGTTCATAAATAATTTTGATATGAACAAGCTATTAAAAATAGGAATCAAGGAATTCCTCCACATCAAACAAGAGCATGATGAATCTGCTGCCCATTTCATCCAAATATGGCGGAAAGTCCTCTACTCTTCATCCAATGCTCCTAACATGGATCAAATGGAGCTTTGCGACTTATTCCTTCATTCCCTTAATCGGGAAACCAAGGAAGAAGTGGAAAATGATGATTCCATGAATTGAATTGTTATAACATCCATATAACTATAGAATTTACTCCTAAACATGTTAATTAATGCATGGAGATGTTCTAAATAGTTGTATCCAAATTAAAAGTGATGCATTTCTCCTTATTTTGTCTCATGTGAACTAATGATCGATGGAACTCCCACTAAATTCCTTGTTAAGTGATTTAATTATATGTGCAGGTTGATAAGGCACATTTTCTACCATTGTTGGTCATTTCAGCCAAAGAGACAGAGTCCTTTACCACTACGGCATTTTGGAATATTTACTCATAACAATCTACAAATGAGGACCCCTATTTTTTAGTAGAGTTGTAGGGTGTCATGAAATATTTATGAGGTTGTTATTAGTTAATGTATTTCCTACATTCATGGCACTTGTTGTACTCATTCCTGTCTATAAGAAACACCCTTGAACTATTACTTAGAGAGAGATTTTTGATACAATATTATATTATTTGCTAGTTATTTTCAGTTTCCATATATGTGATGAACTTGTTTAGATCAATATAATCAATGCTATTTTTATTATCCATTCATGTTAAGAGCCTCAATCCTGAAGGAGAGAAATGGCCCACTTGACTAAGGAGATTGGATGATTGGTATTTCATCCATGATCTTCATATTTTCTAAGTTTCTAAGTTCCAGTTTCAGTATTTTGGCTTGAATGATTATTTAAATGCAATCTTGTATTTCCTTTTTTTAGCATATTTCCTTACTATTATTTCCTTTGAGCAAGTATTTCAATTGATCAAGCATTTCCTTTTAAAAGCATTTCCTTCCAACAATGTTGTTTCCATAGATTAAACTCACTTCCTATATTCTATTTTTCATTTCAGTAGTTTAGGACTGTATTTGCTTTCTGTAGTTAAGTAGTGTAGAAAAGGAAACGATACTAAACAAACCCCCCAAAAAGAGAACCACCATAGTGCTAAGTTGCATATCACTTCTTTGCATACAAACTTGAACACAACCCTGGCTTATAATGACATCAACATTTGAAATTTTTTATTAAATGATTGTAAGTTACAACAACCCATCATTTTTAGCATTGTTGTTGGGGACACCATAAGAAAAACATGTCATTATATTCACATTCCATGTTATGGGTGTTAGTGAAGTTGAACTATACAACCACTAAGAATCCTAAGCCTTTTTATGCATAGGCCACAGGATTCTCAAGGGAGATTCATACCTCGCAATCTTCAAAGAATATCTCTAACTAGAGCACATGTTGTAAACATTGATAACACCACTCTTGTAAGTGATGTTGAATCTAATACCACACCCGAGAGTGATATTGAATAATCTACACCATCTTATTTAGAACTTGAACAAATTTTATAAATGGGAGACAATGGAAACGATGATGATGAGAGGCCCTTTAGCAGAACCTTTACTTACCACATTGTCTTAAATGAGGATGAGGATGCACCTATGAAATTTTTTTTTCCATCCATTCTACCTATCTTTTGAGGAATGTCCACAGAATACCCAGACCAATTCTTGTTTGAATTCAAATTCATCTACCAAACATATGACTACAAAAAAGATAACCAGAAACTCAAGCTCTTTCCTTCCACCCTCAAAGACTCTGCCATGAGGTGGTTTATGGGATTTCCCTCTATCTCCATTCACTCATGGGAATAGATGGAGACTTACTTTTTGGATAAATACCAAGACTATTTCAGGGGAAGAGATAAGAGAGAATAATTCTTTCATATGAAACAAAAAGAAGATGAAAATATGGAATATTATTTGGATAGATTTATTTTTGTTCATAGGAGAAGTGGTTATGAGTTGAACATAGAAATAACCAAGATAGTCTTTTTTAAAGGAATTGATGATGAAACTGTTATCCAAAATAAACCCCTGCTTATTTTGGCTAACTTATTTTCATTCCTTCCTCCTTGTGCCTCAGTCAATTTTTTCACAATTTAGGCACTCAAAATTTTATGGGTATTGCTTCATCAGATAGATAATTATCTCCCCATTCCAGAAAGGTAAATAAGTCCTCCTAACTCCTTATATTTTGCAAGTTATGGCTTGACAGAGTTAGGAGGGGAAATTTTTCCAAGGCAGGCCCGTGGGAAAAATTTTAGCACATAGCCTTTTGGGGTCAAAGGGGTAGAGGGAAAATTTTTTCCCAAAATCCTGCAAAGAGATGAGAGGGTGCCACATGGTAGGTTAGAGTGGCAGGGCGGAAGGACTTCGAGTTTTTCAGCGTTGGGGTCAAAGGAAAAAATCCAAGAGAAAGCTTGCCGAGCAATGAGATGGCACCACGTGTCCTGTTAGTGGTGTAAGGAATTTGGAATTTTTTCCAAAGTGGCTAGTGGCTCAAAGGTATAAATTGGAGCACATCCCCACCAAGTAACCAGATGGTGCCACGTGTCCCGGGGTGGCGGAAGCACAAAGTAATTTTGGAGAATTTTCCAAATCTTCAAAGGGGAAAAATGATTGTTTGAACCCATGGATCAATGAGATGGTGCCACATGGCAGTGCAGGTTGGGCTGGTGGAGAATTCTTAGGAATTTTTCCCAATTCAAAAAGGAAGGAAAAATTTTGAATCTCAGCCCGCAAACCCTAATTTTTCCCTAAATCTTTAGAGGGTCATATCTTTTGATTCAAAGCTTAGAGTTTTGTGTTTTTTATATCATTTGAAAGTTGTTGAATTTATCCACACGATGGACTATTGAATTTTGTTTTTTGATGGAGTTTAGTGGGAGAAAAATGAGAAAAAAATCTCTGGCATGCAAAAAATACAGAACTGACATTTAACCACCAAAATTAATGAAGTATGGGTCATTTTTTTTATCTGCATAGCAATGTACTCTGGCGTATGGGTTTTTCCATGAAGCCCATCACTTTACAGGCAAGATTGAAGGGATTTGATTGGTGGTTGAGCTCATAAATCAGTTTTCCCATGCTTTTTGCTTTTCCTTGGTTCTGCTTCACCATTAAAAGCCAGTTTTGGCTCATTTGTAAAGGGTTGAACGTTTTTGTTCTTGCAAACTCCCCTCTTCCCCTTGGCATGTGACTTTGGAGAGTTTTAGGCCTTCCATGAAGATTGTGACATGTTTGTTTTCCTTTTTTCCATTGTAATGAATCATACTAAACTTAGAAATGGTAATGCATGTTTTGTGTATGATCCTTCAATCCTCTCATGTGTTTATCATTGTCTTATGATCTTTCATTATCTTTTGGAAATTTGTGCATGCTTTGGTGTTACATCTCTATGATCTGTGTTTATTTGCAAGAAAAAATTTCATCACTCCTTTGGTGTATCACTATTTTAGATTAGTTTTGTTTTCCTTTTCCATGCTTCTTTCAACCCTGTCTCCTTGGAAATTTTAGAGTAAGAGTTTTGAATCAAAACCTTTGCAAAAATTCATACATACACCTAAATCGAGGGGTAAGAACCAATTTTCTCTGAGGAGTTTTCTCACCTTACAAGGTCCCATACCATGGAGAAAACTCAATGTTGTGCAGTCACACTAAATGACCCAATTCTGAACTATAAATATGAAGGTCATTTAGGGGGTGCTATAGATTTGCACTAATAGTTTTGGCACCCCCGATGGGACCTTAGAGGTCTTCATCTTTATTACAACAAGGTTGATGTAAAATTGTTGTAAGTTTCTTGCTTGAAAGATCCCTGTTTGCACATCTGGCGACTCCAAAAGGATAAAATCAATTGGTTTCAGCAGTCCAATCTTGAAGATTCATGAGAAGAATCTAAACAAGGTCAAGGACCAGAGAGGAGAGATTTTTTAACTATATGAAATTATCCCTAGAAAGAGGAGAAAGAGGAAGAAGGATTCAAAGGTCTCCATCTCCACCAAATAGAACTCTATCAACTCCTCCACCTGGTAGACCTTTCATCCAATCAACAAGGGTTCTTAGGCCATTCAGAATGGCACAACCCAATCCTTATGTCAACTTTACTGGTAGAATACCACTTTCTCTCAATGCACAAAACCTAGTTCCAATTGCAGCATTGAAAAACATCCCATACTTTACTGGAGAAAATCAGACCACCCCTAGTGATCATGTCAAAGACATTGCTAATGTTTGTGAAATCCATGAGATTGTTGAGATGTAAATTGCTGTCAAATTGTTGGCATCTTCGTTCAAAGGAAAATCCTTGCAATGGTTCAAGAGCCTTGAGGTAGGATCTATTCAAAATTAGAACCAGTTGTGCATAGCCCTCCATAACCAATTTGGAGAGAAAGGGGACAACTTGTCTCTATTAGAGCAACTGACAAATATCAAGAGAGCTCCCAATGAGTAGCTAACAGACTTCAATTTCAGATTTCAAAAAATATGGAATAGAATCCCATTGGCGGTGAGGCCAACAACTCAATGTGCTTTCTTATACTTTCTCAAGGCTTTAAATTTTGACATTTCTATGTTGATCCAATCCATGGGAGGTGCAACTATACCTGCAGCTTACAAAATCACCATTAGGGCTGAGATTTGTTTGATCCAAGCTGGTAAACTTGCACCTAGGCCTCCTATGCCCTTATATCCAAAGTTAGAAATCCCAAGTACTAGTCAAGCACCTACTTTAGCTCCTATTCCCACTCCTAGAAATTAGAGTTCAAATGAAACTTCTACTTCATCCTCTAGTGCCTCAAATGAGCTTCAATAAATTATGAAACAATTGCAAAATTTGGGAAATGAGATGGTTATGCTCAAGAGGAAACAAGCTCAAAGTTTTAGGCCTTCTTATCAACCTCAAACTCAGCCTAATAGACAACCATATTAGCCTAATAGGCCACCCAGCATAGATGCAAATCAAAATCAAGTAAGGCCTACTGCCAATAGACCATTTCAGCCCTATGACCCCAATGTTGCATCTACCTCCAAAGCCTTAGTCCCAGTGCAAAATAATATAGCTCAAGATTATGATTGGTGTTTCCTATTCAATGAACCTCACAATCAATCTATGTGCTTCAATGGTGCTTTGAACCAAGATTTGATGGTGACAAAAACTGGTGTAGAGAGTGAGGTGAGTCAAGAAAAAAAACCAACAACAAGGAACATCTCAACAAAATACAACTCCAAATGAGACTACACTTGTGAATTGGCAGGCTGAAGATTTTTGTGGTATGAATCAAACACATTCTTAGAGTGTAGTAGCTAACACATGGTCAAAGAAGAGGAATATTGGTGAAGGGAAGTAATTAGATCCAATTGATTCAAATCTTCCATCACTCCACAAGGTTTTGGCAAGAAAAATGCAGTTCCAAATGTGCAAGGATAGCCCAAGCCACCTTCTAGACCATCTCAAATAGCAGCTGTTGTAGCCCATGTACAAGAAAGAATGTGCAGACTAAAGGGTAGAAAAGAGATGGTTCGTCCCCATTTAACATCATTAAAAAAATGAAGAAGACCAATGTGAACATATCTATGTGGGAGTCACTATCCATCCCAGGCCAAAGGGATCTATTACAAGCTGCCATGAAGAATTGGTCAACCTCAAATCAACAAGCTCATATGCAAGAGAAGGTACTCACAAATGATACTTAGCTTGAGGGAAAGCTTGGAGGACAGTAAGGTAAAAATTTTAAGCCCCCTCCATTCTATGTTTCATTGATCATTGAGGATAAACTAGTACATAATTGTATGATTGATTCTGGGGCAAGTAGTTCTGTGATGCCCAAGCAAATAGCTGATCAGTTGGGCCTTCAATATGAAGTCATCTCTAAGGGGGTAGTGAAATTAGATGGGACAATAGTAACAACAGTTAGGGTAATTAAAGATTTGAGCCTTACTTTGCATGCATGCCCCAATGTCACTATTTTTCAAGATGTTTCGGTGATAGATTTGCCACCACTTTTTGTCATATGTTTATCAAGGGATTTCATAGCTAGAATTGGAGGCTACCTATCTACTGATTGGTCACACATGTTGTTTAGGATGAGGTATGGAGCCAAGGCCACAATCATGTCATAACCTATTTCAAACTTTCACATTGAGCCTCATACTCCAAGCCCAATCAATGCTAATTGTTCAGTGTTTGATCAAGAGGATTATCCAAGCACACAGGACGTTGACACCAAAGTTGGAATCATTCTATATTTGACTCTTGATGAATGGGTAATCAAGGTACATGCTTTTGATCCCTACAAGGAAATAGAGGTATCTAAACTAGGATTTTATTACATGCATGAAGGAAATTAGCCTCTTCCTAGCATCACCAAACCAGACCATAAAGATGACAATGAGGTATGTTAGTTGTTCTTTAATGGATCAAGAATTAGACAAGGTGCAAGAGGGGGAGTTGTGATTGTTTCACCTCAAGGCACTAAGTATTATTCAGCTTTTAGATTTTAGTTTGCATGTTCTAACAACACTGGTGAATATGAGGCTTTGATACATGGTTTACATTGGTCAAGGAAGAGAGGCATCAAAAACTTACAAGTATTTGGTGATAGCGAGAAATTTTTTAATCAAGTTAAAGTACAACATGCTGCTAAGAATGACCTGCTCAAGAGTTATAAGAATGGAGTTTGGGACCTCATTGAGGATTTTGAGGGCTTTGGCATCAACTCCATTCCTAGGAAAGAAAACCAAGCTGCTGATAGGCTTGCAGCAGTTGGAGCAAATTTTGATGTTATGGAGAGTATCAAAAGAGATAAAATGTATCCAAACATCCATGTGATTATGAGGCCATCAGTGCCAGCCAATAATGCAAGTTGGTAGGTGTTTGAAAGTGACCAACAAATCATCAATTTCTTACAAGAGGAAGCTGAGTTCTCAGCCAAAAATCAAGAAAAGTTAGGGCAGCTGTATGGTGATCAAGTGGTACAGCTAAGAACCAATAAACTACCAAAGGGACTTGTGACTTTAGAGTCTATTTTTAATCCTAATGATCAATTTAGGAAAGAGAAAGAAAACATCCAAGTCAAGGGAGAGGATTCAGATACAATCTCGATTGGAGAAGGCAAGTCACTTCAAATTGGTAAAGTGGCAACCGAGCAAGAAAGATATGAGTTCATGCAACTTTTCCAAGAGTTCCCAGATGTATTTTCTTAGAGTTATGAAGACTTGAGTGGTTTCAATCCCAAGATATCCCAACACACAATTGAACTAGATCCAAGTGCTAAGCCCATCAGGCAGAAATAGAGACCGGTCAATCCTCACATTGAGCCTCTCATGAAGAAGGAATTGAATAAGTTAATAGAGGCAAGTATCATATTCCCCATCAAGCATTCAAGCTGGGTTACAAACTTAGTTCCAGTTAGAAAGAAGAGTGGAGAAATCAGATTGTGTGTAGACTTTAGAGATTTGAATAGAGCATCCCTCAGGGATCACTATCCACTTCCTTCTATGGAGAAGATTTTGCAAATTGTTGTTGGCTTTGAGAGATTTTCATTGCTAGATGGTTATTTAGGGTATAATCAGATCATGGTAAAGGAAGATGATCAGTTTAAAACAACCTTCACCACCAAATAGGGAACATATGCATATAGAAAAATGCCATTTGGGTTGTCTAATGCCAGAGCTACTTTCCAAAGGGAAATGGATATGGTGTTCAAGGGATTGATCAAAAAAATAGTGCTGATATAATTAGATGATATTACTATATTTTCTAAAAATATAGTAGACCATCTCCTTCATTTGAGACAAGTGTTCCAAAGATGTAGAAAATTTGGGGTATCTTTAAATCCCAAAAAATGCATTTTCCTATCTCAAGAAGGCAAGCTCCTAGGCCACATTGTTTCCAAAAAGGGGTTAGCAATTGATCCAGAGAGGGTTGAAGCACTAAGATAACTTCCATTGCAAGGGCATAAGAAGGCTCTTTAAAGTTTCTTGGGAAGAATCAATTTTGTTCGAAGGTTTGTTCCAAACTTTACAACCCATATCAAGCCAATAACTATGATGTTGAAGAAAAGTGTGGAATTCAAATGGACAGCTGAAGGTAAGGCAAGTTTTGAGGCAATAAAAGAACCTATATCATAGGATTTAACTCTCATTAACCAAGATTTCTCCAAAGACTTCATCCTTTATGTATTTGGTGATGATGATACAATTTCTGCAATTTTGGTACAGCAGAATGAAGAAAATGTAGAGTAGCCAATTGCCTTCTTTAGCTAGAGCTTGGAGGAATATGAAGTAAGGTATTCCTTCATTGAGAAGCATGTTCTTATAGTGAGAAGCTTGAAGAAATTTAAGCATCTAGTTTCAAACAACAAGGTTCAACTATTGGTTTCTCACATGGGAGTTAAAGACTTCCTCCTCAACAAATATCTAAATGAAAAATGTGTAGGTTGGATTACTCATGTCATGGAGTATGACATTGAGATCAAAGTCACCAAGCTGGTATGAGGAAAGGTATTGTGTGATAAATTGTCCTTGAGTAAACCAATTGAAGCAAACAAAGAGAATGATGTTGTTTTGGTGTTGCAAGACAACCAAGAACAAAGAGACATTCAAGAAGAAAATTGTGCTATGATCACTCCTTGTTGGACCCAAGATATAATGCACTTCTTAAAAATAGGCATATACCCTCCAAATATGAACAAAGCCAAGAGAAGACACTTCAGATTGCAAGCTATTCCATATTATGCATTTGTTGATGGTGTCTTGTTCAAAAGGGATGTCAATGGAGTGTTGCTGAGATGCATTGGGACAAATCAGATTGAGAAAATGTTAGAAGAGTTCCATGGTGGATTAAATGGGGGTCATTTTTCTCCAAAAGTGACAGGTCTCAAGATCATGAAGGCTGGTTATTATTGGCCCAAAGTGTTTAGTGATTGTTATGCATGGATCAAGAGGTGCAAGAATTGTGCATTCTTCACAGGAGAGGTTAACAACACTTCCATTGCACCCAATCTCAGTTGACTAGCCATTCATGCAATGGGGTTTGGACTTCATTGGAGTCATTAATCTAAATTCAAACCAAGGGCACAAATGGATTCTAACAACAACAAACTACTTCACCAAATGGACTGAGGCAGTGGCACTTAAAGAGGCAAATGAATCTAGCATTCTAGACTTCTATGAGGGGATAACAACCAAATTTGGTATACCTACCACTATAATATCAGATAATGTGTTAACATTCATAGGATCAAAGGTAACTGAATGGGCTATTAGAAATGATATTTTTTTGAGCACTTCATCAAATTATTACCCTCAAGGTAATGGCCAAGCTGAGTCCGCAAACAAGAATCTATTAATGATCATCAAGAGGAATCTTTATGAAAATCAGCGGACTTGGCACACTAAGCTCAAATCAACTTTATGGGCTGATAGGATAACTCCCAAGAGATCCACAGGTAACACTCCATTCAGACTTGTTTATGGGAGAGAGGAAATCTTGCCTATGTCACTTGAGTTTCCAACATTGTAACTCGTGAAGAAATTGAAATTCTTGGAGTATGAGCCCATGGAGGTTAGATATGTAGAATTGATGGAACTCCAAGAAATCAAAGAGCATGCAGCCCAAACAATGGAGAAGGACCAAGCTTTGATCAAGAGAAGCTTTGATAGGAAAGCTAAAGCTAGAACTTTCCAAGTTGGAGATTTAGTGTTGAAATGGGATGCAAACCGAGAAAAGCCAAGAAGGCATTCAAAATTTGATGCCATTTGGAGTGGCCCCTACATGGTCAAAAAATGCAAAAACAACAATGCCTTCCAATTGTCTACATTGGATGGTGAGGAACTGCATATTCCAGTTAATGGAATCCATCTAAGCATTGCTACTAGAAGGGAAACTTCTCACCTTGTACATATTAGCTTAGATTTTTCATTCCTCCAAGTGTTTATGCACATTGTTTTTGTGTAGCTTAGATTTATATTTCCCTAAGTAATTTGGCAAAAATTTTGTTTCCCCAAGGATGCATCTTTTGCAGACCATGCTCCAGATGAAAGTAATGTTCTACTCTCACAATCTTCATTGTAGAGATTTTCTAATGAGTTGAGAATAACAAATAGTTAAGTTTATGACTCCATTTCCCAATGGATCACTTTAGGTAGCTGGTCACTTCATTGAGCAGGTAGATGACCCCTATGAGTTGCCAAAATTGTTATCCAAAATAAACCCCCTGTTTATTTTGGCTAACTTATCTTCATTCCTTCATTCCTTGTGCTCCAGTCAAATTTTTTCACATTTTAGGCACTCAAAATTTTCTAGGTATTACTTCATCAGATAGATAATTTTCTCCCCTTTCCAGAAAGGTAAAGAAGTCCTCCTAACTCCTTGTATTTTGCAAGTTATGGCTCGGCGGAGTTAGGAGGGGAAATTTTCCCAAGGTGGGCCCGCGGGAAAATTTTTGGCACTTAGCCTTTTGGGGTCAAAGGGGTAAAGGGAAAATTTTGGCCTGAAAGACCACAAAGAGATGATAGGGTGCCATGTGGCAGGTTAGAGTGGCAAGGCAGAAGGACTTCGAGTTTTTCGGTGTTGGGGTCAAAGGAAAAAATCCAAGTGAAAGCCTGTCAAGCAATGAGATGGTGCCACATGTCCTATCAGTGGCGGAGGTCGGGGTGGCGAAAGGACTTTGGAATTTTTTCCAAAGTGGCTAGTGGCTCAAAGGTAGAAAGTGTATCGCATCCCCACCAAGTAACTAGATGGTGCCACATGTCTTGAGGTGGTGGAGGCACGGAGTAATTTTGGAGAATTTTCCAAATCTTCAAAAGGGAAAAACGATCGTTTGAACCCGTGGATCAATGATATGGTGCCACGTGGTAGTGCAGGTTGGGCCAGTGGATAATTTTTGGAAATTTTTCCCAATTCGAAAAGGAAGGAAAAAATTTGAATCTCATCCCGTGAACCCTAATTTTGCCGTAAAATTCAGAGGGCCATATCTTTTGATCCAAAGATTAGATTTTTGCATTTTTTATATCATTGGAAATCTATTGAATTTCTCCACATGATGGACTATTCAATTTTGTTTTTTGATAGAGTTTAGTGGGATAAAAATGAGAAAACATCTCTAACACGTAAAAAATACAAAACTGACATTCAACCACCAAAATTAATGAAGTATGGGTCATTTTTTTATCTACAGAGCAATGTAATTTGGTGTATGAGTTTGTCCATGAAGCCCATCAATTTGTAGGTGAGATTGAAGGGATTTGATTGGTGGTTGAGCTCATAAATCAGTTTGCCCACATTTTTTGCTTTTCCTTGGTTCTGCTTCACCATTAAAAGCCAGTTTTGGCTCATTTTAAGGTATGGACGTTTTTGTTCTTGCAGACTCCCCTCTTCCCCTTGACACATGAATTTGAGGAGTTTTAGGCATTCCATGAAGATTGTGACATGTTTTTTTCCTTTCTACCATTGTAATGCATCATATTAAACTTGGAAATGGTAATGCATATTTTGTGAATGATCCTTCAATCCTCTCATGTGTTTATCATTGTCTTTTGATCTTTCATTATATTCTAGAAATTTGTGCATGCTTTGGTGTTACATCTCAATGATATATGTTTATTTACAAGAAAAAATTTCATCACTCATTTTGTGTATCACTGTTTTAGCTTAGTTTTGTTTTCCTTTTCCATGCTTCTTTCAACCCTGTCTCCTTGGAAATTTTAGAGTAAGAGTTTTGAATCAGAACCTCTGCAAAAATTCATGCATACACCTAAATAAAGAGGTAAGAACCATCTTTCTCTGGATATTTTTCTCACCTTGTAAGGTCCCACACCTTGGAGAAAACTCAATGTTGTGTAGTCACACTAAATGACCCAATTCTGAATTGCGAATCTAAAGGTCATTTAGGGGGTGTTATAGATTTGCACTAACATAAACCAAATAATCTCTCCATCTCATGGGATAAGGTGATGTGCACAAACACTCCATGGCACAGATTACTAAGTTATGTAGGATCTACTCTAGAACAAAGGGAAGCCTTAAACAAAGGAAAATGGAAAAACATGTCTTTGGTACCTCCTAACTTCTAGAAGAAATGGCCAATATAAAAATAGACATCTTAACACAATTAAATTCAACCATGGATGGGCTCAAAGCTAAGAATAATGTTGCAAAAGATCCTTTAGACATATATTATCCTAGATGTAGGAAAAGACATCATTTGAAAAAATGCCCTTTAGATATCATAGAAATGTGCCTAATATGTGATTTCCCTGACCATGATACCAACCATTATACTCTCTTACCTCAGCTAAAAAAATATTAAATGCCATGACTCAAGAAAAAGCGAAGGTAAACTTTGTTCAAAGATCAAATAATTAGTATGTTTATGCCCCTAGACCTACTCAAACCCCCTGGGTGATGCCATGGCCCAATCAGATGCCCCCACTAACTTGGGGACAACCTGATTGAAAACCACCAAACTAGATGGTTTACCCACATCCACTACCATGGATGCCTCCATGCCATCAGTAAAGTTAGACACCATCATTCAATGCACACACATGCACAAACCAATAATGGGCACCCCAACATAACTATAATCAACTAAGGAGGTTTACACAACAACAACAAGATTTAATGCTTCCACCACAACAAAATTACCAGAAAGGGAAAGAAACACAAACTCAAATTCCAACCCATCTTGTCTAAAACCCCAAAAATCAACAAACAACTTCAATTAATGAAGTTGGAAAGGGTGAGAAAATGTAGGTTAATGTTATTAATAACTTGCAGCTGAGATCTAGAAAAATAGTTAACAATCCTCCTATAGTAATCACTAAAATACCTGAGGAAAGTGAGAGGGTACCTATGGAAAGTGGGAAATCTGGACATGTCCCACAAACATGAGATACTATGAATAACTAGGAGAAAGACAATAATGTGCATACAAATTCTTTCCCAGAAAGATTAAAGGAAATATAGAATGAGGAAGAAAAAACACTAGTTTAGGAGTTGAAAACAATGAATATTGAGGTCCCACTTTTGATATTAATAAGGTACATTCCCGAACTAAACTAGACCATTAGAAACCATTTCATAAAGACATCGGGAAGGAAGAAGAAATACCCAAAAGTATTCAAACTAGAAGGAAATCTAGTTGACCTTGTAATGGGAAAATTTCTTTCATCGAAATATGGGGATCCTAGGAGTCTAGTCATTACTATCTTTGTGAATGGTTAGTCAATATCTAACATTCTGGTGGATCTTGGTGCTGACATCAATGTCATAAAAATAGATACATTCAATTTGTTTTCTTTGATAGGATTACAACCAACCAATATTGTACTCTAGTTAGCAGATCAATCTATTGTTGTACTAGATGGAGTAATCAAGGATGATATAATCACACTTGAATCCTGGGAGTATCTGGTATATTTTATGATCTTACAGCCTAAAGCTTGAAAGTTGGGATACCTAGTTATCTAAGGAAGACCCTAGTTAGCTATTGTTTCTACATACATTGACTATAGGTCAGGGAAAATGACTATTTCAAATGGTTAAAAAATAAATAATATTTCCCTTTATCCTTCTACCCAACCATATGTGCATGTTTGTGAACGTGTGTGGGTATATTTTTCGGATACTAACAACATGAGTTCTTTTCTTGACACCATTGCAATGAAAAATCATATGGAATAAATTGCTGAGACATACCCAATGTTTGATGAAGATGATATTGCGGCTATAGAAACCAGAACTATGGCTATGGATACCCAAATTATGGCTACGGATACCCACATTGTGTCTACAAAAATGGTTGTTTTGAACTCAAAAGAAAACATCACCTTGGTAAGTGACATTTCTATAGAATATTGTGAAGAGACCTATGATTACCATAAAGGCCACACATCCACTGATTTTCATTGTCCTTTAGCCAAGATTGTATCCCTTGAAAACATGACTATTTTTCACATGCTACAGCCTCATGTTTTTCCCTTACACTCTTTGATTATTGAGACAAACCTTACTATTTTGAAAGATACGAAATAAGTAATTATTGAGGTAGGAAAATAAATGACCATTGATAACAATTTATGAGACATCCAAGAGACTAGGGTCATAGATATCTTTAGGAATCATTTGAAATATTTTTATTGGTATTATACTGACATGAAAGGTATTCATCCAAGCATCTTCACTCACCATATTTACACTGAGGAAATAAAACTAGTTAGAAAATCACAATGAAGGATTAATCTAGAACTTCAAGACATTGTTAAGAATGAAATAGAGAAACTGTTGAGGGTAGGATTCATCTATCCAATATCTGATAGTTAGTGAGTACCACTAGTAGTTATAGTTCCCAAGAAAAATGGTAAGTGGAGAATATGCATAGATTATAGGGAGCTTAATAAAGCCACCAAGAAATATTATTTTCCCTTGCTCTTTATTGATCAAGTTTTGGACAATTGGGAAGGTAAGAAATACTTTTCATTCTTGTATGGATTCATTGGATATAAAAAAATTAGTATAGCACCTACTGATCAAGATAAGACCACCTTCACCTATCCCTGGGGTAAATTTGTATACAAAGTTCTAACATTTGAACTTTGTAATGCACCTGCCACTTTTTAGAGAGAATTTTTAGATATTTTTTCAAATCTCACCAATGACTGTGTTGAATTTTATATGGATGATTTTACCATTCATGGGTCTACTTTTGAAGAATCTTTGAGTAATCTTGAAAAAATGTTAACCGGATGTGAGCAAAACCAACTCTCCTTAAGTCATGAAAAATGTTTGAGAATGGTTAATCAGGGAGTTGTCTTGGGTCATCATATTTCTATTAAGGGTATCCAAGTTGATCCTAAGAATATAGAGGTCATTACTAAGTTGGCCACACCAAAACATCAAACATATATCAAAATTTTTTGTAGACACACATGATATTATAGATGGTTCATAAAATATTTTAGTAAGATTATTGCACCAATGTTATCTTTTCTAGAACAAGACTGTGTTTTTGAATGGTCACTTTAATGTCAACAATATTTTGAAGTTATAAAGGAGAAATTTACCTCTACCCCAGTTTTTAGAGGACCCAATTCGAGTCAGCCTTTTAATATTCACATTGATGCTTCTAACACAGAAATGGGAGTTATTCTTGGACAAAAGGATGAGGAATACAAAATGTATTCCATCTATTTTATCACCAAAAATCGAACCCCCATAGAGAGAAACTACACCACTACGGAAAAGGAATTCATAGCTATTGTTTACTCTCTGAACAAATTTAGACACTATATTACTGGATATAAAATATTTGTGTATATGAACCATTCAACCATAATATATTTCATGAACAAAATAGTAGTATGGGTAATAATTATTAGGTGGTTACTTCTTTTGCAAGAATTTAACTTGGCTATTATTGATAAGCCTAGAAAGGCCAATGTACTTGTTGAATTCCTTTCGAGATTGAATGTTTCAGGAGAAGAGGTAGTTCAAGATCACTTTCTGGATGAGCACTTGTTTGTAATATCAGTACGCCCTCCATGGTTTGTTGATCTTGCCAATTATCTAACTATAGGGAAGTTTCCAGTTTACTTTACCAGTAAAGAATGCAAAAGATTAATCATAAAAAAATGCTACATTTTTTAAAAATGTTTTCCTAACATGATTCTTCATAGGTGTTCGAGAGGATGAAGTGTATGACATATTGAGAGCATGACATGATGAACCTGGAGGAGGGCACTACTCAGAAAAGAGGACAATTCATAATGTCCTTAGAGCTAAGTACCAATATCATTCTCTCCACAAAGTTTTCAACATATATGTATGGAAATGTGATGCATGTCAGAGGATGGGGAAGCCTACTTTATCTTCTGAGATTCCCCTTAATCCTCAGCTGGTCTTAGGACCATCTGAGAAATGGGGAATTGATTTCGTTGGGAATTTTGACCCCCCTTCCTATGGAAAATATTACCTACTAGTATGCACTGACTATGTTACAAAATGGGTCGAGGTTCAAGCACTGGCATCTTCCAATCAAGATTTTATAGCTGAATTTTTGTATAATAGGATCATACTAATGTTTAGAGCTCCTAGAGCCATTGTATCTGATTAGGTACCTCAGTTCATGTCAAACATGATTAAATCCTTTCTGAAGATTTACCAAATAATGCACATGAAATTATCACCATACCACCCACAGTCCAATGGGCAGGTGGAAGTCACAAATAAAGAGTTGGAAAACATCTTGACTAAAGTTGTCAACTAAAATAGGAAGAATTGGGTGTCAAGATTACTTGAAGCAGTATGGGCATATAACACAACCTGGATAACCACCACTGGTTTCTCCCCATTTGAACTAGTATATGGGAAGAATCCATTTCTCCTAGTATAATTTGAATTACAAAAACCTGGAGGAAAATATTGAATATCGGAATCAAGCTAGATGAAGCTCAAGGTGAAATATTTATGTAGTTGAATGAACTTGATGAGATGCAGATGGAGGCACAAAAAGAAACTAAAATCCTTCAACAATAAAGGAAATCTTGGCATGATGCTCATATCAAGATCAGAAGTTTCAATGAAGGATATTGGGTGTTACTATTTGACTCAAATTATCAATAATTCAAAGGAAAATTAAGAACAAGATAGTTGGGACAATATAAAATTGAAACGATTTATGATAATGGATATGTGAGACTATTTCCAATTGATGGTGATAGAAGAAATTTGTTGGTGAATGGCCATAGACTGAGGTTGTATCAATATCCCCAGGGTAAGGAAACTTTCACTTAGGACATGTTTCTCTGTGAAGAATTTGATTCAGTGGAATACTATATCTCTTCCCACCATGAGTAGTTTGTTAGTAAATTCAAATAAAGGAAGAAGATCATAGTTTCGATCCTCTTCCCCCTATATCTAAAAATACAAAAATATGTTTTCTTTTTGGATGCAAATAAAGGTTGGAGATGTTAATTATCAAAATGTGCATTGGTCATGGTTACTTTTCAAATGTAGGAGGTGGAGCATCAACAGTTAGGATAATGTTGCACTGGTAAGGTGACGTGTACTCACTTCTTGCTACAGATATTAACTATTTTTTAAAAATTCTCTATACATTTATTAAAATGTTAAATCAAATATCATGGAGTAAAGTGGAGAGATAAGGAGTAATAATGGATGAGTAAGGCATATGTCACCTTTCTTGAGGAATGAAAAATGGAACGAGTAATCACAATGGCAATATGGGACTCATGCGAAGAAATTAAAATCTTTCCACCTCAATTAGTACCATTAGTCTTTTCTGCCATCATTTTGTGCAGACTGAATGCCATTATAAACTCAAAGTGTAGTTCAAAAATCCACTACTGACATTACATGCAAGTAATCTATCTCTCTCATATAGCTAATGCCATTTTTTCTGCAACTCCACCCAAACTAGTGCGTGCTATGGGGAAAAAGAAGAAATCAGAATCGAAAAAAACAGAGCCGCTACTACGGAATTCCGTCATCTCCTAATTCTTCCATGATGCGGGGTAGTTAGATTTTATTCACAAATTTGAAGGATTTGATGAGGATTTAGTTAGATAATTTCTGTTAAATTTTGAGGTAACTTGCTCTCGTATATGAGGGAAAAGAATTGAAATAGACAACCACATTGTTGCCATAATATCTAGTCTCCCAGATTTTAGGATTTAAGGTTGTAACTAACTCCCCACTTAAGGATTTTATATCTCTATTTCAAGAGGAAGGGGAAGCTATTCCTGAGATAATCATTAATCAACATGGAATTCAAAAGTGAATTAGGAGGAAGATTTTTTTAGGCCACTGGAAGGAAATTGCTACTTGGGTGAACAGGTATTTTATCTATGATGGAAAACCATTGGTATTAGGGGGTGAAACATTGAAAATTATAACTCATTTGAAGAAGGGCTAGACAAACCTTGAGCTTAAGGTGAATCTCCCCAAGTACCTTGCATATGTTGTCATCCAGGTAGGCCAGAAATACAAAAGTGGAGGAGGTAATGTTGTCATCAAGCACCTAGGGATTATTCAACTAATTTTCACACATCAGGCTTTTTGTAGACCAAAGAGAAAGGTAGAGTGTTGGTGTAAATATATTAAATTACACCGAATAAGCTCATATAGAGAAAGAATATTTATTTTGATTAATTAGGAGATTTTGTTCTAACTCATGTACACTCATTGTTGAGATATTATCTCCAACTCCTTGTATGGAATTATTTATTTCCTAGTTTAGCTTGACATTCCTATTATCTAGGAATATCAAAATACTTATTATTCCTATTTAAATGATTCTCCTAGATGGTGAGAATATCATAGATTAATCTATTTTCTTTGTTCCTCTTATTGTGTTCCTATTATTTTCTCCTCTGATTCATTTATCTGTGCTTGCTCTTCCTGTACTAGATCCCACTGCTTGATTTTTCATGGTATCAGAGCGTTTGCTATTGTAGGAGAGTTGTGCTAGCCACTATC
Organism: Taxus chinensis; assembly: GCA_019776745.2. Taxonomy (NCBI): domain Eukaryota; kingdom Viridiplantae; phylum Streptophyta; class Pinopsida; order Cupressales; family Taxaceae; genus Taxus; species Taxus chinensis. The sequence continues at coordinate 11,672,573 of CM034147.1, forward strand.
CACTTAGAATAATGTTCCTACATTCACATTGACTTGACTTTCCTGTTCAGTGACATATTTTAGGCTCAGTTAACTCTTTATTGACACGGTTTTCTTATTTCTTTGGACCATCCTTTTGGCTTGTTGGGTGAATTATCATATCGGTGGTGGTCAATTTTTTGTCTTGGAGTGACTCATTTTTGTTGACTTGACTAAAATGTTGTCATTTTTTCCTTCTACTCGGCCAGATCTTAGCCTGTTATAGAATTCTTTATGTTATATTAAGGATCAAAATATTTCTTTTTTTCTTGGCATGGAACTGTGGCCGTTTTTTCTTCTATTCAACAAAGATCATGACCTCTCTATTATTTTTTACTCCGTGGTGGCTCAATCCTCTTCTACTATGCGTTGGGATGACTATTGGTGGATCAAATTGTGCATTTAGGGGATTAGGAATTCTGACTATGCATTGATCTTTTAAGGATCGACCTCTCTACCTCTATGCAGGAGTTCACATGGTTTTGGGAGTAGATCTACCTTAGGTCCATGTTTTTTTTGTTTGGCACTAGACTGGCCAGCAAACTATTTGGTGTTTTAAATATTTTTGTTGAAAACAATAAAATTAGAGGATATTATTTTATTTAGGAGTTATAAGGTAGGGATTATATGCTAAAGTATTGAGAAATTGCTTAAAATGTTGAGAGAATTTTTATCATCTTTGTCTTCTTCCCACACCGGATATCTACAGCTATTTGAGATGCTAAACTCGACCAACTATCATGTGTGGAAATTGAAAATGCAACAACTCTTGTAGTCTCGTGGCTTATGGCGAGTGTTTGATGATACAGTTCTTGAATTCACCATGAAGAAGGATAAATATTTGTATGCATGCAAACAATATGAAGCTCTTGGATTGATCACTTTAAATGTACCGGATAATATCTAGTTCCAAATTTCCTCAGCAACATCTCCGAAAGAGGTATGGGAGAAATTTGAAACATTTTTTGGCAAGATAAATGAGTTTAAATTAATTCAACTCGATCATGAGCTAAACTCTTTATCACCTTCAAATTTTCCTTCCATAAAAGAATTTCTATCAAAATTTAAAGAGATTCACAGTCAGTTGAAAGCTAGTGGTAGAACTAAAAAGGATGATGAATGCATCTATACAATCTTAACTAACCTCAAAGGTCCCTTTTTTGTATTTATGTCAACCTTCTTTTCTACTATGGATGCACTAGGCACTCAATTTAAAATGCCTTCATTTGAACAGCTTTGTGAACATATCTCATGAGAAAAAACAAAATTAATCTCTCTAGATGACATGCCTAACTCGAATCATGATTTTGTGGCCAATTATCCTAAGAAAAAATGGAAAAACAAACGCAAGCAAAGTTATGATAAGCATGTATCCTCTCACAATATGGTTTCTAATCCTTCATTTCCTTCTGTTGACACTTCTAAACCACCGAATAATGGAAAATCAAAGAAACCATTTCAAAGGGGTGTGTTTAAGCCTTGTGCCTTTTGTGGGGGGGAAAATCATCCTGAATCCATATGTTTTTTAAAATTAGAAGCATTAGAAAAGGATTTAAAACAACACAAGATCACAGTTCCATCACCTTCATCTGCTTCAAATACTAGCAAGGGTAAGGCTCTTTCTACTAGAGCTTCTTCTCCTTTACAAGACCGGTGGATTCTTTACTTAGGGGCTTCTCATCATATTACACATTGCCAAGATTTGTTGACTTATGTTTATGTTTGAAGCACTTCACAGATTTCGGTGGGAAATTATGCTTCTATAGATGTATTAGGTTCTGGTACTATAAATATGCTAAATGGGCATCTAAATGATGTTATTTATATTCCTTGTATGTCTATCAATTTACTTTCCATATATCAAATATGTAATTTTGGTGCTGGTAGAACTATTGAATTCTCACCAGATAGGGTTGTAATCAGGGAAATTCATGATCATGATGATATTGTAGCTACAGGATCTATGGATCCATGTTCATATTTGTATGCATTTGAGAGTTTTGATAACTTTGCAGTATCTTCACTAGTTGCTCATGCTGATTCTTTGAGAAAATTATGGCATGAGAGGTTTGGTCACCTCAATTATAGATATCTGCAGTAGCTCTCTTCACAAAATATGGTCACAGGACTTTTGAAGGTAAAATCACATGATGGTGTCTACCCCAGTTATATGTTGGGTAAGCAACACTTGGATCCTTTTCCAAAAGGACAAGCAAAAAGAGCTAAGGCTCATCTTGAATTGGTACATAATGATCTTACTTATTTTCCTCATAGATCATTTTCTAGTGCTAAGTATGTACTCACATTCATAGATGATTTTACTAGGAAAATTTGGGTGTACTTTCTCAAATTTAAAAGTGATGTCCAATAGAATTTCATAGTTTTTAAAGCTATTGTAGAAAAAAAATTGGACATTGAATTAAAATACTCCACACAGAAAATGGGGGGAAATATGAAAGTAATGAGGTTGCAACTTTTTATGCTAATCATGGAATTGTGCACCAGTATACTATTCCTTACACCCCTCAGCAAAATGGAGTTTCTAAATGAAAGAATATAACACTCAAGGAAATGGAAAATTACATGGTCCAATCCAAGAATATGGCACCTTAGTTCTAGGTGGAAGCAGTTAACTGTGTAAACCACATCCAAAATAGAATGCCATATAAATTAGTGCAAGGGGTTAATCATGAGGAGGCATGGTCAGGTGAAAAATCTAACGTATCAAAATTATCCATCTTTGGATGCAAGGCTTAGGCCTTTGTCCCTAACGACACTTAGAAAAACATGCAGAAGAAAAAAAAGAACTTATTGTTGTTGGTCATTGTGAGCATGTGAAGGCATATCACCTTTTCGATCCCACTACCAAAGATGTTGTGTTTTGGTGGGATGTTTGTGTTGATGAGACCAAGGCTCCTTTGGATCATATAGTTCTTCCTTCTCCATTATTGTCTCTTGCTCCTGCCACCAATGATGTTTTTGATGGACCACCTGACATTACTCGTGCTCCTTCTTTTGTCGCTCCTGCTTCCGCTCTTGCTCTTGCTTCGAAATGGTTGAGATATACATGGCTATAGCAGGTGATTTCATGGGTGATTCACGAGATCTACGATGTACTAGAGTTGAGACTTCTGGTGTTGTTGATCATCGTCCCTATTCTGGTATGGCTCTTATGAGCCAAGCTAATTCTAATGATCATGTTCATTTTTCACAGGCATCTGGACAACAAGAATGTAATTCGGTAATGCAGGATGAATATTCTTCACTTGTGAAGAATAATACTATGGAGTTGGTACCTTTTCCTAAGGGAAGAAATATTGTAATATGTAAATGGGTGTATAAGACCAAATATATAGCTGATGGATCAATTGAAAAATACAAGACATGCCTTGTCACCAAGGGGTATTCTGAAGTTGAAGGAGTAGATTACTCTAAAAATTTTGCCTTGTTCTCTCTCTTGTTGCTTCTCATCAATGGTCAGTACATCAGATGAACGTGAAGAGTGAATTTTTTCATGGTGATCTCCATGAGGATATTTATATGGAGCGACCTCAGGGGTTTGTGCATGACTCTTCACTGGTTTTTAGACTTTGGTGTTCACTTTATGGTCTCAAACAAGTCCCTCGAGCTTGGTATGAGAGGATGGATGCATTCTTATTGTCTATTGGATTTCATCATTGTAAGACTGGTCATACAATTTATGTTCTGAAGACTGGTGATGAATTACTACTTTTGGTACTGTATGTTAATGATCTTCTCATTACTAGCAGTTTAGATTCTCTAACACAGGACATTAAACAAAAATTGAAAGCAGAATTTGACATGATAGATATGGGATTATTGCACTAATTTTTTGGCCTACAGGTTCACCAGTATGCTGTGGGCATCTATATTTTTCAGAAGAAGTATACTATAGATATGCTTCAGAGATTTCATATGGCTGATTGCAAGCCATCTCCCACACCTTACTCGTTAGGTATTGAATTGACTGCTACATGTAAGTCTAACTTAGTAGATTCCACTTTGTATAGACAGTTGGTTAGGAGCCTTTTATATTTCACTCATACTCGTCCTGATATCACCTTTGTTGTTAATCTTGTCTCTCAGTTTTCACATGAGTCTCATGAGAGTCATTGGGAAGTATCCAAGCATATCTTGAGATATCTTCAAGGGAATTTGAGTTTTGGTATTCATTACACACCTCACATTATTCTCGGTATTGAGGGCTTTACAGATTCTGATTGGGGTGGATGTCGTGATACTCGTAAATACACCTCTAGATTATTTTTTCATCTTGGTTCTAGTCTAGTTGCATGGTCTTGTAAAAATAAGAATACAACTGCATTATCATCCACTGAGGCCGAGCATCAAGGTGTTGTGACAGCAGGGCAGGAGGTTCTTTGGCTTCATCATATTCTTGGTGGGTTTGGTTTTTCACAGGAGTCTCCTTCCATTCTTTGGTGTGATAACCAAATTTCTATTCACATATCACGTAATCCTCTTGAGCATTAGCACATGAAGCATATAGAGATCCACATGCACTTCATTAGATAGTTGATTCTGGATGGGGTCGTTCAGATGGAGTTTGTTCCTACAGCTAATCAGCTTGCAGATATCTTCACTAAGCCCTTGAATTCTCCTCACTATCTGGAATTGCAATAAAAACTTGGGGTAAAGGAATTTGTCCTTAGGGGGGAGCTTTTATAGTCCTTCCTTCTTTTCTAGTATTGTATCAAGTACCTTATCAGGCCTAATAGCTGGGACCCTTTCTTTTTCTCCCTAGCATTCACTTATGGGAGGGTGTTGGTGTAAATCTATTAAATTACACCGAATAAGCTCATATAGAGCAAGAAATTTTATTTTGTTTAATTAGGAGAGTTTTTTATAACTCCCATACACTCATTGTTGAGATATTATCTTCAACTCCTTGTATGGAATTTGTTATTTCCTAGTTTATCTTAAAATTCCTATTATCTAGTAATATCAAACTACCTATTATTCCTATTTAAATGATTCTCCAAGATGGTGAGAATATCAGAGATTAATCTATTTTCTTTATTCCTCTTATTGTGTTCCTATTATTTTATCCTTTGAGTCATTTATTTATGCTTGCTCCTCTTGTACTAGATCATGTTGCTTGATTTTTCATAGAGAAGACAACTGCAGGGGAGATTTCTAAGTAGAAGAAAATCAAAAGGGATCCTACACCAGTTTCTTCATGACTGCCTCAACCTGAGCTTCAAACAAATCCTCGGTATTTCAATGTGGTTATAGAATAATTTGCATTAGAGGATGAGAAGCCCTCCATGCCTCAAGTTTCTACAAAAAATATTGCCCTGCTAGCCCCTTGCTATTTTGTTGAGATCAAGAAGGTCTGGTTCATCAAGAAAAAATGAATTTTCTTAGCCTACATTGTCTAATGAAGGTTCAACCCCAATTTTGGCATATTTTTTCAAAGCTGGTACTTCTTCTGCTCTTGGTGAGAAATTGAAAGATTATGATTTCACAAGAACTATTCCTAAAGAGAAAATCCATGCTACTGAGGTGCCAGAGGTTCCTATGGAAGTTCTAGAAAATATTTATGTAGCTTCGGAAATCTGGACTAAAGCTATGGAAACCACTACATAGGAAATTAGATGCATAGACTCATTAAGAGATGAGGTCCTGAGGTAATACCAAAATGAAATTGATGCTTTGCAGGACAAACTAAAAGGTATGGAAGAAACCCATATGTCCTTGTAAAATGAATTTGTACAATAGACTATGGAAAAATTTAAAGATATAATTGTTTTAAAAGTAGAAGTTGATAGTTTAAAGAGGAAAAATAATATTGGTTAGCAAGCTTGGAATGATTTTTCCTTTCATTGTTCCCAAATATCTCTTAAGAATAAAGAGTTGGTTAAATAAAATAGGAAACTTAAAGATGAGGCTGAGTCAAGTTCTAATGCCAAGAAGAAATTGGAAACAATTGTTTACTTTGCTTGTTCTTTGGCTTGTAAACTTTTAGCTTGCAGAAAACCATCTTTTATCTATAGTTTATTTCTTCAAGAATAGTTTTATTCCTGATAGTTATAGAGAATGTGTTGTGGGGAACCTTATGAGGTTCCATATGTGAAGAAATTTTTGGAGATTTATCAAGGATGTACTCTTGAAGTACAAAATTTATCATCTGAATGTTATCTCCATAATATGTTGGTTACAAATGTTCCCAATTTCTTTATAAAATTTTCATCAGGATAGTTTCAATTGAAATCCTTTTAGTCATTAGTGAGGAATCAAATTGTTTGGGAACAACAAATATATATATTTAATCAATATGATATAAATATCAATTTTTATATTAGACCTACCCATCATAATGATGTTTCCATGAAGAAATATTTTAGATCTTTATATTAACAAGATGGGATTGGTAAAAATACTTCAAAAATATTGGAAAAATGTGTCTAGGAATTTGAAATTTATTGTCAGCAGAACTTTGGCAAGGCTATGATAGCCTGTGATAAGAGGTGGGACACTTTGAGTTTTCCATTAAAAAGAAGAGAAGTGATTTCCCCACAGAATCTTAGTTGGAGTATGCGTAGAGGTGATGCACTTGTAGAAATTATTAGGCAACTGATAGAGAAGGGAAACAATTAATATTGAAAGGAAGGGGTTGGTATGCAAGTTAGGCCTCCCTTGGTCCTGAGCCCCATGACCACTTGGAAGAATAGTGATCCACAATCACATGAAATTTTTAAGGTCTGGGCTGAGGTTATGTTGGAAACCCAAGGATGCAAGGGTATAAGAAAACAATATGCAGACCAATTTGAGGAATATGATATGGTGCAGTAGCTTAGTCAGAGGCCATGACAAAGATAAATTTGTACGAAGACATGAAATAGTTAAAGTGTAGAGGAGATGATGATTCTATGAAATGTGTTGTTATAACATCCATATAACTATAGAATTTTCTCCTGAATATGTTAATTAATGCATGGGGATGCTATAAATAGTTGTATCCAAAGTAAAAGTGATGCATTTCTCCTTATTTTGTCTCATGTGAACTAATGATCGGTGGAACTCCCACTAAATTCCTTGTTAATTGATTTAATGACATGTGTAGGTTGATAAGGCACATTTTCTACCACTTTTGGTCGTTGTAGCCAAGGATACTGAGTCGTTTAACACTATGAAATTTTGGAGTATTTACTCATAACAATCTACAAATGAGAACCCCTATTTTTAGAAAAATTATAGGGTGTCATGGAATCTTTATGAGGTTGTTATTAGTTAATTTATTTCCTACATTCATGGAACTTGTTGTACTCAGTCATGTCTATAAGACACACCCTTAAACTGTTACTTAGAGAGATATTTTTGATACAATATTATATCAATTGATAGTTATTTTCAGTTTCCATATATGTGATGAACTTGTTTGGATCAATATAATATATGTTATTTTGAGTATTTGTTCATGTTAAGAGCCTCAATCCCAAAGGAGAGAAAGGGCCCACTCGACTAAGGAGATTGGAGGATTGGTATTTCATGCATGATCTTCATATTTGCTAATTTTTTAAGTTTTATTTTAAGTATCTTGGTTTGAATGATTATTTGAATGAAATCTTGTATTTCCTTATTTTAGCATATTTCCTTACTGTTATTTCCTTTGAGAAAGTATTTCAATTGATCAAGCATTTCCTTTCAAAAGCATTTCATTCTAGCAAATTTTTTTCTATAGATTAAATGCACTTATTATATTATTTTTTCATTTTAGCAGCTTAGGACTATATTTGCTTTTTGTATTTGAGTAGTGTAGAATAGGAAATGATACTAAATAAACCCCCCCAACAAGAGAACCACCATAGTATAGAGTTGCATATCAATTCTCTACATACATCCTTGAACAAAAACCTAGTTTATAATGACATCAATGTTTTAATAAGTTGATTAAATGATTGGAAGTTACAATGACCCATCATAGAAGATCCCTCTTAGGAGTTATGAAGAGGTTCTATAGGGTGCTCTCTACATTGACCAAATAGCTATTGAGACCAGTTAAAAGACCTATGGTTCGAATGGGAGATTGGTCACTCCCTCACAAGGTAATTCTAAATACTTGAACAATTTTGATATCAACAACCAAGGACCTAAGGTCCTTAACAAGAATTGTGGTACTACAACAAAAGGGGTTACTGATCAATCTAAGAAGTCGAATGTTGTTAACACTACCAACGTGAATAATGTTAACAATAACGCAAACAAAAACAACCAAAGGAGTAACAATTTTAGTCCTTCCATAAATGTGGTGTAATTTAATCATCCTCCACCTCCTCAACAAGTTCAGGCCTAGAGCCCGACTCAATGCCTAGGTGGGTATTGAAACCAATACCAAAACCAAGGGAAAAGGCCCACGAACTTTAAATTAAACAATCAACAACAAAATAATAACTAGAACTATGAACCACAACAAAATCATAATCAAATACCTCATGATTATGATCCTGATATATATTGTGGTTTCCATAGAGTTCGAGGACATGATGCTAGAACTTACCAAGATTGTAATAAGTTTATAAAATGACTTCCAGAGGACCAAAGGAAACTATTTATTGAGATGTTTTTAGAAAATCCAACGACACCAACACATAATGTTCACATGGGACCCGTCTCCCCATATAACACTCCTCTTGGAGTTTTTAGATAACCCCTTCCTACACACCCCAAAAATGGGATATTAAACCCTCACAACACTAATAAGGTTAATCCAGTAGGGAACAATGACCAAGAAGTGTTTATATCATCAAACCCTCTGGTAGCACCTCCTTTGGATGGCTAACAATATACTAAGATTATAGGTCTGATTTAATTAGATACTAAACCTATGATTAACGCAGCCACTCATACTCATGACTATTCCATGCATTACATTCCCGTATACTCCTCAATGTCAGACAACACTCCAGTACCTTTGATACCAATAGGGGCTTATGACCTAATTAAATATTTGACCAAAACCTTTTCTCACATTTCCTTTTTGGATTTATTGAAGAATTCTCCAGCTCATCGAGTCGCTTTATTAGAAGCATTGGGCCTTGGCCACTTAATCCACATTACCCCTCTCCCGAAGGCATAGATCGACCATATAGACTTTGATGTCTACCCCCCGGGGCAACTTAAAAGAGATGTTGGATTCATTTTTGACATCAGTAAGATGCCCACTGATGCCAAATTGGAATGGAGAGATGACCCAACATTATATTTATAGGTATGGATCTATAATAATTATGTTAAACGTGTAATGATTAATAATGGGGAAGATGTCGATATTGTCCCCTTTTCATTCCTTCAAAAGTTGGGCTATGGAGAAACAAATTGTTCCTCAACCTGAAACATGCTAAGAGGCTATGGAAATATCAAATCAACGTCCATTAGGACTATAGCGCTTCTAGTTATCCTCATACCGAAGATGGTGTTAACCGAATTTTATATTATAGGTCAAGAAACCAACTATAATATGATTCTTGGTCAACCTTGGATCCATTAAATGAAGGAAATCCTTTCCACGCTTTTCCAGGAAGTCAAATTCCTACGTCTGGGGAAAGTATTCGTTGCTCAGGGTGACCCAAATCCTTTTGACATCCATCTAGCCAACTTAAAGAAGAAACCTGGTGTTCACTCTAAGTTTGAACTCCTAACAAATCAATTGAATAATCCCAAGGATTCAACACCAATGTCAAAACTAATTCCTACAATGGAATTAGAATCCCCCAAGGTAAACGAAGGGGTTTTTATGTGTGAAGACAAAGGCATTATAGTTGAAACAGTGTTAACAAAGACCATGGCTAAGATCATGGAGTTGTTGGAAAATTACCTACCAATCTTCCTTCCGTTTGACTCCATGGGCATACGAAAAGCTCTCAGACTCACCTCTCTTCTTGACAGTGGCTACGAAGATATTTGCATGGTCGAGGTCTTAGAGGTAAAGGAAGAAGAAGCCAAGGATGATAAAAACTCTATCTTACCTAACAACTGTTAACGTATGTGAAAGAATTCAATATGTGGTACCAAGATAGTACTGATGGGGTCTATGTGATTATTGACATCGACTCAAAGAAATATCCTCGTATGTGCACGTAACTTTGCTATATACTTGGATAATTTCTCATTCCAAATTTATTTCATATAATCGTTCACAGATGGATGGGATGGTTCATAATGTGTGCACTATGACCTTATTACTCCCCATCGATTTAAAGGGTTGATGCCTAGACAACATTGTTGCAAATCCTATTTTATTTGTATTCAGTTGTACAATACCCATAAGTATTACAGCTCTTTCTTGTGTAAATGGTTGATTCTAATTAATATAAGTTTCAGGATTTTGTCACTATTTACATTTGGTACCAGAGTGAGAATCTGGACCTGTGAAGGAGTGGAAGAGAGTGCAGCTAAGATAGAGGAGTTTTAGAGAAGTGTTTACAACATTAAAGAGCTTGTGTAACCTCCTGCAACCTCCCAGCCCCATCCCTACCTCCTCACATCCTCCTATTCCTTCCAGGTGTTTGAAAGGAATTTTTTTTTGTACTGGTGAACCCAACACCAAGAAAAATTTTCTATAGGAATATAAAATTAAAAAAAAATCCCATCCAAGGGTTTTACCTCTAAATTTAGAGGTTTATTTGGTCATTACTAAAGTTAGCAGTTTACTACAACTGAAGGGGACTGTGCTATTTTAGCAGTGAGCTAAAGGTGTCATTCATCGAGTTGGGTCATTTTTTATCCAAGTTGGATTGTTCTTGCATTGGGAGGCTGAGCCATTTCTTTATTAGATCAGACTAAGTGCATTCATTACATTTTTGGCACCAAGTTTTACCTAGTATGATTAGTGTGGGTACATTGGACCAAGCCCACATACACTCGACCAAGCTTTATAGCCTCCACATCCAACCGAACCTACACAAATCAAATCATAGTGAAATTAACGGTGGCCAAAGTAATGGATCGATCAATGGATAGATTAAGGGAGTAAAGGTGATAAAAAATAGCATCGGTTCCAACATATCGACCTCTACCTCCCAAGCAGCCATGAATTGCAGTGACCCTGCTCATCACTTATCAACTTTGCAGCAAGAGAGCCGACCTGTACTCTGTATACAAGCTCCACCATTGACCTGCAACCACAAACAGAGCACAAGAAAATACAGCGTTCGTTTGCTCTCCTCTACGTAGAACCTGTAACAAAGAAAATAAATCAAATCATTCCATAGCATCAACAAATCAAAACTAAAGCGGTTGTACCTACAAAACTAGTGAGAGGCTTCACTCTCATGCACATCACAAGAGAGGCTTTGCTCTTATACCTCACTCTTTTGCCTATTTTAGATATCATACGATGGAGCCTTCCTTTTCGGGAGACCTTAAGGTTTTTTAAATAGAAGAGGAATGTTGATCAGTCAAGATATGGCACTTAGCGAAGGACATAAATAAGGTTTGTGCAAAAGAGAAGAGTGCATTCAAAGGCATAGAAGGATTAGAAAGGATCGCACGTGAGACCGATTCAGGACTTAGCCGTTTTCACAAGTATGAGCTATTTTTGGAGATAGTGTGCCAAACACACAAACTGGTTAGAGACTTGTGCGGCATGCATTGGCTATTTTTGGAGGATTGGATATGAAGCACTTTACATGGGTACATGATGAGAATAGATCTAATAGTAGAAGTTAACTAGAAGAAGTATATTATTATCGTAGTTGCATGTGTGGCTATTATTGTAATGGTGCTTGGCTAATAATAGCATGTGACATATTTTGGGATTATATAAGAGGTGAAGGGAAAGTACCCACCCTTATAAATATGTAGTGAACTGTGTATCATAGTGTGACATGTAGGAACTAAGTTATTGTGAGGTTATGCTGCCAAATCTGATGCGCGCATGAGCGTATACTACTGTTATTGTAAGGAATCTTCTATGTATTACTATATTTAATATAATGGGGGTTATTGACTGAATCAAGGTGTTAATCATGGTCATAGTTTATTACTGCATGAATTATTTTGCTATGAGTACTATTTGATTCATGATACTTAAGATCTAGATCTAATATGCTCTGTAGAATGTTAGATTACTTATGGATCTGAATGCTTTAAGTCTTCATCATGCTAACATCCTGTAACAGCAACCCTAAAGAGGTGCTTGGTACCTTTGTGCACTTCGGGTGAGCGCTTAGTCTAGGTTGAGTGATGTACCAATGCACCTGGGATTTTACTAGTGAATTCTAGGCTGCATCATTGGTTCCATTTCTGGGACCTCTTTTTCTGTTGTTTTCAGGATGATTCACAATGAATACATACCAGTTAACCCTAGCAAGTGTTGAGGAGTGGATACACGACCTGGAAGAAGAATACACATGGAGGTTCAACACTGGATCTGATTTTAACGCACATGTATGGGTGGAACATAATCTATATGACAATTTATATGAGATCTTCTTCGCTATCTTTCTAGTATGATTGTATGAGTGGTTGATTTCTTATGAATCTAAATGGAATTGGAGGCATCACACACTTGTTTGGATGCATGAATAATTTTAGGCCCTTTATAATGCTGATCTAATTTGGACTTACACTGTGGATGCACGGTTCCATGGTGTTCTTAAAAGTTATATCTTGGAGTACTCAATTTACACTTATTCATGCCCAGAGGTAGCTAAATTCTAGTTTTTACGATATCCAAGGGGAACTTACCTACATGGCATTCCACTAGCGATCAAGATTCTGATGGTAACCCTGAACTTGGAGAAAAACCTGATGGCGAACTAAACCCCACCATGTGCGGGGGCGGGAGTAGGTTTGGTGAAATATGGTAGACCTAGCGGCAGAAAGGTAGAGAGAGGAAATGGGGCTTAAGTATAATGAGGTGCACGAGAGGGAGGTAGAGAAGTAGTGGGAGGTTATAAAGTAAATGGCGTTGTGGAGAAAGATAGTTCGGGAAGGAGTTGAAGTTCATGTAGAAGATGTGGAACCTGAGCATCAGAACTCCCCCATTTGGGAAATCATGACAGGGAACCCTCCTTGGCATCATGTAGAAGTGTGCCAGTAGAGACAACTTGAGCCGTGAATGTGCATCTGAATCTACCTGGCAACCTTGCCCTTACGTTTGGTTTTCCAGCATCTAGTACAAAAAATAGTCAACAAGCAAATTCAAGAAGTAGGAGATCAGGAGTGAGTATTATAAGAGGCATAATTATGAAAGTGCAAACAGCTTCATTGTTATATGGGAGTACCTTTTTGGGTGTATAATCCATGCAGAATTCAAGTGCACATGTTTTTGGACTCTCTTTTAGGAGTAGTAACGCTTCGCAAACTGTCAGGGTACAGTTCAGTACTACTATTGGAACATAGGGAAGTACATCTTCTAGTCTGATCCTAGCTACAGGTTCGAGATTAGGAGGCATAGGTGGCGCTAGCTTCTATGGATCTGGTGGTTCTAGAGACAGAGGAAACACAAGAGGCTTTGGATCAGGTGGGTAAGGTCCACACCAACACCAAAATATTTACATGGAGATGTCTCTTCATTTTTTAGAGTATAGGGGCATAGAAGATGTTGCTGAACATGTACACATGTGTGAAATATTGTGGTGTGCAAAAAGAATCATGTCTTATGAGCATAGGGTAATCCAATTTTCTACTATGTTACAAGGGCACACACATAGCTGGTACATAAAATTTGACCCTGATCAGACTTGCATAGACTATACAGCTTTAAAAGATGCATTCCTTAAAGAGTTTCACATCCATGAGTTTGAACAGAAGAGTATAAGTGCACTCAAGGATATTAAGAAAGGCACTACTGAAAATGTCAGAGAGTATGATTCCCATTTCAAAACACTGTTACCTAATATTTCTTATGATATTCATGCAAGCCAACATGCACAATGGTTTGTCGGAGGCCTAATTACCCCTTTTCATAGGGCATTATCACATAATACATACATTGATCTGCGCAAAGCACTTGAAGTAGCCTTACACGCTCAGGAAGTTGGAAGCATAAACACTGGGGTGAGACCATTTTTAGAAGCACAGATTGTAGCTATGGAAAAGCAGTTGGAGAAACTATCAGTAAATTTAGCACATGAGACGCGCACATGTATTTGGTACACATATTGTAAAGTGGAAGGTCACACAAAGGATAGTTTTCCCCACAGAACTATGCACTCACTGTTGTTGGACTATGAGCTATGCCATTTAAACCATGATGTTATCCACTACCGATTACTACAATGCGTGATAAGGAAGAAATTTTCTTGTTACTGTAAGACTTTTAGGTCCACAACTCATGACATGGAATACTACCAACCGATTGGTCATATCCATGACACTATATATATTGGTGTATGATAGATGATAGTTTCAGATAACTCTAAAGGAAATAATGAGCATCAAGATTGAGATCAAAATCAGGTGCACTATGATCGAAATGAAGGGTGTTTTAAAGGTGGTTGTGGTAGAGGACAAGGATACCATGGTGGATTTAGAGGATGAGGCCATGGTGGTGGAAGAGGTGAATTCCCTCAGTGGAACATGTTATACATGCGGATCTCTTGACCACTACAGGTGTGAATTTCCTCATAATATTACATGCTCTTTTTGTGGAAAGAATCGTAGTTATGAGGAATACCTATAATTTTATGAGCATCTTATCAAGCAACATAAAAAAGAAAACAAAGGCCCAGTGATGGTTAGGATACAACGCACTGTGGAAAATCAGTGGATGCCTAAGTTGGAAGCCAAAATATGACGTATTGCAAGTAAGGATCGCAACCCATAATAAAGTGGCACGTGCCAAAGAGGCATTAGAACAGTAGGATCCTACCATCACTAAGGATGAGGTTTTATATGCATGGTACCTAGATCCTACCCATCAAAAGAAGGTTTATCAGGAAACCATGGAAGTACTCATAGGAATCTTGATTGTGAAATACACATATTTAAAGGAGAAAACATGGAAGATGGAGAAAAAGGAAGCATCAGAGATAGTCTAAACTGATATGGATGACTTGAGAGAAGTGTGTAAAATTTTGCTGCTAGGAAAATATCATTCCATTGTTAGGGAATTGGTTAAAAGGAAAAAAATTATGCACGTAAGTATTGATACTAGATGACATATCCTGCATGAAAATATTCCCCCTCATAGCCTAGATTATGACAAGGAAATCACTTTGAATGTTGTTGTGGATGGGTGGCTATTGAGTAATATATTTATTGCTATCAAGCAAACGGAAGTTAATTGTTCTTACTTTAGATGAATGGGTACAAATAGG
This sequence comes from Taxus chinensis, assembly GCA_019776745.2. Taxonomy (NCBI): domain Eukaryota; kingdom Viridiplantae; phylum Streptophyta; class Pinopsida; order Cupressales; family Taxaceae; genus Taxus; species Taxus chinensis. The sequence goes on from CM034147.1 coordinate 11,687,896, forward strand.
AGAGACCTCCTTTGTAGCCATCCTCTAATGTTTTGTTCATAGGCTAATGAGACTAAGGCCACTCCCATCAAATTTTTAAAAGATGCATCTATTATCATACAAGGAGCCAAGTTCACTGGATATTTTGAGGTCTTAGTGCTGGTAAGAGGAAAATAGCTTCCTAGCTCTACTGGGGCATCCTTGATGCTACAATGTAAATAATTTTGAGATTCGGTTCAACAAGGGTTATATCAACCTTTTTAAACAATGAGGAAAGGGTTATTATCCCATTAATAGATGGAAAATCTACACCCTATGTTGAGCCCTTGAGTGAAGAAGACCTAAATGAGATTTATGTACGTGCATCATCTGGGATCGAGAGGTGTTTGAACCATCTAAATAAGGAATTCATCCAGTGGGAGGATGCATAGTCTATTAGTGATGCTACAATTGTTTCTTGTGATAATTAGGCTCATAACACTTATGAGTTGGTAGGGTGCATGAAGTAAAGAGTCTATAATTTCTTAGGGACATGTAGACCATGTTATATCAGGAAAATATGTAACAACTTGGTACCTCGTTACACTGGAGAAGAAGATATCATGTGGTGTTCCTACACGCCATGGAGGAACAATGGAGTAAACTAGTTTGAGAGAAGACATATATGCTAGCATATACCCTACGCGCAGGAAAACATTGCACTGGTGGGTAGTCCACCAAGGATAATCTTGTAGGATGGAATGAAATTAGGATTTCTCTTGACTACTAGGTTCTTCAGGAGCAATGCAACCTATTCAAATATGTACTTATCATGGTAATCAACCTATTTAACACCACATTCAGATAGTGCAAGAGACTCTAGACAGAAGGATAGGAAGATTTTACCACCTTTGCTCTGGGTGCAAAAGTTTAATTCCATGTTTACAAAGTTACGCGCGTGCTTGGTATGTATATGTAAAACTCTATATAGAGACTATAAATTGGTAGGATTTAATTGTAAGAATGACCCAGATGTTTGACTTCTTCTCTACCAAGCCTTCAGTGGAAGAAGCATTAAAAGCCATAAAGTGACTTAACTATGGGAGATAGTGCCAAGGATTAAGAACTCCTTCAAGAATTTTTTGGTTGAAGGAGAATTCACAAGCACATTTTGCTGAAGAAATAGAGGCCAGATACCAAACTACTTCAACACACTTTCCTTGAGAAAGAAAAAGGAAAAATGATTTACTTAGTGGATGATGAAGAAGTATAAAATCTATATATAAACCATTCAACAGGTAGGTGTGAGGTGTTGGAAAGTGTAGATAAGACCACGCATGCCTATCATGAACATATGAAGATAAAGAAAGTGAATATTGGATCAGATGACTGAGCCTAAGGATGCCATAATTTGATACTTATTGGTTAGACTCTGAAGTGGAAAAAATCATAGAGTTACTATGGGATTATCAGGACTCATTCCCTTGAGGGTACCATGAACTTAAAGGCGTGCATGAATAATTAGGAGAGATGAGGATAAAGCTTAAGGAGGGTACGTGCCTAGTTAGAAAGATACCCTACAATATTAACCCCAACTTGCACGAAAAGGTCAAGGAAGAGATTGACAAAATGCTGAAGTCTGGAATCATCAAGCCCCTATAGGAGTCAGAATGGGTTATCCCAATGGTGATCAGTATCAAGAAGGATGGTTGGATTAGGATCTGTGTGGACTACAAGGAGTTGAATGTTACATGTGTGACTGATCCCTTTCCTACACCATTCACTGAGTAAATACTACAAGGCGTTGCAGGGCGTGAAATCTCTTTGTTTATAGATGGGTTCTCTAGGTAACATCAGGTTAGGATTGCTCAGGAGGATCAGGAAAAGATTACTTTTAATACTAAATGGGGTAGTTTCACCTATACTGTGATGCCTTTTGTTTTGAAAAATGTGCATGTTGTATTTTTGCGCATAGTAGTTCAGGCATTTAAAGAGTTTATTCACACTTTCTTACAGGTTTATTTAGATGATTGGATGGTGTATGGAATTATTAAAGATCATTGTGAAAATTTTCTCTTAATGTTTGAAAGATATAAACAGTTGAGTATCTCTTTGAACATCAAGAAGTGCATATTTGCTACAGCATTTGGAATATTGTTACGACACATAATCTGCAAGGAAGGTTTGTTGGTTGATCCAGCTAAGGTTGCAGTCATTATAGGCCTAAAAAATCCTACTACTAAAAGTGAGGTGCACAGATTTTTGGGTCATACAAGATATTATAGGAAATTCATCAAGGGATATGCCAAGGTTGTTGCACCTTAAGAGGAGTTACTGAAAGGAAGGGATACGTTCTATTCGGGAGAACCGTAGCAGTGCGCATTCGAGACATTAAAGGAGAAAATTACTACTGTGCATATTCCATGTTTTCCTTCATGGGACCAACCATTTCATGTACATGTGGACGTCTCTAGAACGGCCATTGAAGTGGTATTGGCTCAACCCAGAGAAGGTGTTATAGATCATCCTATCTGTTATATTACTAGAAAGATGACTCCTGCAGAGTAGAATTACACCACTATAGAGTGTGAACATTTGTTAATGATCCATGTGCTACATAAATTCAAACAATACATGTTAGCTTCACCATTTTTCTTTTATAAAAATACATGCCATTGAAGTATTTGGTAAACAAGACCATTTTACAAGGGCACATATGCAAATGAGTACTCTTATTCCAAGAATTTGATTTCACAGTTGTGGTAAAACTAGGGAAAAGTAATTCTAGAGTAGACCATCTATCTAGAATACAGTCAAGAGAAGAAGCATAGGCCATTGAGGATACCATGCCCGATGCACAGTTATACAGGTTACAACGAGTGCCATTGAAATTAGAGGACATTTTTGTCTTTCTACAAATAGGTATGGCACTAGAAGGAATGAAATCCTTAGAGAAGAAACAACTTACTATACGCATGGCACCATATATGTTGATTAGCAGTGACTTATATAAATTAGGCAGGGATTAAGTATTGCGTCGTTGTGTACTAGAACATGAGTGCATAGAAATAATGGAGGAATCCCATGGTGGAATTGCAGGTGGCCACTATGTAGGTGATGCTACTACACTTAAGATTTTACTTGCTGGATTATGGTGGGAGACCCTGTATAAAAATTGTAAGGATTATTTCAAGGCTTGTGATCATTGTTAGCATCTATGGAAACCAATTCAATGAGATGAAATGCCTCTAAGACCTATTACTAGTGCAGAACCATTTGAGAAATGGGGTATCAATTTTTTGGGTCCTATTTCACCAGCTACATGTAAAACTAGATCACACTATATCATTACGTGCACAGACTATCTGAAAAGGTGAGCAGAAGCAACACCTACAAAGGATTGTATAACTACAAAAATTGGGTTTCTTTGGGAAAATATTATTACATAGTATGGATGTCCTTTAAGTTTGAATAGTGATAGGGGCACGCATTTTCTTAATGAGAAAAGTAGAATCTTATTGGATGAATTCATGATTGCACACCATAAGAATACACCATATCATCCTTAGGAAAATGGGACTGATGAGGATTTCAACAAAATTTTGAGCCACACATTAACAAAAATCTGTGATGTTGGAAGAAAGGATTGGGATGATAAAGTGTCTGTAGTGCTTTGGGCATATCAAACAACATATAAAAAGGTTGAACAAAGCCACACCATTTCAGTTAGTGTTTGGCGCAAAAGCATTTCTTCCTATAGAATTCATGTCACCCTCTTTGCGTATTGCATGTGCTGGAGGTCTAGTTGATGAGAAAGCATTAGAATAATGGATTAAAAAGTTAATTAAGCTAGATGAGTGACGAACCATAACACCTTGGAGTCAAAAACAAGAAAAGGCCAGGAAGAAAGCATGACATGACATGCACATCAGGGATACAAAGTTTGAGATTGGACAAATGGTGCTCCTTTATGATTCTAATTTTTTGCACCACCTAGGAAAACTCAAAGTAAATTGGTTGGGGCCATATGTTATGACTCACATCCTTGAAATAGGTGCTTGTCAATTACAGGCACTTGATGGAATACAATTACCCAGATACTTCAACAGGAGTAGGATGAAGCCCTACTATAAATAAGTCTTCTTGGTGTTTTTAATAAGAAAGTATTGCCATTTAGATTAGGTTTTCAATTCTATATTTTCCTTCATGTATTTACTTATTTGTCATTATGTTTTGTCAATTTAGTTGGTGTTTTTGTGTAATAAGCACATTTATGTGCCAGAAGCTAATTACTATTCAAAGAATTTTTATGCATAGAGGATTGCACATACCCTTAGTGTGGGGTAGGTTATTGATATCTAGGTACAAGACTATTCAAAATAAGTCCACATGAAAGCTACGGGTGCTATATTAAGTAGGAGAATTGAAAACATTTATTCTGGAAATGAGGACCATAGGTGGAGATGAATGAACGAAAAATTATAACATGAGATAACAAGAGGCCATGGGAACTACCAAGGGAAGGTGCAGTGGCGAGGTACTTGAGCGCATGGAAGCACATTTAAGAGAATTCTACAACCAAAAGGTAGGAGGGTACACTAGAACGTTATATCTTGGGTGCAAAGATGTACCACGTGGAAAGAAAGAAAATGGTTGATTAATTAGGATGTTATTGGTAGGTGAAGGAGCAATAAATGCACTAAATTTTTGAAAATATATATAAGGATAGGATGCGAGTTCATTTTTACCATTGCAATCATAATAATTTGAAAGAGACAAGTGTGACCAAACTACGAGAAGAGTATTCAGGTGCGAAGAGTGTGAATTGAGATGTGACAAGCAGATTTGTGCGTAGAGGAAGCTCACATCCCCAGTAATGAAGGGTTTGAGTGAAGCAAGGCATTACAAGGCAACAATTTTCACTAACGAGTTTTAGATTAATTCTAATCCACAAGAATTTACTTTTCTTTTATTAACAATTATTAGAGGTCACAAGGTCCAAAATTTAGGGTTAGAAAGTTCAATTAGGTTCAGAGGGTAATTCCTCACCATACCCACTCTCTAACAGGATTTAAAGATTCAACTTGATTTTTCTCAAAATTAATGCATTCAAAATTTCCCTAAATCATTCCCATTGGATAGGAAATTTCCTCACCTTTCCAGTGATATAAATAAGTCCTCCTAACTCCTCATATTTCTCAAGTTATGGGCCGGCGGGCCTTGGGGTGAAAATTTTCCCCAAGAGTGGGCCTGCGGGCCCAGGGGAGAAAATTTTCCCAAGAGGTGGGTCCGCAAGCTGTAGGGAGAAATATTTCCCCACGGGTGGGTCTGTGGGCTACGGGGAGAATTTTTTCCCCTAGAGTGGGTCTGCAGGCCACAGGGAGAAATTTTTCCTGGAGGAGGATTCGGGTCAGCGGGGCGGTGGGAGACATTTTGGAAATTTCCCGCGTGGGGCGAAAATCCACCTTTGCACCTGCGCTCCTACGAGTCCGCAAGTCTGCAAGGGACATGTGGTGCCTCCTAAGCCAATGTGGGGAAAGTGGGGTGGTGGGGATAAAAGAATTTTAATGCCCAGAAGGGTGAAAAGGGTAAAATTCACCCACGCCTTTGCCGACGCCTCATGATGCCACGTGGCAGCTCCTGATTGGCTGTGACTAGCGAGGCGGTGGGGAAAATTTAGAAAAATTTCTCCAAAAAAAGTGCTAAGTTTAAAAGGGAATCCTCCCCTCCTCCGTTGATGCCTTGCAATGCCATGTGGCAGCTCCTGATTGGCTATGGGCTGGCAGGGCAGTGGGGAAAATTTTGAAAAAATTCCCCAAAAATTTTCTAAAGCTAAGTTAAAAAGGGATCCACCCCTCCGCCAATGCCTTGTGGTGCCATGTGGCAACCTTTGATTGGTTGTGGGGTGGTGGGGGAAATTTGGAAAAATTTCCCAACTTTTTTTTGAAGCGCTAAGGGAAAAACTTGGACCTGCGGATCCACCAAGGAATTTTTTCCCAATTTGTTTTTTTGATAGATAGAATTATTATTATTATTATTATTTGACACCAAATGAAGAAAAAATTCAAAAGGCCATGAATTTTTATAGAGAGCTCGGTTTTGGGAAAATTAAGACTTCTTGGAAATATCTCAATGTCCTCTTTATACAGGAATCATTAAATTTTGATTTTGATAAATTTTAAGGAGTAAATTTCAAGAAAACGATCTACAGGCTTTACAGTGCAAACTGGTAAATTTTAACTTATAAGATTTGTTCAATTTGATCTTCTTCCTCTCTCAACATGTCAAATAGACATGGAGAATTGTTCTTAGATGGATTTAAGAAGGATTTCAAGATTCAATTTGTCTTAATTGATTCCTAATTTAAAAATTTACATCTCTTGACAACAAAACGACTGTAAGATGGGTTGAGCCCATTTTGTTAAGTTTTCTAAGAAATTCCTTAAGTATTTTGTCTAATGAATTCATTTATATCCTATTATGTTCAATTTAATGTTTCATTTGTTATTTCTTGTTGTAGGTTTGGCCTGTGCATTTTGGATTAAATAATTTGCCAGTTTGAAAATACAAAACAAAGATCAAATTTTAAATGGTTTATTTGCCATTTTCTTCTTCCAAGTATTATAATTCATTCCAATTGCTAATCTAATACATTTAGTTGATTCAATTCAACTATTCAAAAGCTAAAATACATCTCTAATTTTCAATTTTCACATATTTCAAAAGACAGAGTATTACACTTCCTTCATACACATTTATTTCTTTCAAACAGAGATTACAACTCACATTTAGATGATTAAATTCAATACAATGACGCAATTTGAGGAAGGTTATGCAATCCTTTATTGATTTCAAATGTAAACTTACAAATTTTCTTTCATTCCTTAAATTCCTCATACATAATATAATTCTTTAACATTCCTTCATATCCTAAAAATAATTTTATCTCTTTCACATTACAATACAACATCTTTCCATTACAAAACATATACAAGTTCATCCACTTCAAGTGGGAAAGGTTACAATAAGATTTCATTTCACAAGGGACTGTCAAACTGTCTTTATCTCAGCTCTAGAACAACAACATGCATATTTCTCATTCTTCCAAATTGTGATCACAACAAGAGTAAGGGAAAGGAAATGCTCTCCACCCAACCAAGACATCCAATGAAGAGGAGAAGTCATCCTTCTTCATTGGCCCCCCAAGCCCCAACCACAATGCAATAAAAGATGTGATCCAACTCATGGAAACAACAGGCTTCCACAAACACACAAGCAACATTTTCACAATAAAAACACAAGTCCAAAATAGAATGTAGTTTACAACTACATTAAAGCATGAAAAACATTACTGAGGCTTCATCAAGCAAGCCAAAGGAGCAAGAAACTATGGGGGATGCTTCTTATGCCTCCCAAAAGGGGAAATGGGTATCACCACCTAAATTACAAACCACCAAAATATAGTATATCAAAACCCTGACATTCCTTATGCCTCCCCAAGTACCCCTTATTCCTCACATTTCCTTATGCCTCCCCAACCTCTTATGGCACCCCATAATGAGTAAAGAAATGCAAGCTATTTATTTGTAAGGTGGAACCCAAATCCCAACTCCCTCCACCCTTATACCTCCCTAAAACACACTTGTGCCTCCCACAAAATAAACCCCATAGTATTCTCCTACACCATTCCTAGGCCATCTACCCAACAGCCCACAAACATGCCAAAACATTCACACATTAACATTTACATTCATAAAAGAAGAGAATTTCAAGAGCCAAGCTCTTACCTCTCCATGATGGAGTTTCCCAAGTTCCAAACAGTAGTTGTTTCCAAGAAATAATTCAAAAATCCACCAAACAACAAGCATGCAACAATCTTCAAACTTCTCCAAAAGTAAGAGCTCCCAAAACAGTAAGGAATTCACCCAAGAATGAAGTCTCCAAAATGAAGCAACCCCAAAACAAGGCAAGGAATTCAAATTTTATAGAAGAGGGAAGGGAAGAGGATGAGGTGGATCCATGTAGGATGCCACATCACACATCCTCAACCCCAACCCAAAAGTCAACTTCATTCTCCAATGCATAATAAATAGGTGGGTGAATAATATGATAGTTTACTTACATACTCAAATCCAACCCACACCCCAAAGGACTGAAATTAAATCATGTAAGAAAAGTGCAATTAAAACCTACAATTTGCCTTCTCAAAATGCATTATAAAAGTCTAAATTCAACTCTCCAACCATAGGTATGGTTGGTAAATAAATTTAAGAGGTATGGGACAAGTTTAACTTGTCCCACAAGCCTCCAAAATCAGCCTCCAAGGACAAATTCAAATTTCCAAGAAGGTGGAGTGTTTCACACTCAAAATTTAACTTACACATCACTTACACATCTCTTACAACACTTTAATTCAAGGCCAAAAACTCTATTAATTACTTTCTTATGACATATTTTAATTAATTAACTTAACAACATGATTACTCACAATATTACACACCATTTAATGAATAATGAAAGGGTCAATGCACCACAAAATAAACACATGCAAACATAAACAAAGGAACCAATAAATAAATACACATAACCCCTTGGTCACATTTAAAGGTGATCCCCCCCATGGGAATCCCTAACACACACAAACACGCACAAACAAATACTAGTTTCCATGGTGACCTTGTTGAATTCATCTAGAATTCCAATGTTGTTGGTCTCCAATCCCTTGATGTTTTTTGTGATATTTTATCCTAAAAAACACAAATACCTCCTTCGGGCTCATGGCCATATCAAAAAATCCAAAATAATATAAATAAAATTCCAAAATCATCTAGATATATGGATCACAACAACAACCAACAAGATCATTTGTAAATTTATTCAACAACTATATCATCATCAAATAATTTTCCATTTCTAGGTCTACTCACAATATCCAAATATCACATGTCTGAACAACATCCATAATATAACCATGTCAAACAGTATATCATCATCAATATCCAAAATGTCTCTAATAATCATCATGCATCATAACTGAATCAAGTCAACAATAATCCATGATCTAACATCTAACATCATACTATAATAAATTCCATAATCATGTCCATAATATAATCAGCAGTATCATGATCAATAACAAAAAGTGTCAAAGGGAAGTGGGCACTACATCCCCCTCCCCTTAGACTCGACTTCCTCTTGGAAGTCACTGGAAAAAATGTGGAAACTAAACTCGTAGCAAAGTAGCATCCTCCCATGTAGCTGCAGTCTCATCATATCTATCCCACTGCACCTGGACCTGATCAACCTCTCTACCTTGAAGGCCCAGGGTCCTGTGATCTAGGATGCGAATGGGATCCACCATCACCTTCCCCCGATCCTACACCTACAATGATGTCCAATCCAACACATGAGAAGGATCTGAAACATATCTCCTAAGAACTGAAACATGAAACACATCATGTACATGAGACAAGCTAGGTGGCAATGCTAGACGGTAGGCCAAAGGGCCGATACACTCCAAGATCTCAAAAGGACCCATGAATCTAGGAGCTAACTTAGAACCTTTTCCATAATGGATAGGGCTCTTATGTGGCCTGACATGAAGGAACACCTTCATGCCCACATCAAAACTACGGTCAGTCCTATGTTGATCTGCATACTTCTTCTGCCTGTCCTGTGCCTCCTGTAGTCTCTGTCTGATCAAAACCACCTGCTGCTCCATGTCCTGCAACAAAGCTGGTCTAAGAGAAACCCTGTCCTCTAACCTGTCCCAACTAAGAGGTGTCCTGCACTCTCTACCATACAAGGCCTAAAAAGGAGCCATGCCTATAGAACTCTGAAAACTATTATTGTAGGAAAAATCCACCAAGTACAGGTACTCCTCCCATCTAGACTGTTGATCCATCACATACATCTTGAGCATGTCCTCTAAAATCTGATTCACCCACTCAGTCTGTCCATCTGTCTCAGGGTGATATGTTGTGCTAAAATTGATCTTCATCCCGAGGGCATGCTGCATGGTAGTCCAAAAATGGGAAGTATACAAAGGATCACGGTCACAAATAATCTTCCACAGAATCCTATGCAACCTGACAATCTCATCCAAATATACCCATGCCACTACACTAGCTGTATAAGTGGTCTTCACTAGAGAAAAGTGAGCCACTTTTTTCAATTTATCAACCGTGACCATGATGGTGTCGTGGTGATATCTCGACATCGGTAGCCCAACAATGAAGTCCATGGAAATGGTGTCCCATTTCCACTCCGGTATAACATGAGGAAAGAGAAGGCCAGCTGGATGTTGATGCTTGGCCTTTACTTTCTGGCACTTTAAACATCGTGACACGAACTGAGCACGTCTCTCTTCAAAGTCCTCTCCAATGATACAACTATCTCAAAGGTGCATGCATCTTCTTCACCCCAGGGTGGGCTGAATAGGGTACATGATGTGCCTCTATCAATATGTCCTGCCTCAATCCTCCATCTCTGGGAACATAAATCCAACCTCTGTGCCTGAGAAGGCCATCTTCCTCTAGTGAGAAACCATCAAAATTCCCCTTGAGGGGTCTCTGAGACTCGATCTCTGCTCAAACTATGCAATGTAGAAGTTGTCAAGAGGAAGCTGCTGAAGAATCTTGCTCCACAAATCTATGCTCACTGAGGTGGCCATAGCCACATGTCTCCATCTGCTGAGAGCATCTACCACCACATTCTCCTTCCCCTTCACATGCTCTATCTCCATATCATACTCACAAAGCAACTCCATCCAACGCCACTGACGAGCGTTGAGATTGGGCTGCGTGAAGAGGTGGTGAAGACTCAGGTGATCTGTCCTGAGTGTGAATCTCTAACCAAGTAGAAAGTGCCTCCATCGAACCAAAGCATGCACAACTACCGCAAGCTCAAGATCATGAGTCAGATAATTAAGCTCATAATATTTGAGTTTGCGAGACTCAAAAGCCACTACTCTTCCCTCCTACATCAACACACCTCCAAGCCCTACTAAAGAAGCATCCATGCAAACAAAAAACTCACCCTGTGGATCAGGAACTGCAAGAATAGGTGTTGTAGTGAGACATTCCTTTAGTGTACTGAAGGCCTTCTCACATCTGTCTGACCAAACAAACTTCTTCCCTTTCCGTTGAAGGGAAGTGATGGGGTGCACAATCCGAGAGAAGTCTTGAACAAATCTCTTGTAGTAACCTACTAATCCCATGAAGTTGCGCACCTCAGTCATAGTAGTGGGTGCTGGCCAATCCATAATAGCTCTAATCTTGGAAGGATCAATGGTGATACCTTCCCCAGAAATGATATGACCCAAATATTGCACCTCTATCTGAAAGAATGCACACTTCTCCAAGTTCCCATAAAGTTACTGCTCCCGAAGACACTGAAGAACCTAGCGAAGGTGCCCCTCATGCTCCTCATGCATACGTGAGTAAATCAAAATGTCATCAAGGAAGATGAGCACGAAGCGATCTAAGAAAGTCCTGAATACCCCATTCATCAAACTCATAAACATTGCGGGGGCATTAGTCAAACCAAAAGGTACCACTGTGAACTCATAGTGGCCATATCTCGTACGGAAGGTGGTCTTATGAATGTCCACCTCCAAAATCCTCAGCTGATGGTAGCCTGACTTAAGGTCTATCTTAGAGAAATTTGTGGCTCCCTTCATCTGATCAAATAAATCATCAATGCACAAAAGGGGATAATGATTCTTGATCGTTACCTTGTTTAGCTGGTGGTAATCAATACACAACCATAAGGATCCATCCTTCTTCTTTACAAAGATCACTGGTGCACCCCAAGGGGATACACTAGGATGAATTAGGCCTTTCTCCAAGAGGCCCTCAAGCTATAACTTGAGCTCGCAGAGCTCAGGGGTGGTCATCTGATAAGGTTCTCATGAGATAGGCTCTGCTCCCGGAACCATATCTATATGAAAATCAATCTCACGTGGGGGTGGTAACCCCAAGTAGCTCCCCTAGAAAGACATCTGTAAACTCTCTCAAAATGGGATGATCATCTAGCGATGGTCCACTAGACCCATCCTCTGATCTATCACTGACTGTAACAACATACATCTGACAACCCTGTCGCACACACCACTTAAGCTGCATAGTAGAGATGGTGTAAATAGAAACGGGTCTCCTGACCCCTAAAATCACTACTCCACTCCTAGATCATCTTTACAAGATATGATCTTGTGGTAACAATCCACTCTAGCCATGTGTGCAGATAACCAATCCATACCCAAGATGACTCCATATGAGCCCAAAGGAAGGATACGAAGATCTGAGGTAGTGGTGAAAGGTCCCAAATCCACCACACACTCCTTAACTAAGGAGTCTATAGAGATCTTGGCTCAAGAAGCCATCTCAACATCCCAACTATGACCCTACCTAACTGCCACTGGCCTGCATCACTCTACTAAAGATGGGGCAATGAAAGAATCAGAAGAACAAGAATCAAACAAGATGGAGGTAGGAATGTCCACCAATGCTACCTGTAGTCTCAATAACTATACTATGATGCTCAACATGGTGGTTCTTGACCACTACGTAGATCCGATGACTGTGCCCCATGTCACCAATAGTAGGTTCTGAGATATGTGTCTTACCCTTGTTATTAGGGTTATGTGGGTAGTCTCTTCAAAAAATGTCCAGTAACACCACAACCAAAACAACCACCTAATCCTCTCCCCTGTGTAGCAGGTCTGGCCGGTACTCTGGAGGTCTGTGGTGTGGATCCTGATGATCTGGTTGTGGTCTAATGAGGTCTCTACTGGCGAGCTCCTATTGAGTGAGTTCTCTGGCACCCTGTGTCCTGATGGGACCCCTAGGAGGAGGCCCCATACTCCAACCTCTCTGTGCATCAAACCTCTATGGAGGTCTATAAGGTGGGTGGGACTACTGCTGCTACTGTGGTCTAAAAGATGACTGTGTTGAACCCTGTCCACCATGAGGAAGAGGTACTGACCCCCTTGATCTATTGTCCTACATCTGTTGTATGTGGCTCCGGACTCGGTCTCTAGCCTATTGGGTCTTTCCCCGAGTCTCCTCTGCTATATAGGCCTTCTTGATGGCCTCAGCTAATGTCTGTGGACAATGGATCCACACTGCACCTCCAATGTCTAGATTCAAGCCCCAGATGAACCTGTGGATCCACACCTGCTCATCTTGCATGTAATCAACATACTAGAGTAGATCCAGAAATCTACTCTCATACTTAGCCACTGTAAGAGATGCCTGTCAGAGGTCATGGAACTCATCTATCCACTACTGTATGAACCTCCGTGACAAATATACCTGCTCCTGAAACACTCCTCAAATATCTCCCAGGTAACTGTCTCAGAATCAACATGGAGCTTCTACTCCTCTGTCTACCACCAGACACCAGCTCCATCCCTCAGTAGATGGATCACAACACGAGCTTTCATGTTGCTAGAACAAGGACAGAGCTTGAAGCATCCACTCAAGCTCACCAACCAGGCCTCTTCCTAAAATCCACCTATGTCACTAGAATAATTTGATGGCCGAAGCTTCAGGATCTCCCTGATGTGATCTGTAGCTGTGGTCTGATGGCCTCTAGGCCTCTCTGCATGCTCATCCCTAAGCCTAGGGCTGTCGAGACCTCTCTCTATGTCCTAAAACTTGGTCACCCTGTCCCCTCTATGGTGACTCTACTCTGGCTGACTCTGCATGGAAGTTCTCTCCTCCATGCTCCTCACTGGGTTGAGGTGATACATGACCCTCAATGGAAGTGACTCTATCATGTCTGGCTGCATGTCCTCCTACTGATCCTCCACATAGAGCGACATTAACATCCTGAAGAGTCTACAAAATCTGGGGTAGGATGGCTGCTACAACAATGATCTGGTGGTGGTAAGTCTAGGTCTATGTGAAAAGACCCCTCATCCCATTTGTGCCTCCTGCATAGACCAAGGCGAGAGTTAGTTCATCTTTCTAAGTTTTATTCAGTTTCCATGTTTACTAAAATATGTAATTTCTAAACTAAGTTGTTTTCTAGATTTAAAAGTGTGTTAGGTTTAAGGTTCATGTCTCAAGTTTTCTAGTGTGCCCAATGGCCCAAGATTTTGAACCACTGCTCTGATACCAAGTGTAACGCCTAGCTAAAAACAACCCACTTGAGACCCAAGAACAACCTAGGATTAGTTAGGAAAATTATGGAATAATTTTTTTTTGTTTAAAAGAGTCTACAACCAGGTTACAAGACAAAAGTTGTCACTAACAAGTTCTAGATCAATTCTAATCCACTAGAATATACTTTTCTTTTATTAACAATTATTAGAGGTCACAAGGTCCAAAATTTAGGGTTAAAAGGTTCAATTAGGTTCAGAGGGTAATTCCTCACCATACCCACTCTCTAACAGGATTTAAAGATTCAACTTATTTTTCTCAAAATTAACGCATTCAAAATTTCCCTAAATCATTTTCCATTGGATAGGAAATTTCCTCACCTTTCCAGTGATATAAAGTAGTCCTCCTAACTTCTCATATTTCTCAATGTTATGGGCCGGCGGGCCTTGGGGTGAAAATTTTCCCCAAGAGCTGGCCCAGGGGAGAAACTTTTCCCAAGGGGTGGGTTTGTAGGCTGCAGGGAGAAATATTTCCCCATGGGTGGGTTTGCGGGGAGAAATTTTTTCCCATAAATGGGTTTGCTGGCCATGGGGAAAATTTTTTCCCGGAGGAGTCAGGTCGGCAGGGCGAAGAGAGATGTTTTGGAAATTTCCCGCATGGGTGAAAAGCCACCCTTGCACCCGTGTTCCCGCGAGTCCTCAAGTCTACAAGGGACACATGGCGCCTCCTAAGCAAATGTGGGGAAAGTAGGGGGAAACGGGGATAAAATATTTTTAACGCCCCGAAGGGTGAAATAGGGATAAATTCACCCATGCTTCCGCCGATGCCTCACGATGCCACGTGGCAGACTCCTGATTGGCCGGAGGCTAGCAGGGAAAAATTAGAAAAAATTTCCAAAATTTTCTGAAAACACAAAAGGCATAAAGGAACCTGCTCCTTCGTACCAATGCCTCGCGATGCCATGTGGTAGCTCTCTAATTGACTGTAGCATGGCAGAGCGATGGGAAAAATTTAGAAAATTTTCCCTAAATTTTTTTTAAAGCGCTGAGTTAAAAGAAGGATACGCCCCTCTTCCAATGCCTCATGGTGCCACATGGCAACCTCTAATTGGCTGCAGGCTGGTGGGCAACGCCGTAGGGAAAATTTTAGCAAAAAAATTCTGAAGTGCTAAGGGAAAAGTTCAGGCATGCGGAGGTCCGCCAAGGAATTTTTTCCCAATTTTTTTTAACAGATAGAATTATTATTTTTTTTTAATGCCAAATGAATAAAAACTTCAGAAGGCCATAACTTTTGATAGAGATCTTGGTTTTTGGGAAAACGAGGAATTTCTGGAAATATTTCAACATCATCTTTACTTAAGAATAATTAAATTTTTATTTTGATAAAGATTAAGGAGTCAATTTAAAGAAAACAATCTGAAATGCTTCTTATAGTGCAAACTGGTAGATTTTAACTTATGAAAGTTTAATTAATTGTCCTTCTTCCTCTCTCAACATGTCAATTAGACATGGAGAACTGTTCTTATATGGGTTTATGATGGATTTGGAAGGTAAGTTTGTTTTAATGACTCCTAATTAAAAAACAACAACTTTGACAACACAATGACAACAAAACAGTTTGAGCCTGATTTTGCTAAGTTTTCTAGGAAATTCTTTAAGTATTAATGTCTAGATGAATTCATTTAGATCTTATTATGTCCAATTTAATGTTTCATTTGTTATTTCTTTGTTGTAGGTTCGGTCTGTGCATTTTGGATTAAATAATTTCCAGTTTGAAAATACAAAACAAAGATCAAATTTTAAAGGATTTATTTGCCATTTTCTTCTTCCAAGTATTATAATACGTTCCAATTCTAATCTAATACATTTAGTTGATTCAATTCAACTATTCAAAAGCTAAAATACATCTCTGATTTCCAATTTTCACATATTTCAAAAGACAAAGTATTACACTTCCTTCATACGCCTTTCCTTCTTTCAAACAGAGATTACAACTGAGTAATGCTTTGGTGAAAGTTTCAACAGAGGTGGCATGACAAAATATGGATAAGGCTGCAATAATTAGGGAACTAAGAGAAGAGATTAAAAAAATAAGGATGTAGAAATAGCATGCCTAAAGAAAGAAAAAGACTTGGCACAAAAGAAGAAAATTGTTTTCATCAGCATGGTAGAGGAAGTTGGGGACAATATCATGAAAGAAAAGTCACACTTAGAGCCTAAGGTACCCAAAACATTTCCTTCGGCAATGCATTATGTAAGTACCTTGGTGGACTTAGTGCTTGAAGATGAACCTCTGTGCATACCAACACCAAAGGATCCTGAGAAAGAAGTAGAGAGAGAAAAGGCTTCAGTGATGTACAAGATTTTATCATATGAGGCATTACTCTAGAGCTTGCAGGAGGAATTGAAGAAAGAAGATCAAGCGCTGAATATTTATACAGCCCCAGAAGCCATTATAAGAACTAAGACCATTTTGGAAGACAATGAAGTCTTGAAATCCATGAATGATGAGACTGTGGGCCACGCAAAATGGTTAGCGCTTGTCAAGCAGAAGTGTGAGGCCCTTACAACATCAAAAGAACCACACAAGGAAAGGCTAGATGAGCTTAGGAAACTCATCGTGCAAAATATGGACTTATTAGAAGAAAGAATGACTACAATGTCCAAAATTATTTTGGTCTTAAAGAATGAGAAAGGAGAAATTGTAAAAGACGAGCTAGAGTCAATTGCAGTGGATATCTTAGAAAAGGCGAAGCCGCGCTCAATGATTGGTAGACTTTAGAGGTGGAAATAAAAGAAGAATATCTATAATTGATTCTTTAGGTTAAAGCAGAAGATGCTGCATGGTAAATACATTCTTTTATTCATCAAAATTATTTCTATTCTTCTACTCATATTCTTTGATTCATTTTGGTGACAAACCATTGTTGGGGCGACAATGCAACTAGTGTGTGGTAATGTTGATCAGTCAAAATATGTCACTTAGCAAAGGACATATAAAAGGTTCACTCAGAAGAGCATAGCACATTCAAAGGCACAGAAGGATCGGAAAGGATTATGAGCGAAGAATAGAAACAAATTTGGGACTTAGCCATTTTCATGAGTATGAGCTATTTTTGGAGATAGTGCGCCGAACACACAAACTGCTTAGATACTTGCGCGACATGCATTGGCTATTTTTGGAGGATTGGCTATGAAGTGTTTTGCATGGATATAGGCTTATAATAGATATACTACTAACAATTAACTAGAAGAAGTCTATTGTTAGCATAGTTGCATGTGTGGCTATTATTGTAATGGTGCGTGGCTAATAATAGCATGGGACCTATTTTGGGATTAGATAAGTGGTGAAGGGAAAGTCCCCACCCTTATAAATATGTATTAAAATATGTAGCATAGTGTGGCATGTAAGAACTAAGTTATTGTGAGGTTATCCTGCCAAATCTGATGGACGCATGAGCATATACTACTATTATTATAAGG
Source organism: Taxus chinensis (assembly GCA_019776745.2). NCBI lineage: Eukaryota > Viridiplantae > Streptophyta > Pinopsida > Cupressales > Taxaceae > Taxus > Taxus chinensis. The sequence goes on from CM034147.1 coordinate 11,705,441, forward strand.
AAGCTTCTGTGTATTACTATATTTAATATAATGGGGGTTTTTAACTGAATCAAGAACTGCATGAATGATTTTACTATGATTATTATTTGATTCATGATAGTTAAGATCTAGATCTGAATATGCTTTGTAGAGTTCTAGATTACTTATGGATCCGAATGCTTCAATTCTTCATCATGCTAACATCCCACAACAACCCTAAAGAGGGGCCTGATACCTTTACGTGCTTCCAGTGAGCACTCAGTCTAGGTTGATTGATGTGTCAGCATGCCTAAGTTTTTACTAGTGAATTCTAGGCTGCATCAAGGAATAAATAGACTTAGCTCTAGCCCCACCTGAGTTTGAAGAGGATAACACCTCTTTATATGAAGGGACCATAGATATAAACATTGGGATGGAGGAATATCCTAAAATCTTGAAACTTGGTTCTTCCTTTACTCCTGAAGAGGTGGAAGCCCATACAAAGGTACTCAAGGAACACTCAAAATCCTTCACTTTTAGTTACAAGGAGATGACAGGAATTACTCCCAATGTTGTGGTGCATAACCTTGTAACCAAACCAGACGCTAAGCCCATAAAGAAAAAATCGAGACCTATGAAGCCAAAAGTAGCTTTGATGGTCAAAGAGGAGGTTATGAAGCTCCTACATGTGGAATTCATTAAACCAGTAGACTACTCAATGTGGATTTTGAACATAGTCCCCGTTCTTAAAAATAATGGGAAAATTCGTATATGCATTGATTTTAGGGACATAAATAAGTTGTGCCCTAAAGGAAAAAAAAAATTCTTTCATTGATGTCATTGTTGTGTGTATGGTTTTGTTTAGCTAAGTTATAAAAATGAGAACTAACACCTAAATAGTTCTATAAAAAAGCTAAATCAAAATCTAAAACACCATCAAGATAAGAGCTAAGCAAGGTTAGACAAAAACATTATTGCATTAGAACTTTGAAACATAAATCAAACTAACATGCTAATTATCAAGAACCTCTACTCTTTGGATTACCAACAAAATCAAATGAACCTATGTAAATTCAATGGTAATCACTAGTTGATTGTTTGATCTTCAAGAAATTAGGAATGGGAGCTCATCAAAGCATGGCTACAAGACCACTTTTATTATTCCCATATGACCTAAGAACTTGGATGAATGTAATGCAAGAAAGGAGGCTTAGCTCTTCAAATTGTGGATTCTTTAAGAATAAAAAAGAAGCTTATAGTCTATTTGCTATGTGCTTTGCTTTGGTCTTCTCAAGGAATTTAGGTGTAAGTGTAAAGGTAGGAGGAGGGCTCTTTATATAGCCCAATGGATAAAGGAATCACTACATCCCTTTGTATGTGGGATAATAGAGATGTTGAGTTAGTTGTGGATAAGGGGGGTTTAGATAAGGTTGATTTAACTTTAGGAGGGTTTAACTTGTCCTTTAGTGACCCATGTGGATAAAGGGGTCCTATTAATTAATCAAGATGATTTAATTAATAAAAGTGCAAGCTTATAGAAGCTTTTTAGAGGAATATTAGCATGATTTAGACTATAGAAGGGGATTAAATCAATTAAATATTGATTTATTGGTTAAATGAAAGGGGAAGCTAATTAATTAATAATAATTAATTAGTATAGATAGATTTGGACTATAGAAGGGGATTAAATCAATTGCATATTGATTTATTGGTTAAATGAAATGGGAAGCTAATTAATTAATAATAATTAATTAGTCTAGATAAAAGGGGCGATTTATTAACGGAAGGTCATTAATTAGGGTATTTGTTGGATAGGTGACTTAATTAATTAGCGTAGTGTAATTAATTAATGACGATAGGAGAGAAGATGAGCTCTTTTGATGATACAACGCCAATTTGTGGGAAAGGAGATAATTAGCACGATTTAAGTATTTAAATTTCTCGGGCGTAATTATGGGTGTCTATATTTTCCCTCTTTGGGGTGGTGTAAGTGACGCCACTTCAAAGATAGTAGACAAATGAAATTTTGAGGGGATAGAAGAAAAACTATTAGGAGGGAGAGATGCCCCCTCGAGTGTCGATGGGGTGATGAAGGAAGATGATTGACGATCGAAAAAGGTGAGAAATAGATAGAAGAATGTGTAGGGGCAGAATGCCTCGGTGAAACAGAAGATTAGGGGTGAGAGGAAAGTGATGTAGAAGAAATATGGAGAAGTGGAGAGAAGAACTTGGCCTCTAGCCTTTGTAGTAGAACAACTTCAGTGTCATCATATTGCCAAAAGATCTACATCATCGGCCCTTATTAAAAATATAAGCATACGAAAAAAGTAGAATGACATGAAAATCCATACTATGAATAATTTTCCATTGCTGAAAACACCAACTCCATGTAACATACAAAATGCAATGCAATATGAGAAGGAAAAAAGCTCATTTAATAGGGAAAACAAGTACGAACACACATATCTAACCCAACAACGGTCAAGATAGTTGTACAAATGTTGTGTTATCAAGATGAAGAGATCCACATGTTCATGATTGATGAAAAGGGTTAAAATGATGCCCCTAGCAAAGATACATGAAATAGGAAATGATCATCGACACTGGGTCCAAGTAGAAAGCTTTGTGCACAACAAAACAACACCAAGCAAAAAAACGTGCCCCAGAGTACAGACAAAGCAAACAACTAGCTTTGTGAATGGTTGTGAATTTGGTGATCTGTGAGTCGTATGAATTGGGGAATATGTGAAACAAACCAGTCAGATATGGAGAGAATACCATGCACGAGACACAAGTTTTAGCCGTAATAAGTAGGCTACCTATTTTTTAGGGTTTTGTGAAGAATTTTTCCCTGTTTTTGGATTTTTGAAGAGATATATATATATATGTTTTTCTGTTTTCCAAAATGTTGTGGACAGTAGAAGAAAATATAATGAAGGGCCTAGGTGCAACATAACGTGCCGCAGGTGGAAGACAAAAGAAACAAGTGACAAATAATGTCCCTGTACAGTGGAAAAATTAATAAAATAATTCTTTTTAACAATAATTATTTACGAGAATGTGGATAAGAAGAAAAAACACCTAGGAGCAATAACTATTGCCCTAGTGAGAAGAAAGGGGTACCAGACGGAAACAAATGCCCCAACATGGTGAAAAATAAAATAAACATAATTATTTAATTAAAATAATTATTCAATGGCAAATAGAGGAGAAAACGGCAGTCAAAACAAGCCTCCAGGCATCACGGCGGTGAAAAATAGCTTGATATACCCCACCTAGAGGGGGGTAAAACACTGTGACCAATTCATTTGTTACCGAAAACTATTGATTTTTTACCGCAAGGCTCTAACAGTGACGAGGACGATGGTGATAGCACAAGACCGATTGAGATGAGAAGACATAGTCCGAGGGTACGAGCGGCATGTAGACGATGGCATCTTTGTGAGTATCCAAACCCTCTTTGTAAATTTTACAATTAATGCCCCTAAAAGTAGGAATTAGGGTTAGGGGTCATGTCATGTGCACGCGAGAGTGGCCGCATGCACACTAAAGGTGGCATAGGCATCCAAATGGGGGCACAAATGCCCTAGTGTGGATGTGCACATGTGAAGGTACACTCAAACACGCCCACATGTGTGCAGTCATGCACACACTGCACAATAGTGCACACACAAAGGGTTCACACACGCGTGAAAGCGTAGGGACACGAATGATGGCGCAAGCACCCTTAGGTGGTTGAGCACATGCACATGCACCAAAAAGGTGGTGCACACAACCCAAATGGTGCGCAGGCACACTAGGTAAATGGAGGATAGATAGAAAAATGCCAAAAATGATGGCACTTAAAAGAAAACTTAGGATTTTTGGGTTAACGCTAAAAATGATAGGTAGAATTTAGAGGAAATGTTAGTAACTGGTGAATGAAATGATTTTACAGAGACACTTACTAGTGCTTTAGACACATGAGCATCATTCACGTATCACCGAGATGGAGGGGAGCATACATTGGTGAGACCAGCATGCAATAGCCATTCTTCTAGAGGCAGTGGGCCTAGGCCTCATGTCTCGGATGCCCTCGATCACATTGGATCACGGTCTACTTACTACATTGGTTAAGTAGTGGCACAGCGAGAGCCAGTGTTTCTAAATCCCTACTAGGGAGATGACTGTGATATTAGAGGATGTGTGGTGGATTCTTTGTGTGCCCATCCTGGGTTCACTGATCTAGTATACTTCTGACCTTGGGCAGATCAAAGCAGATGTTAGGGATTTATTCAATTGAGATGATATACTACATGATGATATGACTGTTGCATTCCATGAGTGTATTGCCAACCCGACACTGGACCAAGGGCCCTTATATGTTATGTCACTTATCAGTGGGTTTTTACTCACTGATAAGACTAGGACATCCTTTCCGAGAGGGCTGATGACACTGGTACAAGGATCTTCAGTGGTGAGTGCTATTGTTGGGGATAGTGTATACTGGCACAATTTTACTGAGACCTACATCCTATTACTTATCACCGTCAGAAGATGGTGGGGCCTACCTCGGTGCTGCAGATTTGGTCATGGGACCACATAGCTATCGGGTGCCCCGTGGGCACTCTACATGTTTGAGCTCCAGAGGAGCCATCCTATATGGCATGGGTTTTATTAGGTGGTGACATATGAGGTCACTTGGGCAGCTTATACAAATATCACTGAAAGTTTGATGAGCTTTTAGATAGGGATATCATATGGAGACCCTATAGGTAGATATAGTGGCTAGAGGATGTAGTATAGCTCAATGTTTGTACCGTGGAGCATTACGTTCTTGGCAGTCACAGTTATATCATTGAGCTATATAGGGTAGATAGATGCCAGTGACAACTAGGCATGGTGCAAGGGGTTCCGCAGCCAAACATATGGTATGCCTGTCAAGACTCTGAGAGGCCGACAATGGGGCCACGTATATAGGTGACCCGCAATAGGGAAAATTTCTTAGATGTGGTTCCACAGGTATGGGATCTAGTGCGATAGGTCATAGATCCAGGCACTACCGCAGATTACTGGAATTGGTACACTACTATTTTACCTCGATGCTTGACCATCCCAGAGGAGGCATGGGTAGTAGGTGCTAGACCGCCGTGAGAGCTTCATCATGGTGGTGATGAGAGAGAGGGTACAGTAGCTGGTGACCCAAAGGATCCATTTGATGGGTTACCCCATGATGAATAGGGTGCCGCACAGGTACAGGGATCGAGGCTGTAGGGACCAAGAAACGCACCTACACAGCTTCCTAGGGCTAGTGTACTAGAGCAGGGACAGTCCTCTAGGCTGGTATAGGGACAGGCCCCGGTGGCACAGCTAGTGGCAAAGACAACCACCCTACAATAGTATCTATAGTAGGCTCTAGTAGAGAGAGACCAGGCTAGAGCAGAGAGAGACCAGGCCTCAGCCCTGAGTGTGACAGCGACAGCCGAGCGAGATCAAGCTCAGACTCAAAATCTGATGGTACTACCAAAGTAAGATCAGGCTTGGGCCCAGGCCAGCTAGGGAGATGATAGTGTTGTTCATTTTTAGCAGATATGACAGATGGCCTCATAGATGGTTCAGGTGATAGGCCTATATCAATAGACATAGGCCCAGCTGCAGCCCGTGATACTAGAGTGAGATAGGCTGAGAGTAGAGCATGTAGTGGGTCAAGCCGAGCTCACCCGAGCCTCAGCAAAGATAGCTTCCTTCTGACGCACAGATGACATAGTGATGACTTCCCAAAATTATAGAGATTTAGCCACAACAAAGGGCAGAGCATCCTATTATAGATCTTTATAATTTGAAGTAGTTCTAGATGAGTGGTGGGCACCTTCCTATAGCTAACAGTTGAGTAGAGGGACTAGGTCAGAGAGGCCTCAGGCCTCAGTGGAGCAGCCATGAGGACAATTAGGGAGACTGAGCAATGCTCTCACTATGCCACCACCATGAGACAAACCAGCCACCCAATCTAAGGGCTCGAGTCAGCTTTGATGATTGTATTGACACATATGCCTCTTGATGAAGGCCTTTTTGATGTACTGTAATTTTGATACATGCCTTTGATGAAGGTTGTTATTATTTTTGATACAGATATACCACACATATGTATTATATGGACATTTTTGACATGACATATGTGTTTATGAGATGGACATTTGTTTGTTATTTCTGATTGAGCATATGGATAGATAGATGTTTTTTTGATGTTATCTTATTTGATTTCACATGTATATGTCTCTTGATTATTGATGCATCACATATGTTTTGATTTCTAGATGATAGATCTTGTAGAGTATATCAAATGTATTTTGTTCATGTGATGTGCTAGACTTAGTGGACAGGATGATATGATGATATGGGTGTGGGGAGGATAGATTTTGATATTTGGGATCCCTCTTTCCCCCATTTGATGATACAATATGTGATGACTAGCTTAACATTCATGTATGATGTATACTTATCTTTTTCTTGATATATGATGTATAGATGATGTTATATGTGATGATATTGATGGAAATATGATGATATGATTAAAAAACGATGCACATGCAACAAGAAAACACAATCAAATGCTAACAAAGAACATAATGAACCATATACAGCAATGTATCATGACTCACTAGCATGCAAAAAAAACACACTTCAATACGCACAATTAAGAATAAATCTAATCTAAGCAAGAAAAGATGAATTCTAACAAAGTATGCCCAAGCAAAAAACAACACAAATACACAAACATGAAGCAACTATACAAGCAACAAGCAAAACAAAAAACAAGACCATGCAAGTAAACTAAAGTAATTTTTTTTGTAAGTTTGTTTTTCTGAAACAATTTTCTATTGTTTTTTTATGTTTGTGAAACAATTTTCTATTGTTTTTGTGTTTTGTGAAACAATTTCCTATTGTTTAGGGTTTTTTATTTTTTTTAATGTTTTTGCATTTTTCTAATATTTTTCCAGAGCTATGCACAGGTAACCAAGAAAGCATGGATACCCCCAGCATTAGATGGGGAATATATAAGGGCAGATGCCACGCACTTATAAATAGGAAGGTGAAGTCATAGAAATGCCCCAACATAAGATGGGGAATATAAAAATACCATGCCCTTCATAGAATAATAAAAGGAGACAAATTCATATCAAGGCTTGACAAGATTAGACTCATAGGGAATCTTGAAGACAGATGGGAAACTAGCCCTAGGCTATGTAAAAGCACACCCAAGATGCAAGATGCTTGTGAACAACGAATCCTGCTAAGGCACTGGAAACTGGTTTTCACCCAAGGACTTATCCAAAGTGCCACAATTACGTGGTTTTCACTTATGGATGACCTGTTTTCTCTTTTTCTTTTTCTCTTTTTTTGATTTTTTTGTATTTTGATTATTTTACCATGTTTTTGATTTTTTGCTTTTCTGATTTTACACCATATTTAAGCATAAAACCACTTAAGGTGCATGGAATTCATGGGCTCATGGAGCTCATCACCATTATGGTGAGTGAGTTTGTATACTCATGCTCCATACTTGGCCACTATAACATAAGGTCCTAACCAATGCGGTTTGAACTTTCCTTTCTTTTCTCATTCTTCCCTTGTGCTGAATTGATTCTCCTTCATGAAAAAATCACCAACCTCAAACTAGTGAGGTTTTATTCTCTTGTTGTAATTTATGGAGACTTTGTTCTAATACACTTTGAGGGGATTAAGGGCGTGAATGCACTTCTCGTCTAGGATCTCTAATTCAATCAGTCTAGCCACCCGGTAATCTTCATCTTTATCCAGATAATCCCTAAGAGAGATTCTTAGGGAAGGAAGTTTGATTTCCAATGGGATGATAGATTCCATCCCAAATACTAGAGAATATGGTGTCGCATCCATAGGAGTGAGAATAGAGGTCCTATAAGCCCAAAGAGCTGGGTGGATTTGCAAATTCCAATTACAACCTATCTTACTTACCATTTTCTCCATTATTTGCACCAAAGTCTTATTTGTGGCCTCAGCGTGTCCATTACCTTGGGGATGATATGGTGTAGACCATTTTAACCTAATTTAGAACCGATGACAGAGAACCTTCACTATTTTATTCTTGAATGACTTTCTATTATCAGTAACAATGGCTACAAGAATGCCATACCAGCAAATGATATGATTCATGATGAATTTGGAAATCTGAGCTCCTGTTACATAGGTTAAAGGGACAATCTCCACCCACTTGGTAAAGTATTCAGTAGCCGTGATGATGTGAGTATGACCATCAGATGAAGTAGGGGTAAGCTTCCCTATCAAGTCAAGTCCCCATTTATAAAATGGCCATGGGTTGGTGATGGGTTACAATGGCTATGATGGAGCATGGATAAAATTTCCATACTTCTGACAAAGTACACACTTTCTGACATAGTTGCAACAGTCAGTTTCCATGGTATGCCAATAGTAGCCTACCCTTAACAATTTCTTTGCCAAAACCATTCCATTAGTATGTGCTCCATACACCCCTCCATGTACTTCTTTGATCACTTGGATCGACTCTGTAATATCGATACAACGTAACATATTCCCATCATAGCCATGATGATAAAGCCTACCTCCTAAAAGTGTATAATGGGCTATTTGGTGAATTAGGATTTGTTTCTCGGAACAAGAGATGTCAGGAGGGAACATGTTGTCCTTGAGATAGGTAAAGATGGGTTCATACCATGGGGAATTGGGACCAACAATATCACAAGCCAGACAGGATTCTGGCATGTCGTACACAAGATGGCGTAGATTTTCCACAAAGAATGGCATTTCATTATTTCCTGATGGAATGTGGAGCATAGAACCCACTGTTGCCATAGCATATGCATTTTTTTTGCACTCTTGGAATTTTCTCAAATGTGATGTGCACAAAATACTCTTTCAGAGTTTCTACCAGCTTCTTGTAAGGTATGAGTTTTTCATCCTTGACCTTGTATTCATCATTAACTTGCTTGATAATTAACTGAGAATCACCTACAAACCTTGACATGATGAATGTTACACTTGATGGTGAGCTTCATCCCTGCGATAAGTGCTACTCATACTTTGCGATATTATTCGTGCAAGGAAAACTCAGACGAAAAGCCTGCGGTATAGGGTTTCCAGAAGGAGTAATGAGGACCACATCTGCTCCTGAACCATGAAAAATTAAAGGACCTGTCAAAGTGTATCTGCCATACAACAAATTCTTTAATGTATAGTAATGAGGCATCTGGAAAATCCAGATTCAAAGGTTCAAATCCTTGCAAAGGTGCTTCTGCTAATTGGTCAAGGAGTACTTGTGCTTTAACTGAATTCTGATGCAAAAATTCTATGTCAAATTCAATTAGTAGGATGATCCAATTAGCCATTCTACCTGTGAGGGCAGATTTTAATAGTAATTACTTGAGCGGGTCCCACTTTAGATATAAGTTTGGTTTTAGTATTCAATAGATAATGACAAAGTTTTTGAAAAGTAAAGACAATAGCCAAAGAAGAATTTTCAATTTGGGGATAATTGAGCTCATAAGCAATGAGAGTATGAATGAGGTAGTACATAAATTTTTCTTTGTGACCAAGGTCATATTGGGCGAGAAGCGCACCAATAGCAAATTGTGTAGCAGAGATATAAAGCAGGAGCGGCTCACCAAGAGTTGGAGGCATGAGGATAGGCAGATTGGCCAAGTATTGTTTAAGTAAGGCCAAGGATTACTGCTACTCTGGTCCCGAAATGAAGGTGACATCCTTTTTAAGTAGGTGGGTGAACGAATGACACTTATCTGCAAGCTGGGAGATGAAGCGGTGAATAGCCTGTATTTTTTCCTTACAAGCTGCATAGTTGCTTAATGTTCTTAGGATGATGCATCTCCATAATAGCAGATACTTTAGTAGGGTCTACCTCAATTCCCCTTCTTAATACAATAAAACCCAAAAAAATTTCCCGATAGCACGCCGAAAACACATTTCTTTGGGTTCAACCAAACTTGGTACTCTCATAGGCGCTCAAAGATACACCACAAGATAAAAGGGTGATCCTATCTTGTCTTAGATTTTCTAAGGATGTCATCCACATATACATCCATGACATCATGGATCATATCATGGAAAATTACTGCCATTTCCCTTTGATAAGTAGCTCCTACGTTTTTAAGCCCAAACGACATTACCTGATAACAAAAGGTACCCCAATGAGTTGTAAAAAGCCGTCTTGTGCTGATCTTCATCAACTATCTTGATTTGGTTGTATCTTGAAAAGCCATCCATAAGAGATAGCATCTCATATCCTGCTGTTGAATCCACAATCATATCAATATTTGGTAGTGGAAAATCATCCTTAGGGAAAGCCTTATTAATGTCTCTAAAATCCATGCAGATTCTGATCCCGATGGGCTTCTTCTAGATAGGGATGATGTTGGATATCCATTCAAAATAATCGATAGGTTGGATGAATCCTGCTACCAATAATATTTCTAATTCTTCTTTAACCAGCAGGGCTACCCTTGGGTGCATCTTTTTGAGCTTCTGTTTAATAGGCTTCACATCTGCATGTACAACTAAGTTGTGCATGACCAAAGTTGGATCTAAGCCTGGCATGTCCTTATAGGACCATGCGAATACATCTATAAACTCACGTAGTAGCATAGTGAATGTTTTCTGTTCTTGTGCCAAGACTGATGCTCCCAATTTGGACTATTTTTGGGTCCTCTTCTGTACCAATGTTTACATCAATAGTTTCCTCTACTAGTAACTTTGACAAGTCCTCCATATGTGTAGGATTGAGAGGAAGGCTGAGATCTTCATCCAAGGATGTCTCCACAAGATTTTCATCATTGATGTGGTCACTTTTATTGTCCTTTGATTTTTTCACCTGTTTTTCAGCTAGTGCCTCAAAGAGGTTTTCACTATGAGACTTGGACTTTGATTATTTTTGAGGCTTTACGTTGGAACTATTGCCATCACTTTTTCTTAAGTTTTTCTAACCACAAAGCTCAGCCTCCTCACTGAAGTAGGTGTAGGTATCCAAGTCAATATAGAAGCCCTTTTTGTGGTGTCCAATGGGAATTGTATCTCGAATGCCCATAAACTCTGTGATAGCTTCATCATTCTCAAATAGATCTAGTGGACATATGATGTTGTTGGTCCCCATTCAACAAGGGAAGGGTAAACAAGGTCAAGGGTTTGGTTCCGTGGGGGTTATGGTTAGGACAACGGTATTCATGAATAGGTTCGTGGAGGAAAAAATCCTCATATTGGCTACAGTGGGAATCCGTATCGCTTTCTAGATAGTCCAGAGCTATCCTCACGTTCAGAGTAAGTAGCATCTTGATCATTGGGGTGTGCCCCATAAGGGTGAATTCCAATGGCGTATCTTTCTATTTTAAAATGCAGGAGAGGTATTGGTTCTTGTTGTCCTTGCTCATTTTTTCCGCATCCCAGGCCCTTGTAGCCCATGGAGTACATCATTTTACTAGATTTCTCGTATTCAGGGGTTTGATAACAAGTTGGTTGAGTATCCTCTGGGACCCAAGTTGTAGGTGGGTCTAACAATTTTTCTTCAGCCAACAAGCCCCCAGGTAAGAATGACCCAATAGTGCGGTCATTTCTAGGTCTTCTAAAGCGATAGTTGGGTTGACCTCTAGTCTTGGGTGAAAATGAGAGGTATGACACCAAGAGGGCTTGTTGCACATTATATTCTCCAGAACCGTATTCTAGAACCTTCATCTCCCATGAATCAAAAGGAGAGGTTGATGTAGATGCACCATGAGCACGAGAACTGAGAGAATCAGAATCTATTCGAGAGTCCATGGCCTTAGATTGGAGAGGGACAACTATATCAGCGGAGGGACATGCATATGTGCCCTTACGTGTAAAACAATTGAGAGCTCTGCAATGAGCAATAATGGTGTGTCCCTCATGCTTCAATTTAATGCACTAATGGAATGTCGATGACATGGCCTGCATGGCATGAATCCATGGTCGGACTAGAAGCATATTATACGGAAGTTCCAAGTCTAGGACATGATACTTCGTTTGATGGCAAGTGGGGACCCACCTCCATGGGTAACGTGATTGTGCCCACTGATTCCCTTTCTGTGTTGTCATATGTGGTGATAGTGATGATATTTTCCTCAAGATCTACCTCAGTATGTTCTACCTGCTTAACCAATTTTAGCGTGCATATGTTCAACCCTGATCCATTGTCCACAAGCACCTGTTTAATCTTCCTGCGGTTAACAACTACCTAAATATACAAAGGAAGATTATGCGTTGGATTTTCAGTAGGGATCTCCCTATGATTGAAGGCAATGTGTTCATTCATTATGATGTTTGCTACTGCGGCTTGAAGATGTGTAGGATCTACCTCTAAATGCACTCCTGACCCCTAAAGATTTTGGTACAGAATGTCTTTGTGTACATTTGATATTTTAAGAAGATCTAAGATTGAAAATATTAGCAGACGTCTTCTCAAGTTTCTCTAAGAGGTTGTACTTACCATTTTGTGGGATTGATGGAGAAGGTTCTAGAATCACGAGGCGGGCATGCCTTGTTACTGTTGGTGGTGAAACACAGCACCCATGGGGACTCTGCAACACGATGGGTTGAGAATCTCAGTGTGATTGCACAACATGGAGCTTTTCTCAAGTGTGGGACCTTGCGAAATCAGAAAATCTCTCCGGATGAAGGCCGAATCCTATTCCTCTGTTCAGATACACGAATAAAATGTAGAGGGTTTTCCAAAAACCTAATCTAACTTACCAAGGAGACAGGGTAGAGAATGAATAAAAATAAAACCTAAACTACGGAGGTGATGCACCGAGGAATGTTGAACACTTGCTTTGCAAATTTAACACAGACCACAGAGATGCAATACAAACATCATGCACAGGTAACCAAACCGCAATAAGAGATCAAAATGGAAACAACGAATACATGAGAGGGTCGAAGCAATTCAATCAAAAAACATATATATATTATTGCTCAAGAGTCGATACAATACATTGCAGTGGCCAAGAGGCAGAAGAAGGACTGGTATTACAACCCGTATGGGAGGTTTGAAAACTCCACGAATTCTCTTGCAAGCAAGGGAAGAAAGGGGAATGCAAAACGAAAATATCCAATATTGCCCCTCCTTACAATTTATATGAGGAAAAATGAGGGAGAAGATAATGATTCGAATTCTGCCCCAACCACCTCCAAGACTGCACCTAACTCATTTCATTATGGTGGTAGGTGAGAATCTCAACAACCCAACAGTGGCGAAGTGTATTTTAAATTTTTAAGAACTTGTTCCCACCCAATTAAAGATATCCAGTCGTAGTTGGGTAGAGGACGCCGAGAGCTTTCCGAAAAGTCCAACCTTGTGTGAATCCGAGCTCCCTGTAAAAAGTTATGGCGATTTGAATATTTCCTACGTCAGGGTCCTCTCTGCCTGTCGGGTTCGGGGTTCTCCTCTGCATTTGCATCGGGTTTGGAGGATGCCTCGACATACTTTCACCCCGTGCTTCCCCGCCGTGTTTCCCCAACTCCGAGACCCGATTTTCCTAGGAAGTGTTTCGGGTTTGCGGAACTCTCAAGCATCGGGACATCCCTTGCGAATTGCATGCTTCATGTCTCATGTTTTCCGAAACCCGAAACCCATTTTTCCTTTGATGCCGGGTTTTCCAACCCCTCCGACATGATTTCTTATGTCGGGTTTTTCAACCCCTCTGACATGTTTCCTAGCCGTGTTTTCCCGACTCCGAGACCCGATTTCCTTTGATGTCGGGTTTTCCAACCCCTCCGACATGCTTTCTTATGTCGGGTTTTCCAACCCCTCCGACATGCTTCCTAGTCGTGTTTCCCCGACTCCGAGACCTGATTTCCTTTGATGTCAGGTTTTCCAACCCCTCCGACATGCTTTCTTATGTCAGGTTTTCCAACCCCTCTGACATGCTTCCTAGCCGTGTCACTATATTTACCCGGGGGTAAATATATACAACAGTTACCATGACGCAATCCTTTCCCTTGATTTGGATGGTGTTGACATGGTTAGTAGGAGAGTGAATACATCCAATAAGTGAGTCATAATGATTGTTTCCTTTCTTGGTGTATAAGTAATTCACTACTTTATAACCTTGCGATGACTCTCCCCCATCTAGCTTTGAATTTTCTGATTTATCATGTTTGGGGCTGGGTAAGTTAAACGTCTTGAGTATTTAATTAGATAAAAACATGTAAGAAAGTTAACACCCTAACACATTAATCTCAAGAAAACAAAAAAGACACCTGTGCCCTTGTTTTGGCGTTTGCGCGCGGGTTAGGGCGAATGTGACACTCTGTGTTTTTCTGACTTATAGTGTACCTATGCCACCCGAGAGACGTATGCGCCACCAGAAAGACATATGCGCCACCTCAGATAAAAATAGGATTAGATTCGTATAGATTACCTGCGCTACCAGAAAAGCATGTGTGCCACTAGAAAAGCGTGTGCGCCATCGAAAAAAACATGTGCACCACTGGAAAATTAAAATAGTATCAGATTCGGATAGAATGCTTACATCACTAGAAGTGTGTCTACGCCACTAGAAAAGTGTGTGCACCTTGGTTAGGGTGTATGCGCTGGTCTGACAGGTTCTGCGCTATAGTGAAGGTACAATATGAAATGACGTTTACGCTCGGGTTAGCGCCCCTGTGCTCTGGTCAAGGTACATGCGCTAAGGTTAGTGTGCTTGCGCCAAGGTCAATAGATAGAGATTCAAATTCTGACAGTGTGACTGCACTACCCGAGAGGTGCCTACGCCACCATAAATGTGCCTGCGCTCCTGTTAGTGCACCTGTGCCATTCCTGTAACCAAAAACACGGCAAAACAAAACACAAAAAAAGCTCACAATACTTCAAATTTTAGCAACTTAGTTTAAAAATGGCAACAACACATTAAAAATGATGACTATGAACAAGAACCTACACATATAATATTAGCAAAAATTCCAAGAAAATGGACATTAATTACTACACGTGCATATCAAAAGTTAGCCAAAAACAATAGAATTTTAAACTAAAATGCCAAGGGACTAGGTCCCACCAGGCATGCCAACTGTGTGCCTAGTTTGCTCAACTAAGTTAATGAAAATAAAAAACTAACACCTAATAGTTTTTTAATCAACAAAGTTAAAGCAAAGTCCAAAGCACCATCAAGATAAGAACTAAATAAGGTTAGAGACTAACATTTATTATATTAGAACTTTGAAACTAACATGCTAATTGTCTAAAAAACCTCTATTATTTTAATTAACAACAAAATTAAATGGACCTATTTAAGCTTCATGGCAATCAAATTGGTTGCTCTTGATATTCCAAGAACTTAGGAATGGGAGCTTATCAAAGTTGGGCTACAAGACCCTTTTGACTCTTCCCATATGACCTAAGCACTTTGGCTAGAAAAGAGGCTTTAGCTCTTCCAAAAATGGTGAATTCTCAAGAAAACAAAGGAAAGTTTTTTAGTCTATTTAGCTATATGTTTTGTTTTTGTCTTCTCAAGAAGCTTAGGTGTAAGTGTAAAGGTAGGAGGAAGGCTCTTTATATTGCCCAATGGATAAAGGAACCACTACATCCCCTTACATGTGGGATAATAAGGATGTTGAGTTAGTTATGGATAAGGGAGTTTAGATAGGGTTGAGTTAACTTTAGGAGGGTTTGTTTGTCCTTTAGTGACTCATATGGATAAAGGGGGCCTTTTAATTAATCAAGGTGATTTAATTAATAGATGTGCAAGCTTATAAAAGCTTTTAGCGGAATATTAGCATGATTTAGACTATAGAAAGGGGATTAAATCAATTGAATATTGATTTATTGGTTAAATGGAAGGGGATGCTAATTAATTAATAATAATTAATTAGTCTGGATAGTAAGGGAGATTAATTAACGGAAGGTTGTTAATTAAGGTGATATTTTTTGGATAGGTGATTTAATTAATTAGTGTAGTGTAATTAATTAACGATGATAGGAAAGAAGATGAGTGTCTTTGATGATATGTCACCAATTTGCAATAAAGGAGATAATTAGCACAATTTAAGTATTTAAATTACTCAGGTGTATTTATGGGTGTCTGCAATTGTAGATGCAATAACTGGATATTATTTTTTGTCACTTATGGATGATTTTTCAAGTTATAACCAAATTAGGATCTCTAAGGAGGATCAAGTAAAGACTACTTTTATCACTACTTGTGGGACCTTTTGTTACGCGGTCATGCCATTTGGCTTGAGAAATGTTGGAACTACCTATCAACGGGAAATGACCTACATATTCCATGATCTTATTCATAAAATTTTGGAATCTTACAATGATGATCTTCTAGCTAAATCCAAGAAGCACTGTGGTCACCTCGAGGTGCTTCGTGTGATCCTCTCTCATCTCATCAAATACGGGGTAATGTTAAATATAGAAAAGTACGTATTTAGAGTGAAGAGAGGGAATTTTCTAGGATATATTATCTCTTCATGAGGGATTGATGTAGATCCAAAAAATATTTAGATAGTCCTAGAAATGACCCCACCCTCAGACGAGTCAGGAATCAGGTCCTTTCTTGGTAAGCTCATAGAAATTCACATGTTCATTCCTGATTTAACCTGCACTGTTCATCCAATTAACAATTTTTAAAATAAGGATTATTGTAAGGATTGGACAACTAAGTTCATGAGGTGTTCGAGTCTGTGAAATGTTTCCTCAGGTCGCTGCCCACACTCATCCTGTGAAAAGTGGACTATCCTTTAATTTTGTACTCTTGGGATACTGATGTCATGCTAGCTTACATGTTGGCACAAGAAGATGATGATAAGCATGAATGTGCCATTTATTTCATTAGTCATACCTTGCTAGACTATGAGACATGTTATATGTAGGCGTAAAAGGAATGTCTGGTTATAGTGTTTAATGTAGCCTAGAATTCAGCAATACAAGCCCAGGGGCACTGGCACATCACTCAACCTTGACTGAGCGCTCACCTGAAGTGCGCAAAGGTACCAGGCCCATCTTTAGGGATGTTGTTGCAAGTTTGTATTTATATGATTCCCTTGTTTAAATTTTGTAATTAACATCTAAAAGGCCGACCACTAAGAAAACAAGATGCCCAAAAGATAAAAGAGGCCTAAAAGGGGCGAGTAAGATACAAAGAGGTCGGGGCACCCAGGAGGGATGAGAGCACCTGGGCGTTGGTGTCCTGGATGGGCGTTGGTGTCCAGATCCATGAAAGATAAAGCAGTGAAGGTGAAACTGGGAAGTGGAGTGTGTAAGACCATGGAGAAAGCAAGAAAGCAAGGAAAAAGGCCAAAGATAGATGTCAATTACTACTTTTCTTGCTTAGGAATCATATGAATAGCGGTATGTGATTAGGACCTAGAAATGTACATAAGTGCATGATTTAGTGTCTACACACGTGGAATTTATGATTCTTTAACCAAAGAGAAAGATACATGGATATCCAATTATCCTAGGGAGACCGTGGTTAGCCATTGTGGTAGATTTAATAGACTGCAGGTCTGGAGATATGACAATATCAAATGGAATGAATACTAAACAAATGTCTTTGTTCCCACATGTAAAACCTTTTTTAGATGTAAAGGAGTGTATTTGGGTTGATGATTTTGAATTTTCTAATTACAATTTATCATCTTTGGCTATGATTACAGTCAAGAATCATGTTGCAAAATCAAAGAAGAGTCGACACAAGCTTTGGAGTTAACCATTATCACTTCAGAGTCTTCTTAGCTATCTTAAGAGTCTACCTATCTAGCTTCAGAGTCTTCTCAGCTAGCTCTGGAGTCTCTCTATCTCACTTTGGAGTCTTCTCAGCTAACTCTATAGTCTTCATGTCTTGCTTCATAGTCTTCTTAGCTAGATCTGGAGTTTTCCTGTCTCACTTTGGAGTCTTCTTACTCAACTTCTGAGTCCCTCAACTAGACTCCAGAAATAGTATTACCACATGAAAATTTCTCAAATGATCTAATCAATGTTCTTTATAAGAGGTATGAACCCATCCCTTTTTAACAAAACATGAGAAGATGGATAAAAATAAATCAAAATGTGTCTACAACAAGTTTTTGTTGTCTCCTTTCAGCATTAATTCCATAAGGAAATCCTACCTTCGGGGACATGAATGCATTCCCACATGTTATTTCCACATGATTTCCCCTTGAATTCATTATTAAGTGAATTTAAAATAGTCAATTCTGTGTATCCTAGAACAAAACAGATTTCCATTTATCTAGGAAAAGAACTAAACATCAATACTTGGTTAACTAATGATGAAGAAGCCAATTTTTTTATGTACTAAGGAACCATACCAAAGCCTTTGCATGGGATTACAGTGACATGAAAGGAATCCATCCTAGTATCTGTACCCACCACATTCATACAAGTAATGTCAAACCAATCAAACAACTACAAATAAAATCAAATCATGCATTAAAAGACTTGGTTAAAACTGAAATTGAGAAATTGTTACAAGTTGGATTCATTTATCCTATATCAGATAATGAGTGGGTCTCACCACTTGTGATAGTCCCTAAGAAGAATGGGAAATTGATAATTTGTGTATATTACAGGGAGCTTAACAAAGCTACTTTGAGAGACTATTTCCCCCAACCTTTTATCGATAATGTCTTGGATAACTTAGCAAGAAAGAAATTATTTTCTTTTCTAGATGGATTTAGTAGTTACAATCAGATAAGGGCAGTTGTAGAAGACCAAGATAAAACAACATTCACTTGCCCTTAGGGAACATTTTCTTACAGAGTGTTACCTTTTGGTTTATGTAATGCACCAGCTACTTTCAAAGAGTAGTCTTGGCCGTATTTTCTAACTTGACTAATGATTGTGTAGAAGTGTATATGGATGACTTCACAGTGTATGGAGATTCTTTCGAAGAATCTCTAGATAACTAAGACAAATTATTGACAATATGTAAATAACATAACCTATCTTTGAGCCATGAAAAATGTTTAATGGTGATGGAAGAAGGAATGATTCTTGGGCATCACATTTTAGCCCAAGGGATAAAACAAATAAAAATAGAATTGAGGTAATTTTAACTTACCTATACCCAAAACTCAGACAAATGTTAGAAGTTTTGTTGGGCATGCAAGACATTATATACACTTCATTAAATATTTTAGTAAGATTGTTGCACCAATGTTTGCTTTGCTAGTTAAAGATAGTGAATTCATTTGCAATGAGAAGTACCAAAAATATTTTGAATTGATTAAAGAGAAACTGACTTCGGCTCCAGTATTGAGAGGACCCAATTAGGAAAAACCTTTCCATATTCACATAGATGCTTCTAACACTACTATAGGAGCAGTATTGGGACATAAAGATGAACGTGGTAAAATGTATGTTATTTACTACATCTGTAAAAATCACACTCCCACAAAAAATAATTCTACTACTACTGAGAAATAATTTCTAGTTGTTGTCTATGCCATAAATCATTTTTGTCATTATAATAAAGGGTGTAAGACATTTGTATATATTGACCATGTAGCTATCCAGTATTGAATAAACCAGTATTAGGAGGTAAAATCATTAGATGCTTAAACCTTTTGCAAGGATTTGATATTACTATTATTGGTAATCTAGGGAAATCTAACTTGGTTGTTAATTTCTTGTCAAGTTTAGGCATACCTACAGAGGAGGATCCTATTGATGATAAATTCCTTGATGAACAATTGTTTTCTATATTTACAAACTCGTCATGGTTTGCTGATATAGAAAACTATTTAGCAACAAAAACATTTCCTGATGATTTTATTAATAAACAAAGAAAACAACTGATTAAAGAATGTGATATTTTTAAATGGTTAAATGGAATTCTATTTAAATGTCGATCTGACTTGATGTCACACATATGTGTTATAGAAGATGAAGTGTATGATATCATAAGAGCTTGTCATGATGAACCTGGAGAAGGTCACTATTCAACTAAGAGAACTATTCAAAAAATTCTTGGAGTTGGATATTACTGGCCTTCCCTTTACATGAATATGAAGAAAACCATTTGATAATTTGATGCATGTTAGAGGATGGGTAAACCTACATTGTCCAGTGAAATTCCTCTCCACCCTCAAGTGGTTCTAAAACATTTTTAGTAGTGGGGGCTAGATTTTGTTGGACCAGTAAATCCACCATCACAAGGGAAAATTTTCATCCTAGTCTACACTTACTATGTGACTAAATGGGTAGAAGTACAAGTTTTACCACAAGCCAGAGAGGAAGTGATTGCACATTTCTTGTATCATAGAATTATGCACGGATATAGAGCACCAAGGAGCATAGTTTCAGGCTAAGGGCCTCAATTCATGTCTAACATAATCAATTTTTTTATGGAAATTTATCGAATCAATCATAAAAAATCATCTACATACCACCCTCAAGCGAATGGACAAGTGGAGGTGAAAAATAGAGAGCTAGAGAGTATCTTAACCAAAACAGTCAACACTAGTAGAAAACATTAGACAAAAAAATTACCTGAAGTAGTATGGGCATACAAACTACTTGGAAAACCACTACTATATTTTCACCATACGAATTTGTGTATGGGAAAAAACCCTTATTTCCCATTGAATTTGAATTGCATACACTTACAAAAATTAGTGTTGGAATAGAATTAGATGAAGCAAAGGATACTCCAATTGAATGAATTAGATGAGATGATAATGGAAGTAATTCAAAGGACATAATTGTTGTAATACAAAAGGAAACAATGACATGACATATAAATCAAAAAGAGGAAGTTTAAAGAAGGAGATTGGGATTCGTTGTTTGACTCTAAGTACTAGAAATTTCCAGGAAAGCTCATAACCAGATGTCTGGGTCCATATGAGATTGAAAAAGTTTTTGATGATGGATAAGTACAACTCCTTCCCATCGATGGAGATACTAGAACTCTCTTCGTCAATGGCCATAGACTAAAACTTTACAATAAGCCAATAAGTAAACATGACTTTCTACAACAAATTCAATCAAAAGGTGAATTTGACTGAGTGGAAGAACCTAGTTCAATGATCAACCGATGAGAAGGAGAAGGATAATAAAAGAGAAGAATTGAAAACCAGAAATGGTGGTTCTTCTCTTCAAAAAATAAAATAAAATAAGAATAATAATGGACGTTGAAAACCAGAAATGGAAACTTTCCCACCAAGCATGCAAGGAAGTATTAAAGTGTGATTTGTTGTTTTGTCAGAACTAACTAAAATTACCTTTTTACAGGGCACATGGAAATTGAGAAATATAAAGGTTGCATCACTACTGAAGTATAGTGCTTTATTTTATATGTCTAAGATTATTAAAAAGTTATAAAATGTCATAATTTTTTTAACAAGTGGGGAATATTTTGGAAATAAATTGTCATAATTACCTTTTGAAACCTCCCACTTGAATTAATGCATTTATTGAGGTAACGGTCATCTAAATGAACTTGATGGTTTTCCTTTTGGGGGGAATGTGACAGTTTATGCATGTACAATATGATTAAGTCATGTCAGAATTCAAGCTAATAAATTGTTTAGGAGACTATCACACCTATTTCCCTCATGCGAACTCACTTCACAATTATGAAGCAAGAAGCGTCTCAAACCCTACTTCAAACTATTGGCTGAAATACGTCTCTAAGAAAAAAGAAATACTTCAAACCAGAATCAACCACAATTTTGCTACAAGATAGAGAAGTGGCGATAGTATTTGACCAGGAAGGATGGTTGGAATTTATGAAGAAATTCTAGGGCTATAATGAACCATTAATTGAAGAATTTCTTATCAATCTTAGAGGAGACAAAACAAAGGTAATATACACTATTTTTTTTGTTAATAGTCACATTATTGGCTAAAATATCTAGGACTCCCTGCGAAGGGACAAAAATTATTGGAAGGTCTACTTTTATGGACCTAATTCAAATATTTTATGAAGAAGGGGATTCTAGACCTAATGTAGTGATAAGTAAAGCAAAAGTAGTGTTGTCATGCTCAATCTCTAACATGCAAAATTTAAAAATTTGATCATGAAAACCAAATCCACACGTGAAATTCCCATTCTTGGTCAATGTATAATTTCCTCCAGCCAAATTTTCAACTATTTCACCCTCATTATGGTTGAGAGGAACATAATAACATTATTTGATGAAATACGTCTCTGAACTTGAAAATGGGACAAAAGAAATACTTTGAACCAGAATCAGCCACAATTTTGCTGCAAGATAGAGAAGTGGCGATAATATTCGACCAAGCAGGATGGTTGGAATTTATAAAGAAATTTGAGGGCTATAATGAACCATTAATTGAATAATTTATTGCCAATCTCAGAGGAGATAAAACAAAGGTAAGATGCACTAAAATTCTTGTTAATAGCCACATTTTAGCTAAAATATTTGGGATTCCCTACGAAGGGACAAAAATTGCTAGAAGGTCTACTTTTAGAGACCTAATTCAAATATTTTGTGAAGAAGGGGATTCTGGACGTGATGTATTAATAAGTAAAGTAAAGGTAGTGTTATCATGCTAAATCTCTAGCATGCAAAATTAAATTTTTCTCGTGACAACCAAACCCACACGTGAAATTCCCCTTCTTGGTCAATGCAAACCTTTCCTTCAGCCAAATTTTCAACTGTTTCACCCTCATTATGGTTGAGAGGAACATGATAACATGATTTTCAAGTGTGTTTCTTGTGTAGAGAAATTTTCTTAGCTTGGTTTTTGAATCTACTGATATCTAAGGAAGAATAGTGCTATTTGAGGCTTAAAACAAACCATTTTTGGTCTTTTGTTATTTGTGGACATCCTCCAGAAGCGTTCACAAAAGATTCAAATCATCCAGGAGTTTTATGGGAGAGAAATGAAGTTTTTTGAGGCATTTTAGGAATATTATGTGAATAAAATTGATTTCAGGAGCAAGTTAAGCAATATCGGGTATTTTTGGGCAAGGCAATGGGAAATGCAAGTTTTAAAAGAGTTAGTCACGTTGTTTGAAATGTTTCCAGAGCCTTGTGAAGTGTTAGGAGATTATATCCCATGAATCGGAAAAATTATAGAGCATACTTCATGGTGCAATGATCAAGGAAAGATTCTAGGAGCATGAAAATGTGGAAACCTATCCATTAATGTAGCACAAGAGTCCTTCTATAAGGTGGAACTTGCTCAAAAAAAATCATACACCTTGTGAAGAGTTAGGAGAAAAAAAATATCAAGTGATGGTATTTTAAATTCTCTTCATTTTCCATGAGTTTTTTTGGCTCGGTTTCATCGAGAACTCTTCTAGCCACTCGGCTCATCATCGCACCGCTCTGGGAAAAATTGAAGGTATGGGTAAAAATCACTAAAGAACTCATTTTCAAGCCTTCTCAATGGTCTAATTGGATTCATTTGCCTATTTCCATGAAAAATTATATAATATTTGGAAAAAAAATTGTTAAATTTTGACTTTGGGGCTGTAGACACCTGTAATTTAGCTCGAGCAATTTAAATACTTATATTAAACTAATTATCCCCTTTCCCACAAATTGATGACATATTGTCAATATAGCACACTTTCTCTTTTGTTGTCGTTAATAACTACATTACGCTAGTTAATTAACCCTTCTATCCAACAAATAAGTCAATTAGCGACCTTCCGTTAATTAATCCTCCCTTCTATCTAGACTAATTAATTATTATTAATTAATTAGCTTCCTCTTCCATTAAATCAATAAATCATCATTTATTTGATTAAATTCCCCCATAGTATAAATCATGCTAATTATTCCTCTAAAAAGCTTATATAAGCTTGCACACCTATTAATTAATCACTTTGGTTAATTAATAAACCCCCTCAATCCCCATGAGTCACTAAAGGACAAATTAAACTCTCCTAAGGTTGACTCAACCCTCCCTAAACCTTCCTTATCCACAACTAACCCAACCTCTCTATTATCCCACATGTAAAGGGATGTAGAGATTCTTTTATCCATTGGGCTATATAAAGAGTCCTCCTCCTACCTTTCTTCTTACACTTAAATGAGCATAGAGCCTAAGTTATAGCCATTTTCATCATCTTAGACTATTCTTCATTGGAAGAACTAGCTATCTTCATTTCTTGTATTCGTCCATCCAAGTTTCGAAGTCATATAGAGATATGTTAAATGGTCTTATAGCCATGGATTGACAAGACTCCATTCTTGAAAACCTTGGAATTCAAACATACAATCAAACATTTGATTGTTAAGGATCTAAATAGGTTCATTTCATTTTATTAGCATTCAATAGAGATAGAGATTAATGGATTAACATGTTAGCTTGATTATTTATTCATGTTCTAATGCAAGGATTTTGGTAGATTAGTCTTGTTTAAGATTTAAGCTTGATGGTGCATAGATTTTGATTTAGCTTTGTTTTAGGACTACTAATTGTTAGTTCTAATTATTTTGGCATAGCTAACAAATTCTTGCACACATTTGGCACACCCAGTGGGACCGATCCTTAGTCCCTTAGTTTTTTAGCTCAAATTTTGTTGTTATTTCAATATTTGGCTAACCCCTAATATGCACATGTCTAAAATGATGTTAAAATCCCTATGATTTTGTTAACCTTACATGTGTGGAGTCTTAGACATTTAATTTTGATGGGTTATTGTCAATTTTGAGCTAACATGTTAAAATTTGAAGCTTTTTGAACTTGTTTACATCATTGGGTCATATTTTAACATCATCACCAGGTATAGTTTTTACAGGAGGGGCACAGGTACACAAAACCACGTGCAAGTACATAAAACCATGCACAAGCACACTAAACCATGCGCAAGTGCTAATCTCAGTGCACACACACACTGCTGTAGTATTGTACCTTTGTTGTTGTCAGAAACCTGTCAAGATAGCGCAAACACCCTAAAGCTAGCTCATATACCCTTGTGCTAGCACACACGCTCTATGTCGGTATTACTGGCGCATGTACCCTTTTCCAAGCGCAAGCATCTCTCGATCAGCGCACACGCACTGTCATAAATTTTGTACCTTCTATTTTTTCTTCCCATGTGCACACCTCTATACCCTAGCGCAGACACACATATCCTAGTGTAGGCATCTCTTGGGTAATGCAGGCACTCTGCAGACCCGCTGAGTTTACACAAAGGGGCATAGACACCATAACCCATGCGCACACACCATAACCTGCATGCAGGTACCTCAGTATGGGCTTGCATGTCAATTTTGTGTTTACAAAGGTTTGTGTCATTAGATGCTAACATCATTGCAAGTTTAATTTGATTAATTTTTTATTTTGTAGGGTATGTTTACATGCTTTTGTTACATTAGACATTGGATAAACCTTACATGTTTAATCATAAGAGTAAGGTCATGTATTCTCTTCCCTCACATCTTTTGGGGCGATCTTGGGAATCAGAAATGATTCTTATATCTTTTATTGCTTTGGAAAACGTTTAGAATGTCCAAATTGGGTCAACATGTATGAATTTTGCATTTGAATTAAGTACTTTACATTTGTTGGTTTCTTAATTAGATTTTGTGTTGTGTATGCTCTTCTCTTGCGTTCTAGGATGATCTTGAGAATATGAAATGATGTTTATTCTTTTTATGTGTATGGAAAATTACTAATTAGTTATGTAAAACAAAAAACACTTGTCAAAGAAAGGAGGAGTCAAGAGAAAAGAAAACTACTAATACATTTTTTGTGCAGGTTGCCAAAATTTGTTCAAGTAAACCACATCAAATTAAACAAGATAAAAAAACACTCCACATTCAAAACACTTGATTTGCAGGTTCGGATAAGGGTATGCCTCGTCCACTTAAAACTAGGACATAACCCCTTTGGCATAAGCCTTAAGCTACAACAATGGGGGTGGTCCTAGGAACCCCAAAGTAGTCCATGCAAGAGGGAACCTTGTGGACAAAACAGGAAGTGCTCCGCATAACCTACTTGACTAGTATTACCATTTGTGAGATTTAGCGTCAAAGTTATCTGTATCGTGACCCTAGTGAGAGTACATGATGGATGCATTTATTTCCCACTGTGCTTGAAGGGGGTAAAGTAAAGCTGAGATACTCTAAGAATTAGTCAGTGTGACTTTTCTTAGCAAATTGAGATTGCATCTAGATAACTTGTGACACCTAGTTAAGTGAACCACCTAGGAAGCTACCTTTGACTAGGATCCAACTTTAACCATATCAAAACCATTATGAGTTGAGAGCCATTATTCATCATGAAATGTGTCAAGTGTTACTTTTGCTTAGTTTTTCATTTTCCCTAGGGCGAGGTGAAACTCTACCGAAGTGAGGCCAACATTTTTCACCCCCAATTGATCTACTTCCTTCACTTTCTTTTGACACTTTGTTAATTAGAAATAAGAAGACTAGAGTGTGTTATCCCTTGATTGTATTGGCCACTTTTGTGTCCATTTACGCTCATCCATGTTTGCGGCTGAGTTGTTAAACATCTAAAGTGTGTGGAGACATTTTCATATCATTGGTAGCCTTTTTTATCTTGATACCCAAGTCAAGATCGTCATCATAGTTAGGATTGATTCATCACTTTGATTCTCCTTTGAACGATTATCTTGTTTATATTGTGTCACTACAATTTTGGTATTTATGTCTTATTTCTTGTAAACTTGACCGAAATATCTATATTGTAATGTTACGCTATATACACTTTAAAAACTCCTAGGTATACTCTAGCTTTAAGTTTGATTTCAATTACTACCTTGATTTTGAAAAGTGTTGAGTTACCACTTGTGCCTGTTATATCAATATCATCTTGATATTAAGACCCTGTTTTCTCGCAAATTTTGGTTAACATATCTTAGTGGAATTTTTGTGTCACTCACAATCGTAACTACCACTTTTTGGAATATAGGTATTACTTGGATTTGGGCTTGCTTTTAGTATGCTTTGTTTGGAGATCACCTTAACTCCTTGTTATTACTTACGCCTTATTCATTTCTTTGAACTTGACATAAGTAGTGATATTTTGTTAAATCATCTTAAACACCAAACTACCTTTTTTGGAAACAGACTTAGGAAGTACATCATTTGATTGATTGGTTCAGAAAACTAAACATTGTGTGATTATATCTTGCGATTTTCATCATATTGACTTATTCATTTAGAAAAATCACTTTATCACATTGATTCTTTGACATTCATTATATTTGGTCTTGAACTGGCTTTGAAATTTTTTTTGCATGATTTTTCACTTAGGCTTAATCATTATCTTTTGAACACATTTCTAAAACACCTTTTAGTGAAACTCTCATACTTCATGGCCCCTAAAATCAAGATTAGGAGTCAAAAATCAGGCATTGGAAACAAAATTGCCAAACAAGAAACTTTGGAAATTCAAACAAACAAGGGTCTTAATATCCTTTATTGGCCATGATCTTGGGGCTTTGACATTTTCCCTAGAGAAAGAAGTGGAGGTGATGGTAGATCATAGTGGTGATGAGTTAGAATCACCATAGCTTCCCAGAATTTGACTTTGATCCCCTTCCTTACTAAAAGAATATCTAGTTATTGAAACATTAAGTTTCACTTTGAAGAAGTTTGAGTCATGTAATTAGGAGTCTAGAAACTATTGAACATGAGACACATGCCAACAATGAACGAGGCTAATCGCAAGAGGACCTTATACCTACGACAATAACATGGAATAAAATATTTTACATTCACATCAAACATGCTTCCACATCTAATGACTAAACCTCATAATATGGTGAGTTGCACTAGAGAAATCACCCTAGTCACCCAAGATGCCATAGGGATCCAAAATAGACTCTAGAACATCAGAATTAGAACAACCTACCAAAGAAGCGAAGAATAAAGAACAAACCTCTGTATATTAATAGAACCACCACTCTATATCAACAGTACGGTAATCCAGAACCTCTACCCAACCCAAGTGGTGGTCATTGTAACTCACACTCATGCTACAGGAGGTCCTGTGACAAAAATGTGCATAAGACAAAACCTAAGGTCAAAGCTAGTGCTTTACAGGGAAAACTGACTAAAGGACCTATGACTTTCAACCACCAAGTGGAAAAGTTGTCCATGTCTCTTCTCCTCAATGACCTTTCTCATCCAATCCATTGCAGCAAGAGGACATGCAACCCACATGGCTATACTTATCCCACGTAGGAAACCTTTTGATGACAATGTATCCTAAACCATCATGGTATAAAGAGCAAGGAATATTTGAGTTTCATTGTGTGTAAAGAAAGGACACAAGATAGATACGTGCCTAAGGACTTCGCCACTGCATCTAAGATCTCATTGATAATGGAGAGATAGAATTTTTGACTTCCCAGAGACAAAACCAAAGTGGGAATGAAAAGCATGGGAATATTCAAAGAACCATTCCCTAAACATGGAAAATCTAGGATGAAAAATTGTTGGGGATCAAGGAGAGTCATCCCAAATTTACATTGTTGTGAACTATCTATATAACAAAAGTGACAATAATCATTATGATTCCCTTATTGGATGTATCCACTTTTCTGATGACCATGTGAATACCATTAGGATTAAGGGAAAGGATTTTTTTGCGGTAACAAGGTGTTCCCATCTCATGATCCCAAAACCCTCTCCGTTAACCCCGCTAGATGGTCGGTACAACCTCTTAGAACAAATTGAGAAGACATAGTTGCCAAGAGGCTTTATCTTGCGATCTTCTTAAACTATCAAATGTACAAAAGAATTTGAGTACAAAACTCTCCAGGGGTCAGAGAGTGCCAATGGAAATAGACCCATCACATTTATAAGCTATGGTGGAAAACATTGCACCAACTGAACACATCTCATTTAACCACAAGGAAATTCCCAATGAAGATCACATGCATAATCTTCCCTATATATAGAGGTATTTGTTACCTATTGGAAGATAAAACGGGTGCTTATGGACAATGGATCAAGATTGAATATATGCACTTTGAAACTAATTAAACAAATGGGACTTTTAGAATTTGAAGATCTAAAGTCCCATATTATTACCATAACCGACTTACGACAATGCAGAGCAAGATCAACTGGGATAAATCACATTTTCAATGGAGGTAGGACCAACCTATTGTCACTAAATAGAGGAACCTTTTCATGTCTTAGACTGGAGGAACTTCCAAATAATTTGCTTCTTGAAACCACCCTATGGACTTCATGCCATGAAGAAACATACTATTGTGAACATTCCATGGAATGGATTAAAGTTAATTACATGAGAGACACACTGTTACAATACATTGAGATCCACAACCCTTCGCTCACTTCAAAGCCCTAAATAGTAGTTTTTTCATAAGGTAGTGGTCACATGTCCTTCTGTTATATACGTTGTTACCCTTTAGGTAGAAGCTATGGAATCATGGGTGGAGGATCAGGATATTCTCCCTAAGTTCTTGTGCTCATGAGGACTTCTACATTCACTTGAAGAATTTTCATTCATGGGAATGAAAGATTCAATGAGTATGGTTGTGGAGAATATAATGTGAAAAGAAGCAAGCTCTCCTAGTCTCAAACCTATCTTTGACAAATCACCAGAAAACAAGAGGCATGGGCACACAAGTAACAAATTTAAGATGGCCTAGAGAAAAGGTAAACATTGAGACACTTCTTACCTGGGAAAGGAATTACTTGCAATAATTGTGAAATTGTTGGAACCACCTAATGCTACTTGGGTGTATCCAGAGGACATCTCAATCGACCTACTATCAAAAATCCATGAGCTATGAAAAGGGGAGGTATCCAAATGATGTATTCTATGGGCTACAAGAGGCTTAGGATGTGGAAAGAATGGAGCAAGGACCAAGAGAATGAGTAGACTATTCTAAATTCAAAAATGGATCAAGATATGGTATAAACATTGGACCCTATGGATCACACCCCAATGATCAAAGCTAGTTGTAATGAGAAGATAGCTCTTGATTATTTAGACAGCATCCACATTCCCACTGTAGCCAACATGAGGATCTTACCTCCATGAATCTATTCATGGATAAAGATCCTTACCTTAACCACCATGAACCTAAAATTGACCTTGATCTACCCTTGATGTGATGTTTTTTTGGGACCAACAATGTATACCAGGGATTCTTTAAGAATGATGAAGCCATTGCTGAATTCATGGGCAGGATGAGATACAATTCAACAATTGGGAGACCATCATAAACTTGGGTTACTACATTGAGTGCTTAGAAGCAAAATGACTTATTTCAAGAAAATCATACTCAGCTTCGTGGTCTTTTGCAAAACTTAAGAAAAATGAGGGTAAAAGTTTCAAGATATTTCTCAGGGAAAAAGAAAAAGTATTAAGTACACAGTGAAAACCTCTTTGAGGCTCCCAATGGCTAACCAAAAAGTAAAAAAATCAATGAGATTCAAGAAAAGTGAGTCCCCTCACCGTAAGGGTGAAAATCCTTCATAGAGAGTACCCTTAGAAGAAGATCTCAACCTTCCTAGGGTGTGCTATCCTACACCTCACCATGGAGGATTTTTATGGTCAAAAAGGATAGTTAGAAGAAACCATCGATGTGAATATTGGAACAGAAGATCACCATAAAGAATAGATAGCCACTTCCCCACATAGATGATCTCTTGGAACAGATTCAACATGTAAAATTCTTCATGAAGTTGGTGTATGCAATTAAAATTTAAAAAGCTATGGAAATGAGATTAGAGGACCTCAAAGCTTTAACATAACTCAACTATGCACCATAATATTAGAGCTAAACAAGAAACTATCTATTTACATGCATATATAAATTTGAAACAAACATTCAAACTCTAGCATATCTAAATATCTATCTAATCCATGAAATATTAATGAAAGTGAACCTGGTTAGATTCTAAGCAATCAAATTTGTGTGTTGTTTTCTCCAAAAAATAGTGAAGAGATCTCTCCAAGTTGGCTACATGACCAAGCTTTAGATCTTCCCTTACTAACTAGATTTGGAGTTGATGGATGTAAGATGGAGGAGCTTTTAATAATGGAGTATGGACAAGATCCAAATGTTCTATAGCTTAAAGCTATCACAAATTATTTCTAATGCCAAGATCTCCAAATATGAGAGAGGACCATTTGAAAGGAAAACCTTAGGCTTGTATTTATAGTTTTTGGTTTGGAAGAGTTTGGAATTTGGGTGCATGTGGGACTAAAGTTCAAAAGGCACTTTTAGACTATATTAGGATAAACATGATTTAGGCTTAGTTAATCTTGGTTTATGTTAGATAAACATGATTTAGGCTTAGTTAATCATGATTAGCGAGTGATTACAGACTCATTGAGAGTTTGGAGGGTTTTGGTTAATCAATTGTGACTGATAGATAGCCTAAAAAGCCTGCAGAAGTGGTTCAAAGAGAACTAGGGAGGTTCTGAATGGTTGAAAGGAGGAATCTTAAGTGATGAGGCCAGAATATGTCTAATTAATGTATAATATAAGATCTCATCTTACTCTCCTTTTTATTAATTTGATTGAATTTTTTGACTTTTAGTTGATCTAATATGAGTCAGGATGTAATTGTTTGTCTTTTGATTGGTTTTGATTCTAATGTTAAAATCTCTAGAATTCCTGACGAAGTGTGTGTTTGAAATTTAGTTTTGTAATAAAAAAGGTCTAATCAGTCAAGGAAATGAAGCAGGTAGCGTTTACTATGTTTTTGGTAGCATCTGTTCCTACACATCTTAGTTCTGGAACTTCCAAGCTAGTTCCAGAACTCCATCACACAGTCATCATTTAGTTCTAGAACTTTTGGAATTAGTTCAAGAACTCCATCATTTAGTTCTAGAATTTTTGGACTTATTTTTGGAACTCCTGGGTATAGCTCCATAACTCTCAAAGTGTTGATCCTTAACAATTGCCTATGGTTCTGGAACTTCTTTGAAGTTCTGGAACTGATGGGAGTTATCTATTATAACCAAATCCAGATATTTTTCATCTAGGACCCTTTCAATCAAGAAAGGATGAAAAGATTTTTGAACGCAGATCCAGGGATAGTTATCTTACAGCTATCTAATCAGCCACAATCTGAATCAGCATCTATTCTGGGCATGATGCGATTTCATCATAATTGTTGAGACAATTGTGATTATAACATGTATATAAAAGCAGACCTGTAGTAGATAGATAATATATAGAATATGATATGAGATAGAAATAGAACAGAGAAGAGAAAGATAGACTAAGTACTCAGATCCAGTACGTTTTGTAATATCGAATGTTTTATCAATAAAATATCCATTCCTATTTGAGAGAATTCTGAGTTGTTAAATCCTGACTCAAGGAGGAGCAAGGGCCCACTCCCCCAAGGACCAGGATATTCATTTATTTGGTATTTATATTTCTTTATAAAATAGCTTAGATCTGTTAATTCTTCCAGTTAAACGCTGTTGTATACTTTTTCCTACAGGTGTTTGGATAGATTCTTATATTTCTTGCAATTATTTTCAAGAATTCTAAATTGAGTGTGTTTATTTCCAAAAGCAAGTGTGTTTATTTTCCAATAGCAAGTGTGTTTGTTTCCATTTTACACAGTGTGTTTCTTTTCAGCAAAGCTTTCAGTATGTTTACTTTCAGCAAGTTTTCATAGTATGATTTAAATAAGGTTTTACCAAGAAGTCATTAAGACATCAAAGAGATCCCGCAGAAAACACAAAAAAATAACTACAATCAACTACTAGATTGATAATATTACTCTTGTAGCATATAGATTTAAAAACACCCCTGGTTTGATATGACATCAACAAGATGTTGATTAAATGAAGGTAATAATGACACCCATAATTTTTGGCACCGTTACCAGGAAACACTAGTTGGAACTTTCTAATTAGGTGTTAGCAAGAGCAACAAATCATACATCTAATATTTGAAGGATCTTCCCTACTATATCATAAAATATATGAGTAGACCAAGAGACTCACAGGTTAGATTCCTCCCAAAAACATATTCACAAGAATTCATAACATCCTCTAGTTGAAGTATGGAAATTGATCAAGAATTAGAGAAACCATCATCCCCTGTCAGACAAGAAATAGAATTGCCACTTTTGGAATTCTTATATCAGTCACCTGAAGGAAGTGGAACTTTTAGGAGAAGGCTTATTACTCAAGATCCATTTAGGGTGAGTTTTAATTCTCAATCGAGTAGTCAACCTCATTCTCCTGATTTTTCACCTTCCCCAAGGCATACCACTTACCACATTGATTGGGAGGAAAATTCAGAAAATATTTTTAAAATGACACGAGAAGATGAGAGAGTACCTGATAGGACCTTTACTTATCCAATCCAATTAGGAGATGATGATACATCAATGAAAAATATCTCACCTGCACATTTACCCACATTTAGAGGATGTCATCTAAAGATCCTGATCAATTTTTGTTTGAGTTCAAGGTACTATGTCAGAACTATGATTATAAAACAGATAATCAAAAACTCAAGTTGTTTCCATCCACTTTGAAGGATGCAACAATGAGGTGGTTCATGGGATTACCATCCAACTCTATTAGCACTTGGGCACAAATGGAGACTACCTTCCTAGATAAATACCAGGATTATTACAGAGGGAGAAATAGGAAGGAAGAATTCTTCAAAATCAAGCAGAAGGAAGATGAAAACATATAAGACTATTTAGACATATTCCTCTTTGTTAGCAAAAGATGTGGATTTGTGCTTCAAGAGGAGTTAAGTAAAACCATTTTTCTTAAAGTCTTGAATGAAAAATCTAGGGAATCCCTTGACTTGATAGGAGGTGGAGACATTGATCAGTTAAGAATGAATGAAATTAAGGATATTTTTAGAAGCTATTCAATAACAAGAGGTGGACCTAGAAAAGGAAAATCAGTTTAAAGTCTAAATCTAGATATGAACAAACTAATGGATGAGTTAGCAAATTTTAAAACAGACATTTTGGTGCAATTAACCTCTACTATGTATGGATTACAAGCTAAATCAAATTCCAAAACTGAACCATTGGCTATGTATTGTCTTTGATGTAGGAAGAAGCATGCACTAAGAAATTGTCCTTTGGATAAAACAGAAATGTGTCTTATCTGTGAATCTAAAGAACGTGATACTGTTGTTTGTTCTTTACTTCCTATTATTAAGAATCAGCTTAAACAAACCAGTGCCTCATCTACACATAGAAGAATTGCATTTTGTTCAGAGACAACCTAACCAAGTGTAGTTTATGCCAAGATCAGTCCCTAATCACTAGATGATGCCATGGGCTACTCAGTCAGTACCACAAAATTAGGGACAACCACCTTGGGTACCTCAACCAACTTAGAACCCTCAAGATTGAGAAAATCAATCTTGGTATGCTTAGGGACATCAACAACCATGGGCTGGTCAAGGAAATCCTTATGCTTGGTCACAACCTAGACGGAACCCTAGTAATTATTCTCAAGGAAGAACATATCCAAATCAAAATCAACATGACATAATGAGATCTCCTGCACAGAATTCACAAACTGAGAATGTAGTCCAAATGCAAATGTCAGCACAACCAGTAGAAAATCCAAGAAACAAACAAACAACTCTTGTTTATGGAACAGAACCAGAAAAATCAGTTGATTTACATGTTATGGATTGTTATGATATTCAAACTAGATTTGGGAAAATCATTAACAGTCCACCCCTTATAATCACTGAAATGACAGAAGAAAATGAAATCCCTAGTACTGTTGTTCCAAAAGAGGATATAGAAAGAAAATAAAGGGAGCCAGATGGAAACACTATTGAGACTCCATTTCTAGAGAGATTCAAAGAAGCTATAAAAATCAAGGAATCTGAATTGGTACAGGAACTAAGGAAATTGAATATTGAAATACCACTGTTACAAGCAATTAAAGATATTCCAGAATTGAACAAATTAATCAAAATGTTATGTATGAAAAATCTTGGAAGGAAGAAACAGTACCCCAAGACTATCAAAGTAGATGGGAAACTTGCTGATTTATTAGCAGGAAAACTTTTACTTCCCAAATATAGAGATCCTGGAAGTCCTATTATTTTTGTCTCTATAGGAAATAAGGATGTACATAATGTTTTGATAGATTTGGGAGCTGCTATCAATGTAATGACAGTGGATACTCTGAAAACATTACCATTAACAGGTATACAACCTACTAATACCATATTGCAGATGGTAGACCAGTTTTTAGAAAAACTAGAAGGAATTATTAAAGACGTGGCGGTTATGGTGGAGTCATGGGAATATCCAGTTGACTTCCTTATACTGTAGCCAAAAGGTAAAACATTGGGTTATCCCATTATTTTGGGTAGACCATGGTTAGCTACAGTTGTTTCTTTAATAGATTATAGGTCATGGTGATATGACAATCTCGAATGGTAAGAACTCTAAACAAATTTCCTTATATCCTACTACACAACCTTTTACTAACAATTATGAACAATTGTGGGTTGATTCTCCTGAAACTAATAAGAAAAATTTGTCTTCTTTGGCTATGATCACATTGCAGGATCATGTAAGAGAAGTAGAAGAGATGATTAATCCACCATTAGATGAGAACCAACTTGTCCTCTAGCAATCAGAAATAGTTCTAGAACCTGCAAACTTAGTTTTAGAACCTCTGAACTTATTTCTAGAACCCGTGAACTTAGTTCCAGAACCTATGAACTTAGTTTTGGAACTTGTGGCTTAGTTCTAGAACCACTACATTTAGTTATGGAACCATGACAACAGTAGTTCTCTTTGATTGAAAATGATTTCACTATAGAGGAACAAGATGAGGATGAATTGGTAGCTTCAGTTTCAAGTACATCAAGAAGTGGTGAAGAATTTCTGGAAAGTAGCCGTGATGAAGAATTTGGCCTGTAAAGAGATAAGTATCATAATTCTCATTACTGTCCTTTTTCTAGTATTCTATCTCAAGGAAATTTTGGAGATGTTGCTACATACCATATGTTGTTACCACATGCATGTCCATTAAATACTTTAATGAAATCCTTCCCACAAATCACTTCATCACATATTAGAACCAAGCATGTTCAAATTCAACGAGGTAAAAACTTTAAACATTAACAGCTGGTTGAAGGAGGATGAAGAAGCTAAATTGCTTGATGTTCTAAAAAATCATACTAAAGATTTTTCTTGGGATTACAAAGATATGAAGGGGATTCATCCAAGTATCTGCACTCATCACATCTATACTGAAAACATTAAACCAGTTAGGCAGCCTCAAAGAAGGATTAACCCAGCTTTAAGGGATATAGTCAAACAAGAAATTGAAAAACTATTACAAGTAGGTTTCATCTACCCTATCTCAGATAGCCAGTGGGTATCTCCTCTTGTAATTGTTCCCAAAAAGAATAGAAAATGGAGAATATGTGTTGACTATAGGGAACTAAATAAATCCACAATGAGAGATTATTTTCCCTTACCATTCATAGATCAAGTCCTAGACAACCTTTCAGGTAAACAATACTTTTCTTTCTTGGATGGCTTTAGTGGGTACAATCAGATCAGAGTTGCTGCTGAAGATCAGGACAAAACTACATTTACATGTCCATGGGGAACCTTTGCCTATAGGGTGTTACCATTTGGTTTATGCAATGCTCCTGTAACTTTCCAGAGAGTTGTACTTGCAATCTTTGTATGATCTAACAAATGATTGTGTTGAAGTATATATGGATGACTTCACTATACATGGAGATACATTTGAAGATGCTTTGAGAAATCTGGACAGAGTGTTAACAAGATGTGAACAACACAACATGTCTCTTAGTGATGAAAAATGTTTGATGATGGTGGATGAGGGAATTGTATTAGGACACCATATTTCAAAAAAAGGAATTCATGTGGATCAAAACAAAATTAGGATCATTTCAGATTTACCTATTCCTCATACCCCCATAGATGTCAAATCATTTCTAGGGAATGCTAGGTACTATAGGTGCTTTATAAAAGATTTCAGTAAAATTGTTGCCCCCATGTTTAATTTACTAACCAAGGACTATGAATTTCTTTAGGATGAAAACTGTCAGCATGCTTTTGAAGAGATTAAAGAAAAATTAATCAGTGCCCCATGTAGACACCAAATTTGTGTCTTACGACACCCTGTGCCCCGCATCTCATTTCGCAACCTAACCTCACCACCTAAACCTTGCACAATTATTTATTAATTACCTTATAATTAATAAATCCACATCTTCAAACCTGCCACCTCATTTCGCCACCTCATCATGACCTAGCCCTAACCCTAAACTAACCTAATTAAGACCTATAACTTGGTCTACATCCACACCCATGACTAATTACTCCTCACCCGCACCAAAACCAACCTAATAATGACTTGACCAAGCCCACAACTAATCCCTCGGGAGAAAAGGAGGGAAAGTTGGCTATTTTACTAAAAATAGCCCACTTTGACTTAACCGACATCGGTTCCTACTCGACCGCCATCGGTTACGTAACCACCATCGGTTCCCTGTAAATGACCTCCCCCAACCAAAAACAAAGGATCTGGAATTCATTTGAAGGATCTGAAATTCACTTGGCAGGGCAGAGACAAGTGAAGAAAAGAGAAGAGTTTGCAGAGAAGGACATCGAGCCCAGGACTGCAACTGAGTAACCAGAGCCCAGTGACACTCATCCAAGCATTGGGAGAGAAGATAGCTCACTTTTGATTGTCGGATCATCCCACCTGAGCCCTGCCTTCGTCATCACAGTCCTTGGACCTGTATCTTCATCAGGAACTAGTAAGTAGTGTCTTGTATGTTTTTAAATAACATTTCTTGAACTTCTGAATCACAGTAATTACAAGTTCACTCATAGATCTACTACCCAGTAGCCCCTACATCTAACTGTCATTCCTCTACCCTTACATTGCCCCAAGAACAGCCCCCACACTCTCTAAGTCTTATCCATCACCCCATTGCCTATCCCTAATCATTTTCCAGCCTTATAAACACCGTAGCCACCTTATAGCCAACCTTTATTAAAAGCCCCTAAATCACCACCCCTACCGATATCGGTTATCAGCAAACCTGGTGTACCGGTTATACAGTGACCGGCATCGGTCACTGTGACTCAAACCAAAACCAGCCTTTCCTCTAGTGCTTTTTAACGAGGTAACTAAATTGTAATTTTGCAATAATTTCTTTGTTAGAATTTGTGTTAATTCGTATTAAGAGGGGAACTGACCACCTTCGAAAGGAAGTCCAATATTTCCTGGGCCCAAGGCAGTTCCCTCATTTATTGTCTAACTAAAATCTGGTGGTCTTGTATTCTTACTTGCAGGTAGTCCTTCCTAGACAAAAAGGAGTTCTTCGCAATCGATCTGATCTCTCTCTACGGTACGCGTGCACCCTCTCAACATTCAACAGGTATTCCTCCTAGCCCTAACCCTTATCTGTTTCTCAAGAGAATGAAAGGATAGAAGCAACTCTATTCTAGGAACGGAAACATTCTGTGCGAAACATTTTGGCACACCCGGTGGGACCCATTTCGGGTTTCTTTCTTTCTTGCTTGCTTTCATATAGGGAGCATACTTGCTGTTTGTTTCTGCTAAATATTCACAAAATATTTTGTCATTTTGGTAAAAGAATTTGTCTTGCTTTCACATCTTTGCATTAGTGAAAGTCATCTCCTTTGCTTCATCGAATATCATTTTCGATTTGGGTTTAAAACACGTGCATCACATTCTTGCTTGTTGTTTTCAATTCTAGTGAACATAGGTTAAGTAACAGGTCGTACACGTGGGGGTGATATCCACGGTATTGACAAGAAATTAATCTTACTTTCACTGCACAACACATACCGAATCACATCATAATCAACACAACAGCTCAAACATCCCCCCTTTTTTCCGCGGTATTCCTCCGCCCGATTGAGGTAACCTTATAAGCCAAAACAAACTTGACATTTCCCTTAGGTCTTTTGTTTAGGATTGACATCATCTTGCATCTAAGGCATAAGCCCACAATAATTAAAACTAATCCTAGGGTTAGTCTCTTGATTTTCTTGTGCATCTTGCTTGTTTTTAGTTCTGTTTCTCTGTCATACACTGTTTCAGTAATCACTTCAGAACAGTTTGGTAGGTATACTAAGCATTGTTAACCCCAAATCAGCAACTTCTTACACCGGTCCTATTCTACCGACATCGGTTAACTTACCGATGCCGGCTACAGTCTGACCGACATCGGTTACTTGACCGATATCGGTTACTGTCTTTCACAGTTCCCGACAAACCAGCAACCTACCAATTCCAACATTTTGTGGCTGTTTCTATCCCTGATAGATTGAATCCCTGCTGTGTACTCTTGTCCATGGTTGTTATCACTCGGAAACAAGCTGCAGCCATGGTTTCACATGCCTGTTTTGTGCCTTTTCCTGAATCACCCCCTTCACATCCTATGGGGAATCCTACGGACACCAGTGAGGTTCCCAAAATCCCTGTAGGAGATAAGGAATTTGTGAAATTTTTGGATGCTAATCCTAGCGCTGTACAGTACTATTTGTCTCATACCCCTGACCGTACACTCGACGGTCAACTCCTTGTTGGTATGCCTATTAGTATAGCTGCTCACTTAGCTCCTTCCCCACCTAATAACTCCGCCTTACCTTCTTCATCCTTAGCCCCGTCTCCCAACTCAGTGGCTTCGGAGGTTCATACGGCACAGATTGGCTTTCCTTTGGTTAATCTGGGGCCCCACATATCATTACCGCCGACTCCTCCTACCTCGTCTCTCTCGCAGACTGCCCCTTTCATAACTTGCTCTCTACCACCTATCCACACGAGCTTTCCTTCTCAAGCTCCACCCACCTTTTCATTTCCACACACTTATCCGGTGGCTTCAACATCTTATATAGGACATCCTTATTCGGTC
This sequence comes from Taxus chinensis, assembly GCA_019776745.2. Classification (NCBI taxonomy): domain Eukaryota; kingdom Viridiplantae; phylum Streptophyta; class Pinopsida; order Cupressales; family Taxaceae; genus Taxus; species Taxus chinensis. The sequence continues at coordinate 11,745,253 of CM034147.1, forward strand.
GCCTCAACATATTCGTCCTCAATACCTTATCAACATTTAACCCCACCATTGTCTAGTAGTGGCTCTTGGCCCAATCCTCCTCCGTTTACAACAACTACACCATCATCTTATCCAACCACTGATTTAATCAAACAAATGATGGACAAGATGCAAAATCTGGAGGCTTCTGTTTCAGGAAGCCGTAGCACCCTGACATACGAGCAAGTTTGTTGGGAGCCTATTCATCCTTCTGTCCCCCTTCATTCATATCCTCCTCAATGGGAATTACCAAAATTTACTCATTTTAATAGTAAGGAGGATCCTCAACAACACTTGCGATCATTTAGACATGCCTGCTATCTGATTGCTCATGACGATGCCTTACTACTCCGCACCTTTCCCATGTCCTTATCAGGACCCGCCTTGGAGTGGTACAGTGCTTTAACCCAGCACTCAATCTTCTCTTTTAACCAATTAGCCCAATCTTTCTTGGATCATTTCTCCATTAATATTGCCAAGAAAGTATCTATCACCGACCTCTATGCCATCCGACAATTTGAAGACGAATCTATCGCAGATTTCGTTGGACGATGGCGGGGCCTTATCAACCAACTTACTTATGCCTTGCCTCAGGCCAAACTTATCGAACTCTTTATGCGGGCCTGCGCTAAGCACATTTCTCCTACCCTCCAAATTCAAACTTTCCGCACCTTTGATGAGGCCTTTACTATGGCTCGGAAACTAGAGATTCGAGCCTTAGAGGAAGAGAAATTGCGGTTGCGCAACAAAAACCCTAATTTCCGAACCCAAGACTCCACCAACAAACCCAACACCACCAATTCTCATGCATCGACTGCTTCGAAATCAAAAGGAGCTGTACACGTGGTGATGGTCAAATCCCAAGCACCATCTAATACCCCGCCAAAAACCACCTATAAGTATAAAGCCGAGCCCATCAATTACACTCCCTTGGGAGAAACTTATGGTGTCATCTTGGAAAAATTGCTCAAAGCAGGAGCTATCACCTTACCTCCTATTAAACCTCACTCCGGGTTTGATTCCACCCACGCTATACCTTCTTGGTACAAAGAAAATGACTTCTGTAACTTCCACCGCGTGAAGGGACACAGTCACGAAAACTGCAAGATGTTGAAAAACATAGTGCAGGAAATGGTTGATGCAGGGGATATAACCCTCGATAATCCTAATGCCCCTGCTAACCGAAATTTGAAAATCTTCAACAAACCATTCCCAAACCACTCATCTAACAGTAACATAAACCAAGATATCTTAGCCGAGGAGAGTGTTCATGAAATCCATGCAGTTTTCGACTCCCAACCAAAAGCTTCTATCGAGGAAATTCTGAATCAAACCTCTTTACTAACGCAGGGATCCGAACCCCCTTCACCCCCATCAAGACAAAACGATAATCTTACCATTCCTTTACCCATAAAGGAATTAACCACCCAAAGTTCTCTTCTCACAGATGAGCCTTCTTACACCACATCCCTGCAAGACTGTGAGCGGATGTTATCTAACTTATCTATTTCCCAAACATATCCTTCTACCACTCTTGTTGTACAAGAGGAAGGCTCGTCACTTTTTCTGTCATCCTTAGAAGAGAAACCCCTCGAACCAACATCACCAAATTCTTTAATCATGATGGATCCTCTCAAACATGCCCTCCTACCTATTAGTTCTTCATCGCCTAAATCTTTTCAGCGACCGGTTGACCTCTTAACGCCCATTGATACAGTGCCTCATTTACCCCCTGTATCACACCCACAGTGGACCGGAATCACAACCCACCTCTCTTCCATACAAAAGTTCCTATTCACACGTGAGGATTGTCACCCCTCAGAAGATAGACGAGTCCTATGGGAGCATTTGAGTACACCATGCTCTACTCAAATGCAGATGACCGATCCAGACACCTCTACCATATACCCGAAGTGTTTACAAAAGCTCAAAATGCCTATGTCCTCATCCTCACCCCCCTCATCTCTACCAGATACCTCATCCACCTCTATTAACCTAACCAAACCTCCCCCTACGCTTGGGACTTCACCAATACCCAGCTTAACACACCCACCTAAATGCTTAGATTTATCCAAAAATAAAGCCGTCCATCCACCTAGGAGACAAACCCAATCTCCTCAAGTCCAATCTATGCCTCTGTCACAACTAAAACCCTCGCCGTCACACCTACCTTCTATATTGGGACCTCACCCCTCCACCTTGCCTCAATACATCATACCTCCTGCGTTTTCTTTAAAACGACCTGCGCCTTCTACACCCATACAGAGATCCATGGGTGTATCAACACCGTCACCCCAAGTATCCTGTCCACCTATCAACCCTAAACAAACTCCATCATCAAAGGATTTGTTTGCTGTCACTCCTCTTTCTCCGTGGTTGTTTTCTGCTACCATGTCATCTGACCAGCTAAACATAACTTCTGCGCCGAAGAAGCCACGTTTAGTTAAATCCAATTATCAAAACCCCTTGTCTAAGCCACCACCCATACGAACCAACCATACCCAATCATTACCAAAACCCACCCAGTCAATAGCCTCATCTTCCTCTGACTTTGACCCACTCAAAGGATCTTACGCCAAAATCCTTGATATGTTGGTGGAGAATGCGACCATTTCCCTACCCCCACTTAGACCCTATGATCCATCTAAACCTCGACCTATAGGTTATGATGAGTCTAAAATATGCGCTTACCACCGCACACCAGGACATGATGTAGAGGGATGCAAAGCTTTGAAAGCCATCCTTCGTCAGTCACCTCTCTCGGATAGAAAGGTTAAGAAAGACAACTTACGAAAGGGAGAAACCTTTAGCTTCAATCCCCTCTCCTATACCACCTGTCCCCACCTCACCAAGAAATATCATTATTGCAACCCCACCTCTCGAAGACAATGACTTGGTCCCTACCATCTTCCTCCTCTCGTGTTCACGAGATCAACATGATTAGCATTGCTACTCGAGGGCAGAAAACCAATGGGAAAGCTAAAGAAAGCACACCTGCGGCCTCTCTTTCTCCGTCCGCCATCCCGATCGCACCACCACCTAAAGTGGTTATTCGTGGACCTGCCTACCCCGTCTCTGATGGAGTGGCCCACCGTACCATGATCAAACAGCTTCACCAATCACCTGTAAAAATGACACTGTATGATCTCATTCAAACCTCTGAATCTCATCGACAAGCTCTCATTGAAATCCTTCAAGGGATAGAGGTCCTACCTAACGAAACCTTGCCCGTTGCCTCCATTTTAACACCCAATCACGTTGCTTCTCTCACCAAACAACCTATCTCCCCAACCACTTCTGTCTCTGTACAACAAGCCGTTGCTGTCAGTTTCTCCGAAGATGAAATTGTTGACTTTGGTGCAGAAGATCCTGACCCCGCTCTTTTCATCTCAGCTTACGTCCGGGACATCCGAGTACGTCGTGTTATGATTGACGGGGGTGCTAGCTTAAACATCATCTCTTCCAAAGCCTTCCAACAAATGAATATCCCTTCTAGCTGCATGTGTGCCAACCCCACCATGTTGCATTCATTCAACGATGCTATTACTTCTACCTTAGGCACCGTGATCCTTAACATTCGTGTAGGGCCACGTACCTTACCTGAACTCTTCTATGTCCTTGAGGGAGAATTCCAATACAACATGTTGTTAGGCCGCCCTTGGATCCGGGCTATGGGATGCGTTCCCTCCACCTTACATAGATGCATAAAATTTGAGTATGAGGGGAAGTCCTACACCGTAAAAGCTGACGCTCCCCCCTTCAAAACCTACAATATGTTATATCACCCTAATGATGTGCTTGTACCAGTCAAGACACCCATTCATCCAACCCAACCATCTACTTCAACCACACCTCAACCATCCATCTCAACCGCACCTACACCTTCAACCAATGAAACCGCCACCACAAATACCACTTCCTTTCCCGCGGACAACATCCCCACCTCAGATCCCTTAGTAGATGTTTTTCAACGCCTTACACTGGGGGAGTATCACCTATATAATGTTAGCACTTTCCATACCCCACAGGAGTACGGACAGTTACATGCGCATCCTACCTACGACCGTCGTGTGGGGGAAGTAATCTCCTACGGACCACCTAATTGCCGCACCAACCTAACATATGGGGGTGTCGATACATCCTCTGTCACCCTAAACCTCCCCTTGGTGTGGTTCCCTTCCAATCTGATTTTCAATATCTAACTAATCGTCGCTTTGCCCTCACCTTCTTGACGCGCTGTGCTTGGAAGGGCTTCGGTTTCGGTCTTTATGAACAAGGCCGACATACGATCATTCCTGTAACTACACGCAAACACAAAGATCATCGTGGTCTTGGATTCTCTGAACCACCTACACCAAAGACACCGCATATCCATTGTATCCAGGAAGATGACGAAGTCACTCCTTCCGAACCATCATCACCCATTTTGCCATCGTCACCCACAGAGTCGATAGACCCTGAATCCATCCCTCCTAACTTTTTTTTTTTCATAAACGCTATCTTCCTGGGTCCTCTCACTTATCAACGTGATAATGAAGACCCATCTTCTCTTCCCCTTCTAATATCCAGACATGATCGAAGAGGACTCACCTTCAATTAATGTTGTTGAGTGCCAGGATGACGACTCCATCCTCACTTACCTTGGTGTGGACGACTCTTATATTCAACGCGCCTTACCATCTGAAACTCAAACCATGTTGAATGAGTCGACTATAGAAATCAACATCCACACAGAGGACGATCCTCACATTGTGAAGATCGGACAATCTCTTAACGCATCAGAACAAACTGCCTTCACTACCTTCCTCCGTGCCCGCAACCAAGCTTTCGCTTGGTCCTACGCTGACATGCCAGGAATTGATCCTGACATTGCTGTCCATAACATTACCCTGAAACCTGATTCCAAACCAGTTAAATAGAAACTGAGAAAAATGCATCCACGCATTTCCCTCTTGGTCAAAGAAGAGCTTCAACGACTCCTTTCTGTTTCCTTCATCTTACCTATTGACTATCCTCAATGGATTTCTAACATCGTACCTGTTACTAAAGCAACGGGGGGACTTCGGATATGTACGGATTTCCGGGACCTTAACCTCGCTTGCCCAAAGGATGACTTCCCCCTACCAAGTATTGATCAACTTGTTGATCTCACTGCAGGCCATGAGATGCTTTCTCTCATGGATGGCTTCTCGGGATACAATCAAATTTTGGTAGCCCCGGCCGATCAACATAAAACCACCTTCATAACTCCTTGGGGAACCTTCTGCTATCATGTCATGCCGTTCGGCCTTAAGAATGCTGGTGCGACCTATCAGTGGGCTATGACTTACATTTTTCATGACATTATGCACACTATCCTTGAGGATTATGTCGATGATCTTCTTGGCAAATCTAAACATCGCAGTGAACATCTCGATGTTTTAACCATTATTTTCGATCACCTGTTACAATACTGTGTTCGTCTTCAACCAAAGAAATGTGTCTTTGGTGTCCTTTCGGGAAAACTCCTTGGTTTTATTGTCTCTTTGCATGGCATCGAGGTCGATCCAGCTAAAGTCAAAGCTATCCTAGAAATTCCCCCACCCACTAACCTCAAACAATTGCGTAGTTTGCAGGGAAAACTCCAATCTATCTGGCGTTTCATCTCACAACTCTCGGATCGATGTCAACCTTTCCATCATCTCCTTAAAAAGGACATTGTCTTTCAATGGAGCGAAGAGTGCCACCAAGCCTTTGAGGCTCTTAAAGCCTATCTCTTGCAGCCACCCGTGCTTATCCCACCTCAGGACGATCGCCCTTTCTACCTTTACCTTTCCGCCACCGACCATGCTGTAGGAGCCATGCTCACACATCGTGACTCTGAGCATCGAGAACAAGCCGTTTATTACATAATTCGTACTCTGGTGGATTACGAGACTAGGTATACACATGCAGAAAAGTTGTGCCTAGCCCTATCATTCGTGGCCACCAAACTCCGACACTACCTCCTGAATCACAAAACTTTTGTCATCACCAACGCAGACCCCATTCATTATATGTACGCCAAACCTCATCTAAACCAACGCATCGCCCGATGGCTTATGCTCCTTCGCCGATCTCGACCTTGAGTTTGTACACCAGAAATCAATCAAAGGACAAACTATCGCAGACCAACTCGCGGAAGCCCCTTTACCTGGGGAGCAGTTTACTAATTTTACTTTCCCTGACGAACTCATTGCCACTCTTTCACTCAGTGAGGAGTCGTATCCAATGACCCTCTTCTTCGATGGATCCAAATGCCAGCGCGGCGGAGGGGCCGACGTTGTTCTCATTCCTCTAGATGCTGAACCTATGCCTCTTTCATTCCGGCTCGATTTCCCCTGCACTAATAATACAGCGGAATACGAGGCCCTTGTTTTGGGTCTCCAGGTTGCATTACACTTAGGTGTAAAATCTATTAACATTTTCAGCGACTCTCAACTGGTTGTCAATCAAGTTATGGGCATCTACCAATGTAAAAATGAGGAACTTCAAAAGTACAAACATTACGTGGATTCACTTTTGACCTTATTTACTCATTATTCTATCCAAACCATTCCCCGCTCTACTAATAAATTTGCGGATACTATGGCTTGCTTAGCCTCGCAAATTCCTGCCTCACCAACCGAATCTGACATATTTGTCTTGGTCCAACAACTCTTTGCCCCATCTTACTCAGCCCCGGATGTTTGTATGATAAATAATGTGTCTGCTAATTCATAGGATACCTGGTATCACCAATTTCACGACTACCTTACAACCTCTGTTCTCCCACCTGACCTTACTAGTAACGGAAAACGTGCTTTTCTTAAAAGTGTTTCTCGTTATGTCGTCATGGGGGGACTCCTCTATAAACGTGGCTTTGATGGCATCCTCCTTCGATGTCTAACCGGCGCGGAGGTTACCTATACCATCCAACAAGTCCATGACGGTATTTGTGGTGGACATTTTAGTGGCCTTGCCGTGGCCAAACGGATCCTTCACCTAGGCTATTATTGGCCTACTCTTAATAACGACTGCTATGAATATGTTAAGTGTTGTGTTATGTGTCAACAACATGCCAACCTTCAACATACTCCTAGCCATCCGCTACAGGTCGCACGAGATCTTTGGCCTTTCTCACAATGGGGTTTAGACCTTATTGGTGAGATTCACCCGCCCTCTTCGCAACGTCACCGTTGGATAATCACAGCAACCGAATATTACACTAAATGGGTGGAGGCCATTCCACTCATTTCAACCAAAAAAGAAAAAATTGTAGAATTCATTAACCATCACATTATCTGTCGTTTTGGTGTTCCTCATCGCCTGATAACAGATAATGGAAAATCTTTCAAAAATAAGTTGTTACAAGACCTTTGTGACAACTTTGGTATCAAACTTAGCTTCTCATCACCTTACTATCCACAAGAAAATGGTCAAGCCGAATCTTCTAACAAAACCCTGACCAAAATTCTCATGAAAGTCGTTAACGATTCTAGAAAAAATTGGCCTGATCACATCCCCTTTGCCCTTTGGGCTTATCATACCAGCATTCGTACCTCCACTAATGCCACCCCATTTTCTTTGGTATATGGTACCGAGGCTGTCTTGCCTCTCGAAATACAAATACCCTCCCTAAGAATATCTCTTCAGGATATTCTCACCAATGATGATTTCCGCCAAGAGCGGTTAGCCCAATTGGAGCTTCTTGACGAGCGTCGTCTTACAGCTCTTGACCACCTTCAAATCTATCAAAAGCGCATCAAGCGTGCTTATGATAAGCGACTTCATGAGCGTACCTTTAAGGTTGGTGATCTTGTCCTCAAAGAGAATCAACATGTAACCAAACTAGAAAAGAGCAAACGTGGCAAATTTGCTCCAAATTGGATTGGGCCTTACATTATCACTCACACTTACGGATCAGGCACTTATCGTTTAGCTTCACTTAATGGTAAACCTGAGCCTGAACCCCTTAATGCCTTGCATCTCTGGCCATTCTACTGTTGAATTTAGTGTTATATCACTTCTTATCTACCTTGCGCTCGTCCCTTGAGCTCATTTACCACCTCATACACTTTGTTTCATGCATCTCAAAATAGAATCAAGCTCACGTGGTTTGGTCATCACCTCTTCTTACAGATGCCTTCCCCTTTTTAGTCTGGTCCATGACTTAAAAGTATCAAAATAACATGTTCTCAATTATACACTTATGGGATATTCTTGAGTCAAACTTCCTACAAAACTAGATGCTTCATGCCAAATGGACATCTAAGACCTCTAAGTTATACATAGACTGCTCCCTCGAAGGACAGCTATGTGCAAAGCCACTTCTGCTATTATAAATAGACTGCTCCCCCGAAGGACAGCTATACACAAAAGCCGCATCTGCTACTATAAATAGACTGCTCCCTTGAAGGACAGCTATACAAAGTCAGCCTTTATCAGAAGCTTCTCGCATTGATCAGCTTCGTGAAGACCTCAAGAACAACAAAATACATATCCCATGTAGACTTCCCGCATCGATCAGTCTATATCCAGAAAAAAATAAAAGTAGTATTCAAAAGCACTTTTGAGTCATGGACTTGTCTATTTAGGTTTGGTTCTCTTTTGTCAGCATAATCACCTTATAACAAATTCTCTGCACCCCAGCTCTACCAGCCACCTCACCTCACCATTCGTCAAAGCAACAAAACTCAAGGGACGTGACGTATATCCGATATATTGTGATTATACAACTCTTTTCACCAATCGACTTCTCGCATATGCAAGGTACCTAGGGATTCAAGCTCATCCTACGTTAATATGTGGTTTGTTTAGCTCTTCTCAACTACGGGACACTTTTGCCTCTTTTTACTCGAATCTAGAATTATGTGTTGACCTTAATTAGGACACGGTTCCCTACTACTTGGGTAAGAGAACTTTCGCTTCACCTATACCTACACCAACAACGTCAATCCCTTACCAACACCAATAACATTACCCTACCAATATCAATATTTTTACCAACCAACAAATTGCCTAACCACAACCAAATTGCCTGAATTCACCTCTCCCTGGTCCTAAGGGAGAACTACATCGGTCTGAGGCCCCTCCTTGCTTTGTGCAATGGGCTATGTAGGCAGCACTTAGGAGACATGGGGTCTCCCAAGGTTAGCTCGACCATCCCCTACCATAACCTATCATGTGTTGTGTTTTCCTTAAAAATATAAATATTTTCACGTATTTATATTGATAACACTCACCTCCTGCAATTAGGCCCGACCCAAGGCCATAACCATTCGACCCAAGGGCTGTAACCAACCAATCAGGACCCAAGGCCGATAAGGCTAACCAACCAATTGGCCTGACCCAAGGCCGCAACCAACCAATCGGCCTGACCCAAGGCCGCACACCAACCAATCGGCCCGACCCAAGGCCGCAACCAACCATTTGGCCTGACCCAAGGCCGCAACCAACCAATCAGGCCTGACCCAAGGCTGCAACCAACCAACCCAAGGCCGCAACCAGGCCCGACCCAAGGCCGCAACCAATCCAACCTAAGGCCCGACCCAAGGCCGCAACCAACCAATCAGGCCCGACCCAAAGGCCCATAACCAACCAGACCCAAGGCCACAACCCCTGCAATCAGGCTAGACCCATGGCCACCAATCAGGCCCGACCCAAGGCCGCACCCAACCAATCAGGCCCCCAAGGCCCTCACCATCAATCGGCCCGACCCAAGGCCGCACCAATTAAGTACCTCGACCAAGACCCACAAATTACGATTTTATCCACCCATCATGTAGCTTTTTGTTCAATCAGGCTCACCTGTTCGTGTTTTAGCATGATTAGGATACTTGACTTGATCAGTTGACCAAATTTGCCTAGACCGAGACCGTGACGTTTATCTCAACCAAACCAACCATTTGGTACTACCAAACATGCCTAAACGTTCCTGTACCTTACCCGTTATATCCCCTGGAGCTACTTCCTATGCCTTGGATACCAGGATTATATCAACCTTGTTTGGATAAACTATCGACCTTTGCCTATGTATTGCTTGTTTGCTCTTCAAATCGTGTACCCTGGTCGCACTACTACATTTCAACGTGCGTCTGCTTCCTTGCACTTACCCCACCATCTTACCATCATCTCAACACCATTCACCCTTTATCAACCCTATCCCTGATTTCACGTCGCCTCAATCTGTGATAGATTTGAGGGGGATTACCTATACCCTTAACTGGGGCAATCACTTCTTATTAATTGTCAGTGCAGCTTTACAAGACAAGCTACATGACAACAAGGGGCTAATGTAGACACCAAATTTGTGTCTTACGACACCCTGTGCCCCGCATCTCATTTCGCAACCTAACCTCACCACCTAAACCTTGCACAATTATTTATTAATTACCTTATAATTAATAAATCCACATCTCCAAACCTGCCACCTCATTTTGCCACCTCATCATGACCTAGCCCTAACCCTAAACTAACCTAATTAAGACCTATAACTTGGTCTACATCCACACCCATGACTAATTACTCCTCACCCGCACCAAAACCAACCTAATAATGACTTGACCAAGCCCACAACTAATCCCTCGGGAGAAAAGGAGGGAAAGTTGGCTATTTTACTAAAAATAGCCCACTTTGACTTAACCGACATCGGTTCCTACTCGACCGCCATCGGTTACGTAACTGCCATCGGTTCCCTGTAAATGACCTCCCCCAACCAAAAACAAAGGATCTGGAATTCATTTGAAGGATCCAAAATTCACTTGGCAGAGCAGAGACAAGTGAAGAAAAGAGAAGAGTTTGCAGAGAAGGACATCGAGCCCAGGACTGCAACTGAGTAACCAGAGCCCAGTGACACTCATCCAAGCATTGGGAGAGAAGATAGCTCACTTTTGATTGTCGGATCATCCCACCTGAGCCCTGCCTTTGTCATCACAGTCCTTGGACCTGTATCTTCATCAGGAACTAGTAAGTAGTGTCTTGTACATTTTTAAATAACATTTCTTGAACTTCTGATTCATAGTAATTATAAGTTCACTCCTAGATCTACTACCCGGTAGCACCCTACATCTAACTGTCATTCCTCTACCCTTACATTGCCCCAAGAATAGCCCCCACACTCTCTGAGTCTTATCCATCACCCCATTGCCTATCCCTAATCATTTGCCAATCTTATAAACACCATAGCCGCCTTATAGCCAACCTTTATTAAAAGCCCCTAAATCACCACCCCTACCGATATCGGTTATCAGCAACCGGTACCGGTTATACAGTGACCGGCATTGGTCACTGTGACTCAAACCAAAACCAGCCTTTCCTCTAGTGCTTTTTAACGAGGTAACTAAATTGTAATTTTGCAATAATTTCTTTGTTAGAATTTGTGTTAATTCATATTAAGAGGGGAACTGACCACCTTCAAAAGGAAGTCCAATATTTCCTGGGCCCAAGGCAGTTCCCTCATTTATTGTCTAACTAAAATCTGGTGGTCTTGTATTCTTACTTGCAGGTAGTCCTTCCTAGACAAAAAGGAGTTCTTCGCAATCGATCTGATCTCTCTCTACGGTATGCGCGCACCCTCTCAACATTCAACAGGTATTCCTCCTAGCCCTAACCCTTATCTATTTCTCAAGAGAATGAAAGGATAGAAGCAACTCTATTCTAGGAACGGAAACATTCTGTGTGAAACATTTAATGAACAAACCAGTGGTTGGAGTTAGATGGTTATTACTTTTGCAAGAATTTGATATTACCATTGTGGATAATCCAGGTAAATCTAATGTGGTATTTGATTTTTTTTCAAGACTAACCACCACAGGGGAGCAAAATCCAGTCAAGGATAACTTTCCAGATGAACAACTATTTGCAATCTCAGCAAGTACACCATGGTTTGCTGAAATGGAAAATTATCTTACAACAAGGAAGTTTCCTCCTTCTTTCACTAAGAAACAAATAAAGAAGTTAATTAAAACCAGTGCATAATTCAAATGGTTAATGGAATGTTATTTAAGTGTGGTCCTAATTTTGTCTTGCGCGGGTGTGTAAGAGAGGATGAAATATTTGACATCCTCAGAGCATGTCATGATGAACCAAGTGGAGGACATTATTCAGTAAAAAGAACAGCTCATAAGATACTTGGTACTGGATATTATTGGTCATCTCTATACAAGGATGTGAAAAGATATATCAAGAGGTGTGATCCTTGTCAAAGGATGGGACAACCAACTTTCACCAATGAAATGCCTCTTGAGCCTCAAGTTGTGGTTGAACCATTTGAGAGATGGGGATTGGATTCTGTTGGTCCCTTTATTCCTCCTTCATAAGGGAAGGAATATATTCTTGTGTGTACTGATTATGTGACAAAGTGGGCAGAAGTGTAGGCATTGACAAATGCCATTGAGGAGGCAGTTATTGATTCCCTTTGGAACAGAATTATGATAAAGTTTGGAGCACTAAGGAGAATAGTTTCATATCAGGGACCACAACTCATGTCTAATATGATCCAAGCTTTCACAAGGTATTACCAAATCAATCATAGGAAGTCATCTCCTTACCATCCACAGTCAAATGGACAAGCTGAAGAAACAAACAAAGAATTGAAGAACATCCTTACCAAAACAGTTGAAGCTGGGAGAAAATATTGGGTAAAGAGACTACCTGAAGCTTTCTGGGCTTATAATACAACTTGGAAGACTACAACAGGGTTTTCACCATATGAATTAGTCTATGGGAAAAAGCTCTTGTTGCTTATATAATTTGAACTTCAGACATTGAGGACAGCAGTGAAGGTGGGAATTGAGTTGAATACAACTCAAAAAGAAAGAATCCTTCAACTCAATGAGTTGGATGAATTAAGGTTGGAAGCACTTTAGCACATAGAGATGATTCAAGAGCAAAGGAAGCAATGGCATGATATACATATCAAGAAAAGGCAATTCCAAGTAGGAGACTGGGCATTTTTGTTCGATTCTAAGTACCAACAGTTCAAGGGCAAATTGAGAACCAGATGGTTGGGACCTTATCAGATTAAACAAATATTTGATAATGGTTCTATTTAGTTACTTCCCATTGATGGCAGCAGCAGAACACTCTTGGTCAATGGACATAGGCTGAAACTCTATAGGAAGCCTCCCACTAAGGATGACTTTTTGAGGAAGATTGAAGCAGACAAAGAATTTGATCATATGGAAGAACTCAATTCTTCCAAAATGATCAAATAACCAGATGATAGATCCGGAATAAAGGGAAGAAGATGAAAACCAGCAAATGGCATTTTCTTCCCAAAAAAAATTCTCTCAAAGGTCAATTGAAAACCAGCAAATGGCGGTTGACCTCTTTTTGGCTAGTTCAAATAAAGGAATTCTTTTAAATTCCAAGCTATCTTATCTAATCATGTTTTGTTCCACTTGTAGGAATGATGAGTCATCATAGCAAAAGGATTACATCATCAAGGGTGGTAATTATGTATTTTGACTCATTTAGGGTTGATTAAATGTTTGCATGTGTGTTGTGACTTAATTTAAAAGTAGGTATGATGATTCATCTATTTATACATTATGATTACAAGTGTGCAATCATGAAATTTATTTGGATGGAATAAGTGGCAGCATGGTTATCATTAGTAATCATTATTGTGAAAATCAAGTGAAATAAGTTACAGAGATATGTTGAGGAAGGAATAGTGAATTGAGTTTGTATTCCATAGCAAAGAACAGAGAATTCAGAAGTTTTGTAGCTAACAACTAAGGTTTCGCAACTAAAAATAGGGGTTCTACAGCCAAGTCGTCAATTCTGTAGCTAAGAAAAAGGGCCTGCAACCAATTCGCACAAAATCAAAAGAGACAGAATTCAAGTCGATATGGGGATTAAGAAGAAATTTAAACCAGAGGATGATTCCCAGTTGCTCGCAGATGAATAAGTGGCATCCATCTTTGAGCATGCAGGATGGCTTGAATTCATGAAGAAAGTTTCAAGGCATAATGACAAATTGGTAAGAGAATTCGTCATAAACCAAGAACAGTCCAGAACAAAGGTGAGAAATGTCTTTATTCCTTTTTCTGTAAATATTGTAAGTAATGTGTGTGGAGTGTCAATTGTACATGTCCCACAACCTACCAAGGGGACTTTGAAAGAACTGGTTGAAGTCTTACTGCAAGAAGAAGAAATTAAACCCCAGTGCATCTATAATACAAAGAAAATCATAAAAGGGGTCAGAAGGGCCAGTTTTCCCAAACCCTTTGACAGGGTAGCATTTTGGATAGTAAAATATTTAACCTGTGACAGTCAGTTTAGGTTTGTGGGAAAAGAAGTCTTAAAAATTCTCATATATCTGAAGTATGGAGCCACCAAACCTGAATACATAATAAACAGCCTGGGGTTTCTTTTTTATTCCATTCAGACCATGGCTTAGAGGTATTCCTGGGGTGTTGGGACAATTAGGCATCATGGGCTAATTCATTTGATATGCCAGCACCATTTCCTATCAAAGAATAATGGAGAAGAAATTTGGGACAAGTTTCTTGGCAAGTTCAAGAAAAACCCTAATATTATCAGAACAATTCCAGCCCCATTCTCTCCTTCAGCTAATCTGGAAATTGATGCCCCTGTAGAAGGACAGAGGGAAATAGAAAGAGAAAACATACCAAAAAGAAGAAGGTTGGTGAGAAAGATAAAAATAGCAGAGCCTTCTGTACTTGTAAAGGAAATTCCTTCTTCTGCAGCAGCTTCAGTTGAGCCAATATTTGTTTCTGACGGTGATAGCTCACCCACACAAGAGAAAGAAAGAACAGTAAGAAGAAGCTCTAGAAAGAAATTCACTACTGGGCATGTTGAACTTCCCCAGATAAAAAAAATTCATAAGAGATCAAGGGAAACTCTAGAAGAAAGGAGTGAGCAAGAAAGGATGGAAGAAGAAGTTGCTGACATTTTGGGTAGTATGGCCATGACTCCTCCTGAGCCAAGTCAAGTTGAAATGGACAAAGGAGAAGAGAGATTTGAAGAGCAATATTTTCAGGAATTGGCTAAACCATCAGCAGTGCCACATGAAGAATAAGAGTTGGCATCCAGGATAAGAAAAGGAAAATTTCCTTTGATAGAGGAAGAATGCCCAACTCCTCAAATAATTTCAGAAGAAGAAGAAAGACAACAATTTAAAAGGCTCTATTCTTTTCTAGAGCAGAGCTCATTATCAGAGAAAAAGATGAGGAATTGGATTTCCTCGAGCTCAAGTTGTAACAAAGGGAGATGCTCATTAGAGAGCTAACAACTCAGCTTGTAGACAAGACTGAGGAATTATCAGCAACCAAGGAACAACTGATAGAAAAAGAGGAAGAATTTCAGGCTTTCAGAAAATAGAGTGTTGTGTCCACAATCTCTGCATAGACTGAGTTGACCTATTTTCCTCTCCAACAGCTATGGAATGATACTTGCAGGGACCTCAGAGAAGCCAAAACATTAAATGAAGAATTAAAGACCAAGATGGAGGAAGAGATGAAGGCAAGAAAGGAATGGGAAGAAAAGTTTTATAAGGAGGAAGGAAATAAATATAAATGTCTTACCAAAATTCATATGGTTTGTATTATGAGTGAGAAATTACTTTCCTGTAGGAGGCCCTCTCCTACATATAGTGTGTTTTTAGAACAGCAGTTCATTCATTAGCAGTTGTCAAGGATTGCATGTGGGCTTCCACATGAACTCAAAGATGAATCTAAATTCATGGCAGCTTACTCTCTCTCCAGCCATGAGCAGAAAAATCTTATGTAGGGGAGAGCCAGCTCAATGCATTTGTCTCTATTTTGTAAAACCAAATTGCATGGAAGGAAAGAGACTCTGAATTTTTATTGAAAAATGGCTCAACAAGTCTCTGTATGAGATCTCATTATGGTAAACCCTCTGCCTTCCTCTCACATTTTAGAACTCATGCCTTTGATGAGAGATTCAATACACATTATCTTGCCATTCTACAAAAAAGTATTGATGCCTTCACCTCCTATGAGGATGAAAATTTTGAAGATATTTATGAAGGATGCTCAAAGATGTGGGAACTCCTTACTGTTTCCTTGAGAAGAAGGGAAGTAATTTCCCCAACAAATCTGATCTAGAGTTTAGAAAGGGCAAAAGCATTATGCACAATAATTCCCCAAGTCAATGAAACCTACAGGAAAATATGGATGGGAATGCAAACAAGGCCCCCTCTACTTCTCACCCCCATGTCTCCTTGGCAAAACAAAGAACCTTAAGACCCTATTGAATTTGAACAGTGGGAGAGGAAAATAGAAGAAGGAACAGGGTACAGTACATCCAAGTTTAAACATTGGAAAATCCAGTTTCAGCCATTTGATATAAGTAATCAAATGGAATGTAGAACTTATAACCCCACTTTTGAAGAGTGAAGATTGTAAAGGGACTTACAAACAAGTAAGTTTGGGGGAAATGATGAGGCCATAATATGTCTAATTAATGTATAATATATGATTTCATCTTACTCTCCTTTTTTATTAAGTTTGATTGCATTGTGTGACTTTTAGTTGATCTGATATGAGTGAGGATGTAATTGTATGTCTTTTGATTGATTGTGATTCTAATGTTAGAAGCTCTAGAATTCCTAACAAGTGTGTTTTTGAATTTAGTTTTGTAATAAAGCAAGTCTAAATCAGTCGAGGAAATGAAGTAGGAAGCATTCAATTTGTTTTTAGCAACATCTATTCCCACACAGCTTAGTTCCGAAACTTCCAAGCTAGTTTTGGAACTCCGTCACACAGTCATCATTTAGTTGCGGAACTTTCAGACTTAGTTCTAGAACTCCAGAATTTTTGGACTTAGTTCTGGAACTCCTAGGGATAGCTCTGGAATTCTCATAGTCTTGGACCTTAACAATTTCCTATGGTTCTCGAACTTCTCTGAAGTTCCGGAACTGATGGGAGTTATCTATTTTGCATCTACGACTCTTTCAATCAGGAAGGACGAGAAGATTTTTGAATGCAGATCCAGGGAGAGTTATCCTATAGCTATCCAATCAACCACAATCCGACTCAGCATCTATTCTAGGCATGATTCAATTTCATCAGAATCATTGAGACGACTGTGATTGTAAAATGTATATAAAAGTAGGCATGTAGTAGATAGAAATATTATTAGATATATAGAAATAGAGAAATAGAATAGAGAAGAGAAATAGACTAAGTACTCAGATCCAGTACGTTTGTAATTCCGAATGTTCTATTAATAAAATAGTCATTCCTATTTGAGAGAATTTTGAGTTGTTAAATCCTGATTCGAGGAGGAGCAAGGGCCCACTCCCCCAAGGACCAGGATATTTGTTTATTTGGTATTTATATTTCTTTAGCAAATAGCTTAGATCTGTTAATTATGTATTGTTTTAATTCTTTCAGTTAAACTTTGTTGTGTACTTATTCCTGTAGGTGTTTAGATAGATTCTTATATTTCTTGCAATTGTTTTCAAGCATTCTAAATTGAGTGTGTTTATTTCCAAAAGAAAGTGTTTTTATTTTCTAACAGCATGTTTCCTTTTAGCAAAGATTTAAATGTGTTTACTTTCAGCAAGTTTTCATAGTTTGATTTGAATAAGGTTTTACCAAGAAGTCCTTAAGACATTAAAGAGATTCCCCAGAAAATACAAAAATAAATACAATCAACTACTAGATCGGTTAAAGTACTCTTGTTGCATATAGCTTTAGACACACCCTTGGTTTGATATGACATTAACAAGAAGTTGATTTAATGAAGGCAATGATGACACCCATCAAAATGCCTCCTCCCAAGAATATCAAACAGTTGTGTAGCTTATAAGAAAAGATACAAGCCATCCACCATTTCATTTCGCAGTTGGTTGACAAATGTCATTCATTCACCCATCTGCTTAAGAAAGATGTTGCCTTTATTTGGGGATCAGAGCAATAACAAGCCTTCACTTTGCTTAAACAATACTTAGCCAATCTTCCTGTCCTCATGCCTCCAATTCCCGGTGAGCCACTTTTACTATATATTTCTTTTACCCAATTTGCTATTGGCGTGTTGCTCGCACAATATGACCTCAGTCACAAAGATAAAGCCATGTACTATCTCAGTCGTACCTTAATTTCTTATGAGCTCAACTATCCTCAGATTGAAAATGTTTTTCTGGCTTTCGTTTTTACCTTCCAAAAACTTTGCCATTACCTATTGAATACTAAAACCAAGCTTATATCCAAAGTTGACCCTCTCAAGTACCTGCTGTCAAAACCCACCCTTATGGGAAAATGGCTAATTGGATCATTCTACTGAGTGAATTTGACATTAAGTATGTACACCAAAAGTTAGTTAAAGGACAAGTGATTGCCGATCAATTAGTAGAAACATCGTTACCAGGAACAGAGCTTGTGAGTCTAGATTTGCCAGACGCATCATTGATGTATATTTAGGAATTTGTCATGTGGTAAGTGCACTTTGATGGATCTTTCACTTTCCATGGTTTGGGAGTAGGTGTAGTGCTAATTAATCCTCTAGGAGACCCCATACCACAAGTTTTCCATCTTGGTTTTCCTTGTACAAATAATATTATAGAATACGAGGCGCTCATCGCTAGGATGAAGCTAGCAATCAAATGGGATATCCACCATGTCAAGGTCATTGGTGACTCATAATTGATCATCAAACAAGTCACTGACGAATACAAGGTCAAGGATGAAAATCTCATCCCCTACAAGAAACTAGTGGAAAATTTGTAAGAATACTTTGTGCATATTAAATTCAAACATATCCCAATGGAACATAACCGATCTACGAATGCAAGGGAAACTATGGGTTCGATGCTATGAATTCCACCATAGAGCAATGATATGCCATTCTTTGTTGAGAATATACGTTAGCCCACATATAACATGCCGAAATACTACTTGGCTTGTGAATTTGTTTGTCCTTATTCCCTGTGGTATGCGCACATCCATGCCTATCTTAAACACAATACCTTTCTTCCTGCCATCTCCCGCTCTGAAAAACAAATCCTTATCTGCCAAATAGCATGTTACACCCTCTTAGGAGATACACTCTATTGTCATGGCTATGATGGGAATCTGTTGCGTTTTCTAGATGTAATGGAGTCAGTCCAAACAATCAAGGAGGTACATGAAGGGGTGTGTGGCACCCATATAAATGGAATGGTTTTAGCAAAGAAATTTTTAAGGGTAGGCTACTATTGGCCTACTATGGAAACAGATTGTTGTAACTATGTGAGGAAATGCGTGTTATGTCAAAAATATGAAAATTTCATCCATGCACCATCGCAGCCATTGCAACCGATCACAACCCCATGGCCATTTTCTAAATGGGGACTGGATTTGATAGGGAAACTCACCCCTACCTCATTTGATGGCCATACCCACATCATCACAGCTACAAAATATTTCACTAAGTGGGTGGAGGTCATTCCTTTGACTTATGTTATAGGTGGTCAGATATCCAAGTTTATCATGAATCGCCTTTTTTGCCAGTATGGCATTCATGCGGCCATAGTTACTAACAATGGAAAATCTTTCGAGAAAAAGATAGTGAAAGATATTTTTCATCAATTTCAAATAAAATTGAAGTGGTCTACGCCATATTATCCTCGAGGTAATGGGAAAGTTGAAGCCACTAACAAAACATTGGTTCAAATCATGGAAAAGATGGTGAGTAAGGCAGGTCGTAATTGGTATTTGTAAATTCACCCAGCCCTTTGGGCTTATAGAACATCCATTCACACTCCTACTGGTGCAACACCTTATTCCGTAGTGTTTGGAGTAAAATCTATCATCCCATTGGAAATAGAGATCCCTTCCCTCAGAATATCTCTTTGCGATTATCTAGACAAAGATGAGGATTACAGAGTGGCCAGGCTAGTAGAATTAGAACTCCTAGATGAAAAGCGCATCCGTGCCCTTAACCATCTTAAGGTGTATCAAAACAGAGTCTCCCGAAATTACAACAAAAGGATCATACCTCATCAGTTTGAGGTTGGAGATTTGGTCATGAAAGAGGATTAGTTTAACACACGAGCAGAAAGAGAGAAGAATGGCAAGCTCAAACCACACTAGTTAGGACCTTACGTCATTGTGGAAAAATATGGAATAGGTGCATACAAACTTTCTCATCTCAATGGCGATGAGCTCCGCAAGCCTATGAATGCCATGCACCTCAAGCAGTTCTATGTTTAAACATGGCGTAAAATAAAAAAAGCAAACAAAAAAGTTAAAAGGGATCAAAATAAAAAAGAGAGAGAGAAAGCAGGTCATCCATATGTGAAAACCACATAATTGTGGCGCTTTGGATAGGTCCCTTGGTGAAAACCGGCTTCCAGTGCCTTGGGAGGATTTGTTGTATACAAGCATCTCGCATCTAGGGGGTACTTTTACTTAGCTTAGGGTTGGTTCCACACCTACATCTGAAATTTCATGTGAGCCTATCCTGTCAAGCCTTGATCCAGTTGTTTCTCCTCTTTTGATTCGGTGAAGGGATTTCCTTTGTATATTCCCCATCTAGCGTTGGGGGCACCTTCACACTTTCACCTTCCTATTTATAAAAACATGGCACCTGCACTTGTATATTCTCCATCTAATGCTGGGAGGCATCCATATTTCTCAGTTTCCTGCACATAGCTTCGGAAAACCTTTGAAAATCCAAAAACATTCAAAAATGTTGAAAATTGCAACAACATTCCAATATGTTCAAAAACCCAAAACAATAGAAAAACACAAAAAAACAAAAAACAATAGAAAATTGTTTCACGAACTTTCCAAAAACAATGCAAAACACATTGAAAAACAATACCTCTAAAACATAGCTTTAGTTTACAAACTTTTTTTTTGCTTTGTTTGCTTTAGTTGTTATTTGCTTGTACATTTGTATAGTTTATTGCTTAGACATACATTGTTAAAATTCATCTTTTCTTGCTTGGATTGGATTCATTCTTGCTTGCACATATGAAGTGTGTTGTTGCATGCTTGTAAATAATTGTACATAGTTGTGTTAATTCATGAGGTTTACCCATGTATATTTGATAGGTTTGTTAACATTAGCTTGTGTTTGTTTGTCGCATGTACATATTTTTGTCATCACTATCATCACACCTAACATCATCTATACATCATATATAAATAAACAACTAAGTATACATCATACATGAATGCTAAGCTAATCATCACATATCGTATCATCAAATGGGGGCAAGAGGGATTGCAAATATCAAAATCTATCCCCCCAACACCAATATCATTATATCATCACATCCACTAAATATAGAACATCACATACATAATAACAAATGGTATCATCTATAGATTTATCATAAAAATCAAACACATGTGATACGTCATCATTTATCATCATGATACATACAAAATGTGAAATCAAACCATATAACATCATGATACAACCAACATCCATGATAAAACGTCAAAATAAAATACATCACCACATAACAAATCTGCCACATCAAAAATGTCCATATATACATGCATAAAATGTCTATCTCAAGAGGGATATACATCATCGATACAAAATGGGTCATCAAGGGCACAACTGCTAAATCCTTCATCAAAGGCGCACATAAAAAATGCTACATCATATGCATAGGTCAAAAATGTTGAAGCCTTCATCAGAGGCATACATCAAAAATACTACATCATATGCATAGGTCAAAAATGTTAAAGCCTTCATAAGAGGCATGTATATCAAAATACATGTACAATCAATAAATGCATGCGAGTCATAACTGACTCGAACCCTTAGTTGGATTGTGTGGCCTACGAGATGGGGGAGGACCCATGACCTATGCACCCCGCTGCCCTATCGACTACCCTTACAACTACTCAACTGATCTACCTGATGCCTAAGGCCTCTATGACCTCGCCGATCCACTCGACTATTGGCTGTAGGTAGGTGCCTGCACACCCTCTGGAACAGCCTCATAGTATAAAGATCGGTAGTATGAGGCTCTGCCCTCAGCTATCGCCAAATCTCTATGGGTGTGTGGTGTCACCGCGACTTCATCTGTGCGTCAGAAGGATGTTACCTCTGCAGATAACCTCACCACATCAACCTGACCCATTGCTTGCTCAGCTTGGAGTTGATCTCTCTCGATTGTCACCTACTACATTTGCACCTGTGACTATTGTAATAAACTCATAACTTGGGCCATTTGGGAGGCCATTTGTCATATCTGCTGAAAATGGGTAGCACCGTCCTCTCCCTCACCTACCTGGGCTTTGGCCTGCTTCCCGCTATGCTATCAAAACTTGTATATGAGCTTGGGCTTGGTCCCTCTCTATCATTGTCTACAACTAAATTGTTGTGACCTACTACAGCTACTGCTACAAGGTAGCTAGTTGTCCCCTGTCATCTCCACCCTCTGCTCCTCTAGGAGGGCTGTGAGGAGGGTTGTGTCTTGGACCTTGTGCTCGGGGCAACCTCTACGGTACTATGGGAACTTGTCCCTGTGCATGTAACCTAGGTCTAGGGCCCTGTCCTTGTCCCTGCTCTTGTAATCTAGGCCTAGGGCCCTATCCATGTCCCTACTCCTGTAATTTAGGCCTAGGGCCCTATCCCAGTCCCTTCTCCTGTAATCTAGGCCTAGGGCCTTGTCCATGTCCCTGCTCCTATAATCTAGGCCTAGGGCCTTGTCCGTGTCTCTACTCCTATAATCTAGGCCTAGGGCCATGTCCATGTCCCTGCTCTTGTAATCTCGGCCTGAGACCCTGTGTCGTACCCTATCGATCATCCCCATCGTCATGTCTCTATCCATCAAATGGATCATCGGCTCCATCACCTCCCATGACACCACCTGCTACTACATCATCACCCTTGTTATTGTTGTAAGGGATCTCAGGTGGCGGCTCGACACCTGCACCCCATGTCCCATCGGGTATGGTCAATCATCGCGGAAAAATAATAGCATACCATGTCAAATAATCTGGTGTGGTTCCAGGATCCCTAACCTATCAAGTAGGAGCCCAAACCTATGGTACCATCTGTGCAAAATTGGCCCTAGCTCGGGCCACCTAAATACATGGCCCCATGGTCTGTCTCTCCGCATCACGGTGAGTGTACCACATATCTAGCTAGGGAATGCCCTGAATGATACCCAACTACCGCTGGCATCGATCTACTCTGTATATCTCCATAATCTAACTGCAGCTACCTAAGAGAAAATGCTCTACCATACAGACACCGAGCTCTACCCCATCCTCTGGCCACTGTATATGCCTATAGGGCCTCCAAACAATGTCCCTTGGCTACATCTCATTGAACTCTCGTCGAATAATATGTCCTATCCAGGTGCCCTCATACATCACCCCCCATGGGGACCGATCCCATGAGTGTTAGCTCCTCTAGAGCTCATGCACGCAATGTGCCAACAGGGCACCCGATCGCTATGTGGTCCCATGACCAAATTTGTAGTAAAGAAGCTGGCCCCACCATCTTCTAATGGTGGTAAGTGATCAGATGTAGGTCCCAATATAGATGCGTCGGTATGCACTGGATCCAACAGTTTCTCTTGCCACTATACAATCTGTGGACTATTGTAATCAAACCCAATGGAAATGAAGTCCATGTATTATCGGTGACTAAGAACCCACTGATAAGAGCCATCAAATATAGAGGTCCCTGGTGACTAGTAGGAGCTGATATACACCGGTGTAAAGACATTGTCATACCCTCATGGGGTATCTCATCGCGGTAAAATATATCACTGACAACCTCTATGATCCGCCCAAAATCGCTCGTGTACTCAATCAGGGATCCAATAATAGGGATGCGCAACATCTACCACATGTCCTCCAGTGTAACAGTCATCTCTCTTGTCGGGATTCAGAAACACTGACTCTCGTTGTGCCACCGCTCTATCAGCGCTGTCAGCAAGCCATGATCAAAGGTGATAGATGGCATCCACACTGCATGTCCTAGGACAACCACCTCCAGTAGCACCTCCATATTGCGATGGTCCCATCAACACAGGCTCACCTCCATCTCTGTAATGCGACTATGTTACTCTCTCATCTGCAGTGCTGGTAGTCATCTCTACAAAACACAACATGTGTTAGACACTAACATTTCTTCTATGTTCTTCTATTTTCTTCTATCCTAGGCTGATTTTCACTTTCTTCTATGTGTCAATTTTTGGCATTTTCCTACTTCTTCATGTCTATTCTTCGTCTTTAGAAATTTCTTCCCTTTTTGGTGCATGCTCGTCCATTTGGGAATGTGTGTGCCTATTTTTGTGAATGCGTGTGGGGTGCATGTGCGTACCCTTTTTGGTGTGCATGCATGGGTGCATGTGCCTAGGGTGCTTGCACTAGGGTTTTCTACCTGCGCATGCATGCAGCTATTTTTGCAATGTGTGTGAGCACGCATATGCTTTTGTGGCATATGCGCATGTGCGCACATGCTTTCCAAGTACTTGCGCGTACGTGCACACATTTTTGGGGTGCTTGCACTCCCTTAAGGATGTTTGCGCCCATGCACATGCATGTATGTGCCTTCCCCTAGGTCTAAACATTAATTAAAGTGTTAAATAAGGCATTAAATGCATGAAAGTACAAGGGTGGGTTAAGCTACTCATAGAGGGTCCATCTTCTGCATGTCAGGCGTACTCCCAAACTCAATCAACGCGTCTCCTACAGGCTCATGCTCTCACCATCGTCCTTGTCACTATTGGGGCTCTCATGGTGATTTTTGGCAGTGGTTAGTAACAAATGAATTGATTGTGATGATTTACCACCCCTTGTGTGGGGTATATTAAACCATTCTTGTCGGTCACGATGCCCGGAGGACTGTTTTGACAACTGTTGTCATTCTAACTCTTCTTCTACTCACTGTAAATAATTGTTTTATTTCATTTTTGTTAGGAAATTAGTGTCCATAGTGTGAACATATGGTTTGAATATTAGTATTATTTAATATTTAAATAATATGTGAGTGTGCACAATTATTTTGTCATGCACAACTCACAGAGATAGGAATGTGTGAGAATATCTTGGGATTGAGAGTAAGACTAGGGAATAAATGAGAGATGTAGGGATAAAATGATTAGACTTGACTCCATGATTTTAGGAGTAAGCAACTGTATAAAATGCCCTCTCATATTCAATAGAAATTGCTCCATTCTACTTTCATTTTTGTCAGTATTTTTTGTACTTTCCATTTCATGAGTTAATTTGATTTACTGTTGTTGAATTTATTTATGAAAATCTAGAGATTTAGCATCCTCTGGTATCAAATCAGGTTAGGACGAGTTATGAGAGTCATTACAGGACAAAATCGTAACCTTTAGAATGTAGATCTGAGAGTTCTAAAGCTTCCCATCGCCATTTTTCTGAATTCTGATCTATAAAAAAATGACTGGTAATTCAAATTTTTCTCAAAAACCTAGATTTATAATTTTTTCAATTTTTTTGGGTTTGTTTATTTTTATTATAGGAAAGTTTTTTCAAAAATTTACAGAAACCCAATTCGTATTTTAAGAGAAATAGTGGAAACAATTCTGACGTTTCTAATTATTCTGTAAAAAAATAGTGAGTGATTTCCAACAATAAAACTTTGATATGCTTAATTATTTTGGTTAAATATAAAGTTGATTATAATTGTAAGGGTGCATTGTCAATTGAAACTGATACCCAATAGAATTGTAAAACGATCCTCAAAGACAAATTCGGCTAAGTTAGCAACATCACGATGGAGGATGGAGGCATAGGAGGATGGAGGCAAATTGGCATCTCTTGTTAGTCACCAACAAAGAGATTGCTTCATGGTATTGGTGACCTTTTATTTTTGTTATGTGGTATGTTTAATTTATGTTGTAATAATGAACAGAAGTAACATTCATGTTTAAAGCTCCTGCATGAGCATAATTTATGTTTTGTAATCCCTCTAAGTTAGAAACAATGATGTGAGCAAAACATCTACGTTGCTATGAAAGTGGTTGGTGGTCCACTAGAAAACCAATTTGAGAGTTTGTGAATCTCTTAGAAAATCACATACAAAGTGGTTAATGGTTCCACTAGAAAACCTATTGGATTTTATGGTACTCTTTGAAAACCATCGTATAGTAGAACATGAGCAGGTACTAGACAAAACTCACCCATGTTCACACTAAGGGGGTGAATGTTAAGAAATTAGTCTTCATAGTGTGAACATATGGTTTGAATATTAGTATTATTTAATATTTAAATAATATGTGAGTGTGCACAATTATTTGTCATGCACAACTCACAGAGATAGGAATGTGTGAGAATATCTTGGGATTGAGAGTAAGACTAGGGAATAAAGGAGAGACGTGGGGATAAAATGATTAGACTTGACTCCATGATTTTAGGAGTAAGCAACTGTATAAAATTCCCTCTCATATTCAATAGAAATTGCTCCATTCTACTTTCATTTTGTTAATATTTTATGTACTTTCCATTTCATGAGTTAATTTGTTTTATTGTTGTTGAATTTATTTATGCAAATCTAGAGATTTAGCATCAATTTCGCATCGTGCTAGGGCATTATTTGCTACCTGGTACTCACTTGGAAACTTTTATTTCTCCTAGGTGATATCACTTCTTCTATCCACCATAATGATTGTTTTTATTAAATAATCATTTTTAACTCCTTTTCGCCACGTCAGGGCATGTTTTTGCTGCTTTGCGCCTATTTCTTCTCCCTATGGAAATTTTCTTTCTTTCAAGCAATCTCCTATTTTCTCATTTCTTTTATAAAAATCAAAAATCCCTAAACATTACAAAAATCAATTTTTTTTCAAAAAAACATAAAAAAATGCAAACACATAAAATTTTAAAATTTCTTAAAAATCCTAAAAATTGTAAAATTTACAAAAATAGGTAAACAACTCATAGTGGCTGAAACTCGTGTCTTACGCATGGTATTCATTCCATATCTTCTTGGAATTTTCACGTGTTCACAAATCAAATGATTCACAGATCATCAGATTTACAACCATTTACAAAGCTAGCCTGTTTGTTTCGTCGTTACTCTAGGGCACATCCAGTTGCATGATACTATTTTGTTGCACACAACGCTTTATCATTGAACCCGACATCCTTCATCATTTTCCCTTGCATGTATCCTTGCTAGGGGCATCATTTTTCACTCTTTTCATCAATCATGAACGTTTAGGGATCTTCATCTTGCTACCAAAACATTTGTACAGCCGTCTTGACCGTTATTGGTTTGAGTATGTGTGTTTGTACTTGTTTCCTTGTTAAATAAGCTTGTTTCCTTCTCATATAGCATAGATTTTTGTATGTTGTAATGAAATTACTTGTATAATTCAAATTATGAGTAACAGGTGAACACCAAATAACACAATATTTCATAATAATGATCTTAATTTGCAATTAGAATAGCTTCGCCACTTTGAGGGGGCAACCTCCAAACCATATAATAAGACTCAAATACTCAAATGATAATGAAATACTACCTACAATCCCCTATATATACTATTCATATGCTATGGCCATCACCAAGGTCAGCCTATTAAGGATGAGAAAGTATAAATGATATGGTAAGCCACAAGTCAGCTACTCATATCCTCATACAAGCAATAGGTTAAGAGCGTAGCATGCCCTTCCCCTTCAAACCAACGTTGTCCTCAACGTTGAATAATCCAAGATGTTGTTGCAGAAAACCTTCATCCTCCCAGGTTGCATCTTCTATGCTTAGATTCTTCCACTTGATAAGATATTCCTTAATGTCTCTGGTTCTTAGCCTCTTAGTACGTTTTTGCATAATCTTCTCTGGCTCCAAAATGATTCTTCCTTCCTCGTCAAGTTTGGGTAACTCTGTCTGGGCTTCAAGTTTCTATCCAATAACCTTCTTCAGGCATGAAACATGGAATACTAGTTGTATGTGTGAAGATGGAGGCAACTCTAGTTTATAAGCAACACCCTGCAAATTTTTTGTAGAACCTGATAAGGGCCATAATATTTGTTAGGAAATATATCTTAGTGCTCCATTTGTATGGGTGAATAATAATTACATGTGTAATTATTATTATGGTAAATTAGTGAAAGTACATTTACTATGTAAATGTAAATAGTAAATGTAAAATGTGGTTAGTATGTGGTAAGTTAATAAGTTAGAATAATAAAACAATTAATATTGTTTTATTATTATATTTGTGAGAGGTTGAAACCATATGGGTGTATGGTTGTATATAAAGACAAATGTTGTTGTAAGGATTGTTATTTTACATCTCTCCTATATAATGGAGTGTAATGAAATAGTGAATAATAATAAAAATATAATATAGAGTTCTTGATTTCAATTATTGTCTGTAGCTATTTCATGGATTCTTTGTATTAGATCAGATTAATTTCTATATTTGGTACCAGAGCAGGTTAAATCTGTCTTGAAGAAGATCTTGTAACTTTTGTTTTGCGATCTGGGTTTCTCCAAAAAAATTTTTGTGGAACGATCTATTATACAGGAAGCTACAGTAGAAATTTCAGCAAAACCCAGTTCGTAGTTTGGGAGAAACATACAATTTACTATACAACACATTGATCACTGTTGTTTTTTTGAAGAAATCAGAGAATCAAAGGTAATTCAAATCTACATTCAATTTTTTTTTGGATATTTAGATTCAGTAAAATGGATACACCATTATATAAGATTTAATGGGCTGAACTTCCATACATGGAGAGTAAAAATCTAGATGCAGTTAATGAATAAAAATCTATGGAGGATAGTAGATGGAAAAGAAAAAACACCTACAGATATAAGCAAAATTGTAGAATGGGAAGCTAGAGATGAACAAATAACAGATGAAATTGACTATAAATATGAAGAATTTCTATACTAAGTGAATTTCTTGGAGGAAGGAGGCACAGGAGGTTGGAGGTCATTCAGCAACCTCTCGTAAGTCACCAACGACGGGGCCGTGATCAGTTATGGTGATTATTTTTTTATACAATGTGTTCCTGTTGTTTCTTTGTATTTTTGGCAGAGTGTTTGGTTGCAGTGTTCCTATTGTGGTTTTCAGAATTTGGCGATCTGAGTTTCTCCAAAAAAATTTTTGTGGAACGATCTATTATACAGGAAGCTACAGTAGAAATTTCAGCAAAACCCAGTTCGTAGTTGGGAGAAACATTCAATTTACTATACAACACATTGATCACTGTTGTTTTTTTGAAGAAATCAGAGAATCAAAGGTAATTCAAATCTACATTCAATTTTTTTTTTTGGATATTTAGATTCAGTAAAATGGATACACCATTATATAAATTTAATGGGCTGAACTTCCATACATGGAGAGTAAAAATCCAGATGCAGTTAATGAATAAAAATCTATGGAGGATAGTAGATGGAAAAGAAAAAACACCTACAGATATAAGCAAAATTGTAGAATGGGAAGCTAGAGATGAACAAATAACAGATGAAATTGACTATAAATATGAAGAATTTCTATACTAAGTGAATTTCTTGGAGGAAGGAGGCACAGGAGGTTGGAGGTCATTCAGCAACCTCTCGTCAGTCACCAACGACGGGGCCGTATCAGTTATGGTGATTATTTTTTATACAATGTGTTCCTGTTGTTTCTTTGTATTTTTGGCAGAGTGTTTGGTTGCAGTGTTCCTATTGTGGTTTTTCAGAATAAAGGAAATTTCACATTGAGGGGGGAACATGATCTCAATGTTCCATTTCTAGTTTTCTACATTTTGGTATTTTCTATACATGCAACAGATTTCAGCAGAATTTCCTATGTTATTCCCTGCAGTATTAAGATGTGATGAGGGCTAAGAATAATACTTGGCATATCATGATGTGGTTGTAGGTAAACCACTTGAAAACCTTCATTTTTGGTTTGTGGTACACCACTTGTAAAACCACCATTTTCGGTTGTTGGTAAACCCTATGCAAAACCATCACCCTTTTTGGTTTATGGTAAACCAATTGAAAAACCATCATTTTTGGTTTATGGGTCAACCCTATAAAAAACCATCCATTAGGTTTATGATCATCCTGTAAAATCATCAGATCATGAGCAGGTGCAAGTGTAAGGCAGGTTTTCCCCATGTTCACACTAAGGGGGGGCATGTTAGGAAATATATATTAGTGCTCTATTTGTATGGGTGAATAATAATTACATGTGATAATTATTATTATGGTAAATTAGTGAAAGTACATTTACTATGTAAATGTAAATAGTAAATGTAAAATGTGGTTAGTATGTGGTAAGTTAATAAGTTAGAATAATAAAACAATTAGTATTGTTTTATTATTATATTTGTGAGAGGTTGAAACCATATGGGTGTATGGTTGTACATGAAGATAAATGTTGTTGTAAGGATTGTTATTTTACATCTCCTATATAATGGAGTGTAATGAAATAGTGAATGATAATAAAAATATAATATAGAGCTCTTGTTTTCAATTATTGTCTGTAGCTTATTTCATGGATTCTTTGTATTAGATCAGATTAATTTCTACAATATTTAGGAGCAAGTTTGGTGTCCTTTTTCTATTGCTTTAGGGACATCTATTTGTAAGGATGGAGACGTACAAAAACCCAGTCACCAATTTCAAAATGTCTTTCACTACGATGTTGATTTGCTTGTTGTTTCATCTTGTTTTGTGCTAATGCTAAATTCTCCTTCAAACTAGCCAAAACCTGTTGTTGATGTTGAATGTGTTCCTCAACATCTCTAACCTTTAGTTTGCACCCTCAAAGAGGAAGTGATAGAATTTGGATGGTAACCATATAATGCTAAAAATGGGGTCATTTGAGAAGAGGTATGAAAGGATGTGTTATACCACCATTCTACAAGTGGTAGCCATTTAATCCACCTTTCCTGCTTATCTGATAAAAAACAACGTAAATACCCCTCTAAGCATTTGTTGACCACTTCTATTTGCCCATCAGTTTGAGGCTGATAAGATGAAATGTGAGCTAGTTGAATACCCAAACATGAAAATAATTCCATCCAAAAATTACTTGTGAAAATAGGATCACGATCACTTACAATTATCTTTGGGGTTCCATGTAGCCTTTGAACTGTCTCCAAAAAAATAGTTGCGACTGTACCGGCTGTAAATGGATGTGATAGGGAAAAAAATGGGCTTATTTTGTGAGCCTATCCACAATCACGAAAATAACATTCTTACCCTTTGAACAAGGCAATCTGATGATGAAATCCATGGAGAACTCCTCCCATCTCTGGCTAGGAATTGGTAAGGGTTGCAACAGATCTGGTGTCTTAATTGTTTCCCCTTTGTTCTATTGGTACACTAAACACTTTGATACAAATTTTTTTACATCCCCCTTGAGTCCTTCCCAAAAGAATTCTCGTTTTATTCTATGATATGTCTTCAAAAACCCAGAGTGTCCTCCAACAAGTGAGGCATGTAGCTCTGCAAGAATCTTATGCTTCAACTCAGAATCTTTACTCAAACATAACCTAGCCTTGTACCATAGGGCATTACCTTTCCACTCAAATTTGTTAGATGTCAAAGATCCTTGCTTGATATTCTGTATTAGAGATTGTGTATCCTTATCTTGATTCCATTCCAATCTTGATTCATCCACCCAATCGGTCGTCAACAATGGACATTCCACATAGTAAGGCATATGCGGATGTATCCCTTCTGGACAACGCATCAGCTACTACATTTTCTTTACCCTTTTTGTATATGATTTCAAAATCATAACCCAACATTTTTGTTACCCACTTTTTTTGTTCCTTGGATGATAAACTTTTCTCCAAAAAGTATTTGAGACTATCATCATTAGTTTTTACCTTGAAGTGTCTACCCATTAGATAGGGCCTCCATTGCTTGACCGCATGAAGAATAGCCATCATTTCTTTCTCTTAGGAAGGTTTGAGTAGATCTTTTCCTTTGAATTGGCGACTCTCAAATGCAATTGGTCTTCCTTCTTACATTAGAACTACTCCCAATCCTGATCCTGAAGTGTCGCATTCAACAATGAAGGTTTTTGAGAAGTTGGGAGTAGCCAAAACTAGGGTGCTGCACATGGCTTCCTTCAGCTGCTTAAAGGATTTAGTGGCTACGTCTGACCAATGGAAGTCATCCTTCTTTAACAATGTAGTGAGTGGGGTTTCTATTCTACCATATCCCCACACAAATCTTCTATAGTACCATGTTAGTCCTAGGAACCCACGAAGATTTTTGAGATTTTTGGGCCTTGGCCATTCCGCCATAGCTTTGATCTTCTGAGAATCAACTTTGACGCCTTCATGGGATACAATGTGACCCAAGCACTCTACCTCTTGTACACCAAAAGAACATTTTGATGAATTTTCATAGAGAGTATGTTTCTCCAAAACTTCCAACACTTTATTTACATGTTGTAAGTGTTTTTCCCATGTCTTATTGTAAATCAATATGTCATCAAAGAAAACTAATACAAATTTCCTTTAAAATGGCCTAAAAATAGTGTTCATCAAGCTTTGAAAGGTTGAGGGCACATTTGTAAGACCAAAAAGCATTACCAAAAAACTCATAATGGTCCTCGTGAGTCCTGAAAGCCATTTTATGAATATCTTCCTCTTTTATTCTAATTTCATGGTACCCCGAACAAAGATCTAATTTTGTAAAATAAATAGCACCATGTAATACATCAAGTAAATAATCAATTATTGGAATAGGAAACCTATCTTTGATGGTGTACTTGTTGAGTTCTCAATAATCTAGACACATCCTCCATTTTTCATCCTTCTTACGTACCATGACCACTGGTGAAGAATATGCACTTTGGCTATGCCTAATGATACATGCCTTCAACATTTCCTGAACCATTTTCTCAATCTCATTTTTCTAGGAATATGGGTATTTGTATGGTCTGATGTTAGGTGTTTGGCTCCCTAGAATCAACTAAATGGCAGGATCATGGCCCCTAATTGCAGGTAGTCCTTTTGGAATTACATCAAAAATAGATGCGTGAGCATCAACAATCTTATGAAGATCGAGTGGCATTGAAGACTTTGTATTTTAGACTTCTATGGAAAATAAATTTGCTATAAATCCATCTACTCCTTTTCTGAGAACCTTCTGCATCTTATGAGAGCTAATAATCTGTGGATACTTAGCTACCATCCCATTTAATTATATTGTCCTTCCATCTGAATGAAATTGCATGAACAATTCTTAGAAATTCATCTCTATAGTACCTAAGGTTGTGAGCCATTGGAAACCCAAAACAATATCTACCCCTCCCATAGAAATAGAAAACATAGGTGAGTCTAACATGGAGTCTCCCATGGAAAGCTTGATATTATGGCACTTTCCTCTGCACTTGACTATCCCACCATCCGCAATCATAACTTACATTTCTGGAGCGTGGTAAATAAAACAATTGAGGTGGGCAACTAACTTACTATTTATGAAGTTATGAGTACTCCTTGAGTCAATCAAAACCATCACCTTCTATTTTTTGAGATAGCGAATAACCTTGAGTGTTTGAGGAATACTAATACCTAACAATGCATGGCAAGAAATTGTAGGTTGGTGATCCTCTACTTCATCTTCTACTGGTTCCTTAGCCTCTCCTATCATTTTAGCTTCCTCATCATCCTCATTACCTTTGTCAATATAGAACAACTTCTTCTCAGCACATTTATGTCCCAGTCCATATTTGTTATCACAGTTAAATTTTCTTCCATTTGTTGAGGGGTCAGTCTAATTGGCCTAGAAAATGAAGGGGAAGAGATACTATGGTCTCTGGTGTTAATGAAAGGCAACATCCTACTATAAATAACTTTTTCCTCTACTCGACATGCCATGATAATAGAATCAAAAAGTTTGAGTGGATTAAACATTCGTACCTCATGCTCGATGTGGTCCTTAAGACCCCCAAGAAACAGGTCATTTAGATTCTCTTCTGGAATATTCTCCACCCTTAAGGATGGGTTTTGGAATTGATGCACATAATCTTTGACTGATCCTGTTTGCCATAACTTTGTTAATTGACTAAAGTAGTTCTCTGAAACATTGGCACTACAGTGTAATTGTAACTCCTCGGTAAAAACTATCCAAGTGACATCGAGACTATTCTTTTGCCTCTAAGCACATAACCATCAATACCAAACGAATTAGTCTAGTTCAAGATACAAGGATGCCAATGTTACCTTTTGTCCTAATGGTGTTTGATGTAACTCAAAGAAGTTCTCCATTTGATTTATCCAATTTAGGGGATCCTTACCATCAAATTTGTGCATATCCACTTTCGGCATCATGTTTCGTGGTTGCGAATAAGCTGGATTCTGATTGGGCTGGAAAAGTAATCCAACATGGTTATTTTGTTCATGATTTTGAATTGAAGATCCTCCTTGGTTGATATGGGCCAGATTTGGGCCATACTATTTACCCTTTACATGTTGCATGATATCATCCAATCGATGATTGATTTGGTCTATGTCTCCTTTAGAGGCCATCTCAGATTGTACATTTCGTAGCTCATACTCAAGTTGGCTCACCTTATGATTAACTGAGGTAAACCCTAGTGCTGAGGAATTTGTATTTACCCCTTTTGACTCCATCTCTTCAATCACTACCCCATCTTTATCTGGGGTTTTACCCGGAGTAACCAGATTCCTTTTTACTCTTATGGAAGGCCCCGCCATGATGTCAAACCTTAGTGTTTAGGGTTTCAATACAAATTTAGCTGAATAGGAAAAAACATAGAGAATATACTAATACTATTGTTTTAAGATCTTTCCGAAAATGTAAAGATCTTGAGAACATTCCACAATTTGCACCCTAGGGAGCGATTTTATGAAAAACCTTAAATTTGTAATAACTTTTGCAAATTAAATAAAGAAAGTCTGAAATTTTTAGGGAACCTTGCTTGAAATGTTTCATAACTCTGGTAAAAATATATCCCACCAATTCGCTCTAGTTCACAATATATGGTAGAAACAAAAAATTAGGGTTTTTGCACTAATTTTGGCCCAGATCGCAGCTCTAATACCACTTGTAATGAAATTACTTGTATAATTAAGATTATGAGCAACATTAGAACACCAAATAACACAATATTTCATAATAATGATCTCAATATGCAATTAGAATAGCTTCGCCACTTCGAGGGGGCAACCTCCAAACCATATAATAAGACTCAAATGATAATGAAATACTACCTACAATCCCCTATATATACTATTCATATGCTATGGTCATCACCAAGGCTAACCTATTAAGCATGAGAAAGTATAAATGATATGGTAAGCCACAAGTCGGCTACTCATATTCTAATACAAGCAATAGGTTAAGGGTGTAGCATATGTTGTATTGAGTTGGTGTTATTAGCAATGGACAATTGTTCGTAGTATGGCTTTTCATTTCATTCTACTTTTTTCGTATGCTTATATTTTTAATAAGGACCGATGATGTAGACCCTTGGCAAAATGATGATAAGAAAGTTGTCTTAAATAGCATTCTACATTAGATACAATACTAGTTTGTCCTTGACCCTCTTCGTCTCTTTCTTCTCGATCATTCTCTTATCAACACTATTCTTCTTATTTACCTAGGGCATCCTACCCCTACCCATTATTCTATCCATTGCTCTCACCTTTTTTGATCGTTGATTGTATTCTTTCATCACCCCATCGACACTCAAGGGGGCATCTCTCATTGTTGCTAATGTTTCTTCTACCCCTTCAAAATTTTATTTGTCTACTATCTTTGAAGTGGCGTCAATTATGCCACCCCAAAAAGGGGCAAATGTAGACACTTGTAATTTAGCTCAAGCAATTTAAATACTTAAATTGTGCTAATTATCCCCTTTCCCGCAAATTGAAGACATATTGTCAATATAACACACTTTCTCTTATTTTGTCGTTAATTAACTACATTACGCTAGTTAATTAACCCTTCTATCCAACAAATAAGCCAATTAACGACCTTTTTAAAATTAATCCTCCCTTCTATCCAGACTAATTAATTATTATTAATTAATTAGCTTCCTCTTCCATTAAATCAATAAATCATCATTTATTTGATTAAATTCCTCCCATAGTCTAAATCATGCTAATTATTCCTCTAAAAAGCTTCTATAAGCTTGCACACCTATCGATTAATCACTTTGGTTAATTAATAGACCCCCTCAATTACCATGGGTCACTAAAGGACAAATTAAACTCTCCTAAGGTTGACTCAACCCTCCCTAGACCTTCTTATCCATAACTAACCCAACCTCTCTATTATCTCACATGTAAAGGGATGTAGAGATTCTTTTATCAATTGGGCTATATAAAGAGCCCTCCTCCTATCTTTCTTCTTACACCTAAATGAGCATAGAGCCTAAGCTATAGCCATTTTCATCATCTTAGAGTATGCTTCATTAGAAGAACTAGCAATCTTCATTTCTTGCATTCATCCATCCAAGTTTTGAAGTCATATGGAGATATATCAAATGGTCTTGTACCCATAGATTGACAAGACTTCATTCTTGAAAACCTTGGGATTCAAACATACAATCAAACCTTTGATTGATAAGGATCTAAATAGGTTCATTTCATTTGATTAACATTAAATAGAGATAAATGGATTAACATGTTAGTTTGAATATTTATTCATGTTCTAATGCAAGAATGTTGGTAAATTAGTCTTGTTTAAGCTCTAAAAATGATGGTGCATAGGTTTTGATTTAGCTTTGTTTTAGGACTACTAGGTGTTAGTTCTAATTATTTTGGCATAGCTAACAAATTCTTGCACACAGGGGCGAAGAAAACATTCTGAGAAGTAGTTTTGAAGTGCAAACCATGTTGCGATGTAACACTTGGGCACTTGGGTGCACCTTTTGTGTCCCCTTTCACCCTTGGCCAAATTTTGAGGTGCAATTACACCTCATAAGAGCACATCACTCCTATTGTTTGGATTTCTCAAGTCAAAAACATAAAGAAAAGCCTTCAATTCCTCATGTGCATGCTATGTTTTCTTCCATCCTCATCCCCATGGCACATTTTTCTCCTTCCATGCACCCAAGGTGCACTTCTGAGGTGTAATTTCACCCAAAAAGTGTGTCCAAGTGCAATGGATATTCCATTCTCCACTCGCATGTGTACTTTCTCTCTTCTCCCATGTGCACACACTCTCCTCATCTTCCACCATGTAAATTCCCTCAGTCATGCTCTCACAACTCATAAACACAAAACTTGAACTTAAAAACTTAAAATCAACTCCTTGGAAGTCATTAAAGTGCATTTTAAGATGGTTCATAACCTTAAAACACAAGAAAACTCATTCATGCCCTAGATGTCAAAATCTAGTTTTGCTCATAACCTGTAAACCCCAACTCTGTTTGCCACAAGATTTTTATTGTAGCTTCCTCGTGAATACACCTTTAAGAAGAGTTCTTTCTTGTCCCCATCAATGAACTCATCCATTTTTTATAGCCATGATAATTTTCCATCCAAAAATTATATTTTTCATATCTACAAAAACCTAGCGATTGGAATCTTTCAAAACTTGGAGCAAAGCCTTGAAATGTAAAATGTAAACTTCTACAATTGATTTCATTCTGATCCGACACCTAGAATACCAATTTCTATTTTTTAGCAAGTTTATACCATGTATCTTACTAAAAATAGTAACTATGAGAAAAAATTGATTTCCAGTACCTTAATTCATTCCTTCAAGGTCAAAACAATCAAAATTGGCAAAATTGTCGAGAAATGGACACCCATTGTGACTTGTTAAAAATATTAAATGATTAAGATGAGCTCAAAATGGTCACATATGTCCTCAAGTATTCATGCCTCGTTGGTTATAATATTCGTGGAGGATTGGCAGTTGAATTGTGACTCACGAAGAAGTGAATCCCTGTTGGTTCCCAATTTTGGTCTCAAAGTGTATTTTGGTCCCGGAGGACATTTTACTTCATCTCATGTAGGGTGTTTGTTCATAAATTGAATGAAACTACATCCAATCTCTCCCTCCTTCACCCATCTTGGATTTGGAATGTGTTGGGCCTCGCACTTCATTGGTCACTGTGTTGTGCAGGCAATTGTTCCAAGTTCTCATCATGTGCAATTGGTCAAGGAAGGCATGAAAGTGTTTCATGGATTAGAAGGATTGGTTTAAGTGAGGGAAGACATCCTTCATTTTTTTCAATGGTTTATTGATCAAGTTCTTGTTAATTCTTCTCTCGATGAACCTGATGTGCTACAATTGTTGATAATTCAAGTGGAGACTTCTTTCAGTGCAGAGGGGTCAGAGTTCTTCATCCAGAGTCCATCACTACATTGGAGTATTTCATCGGTTCATCACAGGAATATATCTTATTCATGTTCATAGCTTCTTCATTCTTCATCCTTCTAAATTCAGGATTTGAGATTCTCCTCTCTCTTCTTTCCTCTTTTCTCCTCTCTTTCACTCTAGAAATTTTTTTCTTCGTTGAGGAGATTTTTTTTATTAAAAATTGACTTAAGTCACTTAAATTTTTTATTTCTTCATTAGGAATCGCAATTTAAGTTGAAAAGTAACATGGGAATGTGAAGAGCCATTTTAATTTGGCTATATATTGTAATGCTCACACTATTCCAAAAAAAATCAGTTTTTACTCCTCTATAGCAAACTACAATTCTTGTATCTTCTTGTCTTATGTTTTCCTCTCCATCTCAACTACTACTCCAACAGAGAATTATAATCCTACACAACCAGGGAAAGAATGAATCTTTTGATGATTGTAATGTAGTTAAAATTTGTGTCGATTGTGTTGTTTGCCTTGATTTTCATATTTGTGTCTTCTCATTGTTAACTTGCAAATACTTTGGTTTTATGTCAATGAAATCAACTTGTTATTTATTGAATTAAACCCCCTTTCTCAATTTCTCCCCTCTCTCCATACACGCACATTTCCTCCACATCCTTTTGCACACGGGTTTAGTGGAGTATTCATGTGTGATCCCCAGTCGAAAGGCTACCCTCGATGGTTAGAGTAGTGTACATATTTCCTTGTTTTCAATAAATGGAATTTCCTCATTCCTAAGAAAAGGGACTTAGTCCCAAAGCATTGGTGAAAGCCCCTGATTTCTCCCAGTGAAAAATCATTTCGCCAACAGTTTTTGGCACCAAAGTGGGGCATATTTTTTAGTCTTGCACCCTATAACAATCCACAAAATCCCAAAAATCAGATATACCAAAAATCCATAAAAATAAAAAAATACAAAAAAACCCAAAAATATTAAATCCATTACTCAAAAACCCACTGCTGATGTCTGTGAGTAACCCTTTGTATTCCACAGTGTCCTTTAATTTTCCCATTGCAGGTTTTCTCACAAGCTAACTAAAAAAGGATACATTAGATTGGATATATTGAGAAGTAATGTTGATCCATAGTTTGAAGATCTTCAAAGACAATAATATCATTTCCGAAACAATCCATATTAATTCTCTCAAGCATCATCTCCATTTGATAAATCGAGTGACACAATAAGAAATCCAATTGAGACTCCTCCCGAGTCTCCAGTTGTACCACCACTAGCTATTCTTCCTCCCACAAAAGAAGGAGTGACAAAAGAAATGGAAATAACTCAACAACCTTCTCCATGTGGTAGAAGCACTGGTCCGTTTGCTCTTGCACACCTCTTCATGATTTTCCAAAAGTGTCTCACAAGAACTTCCCGAAATTCAAAGGTGGTGTCACTCAACTTCCTGAAGAACATGATGCATCCTTCATCACCTCATGTGGAGTTATCAAACTTTCACATGAATATGTTTCAGTAAGGTTGTTCGTGGAGTCACTTTAAGATAAATCAACTAGATGGTTCTACTTCTTTCCCTCTCGTTCCATAACAAGCTGGGAAGATATCAAAACTAGGTTTGAAGCAAGATTTAAATCAGTTAAAGACTCTCAAGATCTTCTTGTTCAATCGGACCAAATGAAGAAAGAATTGAATGAGCTTATGAGAGACTTTGTGGCCCAATTCAACATATTGCTCAAAAGAATATACGCAGAAGCTTCACCATCAGATGATAATAAAAAGATATTCTTCATCAATGCACAATTTCTCGAGGTTGGATTCATTCTACAAATATATCAACCTCAAACTCTTGAAGAGGCCCAATATTATGCCATCGAAGTAGAAGATGATCTAATTATGTCTAGGAAAGTTAAGAATCCAAATGGTAAGCAAAGGGATCAAATGCCCATAGAAGGTACCATCGACTCCCTAGTTCAAAAATTGGCTAATGATGTGATTTAATTAAAGAAGCAACTTGCATAAGCCACCTTTATGAGGGGAGGTTATCTAAATCTAAATCTAAATCATAATGGAAATAGAATAGTGGGAGGAGAAAGAATATTAGCTCTTGAAGTACCTCCTGTGAATGCCACGTGTGAAGCAAGGCCTAGAGAAGAGTACAATGAGGTTCAATTTGATGATAAAAATAATGAGGGGATTTTGGCCATTGATGGGATTGACTTCACTGGAAACATTGGCTTTTGTGAATACACACCTTCTTTGGATGATGAAGATGATAAAATCATTTCTGATACGAAGAGTCATTCTTATGTAGTGTTCACCCATTCCAAGGCTCAAGAGAGGGATAATTCTTCCAAATTAAAAGATCCTCAAGTAATGACTCTACAAAAAACAATAACAAAAGGAGGATCACTGCCACCCTCTCCCACATAATCAAAGAAGAAGAAGCTTGAGGTATCTGCAATTTCTACACCACCTTCTAATACGGGTAAGTATACCTCTCCTTTTCTAAGTTCTACCCCCATTTTTACATTCAAATGTAAAGATATTAATACAAATATACCAGTGTCATTCCAAGAAGTAGTCATCCTCTTGTTACTACATCTACATCTTCACCCTCCTTTGAGTCTTAGTTTGACATAGTTGAGCATGTAAAAATTTCCAAAGTCCAAATCTTTGAGTATGAATATTTGAGAATTCATCCCAAATAATTTGATAAGCTTGTCCAATTTATCAAAGGAAGTAACTCGAGTTCATGTTCAATAAACCTCTCTATAAAAGGGTCAATTCCCACTCCTAGCAATGTTGTATCTCAAAACCTTTTTGCCTCCACACCCTCCACTTTTGTTAAAGTATAACCCTTCTACCTTTCTTTGTTGATTAATGAATATAAATTAATAAGTGTGTCATTGATTTTAGAGCAACAAATAACAACATGCCTACAAAAGTTTCATGTGCTCTTGGTCTCACTCTTTTCCTTGTTATTGGCCATTGTTATTCCATGAAGACCAAAGAAGTACCTCTTGTTGGTCAAGTCAGAGATATACAAGCAGTACTTATGGTCTTTCCTGATAAGAAGATCAATCTCAAGATACTTTTGGTAGACATACTTGTTGTATATGGGATGTTGCTAAGTCTAAGATTTTGTAGAGACATTGGTGAAGTTACAAAGTTGAACTGGTCATTTTCCACCATACCAATCAA
The DNA here is from genome assembly GCA_019776745.2 of Taxus chinensis. Taxonomy (NCBI): domain Eukaryota; kingdom Viridiplantae; phylum Streptophyta; class Pinopsida; order Cupressales; family Taxaceae; genus Taxus; species Taxus chinensis. Next base: position 11,786,670 of record CM034147.1, read on the forward strand.
GGGTGCCATGAAGAAGCTACTTCCAATAAGAAAAATGAAATATATTATTCAAAAGGAAGATGATCCAAGGGAATAAATTGTATATCAAGATTCAATATGTTGTAATTATTTCATGAGGAGATTTTGAGCTTCCCATCTTGGTGGAAGAGTTCTCGAATGTGAACCAGCTAGTTAACAAACATGATGCCAATTCGATGGACCCTGAATTACAAAGTGCACCTTTCCCATTTAGTATTGACATTGGTTCTCTATTTCATGATGACGAGGATCAGGCGTGCCATGAATTGCAATAAGTCAACCCCCAAATGAAAAGCCATGATGCATATCATGAGGGAAAAATGACAATCAATGGGGATCATGAGAAAGAGGATGTTTCAAATAAGTTCCATCTTGAAGGATTAAATAATGAACTTGATTTTGAAAATGAATCTTTCTCTTTTCTATTTGAGGAAGATGACCATATCTGAATGGTGAATGTATGGACAATATGAAGGTACTAAAGTTCTCTTGAGGATGATGTTTCTCACTTGAAGAAGAATAAGGGGCAATATTCAATGAGCCTTGTGAAAGTGAACTGAGTCTCAAAGTGTTCAACCATATTCCTCGAGACCCAATGTGAAGGTCAGTATGTGGAAGATTTGAAGGAGGAACAAGTGCAATTTATTTTAAATCTTGTGAAAGGAACTAAAGACCCTCAACTTAGTTTATAAATCCTAACCTATGTTATGACTATGAAATATAAGTATGAGTCTAGTTTTGATTCTTCATTTACTACACAAATGTTAAGTAATGAAGTAGAACAAATGGAAGAGCTTAATGTACATCCCACGACAACTTTGGTTGATGAGTTTGAATGTGAAGATGAGTCCTTCTCTTTCCTATTTTTTGAATAATATATTATTAATTTTGAATAGAATGATAAGGAAATGCTTGAATCTCCCATGGATGTATTCATTCTTGAGGATAGTACCTATACCACAGAAAATAATATAGAGGTCAACAATGATTTAGTAGGTGTGAAAGAGAAACATTTGGAGAAGTTATTGAACATAAGTCAGCAAGAGATATATGATGATGGTGATAATTTCAAATTTTCTATCAAGGATCATCCCAAATAAATGACAATAATGGAGAACATGAAAAATCAAGAGAATTTTCTCATTGCAAATCATGAGGCCACTTGAAAACATGGTGATCCTGTAATAGTCAAAAATCAATCTTATGATAGTAATAAAATGAAAAATGAAAAATCAACAATTGGAATGAATTCATAAGTAAATGAGTAGATGGAAACAAGAAGTCAAAGCAATAAAGGAAATGAGATGTATAGATGGATATTTACTTATTAGAATAATCATGCAAAATTTCTCAAAAAAATGAGAAAGGATTCATATTTCATCGAACCTGTCAATGGGTTTACAGAACAAAACCATTCGGTGTTACCCATGCACAGGTAACATCCAACAAAGAAAAATTGCTACAGTGAAAATGGGTTGTCCCCTGCATGTGTCATAGATGATTTAGGTTATTTTTTCTTATTGCATGGTGTGTTTCCCTTTTTGTTGTGTGTTTCCCTTTCTGTTGTGTGTTTGTTTTAGGTTCCCTTTTTGTTCGACCTCTTTGTATTGTTGGTGTGTTATGTAACTCTATTTTCCCAATAGATAAGGCACTGGTCTTCTCCCCCAAGAGACAACCGAGGTTTATGCTTGATTCATTTTTCCTTTTTCCAATTTGAAACAAATCCCTGAGTAAGAGTCAATTTTTTTTCATGTTAAATGTCTAGTATGAAAAATTTAAAATTTTGGTCATGAAAACCAAACCCACATGTCAAATTCCCTTTCGTGGTTAATGTAAACCTTTCCTCTATCCAAAATTTAAATTGTTTCATCTTAATTTTGTCTTAAAGGAATGTGATAACATGATTTTAAATTGTGTTTCACGTGCATATAATTTTACGTATGATCTTGGTTCTTGAAGCTACTAAGATCTAAGAAAGAGCGTTGCTCCTGGAGGCTTCAAAAGGGATATTTTTGGTATTTTTTTCACTATTGGACATCCTACAGAAGCATTCAGTGAAGATTAAAATAATTTGGGAGTTTTCATGGGATATCCATGAAGCTGTTTGAGGAATTTTTATGAATATTTTGTGAAGAAAATTGATTTTAGGAACAAGTTATACAGTAATACCAGAGTATTGTTTGGGTAAGGTACCATGGGAAATGCAATTTTCTAAAGAAGCTAGTAAACTTGTTCAAAATGATCCAAGAGCCTTGTGAAGTATTGGGATCTCATATCCCAGTAATTGGAAATATTTTGTAGCCTACTTCATGATTCAAATGATTGAGGAAATAATTTTGGAGCATATGAAAATGTAGAAAACTATGTTCATCAGTGCACGTACAAGAGTCCTTCTACAAGGGAAGAAATTGTTTGAAATGTTTTAGGAGCACCTTATGAAGATTTAGGAGTCCAAAAAAATCCTAAATTGAATGTTATTTTCAATTCTCTTCATGTACTCATAAATTTTGTTTGGCTTTGTTTTCTATCGATAACTCTTCTATGCTACTCTAGCTCATCGGTGCACCACTCTGGGAAGGAAATTGGAGGTATGGATAAAAATCCATTGGATAGAAATCAATTTAAAAGCATTCTAAATAGTATCATTAAGATTCATTTTCATGGTTACATGTAATATTCATATATTATTTGGCGAAAATTTCATTAATATTTGACTACGGGAAGCAGTTTTGGAGTGCAAATCATGGTCACATGCAACACTTGGGTGATTGGGCACACTTTTGGTGTCCCCTTTCACCCTTTGTGGAATTATGAGGTTTAATTACACCTCATAAGTGTTCCTCACTCTCATTATCTAGATTCCTAACTCAAAATCATAACATGAAACTTATAAAGTTCAGTTTTTGACTTGTGTGAGTGTTTTAAGTTGTGGTGGGTCCAAATTTTATCCTCAAGAGAACATTTTTAAACCTATATTGCACATTTTTTACACTTATGAGTTTCAATTATACTCAATTTTTTTTTCATTCCCTCATGTGTTGAATTATTTCATGCATGCATGTCATCCTAAGTTCAAAACACATAATAAAAGCCTTCACTGTCCTCATGTGAATGTGTATGTCATGTTTCATCCCTCATCCCCCATCCCACATCCCCATGGCACACTTATATCATCCACTCTATGAACCCAAGGTGAACTTTTGAGGTGAAATTGCACCAAAAAAGTGTTCCCAAGTGTAATGGAGCTTCCATTCTCCACTCCCATTCCTTCACTCCTCCATTCTCCCATGTGCACTCTCTCTCCTCATCTTCCACCATATAAATTCCCTCACCCATGCTCTCATAACTCATAAACACAAAACATGAACTTAAAAACATAAAAATAAAAAATCCTTGGCATCCATTAAATTTAATTTTAATCTAGTTCATAACATTTAAACACAAGAAAACTCACTGTTGTGCCCTAGAAGTCAAAATCTATTTTTGCTCATAACTTGTAAACCCTAGCTCCATTTGCTTCAAGATTTTGACTGATAGCTTCCTTATGAAAACGCCTTTAATAAAAGTTATTTAATTTTCCCCATTAATGCAATTCATTCATTTTTTTACATCCATATGAATTTTCCATCCAAAAATCACATTTTCTCACATCTACAAAAACCTAGACGATTGGAATCCCTTAAAAAATTAGTGCAAAGCCTTGAAATACAAAATAGTAAACTTCTACAATTAATTTCGTTCCGATCCAACATCCTGAAAGAACAATTTATCTTTTTATTAAGTATCTATACCATGGAATCTTACTAAAAATAGTAAATTATAAGAAACAGTTAGGTTTCTAGGACCTAAATTCATTCCTCCAAGTGTCAAAACATTCAGAAATAAGAAAAATTGCCAAAAATTGAGCAAAATTGTATAAGAAATGGACACCCATGTGTGACTTGCTAAAAATAGTAAATGATAAATATGAGATCAAAATGGTAACATATGTTCCTCTTCTTCATGCCTGATTGGTTCTAATATTCACAGAAGGATTGGCAGTTGAATTGTGACTCAGGAGGAAGGGAATCCCTCTCGGTTCCCAATTTTGGTCTCAAAATGTATTTTTGTCTCGAAGGACATTTTGCTTCATCTCACACAGGGTGTTTGATCATAAAGTGAATGACATTGCATTTAATATCTCCCTCCTTCACCCATCTTGGAGTCAAAATGTGAAAATAGAAGTAAAAAAAAGATAAACCCAAAGAACAACAAAGATAACTGTAGCTAAAGACAGGAAACACAAACCTTGTGAAAATAGAAGTAAAAAAATAGAGAAACCCACCCAACCGAGTTACAATGCTCTTATTACATTGACTGTTATTGATTGGTAAAACATGAAACCCTTCTTCAATGCCGGTAATTACAAAGGTAAAAAATCCTTGTTTATAATAAAATAAAATGGCATAATGATCTGGTCACTCAGATTTGCTTCCATGGGCACATTAAACCTTGAAAAAGATGAATAACAACCCTAAATAAAATGAAATCTATGTAAAAAAATGGAAAAAAACATAAAAAGGATAAATGTTGTCTATAAAAACCACCAAAAAATGCCTTTCCATAATGTATCTCTAACAACAATAGAAGGTGTGCATGAGTAACGTGATTGGAATGCTTGTAGAGGAAATAAACTATGTTGCAGGGCACTAATCTAATGACCGACCTTTTCACTGTGATGTTTTTTCATTGATGTCAACAAAAAACTTGATTAAGATATCTACAGCTCTAAAGACATGGCACTAGTTGATTTATGACATAAAATACTTACATAAATTACTGTGTAAATGTCTTTATCATTCAAAATTCAATAAAAACACTAACGACTCAACTTTTTTCTCATCGCCTTTGCTATGAAAGTAATTGGATCTTATATATTAAATGTCATTAATAACTAATACAAGAATTGCTCCAGAAACAAGGCAATCTATATACTTTTCATGACTTGTGACTATTTTTTAGAATGTCTCCCATAACCTTTGTTGTTGGCACACTGCATAAGTGTCTAAATTTTTCAGGGACACCAATGATTTTTATCCAATGCACCATTAATTAATCTACACACATAATAAAGACATGTCAATACCAACTATTTTCATCTGATGCAAGGGACCCTGATGGCAGTTTCAAATAAATCCAAGGTTTCACACTTCTCCTTCGGTTTCACAAGAACATCAATGACTCCTCTATCCGCATATGTCAACATCCGCTCATGAGAATCATCAACCGTTGATCAATTTGACATGTGTTAGAGCCAAGGGTCTCAACTCCTCTTTGGCAAATGCCTTTTGGCGTAAAAATCTTACAAATTTGGAAATAAGCTTCGCCATGTTATTTCTCACATATACAATACTTAACAAAGTTGTTTTGTTTGATATAGACTTTTATTTTTAGAATTTGTAAGTTGTTTAAATATTATTGGTTATCTTGACTACATATTTGGGCGAGGTGACATATGGAAAGTAGATTTGACTAATATGACATCATACCTTCTCAATCTATGTGAAGGGGTAATAAGGCCTCAAAGTTTTCCCGCAGTCAACACTTAGATAAATATATTTTAAAGAATTTTTAGATAACAAATATACAAGTTGTAACTTTTAGACATAGAAAATTTACTATGTAAAAAATAATATTAACTACTAATTAGTTGGAAAATTAAATATTTAATTGCTAGTTATGCGAAATTGAAAACTATAATTATGTTGGAGGTGTCCAACTATAAGGAGCCCTACACTGACAATTGTTTGTACCTTTCGACATCTTTTCTATGTCATTTTTTACATGACAACCTTTTTGTGAAGCTTTTTTGACTCTATTACACTTTCATGTGTTTTCTGAACAAATTTCCCCGCACTTATGCTTAAGCAAATTCACAGTTGTAGGTCTTCCATGAAGTTAGAGCTTAACGTCTCATATTTAAACAAATTTTCAACAATTCCATGGATCTTCCTTTGAAGCTCTCCTTGGATCACTGACACACTATATTTGCCCAAAAGTTATTTGAAAGATTGTGAACATTTATCTTGAAACGACATTCCCTCATTTTGCAAGATATAATTATTGTAACTCTATATCCACCGACATAATTGCGTGCGATTTTATAAACAATTTGCATTTGAAAATCAGCCCACCATGAGATTTCATTAGAAAATAGAAACAAATCAATTGAAAACATTGATATTACCAAAGTTCATGTTCATAAAAAAATTTCATTGTTGGGGTGATTTACCATCTTGCAAGAAACATATACTCTCTCTAATAAATAACAATCCAAATGTTTTATGAGGGAGCTTCTCGTTAATGGTGAATCCATCCCCTTGTCTACCCTTACCTCGTATCACAACACTCCCTAATAATAATAAAGTTACCGTGTTGATAAAGTGCAAGCAAAGAATCCCAGAATCAATGAAAATATTAGTTGTTGCACAACTACAAATACTATAGGGAGAATGTAGCTTTGCCTCTAAAAAAGGTAAATTCATCCTTTATGAAAGGTTTATATATAGAAATTGTATGGTTGATGCCATCTTTTGGTTCTTGCAAATATGTTTAAATTGATGTTTGACTGTGACACTCGTCTGCTTACTTCACTTTATGTTTGTGTGAGGAGATGGATGGCTAGTTGGAGAGAGAGTTAATTTTGTTTCATGTTTAGGCAATTGAGATGTAATGTGGAAATCTTCCACTCTTTCACAGAAAAAGATTGAAATATCAGTATAAATGAGCAATTAGGTGTTATGATTTGCCAAATGATAACAAGATAAATGGGTTCGATTGAAATATTATGATGGTTAAGTGTCTTTGATTATCAAATATTACTTTTATTCTAGTTCCTTTTTGGTTTAGAGGACAACACTCTATGGCCGTAGGTAGGAAGAAATATAGATACATGTAGAATAACTTCTATTGAAAAGGCCTTGGAGTTTTTTCAAGTATATGCAATTGAAAGGTATAAAACCAAACTTGGCATAGGGCGCCCTCACAAAACATTGACAATGTATCTCTAAATGCAACCAACATGTGTTCAATTTAGTGAGTTCAACTTTGCTAACATACTCCTTGTCTATGCCAAAATAGGATAATTGAAATAATGTGTAGAGACCCCCCAAGACATTATAGAGAAGGGACTTTTGTTAGATGTTTTAGTTACAAGTGCCCTAGAAGATATGCATGCAAAATGTGGAAGCATGTGAATTGTTCGACCAAATGCCTGAAAGATATATGGTCTTATGGATTGTAATGATCGCTGAATATGTGAAATTGGGTTTGTTGAAAAGACCTTAGAATTTTTCAAGCAAATGCAATTAGTATGCGTAAAGCAAGACTCCACAACCTTTCCCAAAATCCTCCCAACCTTTGTTAAAATGGGAGCTTTAGAGCAATGCATGCAAAACCATCAAAGCATATTGGAATATTGATTTTTGTTAGATGTAGTTGCAAATGTGTTAGTAGACATGTATGTAAAAAACAAAACCATACACAAGGCAAGTGACCTAATTGACAAAATGCCTTGATTAGATGTGATCCTGTGAAATGTAATGAACACATGATATGCATAAAATGGGGTTTGTTGAAAAGGCCTTGAAAAATTTCAAGTAAATGCAGTTGGTAGTATTTTCCAACATCTTCCCAATCTATGTCAAAATGAGAGCTTTGGAACAAGATGTGGACATCCATCAATGCATACTAGAAAGTTGGATTTTGTTAGATGTAGTTGTAACTTCCTTGGTAGAATTGTACGCAAAACGAGGAACCATACACAAGACACGTAAACTTTCAAAAGTGGGTATGGACATCCAACAAAGCATGATGGAAACCATATTTTTGTCGAATGTTTAAGTTGCTAATACTTTTGTACACGTGTACAAAATATAGAAGCATACACAAAAAATACGAAATGTTTGACAAAATGACTGAAGGTAATATGGTCTCGCAGAACACATTTCTTTCATTTTTTTCAATCCAAATAAAATCACAAACTAACATCCTTTCTAGCATACTTCACAACTTGTGTTCAATTACTAGGTTATAACCTTTACAATGAACTAACAAAAACACATAACCCCACTATTAGTTTTATAAAAAACACACTCGGACCTCCTTAATTTAAAGTAATAAACACACACGCGTTTATACAATTCAAAAAATGGTCCTCGTCATTTCTTTAGCTGAAATATACCTACAAAACCTAAGTACCTTGAGAATTAAACTGTAAATTTGTTTACATCATCATAATTTACATTTTCATATACATAACCATGGAAGAAATTTACAGTAGCGAATCACAGATTCGTTGAAAGCAAGCTCCAAACGGAGCCTCGGCCGTCATTTGAACTCAAAATCTCCGACATTTTGCCGATCGACAGAAACCCTAAGGTATGTTAACAGCGTACTGTAGTCCACTGGACAGATATTTATATTTACATAAATATTTTCTGTATAACTTGTGATTACAGATCTTCGGAAAAATTGTCTATTGTGTTTTTTTCGTTGCAACATTCTGGCGGGTTATGTTATTTTATGTTAAATATATTTATCTGGGAATGATTTTTGTATTCCCCTCTTATGTTGAGATATCTTTGTTAGAAAGATTGTTTTATCTCATTTTAGTATTTTGATAAAATTGCATAAAAAACATCTGCAGTGAAGCCATTTTTCCCAGCTGTTATGTTAAAGCTAATTACGATAAAATATAATGTAATTTGCTGTGGCAATTGGCCCTAGCGGTAAAATCTGAACAGAGTTGACTTAAGCCCTACTATGTTTCTCATATTTTGCCTCTATATTTGAGGCAAACAAGTTTTGTCAATCTGGAAGCAGGCTTTTGGTTTGCAAGGTTGTCATGGAAGCTTAGAAATTCTGGCAAATCTTTCTCAATATTGATTTGTTTTTGTGTTAAGAATAATTGGGAACATGATTTGTTCTAGGAATGAACATGCCCTAGTTCTGGACGTGGTATGAAATGCACTTATCTTCGAGTTATGGGTCGCCTTATCACGATGTGAGAACTTGAATTTGAGCCATTCTCTTTACAAATGCACCACTTTAACATTACACCACAATTTCTTAGACATGTGTTCAATATTGAATTTTTAAACTGGCCTTTGTTTGAAAGTATTCTTCTATTTCCTTAAGGTTTTATATACAAAGTCGGCAAACTATCAAATAAAATATATTCTTTTTATAAAATGGGATGAATCTTAATTTTCAATTGTTTCCAAATTGCAAATATTTTTCAGAGGAAATATGAGAATAATAGCCCATTGGCAAATATTAGCCACTAAAATTATCTCTAGATGTGTCAGCATTGTCTTTCTCTATGGTAGTAACCTGGCTTAGGAACGTCTGTGGGTGCCCTTATCTTGGGAATCTGGGATTATTTCCTATGTGAATGTTGTTCAGAAAATTACAAGATTAAATAAAATGTGGTGGCATACTCGTTGTTGAGGATTAGTTTTACAGTAATATCTACCTATTGCAGCTTTTGCTTTTTCCAGGGCTGAGAAAAAAATTGATCCATGAGTTCACCAGGAAAATGAATTTTATAAGGAAATTAAGGTTTCTGTTTTGTTTAAGCACGAGCACGTTCCAGATAGAATTAATTCTTTTTTTGCCTAGGTGAATTTCCCCCTGTTATTGTCTGGGAGCAGGCCCGTGTTGGAATAGATTTCACTTTAGCCGAGTAGCCAGCCACCTCGCCATACCACATTGAAAGCTAACTCCTCTTCCACATCCACCATGCCAAATTAAGACACAAACCACTTAACATGGGCACCAAGGTATTTTTTTCTGGGTTAGTTTTTTCCAATTGGATAAAAGTTTCACTAAAAATTCAAGAACTAAAATTTCTAATCACAGTTCTTCCAAAACACATCTGTATTTGCCAAAATTCATATGTATTAATAATACATCATATTATTTTCCTCAAAGTTAGCTTGTGATACATATGCATATTGTTTGCGATGGAAGTATTTGCTAATCATTTTATACTAATAAAAAAATACCAACCCTTAAATTTTTCTCTAATGGGGACGCACCTGCTGGATTTTAAATCTGTGTCATCTTTGCTGTAAGTGCCCCATATTATCTCTAGACCACAGAGGCAATGGATAGAAACAGTTGAAGGCTTGAAGCTATTTGCAAGGAGGTTTACAAAGTTTTCTAAAACTTGAAAATGCTCTAAGCGTTTCTCTGGTGTGGTTTGCATCATGTAATCAGCAAGAACTGTTGTGAACCCCTTCAGTTAATTCATTTTTATAATGCTCTTTAACTTTATTTTTTTATATTTTTTATGTCATTAAATGTTATGCAGTTGGAGCTTCATTTTAGTAGAATGTACTTTAACTTAATTCCATATGCTTATGCAGTCTACAATATTATCATAATTTCAGAGTATTGGCATGCTTTAGATCTTTGTTTCTGCCATTGTTTTAAGTTGATTGTCAAGTTGTGTTCAAATAGTGCCAAATGACGAGGATGGTATTAATGTGCTCAAACTTGTTGAAGGGCAGGTTTCAGCAGGCTTATAGATCAGGGTATATAAGTGTAAAGAAAATTGATGGGCATTGACTGTTTTGTTTTTTAATTGCTGCATTGTATAATAGACTAGGCTAAATGCAATTATCTGTTCACGAGTAACGAGTAATGTTGCTTCACTACACAGCTGCTTAAATTTATGAAAGTACCGGACCCTCTCATGGTGGAATTCTCATGGTCTTGCTGCTGCACATGCAGCTCAATTTATGGCTAGAGACTATGTCCAATATAGTGATGTTTTGAATCACTGTCTTTTGGTAGTAATTTCCGAAGAGTTTTAGGACATTTGGTATTGTATAAAAAGAAAGCCAAAACAGACTGTAGCATGAATGGTGATTTTTGTGATTTATTTGTGGTAGATTAGTACAAAGGAAAATACCATTTTACATGGATTGAATTTTCCTCTAATCCAGCATATTTTACTTTATTGAACTTAGGGAGATCTAGAAACAAAGGCCACTTGACTTTGTGTCATGTAATGGCAATGTGTTTGAGGTGACTACGGTCAGTTGCCATTATGAATGGGATTATTTTCACCATAAGATTGTCATAAATAGCTGGATTTTGTAGACTTGAGAGCCCTTAGAATAATACTTGGTTTGACTTTGAACGTTTTGATTTTGCAGGCTAAGGAATGATGAAGGGTGCATTGATCATTCTTCTCTACATTTTACTGCTATGCAGCTATGTACATAATATCAGATGCCAGTTACTGTCATCGTCTGATGGCACAGAGAAGAATAAATTTCGTGAACGAGAAGCAACTGATGACAATCTTCCATTTCTAACCTTGTAAGTTCAGAGCTTCTGTGTACTGGAATGGCCTCTTGAGTTAGCAGAAAAATCAAAACTGTTTTGTTAGTACGGTCCGACTCTTACATAAGTTGATTTTGTAGCACTATAGCAGAGATCTGGTAGAAGGAAAGCTCTTATCACAAAATGAGGCAAATTGTTAAGATGCAGTTAACAATAACACGATCACTTGGTTTCAACCATGGTTACAGCCTAACTATTTGTATATATAGTTAATGCAGCGAGAATGCAAGAAGAGTGCATATACCAAAATCTATTGAACTACTCAACACCAAATCCACATCCACACACAATCCATACATAGACATTTTTTCCACAATATTTCTTTTAAAGCTCCTTCATTAATTAATATCCACGTTCTGCAAAGGGTTTGTATGTTTTAAAAGCCACTTTTTCTAGAAATAAATCTATTTTCCCTATTTGTAGAAACTGCCTATTCAAAAGTTACTTTTAATTTTCTGCTTTGTATGAAAATCTACTTCATTGTTTTTTGTAAAAGACAAAACTTTTAACTCTATATGCTCTCGCATCATTGTCCCCTGTTTAGAAGAAAATTCTGAACCTCCTAATTCAGTGTTGTTATTATTTTTCTCTTTTTTCCACCTATCAATCCAATCCTTAAAATCAACCCATTTTGCAATCGTTTTTTGAAACGCACGTCTTTGATTGATGCATCATTACCTTCAACAAGATTTGCATCCTATTTGTCGACCCTTTTTTTTTTGCTTCCTCAGCAAAAGACATCCACCATTTCTCGTTGATCTCATTTGTTTGTGTGATATCCCTTTTAGGGCAGATTAGCACAATTTTGGAATTCAGCTGAAACCCTTATTCAAAGTATAACAACAATATGATTTTTAAGCAAACCCATGAGACAAAAAATACAGCAATCTGAAATCTTCCTTTATTTATCAAATAGTCACAATACAAAAATACCTAGAAAGCCCAAAACGTCTAGAAACCCTCTTGGTACAAGTAGATGATGAAAAATATTTTTTCCAACCGAAGTCTGATTTTTTTTTTTAAATTTTCACACCATCAAACAAAAAAAATACCTACATAAGATTACCCACATAAGATTACACCAATTTTCTCACAAAAGACGCTCCAGATGAAAGGAGGAGACCCAAAGGAGATGCTGCAACCTGAAACCAACCAGTTTCGTTCGTTGCTGATGCCCTAAACGCTGATCTGAAATCCAAAGGGGTGTAGATAGCCTTAGAAATGGCTGCAAATCATTGCCTAGCTGTGATGATCCGAAATTACGCTCAAATGTGACCCCTGAGTGAAGCCACCAAGAAGATATTGAGGGTTTTCGTCCTCAAATTTGATCACAATGAGGGTTTTCGTTTTCAAGTGGTGGATGCTAAGAGGGTTTTTCAATAGCTGAAAACAGAAGCAAAAGTGTTCGATTTCATAAAAGCAAGATGATGGATTGATGGATAGATGCCCAAAATGAACCACTTCATCCTCCTTTTATAACTTCTCTTTCCTCTTTCTTTCAATTTTGGTGGCCGACCTACTTTCTTTAAAAGTCACTTTTATTTTAATAATAAAACATAAGTTGCCTTATAATATAACATAAAGTTATTGGAGTTTGTATTAATGATTACAAGGAATGGCATGATTTCAATGACACTCCCGCCGAAGTTAGTAACATCATTTCAAGTGAAGTGAACACTCTCATTAGTACTCCTTAGTCAGTGGTGTCTGCACGTGCGTAATCCGCATGCTAGATATCTAAGCCAGTTTGGGCATGCCCGAATTTATTCCTCCCTAGCTTCAAAAATTGCAAGCTTTTTTTCACTCTAAACAAGCTTAGATAAAGTAAAGAGATTTCCTTCTTTGCAACTCACAGGATTATTGGCTTTCAGATGGCTATTGGAAGGTCTATAGTTTGCTGTTTTTAGTTCAACCCCCTCGAATTCTCAGGATCACTTGGTTTTAAAAATGGGAGGTGCCCCTTGCAGAGTAGAACACGTTTTCGATCCATAATGGCAGGAACAAATTGAGCTATGGAAAATCATAAATATGGAGGGTTTCACTGATTTCATCTAGATAATACGACCAATACATTTCTGTACAATTCGTGGAGAATTGGAAAGACCGTAATATCTCCTCCGGAGACAGGGATTTCCAAATCACTGAAGAATTCATCTCATTCATCACGGGATTAAGCATGGAAGGGAACAAATTCTTCAGGAACAAAATGGATAAGGAAGTAGAGGAAAGGCTCTTTCTTGACGATGGTGAAACGCTGGATATCAAGAAGAAGGCATTCTGGTTTCCTATATCCCGAAGCCTTATGACGAGGTCGCCTGAATGATGGTCTGTTATGTTACTTTAGAGGGAAGATTCTCCACCATTCCTCAACATCACTTGGTCTTGCTTAACCACTTCAGGCGCGAGGTAAAGGTGAGTCTTTCCTACTACATTCTTCAGTCTATGGAAAAGACTATTTTGGAAGTTCAGGGTCGCAAGAGGACTGTTCCTCTCCACCAAGGTGTCATTTACCTCATCAATCAGTACATTTCAAATGTTGTGGCCATTGACCCCTGCCCTACTGTGATCTCTCCCCTTCCCAAACAGACCCGCATTCACTTTAAGTATTTAAAAATACTTTTAATTTTAACAATAATAATATTATTAAGTTTCCCAAAGATTAAAAATGACCAGGCCTAACTTAAATAATAATATTAATTATTTTAATTTAGAAAATGGGACATTACAGTTTGCCCTTCCCAAATTTTCTTGCCCTCAAGAAAATACCAACTTATATGTGCAAGTATCACTATGCCAAAGTGATGAGTCATGCTATAGTGCTCATAGAGCCTAGAGCTTGTACCTGTCAAATGGGAAAGCTCTTGCCAAAGAACATAGTATGATATATCTAGAATGGATAATGAATGCCATTCTACCTCAATGTGATTATCAAAAAATTGTACATATTTGGAAACATCCACATACTCCCTCAAAACTAAAGGTTGCCATATGCCCATGTCATTTTGTTGTTGCTTTCCTACTTGGCTCCTCCTATGCAAAGAAGGTTTTGGATACCAGATCCTTGTGTCCCAATGATTTGGCAAGTTGTTCCTCCCCATATCTCATAAAAATCAGATGGTGGATAGGCTGGGGATGAATTATAACAACCACAAATCACTTGGATTTTCATCCATCTAGGTACCTTGGTGGCTTTGCCACGAAGATCTTCTTTAGTTGAACCCTTTCTCCAACTTCTTCCATCAAAGTCTTTCCCTTATTTTGTGCAAGCTCACAGCTGTCCTTAGCTGATAACAACAACATGAAAAAGGTACAATATGTACTAAGTTGAAACCATGTAAGGACTGATAATATCATATTAATAGTCACAAATTGAAAAGAACTCCTTCCCCTGACTGAAGGCACCTGTAAACCCATTTGTATTGGGCAAATGAAGTAATGTGATGTTTGATAATGGTAATGGCAGCCATACTAAAAATCAGACTCATTGCTATCCCAAGTGTGTACCCTTTACGCTTTGATGGAAGGTTTGTGATGAAGTCCAAGATCACCGTTCCAATCTTGATGGGAATAAACAATGGTTGTGTAATGTCCCTTTCTAGGGCTGAAATTGGAAAGAATGGTTTGGCCTTAAACTCAAATGAATCAAATCTGAAATTGCACCTTTAAACACAATCATAAATCTGAAACAACTGAGAATGTTCTTCAAACAATTAACAAAAAATATCAATCAGCCCTCTACGGCAGCGAACTGCATATGAGATTCACATCAACATTTAACAATGCAATTAAAGCTGAAATGCCACCAAATATATTATCCAACCAAGACAATCTTTATCAATCTCAAATACATAAAAAATATGGAGAAATGAATGATAAATCACAGTTGTAATTAATTTCCAAGAAAACAACAGTACAACCGAACCGAGGGCTGGAAAAAATAGATGATCTTCTCCAAAAATCACCAAAATGTAGATTCTAGCCTTATAAAATATGAAGAACAAGCATACCAACTCAAAATACTAAAATGTGTCTTAAATGGCCAAACCCAATCCCCAAGCAAGTTGCTTAGGGATGGAAATGAAAAACAACTACATAAAATCACTTTTGAAGTTCCAATGTGACCTCTGTGTGAGATCACCCTTAGCAAGTTGCACGCAAGAGGGTTTTCGTCCCCTAAAGTGATCCTATTGAAGGGTTTTGTCCTCAATAGGTGACCAAGGAAGGGTTTTTGTCCATCATTGGAAAAAAGAGAAGCTACTTGCTCCACCTCCAAGAGAAATCAATATCCAAAATAGCATTATTTTTCTTAGGCCACTTGATCCACCTTTATATCCTTCTTTTTGGTGCCAAGGATAAATTAGAAGAACAAAAGGAAGACTCCTTGGTATTGGTCTCCCACCTTTATCTTCAATGTAGGGGGTTTTGTCCTCAATAGGTGACCAAGGAAGGGTTTTTGTCCATCATTGGAAAAAAGAGAAGCTACTTGCTCCACCTCCAAGAGAAATCAATATCCAAAATAGCATTATTTTTCTTAGGCCACTTGATCCACCTTTATATCCTTCTTTTTGGTGCCAAGGATAAATTGGAAGAACAAAAGGAAGACTCCTTGGTATTGGTCTACCACCTTTATCTTCAATGTAGGCTCTAAGAAGGCCGACCCTAATAAAAGAAAGTACTTTTCCATCTCTATGTAGGCTCCCAAGATCGACTTCATGAAGGATAGATAATCACTCTTCTTTGCTTTGTCTTTCAACCATCACCTAGTCGAATCACTCCAAGCCATGATTAGTAATCAAATAAATAAGGCAAATACAATCACTTACAATTATGGCAATGTTCCCCTCCCTTGCTTCCCTTCCTTGAAGCCCACAGAAGATGGAATGGGCTTGATGCCTTCATAGTGACTAGCTTGGAAA
Organism: Taxus chinensis; assembly: GCA_019776745.2. NCBI lineage: Eukaryota > Viridiplantae > Streptophyta > Pinopsida > Cupressales > Taxaceae > Taxus > Taxus chinensis. Next base: position 11,802,998 of record CM034147.1, read on the forward strand.
AGGGGACTTTACAGGCTGCCACCAACTATCATTATACTCCTTGATTTGTTGGCAGATGGCATTTTCTTCTCAACATTTGAGGATATCCTCAATCTTAGAAACCGTGGGGCTTAACAAATAGAAAAGAGTGCTGCAGCTGTAATACTGAAAATACTTTGCAAAAATCAGTAATGTTAGCAACATTCGGTCTATAAACAACCAAACAATGACAAGAAATGCTTCATTTACAGCAACAAATAGAAAATCATTCAATTTTGTGATTGAAAACACTTCTATGGTTGCAAATGATACAATGTAGCAAGTAGAAGAAGTGATGATTTTAGCCTTCAAGCTAAAAGTTTGGGGCATGGCTGCCCCCATTATGTTCTTCTTTTCCTTGGGAGGTAGTAGATCATTTGCCCTTACTCTTAATTCCCTCCCAAACAACCATAAGGGTGTCGGAATATTTGCACTCAATGATCTCATCAAGCGACCCCTTTCATACATTATGTTAGACCAAGAGAACTTCATCAAACTTGCCAATCTTCTTCTATCCAAGGAAAGTACTATCATTCTAACACAATTAGAAAGAATATCACACCCTAGCTGTAGCATTGTACTTTCTTACTTAACCTTGGGCATGGTGGCTGAAATATTTGCACTCAATGATCTCATCAAGTGACCCCTCTCATACATTATGTTAGACCAAGAGAACTTCATCAAACTTGCCAATCTACCTCTATCCAAGGAAAGTGCTATCATTCTAACACATAAAATTAGAAAGAGCATCATACCCTAGCTGTAGCATTGTACTTTCTTACTCAACCTTGGGCTTATGGTGGCTGGAAACCATCTTGTAACAACTGCAAAAACCTCATCAATGATTGTAGGTGGAATATGCATCTTTCTTGTGACAAAATCTTCTTCTATCTCAACAAAAAGTGTATGGGAGAAACCATAAATGTGGACAACAGTACAAAAATTTGATGTGATATACCATGACCAAAAGATCCCATTTTACCCAAGTATCACCTTTCTTGAATCTCCAAAGATCGCCCGGATCCCAAAATTTCATGTACAAACAATTTGAAACTTGCATGAAAGTATCTATGTGCCCTTTGCCCATCAAAGGGTTCTTCACTCTATCACCATTTTCACTATGCTGTCCATGGTGACCATAAATTTACCATGACATACCAAGAAGCATCAAACTTGACATAAGATCATTCTTTTCAACATGCCGCCCATGATGACAACACATCTGAAATGACATAGTAGGAAGCAACAATACACAACACTTCCATACCTTTGGCTGTCCACAACTTGCTCACCTTTGTTTGCTGGATGAAGAATGATTGAGATAACTTCAACACCCCCGTCCTTGTGACTCAGAATTTCTGAGTTTAGGATCAATATTCTCCTTCCTCTTAGACTCTTCACATTCAACTAGTGAAGCCCTTTCCGCCTTGACTTCATTCATATTTTGCTGACACATGCACAAATCATCTTCATAGTTCTTTCCAGAGTCATGAACACCATCAACTTGCTTCTTATTGATTGCTGTTTTGAAAATCCCAACAAGCTGAACATCGACATTATCATCCGGCCATTAGGCTTTAACCACAAATTCTCTCCACAATCTTGCAAATCTGACTTTCCTTCTTTCTTTGGCTCATGCTCCATGATTTCTCCTTCTTCCCTCATCGTCAAGGGAGAATTATTTCCCTAATTTCCCGTAGATGTTGTTTTGCTTGAGTGACTATGAACTTCGCTTCCCTAGCTCTTTTTAGGCATTCATCACATCTTTGTTGGGTCTTCATTACATCCTCTGCACTTGAAAATATAAATTCCTTTTTCTCTTTAACCCCAACATTTTGTTCATTTGAATCCATACCTTTTTCTTTGGAGGCCTCTTCCTCGTCATCTTGCATGGTGGATTTCTCTATGGGTTGCTCCTTCTCACCTTCTTGCAGCTCTGATTGCTCTTTTTATTGCTCCGCCATTACCATTTGGAAATTCGTTTCCTCTTCATTCCTTGAGACATGCTGCAAGTCTCCTTGTTTATCTTGTGGTTTGGGTCTTGGTCCAATTCCAATTCGATCTTCTCCAATCCCAATAAGTTGGCAATTGGTAGTTCTTTCCGGATCTCAACAGGAAGGGCTTTATATTCAATGTAACTGACAGCTATGTCATCCACTATGGAGTGTTGAGTTTCCCTTGTCGGAATGGTTTCTTCTTTTGGAAGGAAAGTAGGTCGGAATGACCTAGATGAAGAATCACCCATGGTTCTTAGAGGATGGATTATATTGTTTGCCCTTGAAGGTCTTTCACCATTCAGATGTTGTATGGATCAACTGTGCCATCATATTAGCAAATCTCTCTTGCTCTTAGGAAAACTTCTCAAACCTAACATCATCAAAAATTATGTCTGCCATTTTATCTTGTCTTTTTGAATCACAGGCTGGTAAGATCGAGTGCTTTGATACCACTGTAATTTCCCTTTTGGGCTCAAAACTGAAATAAACAGATATTGCACAAACCCCAATAGATAACAAACTGAAAATGTATGACAAGTACAACAAACTGATTTATTTATAACAATCAGATTTTTGAAATGGTTCCAAAGATTTAGAAATATTTTTAGAATAGTTAGGAACATGGAAATGATTTTCCAGGCCACCAACTGATTTTATTTAATTAAATTTATGAAAGCATCGGGTACACTCACAGATATGGCCGAAATAATGATTTCAAGACCTAAATACAATCAGCCTCTAGATGACAATATGAGTTACCCAAATTAGCGATACAAAGTGAGTTGCCATGCCCTAGAAGCCGTCCAAACTTCATGCCCTAAGATGTTGGGTTGCCACCCTAGGAGAGGGTCGAAAATCTCCCTAAAAATTCCCTAGCAGCCCTTTATCACAAGAACCCTCGCTGAAATCATCTGAATCAATTCTTTGAAGCTCCAATGGAGACCGCTTGAATGGAGCCATCTTCAGAAGATATTGAAGGGTTTTTCATCCTTTGATCTAGGGATCACAAGGAGGGTTTTCGTCCTCAAACTGATGGATGCTAAGAGGGTTTCCTTCCTCAATAGCTGAAAGTAAGAAGCACAAGTGCTCGACTTCATAAAATCAAGATGATAGATTCTCCAAATGAACCCTTTCATCCTCCTTTTATAACTTTTCTTTCCTCTTTCTTTCAATTTTGGTGGCTGACTTACTTTAAAAGTCACTTTTATAAGTTTCCTTATAATATAACATGAAGTTATATTTGGCGGACTTAGTTAGATCATTCATTTTACTTTAAGTATTTAAAAATAGTTTTATTTTATTAATAATATTATTATTAAGTTGCCCAAGGATTAGAAATGACCAAGCCCAACTTAAGTAATATTAGTAATTATCTGTAATTTACAAAAGGGGACATTACACCCTATTTTGATTCTTTTGGATATATTGAACGTCTAATTTCTAAAAGTTCTACTAAATATTTTCAATTGTATCCAACACTCTTCCCAATCTCCAATCCAATTGGCTGCTAGGGGTAACTTGTTGTAGATAATCCAAATTTGAGAATCTAACTCCACCATGATATGTTGCCAGCCTACCTTCACAACCACTTAGATTCCTCGCAAAATCGCATATCCTTCCGCCATATTATTCAATAGAAACCCTTTTTTTTGCCAACATGAAAAATTGGAACACCACCATGTGACCTCCCTACTCCTCCCACTATGGATTTTCCAAGATCGTTTCTAGAGGCCCCATCAATATTAATTTTACCAACCCCAATAGGAGGCCATTGCCCATTTTTTTCGTCCTAGACCTTCTTCTATCAATAGATTTCCCAAATTGAATCTAAAGCCTAGATAAAATACAAGCCCACCTCTGACTAGGTGTTTGAGGGTGTGTTATTGAATCACATATGGATTCTCTAATATTTGCCTGAATCTTGTTCTAGACACAATAGCTATCCTTGTATTCCTGATTAAAGATTCGCTAATTTCTCTCCTTCCAAACATTTTATAGGAGGAGATGTGTTAATCCACATCATTTGACAAACATAAAGATTAGGTTGATCCTGATTGATCTAGTACCTTAAGATTCGGTCCATACTTCTGATACCTTGCCAACAAATATCCAAGATATTTTCTAGGTTGTGCCAAAGTTTGATTGTGATTGGACAGTCTTTAAAGAGATGATCAATAGATTCCTCACTACCCCAACACATTTCACATCTAAAGGGACCATGAAACCCTCATTTCAACAATTTCTCACTTGTGAGACATTCTGCGATCTAACAATAGCCTTATGAAGAAGCGGAATTTGGGCCAAAATTTTTGAGACCAGAGAGATTTAAAGTTGTCTTTTAGGCGATGAGTAGTCCTACAAAGAGCATCATAACCTCTAGTGACTATGTAAACCCCCTCGAAGACCCCAACCATGTAATGTCCCTTTCTAGGGCTGGAATTGAAAATAAGGGTTCAGCCTTAAACTCAAATGATAGAAATCAGATTTTTGGAACAACTATCAAACCATAATAACAAACTGAAAATCACAGTTCTAGGGCATCAAAATCCCTTTAAAAACCAACTGGAAATTAGTGAATAAACCCCTCTATGGCATCGAAGTGTAACAACACTTAATGGCATCAATTTCCATGCAATAACAAGTTGAAAATGAAAAAGAATGGTTCCAACTTCCAACTATTTTATCCAACCATGAAGATATTTATCTAGCCAATATACTTCAAAAATAAATAAAAACAAGTGATAAACCCCAGCTGTAATTAATTAAACAACCAATAGAAGTAAAACTCACATTAAGGGTTGGAAATGATGATTCCAAAACCCGAAAAATACCAATGAAGTGAGAAATCAACGTTATAAATTGGGAGGAATATGAATATCAACTTCAAATGTCAAGATGTGCCCTAGAAGGCACTTTAACCCTCCTCTACCCAAGTCACCACCCTAGGAGAGCGTAATATCTCCTTTTGGGATAAATATTAAATCTGTACTTTATTAACTCAAATCGACTCTATAAGGATTAAACCCTCCTAGCTCGACCTCAAATAACCCAATGTCGGCACTAATATAACCCAAATGGGGTTGGAGTAGGCCAAAGTAGTGGGTTAGATGGGAGAACTAGTTAGGAAATTAATCTTTTCCAGATCTAAAATTTATTGCAGCAGTTAATTAATGAAAATGCACCAGAACAACTGAAAACTTCAAAAATTTATATCTCACTCAAAACTCAATATTTTTCCACCAAATAAAATGCAGAATATTCTATAAATCGAGGCCTTTCCAATGAGCAATAAATCTAAATTTTCTGATAACCGAAACCACTTCAAAACAGACCCCAAAATCTGAAAACCAGTCGCTAGGGTTAGGATAATTTGCATAAATAATTTCCAGCACTTTAAACCCTTCCAATCAATGTTTAAAAATCGGAACCGTTCGAGGGACGGACCAGAACCAAACCGGAACCGGACCAGTTTAAACTTTATGAACCGGTTTACTAAAAAATACATAAAATTTTATATTTTTAGTGAAAACAATATATTTGAAAGGTTAAAAACCATGATTCCAGCAATTACACACAAAATATGCAAAGTTTGCTCTTATATATATGTAAGAAAGGTGTTTATAGCACAATTAGGATTTAGAACAAATAAAAAATAGAAAATGTATTAAAAAAAATGTTTTTTAAATTAAAATTGCCATATATGATTGCACAGGGTCAAACCAGCTAGTTTGGGCCTCGAACCAGTCAACCGATCCAGTTCTTTGACCGGCTTGTGCAAAAAACTATTAAACCGATCGAACTGGCCGGTTCCGGATTCTGTTTTGCCGGTTTTTAAAACACTGCTTCCAATACACCCAAAATAGCTGCCCCACACTTGGAAAATTATGCCAACACAAATCATATTAAATATATTGCTTGTTCACCCTTCCAAATACCAAAATATAACCCAGATCAAGTCACCATGACTGGAATAAAAGAAACAATAACCAACAGCTTAAAAATACTATTAAATCCTTCCCAAATCTCTTAAAATGAGCCACAATATGCCAATGCAGATTAGATTGTATAACTACTTCAAAAGACACCCAAACATGTCAAAATAACCACCCATGCAAGTCACTATGGCTAGAATAATTACAGCATTAATGGTAGATTATAAAACACTATAAAACTCTCCAATAATCATCAATAAAATACAGATTTCCTTCTCAAATAAATACACCAATCATAGAATGAATATATCATGCAACATTCACTTAATGAAATCTTAGAAGGCCTCACACTCTCCACAATAATGACGGTGTTGAAGAACACCTTTGTTTGAGATCTCAATGGGCATACATCCCTTCTTCAAGCATGAAGAAATTTTAATAAAAACATCAACATGCCCCCAAGGGGTTGTCATTTCTCCTTATATAGCTTTGACATTTCAAATCTCCAAGTTTCCCTCCTTTCTATGGTACATTTCCTCATGTACAAGGGTCACTTTTAATATGGGTCTCTTTTACCTGAAAATTCAAACTCCAAATAGAATATTAATTCCCTCTTTTAATATTTAAAAATAAAACATAAGAGGAGAATTAATTATTTAATTTTAAAATAAAAGGAGTAATGACATTTTCCCAAATTTTATCCTTTAATCCATGGGAAGAATGGATTAAAGGTCTTCCATATTTTTTAATTAATTAATGTCCCAAAAAGGGGACATTACAGAGAGGGTGCAAAATCGATGTAGAAGTCCTTGACAACTCTTTCTCCTTCAAGCCCTAACTGCAAACCAACAAGATCACCTTCTTTGAAGCCCTTGGAACCACCAATTGGAGAGTTTTCCTTCTTCAACGTGAGCAAGGAAGGGTTTCATCCTCCTTGTGTGCCACACCAAAAGATTTTCGCCCTCTAATGGAATGGAATAGAGCAATCAGCCGCAAAACCAAGTAAGTGTAAAATTATAATAAAAATGCATGCCCGAAATGAGTCCAAGTGACCCCTTATATATCTTCTTGGTGGTGTCAAACCCCTTGATGGAGTATCCCACAGGACCGATCTCATAATGATGTTTCTTTTCTTTTTTGTCTTTGGTTTTTTACTCCTCCAACCCAGCCGACCTAGCTTATGAGAGAAACCATGAAAGAAAAGGTAAATGCTCACAAAAAAGACAAAAAACATAAAAAAAATACTTCCCTTGTTCACCTTCTTCCGACCCACAGGAAGTGGAATGGGCTAGAAATCTTCAAAATGAATTAGTTTGAAAAAGGGGATATTACAGTCCTCCCTTCTGGCAATTGCTTGCCCTCAAGCAATTGCCAACTCATATGCCCAAGTATCACCATATCAAGGTGAAGGAACATGCCATAGTGCTTCGATAATCTAGATCCTGTGCCTGTTAAATGAAGGAGCTTCAACCCAAACAAACTCATAACTCTACTGCCCCTTTCTTCATTGAAGTCTCCTTCATGTTCCACTATAAAAACAACAGTGATATCTCATTTCTTTGCATACTCAGCTGTACCAAAATCCCTGCAAATTGATGTAGTTTCCATCAAAAAACAAGAAATGGATGAAGAATCGGCTTGACTAGCTATCCCTCTTATTACAAGATGCAAATCAGATTGTGGAGGGGCTGGAAACAATTCACCACAGCCATAAATCACATGGAACCTTATCCAAATTGGGGCTATCAAGTCTGATTTCTTTCTTTCTTTCAGCTGTAACCTTCTTGCCACATCAACCCATGATTGAATTCCCTTCGAAAATGAAAGTTCACATCTGTTCATGACTGCTAATGGCAGTCCCAAATCTGATTTTTGTTCATTCAACCATATGACAATGGCATAACAACTACCAAACTGAAATCTTATGGAAAAAGGCAAATTCATGAGTAACGTAGGGACTGAAAATTGTCTTACACAAGCTGAAATATTAAGAATAGGTCTACAATTGATATCAACAGACATATTGGCCCTTAACTCAAGACCCTTGCTTGCCTCTAGGCATTGAGTGCTCTGAGAATATTCCTCTTCCCCCTTCGTGGTAGCCATGTTTGGAACTCCATCCACTCTACCATGAAGTATTGCCTTTTTATTGAATTCCAACACAAGGTGTGAACAATTCATGCCAATACTTACGCACACCTCTTTTTGACTGTAGTTATCTTGCGGATATTGGATTCCAAATGTTGCCTCCAAGCTGCCCCACTGAATTCTCTTCAAAATTTGGCTCAGATCAGATCCTATGAGAGCTGGCGGATGAGTGCAACAGCCGTATGACTTTGGAATTTTTGAAATTAGTCAACTTGTGGTTGTATGTATTTGTTAGCAACATTTCCAACTCAAAATCCTTGGATATTAATGACATAAGAAAGCTGCGACAACTGCAATACTTGAAATCCCTTTCACACATCATATTCAACCCAAAGAACTTCATTATAAATGTCAATCTTCAGCTGTCCAAGGAGAGTACTGTCCATCCAAAATATGAATTTGGAAAGAATATCTTACCATGGCTGAAGTATTGTATTTTCCGATGCAAAATTGAGATGGTGGTAGTTGTAGACCATCTTACTCGTGTGATGTGAACACTTCATCCTTCACCGTGGGTGAGAATTGCCTTTTCCTTGTGGTAACCAATTCCCTTATGACTGCCATAAGGATGTAGGTAACAAAACTTCTCAAGTTTGTAGCAGCTCTCTTCAAAAGATCTCTTGGATCCCAAACTTCCATGTACAAGCAAACTTGAATTTACAAGGAAGAATCTATGCGCCCTTTGTCCCTCAACATGTTCTTCCTCTTATCAAATTGATCATGCTGCCCCTCCATGATACAAATATGGCAACAACATAGGAGGAATAATAAATTTGGAATATGATGTTCACGTCTAGGGCTGCCAACAAAGAGTTCACTTCTTATGGCTGAAGTAGAATCCTCTTCCCACCTGGTACCCTTCATCTTTGGAAAATGGTTAAAATATTTCTTAGGATGACCAAAATATTGCAAAGACATAACATGAGGTTGATATAGCAAATCCATGTTACGAAGATGATTGAAGTGCTTACCATAGGTTGTTGTCATGAAATTTTTAGTGAGCTGAAGATTAACATGAGCAACAAGAAAGCCCCTTATTCTATGGGCATGCCTCCCAAAAAGGTCACCCAAAATTTTTGCCCCATTAACCCCTTGCAATTATGATTTTTCTCCATTCTTAGCACCACGGTGATTACCCATTTGCCATGCTTTACTATGGAGCATCAAACTTGCCCCATGGTCATCTTTTTCGACAAATTGCTCATGACCATGAATCTGAAATGGCATGGTAGAAAGCACCAAATTTGAATTACCTTCGTACTTTCGGTTGTCTTCATAGTGTTCATCTTTCTTCACTTTATAAGAATTTGTTGAAGCATTCTCATTTTGTTGATACATGAAAGGAACAACATCATGAATCTTGCCAGGATCATGAACATCAACAATTTTTTTCATTGCTTGTTGCTCAGAGAGTCCTAATACACTGATCATCCTCCTTATCTTTTGGCAATTGAGCTTCAACCTTCAACTTCTCTTCACCACCTTGTAAATATGATTTTTGTTCTCCATTTTTATGTAATATGTCATCATTAGAAATCAATGAATCATCATTGAATATAAAACGATTTTTACCTTCCAACTCACGCTTCATGATTTGCTTCTCTTCCCTTGGCCTGTGCTTCAAGATTTCATCAAACCCTTGGCCCGTCATATTGCTGTTCTAAAAATCAGTCAATGGCTCTTCCTTGGAAAAAGCAATGGATGCTTCAAGGGCTTCCATGGGCTGCTCCTTCTCAATGCCCATCAACTCGAGTGTTCTTCTTCTTCCTTGATCATAATGGAGGGATTCTTTCCCTCTAGGGATGGAACATCTTTTCCATTTTCCTTGGGTAAAGCTCGGGGTTTAGACCTTGGTCCAATTCCCACTTTCCCATTCTTCAACCCTATGAACTTGGCAAGTGATATGGCATCACGAATCTCATCCAGAAGAGCCTTGTACTCCTCATAGATGGTAGCAATGTTGTGGCCCACCGAATGTTGTGTCCCAATCTCTGGAATGGCTTCTTCCCTAGGGAGGAAATGAAGGTAGGCTAGAAATGGTCTAGCAGCAGCTCCAAAACTTGACCCTAAGGGTTGCCTCACACTATGAATCCCTGAAGAACTTCATTCTCCATTGTGGTTTTGCATGGCTTGCATCAACTGAGTCATCCTATTCGCCAATCTCTCTTGCCCTAGGGCAAACCTTTCAACCCTAGCATCATCAAAATGTATGTTCACCATCTATCTACTCCTGAAGGAAACCTTCTAGGTTGGAAGGATTGAAGCTTTGATACCACTGTAATGTCCCTTTCTAGGACTGAAACTGAAAATAAGGGTTTGGCCTCAAACCCAAATGAGAGAAATCAGTTTTTTGGAACAACATCTCTAAAATTTATACAACCCTAACAACAAACTAAAAACCACATTTTTAGGGAAACATACACCCTTCAAAAAGCAGCTGAATGAAATGCATTAAACCTCCCATGGCAGCGAACTGTAATGACACTTAATAGTATCTATTTCCATGCAACAACAAGCTAAAAATGTTATAGAATGCTTCCAAATATTTTATCTAACCATGAAGATATTTATCCAACCAATATACTTTACAATAAAGAAAAAACATGAGATAAACCACAAATGTAATTAATTAAATAATCAACAGAAGTGCAACTCACATTAAGGGCTGGAAATGATGATTCCAAAATCCCAAAAAATACCAATGAAATGAGAAATCAGCCTTATAAATTATGAGTGAAATATGAATAACAACTTCCAATGGCCCAAATGTGCCCTAGAAGGCACTAAACACTTCCTCTACCCAAGTCGCTACCCTAGGTGAAAAATAAATTTAGAAACCTTGACAGCTCTTTCTCCTTAAAACCTTAGTTGCAAACCAACAACATCACCTTCTTTTAAGCCCATAAGAACCACCAATTGGAGAGTTTTTGTTCTCTAACTTGAACAAGGAAGAGTTTCATCCTCCTTGTGTGCCACGCCAAAGGATTTTTGCCCTCTAGTGGAATGGAATTGAGAAATCAGCTCAAAAACAAAGTATGTGTAAAATTATAATAAGATGCATGCCCAAAATGAGTCGAAACAACCCTTTATATAGCTTTTTGGTGGCGCCAAACCCCATTAGGGAGTCTTCCCCCAAGACCGATACCTCTTAAGGATAATTGCTTTAATCTTTTGTTTTTGTCTTTTCACCTCCTCCAACCTAGCCGACCTAGCCTCATAAGAGAAACCAGGAAAGAAAAAGGTAAATGTTCACAAAAGAGACTCAAAACATAAACAAATACTTCCTTTGTTAACCTTCTTCCTGCCCATGGGAAGTGGAATGGGCTAAATACCTTCAAAATGAATTAGCTCGAAAAAGGGGACATTATACTTCCTTTCGGGTACTCCTTGGTTGTCCCTCATTGGCTTCTTTCTGCCTATGAGTTTATCATAAGAGTTGTCCGGTAGGATATCGATAGGTAGTATATCCAAATCACTTAGACTTCTCCTCCTCATCTGCTCGGTCCCAAGCTTTTCTTTTACTCTAAGCATTTCTAATGGGCGGTGGATGATGTCATTTGTCGTTCTAACTATCTCCAACATCATTGGTCTCATGGCTTGATGTTTTCCCATGGCCCATTGAGTATTTTCTCACACCGGGGGATCGGATTTGTCATCTTTGCTCCTTTAAGAGGTGGAGATTGAGGAGCAATTCATTTTGAGATGGCCCATTTACTACGAGATCTAGGGGAGATACCATTGTCTTTACAAAGTCTCGCGACTCTCTATCCACTTTCTTTTAGTACGTAAACCAAAAATGGTTGGCTCTTTTTCTTTGGGAGGTTTTCACCCTGTGACGCAAGTCCTTGTTGGGAGTTCCTAAAGGTCCCAAGTTGAGCACTTCTTTCTTTCAGCGCATCACAAATGTTGGTGGCATTAAGCATCCTTTGGATATTATTGCTTCACATGCTGAGAGTGGTAGGTTAGTGTGGTGGCACTCATTTATGCAAAACTAGTCCCCAACACACTATCTCTTGGTGATAGGATTTGATCCTTCTTAGTGTCATGGATCTGCTCGGTGTCGTGGATCTTCTTAACTGCTACAAATGGATTCAACCCCATAAATAATTTTTCTTTCACTCTTGCTTATTATCTGTCTTCTTTTTTCATAGTCAGACATACAAGAGCAAGTAAGGGAATATACAAAAGAGAAGCAAACTATCACACATTTCATGCTTAGTTTACACTCTTTAGTTTTTCATAGACAACAATGCCCTAAAATAGAGCTCAAATCTTTTCAACTCATCTCACATTCACTCCCACACCGAATTTCTCTACAAGCTTACTTTCTACATTCACAAACTCAGAATCATGGGAGGACTCAGCTTTAGGCTACAATGTGAGGGGGTATCCATACTTAGCCCTATGTTCTTTGCGAGAGAATTACATCATTGGGCCCCATTCGATATGGTGCATGTGATGTTATTATTTTGAGACTAGTTTGCTCCTTCAGTCTATTGGCATCTCTATTGATAGTTTGCTCTCCTTTCAGGTACTCCTTGGATGGATATCCCTCATCAGCTTCCTTCTTCCGTAAAGGAGGTTATCATTAGAGCTGTTAAGAGAGGATATCAATAGGCAGTACATCGTAGATCACTTTGAGCTCTCCTCCTTGATCTGCTTAGACCAAAAGCTTTCCTTTTACACTAAGCATGTGTTGTATGTGGCGGATGACGTCGTTTGTCGTTTTGATTATCTATCAGTGTCATTGGTCTCATGGCTTGAGGTTTCTCACTCAGCTAATTGAGGGTGTGCTTCAGGCATTAGTTCGCGGGTTGAGATCAATCATCATTTTCCACGCCGGGATTGGACTCTGTTGTCTTTACACCCTTCTAGAGGTGTGAGATTGCTAGGAGGCACTTCATTTTTAGATACCCCATTTATTATGAGATCCAGGGGAGATACCGCTGTCTTTATAGAGACTCAGGCGACTCTCTATCCACTTTCTTTCGGTACTTAGACCAACGATGCTTGGCTCTTTTTCTTTGGGAGGTTGTCACTCTTTGACGCACATCCCTACTAGGAGTCCTTAGAGGCCCTAGGTTAATCACCTTGTTCTTTCAACGCACCATGAAGGTTGGTGGCATTAAGCGCCCTTTGGATACTATTGCTTCACACACTGAGTAGGGTAGGATTAGTGAGGCAACACTCATCTTCTGTACAAGACTACTACTAATGGTGCCCTAACATGACTTTCTCCCTAGGCAATAGGGATGTAATCCTCCTCAGTGCATCATGGATCTGCTTCTTGGCAATGTTGTGGATCTTCTCGACTGCTTCCTCGGGCCGTGGAGACAAGCACACATTACGAGTTTCTTTGCTGCCACGGGAGTTTCTTTGGCCTTGGATGTTAGGAGGGATTCTAGGGGGAGTGCTTTACTTTCTTTTAGGATTACCCAACCTAGCCCCCCTCAACCCTAGACACTCTTTGATGAACATTATTAGATCTTTCATTGGTCCTTTCACAATGATAGATGGCATGACACAAATGATTCCTTTGTCCTAGGCTATGGTCAAAGATGTTTGATGGGGCTATCATCTCAGTCTTTCTGACTTTCTTCAGCCTATGCTCTTTGGGAATTCTTAATCCCGAAACATTGCTATTTGTATTGGTACCTTAACCACATAGGTTGGGGCTTTATTGCTTTGGGTTTATCCCTTGTTTATTTTTTAGTTTAGTTAGTCTTTGATCCTAGGGTCCTTTTACCCTAGCACTTCCTATTGTAATTGGATGTATTCTTGAGTCCCATTGAGCCACTTTTGGCCATTCGTGGACATTAATATATATATGTTTTATGTCTTTCTTTCTCATCCTTTAGTCAAGCGAACCACATAGAATTCCAACAAATAGGATACATAAAAAGCAGACACATCAGCAATTTTCATCCTACTCTTCACCTAATTCCAAAGAATGGCAGCAACATATGTTTTTCTACAGTCACTCTTTTATGTCTCTAGGATTCTTAACATGTAGAGTAGGAAAAATATCATCCAGACGTAAGATTAAGGCCACTTGCCTTTGCATTGTCTCCTTACATTTCAACCCCTCTCACCCTTTCAATGTAGATGCAGATTATATGCAGTGTAAAAAAATTACTTAGAATGTTCTAACCATTTCCACTCACTCCCTCTTCCACTCCAACACCAGATTAAAGTAGAGCACTTTGAAGAAGTCTAAACAAAGGATTATATTGATATGTCAGTAAGCAATAGCAAAATTAAAAATATTATGTTATTAATAATTGAAAATTTTCATTTAGCAGATGGATTATTGGATTAATGGTTTTATTTAATGATTTTAAATTTTGGCTTATTTTAGTTTGTTTAAGTTACCTTTTAAGATTTGTTTGTTCCCCTGCTGTCCCAAAAACCGGACTATTTTTTTTTTGTCTTGGAAACCCCGTCCCCACGCCCCCCACCCTCTCTTAGCGTCATAGGTAACTATGATTATATAATCAATTACTCATGTAAAATTATTAAGATTTATGCATTCCTCCCGCCTCTTCCTCCCTAATTTGATTGAGTTCCTCTCTCAGCCATTCTCTACGACTTTGCTTTCAAATCAACATTTCACTCACTCTGAATTGTTCTGCTAGGGCCTTACCTTGTTTCTAGCCCAAATCACAATGCATGAACCTAACCCACTCTAATACCAAATGGTGCAGCAGGAAAGCAAGAACTAGAGTACATATAGGAAAATCTATGGAACAACACAATGCCAAATCCACATCCACACCCTCTGAGCTACAGGCCCCCGGATACACAGGATCTGTCCCTAGGAGTGCCTTCGAGAGACTTAGTAAAAAGAGGGGGGTATTGCGTTTCGTAGTGTGGAGTGGGAAAGATGACCTTAGCTTAAGTAAACTAATTATCATCTTGGCATCGAGCTATTTTCTGCAGGGCTTCCCGTACAACATCGTCACCACAATAGAGTTTAACCACCAAATTCGGGATGGATTGGTGTGGTTCCCCTACACAATTTATCGAACGACAATTTTGCAGAATATTTTATAAAAGGGTTTATACAGAAGGGTTTATATTCTATAAAAGCAACTTTTCTCACAAATAATTTCCTATTTTTGTATATGTAGAAAATACCTATTCTAAAGCTACGTTTCTTGTTTTTTAAGAAAATCTATTGTTAGGTTATAAAGGGGTGGAATGTTATACACATAGGGCCATAGTATTATGATGTATATGGGGCTATAGAGTAGCCGGGTTGACATATCTCATGTTTAGATAGGATAGGATGGTCTCAATGGGTAACTTTTGTAATCGGATAAATTGATAACTCGTGAAATGTGTTATATTTGATTATTTCCTGTTTTAACATGTAAAGGTTTTTCCCTTCTCTACTATAATTATATAAATGGTTATAGGGAAATTTATCATTGTAAGTTATCATGGACTATGGATCACTTCTATTGAGTAGAGAAGAAATAGTAGGGAAGTAGGTTTGGATCTCATAGTGGGATATTCTTTAATGGTTCCTTAAGGATTATTTAATGGGGTAACCTTACCTTAAGGTCTATTTTGAGTATGTTGAAAACTAGGGCACATTGGCCCACTATACACCTTGTATTTTGGATAATTTGTTCTTAACATAAACTTTTATAGCTTATTTTATTATTTTTAGGAAAAAGACAACTTCTAACGCTGTATGCTTGTGTATTATTCTAATCTAGACAAATTTTTTGAATCTCCTGACATTTTTTTATTAATTCTTCTTTTTTATTTTTTACTTGTCAAACTTGTCCTCAAAATCAATTCATTTCGCTATTTTTTCTTAAAAGACATCATCTTGACTGATGCATCGTCATCTTTAACAAGATTTGCATCCTCTTTGTCAACTCCTTTTTGCTTTGCTGCCTCCTCCACAAGACATATTGGACCAATTCTCATTGATCTCTTGTTTTGTGTATAAAGAATCAGTACTTGCGTGCATTGGTGCAACAATTGTATTTCTCCTAAAACTTTATTCGCATCTACATTAATCTCATTCTTCAATAATTTCTGGGCACCAGCTATAATATTTCTTTGGGGCATACGTGTTCTCCTCGACTCTACTTTTGTTTTTACTGCAACATATTCATCTTTGCACTTCTCTTTGATCTCAACGGTTCTTTTTAGAACATGTTCAGCTCCATTTCCATTTGTTACTAAACGGTCTTGTTATCCATATTTCGCCACCCGGGCCAAATATCGGATCAGCTACGATCCCGCATAGAAAGAACTTGAGAAAACTCGTTCAGATCTGTAAATAGGTCACAGAGGGACTCAACAATTGATTAGCAGGGTCAAAAAAGAAGGGGCAGCGCCGCAGAGGAGCCAGGAGCAAGAATGAAAAGAAGTGGTGAAGTTTCAAGGTCTTCGGGCTCAAAACTGTTTAGGAAAGAATCCAGAATCGACTAAGTATGGAAGAGTCAGTAGAGAGAGCCACGTGTCCTAGCGGCGCTTCTCCAAAGGTGAATCCATAAAGGGAGGCTCAAACAAGCCCCGCATCTCCACGTGTCCCAGGTCAAAGCGGGCCGTCGGGGGGAAAGTTGGTTTTTTGCCCCTTGTTATTCCAAAAGGGGTAAAAGTTGCAAAATGGGCCGCAACTCCGCCCAAGGAAAAAAGTCAATGCTTGGGCCCGAGTCAAAGCCAAAGTGGGGAGTCGGAGGAAAAGTTGAAAATTTTCCTTTTGACAAAAGGCACAAAGGAAAGAATTGAAACACATCTCCCCAGCCAACCAAAGGCTGCCACGTGTCCCATATCAAAAGGGGACCCATTTTTCAAGCTGTTTTCCCGCCCTCTTGTACGGACCCGATACAAACTTCGAAGGGGCATATCTTTCGACACAGGGCTCGAAATATTGCGAATTTGACACCGTTGGAAGCGTCTCGACGACCTCTACGTCATGAAAGGATTAAAAAAATCATTTTTTCAGGCCCTGGTAGGTAAAAAATGAAGAAAAGTCTTCCAGGCCATTAACGCAGAATCCAATCTCTTCAACTACCAGATCTGATTCGATTCAATCCGCTGGGAAACCAAAAGCGACATATTGTGGGCGAATTTGCAGAAGGCATTGATATTCAGTGGTTGAGCTTTTAAAGCGGGATTCAATGCGTATCTCATGGTGGTTGGAGCAAGATTCGACTTTTCCCTCCTCCCCCTCTCTTATTCTTCTATATATTGTAACACTTCTCATTTGGGAAAAGAGAGACATTTTGGGCATATAGAAACTCTGTCAAATTTGTTTCTCGTCGCCATTTTTGAGCAGTGAACCTTTTCCTATGCCTGGCTAATGTATTTGTGCCTCTATTCCAGAAATGTAATGGTCTGTGCACCTTCTAGAGCAATAAAAACGTGTTTTTGTGTTTTTCAACCTTTTGCATCGTTTTGTTTCTCCGTGCCTCTCCCTTCCAGATTTGTTTTTCTGTGCATGTATTTCACATTTGCAGGTGCAGGATGTTGTGTTTCATGAGTTTAATGGCGAATTTGAAGATTTGGGCTGTGTTACTTCTGTCTGACCTCCCTCATCTCCATTTTTTCTGTTTTTTTCTCCCTCAACAGAATATCTCGCTTCCTTTGCTGGTGTATCACCGCTTTAGTGTAGGCTCTGTTTTTTCCCTCTTTCTCTCTCCTTGGTTCCTTGGAATGGTTAGATTAGGTTAGATTTAGTTTACCTGCATTGGAGTAGCTCATGGCAGATAGTTTAGGAATAGGAACTAGCTTTTAATTTGGAGAGCTTTCCCACTTTTGCAAGGTCCCACACCTTGGGGAAAGTTCAATGTTATGCAATCACACCAGATGATTCTGCCTTAGAAAAGCAGATTTTTAGAACTCATTTGGGGGTGCTGTGATTTCGCACTAACAGGTCATAAATTCAAGTGCTATTGTCTATTGTTTTCCACTCCCCAACTTTCTCATCTACACACAATTCAAGTACATGAGAATTAAATGGTAATTTTAACTTGTTCGGCCTCTTCCCTGCTTGTAATCACAGCTTCTCTTTATTGTTTCTCACAATCTCCTTTACTTATATTGCTAATTCCTTTTCATGATAAAACTTCCTCTTCAGTCCTAAGTCACCGCATTCGGCGGATTTAATAAAAAAACCTCAAAATTCGCCGAATCTCTTCCAAACCTTTGAAATTCGTTTTGATTCACCGTATTTAATAAAGTGCATTTAACACGAATCCCCAGGGCAGGTAAGGTAAAAAAATTTGTTTTAATTTGTTTGTATCAGGAAAACGCATTTAGGGTTACATTAAAAAACTATAAAATAAGGGAGCTACGACTAGTGTTACTGTAAACCACATTGCAGAGTCCTGCGAGTTGTTAAGCCAGTGCCTGAGAGTTGTAAGCCTTCCGCGAGTCCTGCGAGTTTCATACGAGCCTTCCGCGAGCCTCACACATCCTCCACGAGCCTTCACCAAGCCTCCATGAGCCTTCAAGAGCCTCGAGCAGCAGCGGCAGCGACATACGAACCTCTGGCTATTAAATCTTAGAGTTTAGAGTTTAGAGTTTATTAAATTTTAGTTTGATTTATAAATATTTATTTTGTGTTTTAGCTTAAGTTTTTAAGCTAATCTAAGCTAAGTTTTTTAGGTTCACCTTAAAAAATAGTTTATAGGTTAAACAATTGAAAAAAAGTTTTAGGTTCATGTTAAAAAATAGTTAATAGTTTTTAGGTTAAAAAAATGAATCGTATTTACCTTAATAATAATTTTATTAAAACAACTTTTGTAAATATATACAACAATTATATTTTGTTATTTTATTATTTTTAATATATGCTAGTAAATTTATAATATATTAAAAAAATCAAATTTAGTTTCTAACTTCTATATTTCCTTTTTAGTAATTTTTTTAAAAAAAATTATACAAAATCTGAAATTATAACTGTATTTCTATTAGCCGAATTTAATCACGAATTTTAACTTTATTTTTTTCTTACGAATTTTATACTCGGCGAATTCGAATGTGGTGACTTAGCTCTTCACCAAAGACGTTTCCATCCTCATGATAACACCAATCGTTTCCTCCTCTTCCTCTGGTTCTTTGACAACTTCATCTTGGGCACAATCTTAAGTCTCAAATATTTGATCCTTTTCAAGCTCTCAATTGAGCATATATACTTGCTTGTCATCCAGAAATAACTGGGCCAACTATTCAAATGATATAATCTTTCCTTGTTCTAGAAACATGATTCCTTTTTTAATTTTAGCTTCAATCTCTTTTTTCTCATCCATCTTCTACTTTCTATTTTTCATGGGCCATCCCTCTCTGTTAATCAATCTTTCTTGCATGGTGAGTCTTTACTCCCATCAAACTTGTCCATCTTCTTGAAAGAAAATAGATTGCATATCGGACAGACTATGGAACAACCCAACATTAAATCCACAATCACTCACAATTTATCCAAAGCAGAAAATTTAAGAATATCTCAGCCCATCATGGAGGTTGATGGTATCAAGTGCCCTTTGGATACTACTGCTTCACACATTGAGGGGATAGTTCGGTGAGGTAGCACTCATCTTTGCACAACACTACTACTAGCACAATCACACTACCTCTCAGTTATGTGGATCTATTTTTTTTCCGTGTCATGAATCTGCTCCTTCTTGGTGTCATGGATCTACTTGATTGCTTCCTGGGTTGCAGGGACAAGCACACATTATACTTTTCTTCGCTGCCATGGGGAATTTGTCGGCCTTGGATATTAGGAGGGATTCTAGGGAGAGTGCTTTGCTTCTTCCTAGGATTGCCTAGGCTGGTCCCCTCAGCCCTAGACACTCCCCAATGGGCATCATCAGATTCTGTATTGGGACATTGGCCCTTTCACTATGATAGATAATGACAAATAATTCTTTTGTCCCGGGCATGGTCAAAGATGTTTGATTGGAGTAGCATCTAGTCTTTCGGACTTTTATCAGTGCATACTCATTGGGCGTTCTTGCTACTCCCATGTGGCTATTGATATTGGTGCCTTAACCACATGGGCTGGGGCTTTATTGCTTTGGCTTTTTCCCTTGTTTATTTTCAGTGCTTTAGTTAATCTTTGATTCTAGGGTCCTTTTACCCTGGCACCCTCTATTGTAAGTGCATGTATTCTCAAGTCCGATTGACCAACTTTTGGTCATTCGTGGACATTAATATAATTTATTTATTTCCTTCCTTCTTTAAATGTGTATTAATTAACTAAAATGTGTTGTTCTACACATCCCCATGGTAAAATAATAAATATCATCCCCTTTTTAATACAGAAGGGATTATATTTTTTAAAAGCTATTTCTTGTGAGGATAAATTTCAGTTTTCCTAATTATAGAAAATACCTCTTCTGAAGCTACTGTTTTAACCTTGTAAGAAATCTACTTTAAAGCTACTTAAATTATCTTTGAAGAAAAAGATCTCTAGTATCATGGCAATAGAATATATACATTTTGTGTACAAGCATGCTACTAGTTTGTGAGATTTGATGCTTGGCAGTGTTCATAATGATGAGAGAACAGGTAATTCATATTAACATATTGAAACACCAAAATGTAGGCATCACATGACACAAATACACATCCTAACAATACATTATGAATTGGTAATTATTCAGTGCTGGAAGTTATTTTTTCGCAAGCGATCACCAAGTGGGGTTTAGTGCCCTTATGAGATGAGTCTCCTGGATGGCTTCTCTCTATAAATCTCCTTGGATCATGCTGACCTTAAAGGGACAATCGTAAAGGGAAAGAACCAACAGAGGGCCCTAATATTGACTAGGTGGTTCATGCACGAAGGCTTGCAATGGATGGGGACTAATAAATTTCAGTTTTCTTAATTATGGAAAATACCTATTCTGAAGCTACTTTTTTTCCTTGTACGAAATCTTCTTTAAACCTACTTTTATTATTTTCAAAGAAAAAGATATCGAGTATTGCGACAATAGAATATGTGCATTTTGTGTACAAGCATGCTACTAGTTCATGAAGTTTGATGCCTGGCTGTGTTCATAATGATAAGAGAAAACAGTTAAGATATTGGGACAACAAAATATATGCATCACATAACACAAATACACATCCTAACAAATGCATTATGAATCTATAGTAATTCGGTGGTGGAAGTATATTCGCAAGTGACCATGAAGTAAAGGTTTAGTGCTGTCATGAGATGAGTCTCTTGGGTGGCCTCTCTTTGGATCATGTCGACCATAAAGGGAAAACTGTAAAGGTGAAGAACCGATAGGGGGCCTTAATATAGACTAGGTGGCCCATGAATGAAAGCTTATGATGGATGGAGGCAACCACTGCATTGACAACATATTACTTCCATAAATGTTTGTTGTATGTGATTAATATTACTTTGCTTCAATATAATGGATGGTAAATGACTTTGTTTTTGAACCAGTAATTGGAGTTTGGGATGGTTAGTTATATTATGCTCTTGTGAGCTGAGTGCACAAGTTGATTCTGGTGACAACATTGCTAAATTGCTATAGTGGTTGGCTTAGCACAAGATAGAATGCTATTGGCATCAGTTACTTTTCATCTGGACTTTCATGCTTCTAAAATTCCCGAATCTCGTCATGATGAATTGTTTTATCCTCTAAATGCATAAAATCAAATAACATTCCAATTAATTTTTTGCCTTTTGCATTCATGAGATCCTTGAATCTTCTGGAGGCAAATACCAAGAAAATCATGCAGAACCCTTTCTAGTGGATATGTTTACAAGGATAGAAAGTAATAGACAGTTCTAAGAAGGATATGTGGAAAATGTTTATACAGACAAAAATATGCTTAAACTTGACTGGTGTTTTCCTGTTTTCTGATTTGCAGAGATGAGGATGCCTTGTTGAACACACAGTGCCCTAAGAATGTGGAGTTACGGTGGCAGGCAGAAGTAAGCTCCAGCGTTTACGCAACGCCTTTAATAGCTGATATTAACAGGTTCACAATTTTTATTTTTTTCGAGTAACTTATGATTGCATGAATTTGTCTACTGTTTTTCTTCTATCTGGTGTTTTTTAGAGTAACAATGAAATCAAGCTATATCTCCAGAAATATAAATTGTGTTCCTTGACCTGGGATGTTATGAGAATTGCTAACAAAACAATAAAAGTATGCTACCCATGCAGTACAGTCAAGTCCAAGTAGATCTTCTATTGATGTTTATGCAGCTCTATATTTTTTTATTTTATTCCCTCACCACTGCATTTACAACTTCAGATGATATACTTTTGTGGTGGATTTTGGCCTACATTTGCAACTATGTACTTCTTTAGGCTTAGCACTATCTCTGGTGGTTGGCTTGTTACCATTGCTGTGTTTGTATTATTATATATCTATCTTTCTCTTCTTTTTTTCATTTTTTGATGGAGAGACTGAAGGACTTTCTTGACCATATGCAACATATTTTCATCTTGAACAAGATTTGCAGTGGTGGCTGGAGATTTTCTTTAGTCGTAGTATATTTATCTTTGTCAAAATACGTATGTGCGTTCTTTTTATTCTTTACTTTTACATTTTTCTTTGCATTTCACTTAAAGATGCCTTTGCACTCCTGTGGGATGTTAATGCCCCTTTGCGGTTATCTGTGGACGTGACTATGTTTTTCTCCTTTATTTCACTAACACCAGAGTTGTCTTTATCATTTTATTGTGGACAGATACGAAATTTCCATCATCACATGATATATTTGGAAGTGATTGACTGTGAAACATCAAAGCTTGAAAGCTTCCTTTTCCACTGTTGCCAATGCCTCTTTGGGCATAAGCTCAGCTACTGGATTCTTTTATTCAGTGCAGTAATATAAAAAGCATTTGCCCGCTGCTCCCCAAACCTGCTTGCCAAAAAAAAGAAAGATTCCTCTTCAACGTTATCAATATTAGTGCTTGTACATACGTGATAGTTATTTATAAAAGTGAGCTAATGAAATGACAAATCTTCAGTAATTTTATTCGTAATTTTGCAGTGATGGTAAATTAGACATAGTGGTTCCATCCTTTGTTCACTACTTGGAAGTGCTAGATGGTTCAGATGGAGACAAAATGCCAGGTACGTTCCTTTGTCTCTTGTCTATGTTTTTCAACTTACTTGCATTGTGAGTTACTCTTTTTAACTTCAATCATGCTAAATGCCCTGTGGTGTTCCAAGATGGAAAATTATTATTATTTTTGAATACAAACGAGATTTGTCTTTTGTTATCGTGGTTGACAAGATGTAATATTTCTTATATCGCTTACTTTATTCTGCAGGTTGGCCAGTGTTCCATCAATCAACTTCTCATGCCAGCCCACTTCTATATGATATTGATAAGGATGGCGTCAGAGAGATAGCTTTAGCAATGTATAATGGAGAAGTACTCTTTTTCAGGTACTCAACAGGTGGCTTCTCTATCAATCTGCAGGGTAATTTGATAGCACGGTCAGTTGCTGTTTAAGTTACCATGTGTTGTATCTGCTGATTTATTATGTTCTCTCTTGGTTGAAAAAAGGGCTTCAGGATACTTAATGGCAGAAAAATTGGAGGTTCCCCGTTTACGAGCTCGCAAAGACTGGTATGTTGGTCTAGAAAAAGATCATGTAGATCGCTCTCATCCTGATGTACATGATGATGTTCTAATCCAGGAGGCTGTTGATCAGGAAATTTTGTCCCGTAAGTGATGGTTTGGAATGCCTTTTTATAGATCACAGTAGTTCAATCTTATACTTCTTCCATTTCTTTTGATCATATGTAGTACACCATGAATATTTCATGTTTTCACTTTTCTGATGCTGCATCTAGCATGTGCCAATGGACAATGGAAATGTGTAAACTATAGTTGATTGGGTTTTTTAATATTTGGCACAAACAAGGCATAGGATATTGATCATGTCTAATCTCATAAAAGTAATAGATCAATCATCAAGTTGTATTTGCAATTAGATCTGTACTTCTTTCGTTGGATTCTGGATTGTTGAGCATTGAGTTGAAGGATGGAAAGGATAGGGTACACCTTGAGAAAGTAATATGCTAGATTATAAGACATTAATGTTGTGAATCTTGTGTTCCATTCTTGACCCATAAATGGATTGCAATCTCGTGGCATTCCCGTTAAAAGAAGGAGAAAAATGTTGCAAAAATGTAATGCTTTACCTATACCTTTTATGCAAATCATATATGTTTGTTTAGTTATGATAAACTCACGAAAACATTGTGTTTGAGATTAGACCCTTTGAAGACTCCAATGATTTTATTAATGAAAAAAATCCATCATTTCTCCCAATTCTTTGTAGCAACTAAGACCTCTCACATGGATGTGGTTAGTTTTCATATACTTTTTGCAAGTCAAATAGGCTTTGAAACAAAACTCTATGAAGATAATAGATACGCCAGATGATGGTCTCAAGATGTGAGGTTGGGCCTCAAACTTAGGATGGCCAGTGAATTAAGGAATAATGCGATACAACGAATGAGGCACTGAAGCATATTAGTCTGCACTCACTAGTTGTAATGTCCCCATTTCCGAGTAGGTGGCCTAGGAGGCCTTTCATCCGTCTTAGCCTTGGTCATGCCCAAGGGGCTAGTGACTTTGATGGCTATTGGGTATGGTTTGCACCTTCATTTCACTTATAGGTTATGTTTCGATGTTGGACACGTACTTTGAGGTGACTTAAGTGAAATAAGGTTGTGAGATGCTCCCCTAAGGTACTTTATGTTATATTTAATCTATATGGTACTTTATGTTCTAATTCTTCGTTGGGGTGACTTAAGTGCACTGTTTGGCATGTGGGGAATAAAGTGACTTAAGTTATTTAAATTAATTAAAGAAAAGATCCAAGGGGGTGATTAGGGTTCTTTTGGGCCTTTTGTTGCAATGAGAAGTTATAAAAGGAAGCGCTTGGGGGAGAATAAACATTCATTCATACTCACCTATTTTGATATTGAAGCAATTGTTGTTTGTGCTTTCCTTGCTTGTGGAGGTGAAATTCCACAGGAACCCTAGCTTTGGTAGTGAAAGGTCTACCCTTAGCTAGTAGAGCACTCTTCGATGGTGAAAGATCCAACCCTAGTTTGCTATCGTGGAGTCTATTCAGATCGGGTTGTTAGATTCAAATTTTCAGAGGCTTGCTGATCCAGTTTCAAGTCCAGAAAGAGAGGACAATGAAAGATCCCAAACCCGTTTTTGTCTGAATTTTTTTATTTTTTTATTTTTTTTAATTTTTATTTTAAATAATGCTCTGGCTCAGATCTGAACTGATAATATTAAAGGAATTCATAAAACATCACACTGAAACTGCATAGATAAATAAATACAGAAAGCCCGCAAACCGGGTGAATGTAAAATAGGCGCCTAGGGCAAATCTGGCAGATTTCTTTGTAAATATTTCAGCTGAATATTTAATATTGGTTTCTGAAGCTAAATATTACAGCCAGACAAATATAAATCTGTAGAAAGATTTAATAACAAAGATAATCCAAAAATCCACAGAAAATGAACCAAAACCCTAGCCGATTTGCTTTATTTGCTGCTAGAAATTACAATAGATGTCTAACATAAAAAATACCTTTGACACAGTAATGAATAACTGTAGAAGAAGCCGCCCCCACTCAGATAGATGTGCAAAGTCCACAACTGCAATTTATTTCTTTCCCTGAAAATGCTGAAATGCTGAATAACTGATGTAAACAATGAAGATTCCTGGATGGAAACTTCTCTCACTGCTCCTGGGGTTTCCGTCCGCAAGAGGAATAATCCAGAGGGTTTCCGTCCTTGGATTCTGTTTGCAAAAGCTCTGTGCTATCTGCTTTGTAAAAATAATAATAATGAATTGGATTCCTTTACCCAGGCCGCATTTTTCCTCATATAGCCAAAAACCCTCCAAAGGCCAAATCGCACTTTTTGGCTAATACCATATAATTAATATTTAATTAATTATTTTTGCTTCATTAATCAAGTCACACTTTTGGGTATATTTGGCCATTACCCAAACAAGTCGCATTTTTGGCTAGGAAGGCAATTTAAATAATTTATTAATTTATTTAAATGCACTTTCCTAAGTCAAAATCACTCAAACAGTCTATTAATTCATTATATGTGCTTTAATGATATTTTACTTTAATTCGAGCACCATATAATAAAATAATAAACCGAAGTCACCCTTGAAAACACCCCTTTGGCCGTCGGGTAGACAAAACAGGCCAAAAGGTCTTTGACCGAACTAATCGAGAAAGAGGGACATTACAGACAACCATATTCCGTAAGAGAGATCATCTATTTTATCAGTGGAAACTTCTTGTTATTGCATGTTGATGCATGTTAGTTTAATTGCAATAAAAGTGAAGATATTGGGTATTTTATGATTTTAATATCTTGCTGCCATAATTGTACTTTGCTATCATATTTTTCTATATACTGCTGTCATAAAAATCAGATTGTTATTTGTGAAAATTTGGTTGGAAATCTTGAATATAAATAAATCCGGAAAATGGATATTTCAGTGGTATCAGAGCTGTTGTTCCTCCAGTCTGTGTGGGTTAAAAATGGGTGACATCGAAGATCTCAATGTGGATTTAATGAAAAAATTATTCACCAATATAGTTAAGCAGGAGGAGAATACAAACCTCTATTTGAGCCAACTCATAGAGAGACTATCACAGGGCAGATCTGGGCCTCAAGCGGATAGAGGGGAAAAATGTGAAGATAGTAATTCAGGGCAGCGATCTCCCCATTCATCTAACAAGTCTTTTAGTCTTCATGAGCCCTCTTTCTTGAAAGATTCTGAAACGTCACATGTAGGGCAGCCAACAAAGGTGATGGATGAGGATTCTTGTTGGAGGAAATACCAATCTTTGAGCAAGGGATTCAAAGATAATATGCCATTTCCAGATTATTGCATGATGAAGATTGGTAGTAAGCCCAAGAGAGGCCATCATATGTTGATACCTAAATTACAGAGGAGTTTGGGGCAGCAAAAGAACTCATTTGAAGAACCAATAAAAGTTCAACATGATAAGCATATGGCAGCAATTAGTGGGTTGCAAGGTAAGGGATCTAACCACTACATTGAGGTAGTTTTAGATAATGAAGAAGAAGAAGAAAAGAATGTTGATCTCGAAGAAGTTGTGCTCGGTATGAGGAATGGTGTTCCTCAAATATTGACACCCAAGAGCAGGGAAGGATCAATCCAAGAAGAGCAGATTGCACAGGATAAGGATGGCGAAGAGAGGAGCATGTTATCGCAACAATTGTCTCATGAAATAATTCAGCCCATTGTTGATCATGGAGACATCACAAGGTATGAGACAAGTGGGATATTTGACGACTCCTATTTCGACGGATTGTTTGTTGTAGACACAGAGCACACCATGATGACTTATGTGGAGAGTGAGTCGGATGATGTTGAGTTGGGGAGTGAGTTAGGTATGATGGAGACTTTGACTCCAGATGGGGCGAGTGGAGTCATGGATGTGGGTGTGACCAGTAGTGTTGCACATGAGACCGTTACAGAGATTGGGGTTACAGGTTCAGATCACCCGAGTCTATCATTATGTTGGTTATCAGAGGTTTCAGTAGATTGGAGATCTCATTTGCTTGTTGAGTACTCTAAGAACCGACACACTTGTGAGATTCTGGATGGTCATATATAGGATGACAGCTATAGATTGGAGGATGAGATGATCTTCTATTAGGGCAGATTGTACCTTGTCTCTGATTCATGGTTGAGGATGGAGATACTGCGACATGTGCATTGTTTTTACATGACTAGACACTTGAGCTTCGATGAGACTTACAGGTTCATATGGGAGATGTTAAGATGGCATGGGTCAAGGGAGGATATCCTCAACTTTATACAGGGATGTACGGTTTGTCCTTATGACAAATCAGAGCTTATGCGTTCATCATTTTCTGAGCTGACATGGGATAACACTCCTATGTATTTTACTACTTCTATGCCCGGTGAGCACTTCACCCATGTGCTAGTTAGTAGAGGGATGGAGTTGACTCAGTTACTTGGTTATTTAGTAGATTCACATTCAACACAGGAGGTGGACTATGTAGAGTTGATATTGCCAGTTGACCGTTTACTGGAGGCTTGGGACTTTTTCCCAACGGGACACATTGAGACACATTATGAGGAGCCTTGCTCTGACACGAGTATGGGTCATGTGGGAGAGTTGGCATGCTTTGTGCTTATACGGGTTGTTTCACAGGTTGATCCAGAGGATGCCATAGGATTCAGAGAGGACTTTCGTACCCATGGTTTGATTGGAGAGGCAGTGAGTGATCACATGATGATAGCTTCACATTGGCAGGGACTAGACAAATTTGCAGTTTCAGTGTGGGCATCATACCACTTCAAGGGCAACATTGTTCTCTACATGGCATGGAGAGCATGATGACTACATGAGGTGTCTTAGTTACTTCGGATCACACCGATCTTTGGTTGACTGCAAGGTGAGGTGGAGAAACTTACTTTGTGGTATTCAACTTCTGTAGAATGACAAGATAATGCTTGGGGTCAAGCATTTCTTGGGAGGGGAGGATTGTAATGTCCCCAATTCCGAGCAGGTGGCCCAGGAGGCCTTTCATCCGTCTTAGCCTTGGTCATGCCCAAGGGGCTAGTGACGTTGATGGTTATTGGGTATGATTTGCACCTTCATTTCACTTATAGGTTATGTTTCGACGTTGGACACGTACTTTGAGGTGACTTAAGTGAAATAAGGTTGTGAGATGCTCCCCTAAGGTACTTTATGTTATATTTAGTCGATGACTTAAGTAATCGGTGAATATATGGTACTTTATGTTCCAATTCTTCGTTGGGGTGACTTAAGTGCACTTTTTGGCATGTGGGGAATAAAGTGACTTAAGTGATTTTAATTAATTAAAGAAAAGACCCAAGAGGGTGATTAGGGTTCTTTTGGGCCTTTTGTTGCAATGAGAAGTTATAAAAGGAAGTGCCTGGGGGAGAATAGGATTCATTCATACTCATCTATTTTGATATTGAAGCAACTGTTATTTGTGCTTTCCTTGCTTGTGGAGGTGAAATTCCGCAGGAACCCTAGCTTCGGTAGTGAAAAACTACCCCTAGCTAGTAGAGCACTCTTCGGTGGTGAAAGATCCAGCCCTAGTTTGTTATTGTGGAGTCTATTCAGATCGGGTTGTCAGATTCAAAGTTTGCGAGGCTTGCTGATCCAGTTTCAAGTCCAGAAAGAGAAGACAACCGTATTCAGTAAGAGAGATCATCTATTTTATCAGTGGAAACTTCTTGTTATTGCATATTATTGCATGTTGATGTATGTCATTGCATGTTGATGCATGTTACTTGCATGTTAGTTTAATTGCAATAAAAGTGAAGATATTGGTTATTTTATGATTTTATACCTTGCTGCCATAACTGTACTTTGCTAACATATTTTTCTATATACTGCTGTCATAAAAATTAGATTGTTATTTGTGAAAATTTGGTTGGAAATCTTGAATATAAATTAAATCCGAAAAAAGGGATATTTCACACTTTGAAGGGGTGCGATTTCTCCCAAGGGACACTCTTTAGTTTCTTGGGTGCTCGACATGGGTTGGCCCATAATTTAAATATTAACACCAAAATAGAGGGGGGTTGGCCAACATTCTTCAATGATCATAAACTTGTCTTTAATGCCTTGGAATGGTGCGATCTGCCCTTGAATAATGAAGATTCGAAATTGATCTTGTTTGGGCAACGATTAATGGCTTTTGATAGCAAATTCCTTTGACATCAATGACAATTAATCCAACAATCTCCCCCTTTGTCATTGGTAGCAACCTTGTATAGAAATAACCTGTGAATATAGCAAGAGCATAATGTTCGCCCTTTCTGTAATTCTCCCTCTTTGACATCAATGGCAAAGAAACCATAGAACTGTAAAATAATGCAGTAATCAGCCCCCCTAACATAATGCTTCTCCTTAAGAACTTAGTGACTAGATGAAAAATATATCACCCGCAACTTCTGTTTGAGATATTCAAAAGTTTCTTTTGGAAGGGGATTTGTGAAAATATTTGCAATCTGTTCTTGTGTGACAATGTATTCCAACTCGACCTGGTGTTCTGCTACCTGCTCTCTTAGGAAGTGATATTTGATTGGAATATGCTTCATTCTGGAGTGCATAATAGGATTCTTCGAAATGTTTATTGTACTTGTGTTGTCACAAAATATTGAAATTGGATGAACATATTCGACCTTAATATCTCTCAAAGCTTGCCTCATCCAAAGAACTTGTGTGCAACAAGATGCTGGTATATGTATTCGGTCTTTGCTGTGGATAGAGAAACAAAAGCCTGTTTCTTGCTTAATCAAAATACAAGACTATTACCAAGGAAAAATGCTCCTCCACTTGTACTCTTTCTATCATCAACATTGCCAGCCTAATTTGCATCAGTGTATGCTGCTAGCATGAAATCTTCACCTCTTAGATAGCACAAACCAAAATCCAAAGTGCCCTTTAGATATTTAAACATCCTTTTAACTGCTTGCACATGGGTTTCTTTTGGTACAACCTGAAACTGTGCCACCATGCCTACAACTTGCATAATATCTGGTCTTAAAGTTGTCACATATGGTAGACTCCCAATCATTGACTTGTATAGAGTTTGATTTGCTTCTGGGGATTCATCATCTGTACTTAATTTGCATCTCGTGACCATGGGTGTGCTCACTAGTTTGCAATCTTCCATCCTAAACTTTTTCAACATCTCCTTGATATACTTGGTTTGTGAGATGAAAATGCCTTTGTCGGATTGAGAAATTTGTAACCCAAGGAAGAATGATAACTCATCAAGCGTGTACATCTCAAACTCCTTTTGCATTTCCATAGTAAACTCTTGACACATGTTGTCACTACTGCCTCCAAAAAAAATATCATCCACATAAACCACAACAATTAACTGATCATCACATTTAGTCTTGATGTAAAGACTACTATTAACAATTCCCCTTTTGAAACCTTACTATTGTAGATACTTGTCAAGTCTTGCGTACCAGGCTCTAGGGGCTTGTTTCAGCCCATAAAGTGCTTTCTTCAGCTTGCACACATAATCCTTATCTTTTGATAAGAGAAATCCTTCTAGCTGTTGAATATATACTTCTTCCTCTAAATTTCTATTGAGAAAGGCTGACTTGACATCCATCTGATAGACTTTAAAGTTCTTAAAACAAGCAAATGCCAAAAACATTCTAATAACTTGTAGTCATGCAATAGGAACAAAAGTTTCTTCAAAATCAACACCTTGAACTTGAGCATACCCCTTACTAACTAATTTTGCTTTATTTCTCACCACTTGTCCATCTTCATTTAGCTTGTTCTTGAAAACTCACTTGGTGCCAATCACATTTTTCTCTTTTGGTCTTGGGACAAGTTCCCAAGTCTCATTCTTTTCAATTTGATTCAACTCTTCTTCCATAGCCCCAATCCAATGTTTGTCTTTGCTTGCTTCTGCAAAATTCTTAGGTTCTATTTTAGATAGTAAGGACAGGTTTGCATGTTCTGATGGATTTACTAATTTTCTTCTAGTCTGTACTCCAATATCTTTATCACCAAAAATTTGACTTTTTGAATGATTTTTGTAGACAAATCTAGATGGTGCTTTTGTATCTTTTCGTTCAATCACTTCTTTTTCATCTTCTTCTTCTCCTTTTTCTTCTTTGCAATTTGATTCCTTTGGGTAATTGATTTCTCGTGATCTTTCGTTTTGATACCTTACTTCATCCACTTTTACATTTGCACTCTCAACAATCTTGTGCAATCTTTTATTATAGCATCTATATGCCTTGCTTCTTGAAGAGTAACCAAGGAAGATACCTTCATCAGATTTGGAGTCAAATTTTCCCAAATCCTCATCATCTGTTCTTATGTAGTATTTGCTTCCAAAAACTTTGAAGAACTTAATTGTAGCTGGTCTACCCTTCCATAGTTCATAAGGTGTTTTATTATTGCTGATTCTTATTTGCCCTCTATTCAGAATGTAGACTGCTATATTAACAATTTCTCTCCAAAATGTGTTTGACAACTTAGATTCATTCAACATTGTTCTTGCCATCTCTTGAACAGTTCAATTCTTTATTTCAACAACTCCATTTTGTTGTGGAGTCCTAGTAGCTGAGAGATGTCTCCTTATTCTACGATTTTCACAAAATTCTTCAAATTCATTTGAAGTAAATTCTCCTCCTTGATCTAATCTCAGGCACTTGATTTTCAGACCAATTTCATTTTCAACTAAGACTTTGAATGCCTTAAACTTCTCAAATGCTTCGGATTTCTCCTTTTGAAAAGTAACCCATGTCATTTTAGAATAATCATCAATTAGCAACATAAAATAACTCTCACCTTGCAAACTTTGTGTCCTTGTAGGCCCATAGAGGTCTGTATGGACAAGTTCTAATGGTTTTGATGTTGAGTACTCCTTTGATTTGAAGCTTTCCCTTGTTTGTTTCCCGTGTTGACATTGCTTGCAAATAGTGTTTGAAGGCTTAACAATCCTTGGCATATCCCTTACAACTTGCTTAGTGCTAATTTTTACTAGATTATCAAAGTTTATATGACCCATTCTTCTATGCCATAACCAACTCTCATCTGCTTGTCCCATTTAGCAATTTTCTCCTTTGATCTCACTAAGGATATAAAGGTTATTAGTTGTTCTGCTTACATCTGCAACTAGTTTTCCTGTACTCGCGTTCCTGATTTCACAACCTTCATCATGAAATGTGAGGTTGTGTCCTTGATCACACATTTGACTAACACTTAGAAGATTATGCTTCAACCCTTCAACATACAAGACATTCTCGGTTTTTGCTTTTCCAGTGTCAAGGCTAAGAGTACCTTTACTAATTATCCTTATAGCACTGTCTCCAAATTTTTTTGTACCTCCATTTACTTCTTTGAAATTGAGGAATTTACTCTTGTCCCCTGTCATGTGGCTTGAGCAACCACTATCAATATACCATTGATTTCCTTCATTTTGAGCATGAAAGACAATTTGTACAAGCATGGATTTCTCCTTCTTTTCTTGCTCTTGTTTCTTTTTCCAAACTTTTGCAGTTTCTTCCTTTTGTTTATCCATGGCTTCCACTTTCTTGTTCTGCCTAGGAGGTTCCACAAAACCACTTCTACAAAAGCTTGTTGTATGTCCATAGTTGTTGCACTTATAACATATAACATAGTAATCCACTAAAGGAGCAAATGAATTATAGTTCCTATTTAGGACCCATAAGGACTTCTGTTCTTGTTCCAACGAAAATTTCTTGCACGAGTCCTACAATCTATTGCTTTATGACCAAAGTGATTACACGAAAAGCAATAACCAATGAAAGAGTTTTGAAACTTGGTCATGTGATACTTCTTTGGAGGAAAAGATCTTCTGATTTTGTCCTTGTCTTAGGGTGGAATGTTGGTATTCTGCGGAACATGATTTTCTTTCTTCTTGTTGTTTTCATTTTTTATGGGACTTTTGAGAGCATATGCATAACTTTTTGGCTTTTCTTCATTTACCTTCTTTGGTGGTGGCTCTTTGGGATCTTCTTTGGTAGTCATCTGATTTTCTTTGTACCCAATGCCAATCTTGATAAGCGGTGACCTCTGTCCATTGATGATATCATCTAAGATTTCAACACGTTTTTCAAACTTGAGGCTTTTGTTCCACTTAGTAGTTGTTTTCTCTAGTTCCTTAAGGAAACAATTTCAGACTCTAGTCTCTCACAATTTTCTTCTTTTGTCTTCAATTGGATTCTCCCTTGTTCCTCTATTCTTTTTGCCTCTTCAAGTTGAATCTTTAGGTTAATGACCATTTTTTCTTTTGAATCACAATCCTCTTCTTCATATTTGAAGTTGTAACTTTTGTTTTATATTCTTTTTCTTAAGCTTGTTGATCTCATTTAGGGCACAAATGAGTTCTTCTTCTAGATCCACCTCCCCATCTATTTTGGCATTTTCTTCCTCTTCTGAATCCTTCTCTTCTTTTCTTTTGTCTTCACTTTCTAAGATATCCCCTTTTGATTCTATTGCCATGAATAGAATTTCTTCTCATTCACTAGCGGAGATACTTTCATTACTCTCTTCAGATGAGCTACTTTCCTCTTTGGAATAGAGTTTTTTCTTGTGCTTATGAAAGTTCTTTTTCTCAGGTTTTCCTTGTTTGTAGCTCTTTTTATATTGATGATGTTTGCTACCTTTCTTCATGTTATGATCTTCTTCATCATCACTATTTTCACTTTCTGCATATGGACATTTAGTGGCAAAATGTCCTACTTTTCCACAATTAGAGCATTTAAAGAACAACTTACCTTTGTACTTTTCGGATCCTTTCTTAAGCTTCCTTGCAAAATGAGCTTCCTCCTTGTCTGATTCATTATTGGAGCTATTGCATGGCTCGAGCTTTTTATTCTTCATCTTCTTTGAGGCTTTGAAGGCTGCCTCTTGCTTTGATGATTTCTCCTTTTTGGTTCTCATTTCATATGCCGTTAGGATCCCATGCAATCCATCCATTGTTAGAGTATCTAGATCCTTCATTTCTTCAATGGCAGAAACTTTGGCATCAAACCTCAAGGGAAGGGACCTTAACACCTTTTGCACAATCATTGCATCTTCAACTTTTTCTCCAAGACCTCAGATGGAGTTGATGATTTCATCCACACGAAGTAGATAGGCAGCAATGTTTTCTTCATCTTTCATTTTCAAACTCTCAAATTGTCTTCTATGAGTTTGAAGCTTGGATTTCTTCACTTGGACATCTCTTTCATAGACGTTCTTAAGTTTGTCCCAAATTTCTTTCGCGGAGTCACAATGCATCACCTTGACAAACTCCAATTCTGATAGGCCACACAAGATTGCATTCATAGATTGTGCATTCTTTTCACTAGCCTTCATTCCAATTGTATCCGTTGGTGGAGATGATGGAGCTACACAACTGCTCACAACTGATTGCCAAATATCAAAGCCAAGAGCCATTAGATAAGTTCGTATTCTTATGCTCCAAAATTCATAGTTTGTTCCTTCAAACAATGGAGCTCTATTTGAGGAGAAACCTTCTTGATTAGCCATGTGTGCTCCCGTGATCTACTTTCCAACGGTTAGACTGTTTTTAAAGGAACCCACTTTGATACCAATTGATAAACACACACTTATACTGAGAGGGGGGGAATCAATATAAGATAATCTTTTACTTATCAAAAACTTACTAACCATAATAACAACAATCACACAAGATCTAACAATTTTGAAACACAAGATTTATGTGGAAACCCTTTTAGGAGAAAACCACGGAGAAGAGACTACTTGGATCTACTTTCCAAATCTAGTCATAAAATAATATAAGTCTCTTACAAAAATTTGTAGGCACCAACCCACTGGAGACACCAATCCCCACCGTTAAGCAATTTGTAGGCACCAACCTACTGGAGACACCAATCCCCACTTCTAAGCACCAACTTAGCAAGAGACACCAATCTCTTCTCTTAGGAAGCACCAACCTCCAAAAAAAACTTCTTCAATGGATGACAATTAAATAGATCTCCTTCACAAAAGTCTGCGTTGAATGATCTCTTATTTTTCTCTCCTTCAGAAATCTGCTCGAGTTTGAATGATATATCTTTATTATTCCTCACATGCTTCCTTTTCAACTACATCTCCTTTTATGCCTTCTCATGTCACTTCGAAGGGGTGTGATTTCTCTCAAGGAACACTCTTTATTTTCTTGGGCGCTAGACATGGGTTGGCCCATGATTTAAATATTAACACCAAAATAGAGGGGGGTGGGCCAACATTCTTCAATGATCATAAACTAGTTTTTAATGCCTTAGAATGGTGCGATCTGCCCTTGAATAATGGAGATTCGAAACTGTTTTTGTTTAGATAGTGATTAGTGGCCTTTGATAGCAAATTCCTTTGACATTAATGACAATTAATCCAACATATGTAACTTTCTCTTCACGAGTGGCATAATGTTCAGTGTCCACTAGAGGCTAGAATGGATAAGGGAACCCCCAAGGATGTGGCCATATATATGAAATCTTCCATTCACATATTGTAATGGCCATATATATATATATAAATATATGTATGTTCTCCAAAAAACTCCCTACCTCTTTGAAAATATATTTATAATTTTATTTTGGGCTGTGGAGGGGCATGCAAATGTATTCAAACAAGAGCTTTAAAGGGAGCTCTAAGAGGGGGGTCAAACCCTAGCTGAATTTTACTAAATGGCGAAATATTTAGGGAAAAACAAGGGCTTCATATGAATCTTAGGCTTCGTTCATAGTTACATAATGCTCAGGGATAAGGGGTGAGAAGGATGGGTTTTTTGGGACGGTAATTTTTTTCCCGGATTTTGTGGTCTGCTATTAAAATAATTTATAAATATTAAAATCATACCGATGAAAAAGAAGTAAAACAAATTAAAATAAGCTGACAATTAAAACAATAATTTTCTAAATAAAACTGTTAATCAAATAATCCTTATTGTAAGTGAAAATTATCAATATAATAGTTGAAAGTTGTCAATATGTTTTGAATATGTATAAGCATACGAATTATCCGATACATGGATATAGTGATTTTCTGGGTCTCAGATATGATTGTACAAAAATATTTAAAAATAAAAATATATATAAATTGTAGCCTAATAAATACAAATTAACCATATATTATGAATATAAAAAATACAATAAGCTAAATAACCACAAAACATCACTCATAATTTGTATAAAGCCAACCAAATGCCAAACAACAAGTCACAAATGTCATGATATATATTAAATTTTATTATTACATTAAACTAGTATTCAATATTCATCATATTGCTCTTCATTGAGAACACCAACATCAACATCATTATGTGGTTCATTAGAACCACATGGACTCCAAGCACTCACACTACCACTAGCACCCCGATGTGCATGTAGGTCTTGTGGTGCCAAAGAAGTCTCCATGTCATGTAATGATATGTGGGAAATGGAAGCATCCAAGTAAACATTCTTTGGGTCAACATTCCAATGCTTTGTGACCCCTTGTACTTAGATTGTTTGTGGAATAGAAGGCAAGTCGAAATGTATATATACCAACTCCTTGGCATTTTTGGCCCCCAGGTTGTTGCACTTCTGTAAGTGGATGAAACTATATGTATTCTAGTTTCTCTTAGAGGAAGTTGAACTCACAACCTATTGAGGAAAATTCATTACAAAATTAAAATTTATAAAAACAAAATCTCAAAACTTAAATTTTAAAAAAGTTGAAACAAAAAGGAAAGAGAATTAAAAAATTAACTTGTGACAAAACCTTGATAGCAAGAGGTTGCAGGTACATGGATCCTTGACCATGGAGATACCACCACATATGAGAATCCTTCTTGTTTTTTTTCTGAAGAGCAAAAAGGATATGACTTGTGGGGGCTATGAAATTTCCAAACTCGATCATAACCATATGTTTGACCTTTAGATTAGGGAAGAGCCTAGATAAAGATAAATATATTAATGTCCAACGAATGACCACAAAAGTAGGTCAATGGGACTGCAGCCCAAACAATATACAAAGTGCGAGTGGGGACAACTCAAAACGAGTTCCCAAAAACCGAAAAGACAGCAGAAAGGAAACCCGAAGCTAAATGCCCCCACATGCGGGGGCAAAGGAGCAAGCGGGGGAGAAAAACGACAGAAGCAAAGAAGAGAATGAAAGGGGGGGCAAGTAAGGACCAAAGGTCTAATCGGGAATGGTATTACCACACCCCTTCTAACATTAGAGGCCGATGAAAAGAAGCTCTTGATGGACTGGCAACCCGAAGAGGGGGGTGAAAACCTCCTCCCCAGCTGAGATCTGAAACTGATGCGGCGACCAGGGGGACGAATGGAGCTGGACTTCCCTCTGGTACGTGTGTGCATCTGATGTTGCTGGCGGTGATCGAGGGAGGTGTGAAGGTCCAGTCTGGGACGAACTGACCTATGCATTGAATCTGGGCCAGGAAGGCTCTGTCGTTTAGTTCCTCCACTAGTGGGTAGAACCGGAAAGAAGGTTGTAATTTGTCTCGAGGGGATGACTTGCGCAGGGGGATGAAGAATCTGGTCTCGTAACAACAAAGACTCACAGATGTAGAGGGCAAAACACCGTTGGTCGGTATACTTGAAGAAGACTGGGAGAGTCTGGATCTCTCTGAAGAGACAATGAAAGCGTCCTCTGATCTCATAGTAAATGGGGCAGCGGAAGATGAAATGAGTCTCAGTCTCCACTTCATGAAGGCTACAGAGCCTACAAAGTCTATCCACCCGATCAATGTGGTGATCAGTCTCGCACCGGAGTTTGTGGGGGCCGACTCGAAACTGACCCAAAGGTATATGGAGGGCATGCACCCGGTGACGAGAGGTGTACTGCGGGCGGATGATGAGCCCATCTCTGATTTCAAGAAAGTGCTCTGCATAAAAAGACATTTTAGGTTGCAAACCCCCAGGGGGGTTCACCCAAGTAGTTTGAATGAAGCTCCTGTAGATATCCTCCCGGATGGACCTGTTCAACACTTGCTTGATGGGCAAGAGATAACTGAGAGCATTTAAAGAATACTGGAAGGGGGGGAGACGATCAATCTGGATACCAACTGAGTCCAACAGAGCAAAAGTCTCATCAAACCAACAACGGCCCCTAGCCTGGGCAATACTCACAGAAGAACAATAGGCGAGATATGGATACTTGTCCTGCTCATCGGAAAGATCACCAAACCTTCTGATACGGTGAAGAAATGATGATATGTCAAATATAGTCTCTAGACGGAAAGGTCGAGCTCTGAACTCTGCCAAAATAATACGCTGGGGGACTGTCTGTTTGCATCTGATGAAACGACGAAAGAGGAGAGTTTGAATCCTCTTAGCTGAGGCCCAATCTGTGTCCAAAAGGGAGGGCCCCCAGATGACAGACCCGTAGAGAACAGTGGGGCGGATGAGGGAGTTCATAAGAAACATCTTGAGGAGACGTCTTGGAAGTGGTGCCGAAAGCACTGTCTCTCGAGAATGGCAAGAGACCTATACCCTTTGTTCACCCTCGGCTGAAGAGCATGCCTCATACTGAATCTAGGCCCTGAGAACTGGACTCCCAGGTAGGTGTATGTATTAGTAATTTCAACCTCCTGCCCCTTGAAGAAGAAATGGAGGTGTGATGTCTGCAACCCGTTGAAGACCATGACCTTGGTCTTACCCAGATTGACCGTCAAATGCCGAAGATCACAGAATAAAGCAAGTGCATCAAGCTGTCTTTGAAGCCCCTTAGGAGAAGAGGCGAGTAAAACAATATCGTCGGCAAATAGAAGAATGGAAATCAAGATGTGGTGAAGAAGGCAACCGTCCCCTTCCTGAATGTGATCCTGAAGAAAAGATTCCAACTCATTAATGTAAATGCCAAAGAGGGTAGGACACAAGGGGCATTCCTGTTTAACCCCAATGGTGCTCCTGATGAGATCAGATAATCCGTTTGCAGTACGGAGACGACCAAGGATGGACTCATAGAGGCTCATGATGGCAATAACAAGAGTCTCAGAAATACCGATGTCTCAGAGTCGCTGGAAGAGAGCCATGCAAGATACGGAGTCAAAAGCTTTTCGAAAGTCTACAAAGCAACAATAGACTTTCGAAGAGTGGTGGTGAGCCTCCTCAATAATAGCTCGAAGGGTGAATATGTGGTCAATGGTGTGGTAACCAGAGCGGAACCCAGCCTGACCTCTGGCTCTGAGCTGCTTCTGCTCCAAAATCTCGGACAACCTGTGGAGGACTGTAGCATATAGTTTGGAGAAAGAGTGGCCTACCATGATAGTCCTGTAGTTGTTCGGATTAGAAATGGACCCAGCTTTGTGGATCGGGTGAATGATATGATGAGACCAGGTAGGAGGGAAGCCCTCTCTGACCACCTGATTGAAAAGATCTACCAAATAGGTACCAAAAACCTCAAAACCATGCTTGAAGAACTCAGCCTGGAAACCGTCCACATCAGCTGCCTTGCTATAGTTCAAAATCCTTATTGCCTCTTTGATATTACGGTGAGTGAAGGGATTACCAGGTGGCGGGATGCTAATCTGGGTAGACTACTGCCCCGGAACATCGTAAAGGGTAGTGGTGTGTGAAAAAAGGGAGATAGGATCGATCGTTGTGGAGGAGGGGGAGTGGTGGGGAAAGACAGTACGCTAGAAGGATCGAGGGTTAGTCCTAAGGGAGGTGGAAAGCATATATCTGCGGTAGGAAATGAAGGAGCGTTTCTTATGGCGGAGAAGGCACTTGTAGGCAACCTTAAGAGTGTGGAAGGAGGGGAGGGCCTGGGTAAAAGCCTGGCGAAGACGACGGTGAAGGGATTTGCACTCTACATCGTACCATTTGTTCATGGGGCAAGATTTAGTAGTACTAGTGGCTGAGGGAAGGGTGGTGGAGCTGGGAAAGGATCTCAGGGCAGCCTCCCACATGGCAGAGGAAAGGCAAGAGTACTTGGCCTCCGCACTAGGCATGTTAGAGAATAGGGGCTTAGAGGGTAGAAGGTTGCGGATGTGGGATGAGTAAGATCCGTAATCTCCTTTATCAAATTTAAAGGAGATGCGAGGTGGGTAGTGGGGAGGGGGAGGAGGGGAGGTGGTGGTAGGAAAGTTGGCGACAAGAGAGAAAGATAGGACAACATGATCGGGAAGGGGAATGGGGGAAACAAAGGAACATAAAAGGGGTGAGATGTCCGGGTTGGCAATGATATAGTCTACCACACTAGTGCCTCCGCCATGGGGGCGACATGTGAAGAAACGTGAATCCGGAAAGCGCTCAATCCCGTTGAGGATCACCATCCCCTGAGACTCCCCGAGCTGAAGGAGGAACCGTCCATAAGTTGTGAGAGGGCCATTTGTGTCAGCAGAAATCCTATGTAGACCAATTGACATAGGGTCAATCCTCTGTGTGCAGAACGTATCCACTGACGTGTCATGGAGAGGGACCTGTAGGTGTCTGGTACGGGCATTAAAATCACCTAAAATGATAACCTCTCCAGCAACAATGTACTGGCTAATACTGTCATATAAGTCAAAGAAAGGATCACCGTCCGGGCCATTGTGGATGGCATAAGGGGAAGCAGTCGGAGGAAAGTAACACACTGCTATATAGAGGTCCCTAGAAAACCGAGCGGATCTCCTGATACGAATCCACATGAACCTAGTAGACTCATCAAAACCAACTATCGAGATCCTGTTTTGGAGGGAGTCCCTATAAAGACAGGCAACCCCACCAAAGCCTCTGACACCACTTGAACCTCGAGTCTCCTGTCTGCAAGCTGATAACCAAAGAAAACCAGTAATACCTGGGAGAGGACGAACTGGGCTCTCATGTGTCTCTGTGATGAAGAGAATGTCGGCAGCCCCGAGAGCATCTAACATAAGACCAGGGGAAGACCAAAGGGAACCGTTCCCATTCCAGCAACTGATGGATAAGTCTCTGGCCTGGCACCTCTCCCACTTGGCCCGTCATTGGGGAGCCCCTTGGTGGGGTTCCCAACCAGGAGGAGGGGAGTCTCTGATAACAGTCCAGAGATTCCTGATAACCGCCCATTTACTTGCTTTCCTCACTGCCATGACTTGTTCCCTAGAGCGTTTGAGGTCCCCAACTTGTGTCCTGGTAAGATCTTCATCAAGGAAGACCTTATTGGGTAGGGAAAATAGCTTTCGTTTGGCCCTGAGAGCCCTAAGCCGGTCCTCAGCAGAATTGAAGCGGAGAAAAAGAGTAGAATCTAGTCCGAACCAAGCTCTAGCAAGTTGTACCTCAGACAGCCCCAAGTTTTTTGTGAGGAACTTTGAAGCAGTGGCCAAGGGATTGGAGGAGGAAGGGGGCAATCCCCTAACTTTAAGGTTCAGCGCCCTGGAACACCTGGTTCTTTCTTCCAGCAATTTGGCCTGAACCACCTCTTCAACTGCTGTTAAAGGGGGGTTTTGATCCTTATTCTTCACCACTTGGGCCCAGGTATCAGTTTGTTTTTGTAGACTTTCTTGCTGAGTTCTGATTTCCTCTTGCTTCTGTTTTAAATCTGAAAGCTTAGCTTGTAATTGATCATTAACAGCAGAGGGTTTTGTGCATGCATTGGGTTCCGTTCGCTGTTTCCGCAGAGAGATATTGTCCGCTTCAATCTTTTCGACTCGAGAGGTTAACCCGAAGACCTCAGTCTGGAGGGTTCTGTTCGAGAATTCCAGAGTCTCAAGCTTGCGAAGCACTTTGGCAATAATGTTGGGGAGACTGTCTTCATGTTGACCCTGGTCATTAGACCCAAGGCTGGGCACCTACACTGCGGGGGAAGTAGGAGACATCAGTGATAGGTAGATTGTCTGGAGAGGTGATACAATTAGAGGAGTAAAGTCTCCAGATCCTCCAAATTGAGTGACCTTGTGCATAGAGAGACCAATGTTGTCTTGGGAAAACCGCAGGGAGTCTAATACCAGTTAAAGCAAAAGACAACACAGCAACGAGCAGGAGCAAAACACCCACGAAAATCCTCGACTGTGTATACTGGAAGTAGAACCACGATTCGGAAAAAATTAGTCACGAGAACACAGTCGTGAGCAGCAACGAATGACAACAGAGAAAGTTCGAGCCACGGTTCAAAGTATCGAGTCACAATTTTCATGAAACCCTGTTCATGGAGGACTATTCACGAATCCAGAAACTCCAGTCGCAAATACCAAAAGAACCCTAGTCGCGATTTTCCCAGTCGCGAATATAGTTGCAAATACCAGTCGCGAATAGAGCTAGAGAGCTAGAGCAATATCAAGAGCCACGATTCAGAAAAACCGTGCCCACTCGTGAATAGAGGATAACAGTGCCCACAAACAGACGAAAACAAAGCCACGATTCAGAAAAATCGTATATAGTTGCAGAGAAATGGATCCATCATGCAGTCGCAAAGATATGCTAATTGACAGGAGTTGTATTCTAACTGTTTATAAGGGAATACCATTTACCAACATCTACAAAAATAAAACCTAGAGGGAAGACTACAAACATTTTAGATGAGTTGATGTAAAGATTGTTGCAGTTGGAATTTTTGGATGTGGTGGTCAACAAAGATTGTTCGATGTACTTCAAAGGGTGTTTACCAATGGTGGTAGAGGAAGATTGTTTAGCAGTGTACTTCGACGGGTGTACGACAATGATGGTCGAGGAAGACCATTGGTGTCCCCAAGATTGTCCCCAAGAGAATGCCATCATATACCATTGATTGTCGTTAACATACCTATATGGTAGCACCTTCCTTGACAAAGAAAGGATCTCTGTGCTATAGAATCTATGAGTCAATGCAAAAGCAAGGAGATGTAGCAGGCGAGACATTTTGTTCCGCCACTCAATGAGGTATGGTTTTACTCATTCGAAAAGTGTTGCCTTGGGATCTCACTCTTTTGTATTTATGATAGTCTTAATCTTGTTAAACTGTAATATCCCTGAAAAATAATTTTTAACTCTGGATATTTTGTCAAACCCTAGGGCTGTAGTATAAAAAATTTGAACATATATGAAAGCAGCAGCAAATTGATTTTTATTAAAAAAACAGCAAATCCCAATATGTAGAAAAACAAACTTTTATTTATTTATTTATTTCAAATCAGCTTTAATTTAAAACACTAGAATGTCTGAATACAATTATCAATTATTTTCTCACAACGGTTGATCCAGATGAAAAGATGAACATAAGATAAGAGCATGCAAACTGATTTGACTGAAAATTGCCCTCAGATGTGGTGGCTGTACTGAAATTCGTTTCCAAAGGGGATGTCCTAGTTGTACTTGCTGTTTTGGTTGTTAAAACAGCCCTGAATATGATGCCCTAGCTGAACTAGATGAATACTTGTATTCTGAATGATCACTGCAACCCCTGAGTGGAATTGCCAAGCTTAGATATGAGTGTTTCTGTCTTGAGATCTGTGTGCAAATGAGGGTTTTTGTCCTCTATTGTTGATGTACAAGCATAAGCTACTTGTAGAAAATGAAGTCGATAAATTTCCAAGGTTGTTGGCAAGGAAATTTGTCGGGTGGACAAATTTGTGAATTCCTTGCCAACGCTCTGGGAATCTGTCCCTCTACTTAACCGGTGCAGCTGCCATATATGCATGCGCGAGAAAATGTGAATTACAGTGGGGGGCCTTTCGACTGGGGATCCAATAGGGGCACTCCACTGACCCTGCGGCAAATGCTTGCAGTTATCTGCGAGGGGGGAATTTGCTATGAAGGTGGGAAAGGGAGTGAGAAATGATATAGGGGAAAACTAATGTTGCAGCTAGGAAATCAGATTCCTGCACACATTCGTCAGAAACTTTAACACATGCATTTATGAGAAGAAACGACCTTGCAAACGGCAACAAGACGAGATAAGATTGCGAACTCAAAGTTTATAAAATCTCCTCATCAAAGGGGCTACAAAATCCTTCTTCTTGTATTGATGCTTAAACAAAAGTTGTACATAATGTGGGGATGGAAGAAATTTAAGAATGGAGGGAATTAGAAGAAAAAGGTTGTCTCCTTTGCTTTCTTTAAGTACAATGCACTCGTGAGTTTACAAGATCAGTTGCCAGCCCCTTCTAATGACTTTTAGAGTCCATGATATAGCCCGCAAGAAACGGTTACACTACCTCGAGCCAACAAGAAACCGTTACAACCTATTCTAACTGTTCGCGCCCCTTCAAATTCTTGATTCACAGAGAAACGCTTATTGCGGAAAGAAACAGTTTTAAAATATTCGGCCGTTACATTATTTTGCCAGCTACAACATGGGCCGTTCGATTTGCTTTTACAACTTTAAATCTGGACCACCCAC
This sequence comes from Taxus chinensis, assembly GCA_019776745.2. Lineage (NCBI taxonomy): Eukaryota > Viridiplantae > Streptophyta > Pinopsida > Cupressales > Taxaceae > Taxus > Taxus chinensis. The sequence continues at coordinate 11,847,918 of CM034147.1, forward strand.
GTGGAAGGAATTGATTGGAACGGGCTTGCAGATGCTTTAATTGTCTACCTTTTGTTTAGCAGGGCCGTATATCTGATCCCGGATGTGTGGCGGGCCAACGCTCATTTGGAACCTGTTTCTAGATTTTGTCTTTGAAGTTGCACCGGGCTGACACGTGGAGAGCTCCATTGGTTCCTTCATACTTAGCTGATTCGGGCTTTGTTCTTGTTTGACTCATGTTGACCCCTAGACACGTGGGGAGCTAGTGTTGATTTGAGTTTCTGCTTTGGAAGCGCCTTCTGAAATTGTGTCAGGCTGACGCGTGTCTCCTTCCGCCGGGGTTAGACTTTTCAACGGCCAACTCTATCTCTCCAATGACTCTGACCACGTGGCGAGCTGGCGCTACTTGGGGACTGACCCTTGGGTTTTTCTTTTGAAATGGTGCCATGTTGACGCGTGGCAGCCTCCGTCGATCCTGATGACGCTCATTTGAAGATGGGCCCTTTCGGTTTCATTTCTGAAATGCACCGTTGAGGCACGTGGAGGCTTCCGCTGAATCGCTCATACCTGGTCAATTTCAACGATCGGCTTTGTTCCTTTTTGGACCTAGGACACGTGGAGGATTGGTGCAATTTTGAGAACTGCCCCCATCTTTGAATCTTGAAACTGTGCCGATTAGGCACGTGGAGCCGTCTGCTGAGCCTTTCATACTTATTTGATTTTGGCTTGTTGTCTTCATTTTGGACCCTGGACACTTGGAAAGCCTGCGCCCATTTGAGGATTGTCCCTGGGACCCTACCCCTGAAGTTACGTCGTTTGGATACGCGGAAGCTTCCGCTGAACCTTGAAATATGACCAAACCGCATCCAATTAGAGATGCCCACGTATTACCCGTGGATGTTGAGGCAAAATTTAACAGGGAAGATCTGCCTGTCATTCCCGATTGTGGAAAAATGTAGAGAAGAAGAAAACTCCACCATTTCGCGCCCGATCCTCCAATTTTTCTTTCGTGAGCCAAGGAATTGAAAACAAGACAAGGTTCGACGATCCATGATCATAAAAAGATTGACAATTTCATTCAAATGAGGACAACAGTAAAATTTTCACACATCGAGATAGGAAAACGGAAAATTTGTCAAAACAAGCAGGCTGGGGATTTGAAACAACTCTAGGACATGGATTTTTCTATCTCTTCGAACTTTCAACTTGGGTTAAATACTATAGGAGGGCGAGAGCTCAAAATTTCGAATTTAACTTGGAAAACGAGAAGCGGTTTTTGGGAGACAACAAAGGTGAATGATCATAATCCCCAAAATCTGCTTTTATAACTTCTAAGGCCTTCTTCCAAAGTTGGCGCCCCCTTTTGGAGTTACATGCATCCTTAATAAACAATATAAAATTACTTTATCCCCTCTCCAATGTTGGCTCCCCATCCAAAAATAGAAGCTTGATGCTCATGCAACCCGTTCTATCTTTAGCGCCCCATAATAAGTTCGTTATTTAATTATTATTCTATTTTTGGTGCCCCACAATAGAAGTTCATCATTTTATTATTATTATTTTATTTCACTTTTGCTTTTTGGCCTCACTTATTAAAAATATAATTTAAGTGTATTTTTTCCAGTTAAAATAGAAAAGTACCCTTGGACCACTTAAATTAATTTATTTCCCTCTTTAATTCTCTTAGCCTACAGAAAATAATAAGAATAGGCTTTGGGAATCCTGACTCAATTAATTTTGGAAAGGGGACATTACAATTCACCCTTCCCAGAATTGCTTGCCCTCAAGCAATGTTAAGTTAGGTTGCTTAATAATTTGAACACCCTCTCAAATAGAACCCTTTGTAGGTAAATCCGTCCAATGTACCAGATACTCTTTGATAATTTTGTTCCTTCTTTTATTTGAAATCCAAAATTACTTCTGGAACCAACACAAGTTTGCCTTCATCATCCAAAAGAGGCAATTCAATGGAAGGAACAATATGCTGTCCCAAAGCCTTTTTCAGACATGAGACATGGAAAACATCATGTATCTTACTCTGCTCTGGCAAACTCAGCTCATAGGCAACCTTTCTGATCCTTTGCTTAATCTTGTATGGTCCTTAAAAACGGGATTTGAGCTTTTCAACTCCACTCTTCTTCAAAGAAGACTGTCTATAGGGCTGTAACCTCAAGAAAACCATGTCACCATCCTCAACAGATGTCTCAATGCGGTGCTGGTCTGCATAAAATTTATGCTGGTTTTGTGCATTTTGGATATTTTCAAGTATCCCTAATAGATCTTGGTTTTGTGCAACTAGGTCTCTTGCTCGTGGCACTCTACTATCTGCAAATACCAAATCCACAAAGGAAAGAGCATCATAACCATACAAAGCTCTAAAAGGAGTCATACCAAAGGATATGTGATGAGTGGTATTGTAGCAATGTTCTTCTATGTAGAGCCACTTGACCCGAGCTGATTGCTGCCCTGCCACGTAATTCTTCAAATACCCCTTGATCCACTTATTCACAATCTCTGTTTGCCCAACTGTCTGAGGATGATCGTTGATACTTGGAGTTAACTTTGTCGCTGTCAAGCGGAAGAGCTCCTGTCAAAACAAACTAAGGAACCTGCTATCCCTGTCACTCACAATACTTTTAAGCAATCCATGCAGCCTAAAAACCTTTCTGAAAACTAAATCAACAATCTATGGAGCCTTAGATTCAAAAGGAATAACAAAGAAGTGAGCATATTTAGTGAGTCGATCAACTACTGCATAAATACAATTCTCACCCTGAACATTGGGAAGACCTGTGATGAAATCCATTGATATACTTTCCCATTTTTGGTTTGGAATAAGTAAGGGCTGCAACAAACCCGATGGAAAAACATGTTCTGCTTTGTTTTGTTGGCACACAATACAGTCTTTAATGTATTGGAGGACCTCTTCCTTGAGTCATTTCCAAAAAAATCTATCCCTGATCTGCTTGTAGGTCTTGAAATACCCTGGGTGACCAGCCAAAGGTGTATCATGGACAGTCCTTAAGATTTTGCTTTTTACCTTCGATTCAGGTACCAAATAGATTCAATTCTTGTAGAGGATAAGATCACCAACCACCTTGTACTAGTTATCCTGAATATTGACCTCAAGGATCTCATTAGTGTAACCATTCTTTACATACTCCACTATTATTAAAACTTTACAATCAACATAGATATAAGATATAGAGCACATAAAAGGTTTTCTAGATAAAGCATCTGCGACAACATTATTCTTCCCTCTAACATACTCTATGTCAAAATTATAAGCTTGGAGCTTATTCACCCACTTTTGTTGCACATCATTCAAGTCCTTCTAGCCAAGAAAGAACTTCAAACTATTGTGATCAGTTTTAAACACAAATCTGCCACAAACCAAATATTGCCGAAATTTTGCCAATGCATGCATAATGGCCAACATTTCTTTGTCATAAATAGAAAATCCACACTTTACTTCATCAATTTTTCGTCTCTCAAAGGCTATGGTGTGGCCCTTTTGCATCAAAACAACCCCTACTACTTCCCCTAATGCATCGCATTCTAACACAAAAGCAATAGAGAAATCAGGAACAACCAATACTGGGCAAGTACACATTACGTCTTTGAGTTTATCAAAGGCTGTTTGGACTATTTCGGACCAGCTGAAAGCTCATTTCCTTGTCAAATCAGTCAATGGGACAGCAAGTCATGAAACCCCTCTCACGAACCGTCTGTAGTAACTGCAAAGACCAAAGAATCCCCTCAACCGTGTCAAAGTGGTGGGTGGAGGCCAATCTAATATTGCTTGGATCTTCTCTTGATCAATATGTACTCCTTGGGCACTAATGACATGTCCCAAGTATAAAATTTTAGTCATTCTAAACTCACACTTGTTGCAAAAAGAGCGATCTTTTAAAATTTCTAGCATTGTATCCAAGTGTTTTAGGTGCTCTTCCCAAGTCTTATTGTACACCAAAATGTCATCAAAGAATACTAGAACAAATTTCCTCTATTGTTCTTTAAAAACATGGTTCATGCACGACTGGAAAGTAGCTGGAGCATTGGTTAAACCAAAAGACATTACCAAGAATTCAAAATGCCCAAAATGACAATGAAAAGCTGTTTTGTGCACATCTTCATCTCTTACCTTGATTTGGTGATAACTGCATCTCAAATCAATTTTGGAAAAATACACCACTCCATGCAATTCATCTATCAATTCATCGATCCTGGGTATTGGGTACTTGTCTTTGATTGTCTTCTTATTCAAACCATGGTAATCAATGCACATCCTCATTGTCCCATCCTCCTTCACCAAAACAACGGAAGAAGCAAAGGGCTAGAACTAGGTCGGATATGTCCCATATTTAGTAGCTCTTTGATTGTCTTCTCAATCACCTCTTTGTAAGCTATAGGGTGGCGGTAAAGAGTAATCATAATAGGTTTAGAACTTGTTTCCAACTCTATGATGTGTTGGAATCCTCTATCCGGTGGAAATCCTATTGGTAAATCGCTGAATACTATACCATGCATGTCCAAAATAGATTGTATATCCACATGATAAGATCTATCATTAGTACTAGAAGTGGAAATACTCACCAAACAATGGGTTGAACAAGCTACTTGACCCTTACGGAAAGCTGTCTTCATCCACTTTGGTGTGATAGCCTTAGGTGCTCCGTTAGCCATACCATGAAAAGTACAACCTCTTCTCCATTGGTTTTAAATTTGAGCTCTATAGTTTGGTAATTCTGTGTGAATTCCCCAATTGAATGCAACCATTGCACTCCAAAAACCACATTGGTTTCTCCTATGCCTACCACATAGAAATCATCACAAACCTTGTGCTTACCAAGAGTAATCTCAAATCCCTTCATCCTCGTGGTGCATGGAATAGTAAAGCCATCAACTACAGTATCATTAAAACCCTGGAAATACTTTGTTTCCAATTCTCTTTGGGCTACCAAACCCTCATCAATAAAGTTGTGAGTTGCCCCACTATCAATCAAAATAGTTACCTTATGCCCATGAAGTACTCCACGAACTTTGAAAGGATGATACTTGGGAGCACCTGAAAGTGTAGTAAGAGTACCATCTGGAGTCTTTTCTTCTCCTTTATTTTCAGCTATTTGTTCTTCCCATTCTTTTTCCACTTCCGATTCCTCTTCTTCCGCCTCATCATCTGATATCATTTCTATATAGTGCACCTCTCCTTTAGGAAGACATCTATGACCTGATTCCCAAGGATCTCTGTAATTGAAACACAATTTCTTCCTCTCGAGTTCATTTCTTGTTTTTATCTCCTCTCTGGTTTTAGGCAGCCCCTTTTGTTGAAAACCACCATGCTGAAATGGCTTTTTCTTTGCCCATAAGGTGCTGGTTTTGGCTGTGTTGTAGGCTGACCTATAGCCTAATATCTCCCTTTTGGGGCTGAAGTCTCCAAATGCAAAGCCTTTTTGATGGCTTCTTGAAGGGAGGTAGGGTTGAAAGCTTTCACTAAACCCGTAAGAGATTTAGTTAAACCTTCCATGAACAAAACAACCAATCTTTTCTCTGCCATATCTCATACCATCACAAAAAACTTATGAAATTCAACTACATAGTCACTTACTAAATGTAGTTGTTTGAGTTGGGCTAATTCCCGAAAATGAATTTTTGGATTAACTCTGTCAAATCTCTCTATCAACCTGTTGCTAAAGACAAGAATCAATATGACGGTGCCCCTGAGTAATTAGCCCATGGTACCACAACTCATGTGCTATAGCTTCCAGATGAAGGGTTGCAAATTTGATGGCTTCCTCCTCCATCATTGGCTTGAGTGATAAGAAGGTATCCAACTTCTGTATCCATGCACGAGCTGTACTCTTACCAGAGCCATCAAAAGTAGGGAGTGACAACTTCCCTAATACCTAATTAGTTTGTGTCCTAGGTTCAACTCTTGGTCCACCTATGCTTTTCTTCAGATTAATAAAATTGGTGAGTAATATAGACTCTCTAATCTCACCTGGAAGCGCCTTGTACTCCTTGTAGCTAGCAACAATGTCATCTGCTATGGAAGACTGAATTTTTGCCTCTGGAATTGCTTCCTCTCTTTGTAGGAAGTTAGACTGGAAGGGCCTAACAGTAGAACCAATGGCTGTCCTTTGATAGTGTTGGTTATGGTTCACTCTAGAAGAGCTTCCCTCTCCGTTTGGAGCCCTTTGCACATTCGTGCCCTACATAGGTTGGACTAACCGACCCATCATATCAACTAACCTGTCTTGTCCTTGAACAAGCCTGTCAAAGATTGCCTCCTCCAAATCCTTGTTACCCATGATTTCTGGCTGTTTTGTAGATTTCTTTTTCTCCCTTTGGTGGTACCCGACTTCTCTGTCACTACCCTACATGAACTTCAAAGCAACAATTTTTTTTTGCTCTTCCACAAGTTGGGAGGAAATTCTCTCTGATACCACTGTAATATCACTGAAAAATACTTGTAACAAATCTTTATATTTGTCAAACCCTAGGGCAGCAGTATAAAAAATTTGAACTTTTATGACAACAACAAACTGATTTTTATTTAAAACAACAAACCCCAATATGTAGAAAAACAAACTTTTATTTATTTATTTCAAAATAGCTTTAATGAAAAACACTAGAGCATGCAAACTGATTTGATTAAAAACCACCCCTAGATGTGGTGCCAGTACTGAAATTCGTTCCCAAAGGGGAATGTTCTAGCTGTACTTGTTATTCTGGATGCTAAAACAACCTTGAATATAATGCCCCAACTGAACTGAATGAATACTTGTACCTTGAATGATCTGATTGCAACCCTTGAATGGAATTGCCAAGCTTAGATATGAGGGTTTCCGTCCTCAAATCTGTGTGCAAATGAGGGTTTCTGTCCTCTATTGCTGATGCAAAAGCAAAGGCTACTTATAGACAATGAAGTAGTTGATAAATTTCCAAAATGAATGATAATAATCCCCAAAATATGTTTTTATATCTTCTAAGGCCTTCATCCAAAGTTGGCGCCCCCTTTTTGACTTACATGCACACTCAATAAACAATATAAAATTACTTTATCACCTCTCCAATGCTGGCACCCCATCCAAAAATGGAAGCTTGATGCTCATGCAACCCATTCTATCTATGACGCCCCATAATAGAAGTTCTTGATTTAATTATTATTTAATATTTGGCGCTCCCACAATAGAAGTTCATCATTTTATTATTATTATATTCCACTTCTTTTTTTGGCCCCACTTATTAAAAATATAATTTAAATGTCCTTTTTTCAATTAAAATATTAAAGTACACTTGGACCACTTAAATTTATTTATTTCCCTCTTTAATTCCCATTAGCCTACGGAGGATAATTAGAATAGGCTTCGGGTATCCAAAATCAATTAATTATGAAAAGGGGACATTTCATAATCATTGACTTGATGCCATGATATCTCTCTCCTAGACATGGCTGATCAATGTTAGTAAAGTGGATCATACTCATAATGGGCTCGATGAAACTCAACAAATGTTCTACACAATCCCACTAGTCATCTAAGATCAACGCCTTTATTTTTTGGGATCGTTTAGTGTTTAAATGTTGCCATGCAACCTGTAGGTTGCAAGTGACCATCTTGGTAAATAATTCTCACATCTTCACAAGGCGTCTCAAGATGTCCGTCTGATGCAAATCGAGTCTCAACAATCTAGTAGGAATTGAAAAACAAAAATTATAAAACTTTTGGAAACTTCAAAAGTTACAAGTACTATTTTTAAAAACTTACATCATAAATAAAAGAAAGATAACTTCCCTTACCTTCGACAACTCCAAATGCGAGTATGATCTAAAGATGTCTTGTGACTGGTGATGGTTAGTCACAAACATTTGGATCTCTTCGCCCTCAACATACACTTGTTTAATCCATTCAATTTTGTTTCCCAACTCTTTCAACATTAAGATGAGTGAGAGGACAACATAAGGTGTTTAAAAAATATGCCCATGCCTTGCCTCCACTAACATCTCAATGGCTTTCCAGTTCGGAGGACATGTCTCAATTCCTTCGGAATCATAACTTGGTGGATGTGCGGACGGTTAATAGTATGATGACATGGTCCAATAGAAGGCAAGGTCAACATTGTATTTTGGAACGACTTGGCCGTTTTCTGCTTTTCGAAGAATGGTGGTTAAAGGGACGATTACCTAAGACTATGATCCTCAACAATAATGGATCAGATCATTGGCCAGTTTGCCTGGAAGTTGGCAAAACATTTCCGTGCAAGAGTCCTTTTAGATTTCAGCTAACATGGCTTCGACACCAAGAAATTGCTAGACATGTTGAGCTATGGTGGTGGGAAGGTAAACCTAGGTTTGGCACTCATATGTTTAAGTTTGCTAAGCAATTGACATACTTAAAAGTTAAGCTAAAGGCCTGGAACTGGAATGAGTCTGGGGATATAAAGGAACAAAAAAATAAGATCATTGCTCAATTGGAAGATATTAATGTTCTTCACCGACAATTGGGGCTATCCTTGGATCTTTTCAAAAAAGAATGTCTCCTCAAGGCAGAATTACAGGAATGGGAAACTAGAGAAGAAATTATGTGGAAGCAAACATTCAGGATTCAATGGTTAAAGGAGGATGATAGAAATTTTGCCTTTTTTCCATAAATCTGTGCTAGCCAGATGAGCCCATAATTATATCCATTCCTTGTCTAAGGCTGATGTTTCCAAGGCTCAATCAATCCATGAGATGCAACATGTAGCCAACAATACTTTCAACAACTTTTAACATCTCAATCACTAGATATGGATTCAAAACTACTCTTGAACATTTTACCTACTAGTATTTCTCACCGGGACAATGAGAAGTTGATTTAACCTGTTACAGAGCAAGAACTCCAAGGAATAGTGTTCAACATGAAGAAAGGTAAAACTCCAGGTCCAGATCGCTTTCCGATTGAGTTTTACCAGGCTTTTTGGGACATCATTAAAAGAGACCTTCCACAAGTGGTTGAAGAAGCTAGATTAGCCAAAACGATTCTTAAGGAAATTAATAAGACTTACATTACACTTATTCCTAAGACTAACGAGGTGCAGGATATCTTTGGATTCTGCACTATAGCCCTATACAATGTTTTGTACAAAATCATCACAAAAGTCATAGCAAAAAGACTAAAACCCCTTCTCCACAAAATTATTTCCCCGGAGCAAGGTGGGTTTGTCCTCGGTCGCCATATCCACGATGAGATTGTGTTAGCTCAAGAAACTTTGCATTCCATGGAAATTCAAAAAAAGCCGACAATGTTTATTAGACTAGATCTATTCAAAGCCTATGATGGAGTGGACCGGGGTTTCCTTTGTAAGGTTTTGGCTCAATTTGGTTTCTCTACGGAATGGATTAAATGGATAGAAGCATGCTTTACCTCTGTTTCCTTTGCTGTTCTGGTTAATGATTCTCCTACACAATTTTTTGGAGCTTCCAAAGGTCTTAGGCAAGGAGATCCTTTATCCCCTTTTCTATTCATTATCTTGGCAGAATGCATGGGGTGACTTATCAAAAAAACCTGCCAGGAAAAGAGAACTCATGGAATTCAGTTGGCCAATAATAGCCAACCGATCTCTTGTCTCCAATTTGTTGATGACTCCATGATGCTTGGAAGAGCTACACTCCAGGAAGCGAGACAGATTCAAAACATGCTGGATACCTTTTCAGATGTTACCGGTTAGGCAAATCTAATATTTTCTTTTTTCATACTTCTACCAGACAAGAAGAGAAAATTTTAAAACTCTTCTAGTTCAGGAAGGGCATGCTTCCTCTTCAGTATTTAGGTGTTCCTTTGGCCTCGAAAAAGGTGAAAGACTGGCATTGGTTAATCAACAAGGTTGATTCAAAACGACAGAAGTGGACGAACAAATGGCTTTAATTAGGGGGAGGATGACGCTGGCTAAATCTGTCCTTTAAGCTATGTTGATATGTGTTGCCTCTGTTCTAAGTATCCCTAGCACACTATATTGAAACAGGTGGACTCTATATGTTTGAAATTCTTATGGAGTGGAGTTCAAAATAAGAAGAAATGGTCCTTGGTTAAATGGGAAACATTATGCCGGCCAAAGATTGAAGGAGGATTAGGATTTCGATCTTATCCTAAACAGAACAAAGCTTTAACTGCTAAATTATACTGGAGACTACTTGCTCACTCTAATGACTTGTGGGCTGTTACTTTTAGAGCTAAATATGCTGAAAATAATCCCCCGAAGATCATTATCAGGTCTACCCTTCCTTCTAAAGGTTCTCCCGTTTTGACATTTATCAGAATGGGAGAAAATATGATAAAAAGAGCTCTTTTGGATTGTAAACAATGGTCAAATGGCTAATTTTTGGATGGATTCTTGGGACGATCGACCACCTCTCATTCGCCAATTCCTTCACCTTAGACCCATTATGGAACACATGCAAGACATTGGTTGGATTAAGGTTGCCCATTATGGGTAAATTGTTGCCCTTCTTTGGGAGAATGGAAAAAATTGGATTCCTGTTTTAGAATGGCCCATTGTAGTACGTCATGAGGATCTCACTCTGCTTCATAAAGTCCTACAGGCTAGACCTTTGTCTTCTTCACATCTACCAAATAAACTGGGATGGGGACAGGATGTTTCTGGTATATATTCAGTATCTATCGGCTATTATTCATTGTTGGTTGCTAATCCTCATCCTCTTCGGTTTCTTTTCAAACATTTACAGAAGCCAAGTATGTGGCCCAAAGTCAGTTTCTTTGTTTGACTTGTTATTCATAGAAGAGTTCTCATTGGAGACTGTCTTTTAAAGAGAGATATGCATGGCCCTTTCAGATGCATTATGTGTTTACAGGATGAAGAATCTTCATCACATTTTTTCTTCCTTTGTCCTTGGGTTATTCCTATCTGACATTCATGTTTGATTAGTTCATTGGAAGAGTTCAAGAAGATGGTTCTAAGTTGTTTGACCCAGAGTACCAGGCAGTGAAATCCTCTTCCCTTCCTTCTCCCTCATGGAGTGTTCGTGAAGATGGAGACATCAAGGAGCAGACCAAAGTGGTGATTCAAAGATCAAGGGACTGGTTCAGAAGAAAGAAAGCCTCTAGTAAGGAAGAATGCACCACTTCAACGTTACTTAGACAACTATCACGCTCATCATCTCTCAAGGAGTCTGAGAGAGCTTTCGGTTCATCTCATTCTGAGAAGACATACAAGAGGAAGGTGATGGAAACCAAGAGCACCGAAATTTCACCTCCCGTGGAGTCTCGCAAGAAAGCTAAGATCGGGGAGGAACAAATTGAAGAGAAAGAAGAACAAGTTGAAGAGTTGGAACAAGGAGAGATTGACCCCTCTCAATCTCCCGTGCATCAAGCGGAGCCAAGTGTCTCATTTGAGGCAGTTGAGTCAGCTCACAATTAGCAATCATTGGTCTCGCAATAGGCAGCAGAGCTCCTTGGCATCTTGTCCGCACCATCAGATCCATTCCCATGGGTCCGTGACTTGCTCGATGGAGAATCATGAATAGTGCAACAAGTTGCAACATTAAGCTTCGAGGCCATCTCGAAGTACATGAAAGCCAAGAAATCAAGGAAAACACAAACTACTTCAAGATTCTACACTAAGGCTTCCAGAGCTCAATTTGTAGAAGTTGCAAGACCCAAGGTGAACAAGCCTTTGGAAGAAATGAATCCCAATGATTATGAGATGACTAGAGTCTCACTTGGCTAGGCTACACACGAGGGTGATGCTCATCTTTTCAAGGAGTCTTCGACTCGAATATTGGAGCGGATCAAGGAATACAAACGAACCATTGACATGTGAGGACCTTATCTTCATATGTGGAGTCATTCTTGGAACCATGCTCGTCATCCTTACTTCTAGTTGAGGTGGTTTCACGCATCAGCAACTTTGACTCCCAAGCCCAAGGATTCATAATGCAGGGGAGAACAAATGACAAGTGGGTGGGGAAAATCATTGAAAAGCAGAATGTTTTTTTGCCCGAGGTCCTCTCTCTGTTCCGTTTTGTCTCAAGTATCATCTCAAGAATCAAAGGCATTAGAGGGGAAATGGAGAAAGAAAAGATGATATTGGATAATGTTTTCCCACTAACCTTTGAAACCGGGAGTCTTGACACCTCATTCTTGATAAAACAAAAATGTGTTCATGGACCCAGTTGAGAACTTGTCCCCTATTTGGTTCCGCACCATGCCTGCAAGGTGTGATGTACTGAAAGATGCTTTGACAAAGCTCGAGGAATGCGAGAACAATGCTTAACGAATTCTTGAAGATTCAAGGAAATGTGTAGAAGAGCTTGGCCCCCCTCATATTAATCAAAACACATCTTTGGAAGAGCTCATGACTCCTTTTCAAGAAATGGTTCGCAAAGAGGCATGAGATCCTTTCTCTTTCGATGAAGACACCCTGGAGTCACTCGCAGCAATCCATGGTTATACTTCAAACATTGCTCGAGATCACAAAAGTTGGTTCACTGAGTGCAAGAAGCTAAGTCACATTCCAGAGGCTTGGATCAACACATTGAAGTATGTGAGCATTCCTCAGTTAGAGAAGATCACACCGATAGTTGTTTGTTTTGTTAGAGAAGTGAAAGGACTTGAGTTCAAGCCAATTGAATTTCCATAGGATGCATCAGAGGCGGAATCTTCATCATAGGAACGATCTTCATCAAACGATGGAGCTACTTAATTCTTCTCCATTCTTTTTCTCCTTCTTCTATTCTCACTCTCCTTCTACTCCCTTTGTTCTAATTCTTCTTTGTGTGTAATGATGACTTTTGTCTTATTCATTAAAGTGACTATGTAATATTTGTGCAATGTAAAAGTCCCTTTTGCAATTATATAAAGGGGACTTATTTTGTGTTTCCTAAAGGCATTTGAAAAGTCACTTGTAATGGGAATATGAAAAGTCATGTGGGGGGTAGATGAAGGGTTGAATTGTAAGGCTATAAAAGGAGATGATCTTCTCAGTGTAAGGGGATGGTTGATTCTTGGTTACTAGCTCCCATTGTCTTTCTAGGAACAAGTGCCTTCATTTCCTCTATTCTCTTGTCTACTTTTGTTCTATCTCCATCTCAACTTGTACTCCACGAGCATTGTAAATTGTGCAACATGATGCAATAAAACTGTGTTTCTTGTTGATTGTTTCTCTTTCTTTGTGAATGGTTTCTTCTCATTGATGCAAGTAAAATTTTCCGATTTTAATGCAATGCACTCAGCTATGCTATTTGTTGATTAAAATCCCCCTCTCATTTCCCTCTCCTATCTCCCACTAAGCAATTTTCGTCCCTTGTATTCCATATAAGCAGTTGCCATAGGTTTAGGGAAGAATTCTTGTGTGATCCCCGGTCTTTAGGCCACCCCTAGAAATTAGTTTAGATTGCATTCATTTCTTTGCTTTCAATATATGTAGTTGCCCCATTCAAGCAGAGGGACCTAGTCCCAGAGCATTGGTGAAATCCCACAATTTGCCTTCATGACAAATTATTTCACCAACACAGAGTTTCCCCCATGGATTTATTTTGCATTTGGTCCCCATTTGGTCCTTTGGTAGTTTAATTTTTTGACACTTTTCCCTCTTGGGTTTTGATTCGGAGATCAAAACAACGAACATAGTTTCCCTAAATCACTCAAAATCATGACAGTACGGTAGAGCATTCCGATTCCGACACCTATTGGAACACGCAAAGCGGATATCGTATACTCAAGTTACCGCTGGTTAAAGTTTGGTCAAAGTTAGGACGAAATAGGGTCAACTGGCCAATCAGGCCGCAACACATGGCAAAAGAAAAATTGGGCAAAATTGTAAAAATTGGTTTTGTGACTTCGGTCTTCGATGCTCGTTTTCGGACAGGTGAGCCCCGCTATTTGCTGGTTGGGGGCCCTTAGCCAAGGTATACACTCTTTTTTTAAGGAGGGGTGCCTTTGCCGCCTTTTCTTCGTATGAAATTGTCACACACACACACACACACACACACACACACACACACACATATATATATATATATATATATATATATATATATATATTTATGCCTCACAGTTTATTTGCAGGTTGAATGCGGGACATTTCATATTGCATTGTATTATGCTATGTAGGGTCAAGTTGCATTTGAGTCTAGCTCGTTCGAGCTATTCATCAACTGGGCCGACTTACAGACTTGCTACCTTGTCCACACTAGCCAACTCGACACATTGCTTTGCTTAAAGTTCTTGCCGACCTTCAAACTTGGTCAATGCCACACAACCTTTCCACACGGTCATCCATACATAGCTTGACTGTTCAAACAACCCACTGACCAATACAACTTGGCCTTCCCACGTGGCTTAACCAACATTGCCACCGCCACCTATGCGGCTCAACAAACTATCGACCCATTTGCGTGGGCAGTAAAAGCATGGGTAGTGTGGCTTCAACCACGGAGAATTAGAGCGGCCGTCCTATTTTTAAACTATCCGTTCGCCCCATCCCCTAAACACGTGGGATTTTTCCCATCTGGGGCAAAACAAACGGATAATGGTGGTTAGTGGGGCTCAACCCCCTAACCACTCAATTACCAAAAATATAGCTTGCTGCCACGCCAAGAGAGCTCGATGAGTTCTTAAAAGATCTTATTTTTATTTAAACAAGTTTTTTCTGCAGACTGTAATAGAGGACAACAGAGCAGTTTGGAAAAACAATGTTTTTGAGGCACTTAGGAGCAAAATCAGGTCTCGGGCAGAACTCGGAAGTTGCTCAGAATTCAGACGTTCCTGATGGTGTATTCGTTCTTCTAATTTGGAGTTTGTATGCCGATTTTGTAAAGCCTTTTTTTGCTACTTTTTTCTGTGAACTGAAAGAAGATCAACTGTGAAGCCGAGAACAAACATGGAGAGCAAATTTTGATCATTTTCAAAGCTCACAGGTTCGCAGGGACTTCTGGCAGGTTACATATGATTCATTATTTGATTTGTAATCCAGTATATGTAAATTGCAAATCTAAACATTAATGGATCGGTTCCAAACAAACCCGGGGGTGTAGGAATTTCGAACCTTGTAAACAATCCTTGTGTTGGTTATCTGATTTTTCCCTTTAGTTTCTGATTATTTGAGAGATTTAAGTCAGATTTTAATGTGAATGCAAAATTTTAAACAATTATGGGAAAATCAGTTAAATCGGGTAAACTTGAATTTGAATGTCTTTGATTAAACAGTGAATCAAGGGAACTTAAAATCAGTTTTTTATCAGTCGTAATTCAGTTTTTCAAATCAGATTTTGATCAATTTTGGATTAAATAAAGTCCTGAAAATTGATGAATTTATAAGGTCCTGGTAAATAGTTGAAAAAGTAAAATATTTAGTAGTGTTTATGGATCATGTTCATTGGAAAATGACATCTTAGATCCTTTGGTAGTTTGTTTGTCGTAAACTCTCCCCTCATGGGTTTATTTGACCGTCATGCCTTTTTAGGTCCTTTGGTAGCTTCTCTTTACAACCTTTTCCCTCTTGGGTTTTATCACACTTATTTTACCTATTCCCTCTTATGTTTATCCGGCCGTTGTATCTTGTTAGATTCTTTGGTAGTTTACATTTATAGACTTTCCCTCTTGGGGGTTTATCTTGCCACTATGTCTTCGTTGATCCTTTCATCTTATATGACTCTATTTCCCCACTTGGGTTTTATAACAACTATTTACCTCCTTCCCCAATTGGGTTTTGCCACCATCTTTGCTTATGCTAGACCTATCAGAAATTAATGTTTCTATCTCATGACATCTCTAGCTATCTCATTTATTGCGCTACTTTACCACCTTACCATCTTCATTTCCTATGAAACGAAACCCCCCCTTGTGGTCAGCTACTAGCATTATTCTTCATTGTATCATTCTATCTCTCATCAGATTTCAGTTTCCCACTCCCTCTCTCACTTGAGGCTCACTTAAGTTGGAGATGAGATCACACTCTTTCTCTAGGTTAGGTCTAGGTTTACCAAAGTGTCTTGATTGTAGGTTTTCCTCTATAATGGTATAGTGTAAGCTCTCTAGCATTGCTATCATTCATACCAATTGATGAACCTTCCAAAACCGTATGGAGGAACATAAAAAGCCACAAGAGTTAAAAGCCAAAATAATAATAACAAATAAATCAAAAGGCAAATAAAAGTCAAAATTCAATCACAACAAAAAAAACATGATCAAATCATTGGCATAACCCCTACTCTAGGTGAAAGCTTAAACTCCATGGTTGGCCTCAGAGTAGAGCTGGAGGTTCTTTGGGTTGTGTTAGTTTTTTTTTATTAGGATAGGAGGTTACATATCTATCATTAGTATTCCCCGTCTTTTCATGCAAACACCTAATCCTTGTAGTTTGTCGATGGCTCCTTTGGGTTTGGGGGAGTGAGGAACATGTTGTGAGAAGATAGGCATTTTTTACTTCTATTGCATCTCATTGTTAACATGGGATAATTTCATAATTCACTAATTCTCCTAAGTCGAACTTGCAAAATTGGGTTCCTTCATTCCTAAATGTCGAAAACTTCTAGTCTTACCATTTTGATTAGAGTGTCTTAGCTCTGCTAGGATTTGGTATTACGGCGCCTCACCTTTTTTTTTCTAGATCGTTCCTATATCCCCTTGACAGATATGGCTAGAAGTTGACCATATCTTTGTTTTGCATCATTTTCTTTATTTTGCTTTAGATTTTCACCTTTTTATTGCTAGCTTTGGCTAAAGATTTGTGAGTTTACGATTGTATGACCTTGAGGAATCAAACGGGCCTTCTTCACATATATTCCCTCAGCATTTTGCACCCTCTCCGTCACCCTAGTTTGGACATTAGATGGTTGTGCATTGATTTGGTTTCACTCATTTCTTTACTTCCTTTCTATCACATCCTTTGTTTTCTTTGATTCCTCTTGGATTCCATTGGATATTTAGTTTAACACTTTTATCACATCTTTTGTTTTCTTCGATTTATTTTAGATTTCACTAGATGCCCTTCTTATCAATTATTTTATCACGTCTTTTGTTTTTAGATTTTCAATCTTTTTCAATAGGTGTCTTTTTACCCAACATACTAACACATTTCTTGTCCTATTAGATATACTATCTACTTTACATTAGACGTGTCACTTTACTCACTTATTATTGCCTATTGTCCTTTTGTTTTGTCATCAATGTTTTCTTTCACATTTGTTCAAGATAAGAATGAAAGCATACATCAAACATCACATTACATATACAAAACAAGTATAACATCCAATGACACAACATCGAAGGCACATACAATTAGTCAAAATGTTGTCATATACATACATATGCAATCTCGCAAATAAATCATAATCTACATTATAGGTCCAAAATCATGCCCCTCCTCCATCCCTAGGATTGAGGAGAAATGTTATGTGAGAATGCGAACTCACTAGTAGTCACGAGTGATCCTTCCAGGGATTGCACCTTAGAGTGCAAACCCTTAGTTTCCCCTTGCACAATAGCCAACTTTGTCTTCAACTGTAGTAGCGAGCCTCTACTGTATGCTCTCGCTATTGGGCTTCTTGTGCATCAACCATACGCTGCTGCTGCTCAACCATGTGTGTTCGCTACTCAACAATCAGTAGCTCCCGTGTGTCCATCACATGTTGCATCAATGCACCACTATCCCCTCCACCATGACTATAGATCAAGAAGGGCCAACTTCCTCCCTCCGTCTCTATAAAATCTATGTTGCCTCTTTGACGAGCCTTAATGCTCTTGCGTGATGACTTGTTGAGGATGCTATCGGATCCGAGATAGCAGTTGTAGCGAGGTAGTCTAGCACAACATCCAAAATCTCATGATGGGTGGTCTCAATCAAAGAATGCCACTCCTCATCAGACGTGCTTGCAAAAAATCAACACACATAAATCACACATTAGATGACAAATAAAATATTCTATAACCCTACTTCCTAGCATGCGTACCTCCACAAAGGAAAATAATACAACTTAAAGACATCACCTGCTTACCTATTTGTCCTGGCCGGTCCTCGATGATTGTGTTGTCTTGCTAGACCCCAAGTACGACATCATTATCGTCGTTGGGTCTCTAAGATGTGCAAGACTTAGCTACCATCTTCCTCTCTTAACTAGCAAAATTGGAGGCCTATGGGTTGAAATGTCTGTAATACAAACTTTCATGGCCCCTAATAGTCACCTCTGGGCCTTTGCAATCTCCATGATGCCAAAAACAAGGTTTCTCCTTTACTTATTGCTCAATAACTTGGGAAACATTTTCTGTCGTTAGATCATCCCAAATAGGGCTTTCTCCCGAAATTGGAGCTGGTATCGCTATGGGCATTTACTGCCACTAGTATCGCCTCCTCTATCCTCCTCTGTCATCGACCCTTGGGATGAGGGGCCCATCGCGGTCTAAATACTGGGATGCGTACTAGTGGTCACTGTCCTCGTCTCCCTTACAACTATATGGCATGTCTCACTCTATAATCAGGCAAGGGGAATGGCTCTACCGCGTGTTGTGCACCTAGGCCAAACTGAGCTCGATCCCTATCAACTTCATGCGACTGTCTACTCTAAATAATGGCTTGTGATCTTAATCTCTTGTGCTTGTATTGTAATTGGCGAAGATGTGCACACATTTGTTGTACCTGTGTAGGTGGTTCATGGTATATAAATTGTTCTAACAATATCCAATCTTGAAAAACCTATATGAGATTGTACCGTTTGGCCCCTTCCATTTTCGGACCCTTATGCATCTGCTTCTATTTGACGAGGGATGCCCGTCAGGCAATACATTGGAAACTACTCATAAAATCATGTCGATAACAAAATGACAAGTCCTATGGCTAGATGCTCTGACCTTGATTTTGCACAAGTCATGGGCCAATTGTACTCATATCTTTATACCCCAACTGTACAGTGTGCTTTTGCTCCAAGGCTTCCTGGCACACAACTATGGCAAATAATGGTACTCCTCCATTTGACTTGTGACACAAGATCCATGTCATAAGCATACCTACAATATCCTTCCAGATATTGAGAAATGTTTCCCTCAATACATCCCGTGATCTCACTATGTACAAATATAGTGTGTACCACTCTGAAGTGGTAGCCCATTGGGCTAGGGCTCGTCGCTTTACATTAGGGGTGGGATATCATAGAACACTAGGGAACTTTGTATCGGAAGATCCAAAATAGCATGTACATCTTCTAAGGTAAATATTGTCTATGCGCTTTGTACCTTTCATAGGTTTCCTAGATCTAGTCTTGTAGGTTGCCGAAACCTGATCCAAAACCTATTTTGTGATCATTTCTCAAGTTTCCTAGACCTAATTTAGTCCCACCTTATAGGCTATTCTGACCTTACCTAAAGCCTATATTATCACCTTATTTAGGCCTTCAGACCTATTTTAGCCTCCCTTTATAAGCTCTCTAGACCCCTTCAAGCACCCTCCTTTGAGCTCTCTTTACATTGTCTATACTTATGTTTTAGACTAATTTTGTATGCTTGCAGGGTTATCCCCTTTTTGGTCTTGTATCATTAGGGTTATTTAGCATATTTGTGTTTCCTCAACCAAAATAAGAAGTTCAACATGCAATAATGGCAACAAGGTTTTTAGCAGGAAGATGTTTTCATTTTTAAATTTGTTTGTTTATAATATTGTGTTGGTTTTAGAGTTCTATTTTGTTCCTTGCACATGAAAAGATCCTTATGCTCAGAAGTTCTTTAGCGTTTAAGCACTTGGGAGCCCTGATGCATCTGCTCCTATCTGATGAGGGGTGTCTACTGGGTGGTACATTAGAAACTGCTCATAAATCCATGCCAATAACAAAATGACTGGCCCCATGGCTAGGTTCTCTTTTACCTTGATTTTGTACAAGGCCAAATGAACTCCTATCCTTATATTGTAGTTGTACAATGTGCGTTGCTCCAATGTTACCTGGCATACACCTATGGCAAATAATGGTGCTCCTCCATCCAACTTGTGACACAAGATCTGTGTCATAACGAATGCCTATAATCGCCTTCTAGATGTTTGGAATCAACTCCTTGAATATATCTCGTAATGTCACTATGTACGAGTGTGGTGTGTATCACTTTGTAGTGGTTGCCCTTCGGGCTAGAGCCCATTGCTTTGCATCATTGAGTGGAATATAACAAAACACTGGGGCACCCTGTATTGGAAGACCCAAAATAACATGTACATCCTTTTAAGGTAAATGTGGTCTATGCACTTTTTACCCTTTCTAGGTTCCCCAAATCTGATCTTGTCTCACTTTATATGCTATTCAAACATTAAATGACTTAGAAACAATATTATCACCTTGTTGGGCCTTCAGTAGACCTGATTTGACCTCCCTTAATAGGCTATCTGGGTCTATCCTAACACCCTCCTTTAAGCTCTCCTTACATTTTCTATACTTACGTTTTAGATTAACTTGTGTATACTTGCAGTGTTGTCCTTTTTTTGTCTTGTATCCTTAGGGTTATTTAGCAGATTTGTGCCGTTCATGGTCGAGATAAGAAGTTTGACATGCATCCATTTTTACGTAAAGGTAAATTGAGGTAAGTATATTTCATTTGGTCGAGTTCTCCTTTATTACTTCATTTATTTATAGTCATTTACTAAATGGTTTCAGTGTACTATGATTTTTCCCTAAAGACCATCCTGCGTTACACTATTGTGACACACAATGATCTTCAGTTGGGCAATTTGGACACCTTATTTTTCACTTACTAATGCGTTCTCTTTGCAAGATGTTGGTGTCTTAATCCCCCGGAGTGCATGCCTTAAGGGCGACATCAGGAAAGGGTTGGGGTCGAATTGTAACACTTTGTGGGAGATCGATGTGGCACTTACCTTTCCAACTATCATCTCACCACTTTATACCTCTGTACTACCTCCTTATAGCACCATCAGATCACCTTTCCATGTGCTCCAAGTGTCTCTCATCACTCTTCCTTCTCTCTCCCCTCCACCTTTTTGGGTTGTTTGCAGCTGACATCATCGATCTAGTTGATGATGTAACTCTATCCAACCAAATTCATCGTCCTGGCCGATGGTATCACCTAAGCAAGAACTTTGAGTTTAGGTTATATATCCCCTATTTATAGGCGTCATAATTGTCATTTCTCAATATCCAACAGCGAATAGTTTTCTCCTACATGTGCTCACAAATCTGCCCTTAAAGGTTTAAGAGGGTTTAGGGTTTGGTCTCACACTTGGAGATCATTTTTGGAGCATCAAGAATAAGAGCTGAGCCAACAAGGTCTACCTTAGTCTTAAGAGTCCCTAGTTTTGGTGTATTTAGGTCTTTTTCCTATCCTTTCTTAGATCCACCCACAACAATCTCTCATAAGGTGCCACAAAGCGAAGAGGGAGATTAATGTGTCAACAATGTCCACTCACAGGTAAGTATATCTAACCATAAAGTCGTGTTTAAATGTTGGTTTGCTTGATTATTATGTTGTATCATGTATTAGACTAAGATAATGTGGCATATCCTTATCTCTTACATTATACTTCCTTTATAACACATGCTTACCGTCAAATAACATTTCAACCCTTAGTTTAGGATTATCTCTTGCTTATTATCATAGGTTAGCCTTAGGATTCTAGTTAGGGGCTACATCCCTTAGGACTCAAGTCAGGGGCTACATCCCTTTTGAGTGTAGATACTCCTTTTTAGATCCGTTCACAACTTCCATACTCACGCCCCTTTGACCACGTCTGTCTTTGTATGTAGGCTTAGTATGGTCTTCTACTTATATTCTAATGTCGAAAGAGGATTGTTATATCGACCATCTTAGCTTACATATAGGTCGCTCCTACATTGTTGAGGCTAGCATATGTTCTTTTTTTATTGATATAAGAGGTAATTAATATAGTATTCATAGAAAAAGTAGTTATGCAAGGAGAAATCTGTTTTTTACAGGAAGATGTTCCCTGTTAAAATTTATTTGTTTACCAAATTGTTTGGGTTCTAGAGTTCTGTTTTGTTCCTTGCGCATGAAAAAATCCTTATGCTCGGAAGTTCTTGAGTCTTTAAGCACTTAAGATTTAAATGTCTTATTTCCATGGTTTTCTTTTTCAAGAAATGATCAATGGAATGCTCAGGAGCACTGAAATGCCCATGGGGGTCCCATATCCATGCAGAAACGTTTTGGAAATGCAAAATGGATACGAAACTTTTTTTTTGAAAATTATTATTATTTTTTTAATTATTATTTTTTAAAACGTCTAACTTATCTAGATTATTATCTTGTATATGTGAATCATTGAAATTGTAACCATGTTGAATGATGAGTTATGACTCTTTAGAAGTTCAAATTTCAATGAATACAAAATATTTTGAGTGCTTTATCATTTATCTCTTATGGTCTACAAATTTACAATTATAAAATGAGTATTATGCATATATATATATATATATTTTATTTTTTTAATAATATATTGTACGGACGTTTCCGGCAACGTTTCATATCCAAGGTTGTTTGAAAATTGCCGTTTCCGCGTTTCGTATTCGTTTCCATTTCCGTGCAACATAGATGGAATGTAATTCAATCTCTCCTGATAATAATGTCACAAGGATTTGGCCTCATTTGCTATGTCAAGGTTTTAGATTTTATGCCTTTCTTTTATGGTTTTACTTACAAGTATGATAGGCAAAGGCCAAGAATACCTTGTGTAGTTAGTTTTTTTTGGAAGAGGGCATTTAATATTGTACCAAAGAACATGATAGTTATATCAGCTCGGCAACAGAAGTAGATGGAAATTCGCATTCTATGAAGGCTACTTTCTGAGCCTCGCTTCAAATTAAGGCTTCTATTTTGAGATGATTTTTCATGCAATCAGAAATGTTTGCAGTTGCTTGCAAGAATAACAAGAGATGAGTAATATTTGACTTCCTGAATGCAAATATTGGTATTCAAATGGAGTCCTAAGTACGATCCTTTTAAATTTTCATGGTTTTAATTGAGAATACGCATGTGTATGTGCCCTAATGTTGAAACTCTCTTTGCAGGGCAACATGGAAGCATCCCAGAGACGAAGTCTAATCAATCTGTTTCTTCACATGAAGAAGCTGACCATAAAGCTTCAACAAATGCATCAAAGTCAGACTCATTATCTCAGGTTCCTCAAAACGGAAGTCTACACTCTTCTTTAGAACACAATGCCCAAAATGAAGTTACAGCAAATCTCTCTGAGCATACATCCACTGATATTGGGAATGGAACTAAATTAAATGTCAGTACAACTGACCGTATTGGTGACGATGAGGCATCCATGCACAATGTACCTACTATGGAAGTAATTACAAATGCTACAACTGCAGCAAAGTCAGCTGGTTCTCGAAGGCAGCTTTTAATGGAGTCTGAAACCAAAAATTCTGAGAAAGATGATAGTGCAAATATTATGACTGTTGAAAATGATGAAGAGCTGGAGGAGGACGCAGATTCCTCTTTTGATTTGTTTCGAGAAGGAGATGATGCCTTGGCTGATGAATATACATATGACTATGATGACTATGTTGATGAAGCAGCCTGGGGAGATGAAGACTGGACCGAGGCCCAACATCAAAAAGAAGATGATTTTGTTAATATAGATTCACACATCCTTTCTACTCCAGTAAGTTTTTGTTAAGATCATGCAATGAAAATATATATTGGATGAGTTTTTTTTCTCTCTCTCTCTCTCTCTATATATATATATATATATATATAACACTGCTTTATAGATTATTTGTAGACCTTTTTAATAATCTAGAGCCAACTGTTTCAGGTGATAGCAGATATTGACAAGGATGGTATCAATGAGATGATCATTGCAGTGTCTTATTTTTTTGATCGTGAGTAAGGTCTCTTCCCATTCTACAGAATTTGTTGATTGTTCTGCATTTAGTTTTACCTTCCATAAAAGCTAAGCTTATGCCTTCGAAGAGATTTTGAAAATACTTTTGATTCTTTATTCACTGGACAGGATTTATGGTGCACGGGCTTTGTAGGAGCTTTTAGGCTAATGGCAAACTAAAGATTTACAATGGGCCCTATTACTTTTTCTTAGGCCATTTTGTGTGCTCAGCTTGCTTCGAATTATTTTGTCCTTATATCCCTAACTCGTGTCATCCAAGCCATAAGCTTAGTGTCTTGTTCTGGTTCAGGTTACATCTAGGCGAGCCATAATCAACTTGGAGATTCCAATGTATGATTCATTAATACAGATTTAAGTTTACTTAAGTGCCGATCTAATGCAATATGCTACTCATAATGTGGAAAATTGATGTTTACTACAGTTATGGGCTGCCATCTACTCTTCATCCTTAATTCAATTCGCAATTGTGTACATGCTCACATACACGCCTACAATGCTTATATACTAGATTTCACCCCCCTTTTATGCTACTACCAACATGTAACTCTTACAATCTACAAAACAATGGTGTACCAAAGAAGTATGTCGATTCTTTAAATTGTATGAAGCTGAAATTTATTTTTACTTGCTGTTGTAAACTGGAACTATGTTTGCAATCAACTTAACATGTAATTAATATGCTTGAATTGGTGAATTAGTTGCATAGAATGAAGTTCAAGAAGTAAAATACTCAAACAAACATGAAAAGAGAGATTCACACTTACATTTACCCTGGAAAATTCAATGTGGGAAAAGGGCTGTGCCTCCTTATCTCCACCATCATCATTGAATATTTATAATCCAATTCTCAATTTGAGCCTCCAATTGCATTACGGCCCTTTTCTAGCACTTGTACAATGCTCTACAAGCTTGCCTTGCTGCCGAATTTTTTATTAATCAAGATTCTTTACTGCTGCAATCATCTATCCAGTCATCTTACAACTCCAGAATTCGTCTCTACTTGAGCTTTGGATGTTCTCGAATGCTTATACATGACCCCAAGCGGTATCTATGCTTACAATGTTGAACACAAGATAATACTGAGAGGGGGGGGGGTGAATCAGTACTATGATATTATTTCAAACTTCAATACTTAAACTTAGATCTATAATCACGAGCAATGTGAATATATCAAATCAATCAAAGAACAAAAACTTAATGCAAGTAGACATAGATATATGTGGAAACCCTTTCGGGAGAAAACCATGGAGAAACTTCTTTCTTTATATATATTTCTCAAAAATTTGTAGGCACCAACCTACTGGAGACACTAATCCCCAAATTACAGTTTTGTAGGCACCAACTTACAGGAGCACCCACCCCTTTTGCTAAGGACCAACTCAGCAAGAGACACCGATCTCTTCGAATATGAAGGCACCAACCTTCCTTACAAAATTTGCTTTCCACTTTTGAACTTGTTGCTTCCTCAACGAATAATGGAAAATTCTTCTTCTTACTTTCAAATTTGCTGTTCTAAAATTCTGCCCTTACACTTCCTCTTCTTCTTCTTTTTCCTTAAGATATTCAACTTGAATCCATGCTTAATAAGTCTCATATGAATCTTCTTATATAGCATTTCGTACCTTTTCGAAAGGGCATTACACCTTAAATCATCACACCCTTTCATTAACATTAGTCGGCCTTTATTTATTAATTTATTCTTTCTAAACAAATCGCTGCCCCCTTTGAATTAATTAATGCACACATAAAGACTGCCCCAAATAATTTAATTATCACCTAAACATTCAATGCAGCCCCTTAAGACATGAGTGCTGCTCTCTAAGCAAATCGCGGGCCCTCTTTTGTGCAAATCGTGGGCCTCCAAGGATAAATCACGGTCTTCATGAAAAAGCGCCGCTTTCTTCTCATCATGGTTGTCAAGATTTTCCTCTTTCTTGAATGTTGTTCGCTTTACACAGATACTACTGTATTTCTCCTATAAAGGCGACCTTTTTCACATATATAAATATCTGATTTCTGCTCTTTTTGCTACTCTATATGTTGCTGGTTATTTCCGTTGACATACTCACAATTCCGTTACTTTCTGACAGATTTCCGTTTACCAGTTCAACACCTCTTTTGACATCAATGACAATATTTCCAACAATCTCCCCCTTTGTCATTGATGGCAACCCCAAAAAAATAATCTCTTCTTCTGCAGCTTCCTCTTGCCGTAGCTCCCCCTTACTACCATTCTCCCCCTTTGACATCAATGGCAAAGGGTCATCCTAGGAGCTGAAAAATTTGCAAAGTTTTAGCTCCCCCTTAACCAATGCTACCCTTGACTCTTTAATGTAAAGATGTAAAAGAAATTACTCCCAACTTATGCCGTAGATATTCAAATGTCTCCTTTGGAAGTGGCTTAGTGAAAATATCTGCTATCTGTTTGGATGTAGCGACATACTCCAACTTTACTTGTTTCTCTGCCACCTGCTCTATTAAGAAGTGATATCTTATGGGAATGTGCTTTGTTCTGGAATGCATGACCGGATTCTTTGAAATACTTATTGCACTGGTATTATCACATAATATGGAGATGGGATGATCATACTCTACTTTGATATCCTTCAAGGTCTGCTTCATCCATAAAATTTGCATGCAACATAGTACCGCTGCTATATACTCTGCTTCTGCTGTGGATAGGGATACAAAATTTTGCTTCTTACTTAGCCAAGATACCAGGCTGTTTCCAAGAAAAAATGCTCCTCCGCTTGTACGTTTTCTGTCATCTACACATCCTGCCCAATTTGAATCTGTATAAGCTGTCAATGTGAAATCTTTTCCTTTTGGATACCACAACCCGTATTCCATATTTCCCTTTAGATATCTGAATATGCGTTTTACAACTTGCACATGTGTTTCTTTCGGCCCTGCTTGAAAACGTGCCACCATACCCACTGCTTGCATGATATCTGGTCTGGATGCTGTCACATATAATAAACTCCCAATCATTGATCTATAGAGAGATTGATCGGCATCTGGAGATTCGTCATCTTTGCTTAACTTGGTTCCGGTGATCATCGGTGTGCTGACAGGTGCACACTCCTCCATACCAAACTTTTTCAACATTTCCTTCACATACTTGGTTTGGGATATAAATATTCCTTTATTAGATTGAGAAATTTGCAATCCAAGGAAAAAGGATAACTCACCCAACATAGACATTTCAAATTCCTTTTGCATGTCTTCTGCAAATTTTCTAGACATTTCTTCATTGTCTCCTCCAAAGATTATGACATCCACATGTACAACCACAATTAACTGGTGTTCATCTTCAGTTTTGATGTAAAGATTACTGTCAGCATGTCCTCTCTTGAATCCTTGGTCCTGTAGATGTTGATCAAGCCTTGAGTACCATGCTCTGGGGGCTTGTTTTAATCCATACAATGCCTTTTTCAACCTACACACATAATCTTCATTTTCTGATAATAGGAACCCTTCAGGCTGTTCTATGTAAACCTCCTCTTCTAAATTCCCATTTAAAAAGGCTGATTTGACATCCATTTGGTAGACTTTGAAATTTTTAAACATTGCGAAAACAAGGAACATTCTGATTGCTTATAGTTTGGCAACCAGAGCAAAAGTCTCTTCAAAATCAACACCTTCCACTTGAGCATACCCTTTGCATACCAATCTTGCCTTATTTTGAGTGACTTGACCATCTTCATTTAGTTTGTTCCGAAATACCCACTTAGTGCCAATCACATTCTGACTCTTTGGTTTGGGAACCAGTTCCCAAGTTTCATTTTTCTCAATTTGATCTAATTCTTCTTCCATTGCCTTCAACCAATGTTTATCATGTCTTGCTTCTAAAAAGTTCTTAGGTTCTACCTTAGATAGCAGAGAAAAATACCCTTGCTCAGAAGCATTTGTAATTCTTCTTCTGGTATGAACCCTGGTATCAAGTTCTCCAATAATTTGACTTTCATCATGATTTTTCTGAACGAAGCGAGATGATGTCTTGGTATCGTGCCTTTCTGATTTACTCCACTCTTCAATATCTTCTTCTTCCTCTTGTTCTTCTTTCACAAGACTTGGTATTTCTAAAGACTCTTCTGAATTTTCTTTTGTCTTTAGATCCAGACCCTCATCCACTCTGACACTTGCACTTTCTATGATAGCCCGCGACCTCTTGTTATAACATCTGAAGGCTTTACTTTTAGTGGAGTACCCAAGAAAAATCCCTTCATCGGATCTTGAATCAAATTTGCCTCAGTCCTCTTCGGTTCTTTTAATGAAACATCTGCTCCCAAATACCTTAAAATATTTGACCGAGGCTGGTCTTCCTTTCCATAATTCATATGGAGTTTTGTCATGGTTAACTCTGATTTGCACTCTATCCAAAATATAAACGGCAGTACTTACCGTTTCTTTCCAGAATCTATCTGATAGCTTAGATTCATTCAGCATTGTTCGGGCCATCTCTTGAACGGTTATGTTCTTCCTTTCTACTATTGCAGCTGAGTATTGTCTTTTAATTCCATGGTCTTCACAATATTCAATAAATTCATTTGACATGAATTCACCTCCACGATTTGACCTTAGACATTTTATCTTCAGCCCTGTTTCATTTTCTACTAATGTCTTGAAAGCTTTGAACTTTCTAAAAGCTTCAAATTTTTCTTTCAAAAATGCTACCCATGTCATTCTAGTGTAGTCATTAATGAGTAACATAAAATAACTCTCACCTTGAATACTTTTCGTTCTGGTAGGTCCACACAAATCCGTGTGAATTAGCTCCAATGGTTTGGTGGATGAATACTCCTTTGTTTTGAATCTTGTTCTGGTCTGCTTCCCAAGCTGACACTGCTTGCATAGAGTACTCGAAGGCTTTGTTATTTTAGGCATGTCCCGTACGGCCTGCTTATTGCTTATCTTCACAAGATTATCAAAATTTATATGTCCCATCCTTCAATGCCATAGCCAACTCTCCTCAACTTGACTTAGGCAACATTTTTCTTCTTTTATTTCTCCGAGCATATATAGATTATTTGCAGTTCGGTGGCAATTTGCAATTAGTTCTCCTGTATCTGCTTTCCTTATTTCACATCCTTCGGCATGGAACTTAAGAGTGTGTCCCTGATCACACATTTGACTCACACTCAAGAGGTTATGTTTTAATCCTTCAACATACAAAACATTCGTTGTTTTTGTTTTTCCATTATCCAGACTCAGCGTACCTTTGCCAACGATCTTCGCTGTAGCATTAACACCAAATTTTACTGTACCTTCATTTACTTTCTTTAAGGAGAGAAACTTACTTTTATCACCAGTCATATGTCTTGAACATCCGCTATCAATGTACCACTGCTGTCCATCTCGAGCATGAAAAGTTGTTTGAACGAGCATGGATTTTTCTTTGTCTAGCCCATCTTTCTCTTGCTTCCTTGTCCAGGATTTCATAGCCTCCCTTTTCTTTATATCTAAAGGCTTTGTCTTTTGATCTTGTCTCGAGTCAAACACACTTCTACAAAAGCGTGCTATATGTCCATAATTATTGCACTTGTAGCAGATAATGGCTTCCTCGTTATAATAGGATAGTGGAGCAAATGAATTATAGTTCATATTCAACACTCTATGAGCAGATTTTGGTTTGTTCTAGGCTTCATTATCTCTCATTCGCTTTCTACACTCTTTTTATGCCCATATATATTGCAATAAAAACAATAACCATGAAAGGAACTTTTGAACCTGTTCATATTCCTATGTCGTGGAGTAAATGGTCTTTTGATGTCATTCTCTTTAACACCTTCCTTGTGAATGGAATTGGTTTTCGTAGTTTCCTCTTCCTTTCTGCTTTTATTCTTCGTAGGTGCATTTAGAATTTCTGCATAACTTTTTGCCTTTTCTAAACCTTTCTTCTCCGGAATCTCAATGGATTTTGAAGCTTTCTTTAGTTTTTCTTCATATCCGAGCCCTGATTTGTTGGATGGTGATCTTTGATTTTCTAGAATCTCATCTAGAACCTTAGTACTCTTTTCAAAATTCAAGTTGTTCATTAGTTTGGTATTTACTTTTTCTAAGTCTTTTCTCATTGCAACAATCTTTGACTCACGCTTTTCACATTCTTCTTGTTTCACCTTGAGCTGACTTCTCAACCCTACTGCAATTCTCTTTGCTTCTTCAATCTGGGTCTTCAGGTCAATGATTAGATTCTTTGATTCTTCAAGACTCTGTTCTAACTTAGCTTCGAAAGATTGATTTTGTTCTTCATATTTCTGGAGCTGAAGTCTTTGCTTCTGATTCCTCTTTTTGAGTGCTTTTATTTCACCCAACGCACAAATGAGTTCTTCTTCGAGGTTTACCTCACCTTCTTCTTCTATGTTCTCGATTCCGTCCAATTCAACTTTGCTAGTTGATGAACCTTCTTCTATAGCCATAAACAATGTTTCTTCATCGTCACTGTCTGAATCACTTATTCCATTTTCTTCGGATGAGCTGCTACCTCTTTTTGAATATAGACTCTTCTTTTGCTTTTCAAATTTTTTCTTGCCTCTGCTTTGCTTGAATTCCCTTTTGAACTTGGGCTTGCTTTCTTCATCTTTGCTATCTTCCTTCTCTGGGCATTTAGCTGCAAAATGACCAATTTTACCACAGTTAAAACATTTAAATGATAACTTACCTTTGTATCTCTCGGATCCTTTCTTTAGCTTTCAAATGAATAAAGCTTCCTTTTCATCTTCTTTGCTGTTTGATTCATCATTCGCTTTAGATTCCTTGATTGCCTTTTTCTTCGAGACTTTGAATGCGGCTTCCTTCTTTGCTGGTTTATTAGATTCGGTCCTCATTTCATAAGCCGTCAATATTCCATGTAGTTCGTCCATGCTTAGCTTGTCAAGATCCTTCATTTCTTCGATGGCAGACACCTTAGCATCAAATCTTAATGGTAAAGATCTTAAGACCTTCTGGACGGTCACAGGTTCCTCAATCTTTTCTCCAAGCCCTCTTATGGTGTTGACAACTTCATCCACCCGCAGAAGATAAGCTACAACATCTTCCCCATCCTTCATTTTTAGGCTCTCAAATTTTCTCCTATGGGTTTGAAGCTTAGCTTTTTTGACCTTATCATCACCTTCATATATTGTTCGAAGTTTATCCCATATTTTCTTTGCCGTGTCACATTGCATTACCTTGCAAATTCGGACTCTGACAGACCACACAAGATTGCGTTCATCGCCTTGGCATTGTTTTCAAAAGCCTTCTTACCGGCTTGGTCTGTTGGCGGAGTTGATGGAATGATATATCCGACTCTTACTGATTGCCAAATATCAAACCCTAGTGCCATCAGATAGGTTCTCATTCTTACGCTCCAAAATGCATAGTTTGTTCTGTCAAACAACGGAGCCTTGTTCGAGGAAAAACCTTCTTGTACTTGACTAGCTATATGTACTCCCGAGATCTACCTTCCAACTATTAGATTGTTCCTGAAGGAACCTGCTCTGATACCAATTTTTGAGCACAAGATAATATTGAGAGGGGGGGGGGTGAATCAGTATTATGATATTATTTCAAACTTCAATACTTAAACTTAGATCTATAGTCACGAGCAATGTGAATGTATCAAATCAATCAAAGAACACAAAACTTAATGCAAGTAGACACAGATATACGTGGAAACCCTTTCGGGAGAAAACCACGGAGAAACTTCTTTCTTTATATATATTTCTCAAAAATTTGTAGGCACCAACCTACTGGAGACACCAATCCCCAAATTACAGTTTTGTAGGCACCAACCTACAGGAGCACCCACCCCGTTTTGCTAAGCACCAACTCAGCAAGAGACACCGATCTCTTCGAATATTAAGGCACCAACCTTCCTTACAAAATTTGCTTTCCACTTTTGAACTTGTTGCTTCCTCAACGAATAATGGAAAATTCTTCTTCTTACTTTCAGATTTGCTGTTCTAAAATTCTGTCCTTACACTTCCTCTTCCTCTTCTTTTTCCTTAAGATATTCAATTTGAATCCATGCTTAATAAGTCTCATATGAATCTTCTTATATAGCCTTTCGTACCTTTTCGAAAGGGCATTACACCTTAAACCATCACACCCTTTCATTAACATTAGTCGGCCTTTATTTATTAATTTATTCTTTCTAAACAAATCGCTGCCCCCGTTGAATTAATTAATGCACACATAAAGACTGCCCCAAATAATTTAATTATCACCTAAACATTCAATGCAGCCCCTTAAGACATGAGTGCTGCTCTCTAGGCAAGTCGTGGGCCCTCTTTTGTGCAAATCGTGGGCCTCCAAGGATAAATCACAGTCTTCATGAAAAAGCGCTACTTTCTTTTCATCATGGTTGTCAAGATCTTCCTCTTTCTTGAATGTTGTTCGCTTTACACAGATACTGCTGTATTTCTCTTATAAAGGCGACCCTTTTCACATATATAAATATCTGATTTCTGCTCTTTTTGCTACTCTATATGTTGCTGGTTATTTCCGTTGACATACTCACAATTCCGTTAGTAATTCCGTTACTTTCTGATAGATTTCCGTTTACCAGTTCAGCACCCCTTTTGACATCAATGACAATATTTCCAACATACAAGTGAGCAACTCATTCGTGTTGAGGATTCCAAATGCCTTACACGAGAGACAGAAGAAAAAATAATTTTTTCTTTTGGAGGCTTGGTTCTGGTATCTTGTTTTTACATGTGTGGACCTGAACCCATTTGTGTAGACTGCTTTGCTGCTGTATGGGTTTTTTCATGTAAGAACCTGCCATACGGGTTCCTACATAGCTGAACCTGTCATGTATGGCTGTTCCACACATGTTGTGGGCTCCATAATGTCCAGCTTGCCTTGAAACCTTCCTGCCCCTCTTTCCCTGCTTTTGTATATCTGTTTGACCAATTCTGCTTCTTGGAGTGAGTGAAAACATGTCCCATGTCCCAAAGTACTTCATAAGTCATATCAACTAAGAAGTAAAGCTGATTATTCAAATTAATTGAATTATACTATTTGTTAGGATCCAATTTGGATCGCTAGGCTTCTCTACATGGTTTTCTAGGCAGTAATCATGTTGAAATAAGGAGCATTCAAGAAAACAAGGAAGAAAGAACGATTCAAGTACAACATAACAGAAAATATTTGTGCTGACAAGCATATGCTTTTCCATAATGAAACCACAATCATGTACATTTCAATTATGACCCTCTACATTATGATATGAAATACAAATTTCTACAATTAATGCTTTTAGTTATGTTTTGATATCAAATTTTTCTGCTGGCATTTTTGATTGCGAGATTATAGATATATGTTTTTATCCTCTTGCTCTAACTAACACATCATATGGTATTTGACAGATACTATGAAAGCGCTGCACATTTAGCAGAGCTGGGAGGTATAGATATTACTAAATATGTTGCAGGTGCAATTGTAGTCTTTAATCTTGATACCAAACAAGTAAAATGGACCACTCAATTGGATCTTAGCACGGATTCTGGAAAATTTCGTGCCCATATCTACTCGTCTCCTACTGTGGTTGATCTGGATGGTGATGGCTATTTGGACATTCTTGTCGGCACTTCATTTGGCTTCTTCTATGTTTTGGATCACCATGGTAATATGCCCAAAATTTACTCCTCAGTTTTTGTTCTCGTCTCTATGGGTCTTCTTTAAGTGTCTCTATGGGTCTTCTTTAAGTGTATGGTCTGGAAAAAGCAAATATTTTAAGAATCAGAAAGTGAAGATTTAAAATATAATAATGAAAGGTAAGACTGAGTCATGCATGCATAGAGAAATGGATAGACTGTATAAACTATAAGAAATTGGTTAATCTCCTTAATGAGAATTCTCATTTCTTGACATTTGCTACTAGTACCCTTTGGTATAATGATTTTCAAGAAGCTCTTTTTTCTACTTGTTCGAGTCCAGAACACAAAGTTCATTGAAAACCATTTCTGGAAAACTGTATATTTGGATTTTGAGATAAAACACAGACGGTGCCTATTTTAAATTAATACAGATCATATACAAAAATCTAAAATGTTTCCAGAAATGATATGCAACCGAACCATGTACATGTTTGAGCATGTAAATTGTACTTGGAGATTGCTTTGGGATTAAGGGAATCACTGCAGTGATAGGTATGGATGCCAACTTGAGTTTAGATGAGTTGTTGGACATTACATGCATGGAATTCAAATTAGATAGGTCAAGTCAGGACAGCTTTTAATGATTATTATTCTCATGTATGCATATTCATAATTGTGGTCATTCCATCATAAACGAAGCATTCATCTCATCAATGTTTTTGCTTTTTTATGCCGAGAGGCGTTCTACAATGGCAGCTGGGTGGTGGTGGGTTGTAATGTCCATGAGTGCGTTCAATTTTAATTGACCTTAAATTTGACGTCCATTTGACTGTCACTATGAAGTTTTTCCTTTTTTGTTGGAGAAGTCAACTGAAAAATCATAATATCTTGGCCATCTGGTGGAGTTTGGAGGCCATTTTTTGGTCTCCAAAAATATTTTTTCGATCCTTACACATAAGTGTTACTAGATTCACACCATTTGTCACCATTCAATGCGAATTTTTTGATTGATATTAATAAAGTTAATAAAGTGGTATGCTAAAAATCTAAGAGAGAGGCCTTGGCATTTTTCAAATAGATGTATTTAAGATATCTATACTAGTTTTTTTACTTCTTGGTCCTTTCCAAATCTCCATTACATCATGCTTAGTTATTTTTTTCACCCTTCTTGAATAACTTGGATTGTACCTCTCTTAGTAAGACGACTGGGGCTTCCCTTCCATGGAATAGACACACCGATCTTGGTTTAGGGGTGAATTTACTTTAGCTTGAGTCTTGAAGTATGGAAGGAATAGTCAAAACCATTAATTATCATTCATGTATTATTTATCGTAATCGTTTAATATGTAAACAATTGGGATGTGAAATCATCCAAAATTCTAGGAATTGACATTTTTGGGTGATGGTTAAGGCAGCGATGTTATATCCAAAGAAGTACTCTTATTTTGAGGGTGACAAGGGGTTCTTCTTTTGGGGGAAATTTGGAATGGCAATGATGTTACAACCATAGTTCGCATACTCGTATTTGGCAAATATTCGGCAAACCGAAATAAAATTGGCTTGGCAAGACTCGGCGATTATTCGGGAATACTCGGCGACTTAAAAAATAGACAAATTTCTTTTAAAAACATAAATTTTATGCAAAATATAGCCAGAAAATGTATCAAATGAGTTTGTAAAATGTCGGAGAAGAGTTTTCTATTAGATTTGCATACAAACACAATACAAAATCACATCATTATGCGAATACAACAGCTGGCTGATAAATTCTAGTTGTTCATCTTTTTGTTATCATTGTTTTTTCTTAAAGGTTCGACCGAATTTCACATTTGGTATTAGAGTGAGGTTAAAAATATAAAATGGAAAAGTGGGTTGTTAATTTAAAAAAAAACAGCCAAACCATATATTATTTTGAAAGCATCAATTACATATTCTATTATGCCAAGCATGGAAGCTATTAGCCATATCTCTGGCATTATAAACAATAATAGCAAAATTAACACTCATTGTAAAGAGTCAAAATTAATGATTCTCCTAATTTCTTCTTGAATCTTAGTAGACCACCATAAGGGAGATAAGCCACAACAAAGGATATCATTGTTATCAAGGGCCCAATTAGCCAAACCATCAACAACCTTATTCTATTGTTGAGGAATGTATCTAAACTGAATTTCTTGGAACTTCTGCTGAAGATTTCGAATTTTAAAAATCTCCTTAGCAATCCGCCAATTAGGAGGACATCCGGTATTAGAATTACTCAGTAAAAGTGGGTTGTTAATTGTTACAAGGGAAACCAGTTTTTATTTCCCCCAATGGATTAGACTTTGATCATTTATCATATATTTGTAATTTTGTAAACACCTTTCCATAGACTACAATATAGTATTAGCAAGGTTTAAGGTTTTTTTGTGGTTAAGGTATCATTGGTCGTTATATGGATTAGATATCGCTCCTCTATAATGAGCCATTAAAGTATACTTTAACTTGTCACCTCAATTGTAAAGGCCAACATATTTTTCAAACAATTGATTATTCATGCACGTGTGATTTGAAATTAGATATCTGTTCATTAGTTCGATAGTTTTATATCATTTCATTGCATCGTAAAGTTTGGTATCACCATGTACATCAAATCAAAGTAAATAAGCATTCTGTATTAATATTTTTATCTTGTCTTGTGTCATCTCTTTTTTCGTGTCATCATTCTCTCAGCCGTTATAACACCAACCATCCAGTGGTACTTGTATCTACATTGCTCAAGCTCTCTAGTGCACTCAGACTCAATATTTCCGCAATGGATCTAGAGGCTTTTATTTCATTTCCTTAAAAAGGACAAATTTTAGTGTTTTATCAACATATTCCCCACGCATTCTGCGTTTTTTCTGTTTTTTTTCTACATATTTTGTGTCAGACAAGTTTAAGGCTCGAATTTGTCGAGTATTGGCAAATATTCGCCGAATATTTGCCAATACTCGGCAAATTCGAGCCTTAAACTTGTCTGACACAAAAATATTTGCCAATACTCGGCGAGTCTGAGTTGTCGAGTTTTCTTTGCGAGTATTCGTTTTCTCAAAATTTTGGCTAGTATTTGCAGAGTTTTCCTACCATGGTTACAACCATAGGTTGTAAACTCACAAGGTACTTGGCGAGTACACGAGAACTTGTTGGATTTGCTGGCCAATGAGTTTTTTTCATTTTAACTTGTGACTCGGCAAGTTTTTCTGGTCTGTTATGATGAAAAATCACTACTTCTAGAATATAGCTTCATCGATTTGGTTTGTATATCCTTGCAACTTGCGGTTTTACCCCTTCACATCGCGTTTTTGCCCTTTCACCTCGCATCTTTGCCCTTTCACCTTGCGTCTGGTCTGTGCCTTATTAATTCACGTTTTTTGATGCAAAGCACGACATATCACACCTTCCTTGTGCACTACCGTGATTGCAAGTCACAAGTTCGTGTCCGATCCTTCACATCTTGGTTCTCTTGTGCCCTAGCAACATTAGACTTAGCTGTTGCACTTACTCAACTCGCGTGCCCTAGTATGAATCTTTGCAGTAGTATTTTTGTAAGTTGTTGAGCATTGCCGAGTATTTGCCCAATCAAATTTTTTTTGGTCTTCCAAGTACGATTATGTGAGCTATGGTATAACATTATCGTAGCAAGATACTAGGAAATTCAAAGAATTGTGAGAAATTGTATGTGGTTCTACAAATTGTTTAGATACTTATGAACGTCATTGAGACCTAAAATCCATTTGGGTTCACTAGCCCCTAATGACATAACCATACGAATTTCCATTGAATGGACCTAATGTCGTACTATGAACTACATGTAAAAATGACAATTCAAACGTTTAACAGAGCTTTCGAACAATACATTTAATCTATCTAGCCGTGTCCCTATAGTTGGCATTCTACATACCATGCTTCTTGAAATTGTCATGATTCACATGTTCCCTCTCCAGTCACTTGGTGTCACTTCAAACTTATTGAATAGGGTGATTTCTTGAAGGATGCTCAATTATTGGGCGCTTACTTGAAAACTTCATCAACAACACCACATTATTGTTGATAGAATCATCTCCTCCATTACGCTCAGTGCTTTCAAACACATCAATAGTTGCGTTATCATCCTCATACTCTAAGTTAATCGTGGTCTTGGCCATCTCTTTTTCCACTTGAATCTTGTCTATGATGTGTCGCATTTTAAACACTCGCTTATACTGAGAGGGGGGGCGAATCAATATAAGATAAAATTTTAATAATTCAAAACTTTAATAGTCAAAACAACAATCTCACAAGATCTAAAAATTATGCAACACAAGAGGAACACAATATTTACGTGGAAACCCTTTCGGGAAAAAAACCACGGCAAAATATTTGCTTTTATATATATATATATATATATATATATATATTACAAATCGTGTATCGGCGACCAACCTACTGGCAGACTACCGATCCCCAATGCCAAGCACCAACTCAACAATTTAGACACGCAATCTTTTTCGTCGAGTACCAACTCAGCAAGAGACATCAATCTCTTCATTTTATGAGGCACCAACCTCCAAACTGATGACGATACCACCTTTGTAGTGTTGATGTTTCAACGAATGATGAAGACTTTTATTTCCTCTTCACAAATCTACTTGTCTTCTCAAGATATAACTCTTATTTCACACTTATAAAATATCATTGCTCTTCACTCCATTAACAACAAATCTATCCTTATTATTAGCCCAAAAATGCCCTTCCGAATAGTGTCATGAATAGTTCACCCAATCGGGTCGGCCTATTTCAAAGGAGGTCGACCACATAAAAAGAAATCATTTAATCTTACGTGGAGGTCAGCTGGCCCATCATTATAAATGTACTGTCTACTTCATAAAGTAGAATGATTAATGTCACAAATAGTTATGGTACTATAATTATTACATTCACTATTATTAAATTTGATCATTTTAACACATCAATCTGATCACTATTATTTGTCTTTTCATCGCTGTGCATTCTCTGTTGACATCAATGACTCATTATGACATCAATGAGACTTTTATCTCCAATAATCTCCCCTTTAATTGATGGCAACCCTACTATTAGAAATAATCATAGTTCATAGATTCAAAATACTTAATCCCTTTCGCTACTTCTTCCTAAATGTTGTACTATAGATCCACCTTTATTTTACTCTCCCCCTTTGACATCAATGGCAAAGGGTTATCCACAGTGCTCCCCCTGAACCGATCCTACTCCTTGAGACATCTAGTTGACTTGATGAGAAGGGTATCACACCCAACTTGTGTCTAAGGTACTCAAACGAGATCCATTTCTCTTTGAGAGGGGCTTTGTGAAAATGTACGCTATCAACTCCTTTGTGGCAACGTATTCCAACTTAACATTTTTTTCAGCTACTTACTGTAATGTCCCCTTTTTGGGACATTAATTAAATAAAATTAATAATAATAATAATCAAGTGCCATCCTACCCACTTGGATTAAGGGATAATGCCCATTAATTTGTGTTAATGCAATTAAAAATTAGCAAATATTATTTATTTGTGCAAGTCAAAGAGATAAATAGGATAAAAAGGGGACAAATCGATTCATCATGGGTCAATTAATGATGTATTTGGACCCTAAGCCATGGACTAATGGAGGCAAGTCGCATTTTTTAAAAAAGGATTTATTCATCCCATTGAGCACATTTATTTAATAATTGCACAATTCGTGTAGGCACCAACCTATTGGAGACACTAATCCCCAATGTTAAGCACTAACTTATCAATTCAGACACCAATCTTTTTTTCCGAGCACCAACTAAGCAAGAGACACCAATCTCTTCATTTTATGAGGCACCAACCTCCAAACCGATGACAATACCACCTTTGTAGTGTTGTTTCAACGAATGATGGAGACTTTTATTTCCTCTTCACAAATCTGCTTGTCTTCTCAAGATATAACTCTTATTTCACACTTATAAAATTCTGCTCTTCTTCGAATGATATTCGCTCAAAATCTGCCCTTCCTCCATCCAACAAATCTTCCTTTTATAGCCCAAAAATGCCCTTTCGAATGGTCATGACTCTTCACCCAAGACTCTTCACCCAATAGGGTCGGCCTTCTTCAAGGGAGGTCGACCACATAAAAACAAATCATTTAATCTTAATGGAGGTCGGCTGGCCCATTAAATAAATGCTGTCCCTTCATGAATTTGCTGCACATTTTGGTATACAATTATTACATTCACTGTTATTAAATCTGATCACTGTAACACATCAATCTGATCACTGTTATTTTTCTTTTGATCATTTTGTGCATTCTGTTGACATCAATGACTCCTTTGACATCAATGACAATATTTCCAACAATCTCCCCTTTGTCATTGATGGCAACCCTACAAAGAAATAATCATCTTCAAAACAGAATACTCTCCCTTTCTGTACTTCTTCCTCTTGCTGTACTACTCCCCCTTTCTTTTACTCTCCCCCTTTGACATCAATGGCAAAGGGTTGTCCACGGTGCTCCCCCTGAACCGATGCTACTCCTTGAGACTTTAGTGACTCGATGAGAAGGGTATCACACCCAACTTGTGTCTAAGGTACTCAAAAGTCCCTTTTGAGAGGGGCTTTGTGAAAATGTTTGCTATCTGCTCCTCTGTGGCAACGTATTCCAACTTAACATTCTTTTCAGCTACTTGCTCTCTCAAGTAATGATATTTGATTGGAATATGCTTAGTTCTGGAGTGCATAACCGGATTCTTCGAAATGTTAATTGCACTAGTATTATCACAAAATATAGAAATGGGATCATCATTTTCTACCTTAATATCTTGTAGAGTCTGCTTCATCCATAGAACCTGTGTGCAACACGATACTGCTGCTATGTATTCTGCCTCTGCTGTGGACAAGGAAACAAAAGGCTGTTTTTTGCTCAACCAAGACACTAAATTTCCACCAAGGAAAAATGCTCCTCCACTTGTGCTTTTCCTATCATCCATGTCACCTGCCCAATCTGCATCTGTATATGTTGTTAAGGTGAAATCTGCACCTCTTGGGTACCACAAACCATAATCTAAAGTGCCTTTTAGATATCTGAATATTCTCTTAACCGCTTGCACATGTGTTTCTTTTGGGGCTGCTTGGAAACGTGCAACTAAACCAACTGCTTGCATGATATCTGGCCTAGAGGCTGTTGTGTACAATAAGCTGCCAATCATTGACCTGTATAGAGTCTGATTTGCTTCGGGAGACTCATCATCCTTACTCAACTTGCATCCTGTAACCATAGGTGTGCTGACCGGTTTGCAATCTTCCATTTCAAACTTCTTTAACATCTCCTTTACATACTTAGTTTGAGAGATAAATATTCCCTTTTCAGATTGAGAAATTTGTAAACCAAGGAAAAATGACAATTCTCCTAGCATTGACATCTCAAACTCATTTTGCATATCTTTAGCAAACTCTTGGTACATTTTTCTATCATCTCCTCCAAAAATAATATCATCTACATACACAACAACAATCAATTGATGATTACCTTCTGTCTTAATGTAGAGATTACTATCTGCTACTCCTCTTTTGAACCCTTGTTGAAGAAGATATGTGTCAAGTCTTGAGTACCATGCTCGGGGGGCTTGTTTTAGCCCATATAGTGCCTTCTTCAATTTGCACACAAAATCCTTGTTTTCTGACAATAGAAAACCTTCCGGCTGCTCAATGTAAACTTCTTCCTCTAATTTTCCATTTAGAAATGCAGATTTGACATCCATTTGAAAAACCTTAAAATTCTTACAACTAGCATATGCCAAAAACATTCTAATGGCTTCTAATTGAGCAACAAGAGCAAAGGTTTCTTCAAAATCAATACCTTCTACTTGAGCATACCCTTTGCATACTAACCTTGCCTTGTTTCTGGTTACTTCCCCATCTTCATTCAGCTTATTTCTAAAGACCCATTTGGTGCCAATCACATTTTTGTCCTTTGGTCTTGGAACAAGTTCCCAAGTTTCATTCTTTTCTATTTGATTCAATTCTTCCTCCATGGCGTTGACCCAATGTTCATCTTTACTAGCTTCTACAACATTTTTAGGCTCTATTTTTGATAACAAAGAGAAATTGACTCGCTCAGATGTACTTACTATCCTCCGTCGAGTTTGCACCCCAACATCTTTATCACCGAGAATCAAATTTTCTCCATGATTCTTCTGAACAAATCTCGATGGTGCCTTAGTATCTTCCTGTTCCTCTTCTTCAATTTCTTCTTCGACTTCATTTTGGTCTGATTCTTCTGAGTGATCACTTACTTGTGTGGTCACCTTATGTTTTCTGAACTCATCCACTCTTACATCGACACTTTCCACAATCTTTTGAAGTCTTTTATTATAGCATATGTAAGCTTTACTCCTTGAGGAGTATCCAAGAAAAATACCTTCATCAGATCTAGAGTCAAACTTTCCCAAATCTTCATCATTTCTTTTAATATAACATTTGCTTCCGAACACCCTAAAGTATTTAACGGTAGCTGGTCTACCCTTCCATAGTTTGTAAGGTGTTTTGGTATTGTTTACTCTGATTTGTCCTCTATTAAGGATGTAAACCGCCGTCTTAACTGCTTCTCCCCAATACCTATCTGACAATTTGGACTCATTCAACATAGTCCTTGCCATCTCCTGAACTGTTCGGTTCTTTCTTTCAGTAACTCCATTTTGTTGCGGAGTTCGTGCAGCTGTGAGTTGTCTTCTTATTCCATGTTCCTCACAAAATTCTCCGAATTGGTCTGAAAAAAATTCTCCTCTATCTGATCTCAAGCACTTAATTTTCAACCCAGTTTCATTTTCTACTAATGCTTTAAATTTTTTAAAGTTCTCAAATGCCTCAAATTTATCCTTTAGAAGAGCAACCCATGTCATTCTAGAATAGTCATCAATTAACAACATAAAGTAACTCTCACCTTTTAAACTTTGAGTTCTTGTGGGCCCACACAAGTCTGTATGAATCAATTCCAAAGGCTTCGTTGTTGAATATTCCTTTGATTTGAATCTGCCTCTAGTTTGTTTTCCATGCTGACATTGCTTGCAAATGGTGTTTGAAGGCTTCGTGATTTTTGGCATGTCTCTCACACACTGCTTATTGCTGATTTTCACCAAATTGTCAAAATTCATATGGCCCATTCTTCTGTGCCATAACCAACTCTCATCTGATTGTGTCATATAGCATCTTTCTTTCTTAACTTCACTGAGCACATACAAGTTATTCGTGGTTCTGTTTGCATCTGCAACTAATCTTCCTGAATCAACTTTCCTTACTTCACAAC
The DNA here is from genome assembly GCA_019776745.2 of Taxus chinensis. Classification (NCBI taxonomy): domain Eukaryota; kingdom Viridiplantae; phylum Streptophyta; class Pinopsida; order Cupressales; family Taxaceae; genus Taxus; species Taxus chinensis. Next base: position 11,890,651 of record CM034147.1, read on the forward strand.
CTTGAGGATGGAAAGTGAGGATGTGTCCTTGATCACACATTTGACTAACACTTAGGAGGTTATGCTTCAGCCCTTCAACGTACAACACATTCTCAATTTTTGTTTTTCCATCATTGAGACTGAGATTACCTTTGCCTGCTATCCTTGCTGTAGCGTTGTCTCCAAATTTTACTGTTCCTCCGCTTACTTTCTTCAAGGAATGGAACTTGCTCTTATCTCCTGTCATATGGCTCGAGCATCCACTATCAATGTACCAATGTTGCTCTTCATTTTGCACATGAAAAGCAGTTTGAACAAGCATAGCTTTCTCTTTCTCTTCCTTTTGTTTCTTCTTCCAAGCTTTTGTAGATTCTGTTTTCTGCTTGGCCAGGGTATCCACTTTCCTGGTTTGCTTTGGATTCTCTACAGAAACACTTCTACAATATCGTGCTATATGACCAACTTTGTTGCACTTATAACACACAATATCATATTCATTGTAATCCGATAGTGCAACAAATGAGTTATGATTTCTACTTGAATAACCATAAGCACTTTTATTCCAACCATTATTCCTTGCCTGAACCTTACAATCTATTGCCTTATGACCAAAATTGTTGCACGAGAAACAATAGCCATAAAAGGAGTTTTGATACCTGATCATGTAAGGCTGCCTTGGATAGAAGGATCTTCTGAAGTTTCTTGCGGGAACCTTATGCCACTTGTTCTCATCTTTGTTATCCTTTTGAGGAATGTTGTTCTTATGAGGAGATTCTTATCTTCTTTCTTCGGAGGTTCGACAATTTGCTTTGGATTCTCTTTGAATTCAAATCCTTCTATTAGTAACCTCTTGTCTTTTCTTCATAGCCAAGAAGGAGTTTTGATCTTGATGCATGGTGTTTCTTGTGGGAACCTTTGGCTATTAAGAATGTTATCCAAGGACCTATGAGTCTTATCTTCTTTTCAACAAATTTTAAGCTATTTTTTAGCTTATCACTAGACTTCTCCAATTCCTTTCTTAAATCAACAATGCTTCAAATTCAAGCTTAGCTTATCACTACAATTTTCCTCTTTTGATTTTAGCACAATCTCTTACTATCTCTTACTACCTCCTCAATTCTTTTAGCCTCTTCTAATTGAGTTTTCAAAGTGATAATAATTTTTTCAGACTCTTCGAAGCTTTGAGATATGTTCGATTGCGAATTTCCACCTTCATATTTCTGAAGCTGTAATTTTTGCTTCAAGTTCTTTTTCTTAAGCCTCTTTATTTCACCCAAGGCACAAACAAGTTCTTCCAGATCCACTTCTCCTTCATCCTCAAAATTTTCTTCCTCTTCCAGAAACATTTGGTCTTCATCGTTATTTGTTTCTATTGCCATGAAAAGAGTTTCTTCTCTATCACTCTCTTCTTCTGAGCTACTCTCCTTCTTGGTGTAGAGGCTTTTCTTATGCCTGTCAGAGCTTTTCTTCTTTTCATATTTTCCGGCTTATAGTTCTTTTTGTATGGATGTTTGCTCTTTCCTACCTTAGCATGTTCTTCTTCATCACTACTATCATCTTTTGCATGAGGACACTTAGCAGTGAAATGCCCTATCTCACCACAATTGAAACATTTGAAAGGAAGCTTACCTTTATACTTGCCAGATCCCTTTTTCAGATTTCTCACAAAAAGAGCTTCTTCTTCTTCTGATTCATCACTTGACTCAGGTTTTGCATTTTTGACCCTTTTTGAAGCTTTGAAGGCAGCTTCTCGCTTTGACGGCTTTTCTGTTTCTGTCCTCATTTCATATGCTGTGAGGATTCCATGCAACTCATCCATCTTTAGCGTGTTTAGATCTTTTATTTCCTCAATTGCGGAAACCTTAGGATCAAATCTTAAGGGGAGAGACCTTAGCACCTTTTGTACTATTATTGGTTCTTCTATCTTTTCACCGAGCCCTCTGATGGTATTCACAATTTCGTCCACACAAAGAAGATAGGCTGCAACATTCTCTTCTTTTATTTTTAGACTCTCAAACTGCCTTCTGTGGGTTTGGAGCTTAGCCTGCTTTACTTTGGTGTCTCCCTCATAGATATTCTGCAGTTTGTCCCATGTCTCCTTTGTCGTGTCACAATGCATAACTTTGACAAACTCAGATTCAAACAAGCCACATAATATTGTGTTCAAGGCTTTGGCATTGTTTTCACTGGCCCTCTTTCCGGCTTGATCCGTCGGTGGAGTCTGAGGAGTTATATATCCCGTTACTACCGATTGCCAAATATCGAACCCTAGAGCCATTAGATAGGTTTTCATTCGTATGCTCCAGAAAGCATAATTTGTTCTGTCGAATAACGGAGCCTTGTTTGTGGAAAATCCCTTTGGTGCTTGATTACTGGCCATATGTGCTGCCGAGATCTACCTTGCATCGATTAGACTGTTCTTGAAGGAATTGGCTCTGATACCAATTGTTAAACACACGCTTATACTGAGAGGGGGGTGAATCAGTATAAGATAAACTTTTAATAATTCAAAACTTTAATAGTCAGAACAACAACAATCTCACAAGATCTAAAAATTATGCAACACAAGAGGAACACAATATTTATGTGGAAACCCTTTCGGGAAAAAACCACGGCAAAATATTTGCTTATATATATAAAACTCTTTTACAATTCGTGTAGGCACCAACCTACTGGAGACACCGATCCCCAATGCCAAGCACCAACTTAGCAATTCAGACACCAATCTTTTTTGCCGAGCACCAACTCAGCAAGAGACACCAATCTCTTCGTTTTATGAGGCACCAACCTCCAAACCGATGACGATACCACCTTCGTAGTGTTGTTGTTTCAACGAATGATGGAGACTTTTATTTCCTCTTCACAAATCTGCTTGTCTTCTCAAGATATAACTCTTATTTCACACTTATAAAATTCTGCTCTTCTTCCGAATGATATTCGCTCAAAATCTGCCCTTCCTCCATCCAACAAATCTTCCTTTTATAGCCCAAAAATGCCCTTTTGAATGGTCACTCTTCACCCGACTCTTCACCCAATAGGGTTGGCCTTCTTCAAGGGAGGTCGACCACATAAAAACAAATCATTTAATCTTAATGGAGGTTGGCTGGCCCATTAAATAAATGTTGTCCCTTCATGAATTCGCTGCACATTTTGGTATACAATTATTACATTCACTGTTATTAAATCTGATCACTGTAACACATCAATCTGATCACATTTTTACAAGTAGTTTATGATCTTAAATATATGCCTTTATTTGAAGATACACCATCTCCTTCTCTTGTTGTTAGGATCTCCTTTTATATTATTAACCTATTGTTTTCAGGTATGCTGATGATAAATTATAAATAAAAAAACACTCCCTTTACCATATTACCCAATTATTAAGATCCTCTTATTTATGGGATCTCCTTTTACAGTATAATTCTATCATTACCTAGTATACCACCGAGATATTATGAATTAAAAAATTCCCCAGATGTTTTGATGCCTCTCTGTTTAGCAGTTATGTCTTCTTGTTTTTGTTTTAGCTAAAGGGGATTAACTTGTATCAGTAAAATGGCATTTTAATAAGCATATTAGAAAGTCATATTATTTACATGATGAGGCAGTCACTGCATTTGGCGATTTTCAATGAAAAAATTCGAAATTCACGGAATATCTAACAGTCGCAAAAAATTCATTAAAATTGGTGATTTATTTTGTCCCAAATGGAGTAACAAACCAAAGTAGTGAATATGTTATAAAACTTATAACAGCAGCTGTCTTGTCACGATCGTGGATACCTAAGCTTCACAGCCTGCTAACGCTGCGGATAACACCGTGGATATTGTTCATCAGCCAGTGGCCACTATGCCTTCACCCCCAGTGAAAAGTTGAATACTACGACTATTATAGGCCATAGCAGAATGCCAGAACGGAAGCATTATCTACTTGTTATATATAGAAAATGGTGAAAGCAGCAGCCTGTGTAATGGTGTGGTCGCCAGACGGTTGGCTCAGCTCAACAAACAGCACCTGGAGTCTTAGCAAGTCAAATGCTGCCTGCACCTGGGGCCAAATGTTGCTGTAGCCTGCCACATAGAGAAGTTGCAAGTTGTGAGTCCTTAGTCTTTTAGCTTAGATTTATATATTAACAGTTATTTAATTTTTTTATTTTACCTTTGAACTTTTTATAAAGTAATGTACCGATATCTTTATATAATTTTAGATTTTTTAATATAGTTATATATTATTGTTTTTTTGAATATTATTAAATTTCAGTTGTCTTCATTTGTTTTGTATATATATAATTGTTATAGATTTATGATTTTTGTTTTAGTTGAACTTAATGACAAATTTTATCACTGGTTTTAAAACTAATTTTGTCCTTCACGAATTCGAACACAAACCTGAATGCGGCAACTTATTTTAAGGATATTTATTCTTTCAACAGTTTTTATTTTCATCTAACAAGAGTGCATTATGTCCAATCAAGTGTGTTTTCCTCTAAGTAGCCAATACATTTCAGATATGGGTACGGATATGAAGAATCAGATACGTGGATACGGTGAAATTATCGCTTCTGCCCCCCACCCAACCCCACCCCCCTTGCCCCGATACAGCAGTACAAAAAATATACAGAAATTTTAGCCTGATAAATATATATAAATTTTAGCTGATAAATAAGAATTAACCACATAATATGCATATAAAAAACAAAATAACCACAAAACATTAGTGATAATCTATATAATGCCAACTGAATGCCAAATGAAATGTCATATTAAATATTAAATTTTATTATTATATAAAAATGCAGCAGGGTCTGAATGTTCATGTGATCAATAAAACAGGAGATGCATGTATATCAAGAACTACTGGTCTTATTTTCTGGTTTTATTGCAGCACAAAACTCAAAATCAGATTTGTGGTGGGATTTAGATTTAATGTCACAATTGTTCCTTATCCAGAATTGAATCTGCCTGCAAGTGATCAGATAAAGAGTTTTGGGTCGATTGTGCTTGTTCCCTCCTGGTCAGATTTGTTCCCAAGATCAGGCCCTGCTATGTTTTTCGAGTTTCATAGTGTTTTTAAAAAAACCTGGGCCATTTTATGTTTTAATATTGAAAAAACTTCAAAAAACTTATTTTTGGCGTTGGATACCCCCAGGATACAGGCTGGACGGTCTTGATACCGGATATGTCTGCAGACGTATCCCGCTGTATCTGGACTGTCCTGGCTCTATCCAATCCATATCCAGCCCTGTATACTTCCGTATCGGTATCTGAGGTTTTCTGTATATTGATTCTATTAACACTACAGTATTAAACGTCTGTGTGCTTATAAAAGTTTTAGGTTCCTTGCTTTCCTTGTAGGTTGTTGTTCTCCGTGTAACTCTGGCATGTCTGCCATGTCTTCCATATTTTGTTGTACGTAGTCTTTCTAATCTTCATCAAGTTACTTTCCACTTTTTATCAATTCCGGAATACTCTATTTCTTCGAATGGCTTGTTGATCTTTCACTCGATCTTAGTAGGTCATACAATTGCTCTTGAACATCCTTTCTGAGGTGTAATGCAGACATGAAATACCATGCATCATGCATGTCCGTGTCATCAAAGAATTAATCAATTGCAAATAAAATCAAAGTTATATATATATATAACTTTGATTTTATTTGCAATTGATTAATTCTTTGATGACACGGACATGCATGATGCATGGTAGCCTTTCTGAGTAGTTGGATCCTTTGATTTCATAAACTCAGTAATTGACTATGTAGCCTTTGAAAAACTTCAAAGGCAATGTATTCAGCTCTAACTGATCCCTAAAAAGTATGTTATCTATTTTTTTTCAAACTGCCTCAAAGGCATGTGCTCATTCCCATTTCTTTTGTCTAGCTTAAATTGGTCATTATCGTTCATATCTTTTTAAGCACTAGAAATTGCTGCGTCTCTTTGTCAATGCTCGTTGCTTCCAGATTCCTCGTGGTCTTTGTCCATCTCTTGAAAACGTTTAGCCATAGTCACTGGCAGACATGGGGTACACCATTTAAAAAAAGGGTATGGGGTTATGTGAAAAAAGGGATATGTGTGTGTTTGTGTGTATGTGTGCTCCCAGTCCCCATACATGGGTTTCCTAGTAATAATGTCATTAGAATCATGACTATTTTTGATAGAGTTCTTAACATGGATATGATTATTTTATTCTTGGTGTTTGGTATACAGGAAAATCAAGGGAAAACTTTCCACTACAAATGGGTGAGATTCAAGGACACATCTTAGCTGCTGATATTAATGATGATGGGAAAATTGAAATGGTTACAACTGATACAAGAGGGAATGTGGCTGCATGGACTGCCCAAGGAAAAGAAATTTGGGAGAAACATCTTCGGAGCCTTATTTCACAGGTAGAGCACCATTGTGATATTTTCATACCTAGCTCATCATTAATGAAATGTCGCTTATATATATGCTTGCATGCTAAAGTCTGCAAGGAAAAAATATTTCCTAAATGAAAGTAATTACTTCAGTCTCTAGAAAAGGGGATCAATAGAACTGAAATAAACATTGTTTAAAGTGCCTGGTTAGTAAGGCGTCCTGGAGTTAAATACAAAAATTGTTAGTCTACTCAAAATTAGTGTCTTGTTATGTTCACTTTCCAATGAAAGTGCAATATAAATCAAAGAATGTATAATTTTGGAAGAAGCAATGGTACTTGCATACAGATTTTTTGTTTTCTCATCTAAAAAAACGGAATAAGGTAGTTTGTAACTTTGTAGTACTTCTCTTCTATTACTGATGTTGCAAGAAAAGTTCAGATATATAGATTTACCCTGATTCAATTAATATATAGAATACATTCAAATGGATTTTATTTTCAAAATGTGCATTTAATGTGAAATGTAGGATGCTATTTCATCTAGTAAGGCAGACTTTATGATAAGTATGTTAGGAGAAAATGCTTGAGCTAAACATACATTTGGGGGTATAAGTATGTCAGGAGAAAATGCTTGAACTAAACATACATTTGGGGGTATAACTAGTATTGTTTTAAAGTGGAATAACGTAGGCAAGGGTGACGCTCAAACAAAAGAAAACAAATTGACAAAGGAAATACAGTTTAATTGTAGAATAACTTACTGCACCTCTTGGAGACATACTAACCAATTAATTCTAAGTAGCCTATACGTTTTGGATACGGGTACGGAGTATCCGATACGGATTTTTTTTTTATTAACCACATATTATGCATATGAAAGACAAGTTATAAGCTAAATAAGTGAATAACCACAACAAACAAGCTAGGATACCGATAAAACTTAGAAACTTAAAAGCTTAAAAGTTAAATTAAAATTTAAAATACTTAAATCGAACACAATGTGAATGTCATGAATCTCATGATATATTAAATTCAATAATAGATCAATATTCAAAGCTCAAACTATCTTTCATTGTCAATATTCATCATATTCCTCTTCATCAAGAGGATCAAAACCAACTACATCATCATCATTATGTGGTTCATTAGAACCACATGGGCTCGAACCACTTGCACTAGGGCCACTGCCAGTTGCACCCCCTAGGTCTCGTGGTGCCACAGAACTCCTCTCATCATCATATGTTCCATGGTGGGAAATGGAAGCATCCAAGTCAACTATCTCTGGATCAATGTCCCAATGTCTTGTTGACCCTTCCTTGTACTCTAGCTACTTGTGGGATAAAAGGTGCAAGTTGGAATGTATGTATACCAAATCTTCAGCCCTTTTAGCCCCCAACATGTGTTTCTGTGAGTGGATGAAATTATATGTACTGCAGTTGCGCTCAGAGGAGGATGAACTTGCAACCTATTAAGGCAACCCAAACTTCAAAGTCAATGCAAAGTTCAACTTCAGATTTAAACACTCAAACTTAAATTTTAAAAAACTAAAAGAACAGAAAATAAAAAAAATTAAAAACTTACCTGTGCCAAGACCTTGATTGCAAGAGGTTGCAAGTAAACCAATGAAGTACCATGGAGGTTACCACCACATATGTGCATCCATCTTGTATTTTCTTTGAAGAGCGAGAAGGCTATGACCCGTTTTTGCTATGAAATTGCCAAACTCTACCATAACCTGGTCTTGGGCCTCAGGATTAGGGAAGAGCCTAGCCAATGCCACCATATATCCCTCACTGACTTCCGCATCCCTGTATGGTGCCACCCTCCCTGGCAAGGAAAGATCTCTGTGCTATAAAATCTAGGAGTCAATGCAAAAGCTAGTAGATGTAATGGGGTGGTCATTTTGTTCCGCCGCTCAATGAGGATTGACTTCACTTGTTTGGAAAAATATTTCCTCGGGATCTTGTTCTTTTGCATTTATGACGGCTTCTATCTTCTCAATCATTGAGTCGATGCCGTCATATATCTCTCTTAGACATGGTTGATCCGTGTCAGTAAACTGGATCATGCTCATAATGGGCTCCGTAAAACTCAACAGATAACCCACTCTATCCCACCAAGGGTCCTCTAAAGATCAGGTTCTTCACTTTTTGAGCCCCTTGAGTGTTTGATTGCCTCCATACAGACCAAAGATTGAATGTTACCATCCTCATGAGTGCCTCTCGCACCTTCACTAGTCGTCTCAAGACGATTGTGTGTGATGCAAACCGAGTCTCAACAACCTAATAAGAACGAGGAACAAAAATTAAAAATAAAATTTAAATTATAAAATTGAAAGCTAAAAGAATACTAAAAAACTTATATTAAATTTTAAATTAAAAAGAAAGAAAGAAATAAAGCTTTTCCTTACCTTCAGTAGCTCCAACTGCGAGAATGATATAAAAATGCCCTGTGACATGTGGTGGTTGGTGACAAACATTTGGATTTCTTCAACTTCTGCATACACTTGCTGGATCCACTCTATTTTGTTTGCCATTTTCTTTAGCATTAAATTCAATGAATGCACAGTACAAGGTGTCCAAAAAATATGCCCATACCGTGCCTCAACTAGCATCCCCGCATCTTTGCAATTTTTGGCGTTGTCCGTTATCACTTGGACAACATTTTTAGACCCCACTGCCTCAATGGACTCAAAGAGAATGTTGGCTATGAATTGGGCATCCTTCACTTGCCCCTCACAATCAACCGCTTTAAAAAACATTGCCCCCTTAGGGCATACTGCAATCACATTGATTAAAGGGCGGTTTCTTGCATCTTTCCATCCATCAGAAACAATGGACACACCAGTTTTGGTCCATGAGTCCCTAATTGGTTGCAAGGAGGTTTCCACATATTTTTTTTGTCTATCCAAAAGGGTGGTGCGGATCTTCTCAAATCCTAGTGGTTTATACCCTTTTGGTGTCTTATTGATGGCTTTCACCATCTCATGCCAATAAGGTGATCTCACAACATTAAAAGAAAGCCCATTAGCATATACACACCTTGCAATGCATTCATCTGCAATCTCCCTGTTCTCATTCTGAAAGGCCTTTTCCAATGGCCCTTTTGTCTTACTTTTCTTTCGTGCAAGGGAAACATCCTCATCTGTGGAGATAGGAGCCACAAATGGATGTGGCATGGCCACAATTGGGGATCCACTAGGTGATGGAGCAACTGGAGGCCTTGCTGAACGAGATGAACCTCCTCTTTTGGCCAATGGATGACCTGCTCTCATAGCCACTTTAGCCTCTGCATCCTCCTGCTCTTTGATATATGCCAAAATATTTGCTTTTGGCACCCCAACATTATTCCTCCCCCTGCATACTCTTATATCATTACCCGTTATGGCACACAAGTGGCTTTTCACCCTACTGTAAGAGCCTTTGAATAGTCCATCACACTCATTGCATTTCCATTCAAAACAACCACCACTTGCAAGTTGTCGAACTATTGTTACGTGCCTCCATAACGGCGAATTTGGGTCAAAGTCTTTGGCCAAAGATTGCCCAGAAGAAGCAAACTTGTTGCCATTGTAGAAATACCTACACGGTTTAAAAAAAAATTAAGCAAATAAAACAATGGCATGCAATTGCATTGTGATTGAACAATGAAAATTAAAAAAATTAAATGGAAAGAGCAAAATAAAAATGAACATAAGCAAAAAAATGTAATGTGTGAAAGATTAAATAATAATAAAAAAAAAGAGGAACAAGGCTAGAAATTAAAAAAAAACTTACCTTCACTTAGTAAACCACAAATCAAATCCTTCACAAATCCTTCACAAATCCTCCTTTGCAGCTCCTCACACTCCTACAAGCTTAGCAATAGTTCCTCACACTCCTACAAACTAAGCAATAGCTCCTCAAACCCTAGACAAGCACAATGCAATTTTGGAGAGCCACAATGTGAGTTTGTTTGCTTTATGTTTTGTTTGTGTGTTGTTCTTTTTTTTTATTGTTTAGAGGTAGATTTCAGGTTTTAGATTAGAAGAATTTATAATTTTTTATTGTTATGTGGCTTTAAAAACATGAAAAAAAAAAAAAAAAACATTTTTTTTAACGTGGGCGCGGGCAGGGAGCGGGCAGGGGCTGCGGAAACGCCCGGGTATGGCTACGGCCTGTGCCGTACCCGGGCGTTTCCGCAGCCCCTGGCTGCTCCCTGGCCGCTCCCACCACCGCCGCTCCCGCTCCCTGCCGCTCCCCTCTCCCTGCTGCTCCCGAGGCCTTCTAAGGCATTTCCGGTAACATAGCCTTTCTCTATTTCAGTATTTGTAAAGAAATTTGCAATAAATTTTTCGAGCTTTGTATCCCAATGACTGTTTTATCCTTTTATAAATCATGACCATGTGGAGTTTTTTACCTACTTGTTAGTCTTTCTACGTTTTCTAATGATTGTGCTAGTGGGGTTTCACTTATTTTTCTGTCTTTCTGCTTTTTTTGAGGACTGTGCCAGGGTATTTTTCCTAGTCAACGTTGTGGCCAATCAATCTAATTTATATAATGACATTTTTTTTTTCATTTTGCTTGCAAGTAATGACATTAATGGAGTTGGAGTTGGGTTCTTTTTAGTGCAATTTCCTATTCCAAGTTTAAGTGGGATTCGGGACTACATAATTAATCTTTTAGTCTATAAATATTTGTGTGACGTGTAAGTTCTATTAGATTTGAATTAAATACAATACAAAATCGCATCATCATGCGAATACAATCGGCTGAAAATATTGTGCTATGAAGTATGATGATTGTCATATGAAAATTATCATCATAAATTTAAGGTATAATATGCAAGTTATAATATACAATAATTTACATCTTTTGTGTCTTCCCCGTTCTAGAGAAATATTGTCAGAGAGGGTCTTTTGCTTTCTACTAAAGTCCCCACACTGGCCTGCGTCTCCTCACTCCTCCTAGAAATTGCGACTGCAGCTTCAACCTAGTAGTAGTAATGGCGGTGGCTCCTTGCTGCATGTTCGACATCACCTTCAAAGATGTCATCCAATCCCTAGTGCTTCTCCTTCCATAGCTTCCCTCTGGAAAAGAAGCAATCTCATCCTCTGTGAACGCAGGAATTTCCCTTCTTGCCATTAGTCCACTCGCTGTATGGATCTATCTCATCCAAATCAATAAGCTCTTGACGATGTGGCTCCACTTTTCTTGTGGAAGCCGGAGATTGTCTTGCACAAAAACCAAGTTGTTAAGGCGTCATTTTGAGTCCAACTTATTGAAACTTCTTCGTGTGAATGGCCAGTCAAACAAATCCAGTGCGTTCACATCCAGCTAGCGCTATCAAGGTTGAAATAAATTAATACTGAGGGATAGCTTTTGAAGATGCGGGGTATTTCCTCCCCAATCCTCCCACCAAGAACCTACAAACAAGATAATCAAAAGTTTATAAGTAATTAATACAAATTGAATTTGTAACTTGTAAACATATAAGTAACTTAGTAAACATTCTAATTTTTATTACTTGGTGACTGTAAGTTCTCCCTACGGATAGCATAACGTAGAAGAAAATGAGCCTCCCCCTAATATGCTTGTAATTATTGTAGCTCTAAAATAATGGGAGGTCCCTTGTCTCAACCTTCTGGTATCATCCTCTCAATACATGTTGAAAGGCCCTCCATAACCTCCCATGGTTCACAGTTGTGAAGCCATTGGAAGAAGAAAAAGTTGCTTGGGGTTGAGGTAGTACCCAGCTGCATGAATAGGTTGGTGGAGTTGATTGTTCCATTCTCCGATCAATTATCTCCCAAAAGGGACTTTTTATTTGGTGATATCCCCCCTATAATAGTTTTGGATAGCCTCTTTGGCCATATCCATGGCCTCATAAATGTACCCCATAGGGTTTTGCTCCCCATCAACCATTTCCGCAAAACTCTACCAATGACTCTGACACCTACACACAAATTAAAATTTAAGGTTACAATTTTACAAATAAAGTAAATAAGTAAATAACAATAGTCATTTATAATTGCAAACAAATTAAAATAAAGGAATCGACTTGAAATATAAATCGAAGTTTGAAATTACCTTGATGATTTCTATAACTCTCTTTGCAAAGATATCATCAAAAACTATCTTTGCTAGGTAACTCTCTCCATAACTTTCTTTGAATATTGTGAGTCTAGCCATGCTTGGTCACAAACATTTGCTTTAATGATGAAAGAACAACTAGAAATACTTTGTCAAAGTATAAGAAGTTAGTTGCAAAGCTACATTGTAACACCGGCTAAGTCAAAGCTCTTTCCCCTTTGTGTGTTCTTTTCTCATCAAGTTGAGAACCCAAGGGTGATTATATATGTACTTGGTTATGTTTCTTGCATCTTCTATTAACCGGCCTCACCCAATCAATTTTGCCTATGTCCTTCAAAAGAAGGTAAAGACAATGTTGGTCACAACGAATGTTATAAAAGTCAATATGTCTAATTTGTTAAATGTAATCTCAACAATTATAAACATGATAACACTTTGTTTGTGAAAGGCTTACATGCATTGTAGATGGTTCGATATGTAATTTTAAATTTATGACTGAAAATTTCATAGATAATTTAATTATCTAGGACTGAAAATATTGGTGTATGTCAATTGACTGTTAAAAACAATTCACCATTTTATTTTAAAATATGTTCTGAGTGGTATGTGTTTGTTTTAAGATAATTTATATATCCTGTTATAGAATGGTGATTATAATTTTATTAAGTTTAATATATGCATCATTTAGTTGATATAAATAAAATAGAAATACTTGACGTATTATTAGTATCACATTAATGTTTTATGTCTATTTGTTAATTGTTCTCTATTTTAGAATAATCATATGCATTTAATTATTTATGAATTTGCATTTTGTAGTGTGTTATTGATTAATGGGGCATTTATTTAGTTTGTAGATTCTACTTTGAATGGTATGGTTGTGTATGGCATTATATATATGTCAAGGATCCTCCTGCAAGGAAAGCATGTAGCTACTGCATTGAAGTAAGTGCATCCTCACGGGTGTCAAGATTAAATGACACATGTCATCCCTATGTGCATGAAACCTGGTTAGTTATGCTACATTTGTCTCTTGATGGGTGTTTAAATTACAAATCAGCTGCTTCAATACTGTGGCATTAAGAGTTTTGCATGGAAATTCATGTATGGCCAACTATTCAAAATAGAATGGTCCCTGAACGTGGTTAATGAGCCTCAAAGTTGCCTTTGTGGGCATTGTGTATTTGTGCATGCCCTATGGCCAAGGTATATGATGCAAGATTAAAGTCCTTAAACCAAGCTTCAGCTTGGGTTTTCCAATGACCTTCAAGAAATCCAAAATGTGACTATTCAAGAACCCAATTTGGACCAAAACCAGAAGTTACCATTCAAGACTGAAACAAGGCTATGATTCCTCAACCTGCTCAACTTCATTACAGTGATAGAAGATGTAAACAGAGAGATTGCATTCCAAGAAGAATCAAAACTTGGAGTTTTACTGTATTTAGCCTTATTAGACCTTATTCTCAGTTTAACGTTTTCTGCATTTAATATAGCTTTCCTAGGTAGCCCTTTTGGTAAAAACCTCATTGTCTAGATATTTAATTTTTGTAGAACTAATCAATAATAACCTTTATCGCGTTTCATAAGTTTCTGCCCAAGGGTTCTTTGTCCATTTCACCCAACACATTTTAATCTGATTTATCATGATTTGGCATCTCAGATAAATTCTGATTTTTATATGTAATGATGCTCCTAAAAATATTTACTGCTATCTGTAGGTTAGAGAAAATAACTTTTATGACTAAGTTTCCCTTTTATGCCTCCTTTATGTGTGGGAAAATAGTTCTTCTGGGTTAAATCAAGCCTTTGGTTAGTTCTTAGAATTTGGATTTACATCATCTGGTGAGCCTTGCACAATGGAGTCCAAAAGTTAGCTGCATCGTAACATTCTGCCTAGATCTGAGTTCCATAGCCGCCAAAGTTAGTGCATTATCTGTAAAGACAATGCACAATATTTTGGATTTCTACCTCTTACTATCTTTACATCGTATTTTCCAGCTGTTGTAAAAAGCTGATTTTCGCCATAAACTCAGTTGGGCTTCATATTTCAAATTGATTTTGGAGTATATATTTATTTTGAGCAAAGCTTGATAAAGGTGTAGTTATGCATTGCTAAAAAATCGCTTTTTGGAAATCAATCCCGGCATTAATCCCTAAGTTCACTTCAAAATAGTTACCAAAATATAATTTTATGCCGTTAAACTGGGAAAAATCTCTTAATGAGGCTCGATTATCCTTTGGGCCAACATCTTTCACACCCATCTATGAAAGAATGGTGTAATCCGTATTTCTGAGATTGTTTCTTTTGATCTTCTAGAATTGTTGGTTGCATCTGCAACTGTCACCTTTGAGCAATTTCCCACTCAAGTCTTTTGGAGAGGGTGCCTTGTACCTTTTCCCTGCAACTGTTAATAGATTGTCATCTAGTACTCCCAATACATGAGCTCTTTGCCACATTGAAGAGAAGTGTTGTAGTACCAGAAATTCGCACATGTTTCCTTTTCTTGTTCCAGCCTGTACCTGCAACGAAGGTTGTGTGTTTTTTGGTACAATCCACTTGCTTCTAGCTTGTTATGTATTCCTTTGCTTTAAATATGTTCCTTAGTACAAAAAAATTATGCATCCCACTCGAACTCGAAGTTGCAATGTGCCTCTTCTAGTTCGTATGCGTGACCGCAAGTTTGTTTCCCACAATTGGATTGCCGCAAAGTCCTTTGAATCCTCCTACATTCCATGTCAGGTTTAATAACTTCTGCTATGGTTGCATGCATCCTTTTCCTCTCTAGTTTCTTCACCTCCAGCTCTGTGCTCAACTTTGCTTTCATCTCTCGTTTTGCCTCTTCTGTAACATTGGGGCATACCACAAGTCCGCAACAAACAATACATGCAAGATGATACTTCAGGCGATTAATGCCTCTAGAAAACGTTTTAACTGTTAGAAACAAACCACGGTTCACTGAACTGCTCCACGTACACCATACTTCCAAGCAGCTGTACGTGTGTTAGCGGGAATGGTTCATGCTAGTGATGCTGACCCAAATGTTGAACCTGGTGCCGAGCCTGATGCCATTGGTAAGCTCTAATCTGCAACACAATGTACATTTAAAAAATTAAAAAAATGTAAACTTAATTAAAATTTAAAAAATTAAAAAATGTCTTTATAACCCTATTTAATTGTAATTTAAAATTTAAAATTGTAAATCCTACGAACAAGAATACATTCTAAAATGGAAATTAAAATAACATTTACAAAATTACAACAATACATTCCGACAATTTCATTCATTAATGACGATGTCACGAATCCACGATAACAAACATGAATAATTTAATAACTATTAAACAAATTTGTGAGTAAGAATTTAAAAACATACCTACGGTTCCAAATGACTATTAAAAATTTAAAATCATTCGCAATTAAATTGAATGCATTTAAAATTACAAAACATATTCGGAAATAAATACGAATATATAAATTTAAATAATTTAGAACAAATTTGCGAAAAGAATAATAAAAAAGTTTACCTTCGGCTCCAAATGACTATTAAAAATTTAAAATCATTTGCAATTGAATTAAATGTATTTTAAAATTACAATATGAATATATAAAACCGAAGTTCAGAGATTCAAATCTCACAGTAGGCATATTTGTGTTGAAAAAAAATCAACTACCATGCATGATGCATATATACATGTGAAGGCTTGTATATGAATTGATAGACGCTCTTTTGCTAAGACATTCATTCCGAGCCCATATGTCTCGAGTTCAAGCTTCCAAAGTGCGAAAGTGGGGTGTTTTATACAATAGTCAATTCAATTTTTTGCCAAAAAATAGCAAAGTCGGTGTTTACAACATATGTCACAAGGTTCTTTGAATTTTATCGAAAAAGTTCAAATTTCAAGAAATTTTATTCTCGTCGAACATGAACTCAAACTTTACCCATTATTTTTGCAGGGGAAGTTTTTGACGTGATTTTGCATTATTTTATAAATGTGTGTGTGTATACATATATCGACTGAAAATAGTGAACAGAAAGCTCTCTCCATTCTGTCCCTCTGACATATTTAAGCATTTTTTCCAAAAAAATAAAAATGATAGAAAAAAATTGTTCGAACTTAAAGATGTTTTTTCCTCGAATTTATCCCTTGGTGAACTTGAACCGAACTTTATCCTTGTCGAACATGAACGTGAACACGAAGCTTGTGACTTAGTTTGGGGGTGTTCAAACTTTTGAATTTTGAAACCCCTACTCTTGTAACTGAGCTTGTTGCTTAAATTCAAAAATAGTTCTGTAGTCTTGGAACTGAACTTTTGCTTAATGTTTGCAATTATAGCGTCCTTGTGCAATTTCTTCTGAAACTGCAATATTTGGTCTTGAAACTCAGCACCCAACCATTCCATATATGCCACCTGGCTGGTGAGTCTCTTGTATGGATGTTTAGGTGTGAAGACCTTCCACAACAGAGGATTTTCATGACACTGAGGGGTTTCCATCATTGCGTGAAGATCTTCCGCAACAGAAGAGTTTTCTGACACTGAGGGTTTTCCATTCTTTGAGGGAGTTCTGGAGAGTATCAGATAAGTTTTTTGAAATTCCCATTCTCTGCTTGGCAAGAATACCTCAGCCTGGAGTTCCTGGTCAGAGAAACTAAAAAGATTAGATGCTCACACATTTTCTGTTTTTGTTTTCTGGAAGTGGATACAATCTCATGAGCATAATGTGGTCAAAAGACCCTCAACAAAGGGCCAGATAATTATTTCAGCTTAGACAAAACTATGCAAAATTCCACAAAACAAGTACGGTAAAAAAGCCGTGGGTTTACAATATAGTTACCAAATCTGCACAAAATCTGGCCAGATCTGGATTTTTCAGCCGACCCGAATAAATTTGATTCGGGTCGGCCCTAATTTAAGGATTTAATTTTTTTTTTTTTTTTTTCTGTAGTTTTCTGGAAAAAGCAGACAACTATCAACCTTATATATTAAAATTATAATTTTTTACATTACATTATTAAAGTTTTTCATTGTATTTGTCAAATTTTCATATTTGTAAAATTCAACTCATATATATTTTGGACGAGATTTTTCTGAACTTTTTCAATAATTCCGGATTTTCGGATTTTTTTGCCCCTCCTGAACAGATCCGGATTTCCGGACCTGGTAACTATGGTTTACAGGCACCTTGTAAATTATTTCAAGCTTCGCTGCACAATTGTTTCCTCTCATGTTTTTGTCCTCTGAAAAATCAAGGTTTTTGGGAGAATCAGTTTGCAGGATTTAACCCCCCACAAATTCAGAATTTCAGATTCCTTAAAAATTCTAATGATAACTAAGGAGGCCCCAAAGGAGGTAGCTTTTAATTCTTGTTGTATTATGGAAGTATAACTCATTCTCGACCAGTTTTCCATCTTCTTTATGAATGGGACTGTTTTTTCCTACCTATCAATTATCGCTTTGACTGTGAATTGCTCTGGATATGTATTGCTAAGGATTGTATGTTTTTCAGTACTTCAATCTTTTCATTAAGCTTTAGGTCTTGTGGTTCTAGGTTGACACGAGGTTCAGTGGATGTTTACTAAGGTTAAATGAGATCTATCACTGGTGCCTTAGATCTACAGAGTAAGAAAAGGCAGGGAGCTCTATCACTGGTGTCTTGGTCATAAAATTTTCTATTGCAGTTGTAAAACGCAAGTTATTGAGAGGCTTTTTGTGGAACCAAGTTGTATTTCTCTGTTCTGGATAGTACAGGTGGGAACACGAGTTATACTGTTATAGTTAGGCTTATTGTGGAACAAAGGTGAATTTCTCTGTTCTGGATAGTATAGGTACCACAATGCGTACATGTGGCCCAAAGGAGAGAGAAAATGTATAACTTCGACAGAAACCAACTATAGTCTGTTGCTACACTTGCACCTGCCATGCGGAACTTCAATAGTAGGGATATTTTACAAAAGAAACTCAGGAAAATCTTAATTCTAATAAGACATTATATGTGATAATCAATTCTACTAAATTCTAAAACTGGAGGTCATCAGGCCCATGCAAATTCAAATCAGACATTCATCTTGCAGAGGCTTTTCGAACGTACCAAAGGAATTCTAACCTCTTGCTATACTTGTTAGTTTCCCTTTACTTTACATATTGTGTTAGATGTTTGCAAATGTGTGCTTAACAAATTTCATTATATTGGCCATGCAGAAATCTGCCCTTATTATAATTCTTGTAAAAGCTTGATGCATATTGATATTAAATTTCGTCATCCTACTATTTAAATTTGATGATTTTGATATCATTAACTGTAAACTATTTTGATCCTGCAGGGACCAACTGTTGGTGATGTTGATGGTGATGGACATACGGATGTTGTAATTCCAACTATATCGGGTAGCATTTATGTTCTTAATGGAAAGGACGGATCAAATGTAAAGCCATTTCCCTATCGCACACATGGGAGGATAATGAATCCGATTCTCTTGGTTGACCTAAGTAAGCGTGGAGAAAGTCGGAAAGGGTTGACTCTTGCTACCACATCATTTGATGGGTACTTTTATCTTATTGATGGCCAAACCGGTTGCGCTGATGTTACTGATATTGGAGAGACATCGTATGTCACTTCAACCTGCAAACCCTAAGAAAATATTTTAATTTCTTCCCCCACAAGTCAGCTCTTACATTTTGATTTTATTGTTGCAGTTATAGCATGGTTCTTGCAGATAATGTTGATGGAGGTGATGATCTTGATCTAATTGTATCAACCATGAATGGCAATGTATTTTGCTTTTCAACTCCTTCTCCACATCATCCATTAAAGGTATGTGAATGAACTTATCTGCCTGTGACATCTAGTCCATATGTTTAGTTTGGTTAAATTAGTACGTGATTTCTTGACTTTGATTAATTGGGAGTATATAGTACTTCTGATGGCATTGTCAACTACTTTATTCAACAAAATGTCTATCGTTATGAGTAAGGATGAGAGTTTAGGCTTCATCAGAGTATAGCATTGTGTATTCACAGAATATTAGAAAGAACAAAGACCAAAATGTATTGGTACCTATGCAAGAGGAATGACGATCCACTAGAAAGCACTTTCCCTTTCATGAACCCTTTTTTCTGTAACAGTTCAAGTTTCATGGCGCATTCTCTAAGAAGCATCTGAAATTGATGGCTCCAAGACCATAAACATGACAATGAGAGCATATTACACAAATTTGTGAAAGGAATTGTATTGAAAAAAATCACTGAAGATGAAAATTGAAATTGTGAACAATGACTACAAGCACTGAAGGAACTGTGAAAAAAGTGCACAATAAGTTGTTGACTAGACCCTTTTTTCTGTAACAGTTCAAGTTTCATGGCACATTCTCTAAGAAGCATCTGAAATTGAAGACTCCAAGACCATAAACATGACAATGGGAGCATATTACACTAATTTGTAAAAGGAATTGTATTTAAAAAAATCACTGAAGATAAAAATTGAAATTGTGAACAAGCACTGAAGGAACTGTGCAAAGAGTGTGCAATAAGTTGTTGAATGTTTTAAAGGTTTTGTTGGCAGACATTGCTTAATAAGTTTTTATATAAAATAACCCTGGAAATGGTATATAACTTGCATAGTTCTTATATAGGAGTCATATTTTTATGAGCACCCTATTGATCATGTTTTACATTTATGAATGTCTCTGTGAGTCCAATTAAGTTTCAAAATCATATGGACTTCACCCCATCTAATTTGTTATATACTGTAAGATGCCCATTTTCTTTTTGGAAGAACAATAGTTTGGGCTTATTGATTTGTATTACTAGAAGCTTACCTTTCATTCTTCAACTTGGTAACAACTCTCTATCTGATTTGGAGCATGAGTGCTAATAATACAAATTAACTTATGCAGGAGAAGGAATAATCTTAAACTTAATTAGAGAAGCAAAATGACACACACTACCTGAGATTTCTGCACGCTAAAACCCTTTCAGGAAAAAACTGAGCACAACCATTGTCTTCCTCATCACATCAACTCAACCGGTTTACCTCTGTTACCAGGAAACGTCTAAGGGCCCATGTTTCTGCCTAGAAACGTTTCAAAAACATGAAACGGGTACGAAACGCCTTGGAAACAGTTTTTTAATTTTTAAAGCATCATAACTTAAAAAAAATAAAAAATACCTTCATTTATTGCACCTAAACCTAATCTACCTATCTAAACTTGCTAAAAACACTTCCTAAAAGCTATATAATGACATCTTGGGTCCATTCTAAATCACACTCTCATTTTTCTCTTGCTAAATTCAGTTTTCATTAAACTAACATCTTAAGAGTAGTGACTTTGATGCTTTTGCTGCTACTCTTAGACAACTTTCATTGCTTGGTATTGATGAAGAAGAATCGGGATCTTTTGCACAAGGGATGGAGAGTGGAGCTAGTGGGAGTGGAGCTGCCAGTGGTGTTCATGGAGATTATTATGAGGAAAATGTGGATGATATATTCTAGAATCTAGATTATTATCATGTATATATGAATCATTGAAATTGTAACCATGTTGAATGATGACTCTTTAGAAATTCAAATTTCAATGAATAGAAAATATTTTGAGTGCTTTATCAATTATCTCTTATGGTCTACAATTATAAAACGAGTATTATGCACACACACACACACACACACACACACATATTTATAATATATTGTACGGACGTTTCCGGTAACGATTCGTATCCAAGGTTTTTTGAAAATTGCCCTTTCCGAGTTTCGTACTCGTTTCCGTTTCCGTTTCCTGGCAACATAGCTTTTGACGATACCGCTGATGGTCTAGATGTGTGCGCGTACTCTCGAGCCGGGACCGTTGCTTAAAGCTTGTCCAAGTTTGGTGCCAATTAAGTTGGAATAGACATCGAACCGGGCTGACCAGGTATCTATATACGTATTTAGACGATCGGATGAAATGAATTCTATTGTGAGCGGGTTGGGTGAGGGAGCTACGGCCCCACCCCTCCCCGGTAGCTATAGAGAGTCTATAGTCTATACCACTCAATCGATAGGATAGGCCCATATATCCATGGGGGGCGGGGGCAGCCATGGTTATATGGAGTCAATTGTCAGCCCACCTATCGGCCCCTACCCTATACATAGATATTCTCCCCCCTATATCTCCCCTATATATAGAAGGAGAAGGGGGGGGCCTTCCCCGCCCCTACCCTATCTATCGTGCTATCTGGAGACCCATACAACTCTACGGGCCCCCCTATATATATAGAATTACCCCTAGAAAAACTTAATATGTACTGGTCGAGCCGATCCGCTTGTACCGGTTGGCAAACTTATTATGCACGGGTTGAGCCGATCCGCTTGCCCGTCTTTGATCTATATCCGATGAAACGAAAAACCCATCTATATTCTATTTACGACGGTTCAATGGCTGAGCGCAGTTAAATTGATTCTCCATAAGCCATAAGTGCAACTCTCTTATTATATCTATATGGCGCGGAGTCGTATCTATACAATTGCCCGGTAGATCCCACTCACTTATTAATCTAGGCCATACAGACCGCTCACTCGAGCGGGCGGGAGACATGGCCTAGATTAAGAGATGAGTGGGAGAGAATCATGGCAACATTCATTATGCACTAGATCACTGGAACTCGACTGGATCGGGGATCTCTCGCCCCTATATAGATATTCTATGGCGGGCCCATATATGAATAAGGGTCGCCAAATCTATATATAGGGGGTGGGTTGGCGACCCCCTATATATATGGCTATCGATCCCCTATCTCTCTATGTATGGCCAGTGGTCGAGCCATGGATATGCATGCATCCTTCCATCTCCATCTATTATTTATTTATTTATTTATTCATTCATTTTTTTATTTATATATGTGTGTGTGTGCGTGTGCTACCAATCATCAGTCGGTTTTGGCTCGTGGCAGTTGACAGTTAGGGCGGTTCATGCAATGTATATAATGTAATACGTTTCAACAATCGACGAATCGAGTCGCAAGATTTATTTTATTAAATGGAGATGGCGGTTGAGAGATTTGGGATCAGGCACCCCCTATATAGATACATACATATATGTATGTGTGTGTCTGTGTATGTATGTCTTCGGTTGAATGAAGCAGTTGGAGTCACTATCTATGCTATGATATTGAGCGATTCGTCACTCTCTATGATGTCTAAACCGATATGATATCGACCTCCCTCATCTTGTGTCAGATCGATTGGGGAGTTCGGTGAGGTGGTTGGCTCCCTATCTAATTATTACGAGCAAGTTGGAAGAATTCACTCTAGCTCTTTCAAAATTCCTCTCACTCGATACTTCTCAAGTTTCATGAGCTGAAACTCCAAGTCACTAGTCGCTCCTTGCGTTTTGACATGGTATAAAGATCAGGAGTATCCTTACTTGATACCTAGCTTAGGTTGATACTCTATTCCCAACAAGATTGGACTTCTTGTATCTATTCTACACTACATTTGTACTTCCCATTTGAGAGTTACAACTTAATAACACATTAAACAAGTCTTCAGCTTTGACAACAAAGAATACCAAAGACCGTAATTCTAGCAATAGAATTCCTCAAGCAATCACTTTGACTCAAGAATAGAGACACTTTCTTGAAGGATGACACCAATAGCTGGGTCTCATATGGGTGGCCCACCTCGTAGCACCAATCTAGTCAAATTTTGAAAGCGTGAATGGGAATCAATAGCTACAAAATCTAATGATACAAGTATTAAGCTCAAAAGGGACGAGTTCTTACACTTAGCCATTATGATGTGCAAAAGTCAGCAACATAACCTTCAGCACTAGTCAAGTGTATGATTTACTTCATGTTTGGCAATTAGACCAAGAATACCAACTAGACGATCCATAACTCATTGTTAGTCAAGGGAACATCATTCCAAACTTGAGTCTTTCACACTAAGCACGCTTAGTTTCATGCCCTCCAACCCAGTGTCATGGACCCCACTATCACCATATTAAATAATCATCCTCGCTATTGACTAATGGTACAATTAGGAAGTGTACTGTGCCATCCAGCCACCATTAACTAGATACTCTGATCAATTTGGTCATTGGAGCTATACTACGAAAAAGGCTCATACTTATGCCACCGAGTCATTAGCGTACCACTACTCAATTTATAAAATTAACATTACAATTTTATCCTTCAAATTGAGAAGCATGATCACTTAGCGAAGAGGCAATCAACACAACTCGTACCACGTTTTCCCTGACCTCGTGAGAGGTGGCATATGTCATTTCCATTGCAGTTCCAATTACCTTGTTGACAATCAATACATGTGAACCCAACAGTCTGGTATTTCTTTAAGGAGTAGCACATGCTAGCTATGCAGATCATACTTCGTACAATTTTGCATCCCCAACCATTCGTAGCCATGTCTAGTCAATTTCAAATGAGGTTACTAGAGACAGAAACAAGCATTTGATTATTTTCACACAATTTGTGGAACATTAACCCTCACTACTTCAAGGACTTATAGAGAGAGGAATCATTATTGTCCCACAATGTTACCTTGGCATTACATTACAAAGTTCATGAGTAGATGAAATTTGGATGTGGTTTGATGGAAAGGGGCCTTATCATTGTTCAACTATCAGCATTTCCACTATCTGTCATAGTTCTGAAGAGAGTATCCATTGCTCTCTCCTATTGAGAAGTCCTCCATCTGTTGTCCCCTGTGATTGATTGTCCATCGTATCCTCCAATAATATCCTATGAGCTGAGTAATGTGATCTATTTGTCATGTTCCTCCTTTATCAAATTCTAACTAGTGTTCTAAGGAGCACTAATTTCGGTGTTTCAAAGTTTTGGAACACAACATTTTTTCCCCTACAAATTCAAATGCTTTATCTGTATTGAGTTAACACCTGGGCATTAAGGACAACACCATTTTTCAAGTCAACATTGCTAAGTTGGAACCACAATTTCTTCCCCTGCAGGGGTCAAATAATTTACGTGAAATATTAAGCATGTCACTCCTTGTTCCTCTTTTCTTGTATACAGAGATCACTGAGGAGCTAACCCTGATTAGATTTGATCAAATGCAGTACATGTACTTTGTGCTCATGGCATTTATCGTTCGGAGTCGAAACGTTTGTAGTTCAAGCAATCTAGGAACTATAGTTTGCATAGTAGCTCAAATGGCCATAAAAACGGAAGTTTTACATAAAATGATTCATAGAGAATATAATGCATAAGCTGCAATATGGGAAGGTCTGACGAAAATTTACAAAGAAGGTCATATTCCACTGAATTAGAGCCAAATCTTAGATGGCAAATGCTTCCTTGAGATGCCCATCGGTCCCAAGAAAGAACAAAGCAAAGGAGAAACATAGGCCTGGAAATTGCAGCGACAGTGTGATCCTCGCTATCACCCGACAAGCAGATTAGCCAAAGGGCTGAACAATCTTCTCCATGACAAGCACAGAAAGTGCTTTGGTAGGGAAAATAACTTCATCCATAGAGGGTTTTGTTGTCACCCAGAAGTTGCACCTTGATAGAGAATGGTGTTTGTACTCTCTCTCCTGTTGACGAAATTGGAACACCTCAAGGTTGTGGGTAACTTAAGTCTGATGTGAACCTCCAGAGAGGGCTGGTACCCTTGTGAATCACCTAAAAAACGAATAACTTTGACAAGGAAAAGGGAGAAGGAATGAGGGGAAAGGGAAATAATTGAGGTGATACACCAATAGATTTGATACTTGCATGTAACTACTACACACAGAGAATTTAAATATCCACACACCTGCACAACTCTAAACTATTTTGCACAAATTAATTCAAGGGTTTAGGAAAAGTACAGCAGTAGAAGGAATGAAATTCCACAACTAAAGCAAATACAATATCCTACATACAACACAAGATGAACAGTCTGAAAACAGCAGTGATGTTAGAAAGCAAAAAAGAAGCTTTTCTATTCAGAGATGCAAGGACAAGCTAGGACTACCACTGTAGAACAGTCAAAAGAAGTGTGTATGTTTTTCTTTCATCAAGAATAAGCCTTTAAAAGGCTGCCGCCCCTAACCTGAGTTGGAAATTGTGCATGCAAGCACTTTAAATAATAAAATATTCATCCCTTGACTGTTGGAAGCATGCAAGTGCCCTTGAAATAGTAAATAAAACTCCTGCTTTGCTGTGGCGTAGAAGTCTAGACCTGCTGCCGTTACCTTTTTTGGCTTTCTTTTTCTGCTCTTTCTTTTGTTCTTTTGTGCCTTACCTTTTTGCTAAGGCTACGTTGAGAACTAGGCATGCTGGCTGCTTTGAAAGGCATGCAATTACTGTTTTAAAGCAAGTAAATTAATAAAATATTCACACCTTCGACTGCAGCATTGAATCTTAGAGGTAAAAGCATGCAAATAACCCTTAAATTCCACCCTAAAGGCTCTTAAACTTGGCACCAATTCCATGTATAATTAGCTGTTGCTAATTTAATTAATACTTGAGGCCCACAACTCCTCTATATGGCGCCAACCCTTAGGATAATTAGCTGCTAATAAACCTCCTATTTTTGGTGCTGCTTTTCCAATTTATTTTGGACCAAAGATTAGCTGCCTTTACCTTTATTTTTAGCATCAAACTTTGACTTAACTGCTGCTCCTTTGTTCTTATTTTTAGCTCAGCCTTTATTTAACAAGTGCTCCTAATTTTGGCGCTGATTCCCATGCATTAGCTGCTTCTAATTTTGGTGCCAATTCTCATGCATAACTCTTTTCTTGTGCATGCTTTTTTGCATTCTATTTTGGACACTTGCTATTTTTAGCATATGCTAAAAATAGCCATTTTTTCCATCCACGCAATTTTCATCTAGAACATTTTGCTAAAAATAACAAAATGCTAAAAATAGACTTTTCCACCAAAAATAGCCAGCTTTTTTAAAATACCTTTGTTCGATCTTGCATGGAAAATTATGGTAACAAGTCCATCATGGGATGGTGGAACTAGCTCCCCTAACATTCGAGGCCATCTGGAAGAAATCTTGGATAGAGAGATGGCCGGATGAGGCGGCAAAGTGCAAGGGCTGTCTACTAAGCTGCTGTCTGGTTGTCGTGTTGTATCTAGAAGATTTGGTAGGTCTCGTCTGCCGCCCAGTACCGGACTTGGTACTGATATGAGGATGATGACTCGATGAACTATGAGTGTTATCCCTGGGATGGACCAATTTGGAGTCCGAAGCGGAACTTGTCGTCCATTGGCGCTTGGTGCCTCTTGCTGAAGGAAGCACCGTGAAGAAGGAAGTGATCAACTAGGCATAATCTGATTTGGAATGTATCAGAAGAATATGCTCATGAAGCCTCATGGCCTCCTGAATGTATAAAACAATGCATTTTTGGTCCTCATATCTGAAGAAGTCCGTAAGAGTATGTGCCCCTTTGAAGAGATAGTGAAACCTCCCTCTGATCTCATAGTATATGGGGCATCTGAAAATAAAGTGCATCTCAGTCTCGGGCTCCTAGAGATTTACAAAGATGGCAGATCCTGTTGGAATGATCAAGGCGGTGGTTTGTCTCGCACCGAAGTCTGTGGGAACCAACTTTGATCTGGTTGAGAGCGATGCAAAGCACATGTGTCTAATGATGGCGAGTATATTGTGGACGAATGATGAGGTCATCACTCATCTCCATGAAGTGTTCCACGTAAAAGGTCCTCTCGGGGTGAAGACCCCCCCAGGGTTTCGCCTAGGTGGGAAGGACAAAACATCTATAGATATCTTCCATGATGGCCCTGTTCAATACGTGTCTAGTGGTAAGGAGGTGGTGTGACGCATCTAAGGAGTACTGAAAAGGAGGGAGACGATCCATTTGAATACCAACTGTACCCAAAAGGTTTGAAACCTCCGCAAACCGGCATCGACCGCGGTGGGAACTATCGGAGCGAGCAATAGCCTATGATGAACAGTAGGCCAGAAATGGGTACCTATCCCGCCCCTCCACTAAAACGGCGAAGCCTCTAATTTGGTAAAGGAAAGAGATCAAATTAAACATAACTTCCAATTTGAAAGGACGAGCGCCAAACTCAACCAGAATGATATGATGAGGGACGGTTTGTTTGCATCGGATGAACTGGCGAAGGAGAAGTGTGTGGACTCTCTCGACCGAAGCCCAATCTGTCTCGAGTATGGAAGGTCCCTAAACTATAGATCCATAAAGGAAAGTGGGCATAATGAGAGATTTCATGAGGGACATTTTTGGAGGAGACATTGTGGAAATGATGGTGAAATCATTGTCCCTCAAGGAGGGATAAGGAACTATAACCCTTATTGATTCAAGGGAGAAGGGCCTGTCTCAGACTGAACCGTGGGCCTGAAAACTGAACTCCCAAGTATGTATAAGCACTGGTGATCTCTATCTCCTCGCCCCTAAAGAAGTGGAGGCGAGAGGTCTTCAAACAATTGAAGATCATAATCTTGGTTTTATCTAAGTTAACTGTCAACTGTCGGAGATCACAAAGCCAGGCTAGGGTATCTGATTGTCTCTGCCGGCCCTCTGTAGAGGAAGCTAAGAGAACTACATCGACCGCAAACAGAAGAATGTAGATAAAAACCTGGTGGAGAAGACACCCATTGCTGTCCTGTATGTGCTCACAGAGGAAGGATTCTGTAGTATCCCACCTCTGAAATCAAGTGGAAATTAGGCAAACAACCAACTCTCTAACACTCTAATCAACTGGGACTAGCAAAAGCTCAATTAGTACTACTTGAACCAGTAGGGTAGATGACTCAATAAACCCAAATAATAGGGGTTTAATGGTCTCTATCACAACTCATACATCATGAACTCTCAACTGAACTAAATGAGATTCAGAAAATCAGTTTGAATCTCTCTTGCAAGTCGCTGTAACTGTATGTATAAGTCAGCCCTATACTTCATTCCATATGCAACCTATGAATCCTTGAGGTATAACAACACACCAACTTAAATTAAACCTTTGGTACAGTCCCTGCTGGTAAGTGTGCTTTAAAATGTGTACCAAACATACCTTTACAAGCTCCAAATGGGGTCTCTAGTGCATAGAGAATAGGGCAGATTTAGGAAGATCAAATGAGCATGGATTTCGTTGTCAAAATAGCACTCAACATCACACCCAAACAGCTTTATCCAGATCACTGCCAAGGGACCTTTAAAGCATCATTAAACCATACAAAAATCGTTGTCTACGAGCACCACACTGTAAGATGAAGTCGTTGTTTGTAAGCACTCAAAATATGCATTAGAAATATAGATTTAGACCCTCCCAACACAGATCGCTGCAACAGACTTTAATTCTTATTTGTTAGGCATAGAATATATTGCAAAAGACACCATATGTTCTACCAAGCAATCACAAACAAGTCGCTGCCAAATATCTATGTACTTTTGCACCCAAAAATCAATCTCTCAGGCTGGATCTGAAGTTGCTAGGGCTTAGCCAGGCACAGTAATAGTTCGCTGATTATACAAGGTTCAAACCATGCATAAAAATATTTAATAAACACCCCCAGAAAGTTGCTGGTCAAAGAAGGAAATAACAGATTTATATAGACCCCAAAAACCAGTCCAACATTCAACAAAAATCATCACCAACTTGCCTTAAATAAAATCGCTGCAATTAGAGCACAATCTCCGGCAACATACAGCTGTTTCACATCAAATAAACCTTCTAAAAACAGTCCACAAATATCAAAGAAGAAGTCGCTAGGGTTTAGAGGTATCCAACACCCAAGTCGAATTGCAAAAACACTCACAAACCAGCTGCTACAGTGACGCTACAGTGATGTCGCTACAGTAAAAGGCAGATTTTCACTTGCAAATTAAATCCAAATGCTTGCCAAAGCCAAAAACATGGATCTAGCAAATAATCACTTCAATTGATTTTCAATAACCAACTTAAAACAACCTCCCACGCAAGAGAGAGAGAAAACATCAATGGGCATGCATCCCAACTCCAAGCATGGAGTATCAAAATAAGTTCATCATAACATAATCATAATAATGATCCTAGCACTCCTTTTATAAGTAAGGAGGCACAAAATTCGAAAACCCTAGGAGAGGGAAAATATTAAATAAAAGCAGTTTGTTTTCCCTAGGTGTGGCGTCCCCTTTGCAAAAGGGTGATTTTATCAATGAAAGCCACCTAACTTTTTATTTAATTAATTCCCCATTTAATTTTATATATTTTGGGAATTAGATTAAATAACTTTTATAATTAAATAATTAAATAGTTATTGCTCCAGGCAATAATATTTAATTATTTAATAAAAATATTCCCCTTGCACATCTTGAAGCCCACGGGGACGTATAGGCTAAGGGTCTTCAGAAATGAGGACATTACAGATTCGAGCTTGTCAATATATATACCGATAAGAGTCGGGGATAGAGGGCACCCTTATTTGACTCCAATAGTTCTCCTAATGAAATCCGATTCCCCGCGAGCCGTGCGGAGGCGGCCCAAGATTGTCTCGTAAAGACGCATAAGGGCAGTGAGAAGGGTTTCCGAGATGCCAATATCCCTAAGCCGTTGAAAAAGTGCCGCACATGGAATGGAATCAAATGCCTTTCAGAAGTCTACGAAGCAACAATAAGCTTTCGCCAAGCGGTGACGTGCCTCCTCGATGATAGCCGTGGAGTGAATATGTGATCGATAGTCTAGCGAGCATGGCGAAACCTTGCTTGCTCGTAGCTCTAAGGCGTCTTAGTTCCAACTCCCCGGAAAGTTGCATATGGAGGACAATAGCATAAAGTTTGGAGAAAGAGTGACCCACCATAATGGTCCTGTAGTTATTGGGATTTGAACTAGGGCCCGAATTGTGGATCAGGTGGATGGTATGATGGGACCAAGCTGGCGAAAAACCCAAGCACACAACATGATTAAAGAGGTCAACTAAATAGCTGCCAAGAACTCTTGCTCCATACTTGAAAAATTCTACTTGGAACCCCTCTTCGTCTACTGATTTGTTGTTATTCATCATTCTGATAGCCTCTGTGATTTTCCTGGAGGTAAATAGGTGATAGGGATGAAGGGGGCTTATCAACTTGAATACGAGGCTGGCCAGGGAAGTCATAAAGATTGGAAGTCTAGGAGAGCATGGCTCTAGGGCTAAGATCTGCGTGAAGAGGAGAAGTTTGAGGGAAAATGCTGCGCCAAAAAAGTTTAGGCAAGTATCGGAGGGAAGCACAAAGATCCCATTTGTGTTGGGAGATACAAAGGCGTTTTTTGTGGTGGAGATGACATTGGTAAGAGGTTTTCAGGGAGGGATAAGAGGGGTGGGCTAGGTAGAAAACATGTCGTAATTAGCGGTGGAGGGATTTGCATTCGTCGTCAATTCGCGGTTAATTTTCACAGGGCGATTCCAAATCACTTTCGCAATAAAATAGCAGACATCTCCTATTTCCAACTTTTCCAAGGTGTTAGATAACATGCCAAATAAATGCCAAACAAAGGAGTGTTCTTTAAAGGTTGAACTGTTATTTCGTTGCCCCAGGGAACATGATCGAGTTGAAAACCTACCAAGGTGAAGATCAATGATGTTTAATACGCGTGATTTCAAGACAAGTAGATAGCTTTGGAGAGTTGTTTTAAAGTGGTTAGTATATATATTATTAACACATCCTCGAGACTACAAAACCAAACTCCAACTTTCACATTAGCATACCATTCTGTTTTAAATATGGGGTAAATGTGCATTTTAGGGTAGTTTATAAAGTAACTTGTCGGAAAAACAATTAATCTGGAGACTGATCACTACTGGTTGATGTTTGTTTCACCACTGCTTACAATTGATATATCGTTATGCATTCATCCAAATAAAGTAGACTTCTTTAGGTTAGTTGTTTGGGGACCCTCCCTCTTAGATACAGATTGGGCTTCTGCCAAGAGGATTCAGACTCTCCTCTTTCGCCGTTTCATCAGATGCAAGCAGACGGTTCCCCAACATATTATTTTGGCAGTGTTCGGGGCCCGACCTTTCCGTCTGGAGACCATATTTAACATATTGTCCTTTCTTAACCGTATCAGGAGGTTTAGTGATTTCTCCAATGAGCGTGACAGGTACCCGTATCTCGCTTATTGTTCCTCTGTGAGTATTGCCCAGGCTATGGGCCGTTGTTGGTTTTCCGGGACTTTTGCTTTATTGGATTCGGTTGGTATGTAGATTGATCGTCTCCCCCCTTTTCAGTATTCCCTGAATGCTCCCAGTCATCTCTTGCCCACCAAACAAGTACTGAATAGGTCCATCCGAGAGGATATCTACAGGTGCTTTATTTAGACTACTTGGATGAATCCTCATGGGGGTTTGCGCCCTAAGATGTCCTTTTATGCATAGCATTTTCTTGAGATCAGAGATGGACTCATCATCAGCCCTCAGTACACCTTTCGTCACTGGATGCATGCCCTTTGCATACCTCTGGGTCAGTTTTGGGTTGGCTCCCACAGACTTCGGTGCAAGACTGATCACCACATTGATCGGGGTGACAAAATTTGTAGGTTCTGTAGCCTTTAGGAGGTGGAGACCGAGACTCATTTCGTCTTCCACTGCCTCATATACTATGAGATCAGAGGACGATTTCATTCTCTTCAGAGGAGTTCAGACCCTCCTGGTTTTCTTCAGGTATATTGACCAACGGTGTCTTGCCCTCTACATCCGCGAGTCTCTGTTGCTCTGGGACCAGATTCTTCATCCCCCTCAGAGAGTCATTCCCACAAGACGGATTACAACCTTCTTTCCGCTTCTACCCGCAGTTGGAGGAACTAAATGGCAGAGCCATTCTGACCCAGTTACAGTGCATAGATTAGTTCGTCCCCGGTTGGACCTTCACATCTCCCCCAATCACCACTAGCAGGCTTAGCCGCACACTCGTACCAGAGGGTAGCCCAGCTCCACCTGTCTCCCCGGCCGTTGTTTTAGTCTCAGATCTCAGTAGGGGAGGGAGCCCTTGCCCCCCTCTTCGGATTGCCATTTCATTAGGAACTTATTTTCGTTGGCCTCGAATGTTATGAGGGATGTGGCTACCATTTCTGAGTGAACTACTGGTCCTTGTTTGCCCCCTCCATTCCCTTCGCTGCTTCTCCCTTCTTTCTCCCCCGTTTATTTCATTGCCCCCGCCTGTGGGGGTTTGGCTTCGGGGTTATTGTTTGTTTTGGTTCTTTTCCTTTCTTTAGTTTTTGGGAACTCGTTTTGAGTTTTCCCCACTCGCACTTTGTATATTGTTTGGGCTGCAGTCCCATTGACCTACTTTTGTGGTCATTCATTGGACATTAATATATTTATCGTATCTTTAGAATTTAATAACGTTTAATAATAGGAAGAAAACAATGTGTGATCTTCAATAAATTCATTCGAAAAAGAGGGACATTAAAATGACGAACTAGAGAGAGGAAAGGAATCCATGCCTGGAAGCGCTTGATTTGAGGTTGGATGCTTCCACCCTTCTCCTTGTCACCAACAATTAACGAGCACCTCATCCTCTAATTTCCACCATAGGTGAAACAAATGTAAGTGAAGGTTACGGAGTTTCGCTTTAAACTTGCTGACAACACTTCCTTAGATGCCTCGACCATTTTAAACAAACCTATTTGGGTGCAATTCCATGAGATGATACCCACATGAAGCATTTCTTTGCATTGCCTTAGAGAGTTGACAAGAACACCATTTTCCACACAAATGTTTTGCCAATGTACAAGAAACTTACTCATCTGACAAAATATAACAACTTTCCATCATGGGTGGATGCCCCTACCATGCTCAAGGCCCTGATTTTTTTTTTAATTTCCTTTCGGTTTTTTTTTAATCTCCAGACACAGCTGGAAGGATGCTGGCAGCGGTTGTGGAATCTGCTTTACACCCTTGAGTTATAGTTGCAACACAACGTCTGAAAAATATCCACCCTCCATTCTACTTTGATGAACGTCCATGTTCTGCCAAAAGCTCCTATTTTGGCATTCAAAGTTCCAAGGCCTTTTACCACATTTAAACCTGCATATCAGCCAAAAGAAAAATAAACTACTTTTTCGCTTATGCATTGACGGATGTCTAAATCCTGTCCAAGAGCTCCCTTTTTAGCATGAAATGGGAGTATGGCGGCACAGCGTGTGATTACATTTGCATAGGTGGTCTGGTCAAGTATGGCAGTTGTTTGCTGTATTTGTTTATATCCCACGCCCACCCCCCCAGCACAAACACTCAACTCTCTCTCATCAACATTCTCACTAAAGAGAGAACCCGAGATGCAAGCCTTTTATTTTACCCACACAGACTTAGGAAAGAGCTTGAGGAAGCAACATGGCTTCATATCTTGCCAGCAAGCTCCAAAGTAAGAGCTCACAATTGCATTTGCTTGAAATTCCCAAGGCCCTTTAATCTGCTCTCCTGGCCATATCAGACTGAAAAGGAACCAACTACAAGCTACATTGCTAGGATATGGATACGAGTATCCGTTTGGATACGGAGACGATACGCGGATATGTCAATTTTAAAAAACCCTTGGATACGATACGTCTTGGATACATCCGTACACACACACACACACACATATATATTTATGTACATCTACTCATTTTACTCATTTTTTAGTCCATAAAAAACTGAAATAGTAATATGTGAGTACATTTGCATAGGTGGTGGTCTGGTCAAGTATGGCTGTTGTTTGCTGTATTTGTTTATATCCCACGCCCACCCCCCAGCACAAACACTCAACTCTCTCTCATCAACATTCTCACTAAAGAGAGAACCTGAGATGCAAGCCTTTTATTTTGCCCACACACAGACTTAGGAAAGAGCTTGAAGAAGTAACATGGCTTCATATCTTGCTAGCAAGCTCCAAAGTAAGAGCTCACAATTGCATTTGCTTGAAATTCCCAAGGCCCTTTAATCTGCTCTCCCGGCCATATCAGACTGAAAAGGAACCAACTACAAGCTACGTTGCCAGGATACAGATACGAGTATCTGTTTGGATACGGAGACGATACGCGGATACGTCAATTTTAAAAAACCCTTGGATACGATACGTGTTGGATACGTCCGTACATATATATATATATATATATATATATATGTACATCTACTCATTTTACTCATTTTTTAGTCCATAAAAAACTGAAATAGTAATACAAAACTTGAATCAATGTTCAAAACTTCAAAACATTCAATATACTTAAGACTTTGCATTTTTATTGATCATGTGGCTGCCATACATATGATATACGAATATCATGTTAACATGAATACGAACAAAACTTGAAATTTGAAAAATATACTAGTAACTATATCCATGTTCAAATTTTCAAAACAAACAATATACTTAAGATTTTACATTTTATTGTTCATGTGGCTGCCATACATATGATATAGGAATACAAACAAATCTAGAATATATCATCTAGATTTTCCTCAAAATCAAGTTCATGTGTGCCACTTGCGCTAGCTCCACTCTCATTAACTCCACTCTCCGCTCCTTGCGAACTCCCTTGAGTGTCATCTTCACCATCGAATAATGAGTAGAAAAGTCAAACATTTAAAAAAAAATGAAATAGAACTAAAAAAAATGTATTTAACACTGGATACGCCCCTGATACGTACGGGGTACGTCAGGGTACATGACGGATACGTACAGACATATCCGTCACGTACCCTGCGTACCCTGTACGTATCAGGGGCGTATCTGGGGAGTATCCGTATCAGATACGTATCCAGCAGGATTCGGGGGGGGGGGGGGGTTTCAAGTATCTGTGCAACGTAGACTACAAGTAAAATATCAAATCCTTGCTCCACACAAGGTGCAGGAAGGAAGAGACGAGTGGGGGCAACAACATTTTTAACATGAAAGCTTTGATTCAGGGCAAAATACCCTTATCGACTTCCGTGGTGGCCTTTATACAGAAAGCACCCAGCTTGCAAACAAACAAGAAAATAAAAAAATCCCTAAAGTTCTCTTTTTCCCTAAAACGCCCACTTTCCCTTATGTCTTATTAAAAATCTATGCATTTTCTATTTTAGTTATTTATTTATTTTAACATTTTATTCTAATTCTAATTTGTATCTGAAATTATATTTTCTTTTCTTATTGCAAGTCTACGCCAATTAGATCAAATTATCTAGGTTGAGGATATCAACATTTTTATTGTTATTTTTTTATAAAACTTCATGCGGGTCATATGGCTTTTAATTGTAAATGAATAACCCAATTAGAACATCAACGAAGTGCTTGGCAGGCACACCGAAAATTAGCTATTAATGTGAAAAAATAACTTCATGCACCATAATATCTTTAAGGCATTAAAATATGCGCTTTTGTATAACATTTGAAAAAGGCTTTCTTATCAATCTTCCACACCGCTCAACAAATTCCAATTCTATCATAAGGTTAAGATTTTATGATTTTGATTGGCCCTTGAAATGAGGGATGCCCTTTTGCACTCAAATGGGCAGCATTCAAATTGGATCACACATCATTTCTACACACTTCATCACCATTCAATCGCCAAGTAAGGGCAATATTCGTCAAAACACATTGGCACATGCTGGCAACCACTTACTAGTGCAATGAGGATCGAGATGAGCATGGGAATACCTTGCAACCAGGAGGGGCACTACAGTTTTTGAATTTTCTGAATTTATTTCACATTTTTAGGAATTGTAGGTGATTTCTAACAATTGCAGGAACTTTTGCAATTCAGGGGATTTAGGTGGTCCACACGGGTCTTAGGGTTTTTAGGCACTATGGGCAAAATCCTTAGCTTCTGAGTTTTTGTAGTTCTATAGGATTTTTTAATTGTTTGGTAAAATATTTTCAGGTGGTTATCGTTTAGGAGGATGTTTTTTAAATACAAGATGGGGTTTCTTGACAAGCCCACCCTAGATCCTTTAGAGCTCACCTGCCATCCTGTGTAGCAAGTGCAAGCTTTCCATAGTCTCTACATGGGCTCCCCATCCACGCTTGTGTTGCCTCCTGGACAACTCTTTCTAGTTGTTTTACCGGCCACCTGGTGCCCTTAGTTTGTTTCCTGTCTTTGTGCGTAGTAGTTATGCCTACTGCTCTACTCACGTAGCAGCACTGCCAGTGCCTTGCCACCACCCTCCATGCTGCTGGCCAACCACTTGAGCTCTGCTGAGGAGGCAAGCGAGCTCCCTTACTTGCTGACCCCTGTTCTAAACTCGAGCCCCTTGATCTAGCTTGAGCTCTTTTGGCTCGGGCTTGTTTTTTTACAAACCCCTTTAGCTTTGAGCATCCCGATGCTTTGAATTTTTTCATAATCCCTACCGAGCACTTGGAAATTTGATAATGCACTTATATGGCCTCTCTTGAATATTAGAGAGTGGGTCTGGTGTGACAAGACGCCACACCCCCACAAAACACACATTTTGTTAGATGCGTTCCAGTGGCCCTCTATGGAGCCCTCTATTCTTCCACATTTGATAACTTGCAAACCGTGCATTGAATTTCGTTGTCTTGTTTTAAAAGTTCCACCGGACAGCCTTTAGATATCTAGGTCCCGCTTCTGGCCTTCACTCAAAATGAATAGTGATAGGTGGCTCCCCGCCTTATATAGATCTCTCGGTAGATCCCATCGGGGGAACAGATATAGATATAGGGGAGATCTATATGGCCTGTCCGTTCCACTATACAGACAGCCAGCGGGAACAGTGAGAACAGAAGCTTAGAATGAAGGACCTCGGCCTCCAACTATCGATAGATGGGAGATGATATGACTACTGGTTGTATCATGCAGAGAATAGAAGGATGGTAGATGGCTGGATGGTAGATGTGATGGGTGATGGGGGGAGGGGCCCGAGTGGACCCTCAATTCATTTCTCTTTATTTCTCGTGGACATGACTTGCAAACCAACCCCAATCCATCCCCCTCGATCTAGATCTCGGAATTGATCACAAATCTTGTGGACATGACTGGAGAACCGACCCCCCCTCTCTAAGTGTTGTGAATATTCCAGGTTTTTCATCTTCAGGACCCCAATCTATATGAAACCACCACTTTCAGCTCACAAGACTACCAAGGACCTTTAGGCTTTAGTTGAGGCCATAACCTGTGAACTGTGGCTCAAAATAAGATGCAATGTTTTTTGACCCTTTCTAGTTTTGTTCTGTTTCTCATTTTCAATCAATTTGTAATCAGGGGCAAACTGTTGTATACTGCACAATTATAAGAAGTTAGGGGGGATTCCTACTTTCTTTGAGCGATTTGTTTCCTTATGAGGATATTTTCAGGCAATCGAGTCACCTTTATCATTTGTAATGGTTACTTGGTGTAACCTTCATACACACACATGCAAATAACAACATGCAATCACAAAATGACATGTTGCTCTTTGAAGAATCTGCACTTTTAAAGGACATGATAAAATTTGCTGAATAGAATAGGACCTTGAAAAGAAGAATCTGCAGTTTAGAGGGACATGATAAATTTTGTTGAAGGGAATAGGACATTGAAACAACTCCCAATGTCACATAATTGGTAGACAACAATGCACCCATTCAAATGTAACATGACACTCTTGTGTTGTTACAACTTACTCACGTGAATTCCCATCCTATTGCACATAGTCACCTTTTGTCTCTGTTTCAGTCTTTGGTATGCATCCTTTGGATGCGCTTTTAGATTGTGAACTACCTCACCATGAGTCGCATTGTGATTTTGCTGCACACGTGGTTGCCCATGTTACAGCCCAAACTTCTCTTGATCATCTTGTAGATGTGCTTGCATCATTTGAGAAGCGCAACACATGCATTGGTACACACATGCACCTGCTTTTTAGATTGCTCACCATGACATTGGGTTTCGAGCACATGATTTCTCACCATTTCAAGGACCATTTCATATGCAATCGACACCAATATTTTTTCCCACTATCTTTGGAGGACATTGAGTGACAATACCTCGTTGAAATCAGACAATCAAGCTTGTCATATAAGCTTTATTCAGATAAACTCAGGCATGAGAGACTTGACATTGATTCTCACATATTTAGGCATGAGATGCTTGAACTTGATTTAGACTCTCGTGGACATGAGAGTCCTAAGTATTCATCAGACATTTGTTTTGACGCTTTTTTGTGTGCACTGCTTATACACGCGACACCAAATTACATGCAAGCATCTTCTACCGCTCCCTCCCCACACTGTCATCTCTCTCCTCCTCGTTCCTGGTCTCTCAGCATCTGCTGTTTCCTTCTCTTCCTCTCCTTCTCTCATTGTATTTCGGGTGACCCGTTTGGGTCCTCTTGCTGGGTTTATTTGCTTTGTACTCTGCAGTCCCATTGACCTACTTTTGTGGTCATTTGTTGGACATTAATATCATTA
Source organism: Taxus chinensis (assembly GCA_019776745.2). Lineage (NCBI taxonomy): Eukaryota > Viridiplantae > Streptophyta > Pinopsida > Cupressales > Taxaceae > Taxus > Taxus chinensis. The sequence goes on from CM034147.1 coordinate 11,929,373, forward strand.
TCTTATCTTATCTTATCTTATCTTATCTACCATTTGCATTCAACTTAGATAGATTGTTGATTGGTTGTGGCAATGTCAACAACACACCTCGTGTAGTTTTTGTCCGGGATCTTCATCTATTAATCTTGCACTTCCATTTTTCACCTATTGTATTGCTTAGCAATACTCCCTTCTTGGAGCAAATCTCGTCTTTATGATGACTCTTTTCGACAGATCAACCGTCTCCCTTCGAGTGTGGAGCAACTTCTTGTAGCCTCAACATTTGTTAGTCTTCGTGGTGTTTTTTGGGATCCATGCGATGACTCTCCCAACACCGGCAGTGAGATCTTTACAACGTATCTCTCAAATCTATGCCATCCTTATCAATATTCTTCATCGGTGATTTTTTTTGGGGAACCATGTGATGATTGTCCCATCACAACTGCCATCCTTTAGAGGTTTTTCATCCACCTCACCCGATTCAACATTAAGGGAAGATGTTCTATGCTACTTTCTTGGTTGATATTCTTGCGATGTGTCTGATCAATTTCAAGCACTTGTGTTGTTTCATTGCTTTTTGGAGAGATACTTTTGGTGCATCTCATTATTCAAGAACAATCTCGTGTAGTTATTGTACATGGGTACCTCATATGCCTTGTTGTCAAGACCCATCTTTGCCCTATGTTGCACTTAAATGAGTATTGGTGTAGAGTCGTAGACATTCTACCGCATTTAGGTTTAGTTTATTTAGGTTGAGCTTATAACCTAAGTTTTTATAGTTCATATTTTCTAGGTATTTAGAAAATAAGAAAAATGCTTTCATTTGTTGTAGCCAACAATATTCCACTTTTCCTCTAGCCGATTATGTTTGCCTATTTTTTGGCCACACAAATAAAGGGAAGAGAACCTGGCGTTCCCTATAATTTTTTGTTTATCCTCTTGTACGTATGATTTTGAGGAGCTTTTTGTGCATTTTAAGAGAGCTCCATGTGATAGAGCTTTATATTTTTTTATATATGCAAATAGTTTTTCTTCCATTTCATGTGTTATAGCTTTTAGGATTTTAAAGATGTGACGTCTTTTTTGCATTTGGATTCTCAGTAAGAACAATTCAAATCTTCTCCTTTTTTTCTTGGTTCTTTCACTACGTCCTTGAACCCCCAAATGGGTGGGTGAAGAATGTGCTGACAAGATTCGTCGACTATGGAGAAGAAGATGCCGACAAGGAATAGTAGACTCTGGAGAAGAAGGCACTGAAAAGGAATCATTGACTGGTGTAAATCATCCAAAGTATACAACACATCCAATAGATTCGTTTCCAAGACATCCCTTTAAATATGCATCTCTTTGACATATTCATTAAACTCGTTCTTTATGGGTTAAGGGGATGCTATTTTAGGTATAAGAGGTTTGAGGGCCTTGTTTAGGGCTCTCTTGCATGTGTATGCATTGAGACAATGTAGACTATTATTCTTCAACGAATGATTTGTTGTAAATCGATGGTTTCTTTAAGTATTTTCGAGGATTTATTTGGTGTTCACCATCGCTGTTTTTGTTGGAAATGTGCTGTATACTTTCCATGTTTTACATCCCTTGTGTTGTCTGCATTGCAAGAGTTGCTAGAAGTTTAATCTATGCCACAGTTTGTCCAGACCAAACATTAGCAATGGGGTGGGAGTTTTGAGCAGATATATCTAAAGAGGCTCTTCAAAGATTTGCATTGCATGCCAAATTATTCGTTCTAGTACAAAGGAAGACACGTGCCGAACAAAGTAGTAGATGTATAAGGTTTTGTTGATGTAGATTGGACTAGAGATGTAGTTACCTAAGCCTTGGGGATGGGTTTTTGGGATGCTGTAAAATATCTCGGATTTATGGGACAGTGTAAAATATCTCAGATATATGGGACGGTGTAAAATATGTTGGATTTATAGGATGGCTATTAAAATAATTAATATTATATAATTTTTTTTTTTTTAATAATATATATATATATATATATATATATATATATATATATATATATATATATATGTATTTTTTTTTAATAATGCCATTAGGTGTATAACCTACATTGGTGGACAAGGGTGTGGGAGAAGTGAGAATAATAGCGTGAGATGTCAATAAAAATGGGTGACCTTAAATGTGATGTCCATTTCTCTGTTGTAGGTATTTTTAACTTTTCTTTCTTGCTTTGAGAAGCCAATCATAAAATCATGATATCTTGAGCATACAGTGGAGTTTGGAGGCCATTAATTTTAATTGGAAATAATTTTTTGATCCCAATGCAATGCTGCAGCTAGATTGAGGCCATCCATCACCAGACAATAAGAAATTTGTAGAGAAGGTGATGGAGTTATTAATTATTGCAGAACACTTCAATGGGCGAAATATTGTGACAACTCTTGGATAAGCACCTTGAGATCGAGCCATATTGTTGTTTTTTAGATAGATATTTTGAAGATATATGTACTAGTAATTTAATCAGTGTTAAGTGAGGACGCGTACCCTAGATTTTGGTGACGTCACGAACGTCCTGAACATTTTGGGGACTTGGAGGGGACGTCCCCAATTTTTTTTAAATCTTTCAAAATTTTGATGATGTTTTTACTTTTAAAAAGATGTTATTTTTACCAAGAACATCAAATTATAATAATATTTAAAGTACCTAAAATACATTAAATACAATTTTATTCCCTAAATGTCATTGAGAAAAAGTTAAAATATCAAAATATTAATTTTTATGTATTATTTTAAAAGCTGTCCCCTGCTGTCCCCAAAATTTGGGAAATTTTTTTGCCGTCCCGGAAACCCCATCCCTCTGTACCCCCGTCCCCCCATCCCTGAGACTTAGGTAACTATGAATTTAATCTTTATAATACAAATAAATTAAAAAAGACTTGAATTTTTTTTTCTTTTTTGAAATGTCATGCCGTCCCCCATGTTTTTGCTGATTTTTGTACTTCAATGGGATGTTTTCCCCTCACGCCTATCTCTAAAACATCTTGGATGGCTTAGGATGGGGGATGCATCCCCACATAACAATGGTTGCAGATCTTGATTATTGAATATCTACAACTGGTTGTGTGTTTAACTTATTGGGTGGAGCAATTATTTGGATGAGCGAGGCAAGTGATGGTTGCACTCTCAACTACATAAGTTTAGTACATGACACCTACTCATGAAGCTATATGGTTACAAAGGTTGTGTTTAGGTGTTGGCTTTTTATAGAAAGCTGTAAGGATAGATGACTGTCAAAGAACCTTATGTATCATGCTCGAACAAAGCATATCAATGCACAATATCATTTTTTCAGCGACATGGTTGAAGATAGGAAGTATTTGTTAGATAATGTTGATACCTTGAAGAATGTCGCCAACTCATTGACAAAATTTGTTAGTATTGAGAGGTATTCTTGGTGCAAGGAATCAATGGGCATAACTGCCCTTAAAAATTGATTTTATGTATGTGTGGCCCCCTATGCGAAGTATTCAACAAGTGGGAGAATGTTGGAAATATGTTGTATACTTTGCATGTTTTACACCCCTTATGGACTATACACCTTACCATGATGGTTGTTTTAGATTTGTACGAGTGGTTTCAATATAGGGTTTTGACCCATGGCATTTTATGGATGGTTTCTTAGTGCATGTTTTTATACCCATTGTATTGTAATATCGCTTAAGGGTGATGTGTTTATAAATGCTCCCATATGGATTAGTGTTAAACATACTACAAAAAAAAATATTGTATTGTATTGTGAACGATTGAGTTGATAATGAGTATATATTGCGAGTGTGCATGTATTTCTTTCTGCTATATTTTGAACTTCTATTAGCATTGTTTCTCTACACAAGTTTATTAGTATTGTTTTCTCTTCATTTGGCATCAAATCTAGGGTTTAGTTAGTTCTTCAAAGAGCAAAGGCATAACGGATTTGTGATAACCCTTTTCTTAAGTGGGAGCTTTGCACAAGTGAATCTTGTTTTTGAAGGAAAATGATGGGCATCTCAAGGATAGAAATAGAAAATGATGGGCAACTCAAGGATATCATAGAGATTAAATGGCTAGAGCTTTGAGTTATGGAAGCTTAAGATATAAGATCTTTTGGATAGAAATCAATGGGTTGATATGTCGAGAAATCAACACACAAATATGAAGACAAAATGTAATGTCCCTTTTTAGGCGGGCTTAGGAAATGGCAAAAAACTGACATGTAACTCAAAATCAGATTATGGAGCTGCTGTTAGATCGCTGATATAACCCTGTGAATCTGCAAATCAGACCCTTCCTAGGGCAGCGACTTCCTTAAAGGAGTGGAACCCCTCAAAGGTGGGTCAAATTGTGCTAATGTCGCTCAAATCTTTTGCCAAAATTATTAGGAAACCCTCAACAAACACAATTAGATGTTAAAAATCAGAATTGAGCTTGAAAATAATTAATTATGGAACCCTCAACCAATGAACATCATCAAGCTTGGAAAAATAATAAAACACCTCCAAAATCCATGAAACTCAAGATTTTGACCTTAGAAAATATGGAGAACAAGATAGTAAATTCAAATTTGCCAAATTATCATCACACATACCAAATAACACTTCAAAGTGGGTCGCTCCACTCCAAATAAATAGATTTTTGAACCAAGGAGAAAAATCATGCAAGGAAATGATAATTTATTGCTCTTCAAAACAGCTTGCATACATAAAACCTTATGGAAGGGTTTTTGTTCTCCATAAGTTCTCAACCAAGGGTTTCCCTCCTTGGGAAATGTCCTCAATCAAGGGGTTTCGTCCTTGAGAAAGGTAGAGAAGGTGCTTCACAAGCAAACCTTAACCAAGATATGAATATTCACCAAAACATAATTCAATAATGGCCAAACGACCTCCTTATATAACCACAAGGAGTGCTATACAGTATAAAAATGATGGCGGACCCCTCAAGGAAGTGGTTTTAAATATTCAAATGGTATTTGGAGCCTACATGCTCATAATCCCTTTATTTCCTAATTACTTAAGTCCTTCTATTCGAGTGCTAGGCTTCCCAATAGGATACAAAATAATAAATAAAACAACTATCTAAACAACAATTAAATTATATTTCAGATCTTCCCCTTGCTTTTCTCCTTAGACTCACGGGGAGAAGAATGGGTTAAGGTCTTCAAAAATCAGCCTTCAAAAAGAGACATGACAGTCCCCCCTTCACAAGGTTGCTTTTCCCTAAGTAATCAAAAATTTGGATGTTCCTAGATAGCTGCTCCTTCCCATGTAGCATCTTCAAGTGGTAGGCCCTTCCAACGTACCAAGTATTCCCGGATGCTGTAGTTCCTTAGCTTCCTCTCTCGAACATCAAGGATGGTTTCTAGAACAAAATGATCTTCCCTTCTTCATCTAAAGTGGCAGCTGTAGTGAAGGGGTAATATGCTTCTCCAATGCCTTCTTAAGACGAGACATGAAAGACATCGTGGATCTTGCTCTCCGGAGGTAGCTCAAGACGATATGCAACCTATCCTATCCTTTCCTTCACCTTGTAGGGCCCATAAAATCTTGGTTTTATCTTCTCAACCCTACTTTGTTTAAGTGAGGATAATCTATAGGGCTGCAACCTTAGAAAAACCAAGTCTCCTACTTCAAAAGATCTCTCTATGCGTTGTTGGTCTGCATATTGTTTCTGCTGCTTTTGAGCTTGTTGGAGGTTCTCTTTGAGTGCTTTCAAGATGTCTTGACTCTCTTGGATCAGATTTTTAGCACCGGGAACCCTACTATCTTCAATGATCAAGTCCATGAAGGAATAAGCCTCATAACCATAGAGTGCTCTAAAATGGGACATTCTAATGGATACCTGAAATGTTGTATTGTAACAAAAATCAACCAAGTGAATCCATTTTATCCAAGCTGATTGCTGGCCGGAAATGTAATTTCTCAAACATCCTACCACCCATTTATTCACAATTTTAGTTTGCCCATCCGTTTGGGGATGGTAATTAGTGCTTGGAGTGAGTTTGGTACCTGTTAGGTGGTAAAGCTCTTGCCAAAATATGCTCATAAAGTGGCGGTCTTTGTCACTAACAACGTTTTATGGGAGCCCATGAAGTCTAAATATTTCCTTAAAGAACCCATTAGCAACCGTAGGGACATCATACTTGGTGGGAAGTGGATGAAAGTGAACATATTTTGTTAATCTATCCACTACAACATATAAGGAACTCTTACCTTGGGTTATGAGTAGTCCTGTAATGAAATCCATGGAGATGCTTTCCATTTTTGAGAAGGAATAGGAAGAGGTTGTAATAACCCAGCTGGAAAATTATGTTCTCCTTTGTTATGTTGGCAGGTTACACACTCCCATATGTGTTGCAAGACATCCTCCTTGAGCCCTTTCCAAAAGGCCCTTTCACGGTTTTGTTTGTATGTCTTTAAGTATCCTTGGTGACCAACTAGAGGTGAATCATGAGCAACCCTCATTATCCTTAATCTCCTCTTGGAATCCGGTATCAAAAAGATCCTATTCTTATAGAGGATCAATCCATCCATTACCTTGTACTTTGCTGCCACTATATGCTCTTCCATGATGTCATTAGCAAACTGATTTTTGGCATATTCAGCTGCGGTAATATTTTTTCAATCAGCTGTTATGTGAGAAAGCAAACCACAATGTGATTCCCAAGCATTTGTCATTATATTTCCTTCATCCTCTATCTTGAATTCTGATTTCTTTGTCTTTGTCATAGAATTTTAGTTCTCTATCATGATAATGGAGGGTGAATTCCCCCACAGATTGTAGCCATTGAACGCCAAGAACTACTTCATCATTAGCTAGCTTAATCACAAAAATTCCATCATATACCTCATAATTTTCTAGGAGAAGTGATAGCTGTCCTATTTTCCTTGTGCGAGGAATGTTGGTTCCATTGGCAATGGTTACTTGGAAGCCTTCAAAACTCCTTACCCTCAATCCCAACTTCTCTGCAAGTCCTTCATTGATGAAATTATTGGGCGCCACTATCAATTAGAACTACCACTTCGTGACTATTGATGTGTCCTCTTGCCTGGAAGGAATGTTACGCTTGGGCACTCTCTAGAGATGTAAGAGTGCTGGTTATAACTGGATCTGACTTTGATGTTCCTTCTTTTACCAGCTCAGAAATCGCTGTCACCTTTTCCTCTTTATTGCCCTCTCCCTCATCATCGGACACCACCTCTATGTAGTGTATTTGCCCCTTTCCAAGGCACCTGTCCATGTGACCACGGATCTCTACATGTGAAGCAAAGCTTCTTCCTTCTCAGCTCACTTTTGGACTCTTGGTTCTTGTCTTCTCGCTTTTGTCGTTCTTGGCTATTAGCCTCTTGAAAAGGCTTCATAGGCTGCCCTAAAATAGGTACTTCAGGCTGAGATAGAAGACCCTTTGGCTGCCCTCCCATTGCTGGTCTGATCTGCCCCTTTTCGCCCATAATTTTGGATGAAAAACCAGTCCCAGGGATTGCACCTTCGAGGTCCAAGGACTTCCTTATTGTTACTTGCAAGGAAGATGGATCAAAAGCTCTTACTAAACTCTTTAAGGGTTCGGTCAGCCCTTCTATAAACAATACCATGAGTCTCCCTTCGGAAATATCATCTACCATGACTGAAATCTTTTGAAAATCAACAACATATTCTTCTACCGTCTCTTTTTGTTTGAGTTGGGCAAGATCATGAAAGTATGCTTCTGGATCCATCCTTTCAAACCTCTCCACGAGCCTTGTGCAGGGCTCTTCATAGGAATGAATGCAGTGTTGCCTTTGTGTTAACATGTCATGATGCCACCAATCATGGGCAACTCCTTCAAGGTGAAGGGTTGTGAATTTTACTGTCTCTTCTTCTGCCATAGCTCTCAAGAACAAGTGTGTGTCAAGTTTTTGGATCCATGCCTTAGCTGATCCCTTTGTGGAGCCATCAAAAGTAGGAAGATTCATATTGCCCAATGCATGTTGCACCTCTCCCTTTGGCGCTAGGGTTCTTTGCTGATAATGTTTTTCTTCCGTCCTTAATTTGATGAAATATCCGACATTGTCTGATACTCTGCAAGCCATATGGTGTAGTCATGAGCTTATCTAGCTCTCCCATGTGGAGCGACTGCCTCTTTGGTCATGAACTGGGGTTTGTAGGGCCTTGCAAATTTTTTTTTCTCTTTTGATTCGTGAGGGTTGTAGGAATCCTCTTCCCCCTTGGCCAAACCACTGCCCTGCATGTTTTGGATGGCTAGGGAAAACCTCTCTAGTGCATCCACTATTCCTTCTTATGTCTTCGTGATCATCTCTAATTTTTCTTCTTCGGTCTCCGCAATTTTCTTCTTTTCCCTCCTTTGGTAGTACTGCATACCGCTGTCATCTGCCATATTTCACAAGCTGGGAGGATGGTGCTTTGATAACACTGTAATGTCCCTTTTTAAGGGGACTCAGGAAATGACCAAAAGTTGAGATGTAACTCAAAATCATATTATGGAGCTTCTGTTAGATGGCTGATATAACCTTGAAAATCTACAAATTAGACCCTTCCTAGGGCAATGACTTCCTTAAAGGAGTGAAATCTCTCAAAGGTGGGTCAAACTTTGTTAATGCTGTTCAAATCTTTTCCCAAAATTATTAGGAAACTCTCGACAAACACGATCAGCTGTTAGAAATCAGAATTGAGCTTGAAAATAATTAATTATGGAACCCTTAACCAATGAACATCATCAAGCTTGGAAAAATAGTAAAACACCTCCAAATAACACTCCAAAGTGGGTCGCTCCACTCCAAATAAATAGATTATTGAACCAAGGAGAAAAATCATGCAAGGAAATGATAATTTATTGCTCTTCAAACCAACTTGCATACATAAAACCTTATGGAATGGTTTTCGTCCTCCACAAGTCCTCAACCAAGGGTTTCCATCCTTGGGAAAGGTCCTTAATCAAGGGGTTTCATCCTTGAGAAAGGTAGAGAAGGTGCTTCACAAGCAAACCTTAACCAAGATATGAGTATTCACCTAAACATAATTCAATAATGGCCAAGCGACCTCCTTATATAACCACACGGGGTGCTTTACAATATAAAAATGATGGCCGATCCCTCAAGGTAAGTGGTTTTAAATATTCAAATAGTATTTGAAACCTACACGCTTATAATACCTGTAAATTATAAACAAGGACAAAAGCTTGGTTAATTTATTGATGTTCAATCAAATCAAAATTACAAAGAATGGACTGCAATATTTATAGATATTGCACAACCAAATACAAACAAAGACATAAGTTTGATAGGTATATCCGTGAAACAAATACAGACATTGCTAAAACAATATAACAATGATTAAAACAACCTTACGTATTGTTGAATAAAAACAATTAGATGGTTATATAAACATAACCATATTACAATTATAATTAATTACCCAATTACTATAGTAAATGCAAAATTAACTATAGTAAAATATATTTTACCTAACATTCCCCCCCTTAATTTTGCATTGTCTCAAGGGATGAGGAGAGGAACTCTTTGAACAACTCAAACTTGTCACGTGCAAGTGACTTTGTGAAGATATCTGCTCGTTGTTCAGCTGTTGGACAAAACTTAAGCTGTATATTGTGTTTCAAGACATGCTTGCGTATGAAATGTACCTATACCTCAATGTGTTTTGTTCTTTCATGAAAAACTGGATTGCGAACAAGTTTGAGAACACCTTCATTGTCAACATACAAGGTGGTCGGTTTGTCTTGTGGTATTCCAAGTCCTTCAAGTATGTGACGTAGCCATATCGCTTCACAGACAGCTTCTCTTGCAGAATGATACTCGGCTTCTGTGGAAGAACGAGAAACAAAGTGTTGTTTCTTGCTTCCCCATGATATTGGTCAAGATCCCATAAAGAACACAAACCCTGAAGTGGATTTTCTGTCATCAATGTTGCCTGCATGATCTAAATCCGAATATCCTGACAAGAAGAAGTTGTTGTTCTTCTTGTATTCTAGACCAAGATCCACTGATCCCTTGAGATATCTCAAGATGCGCCTTGTTGCCTTCCAATGACAAACTTTGGGTTCCTGCATGAACCTAGATAGATAGCTTACTGCAAAGCTGATATCTGGTCTAGTGTAGGTCGGGTAAATGAAACTCCCAATCAACTACCGATAGAGAGTGGCATTTACCGCAGGAGATGGATATGAACGAGATAACTGTAATCTGTTCTCCATAGGTGTAGCAATAGGTATGCAATCCATCATCCTGAATTTCTTGAGCGTTGTCTTGGTATATTTCAACTGAGAAACAAAGATGTGATTCTTTTTCTGCCATACTTCCCAATCCAAGACAATAATGCATCAGCTCGAGATCTGTCATGTCAAACTGATCGGTTAAGATCTTTCTTCGTTGCATCGATCATCCTCACTGAACTGCCAGTGATGACTAGATCGTCGACATAAACAACCACAATCACAATCTCCCCCCTTGCTTTTTGAGGTAGAGATTGGGATCGTATGGATTTCTAACAAATCCATGTTGTACGAGATGCTCATCAATTTTGATGTACCAAGCCCAGGGTGCCTGTTTAAGGCCATACAGAGATTTCCTGAGTCTGCATACCTTTGCTTCTTGACCAGGTACAACATATCCCTCAGGTTGAGTCATGTAGACTTCTTGTAAATCCACTTTTAGAAAGACACTTTTTACGTCTATCTAATGGACTTTCCAACCAAACTGTGCAGCTAGAGAAAAGATCATCCTGATCGTTTTGATCTTAGCTGTGGGAGCAAATGTCTCCTCGTAGTCAATGCCTTCTTTTTGTGCATACCCCTTTGCTACCAGTCTCGCTTTATACTTGTCTATGGTCCCATCTGCTTTGTACTTTGTTTTGAATATCCATCTGCATCCAATGGGTTTCTTCCCTGGTGGAAGATTGACAAGCTGCCAAGTGTTGTTTTTCATCACTAAGTTATACTCAACATCCATGGCATCTTTCCAAGCTTTTGACTGTAGGGCTTCCTTGACTGTAGAAGGCTCATCAGATTCAATAACTCTACTCATCAAAGCAAAGTTTACTTCTTCTCTTGCTTTACTGCGAGTTCGTGGTCCAGTGGTGGATGTATCGAGTGGAGCATCCATTCTTGCATCTCGTAGCATGCTAGTATACCACTTGGGCATACATTGAACTGCTCCCGTGGGTCGTGGTTCTATCTGATCATCACCATCATCCCCATCATCACTTTCATCATCTGTGGGAACATCAGCTTCTGTTTTTACAACTGGTGAAAAATCTACATCAGGTGAGTCTGGAGGAGGAGTCTCTGCTTCCTTCTTCTCAAAAAACTCAACATCTCTGCTGGTGTAGACTTTCCTGGTCTTTGGATCCATCAATCTGTACCCAAGAGTCTCTTCACTGTACCCAATGAAGATGAGTTTTTGTGATTTCATATCCAATTTCTTTCTATTCTGCTTGGGTATGTGCATACTTGCTTTGCACCCAAATACTGAGGTGTGCAATAGATGGTTTCCACTTTGACCATGCTTCACATGGTGTTACTCCTTCAAGAGCAACTCTGGGCACTCTATTCAACAAATACACTGTTGTCTTTGTTGCTTTGGCCCAGAATGTATTTTCTAGTCCAGAATCATCGATCATGCATCACACCATTTCCATGATAGTACGATTTCTTCTCTCAACAACACCATTTTGTTGCGGTGTGTGTGGAGGAGGCATTTGTCGACGAATCCTGTGAGCTTGTAGGTAGTCTTTGAACTCATCACTGGTGAATTCCCCCCCTCGATCTGAGCGGAGAGTTTTGATGTGACGACCAGTTTCGTTCTCAACAACTACTTTGAACTTCTTGAAGTTTTCAAAAGCTTCACTTTTCTTGCGAAGACAAAAAATCCACATTTTTCTCAAATAGTCATCAACACAAAGCATGAAGTACTGAAATCCAGAATGACTTGGTTGCATCGGACCGCAAAGATCGGTATGAACCAAATCAAGCTTACCATGAGCTCGATACATACTCTTCTGGAATGAAGCTCTGTGTTGTTTTCCTGCTAGGCAGTGAGGACACTTATCTGTATCCTTCTGGAGAGATGGTAATCCTTTTACCATATTGTGTCGGTGAAGTGTCTTGAGATACTTGAAACTGATATGACCAAGTCTCTGATGCCACAATTGTGCAGAGGTAGAATTCTTAGCCACAAGTGCCTGATCATCTTTGTGGACAAAATCAAGCTGGAACATGCATCTGACATTAGAGGCTTTTGCAACTATTTTCGAGCCTCGTGATTTGTCTCGAATTAAACACGTTTTCTTGCCGGAATGACTATCAAAGTCAATTTTCAAGTTGTGATCTAGGAGTTGACCTATTGACAACATATTTTTAGTCAACCCAGGGACATATAATACATCTGATAATCTATAGTTGCGTGAACCAAGAGGTAGAGAAATGTTCCCAATCCCCTGAACTGTGTATGAAGAATCATCACCTAACGAAACATGGTTTTTCGAAGGCGTGTCCCTCATTGAAGTAAACCAGTCTTTGTGCCCAGTCATGTGTCGAGTGGCTCCCGAATCAACATACCAGACATCACTAGATGACGTGGAGGGTTCACTTGATCGAGCAGTGTACAAGTAGTCTTCAGTATCTAAATGTTCTTCTTGCTCAACAATATTTCCTTGCTGATGGGGTTTTCTTTTCCAGTTCCCCTTTTTCTGCCCTTGATTGTAGTTGGAATGTCCCTTGTGAGATTGCCAGTGTTGAGGTCCAGAGTTGCTTGATGAACCTTTCTTGTATGTATTATACCAACAATCTTTCAATTCATGTCCTCTTTTGCAGATTGGACATTTCTTCTTTTGTTGTTTGTCCCCTTGATGCTGATTCTAATTTTGGGACTTTTGATAGGAATTAGGTTTGCCTTTTCCTTTTCCTTTCCATTTTTGATGAGAAGAAAGTGCCTGCTCCTCTTCATCATCTTTATTATACATGGCTTCCTCTTGTTGTAGTAGATTTACAGATTTGTCAAAACTCACTGTCGTATCTGACAAGTTTAGTGTTGTCACAAAAATGCGGTATGAAGGAGGGAGGGCTCTCAGAACAATGGGAACAAGAGCTTCATCAGTGACCGCTTCTCCTAGGGCTAGAAGTGAAGCCCTCAACTCTGCAACTCTTCTCAAGAAAGATTCTATTTTCTCATTTTGTTTAAACTTCAATGTGTGTAACTGACTCTACAAATTCAGTATGACATTCTTGTTTTTGGCCTCGTATACTGTGATCAACTTATCCCACGCTTCTTTGGTTGTTTTGGCATCTCAAATGTGGGGTTGCACATCATCGAACACTCTAAACAAGATGATTAGCTTGGCCTTCTGATCGGATCTATCAAACTGTCGCTATTGTGTTGTATCAATTGCTGATCTAGTCAGAGAACCATTCACAACAGTCCAGATCTCTTCAAACTCAAGTTGTGTCTTGATTTTTGTCTTCCATGCTGCATAGTTATTTCCTCTGAGTAGTTGTGAATCTGGAAGAAAGAACTTGGGGGCATTGGTGCCCATTTTACAAGAATCAACTGACAAAGGGTAAGGCTCTTATCACTCCAGGTATATGGTCTCCCAATCTATATACCGTCAGTCCGATATACTGAACCTTTCTATATACGCGCCCTTCCGATATACCCGTCGGTACGTGGAAGAAGCTCGCCCTTTCTATATACCCGACGGTACGTGAAAGAGGCATTAACGTACGTGAAAGAATTCGATATGTGGTACCAAGACAATACTGAAAGGGGTCTGTAAGATTATTGACATCGGCTCAAAGAAATATCCTCATACCGGTGTGTAACTTCGCTATATACTTGGATAATTTCTCAGTCCGGATTTAAGTTGTGCAATCGTTCACAGATAGATGGGAGGGCTCAAAGTGTGTGCACTGTGTCCTTATTACTCCTCGTCGATTTAAAGGGTTGATGCCCAGACGATGTTGTTGCAGCTATATTAGGCGTTAAGTGCAGTAGTAGTCGTGATGGCTTTACCCGTAAGCGCTTCCCAGAGGCACTGTTTATACCGAATGCTGCGAATGAGATCAAAGATCTCGTGAGTGATACAGAACCAAATTTTTAATATTTTTTGAGTACACAGTTCTGCCAGTGTTAGAATAGTTACAATGGTTTGCGGTTGAATATGGCAACCTGCAAATTAGTACAATACACTGAAGTATACAATTACATTCAGAATTCTAAAAAAATTGAATGGCAGGCAATTTTTTGTTTTATTTTTCGGGGCCCTGGTGGCCTCCGGAGCACAATACGATTCTCTGAGCAAAAGACCGTAAAAAAATGGCTCAAAATAAAGTTTTTAGATACCCATCCTTTGGCAAAAAGTGCTCAGAATAAAAAAATATGCATAGTAGGAGATTTTTTTTTTGACCCTTTGTAGGGTTTTCTCTGCTAAATCTGACAGTGGGGTTGGTTATAACTAATGGCTTTAGCGATGGTTTTGGGCTATTTATGCGCCAGAGTTGGGGGGTAGCCGCTAAATTTCAAAATTGTTTAAAAAACATTGGCTTATGTGGGGGTCAACCCAAGAACCTCCCACACCTAAGTCGCTGCCACTAACCACACTAGCACCATATGTGCTTATGCTATGAAATGAAGTACTTTATATTTAAACACTTCAAAAAGGACTAACCTTTTGAAAGAATACGTGGCGCCTTTGGAGGAGACCACGTGGATGGCTTGTTTGGAGATCCGCGGATTAGGTCTTTGCAAAAAATACGGATTTCCTTCGTTATGAACGCCTTGGTAATTGGTGTCACCAAAAACGGATCTCTTTAATCGATTCATGCCATTTTTATTGTTTTGTTGGCTGCTTCATGAATTTACTTGCTGTTTTTGTATGGATCTTCCACCGTTTCGTATTGTCTTTGGTTGCAGGGTCGGCGTGGAGTGTTGCTCGTGGCTCGGCTGGCAGGGAGTGCTCGTCCCTCTACGCTGTGGAGTTTTGTTTGCATTCGCTGTTTGAGATTGCAGGTTGCAGGGGCTGATGGATGACCCAGTGCTTGGCCAACACAACAGGCCAATGCAAGGATGGGATCGCTCAACGTTAAAACCTGCCCAATGCAAGGATGGGCTCGGTGTAGAGGGTAAACAATCAGCTCGGTTTGCAAGGATCAACCCGCCAATGCACAACCCGATACCTTTCAACTTGGATTTGGAAGCCAAACCGACCTCAACTCACCCAATACGGGCTTAAACACTTTTATGCAACTCGGTTAGAATGTACAGAGCAACCTGGCCTCGTGGAAGATGGCCAATGCAAGCTCGGTGCAACTCGGTGGGGGCTTTGACAGCTCAGTCTTGGTTTGTGGAGAGCTCAATCTTCACCAATTTTTAGCAGGAGTTTCTCCAAATATAGCAGAGACCAAAGGCACCTCTAATATTAGAGGTAAAACCCCTGATTGGGGAAAAATGTTTGATATTTTTTTAATTTTTAATCCGATTTCTATAAACCAGAAAATGCTCTAGAAGCAAATTTTCCTAGTGTAGAGGGCACCAAGGCAAAAATAAAAATAAAATTTTGCTTTACTTTTACCTGGAGTTCAAACAGGAAGTTGTGGGACTAAGGGAGATCTGGGAAGCTGCGGGAGGCAACACTGGCTCTTTTGTGAAGCAGTTTTCTTCTCCAAAACTTCTTCTTCCTTTGCAACCTCTTTCCAACCTTGCCGGGAGCTTCAACCTGCTCTAGTACCAAATGTAAATTATAAACAGGGACGGAAGCCTGGTTAATTTATTGATGTTCAATCAAATCAAAATTACAAAGAATGGGCTGCAATATTTATAGATATTGCACAACCAAATACAAACAAAGAAATAAGTTTCACAGGTATATCCGTGAAACAATACAGACAAGAATATTGTTAAAACAATATAACAATGATTAAAACAACCTTACGTATTGTTGAATAAAAACAATTAGATGGTTATATAAACATAACCATATTACAATTATAATTAATTACCCAATTACTATAGTAAATGCAAAATTAACGATAGTAAAATATATTTTACCTAACAATACCTTTATTTCCTAACTACTTAAGTCCTATTGGAGCGCTAGGCTTCCCAATAGGATATGTGATGATAAATAAAACAACTACCTAAACAACAATTAAATTATAATTCAGATCTTCCGCTTGCTTTTCTCCTTAGATCCACGGGGAGAAGAATGGGTTAAGGTCTTCGAAAATCAACCTTCAAAAAGGTACATGACACAAAATATTGGGAAAAGATGAATGGGAAGGTGAAGAGTTAAGTCAGGCCATGCCTTTCTAATTTAGTGTTGTTGAATGGCTTAGGATAACCCAACACCAAGGAGCCAGGGTATAAGTCAGAGACTTTTTATCAGAAAAATTCTCTAATAAAAAAACTGTTTCTTTGGGTTAAGTTGCTCATTAGTTGATGCATAGTGACGTGTTTGCACTTGTGATACAGGAGAATTTGGATCAATGAGCAATCTTGAATCAACCAAAAATATAAAACGATGTTCGTCTCTGTTTGCGACTTGTCGACATTGTTGCGTGTGGTAAAGATGATCAAGGCAGGACATGAAGCCTCTAACACACTAAGAACATCAAGTGCAAGAGGTTTCATTCATTTGTTAGGGATCAAATTGACATTTTGTGACACAAGGTGAATTTGTTTGTTAATGCAAGCGGCAGTTTTGAGACTGTCAGTCTCCATTAACCGACAAATTCGCAACCGCTGGTTTGCACTAAGAGGTGTTTTCGCTTGCATGGATTGAAAAAGTAAAGTAATTGCCGAAAGTGATGAAATGTCAGATGGTGAGCATTTTCAAGATGCTTGGGAGTTTGAAGAGCTCCAAATTGTTAGAGGTGGTGCGATTAACCAACAAATTCACAACCGCTGGTTTGCACTAAGAGGTGTTTTCGCTTGCATGGATTGAAAAAGTAAAGTAATTGCTGAAAGTGATGAAATGTCAGATGGTGAGCATTTTCAAGATGCTTGGGAGTTTGAAGAGCTCCAAATTGTTATAGGTGGTGAGAAAAGCTCTGAATTTATCAATGGGAGCTTGCCTAAGTTGGAGAGAGCAAGTTGGACATAGGAGGAGCTTGCTAGGGAGTGGTGTGTGTCTAGAGCAGACCAAAGTGTGTATCAAGTCCAGTTGAGGGATTGTATTGTACTGGGTATTTCATTTATGTGTGTATGTTTAATCTCCGTAACACTTTCATAAATGCAATTAAGTTTGAATTTTGGTCTCAAAATTGTAGTGTGTTGTGTTCAAGTGTGCCCGTTGTAGTGTGTTGAGTCTAGGTTGTGGGGAAAGGCTGCCATTAGTTTGGTACCTCTCCCATCTGTCATGTATCATTTGGTCTCACAGCAAGTTGTGTCTTGCTTAGTTGAGTGTACGAGGCTCTAGTCAAATTGTTGTAGGTTGTGAAAGAATCCTGCATTATTGAGAGTTGTGAGGAATAAATTGTACACAAAGGAGTACCTCTTTGAAGAGGAGGAAGTGCACCCATAATTGCGTACTTGGCATATGCTATGGAGACTACACAATGTAGAGGAGTTGTAGCAGATATGAGTGAAGATAAAGAGGAAGCACTTAAAGTTCAGCTTGAAGAGTTGACTGATGAACTGGAGGATAAAATCTTGAATGCCCCTTTCAAGCTGGTAGGCAAGCAAAGTTTGGACACCTTTAGCTCTTAGGAAGCTTATGGCTTGAGGATCTCACTGATTGGATCATGGGGCTAGAAAAGTATTTTGACTATGAGTAAATAGAGGAACCCCAAAAGAGTAAAGTTTTCTTTCAAAAAGTAGAGGGGACATGCATCCTGATGGTGGGGTCACGTGCAATTGGAAAGGGTTATATAAGAAACAAAGACAAAATCAAGACTTGGAATAGGATGATCATAAATTGAAAGGTAAGTTTTTACCATAGTTACCTAAGAGTCAAGACAACAGGACATATGGACAAGATTTCCTAGACGACAAAAATATCCCAGATTTTGGGGATGTTTATTAAAATAATATATATTACAAATATAACATACATAAAGTTAAACTAAAATAAGCTGAAACCTTGCAGGTTGAAACCATTAAATCCAATAATATTATAAATCATCACATAAGCCAAAATTCAATATTTATTATTCATTTTGACATAGAATTGAGATATATTGATAGCGATACAATGATACATCAACAATCTGAGAGTCATTACAATGTAAAACAAAAGACTCAAGAGTACATGATGATATATATATTACAATACAATCATTAATCAGCATAGGAAGAGTATATATGCCATAACAAAATGGCAAAAACTAAAACATAATCTGCAACTCAATCATCAGTTACCCTCTGAAGGAGTATGTGTGAACCGTTCCTCGTTGGAACTATTTGCATCATCCTCATCTTGTAAGAGGATCCTAACTAATCCCTTGTGCTCCTGTTGATTTTCGTCAATCTTCCTTGGCTCCGAAGTGTTTATCTAGTTATCTGTTGAGGCCCAAAATGTTTGTGCTATTATACAAAATGATGGCCAGGTATAAACAAATCAATGAATTTATCTGCACATGTGATTTGGCATTTAAAGTATTGGGCTTCTTTGCAAGTTTGGAATTCTTCTCTATTAAAATTCTGATTGTAAATAAATAAATAATTTAATAATCCATATACAAGTAATGTTTGATTATGTCATTATGTCATTTTTTTTTGAAATATTGTATTGCGTTTTTTATTATGCTGATGGGCGTAACCTACAATAGCAGCCAGGGGTGGTGGCAGAGTGTAGTAGTATGAGATATCAATAAAAATCGCTGACTTAAATTTGACGCTCTTTGATTGTCATAGACAGTTTAGACCTTAAATTTGATGCCCATTTGACCGTCGTATGGGAGATTTTCTTGTTTGGAGAAGTTGAATGGAAAATTGTGATGTATTGGCCATAGGGTGGGGTTTGGAGCCCCTTTTTTTTTCTCAGAAAGATGTTTTAGCCCGATGTAGTGGTGCAGCTAGATTGAAGCCATTTGTCACCATTTAGCAGAAAACTTGTGGAAAAGGTAAAAAGTCTTTAATTAATGTTGTATGTGGCAAATCCAATGTAGGTACCTCCAAAGTGATATCTATTTGTGTTTTTTTAAATAGACATATCTAAGACATCTGTACCAGTCTAACTATAATTCCTACCACTACAAAACACAAAGATCATTCAAAATGTTGTCTAGAAATGTCTTGATTCAGTGACTCTTTTTTTTGAAAAATTAGGTTTGCTTCGGGTTCAACCCGGATACACCTCGACTGACCTGGGCAAGTCGGTTCCTTCTGTTGAAGGACCCTGCTGTACCTGGAGCAGTTGAGTCGAGTGGGGTGGACTATAGAGTGTACTGAACCAGGTTTGGTACCTGATACGTACTGTTCATGGCACGCCCCCAGTTCACTGCAACAAATTTGGGAATTTTCCAAAGAATAGGGATGTCTAATTTTTTCTTATTTTTTGGGGGAAACAGCTAGGGGACATTTCATCTCTATCCTCAAGAAAGCCAGGACGCCAGTCTGTTCCTGGTGATGCATCCCCATGGAACACTGATTAAAATGTTCCTTTCCTTTTGTCAATTATCATTTTAAACCTCTGAGTTTTTTTAATTTGTTGATAGATAAAAATATCAACACTGTTTTTCCAATGATCAAGCTACCGCATACGCAAATCAAATCCATGGCTTTGAGGGAAAACAAAATTTAACCCATGCCATACTTCATGTCAACCAGGGCAATTTTACAAAATTTAGAAGTGGTCCCAAAGGCACTTTGAGACAAGTTGGGTACAAAATGCCTAATAAATGGTCTAAAAAAAAAATTCTTAGGCTGGCAGAACAGAACATTTTTAAAATTAAAAATAAATTAGGATATATCATATAGAGATCTAATGAGGTGAGCAACTAAAATTTTAAAAGACGATATGCTTGTTACCCCTAATTTCTTTTTGCCAAATGTAATCATTTTTTTTTATTGAACTTTTTTGTATTAAAAAACTCTATCCAAATTATATCGACACTGAATTCAAATATAGCTAAAACAAATCTGAAGTGAACAAAGTCAAAATCCACTAATGGACGAGAAAACAAGGGATTGCTTTGTGTTCTCTCTCCCTTCAATAACATTTCATTGTGTTTCACCTCTTCACTTATTGCCAGCAGTCTTACATCAGTAGGTCCTCTCTAGGTTTCCCAGATGGGATACCACCTATTGTAATCGTAAAATTGTACGTGATAGCATTAATGTTTGCTTCATGTCAACAATATTCTTTTAATGTGGTCTTGTTATTTTAACTGTTCTGCATCTTATTTCGATTGCTGCTCAAGATAATGTTTTTCCGAGTATCGGATGTACTACTATATTTCAAAATATTTTGAGTTCGTATGCCAAAATATTATTATTATTGAAAATTGATTACTGCTATTAAAAACAGTCAGCATGCCTCTCCTGCATGTGAGTCAGGAAGATCCATCCAAACCACATTAAGAAAACACTGTAGAGACATTCAATGCAAAAAAATCGAAAAATCAGAACTAGCCAAACGCTTGCATAAGTCAAAACATCATATATGCATGAAAAACAGAAATTCTGGCCAAAGACGATCACTACATGGAAAGGCAGATTAGGGAAGTAATAGAAATTGAACACGACAAATAGAGATGGAGGCTGGTACTCGAGAAAAACTTACAAACCCCAAGTAATGATTTTATTAATGACAACAATAGTAAATATTATAATTAATTTAAATATTAGAATATTAATAAAAATATAAACAATAATATTTTTTATACATTGTAAAAACGTTTTATAAGTACTATTTATTAAACCTAAAAAGTTTGACGAACTTTTTATGTAGAACTTTCTGGAAACAACTGTGCAAAATAGAACTAATTCCTCTACATTAATGCTCTGTAACAGACTTAACCTGAAATATGAACTTATTATTTTCTATGATCCAATTTAAACATGAAGAGCTGTGATTGCTGGACTCCAATCTTGGAGTGTAATGTGTTCATGGTTTCTTTTTGATTGCAGGCATGGACATCACAAACTCAGGGACGAAATAATGCTGCAAGCCGTTACAATCGTGAAGGAATTTTTGTTCTACCATCATCTAGAACTTTTCGAGATGAGGAAGGTGACAGCTTTTGGGTACAATTCAAAATTGTGGACCAGCATCGACTTCCTTCTGGATTGCAAGCTCCTTACAATGTTACAGTAAATAGCTTGAATGCCCTGAACTATTCATTATTTTGAATTGAAGTGCCATAAAGCAAAGGCTTAATATAGAGAGTTTATGCATTTATCTTTTTTGTTTTCAAATTTGACATCCACATGCTACCATGTTGCAGGTGACACTCCTGGTCCCTGGAAATTACCAGGGTCCAAGAAGGATAA
Source organism: Taxus chinensis (assembly GCA_019776745.2). Taxonomy (NCBI): domain Eukaryota; kingdom Viridiplantae; phylum Streptophyta; class Pinopsida; order Cupressales; family Taxaceae; genus Taxus; species Taxus chinensis. The sequence goes on from CM034147.1 coordinate 11,950,786, forward strand.
CTCAACATCAAATATATAGTCAACCCGGTACCTACAAAATGAAGTTGCCTGTAGTGCCTGTGCGAACAACAGGGACAGTAATTGTTGAGATGGTTGACAAGCACAATTTATATTTTTCTGATGAATTTTCTCTTACCTTCCATATGCACTACTACAAACTATTTAAGTGGCTTCTTGTTCTTCCAATGGTTGGAATGTTTGGCTTGCTTGTCATTCTCCGTCCACAAGAAGGCGCACCTTTGCCATCATTCTCTAGAAATATGCACCAACTTTAAAGAGTCAAAGGGACCCTGTTAATCCAGGTATACAATTTGCATTCATTATCATCTTGGAGAACTCATTCTTGCACACATCATGGGGACTAGAGCAAACAATCCTCTTGGATATGTACTTTTCATTAGAATGGGTTGCTAGTAGCCTTCCCTCAAATGTCAACATTCCACATATGGTCACTCAATGTAAAATTGAGGCCTTTTTTGCTAGAACAGTTTACCTTTTGTACTGCTTTTTGCTTTGCAAAAGGTAATGTTTGTTTTTAAACTGTCTTTATTGATTATTGTGGATTGGAAATAACATAAAATTTGGCCGAGAGTTTAACACATCAATACACAATAAACTTGCAATCATATAATTTGAGATGTTGATCCTTTATCCACAATGAGAGAAGTTACATATATAGTGTAATGATCTCCTATAAAACAGGAGGCAACACTTATCAACTTCAACCACTTGTAATAATATCGTGAGCAATTACATTCTAATTATAGAATGTAACTTATTCAAAATTTTCTCACACCTAATTATTTGACCAACTAATTATTACATGAAACAACAATATGAGTTGTTACTATAACTCATCACACTACACACATTAACATATGAGCACTAACAAGATATTTCTAACATTCTCTCCCTTAATGTGAACATAGGAAGTAATCACATCATAGGCACTCAAAACATAAATGCTTGTTCTATGGATGCAAGCTTTAAGTCTGCAGTTATGTTATTCTAGATATCTGCTCTGCATGATCACCTATATACGAGAACTCGATAGTTCCCGCTTTTTCTTCTAGTGAATGCAAGGTTTTTTCACCGACGGATCACACTTCTACCAACCATTGTAAAAGTACGGTAGATGAAAGATCACTGTAGTAAGTGGTTAACCTATCCATCTATTTGCAGTAGAGGTCTATTCTACACACCACAACACAAAACACTGAAAAAATAAACATGCCATTATATCAAATATGTGGCCCTCTCCTTAGCAGCTAATGGGAGGATGTTGATTGTCGTCCTTCCTCTGTTGCCTCCATCCTCCATCCTCCATTATGGAACGTCGTTTAGCTCAACAACTATGATCTTTGACGCTCATCTATAGGTCATTTTAAGGAGAATAATCCTCCCCACGAGAATGACAGACAATTTACAAATCGGATGTCGGTTTCAACTGATAATGCATCCGTATACAATTGAGGCAATATTTTTAAATAATTTTTTGGACACTTCGACAAAAAAATCTTTTGACATCGAGCCTTATTTGAATTGACAAGACATATAAAACATTACAAAATTGACTCTTACATTGATATGACTACTAAACCATAATTTATAAATTGGCTGTAAAATAAACTTTAAAAAATTTAACTGAAACTACAAAACTAAGACATAATCTATTACATATAGTGTCATGTAATAAGACTAACAAGAAACATGTACTAAAGATATATCGGTTTGAGTACAATCTAAAAAACATACAAAATCTAGACTTTATCGATAATACTAGACCAACCCAACAATGTTTAATTATGTCGATGTTCTTTCAAACAAAGACATTGATTTGAAATGAAGGAGACTTGATGTATCAACCTTAAAGGCTACAGATATTGACCTTTTTAAATGTATATTTCCACTGGTGTATAGGCTCGAGTAGTCCTACGAATCTTTGAATGAAAAATTTGATGCAATAATGTCAACTGATACCTATTCAATGTCCACTTGAGTGGCATGGGTAGAAATAAACACATAACGCAAGTTGCCAAAAGATAGCAAGTTTGAACCATGATAGGTACAAAATCAGATTTATGCTACAATTCTACAATACAAAGGCGCATGACTTGCACAATGAATATTCATTACTACATGCGTATAAAACATTGATCTCCCAACCAGTCAAAACAATGAGAGTTGTGATTGTTCAGCTTCCACAAACAATGATAGGCCTAGTAGATGCGAAGGAAATACAAAACCTGATGGATATCTCCGAGCTTGCTTTGTTACCTTCACAAACTCAATTGGCATTGCTTATTTGCTTTGTAAACGACATAAAGCACAAACATAGGCAATCATTTGCAAAGGATGACTCATATCCCTTTGTCAATGATGCAAGGCACCGAGGCAACATACAAATATGAACTTGATTTCTTCTACTTCCTTTACTTCACCTAGTAAATAGGTGAACAAAGAAATGAGGAAACTCAACACACAAGGATGACAAATATGCTTGTTAAATGAACATGCAAAGGATTAAATGTACTCTGATATGGTATAAAGAAAGCGAAAAACATATTTGACTCTTATTTATACGGTTGTATAACTTGCATAACACATGGTAAGAGAAATTGACGGTGAATGCAATGCAATTAAAATAGCACAAAAAGACTAACCCACATGATTGTTACAATTGATACTTGGCTTGTGGATACCCACATAAGGAAGAGAATCTAGAAATTTTCAGAGGACTCTCATTGAAACTCTTTTTGCTCTCTTATAAACCCGCTCTGATAACAAGTGTAAATTTTGATTGAGAGTTTAACACATGAATACACAATAAACTTGCATCATAAAACTTGAGATGTTGATCCCTTATTCACAATGAAAGAAGTTACATATATAGTGTAATTATCCCTTGCAAAGTAGGAGTTACACTTATCAACTTCAACTACTCATAATAAAATCATGAACAAATATATTCTAACTATAACATGTAACTTTATCCAAGAATCTCTCTCACACCTCATTATTTGACTAAGTTTCACTTCATGGAAAACTACGAATTGTTATTACAACTCATCACACTACACACACTAACAAGATATTTCTATTAGAATGGGGACTATGAACAAACAATCCTCTTGGATATTTACTTTTAATTAGAATGAGTAGTTAGTAGCCTTCCCTCAAACGTCAACATTCTGTATATGGTCACTTAATGTAAAATTAAGGTCTTTTTTTGCTAGAACAATTTGCCTTTTATATTGTCTTTGTCTGTACAATGGGTAATGCTTATTTTGTAAATTTACAATGTCTTTATTGATTATTCTGGAATGGAAGTATGCTTCATTTCTCATGATATTATTCTCACTCTCTTGCACATTAGGGGAAGAGGGAAAACTGTAATCCATGCGTGTGAAAGAGGCTGAGAAGTATCTTATTATTAATGAAAGTTGACGAGTCTGTTTTAAAATAAGAAACATGACCGCCTACTTCATCAATTTTTTATAGCTAGGAAGAAACTTTTTGTTGTCCATTGTTTAGTGGAATCGAAAGTGAATATTAATAATTGATCATTAGACAAAAAGAAATTATATTAATGCCCTTAGATGACCTAAAAGCTTTCCATTGAAGGAATGTGTCGAGTTTAAGAAGGCATCTAAACTACTGTGACTTAGATTCAAGGCATTATACATAGACAAATTTGTGTTTTTGTCCCTTTTGTTTTCATGGTCTTGTTTAGTACCTGCCTCTTTTTTGTGGGTTAATCTCTGAATTTTTTTGAAGTTTTTTGAATGTGAGATCCATTTATCTGTAGAAGTGGCAATGGAAAATGAAAGGGAGTCAATCTATTGTTTGACTGGGAGGCTTGTTGCCTTTCATTTTGAAAGTAACTATAAAGGGACAATGAAGCATTAGAATGAAACCTCCATTTGATGGAACACTATTAGAGCTTTAATAGGATGTAGGAGGAGAAGAAATAATGTTAACTATCAACAAAATTCTAAAGTTTCCCAATTACTGTACTAACTAAATTCTTTTACTCACAAAGGCTTACAAATGCAAAACACAACTAGAATCTAAATAGGTAAATATCGGATCATTTAAAATCAATTTCAATACAATTGGAACAGTCCACAAAGGACATAAAACTGAAATTGAAAGGGAAAGACAACTATCCAAATGTTTGTCTAATGAAGTTTTGTAGAAGAAAAGAGAAATTAATTAAGTGTCCTTAAGTGACCAAACAAGTTCAATGGGACTTGAAAGTACATCCAATTACTATAGTAGGGTACTAGGGTATAAGAACCCCATGTTATGGAAGTTACTAAACACTAAGAGGTAAAGCAAAGACAACAAATCAACAAATCAAGATGGGATAAACTAAAAGTAATTAAGCCCCACTATATAAGTAGTTGTTGACATCCACATGAGGGAAGTACTCCTCAATGACGAATAAAGTTGGTGTAGACCAAACTGGGAGGAAAAGAATGGAAATTGGCATCGCCATATGTTTGAAGCATGGATCAACCTAGCGGAACCAATGACATTGTCGTTGATCATCATGTGAAGGTCAATGGGACCATGTTGACAATGGAGGAACTAGTGAACTTCACTAGAGCCTTCCTAATGTGGAATACCCATAGCCAATGAATTTCTGGTGGTAAACAAGAAACTAGTTTGTGCACCAACCCCTACGACGCTAGAATGGCAGACTGGAAGGCCCCCAAAGATTCAGTGAAAAATTGAAGGAACCTATGAAAAAAACTTATAGAAAGGGTGGTGAATCTTGCTAAAGCAAGATTCGATGGGTTGACAAATCTTATAAAAATCGCTATCGTGACTATGTCGAAAATGGAAAAAATTAGAAAAAATGGTTGTAGATGTAAAGGCAAATCTTACGTAATTTTTCTAATTTAAAAAAATAATTTGGTGAATTTCAATTGTCCTCTTTAGGTTATATTTCTTTTGTCATCTATTGACGGTGTGAAGTGCAATATATGCATTCCTTACTTAACCAACCCAAATTATTGATTTATGAAATTTGGACCCATTCTTCCCAATCCTTCCTAGGATTAAACTTTGACTCTGTATCCATTGGCCAAGTGTCATCATTTCACGCAATTTCAAGAAAACCTATGATCTCTCAATCCTTCATTGCAAATCCTACCAGAATTATATCACATCAGTCGATATCTTGCAATGTGTCAACATCCTATGCTATTTTGAATCCAATCTCTCTTGCCTTAGTCTTTCTTTACTTTGAAACTTGTCAAGACCTTTCCAAAAGGTTTCCCGCTAAGCCTTTCCTCCAATATACTAAGACAGACTTTTTTCTATATAAAAACATATGTTTTTCACTCCTTGAGAAATGTGGGATAATTCCCAAAAGAAAAACTACAAAGGCCTCCATTTTCAAGGCTCCGAATGATTGTTAGTTGATCTACTCATTCCCTATCTCGACATCATGTATTTAATCGTCAACTCTGAATTCCATTAATCTGGTGTGCCCTCTCCTTGTGTTCCAAGGGTAGTCACACATTACATGTTTTTCATTGCCACTAAAGTTATTTTGTATTTTGATCATAGGAGAGATTCTAGGGTGGAGTGCTTTGAACCATCTAAGGGTTGCCCAACTCATGTCACCATTAGTTCTGCACACTCCCTGACGAGTCTTATCAAGACCCACATTTTCCCTTTTACAGTAATAGATGATGTCATAAATGATTCCTTTGACTTAGGTCTAGATAGAGATGGATGGTGGACTAACATCCACTCTTTCCAACTTTCATCAACTCGTGCCCTTAAAGGGGTCTTGCTCTTCTACATGGCTATTTGTATTGGTACCTTGACGATATGGGTTGGGGCTTTATTTCTTTGGGTTTACCTTCTTGCTTTATTTTCATTACTTAAGTTTTTAATCCAAGGGTCTTTTTACCCTAGCACTACTATTATAATTGGATGTATTCTCAAGTCTCATTGACCTACTTTTGATGACCATTTGTTGACATTGATGTAATATCTTTCTTTCTGCAACCTTAACCAACATTAATTTTCAAATTTAATTTCCCTAAATAAAAAATTAGATTTGAAGTTATTTTAGACCATCCCTTTAAAGTCTTATTAATGCAAGAAGGAAAATAGTTGCAATATTACATGCCATTTGTTATACAACCAAATTTGGGATATTTATATGAAGAAGTCTATATGCTTTTTTTTCTCATTGTCCCAATTTTTTTGGTTCAAATGTATTTGATGATTTTTTGAACCTCTTTATCTTATGTATTTTAACAAACATGGCCACCACAAGAAAACTATGCACATTTTATCTTAAAATGATTCCCCACATGAACATGATATATACTAATAAATATTGTATTTCCATAGTCCATATAGTGTAACTTCTAGATTAAATTGTGTGATATTTTTTTACATCAAAAAAATCTCATACAATTCAATCCAAAAATTAATTATTACACATGATATATGTTGTGATTCCTGTTAAGATGCACATCCATGAAAATTTGGGTTTTCCAAGCTAAGATAAGGAACTTAAGGTATTTAACCTCCTTTATCATATGCAATCTTCTCATAACCACATGCTAATATTCATTTCAACACCTTCTTATATTTACAGGATTTCATAGAGACAGGAAATATTTCTAAAATGTAATGGCAACACTAGGACCAATTGCACTAATACCGTGTGACGAATTCTATGAGCAACATTTTCTACAATCATTAGTTGACAATAGCCATGATCATAACCATTCAGCAATCCTTGATTTCTCCCATGTTTTTGGGCAGTAGATGTCAATTATTGAGGACTTTTTTTATATTCACTTTTGGTAATCAACGACCATTTTGGTATTCTCCAAGCACATTGTCTTTATGTTCTATCCATGTGGGTCAGGAAGCATACAAATTTCACTAACCATGACGGTCATGATCTATTTACTTGACCATTATTCTTGATAGCTATCAACAAATACTCTACATCAATAATGAGAAAGCAATACTTTGGAAGTCATCATGGGGGATGTCTACATGTTATTACCTTTTATATTGATATTCATTTGTCCACTTTTACGCTTTCATGTGAAACAATGTGACCTAAGTACTCCACCCCTTTCATTCCAATAACACACTTGGAAGGCTTTGCATAAAGATGGTGTTCAAGAGATCTAACCTCCAATCACATGTTGTAAGTGTTCTGCATATGTCTTGAATTATATTAGGATGTCATAAAAAAGCAACACAACAAATTCCCATAGAAATGGTTGAAATAAAAAGTTCATCAACCTCTAAACTATAAACTCATAGTGGCCCTCATGGGTTCTTTACTCTTACATACACCCTCATCTCTGATTCAGATTTGATGGCAACATGAGAAAAGTTCAAGTTTCGTAAAGTATACAACACCATGTAACTCATCTAGCAAACTGTATATTAGTAGGATGGGAAACTTATCTTTGATGTACTTATTGAGTTCTTTGTAGTTTTACACATGCATCATATCTCATGCTTCTTACTCACCATCACCTTTGGAGACAAATACACACTTTGATTATTTGATAATACTTTCCTCCAACATCTCATGTACCATATTCTTAATCAAACTCTTTTATACATATGGGTATGCATAAGGTTTGATGTTGGATGGTTGTTTCCTTGATACTAGTGGAATGACATGATCATAATTCCTTTTGGGAGGCATTCCTTTTGACATCTCTCCAAATAATATTGAGTGATTATTAACAATTGCATATGGCTTTGACAATGTAGACAACTTTGTTTCTAATGAAAGCAATTGCCCCAAATACTTATCCACCCCCTTTTTGAGAATCTTTTGCATCTCACTATGGGGACTTTGTGTGCAGGCCACACAATTCAAATATCTTTCTCTCTGAATAAAATTGCATGAAAGACTCTTGGAAATACATGTCAACCATTCCTAAGGTTATGAGCCATTGGACACCCAAAACAATGTCTGTGTCACCTATGGGTTTGAAAAACAAAGGGGAATGAAACTGGCAATCTCCCATGGTGATTTAAATGGTATGGAATTTCCCCGAACAATTGACCATGCCTCTATATGCAATCATGCCCTGAAATTCTAGAGCTCAATATACAAAAAATTTCAAGTATGCCATCAACTTAATTATGATGAAGTTATAGGTACAACTGAGTCAATAATTGTTGTCACCCTATGTTTCTTTATAAAATCCATTACCTTGAGGTTTTGTAAAGTGTTAATGCTTGAAAGTTCATGGCAAGAGATGGTTGGATATGTTCTGATTCCTCCTCTAGGTCATTATCAACCTTTACCACTTCTTCATTGACAACTTAAATGTAGAACACTTTCTTTTTAGCACATTTATGTGCTAAACCGTATCTTTTGTCATGACTGAAACATAATTTTTTTTCTCATTACTCTTCTTCTTTTGGAGGAGTCAACCCAGTATGTTGATGGAATCATTGTGTTGGAGTATTCTAATATCTTATGCTTATACCTTTTGTTGACAAGTGCTCGTTCCTCTACCTTATGTGTATAGATGATGGACTCTGAAACAGAGCATCTATTAAACATGTGTATATCGAGTTGTATGTTGAGCCCCCTAAAAAACAAGTCATTCAAGTTTTCATCTGCGATTCTATCTACTCACAAGGATAGGTTATGGAATTGCTAAATATAATCAACAAGAAACTTTATTTGTCATAATTTTACTGATTGACTAAAGTAGTTTTCCATTACATTGTTGTGATAGTGCATTTGTAATTCATTGGTAAACATTGACTAGGTGACACTAAGACCCTTTTTCTTTTGAGCACATAACCTTCGATACCGAAGGAAATTATTTGTCTCTAAATACATGAATGCCATTACCAATTTTTGTGCACACTAGGTATGATGTATATTAAAGGAATTCTTCATTTGGTTGATTTAGGTGACAAGATCCTTTCCATTGAATTTGCACATTTTCACTTTTGGTAGCATGTTTTAGGGACCTGAATTTGAGCAACTAGTGGGTTGAGGCTACACCACATCAAACTTGGATTGTTCTGGCTAGAAGATTTTTTATTGTTAGGTTGGAAATTGGTGAATGATGGTTGGTTTTGTGGATTAGTTTGCAAGACCATAGTGATCTGCACCAATTGTGTATTGATGTTTCTCAAATCTCCTTTGATTGTGATAAATTCACCTTTGATGTCGTCCATATTTTTCCCCATTTTTGATTGCATGCCTTGTACCTCTACTTGGAGATGGTTCACGATCTAAGAAACCCCCGTATCATAAATTTTAGAATCCTCTTCCTTGTTAGGCATTCTTTCCAGGGTGACTTGCCATTTTCCTTAACCTCTAGTTTGTGGACCCGTCGTCTAAAGACTTTAGGGTTTAGGGTTTAGGCTTCGTGGTTTGAGGCTTAGGGTTAATAGGGGGTCAAAATTAGGGTTACTAAGGGCGTATACCATTGTGATCATCTCACAAAAAAAAAAAAGGGTTACTAACAATGTAAATATGCAGTCATCTCACCAAGATGGATTCAATTATTGCTATATTGCACACCGACCAAAAGTTATGTGTTTCGATCCTTCAACCTACACGATAAACTCTAAGATAGATCCGATTGAAAATGTGCTACACAAACCTTGCCCAAATTGAAACTCTCATGCCATTTTTTATGAAATTACTTAGATTTAACAAAAGATCAAAATATAAATATCCTGAAGTGAATAACTATAACTAACAATAATAAAAGAAAAATAGAACAAATCTGCTCAATATGTTTAAGAACAAAACAAAAGACTAGAAATACATAAGTGATCAACTTTGACAAGCCAATCTCCACAACCTAACAATAAAAATAAATACTAATAACTGCCTTCTATATATACCCCTCCTATATATACCCTACTAAGATGATGGTTACTGCTAAGCCGACCCACTACCAATACAAAGATAGAGAGAATTATGATATGACTAAATAAAAGGTTATGATAGCCACAATTTAACCACACATATCCCAATACGTGTTATAAGTTTAGAGCATAAGATCCTCTTACAAGTGTGTCTTTAGATTTCTCAGGTATCCAGACAATTGGGCAACAATATGTAGTGTCTCTGTCTCTGTGGGTATGCAACACACATTCTCTTTGTATGTTCGACACACGAGTGCTTTGGTAGGATCTGACAAGCATTTATGATGTTTCCTTCCTGTAGAGCTGTGTGTGAACTATGGAGTCGAACATTTTCCGAGAGAGATTTGTTCCTCTAACAAAATAGAGGCCGCATCATCCTCATTTTGAAGTACTAGAGAGATTGAGAGATTAAAGTATTGGCAATGCTGCTAATTGCTCAGGAAATTGAACCCATTTGAGTTTTCAGCTGACTGCATGTTTGATTCCCTTCCTCAATTGGAAGAATATATCCCTCCAAGTCCTTCATCATAAATTTCTCCTCCTCTAAACATTTCCCCCTCATTATGTTCCTGCAATTAACCACTTAAAAATTAGGCTAATCCTTAAATGAGTTAACAATGTCAGAACCCTTTGGTATTTCTGAGATCTTTTTCCAAACGATTTCTTCAAATGGATACACAGGCTAATCCTTTGTGGATGAGTATTCAAGAATTTCTCCAAATTTATTTAAAAATGCTTCCATGTCCCCTGCTTCAGCGAGTTCTTATATGTGTATGATGCACTTGTTTTGTTAAGTTTCTGCAGGATTTTCAGTGCTTTGGCTCATAGGTTTTATACTAAGAATCTTGCTTTGTTATATCTGTTCTCATCACTCTTTTGTGAGGAGGGCACCTTCATTAAAGGCGGGTCGAGGCCTCCTTTTGTTCTATACTACACACTTTTAAGCAGTTCTTGGGGCACAATAAAATTGTAAATTGTAAAATTATAAATAGTTTTGGTTGTTTTTCCTAAGCGTTTCTTGATTCATTTTGAGGTTATTGATAGGACGCCGTGTTGCATTGATTATTGTAATGGTATTTGCCACGACTTCATCACAATGATGCATGCCAATAATAAGATATAGCTAGAAAACAATGATATGTTGTTCTTTGAGTTCATTGCAAGTGCTCCCAGTCATTAAAACGCCTAATATGAGTGGTTATTTAGCAATAGGGCAATTTTAGTGTATTGAGAAAGAATATATTCATGTGAATTCATATAACTCTCCACAAAATAAAAGAATCCCTTTGGGTAACTCAAAACTAAGATATTGAGTGAATTTTAAGTGCAGGAGACATAATCATAAAGACTATTAACTATATATCTAGTGCCATGATGTGCATTGTTAAGTTGACCCAATAATTTGTAACACATAATGTTAAAATAATTAGGGCCTTTTTAAGTATATAGAGTACCTTGTAGACACTCAAAGTTGGTAATTCACTCTTTGACACTAGTGGTTTTGACAATTCGCTCTCGCTAAGATAAACATAACCTTTCCATTCTTACTTATCACATTATGAGGTCTTTTGTTTAACTTGTTTATCCTTGCACACTGATATGCCAACACATTCTGAGAGTAAAATGCACAAAATCCATATACTAGGTTAGCATCACATGATGCAAACTTCATTTAGCATGTTTTTCATCCACAATCAAGATTGTATTGCTTGGTCAGGGATTTATATCCGTTCATACCCTATCTCTACAGTTTTGCACCAGCATATCCTCTATCTCTGCTTTCATTTGCAAAGTCTTCAATGGGTTCTTTCCTCCCTCCAGATTTGACTTTCTTTGATAATTTGTCTTTGGAACCCTATATAAGCAAGTTAACACTACCTCATTTGCTAACCTGAAAATCCTATGGCACTACATTGAGACACTCACTTCCAACACTTGCAAAAGACACCCAAGGCTCCCTAAATATCTCAAAGGCACATCTACAATCATTAGGGAAACAATTTCTATAGGTTTGAAGCTTCTTATCATGTCAAGATATAAATATCTCTTATCCACAAGTACTAAAACAACCCTTCTCCAAATATTTTAGAAAGAGCCAAACTCAACTCAAACATTGTCAAAGAGCTTGCTAAATCTAGTTTCATTCATTTAGATATCGCATGCTAGGTGGATAACGACGTGTCTATTGTGGATAAAAATTAGACCGGCAACCAATCAACCTTTTCACCTAACGCAAAAGGTCAAGATGGAATCAAACCAGTTTAATTATAGTTTTACTTAAGATTTGGCTTAAGTGTGGGTAGTTTAACATAGACAAAATAATTATTCAACCTAATATCTGGGAAAATTCTATTTCTAACAGCAATTAGACTATACATACATCAACAACAAAAGTGAAAGAAAACACATCAAAGACTAAACACAACAAAAGATCACCAAACATAAGATTAATACAATAATAGTGGTCTTCTTCACTTGGTCATATCTTTCAAATACAATTAATTACTCTTCAATCAAACTGATTTCTTTATATCTAACAAATATTATCAACCTTTATCCGATAGAGTGAAACCTATACACAAGGTAACCTCTTGAAAAGGTGAAAATGAGTGATATTATAATTTACCTTTCTATTGTCTCAAATAGCATGATGATCTCATAAACAAATGAACATTAAACCAAAACAAATAAATAAAGAAAAATATTAACATATTTACACAATTAACGGAAAGAGTTTGAAATAGACATAATGAAGAAAAACATATTTTTGCATTAATGAAACAAAGTACAATGATCACTAAAATAGTGCATTAACAAGGTCATGATCAAATATTAGACCCAGCATGGCTGCAGATTACATTTATTGAAGATAGAAGTGAAAACATCATCAAGCTTGCTTTGGATATACAAACAAAATATGCAATTAGTTAGATCAAGAATACAAAATATTTAATCAAATAATCAAAATAATAATATTAAAACTGAATATACTTCTTGTATTCGAAAATTCACACTCAAACCTCAAAACAATGTTGTCATAACTCCTGTAAGATCACTTGCCTCATAAATGCATTGCACAAAATTAATTACATAATAAAATAAATTTCAAATAACTGCAAAATACCTAATTTTTCCTCCCTTGTAATTGAATCCTCCATGTCCTTTTATAACATCCCCAAGGATGGAATCGGTTATAACTGACTTGTCTTATTTTAATATTTTAAATAAATGACGTTTTTAAAAATTTATAATAGTAAAATGTCACTTTATAAACTTAAGTGACACTATATATAATTTAAAAGAAAGGACACAGGCTTTTAATTTTGACTTTATAAATAAATGAATGAGGTGTATATTATCAAAACATGGGCCACATAGGTATTGCATACATTAATCAAAAGTAAACACAATCCATATTAACATCCACCATTAAAACAACTAACACCTCATTAGATATCACATCCAATCATACGCACATAAATTCCATATATACAATAATATATCATCACCATTAAGTTCTCAAATCTATCTCAAAATGATAAGTATTATATCCCAAAAATGTGAAAATGTATCGAAATGTCAAATGTATCTGACCAGTATGATTAATTAATTGTCTACTGTCAAATCTAATAGTGGCATCCATGTCTTAGTAACCATCTCCACGTACTCATATGGCTCAATAGGAAGAATAGTTCGGGTGAACACTCCAGATTCCTCATCTACTTCCAATTTTACCCTCTTTATTGTCCCTGTCACCTTAGGTATAACGTAAGAGGACTTAGCACGCCTCGAAGTGTGTGGGGACTCATAAGAAGGTACAATCTGATTTCTTTAAGGTAAAAGAGGTGTAGAATGGGCCTATGGAGTATGCTATGGGACTACATGAGAAGGCGCAGAATGAACTGATCTATTAGAAGAAGCTGGATTATTTTTAGCATGCACATGTTCAAGTTTTGGTAGAGGTGGGTTATTAAAACTGTGAGGAAGATTGCGGGGATATGATTCAATCACTTGCAACACTTCATGTAAACAAGGCTCATTAGCATCAAAATGAACAAAAACTCTAGTAGAACCATGTCTAACAAAAGGCCTACCACCTCGAAGCGTAATAGTTCCCCTTCGACCACCTCTAGGTGAGCCTCTACGCCATGATTGGCCACAAAAACTGCTACGACCCCAGGAATAGACCCATATCCATCCCATCCTGACATGGTATAAAGTTGTAAGGACAATTAATGATTACCAAATATTAGCATGTGTAGTCTTCCAAAAATTGAACTTGCCAATTCAAACTATAATCTACACTTATAAATAAATGGCATATCATAAAGATAAACAAAGTTTTATTTTTACAAAGTCATCTTAGCTATTTCATATCATTTTTGAGATATATAACTGCCCAGATGCCATTAACAGAGTACCCATATGTTGAAATCATTTGGACTCTGTATGAAAAATGAAATGAAAGAACTCCTTAGAATTTGCATGTATAGTTATCTGACTAATAAATTATTCATACTTGATGCCTCTGTTCTATATTTCCACACTTCATTCACAGACCCTTGAAATAGTCAAGATAAATTTATGAGTACACCTAATCTTCTCAAAAATTTCAGGCCATTATCACATGAAATCGAGAGCCCATATATATGTAAATATCAAAATGAGAAAACAATCATTTCCATACCCTACAATAGGTTCCATTATGGTATTTCAAATCTGAATGCCAACAACCCGCCACAGTCGACTACAAAATGACTCAAAAACAAAATGCATGCACTTATAACATTATCGCAGTCTACAGGAAGCCTTCCAGAATCTATCATGATATATAACAATGAGCCCGCAAGCAGATTCTTAGTCATTTGGTTAATATTTGTTTGCAAAAATAACCATTAAATTTTCTAAATGCCTAGATGACAAAAACTTAATTTTAAGTGCACTGAGATAATCTTTCCACTTAGAATCCAAAAGCAGATAATTTATAACCATTTTTGAGCTTTTTTGAAATACCTAGATGAAAATATCTTTGATAAATTACTTAAATTCAATATATGAAGTATTTCCATTTTATGTGAATTGTAGACACAATAACTATACAAGCCGTCAAATCCCACAAGACTGCAACAAAATCTTTCATTTTTTTAAGAAACAACAATACCCCCATGATTGCATGCAAATATTTTGAAGAAAAATACGATTCACAATAAATTGACATCAACAAAAAGATCAAAACCACAAAAGAAGTATGCGGGTCTTAATACATTCGACCCCAAATCTTAGATTTCAAATTTAAGTTTTTATCACTTTTTCGCAAACATTTTAAATACCCAACTTTGCATGCAAACTCAAAAAAAGAAATGGGTATGCCAAATGAAAACTTAAATCGACGAGATCGAAAATATTTTCAAAGCAAACAACCAAAACTCATTTCTTCCAACAACATAGAAAAAACAGAACTAAATCATGGCCGAGGCACAATTGTCAAGAATCTAGGCTCATACCTGTAACCTCGACACGTCTGAAAACAAAAAATTGTGAGCACATGCACAAACCAAACATCTTCGAGCTTCCAAGATTTCAATGAAAAACCAAATGAAAACCAAACCGACATGCTACACTTCATTCCGCAACCTTAAACCCATATTCAATGCCATAACTCAATTACAATTAATCACCCATCACCTACCGCCACATCATACCTAGGGAGTAGGAATTCGAAAATGGTGGTTTGCCAATTTTAATTCATTAAACTCCAAACATCATACCTTAGCCCCATATCTATTCGAATTAATGAACCATAGGTTTTATCAAAGTATATATAAGATAGTCATTAATCCACAAGCTAGATATTAATATTACCAACTTATTATGCAAGCGATCACCTTCATATGCCTGAAAACAATGATTTGATTAGTAGATATGATCAATTTCGCTCACTGTCACATTTCGATACTTATTTCCAAAAGGGGAAGACCAAAAAAATTAAAATACAGGCCTAGAATCCAAACATCAAGATCTCAAAGCGAAACTTTATCCTCCATGATGACTATCCAATATGATAACCAAGGCGATGCTATATATATTTATATCAAGATAAGGTGATAGATGACATTATCAAGAATGTTCGAAACCACTTAGTTAAAACAATTAAAAAATGTAATTAATACTTTGTGGCCCCCGCCAAATTTATATGAGTGTTATGGAAAGCAAGCTATAATATGAATGTGAAAAAAGGGGGTGTTAAAATTTAGTGATAACACTGGCAACTATGCTGGTTGGTTTCTTGTCACAAGAGACTAGGCTACAGCAGAAAGGTTAAATTTTAACAGGCTCAAGAGTAAAATGTAGGTTCATTGTTTCTTGAGTTGATCTACGTGGACTTCTTAATAGTTTGGATAATAAGAAAAGAAGTCTAGTGGATCAAAAGCGGAGAAGGGAATACAAGAGATAGGGAAGTGAGGGTTGGAGAAGCTCAACATACATAATCAATCCTCATTATTTTGAAAATCAAGTATGCCTTCTTTTACATCAAGTATATCAGAAACATTATATTAAGAGGATTTGAAAACCATATTCTATAAACTATCCAGCTAAAAAAACTTCAAGAAATCTTACCATCCGAGAAGCCTGATAACAGTGTCATTTAAGGTCTCTTTAGAGTAGTGCCAATGTCGACGGTGTACGGGGGTGCCCACAACCCGACCAATGTTTATTTTGTAGGATTTGAAATCATGTTCATAATATTAAGAAAACTTCGCAACGTGAATGACAACGAGGGTTTGACAATGACAAACATTTCTAGGTAGGCGATAATCTCGAGAAGTTCCAGAGCCAGAAACCAAGCACGTCTAATACCATACATAAGGGTCAAATATCGTAGGGACGGTCCTGACAGAAGCATACAGTCCCTCCACAAATCATTTTTTAGTCACAGTTCCCATAATGAAGCATCATCAGGTTTAGATCCCCCCTCTTTCAGTAATGTGCACTCCCATAACCTCCCAAATATATCTGTAATCAGTTAATTGCAGTTATTACCTTGTGTTTTCAAGTTTGTAGCAAATCGTTTGAATATTGAATGTGTTATTATGGTATTGTATTATTAATGTTGAAAGTTAATTAATCATAATAACCCCCTGTATCTCCCCTTACATCATTTAGTCTACATAATTTGCTAAATCTAAATTTCACATAATCTAACAAGGGTGTAAACATTTTGGTAAACCCGATTCGTGACTCGATCCTTACATCAACCCTAGTGCTTGCTTATGATCCTCCTTTTTCTTTTGGTGATGTATTTATCTTTCTACTCTACCTAACCATGTCATTGCCTCCAATTTTATATGAAGTTAGACTTGATCCTAAAAATTTAAACCCTTATGCTCACATCGGCTACTATCCCTCTAACCAAGTCAATGTCGATCCTTTATGTATGGGTGAGATTCCTTATGCTGATTTTACGTATCACTTGGCTGATACAACTCCAACCTATTTGGATATATACTTTGAGATTACTCTTGTCACTACTGAGTACCCACCACACTTTCACTTTGCCCCAATAGTTCCCACAATTAATATCATTACCTTAAGACACAATAAACAAACACTCAGGGGCAATCCACCTTTGCCTCTCCAACCTACAACTCTTGTGGCTCGAACTAATTCACCCTCTAAGGGGTATGATCTCTTGGAACAACTCAATAAAAACCTTGATTAGATATCTCTCTTAGAGCTACTTTAAAAAGCACTTGTGTACAAGGACATCCTACAAGATACCTTGTGCTCTTTTATGTTGGCTCATAATACTAAACCTTGAAATACTTTTGCTTCTCTTAGGGACACCTTCAAGGCAATATATCAAACTATTACCTTCAACATTGTTGATGTCCCTCTCATTTCTAATATTGATACTATACATGGGAAAAGTGACATAGGTGTTCCTGAGCACTCGAATTCCCGAAGTCGAGCCAAGACAACTGAAATATGAAAGATGCGATGAATGTGATTAGGTGTAAAGTGGTAAATATGAAATAGGTGGGGATGGCTAAGGATCAATATTCAAAGGTGGAGCAACTCTTAATCAATCAACTCGCAAGTATGAAACTTTCTTGTCAAGAAAAGTGAAAACTTGTCTTATCTCTGCATGTGGAATACTACGATCGAGGATAATCATCGAACTCAATTCCTGATCTATGTCGGCTAAAGACTCTTGAAAAATGTTCATTTGTCTCTAAATATTCCTCTCTAGAGAGGGCCATACAAGAATGCAGATGATACACAATGGAGACAAAACTAATAATTTTGGGTTCTAGCTTGGGTTGCTTGATTGGCCCAAAATTGTTCAGTTATGGATAATTGTTCATTTAGAGCCTCAAGTTGGTTGATGACTTGTGGGGGCAAGGGAGTAGGGCGGAAAACTAGTGCACATAATCCTAAGTTCATGTCTCTCTGGTATAGGTTGACACTCAGTGGGTTAGTGATTGGTTCAAAGATCCTCTTATGAGGTTGGGCCAGACCAAGAATGGGCATGTGTGCTCATCAACTCGTGAACAAGAATAAAAGAAACCAGATAAATAGTGAAAAGATAATTCGAAGATATGAACTGGTAGCGTGAACTCCTTATAACTAGGTTTATTGTCTTGACCTTGATTCCTAGATTACGTTAAATCCTAAAAATGAATAATAATGGAAATAAATTTAATTAAACAGAAAGATATTGTTAGGAATGAAGTATTAGTGATTACATTATAAACATGTATAGATGTCTGTTATAATTATAATTGTGGGTTGAGAATAATTAAGTAAATATAATTGTGATTACATAAATTGTTTCAATAATTCACTAACATTAGATTGATAAAAGATTTAGGGTTATTAAGACCTTATATTTTAAAGGAGGTGTAATTACCTATACAATGGTACGAGTATGATTGTTTATTGAATAACATAGATAGACAAATTATTATCCTCTGCAAATCTAATACCAAAATTAGATTTGGTATTAGAGCGACAATGAATGCCCTAGGCTTGATTTTTGAGTTATTTCTTCTCTGCAGTATGTGATACAAATTATCTATTGCCTGGGCACTGTATACACTATTCACATTCTTTGTGTGAGAGCACAGGGTTGTGACTCGTCCACCTCTGTGCAAGTTATTTGGTTTGGTTTACGCATAACTGACCTCTTAAACGCACAACCATTATCTAAATTATTTTATGTTCGTACAAAGTCTGTGAAATGTGATGTCATCCATAGTTCGTGATTATAGTTTGTATAATATTCAATTGGATAGGTTATATGTTGTTCTTCATTTGAGTCATTTTCGGCATGTTTAAATATCATTTATGTTTAAAGTTGTCTACCAATATTTAAGTCTCTATTGTCATTTTAAAGTCTAGTGTCAAAAGGAAAAAATTAAATAGTTGGTCTATGTTAAAAGTCATAGTCAAGTCACCTTGTCAAAATTAAATTGTTTTGTATTGCCGTCAAAAGTGTCAATAGAGTCCACATATATTCTGTCCATTCAAATTCAAAAATGTTATTTTTTAATCATCTTAAGGGTCAATTTTATGGTTGGTCACTATCAAAAAGTCTAAAAATATATATATTTTTGTCTTACAGATATATTTTCGGTGTAACATGTTGTCTTGTAAAATAAATGGTTTAATGTTGTGGGGGAGAGGGAAAAAATAAACACAACATGGAAACAAATGTGCTTCATGTTCACATTCTGTCGAGTTAGCATTGTAAATTTGGAGGACAGAGGAAAAATAGGAAGGAGGTCAACAAATGGCCTCTTGTCAACCGCTAACGACAGGGCCACACAGATACAATAGTGGCAATTTTATTTTTAGTTATGGGTTTGAGTAAGAATGGATGTATGTGCTTGTTCACTTGTAATGTGTGAGTATGATATTCCACTATTTTCTCTTTAAGTGTTGTGATATGGCGTAAAGGTGCAAAAATGTACAAATAGTTGTATAGAAGGGCAACTGACTACAATGATCCTCTGATTATTATACTTTATTGGAAGATGGTTGGCCGGTGATAAGTTCACTGGAAGTGGAAGTAGGATAAGTTCTCATATGTAGGTGATCATGTGCAGCAAGATCCATACAACAAGATCTACACATCAATATGCAGACCTAAAAATATGCATAATACATGAATTACAAATGTATGAACTAATCTCTTTGGTTTATCAAATTCCTTTTTGATTAATTAAATAAAAAGAATAAAACTACTTTAATCTATCTTTTTGTATTTTGAGAAGCTTTTTGAAAGAAATGAATTAAAACTAGCTAACTAACTAATATTTTTTATCTTTTCTAGATTATTTAAAAGAAAAAGAATATATATATAGTCTACATAAATACACAAATAATTGAAACCACATTACTTACTTCTTCTAATCAAAATAAAATAAACAGTGAATAACCAGATGTAGTTATTCCTCTATTGTAGGGTGTGGTTATTCCTCTATTGTAGGGTGTTTTAAATACTAATTTTAATGAGGAAGCATTTAAAATATTATTTGACTTGACAAAATTAAAGCTACATGTAGTAGAGCTTTTGCCTTAGATTTGTTGGGAAGGGGAGATTCTCATACGCCATTTACTTTCTTCTAGCAAAACTTTCCTGGTAGAAATGCTTATGATCTAATTATAAGGAATCATATATAATAGAAGATATAAATATTTCTTCACTTCTTCCTCCAACCGCTTTCCCGAGTAGATCCACAAAGACATGTCGATAAGAGATTAACTTGTTAGGAAATAAGAGATAAAATATGCGGAATAATCCCTCACAGAATTGCAACAGTAGAAACTAATATGCAGAAATTATTACAGATCTCAAATAAAATTGCAGAATAAAATAACACAACACAAAGAGATAATATTTAACGTGGTTCACCCAATTTGGGCTACGTCCACCAAGAATCACTTGCTCAGATTTTATTACAAGCCACCGCTCTCTCAATACAATACCCAGATCCGTTTGGAGCTATGCTCAACAAACTCTACAGAATTCACACCCGAATTCAAAAACACATCTGCAATACATTTGCTTGTACATCTATCATATGCATAAGACCATATAAATAGACAACTGCTTAAGCAGTTTTACAAAACCGTGGGTATCAAAACCATGGGCAAAACTCGTCCCATAAACCTATGGGTCAAAAAACTCGCCCATATGAGAAAAGCACGTTTCCCGATATGTCGGGTGCATTTTTCGAGGCCAAAAAATTTTACGCCTAAAAATATTTTTTTCGGGGGCTGCGCCCCCGAACCCTTGCTTCTCGAGGGCTGCCCCCTCGAACCCCCGCTCAGGGCCTGGCCCAGCCCCGAACCCTGGCGAGGATACATGAAAAGTGTACAGTACTCTTAATGTATAGTCTTCAACACTTTCACACATGAAAACAGGCTCCACAACCTAACAATCTCCCACTTGGAGACTAGTTTTCCTTTGAGCAAGCTTCTCAACCCTTCACTAGTTTCTGTGAAGACCAACCAAAGCTGAACACAACTTTAGTTTTTCCCTTGTGACCACCTTGGTCATCATGTCTGCAGGATTCTGACTGGTATGAATCTTCTCCAACTTCAACTTCTCTTCCTCCAAAGCTGTCCTGATGAAATGGTACCTTAACTGTATATGCTTTGTCCTAGAGTGGAAAGCAAAGTTCTTAGCTAGGTGTATAGCACTCTGACTATCACTATGTAGCTTACATTCCTCCTGCTTATGCCCCAAATCCTCAACCAATTGTTGTAACCAAATCATCTCTTTGCTTGCCTCTGTGGTAGCAACATACTCAGCCTCTGTGGTTGACAAAGCCACCAGCTTCTGTAGTCGTGAAATCCAGCGCACTGCTGTCCTACCTACAGTGTAAATATAACCTGTCGTGCTCCTCCTGCTGTCTACATCTCCGGCCATATCTGAATCTACATAACCACGTAAAGTGGTGTTTGATCCACTGTAGCACAAAATTGTCCCCATGGTCCCTCTCAAATACTGAAGGATCCACTTTATTGCTTGACAATGCTCTTTACCTGGATCACTCATAAATCTACTCACAGCTCCCACTGCATGGGCAATATCAGGCCTAGTGCATACCATAACATACATCAAACTGCCAATTGCTGATGAGTAAGGTACCTTGGACATTTGGTTTCTCTCCTGCTCTGTCTTGGGACAATGCTCCTTTGATAACTTGAAATGGCCTGCCAAAGGAGTCCCAACCGGTTTAGCATCCTGCATATTAAACCTCTCTAAGACCTTCTTAATGTACTCTTCCTGAGATAAAGTCAGCTTCCATTCCTTCCTATCCCGAGATATCCTCATACCAAGGATTTGTTTGGCTGCACCCAAATCCTTCATAGCAAATGATTCACTTAGCTACTTCTTAAGTACTTTTATTTCCTGCATGTTTTTACCTACAACTAGCATGTCATCAACATACAAACACAGGATAATATAACTTCCATCCTCAAATTTCTTTGTATACACACAATGGTCAGAATGACATCTGATATAACCTTGCTCCATCATGAAGCTATCAAATTTCTTATACCATTGACGTGGAGCTTGTTTCAGGTCATACAAACTCTTCTTCAGTTTGCACACCATCTCCTCTTTACCTTTGACTTCATATCCTTCTGGCTGCTGCATATATAGCTCCTCCTCCAAATCGCCATGGAGAAATGCAATCTTTACATCAAGTTGTTCTAAGTGCAAGTCTTCTGCTGCAACTATTCCTAGAACAGTTCTAATATAAGTCATTTTTACTACAGGAGAAAAAATATCATCAAAATCTATACCTTTTTTCTGTGCAAACCCCTTGACCACCAACCGGGCCTTGTATCTTTTCTTGCCTCCTTCTTCCTCTTTGACTCTGAACACCCACTTGTTCTGTAATGATCTTTTTCCTTCAGGTAGCTTTACCAAATCCCATGTCTGGTTCTCCATGAGAGCCTAATGCTCCTCATCCATGGCTTGCTCCCACTTGTTCCTGGCATCTACCTGCATTGCTTCATCAAAGCTCTCTGGCTCTCCACTATCAGTGAGTAATAAATAATAAAGAGAAGGAGAAAAACGTTCAGGTTCTCTTCTTACCCTAGAAGACCTCCTCAATATAGGAGTTTGGGGTTCCTGTTGAGGGGGTTCCTGAACTGATTCATGTGTCACTTTCCCATCCGAAAGATCCTCTACCGCTGCATATTATTTCTTGGATTCTTCCCTATTTTCTTGCAACTACTGCTTATACATGACTTTCTCATTAAAGACCACATCCCTAGATCGAATGATTTTATTGTCCTTAATATTCCAACATTTATAGCCAAAGTCATCACCACCATAACCAATGAAAGTACATTTTTCTGATTTAGCCTCTAGCTTGGTCCTATCATCCTTGTCTATATGAACAAACACCTCACATCTAAAGACTCTAAGAAATGAATAATCAACTTTCTTACCATACCAAGCCTCCTCAGGTATGCCTCCATCCAAGGCACTTGAGGGTCCTTTGTTTATCAAGTACACAGCTGTGCTCACCACTTCTTCCCAAAAAGAAAGAGGCAGTCCTGCATGTAACCTCATGCTCCTAGCACATTCCATTATTGTTCTGTTCATCCTTTCTGATACCCCATTCTACTGCGGAGTTCCTGGAACCGTCTTTTTCCTGCGGATTCCATACTTAGAACAGTAATCATCAAATTCATTGCTGCAATACTCCCCTCCATTATCTGACCTGAGACATTTTAGCTTAAGACCTATTTCATTCTCTACCAAGGATTTCCATTTAACAAAAGTGTCAAATACATCAGATTTGTTTCTAATACAATAAACCCAAACTTTCCTTGTTGCATCATCAATAAAAGTAACATAATAACTTGAACCCCCAAGAGATGATACCTGAGTTGGCCCCCACACATCAGAATGCACCAGCTCTAACTTACTCTCTTTCTTTGTAGGTCCAACCTTGAGAAACCTTACTCGCTTTTGTTTCCCATATATGCAGTTCTCACAGAAATCGAAACCTGTTTTTGTATATCCAGGCAAATTATTCTTTATGATGTTCATGCCCTTATGGCTCATATGACCAAGCCTATAGTGCCATAATGTTGTATCTGCATCTGAAGCCACAAGATTACAATCATTAGTACTATCAGTGGTTAAATACAAGGTTCCAACCTTCTTACCTCTTGCCACCACAAGAGCAACCTTGGTAACCTTCCAAGAGTCTGCTGTAAATATCACAGTACAACCATCACTTCCCAACTACCCTGCCGATATCGGATTTCGTCTTAATGTAGACACATGTCTGACATCCTTCAATAGCCAAGTATTCCCATTCTGCATCTTAACCTGAACAGAACCTTTTCCAACTATGCTGCAAGGCTCATCATCACCAAGAAAAACATGCCCAAAATCTCCTTGAACATAATCAACAAAATAATGCCTATGTGGAGAACCATGGAAAGAAGCCCCTGAATCTAAAACCCAAGATTCAATAATATTGTGCAAAGAAAGAATCAAAGCATCCTGACATACATTACCCGTTGCCACATTTTCCTCCTTGTTTTCTTCTTGTTGTTTCTTCTTATCCCGAAGCTCCCAACAGTCCTTCTTTGCATGCCCAAGCTTTCCACAATTCCAACATACAATCTTGTTCTTGGATTTTGACCTTGCCTGATCTTTTGATTTTTCACGGTTTCCTCTATTCTTCTGTCTCCCTCTAGTTTCCAGTGTCAAAGCATTCCCTGAAATAGAAGATTCCCCAGAGCTTTTTCTTCGCATTTCCTCGCTTAGAATCACCCCTACAACATCCTCAAACTTAAACTTCGATTTAGCTGGAACCGAGTTACTTACCGCCATTACCAGGCTATTCCAACTCTCAGGTAAAGAGCACAAAATTAATAAAGCCCTAACTTCTTCATCAAATTCTATTGTAACCGAAGCTAGCATATTCACTACCGTATTGAAATCATTTAAATGATCTTCTACTGAACTATTCTCAGACATCTTCATATTAAACAACTTTTTCATTAAAAATATCTTATTAGAGGCAGAGGGTTTTTCATACAACTTCCCTAATGCATCCATTAGATCTTTTGTGGTCTTTTCCTTTGAAACATTAAATAATACCGAAGATGCAAGACTCAGCCGGATCGTTCCAAGTGCCTTCCGATCCAACAAATCCCATTCCGCATCTGTCATACTTGAGGGTTTGTTCACCTTCTCAGACAACGGAGTATAAAGATCCTTTTGATAAAGGTAATCTTCCATCTGCATCTTCCAAAGACTGAAATTCTGCCCGTTGAATTTATCAACCCTAGATCTTCCTTCATCTGCCATAGCTCCCACTCAAGCTAAAAACTTTCCCTGCGATTCAACACTTCAGCAAACCAAACCAGGCTCTGATACCAATTGTTAGGAAATAAGGGATAAAATATGCGGAATAATCCCTCACAGAATCACAACAGTAGAAACTAATATGCATAAATTATTACAGATCTCAAATAAAATTGCAAAATAAAATAACACAACACAAAGAGATAGTATTTAACGTGGTTCACCCAATTTGGGCTACGTCCACCAAGAATCACTTGCTCAGATTTTATTACAAGCCACCACTCTTTCAATACAATACCCAGATCCATTTGGAGCTATGCTCAACAAACTCTACAGAATTCACACCCGAATTCAAAAACACATCTGCAATACATTTGCTTGTACATCTATCATATGCATAAGACCATATAAATAGACAACTGCTTAAGCAGTTTTACAAAACCGTGGGTATCAAAACCATGGGCAAAACCCGTCCCATAAACCTATGGGTCAAAAAACTCGCCCATATGAGAAAAGCACGTTTCCTAATATGTCGGGTGCATTTTTCGAGGCCAAAAAATATGACAATGAGACATCAAGAAAACAAGATGGATGGTATAGTACAAAGAATGATGGTTGGAATGTGAGCAGCAGGAAAGAAAGACATAGAATTGGCTGTCTATACAAAACCTCTCCAAAGCTTAGCAACATAACACTTCTCAAAACTTAACATCGCTAACCCATGACATAAATGAATGTGAGATATTTATAAACTGTTGGGGAAGAAGAAGTTAGAAAACACATGTCAAAAAAGAGTGAGTGAATCAACTAATGGGGAAGAATTCAATGGGCTATTTTTAGCAATAAGGGAGGAGAAAAAAAAGACAATTCAAATGAGACTATTTTAGCGGATTTGACCGAGTAAACTTGGCGAAAAGTAAATCCCAATCAAAACATGTTCTTAAAAACTCATGTTTTAATTTGATTTCCATGGTTAAAAAATTGCCCTTGTTGCTAGAGGAGGATTTACACAACCATTGCTAAAGAGCGGGGTAAAATTCTAGAAAAACAACCTCATAAGCGAATTGAAAGCTTAGTAGTAGGGCGAAGAGGCTTGACTAAGTCAAGATAGTGACGTAAAAAGGAGAGGAATGGATATGTATCTCATTCTTGTTTGGAAAGAATCTTTATCATCATCAGAGATGTATTATGCTCAAGTGTTGCACCATGTAATTTTTGGGTGCCTACATACTGCCCCCTCGGAGTAGCATTTTATCCATGAATGGGCAAAAATGTGATTTAGAAGAATGGTGTTGCCTAAAATGGGAGGGTTAGAAATTTACTTGATCCATCTTCATGTCAACGTGATGCCAACCGAGAATCTCGCCATCTGCAAAAGAAAGATGAGAATCAAGTGCAGTAATAAAACTAGAATAACAAAATAATTCGATATGAAAAGAAAAAATTACTTACCATTTACACAGGGGTGAGAAAACTACCTACTCCCCATCACTAGCACTACACAACCTTACCAAAATGGCATTAGAAATTCAAAACACTATATATCACCTTCTTATCACATTTAGAAATCGTTTGTTGTCTACTCTTTTGTTGTTTTCGGGGCTTTGGATTTACAACGACCATTTCATGTATAGGTAAAATCAAATCAAAAAGTGTTTTGATACAATGGTAGTAGATCTAGTGGTAGGAGTTGGAGCTCAAGAACATGTTAGTTATGAGTGATTTTTCCTTTTTTCCTTGGGTTTATATTTTTTGTTAGAAAAAGCTTTAGGGGAGGGGAGTTTTAGGAAATCTATAATCAAAACGATTGTTAGGAGGGAGGATTTAGGAAAATGTAACCAATTTTTGTTGATTTTAGTGTTTTTGTCATATTTTTGAAACGTTTGGCATGTTGGAGGTTGTGTTGCACCCAGGGACATGATCGTCGTGACGGTTTGCAACCACCATGACAATTGCGTGACTGCCACCAGTGCTAGGTCTTGTTAAAGTGGAGTGTGTTTACTTGATTTTTGTTGCTTACTATTTTGGTCTTTACGAATTTATGGCTTTATTGAGGTGTTCTACCACTCATTTGTTATTATTTTGACAACACAAGGGGCTTATGTTTGTTAGAGCAGAGCTTGAGAGAAGGACTGGCTTGCACGATTGCTACCTTTAATTACTCTGGACAAGACATATCATCTTGAGAGGGGAGGGATATGAAAGCTCACACATACGAGGTTAGTTTCTCTAGCTAACAAGATACTGTGACTTTTTGACCTATGGGATACATATCAGAACAATTTCCAATCCCCTGGTATCTGTAGAGATTGGACCATCAAATTAATGGATATTTATAGGATATAGAGGGTCCCAATTATAGGGAAAAAGCTAGTGCAGAAAAGTGCTAGCTCATTAGATGATACCTAGAGGTGGGTGATATACTTGGGCAACATAGGGGCACTCGACACAAGTGCTAAGAAGAGTGTTAGACTATTTTCAATGGAGAAAACTCCTATCCCATCTCTACTCAACAAGTTATTACATTTGTATGATGTACTTCTTTTGTTAAGTTTATGTAGGATTTTCAATACTTTGCCTTATAGGTTTTAACCTAATCTATCATTTAGACTAATATTTAATTCAATTTTTAAATTTTTCTCATTTCTTAACTGGAAATAGTAATCTTGCTGCATAATTTAAAGAAAATTAATGTGTGTTTTTAATATTTTTTCTCATTTCACTGGGATAAATTGTATTGATAATCTAAACAAAACAAGTAATAAAACCAAAGATATAAAGAGTATGATGTAAGAGGAGGAAAGGAGTTCCATACGCCTAGATGGATTGATAGAGGTCACACTCAATTCTCAAAGAATAGAAAAGATTCTTCTAAAGTTTTTATTTTTGAGGAGGCACCTTGATTAAAGGTGGTTCTAGGACCTCTTGTTTTCTATAGTTTTAAGGAGTTTTTAGGGAACACTACATTTGTAAATTGTAAAATTATAAATAATTTTTGTTTTTTCTTATGTATTTCTTGATTTATTTTGAGGTTATTGATAGTGTGTTGTGTTTAATTGATCATTTGAATGGTTTTGTGCTATGAAGTCATCCCAATGATGCATGCTAATAATAATCTATAACTAGAAAATAATAATATGTTGTTCTTTGAGTTCATTGCACTTAAGGAAGACATGGTTTTTTTTGAGTTCTATACAAGTGCTCCATACCTTTAAAATGATTAAAAGAAGTAGCTACTTAATGATTGAGTAATTTTAGTGTATTCAGAAATAATATGAACTATGTAGTCATAGATACACTCCATAATGAAAGTATGAATTCGTATAACACTCGGGTAATTTTAGTGTATTAAAAAATAATATGAACTGTGTAGTCATAGATACACTCCATAATGAAAGTATGAATTCATATAACACTCGAGTAATTTTAGTGTATTCAAAAATAATATAAACTATGTAGTCATAGATGCACTCCATAATGAATGTATGGATTCATATAACACTCAACAAAATAATAAAAATTCCTTTTGGGACTTTAACCCAAAATTAATATATTAGGTGAATTCTAAGTGAGAGAGATAAAATCATGTGATTATGATTCATAAATACCATCAACTACATATCTATGATTATCTCTTTTGAAAAGGATGCACATGGAAAGGAGAAATAATTCTCTCAATATTTTGTGCATCAATAACTGACTTGAAAGTATACTTTCCTAGGGATATTTTGAGATGAATACCAGACACCTTCTTATCCATACAAGTCCTATGGAGGATATCTAACTACATGCAAAGTTCAATGAGAATGATCTTGTCATTGCAATATATAGGAAGCTTGTATGGAATTATTTCAAATCATGTTGTTCTGATGTATGAAATTTTTTAAAACTGAATGAAAATGCTTCCATATATTTCTATTAGTTTCTTAGCTTCCTGATAAATTCTGTTGGTAACACATACCTTAAGCAATCTAACCAGAAACATGGTGAAGGCATCCTTAACCCTCCTAAAATGACTTTTGTTGTTTTCAAAGGTTAACTAGGTATAAAAATCATAGATTGGGAGATTTTTTCTACCACCTGACTTGAAAATCCAATCCAAATTTGTACCCAAAATTAGTATAAATTAGGTACAAATATATGTGGAAGGATTTGGTTTGGTGGACCTGAATCAGTTCCTAAGGTAGATTCTCACATAATATTTTCCCTTAATTCAGAGTTTTCTTGCCTTCACGAATTAAATTGATGTAAATGCACATCCAATCCAAATATTATTTGGTTTAAGGAAGAACCATCACTCTTTCCATGATATATGATAATTCTTAAATAAATCACTTATATACAAAGTTTTTTCCAGCTTTAAAGGTCCTTTCTTCCTTTTCTCTAGCTAGGGATTTGCAACCATAGTTTGGTATTTGCCTAGAGTTAAATAAATTATTTTTGGGCTTCATCAACAGTCAAGGTTTTAAAATTATAAAAAATGGAGATATTGAGGGATGAATTGATATGATGTGCATCTAGATGAGCAATGATTTATCCTTAAGGATCTCTCAATATTTTTGGTTTGGGGTAAAAATAGGAAGCAAAAACCAATACAATATCAGTATATTGGACTGAGGTAGGAAAACTGATATGAAATTGATAACTTATCTAATATAAATAAGCAACAATTACATTATATAATTGTACAAATCAATAAGAGAATGTTGCAGAATGAAGATAAAAACATAAACACAAAATAAGAGCACAAATATAATAAACAAACTATATTATTGATTGAATAATTTTGGAGCAAATTACATGGTGAGAGAGCTTACAATATATAGCCTTTCCATTTCCTATAAACAAGGAGATGAGGCTTAGCAATATCTTCCCACTAATCTCTCCTATGATCACTCACCACTATTCTCTCATATATCCCACCAATATCTCCACACACAATAATCTACGTGAGTTGTTTATTCAATAAACTTACAACTAATACAATATCCTATATTATTAATAATGAGTTGTTTTATGACTCATATTAATAATATTACAATCTTTTATTTTTCTCACACAAACATGATATCAATATAATAATATTAATATCTTACTAACACACTAACTTACTAATGTAATATATGAATATTACATTTAACTATTACAAACAATGATGTGAGCACTAATCCAAAGATTATTCCTAACAAAAACCTCCAGCATGGGCTAGGCCACTACCAAGAATCCTTTGGGCCAATGGAGTTGGATTTTTGTTTCTCATTCTTTCCCAAAATTGTGTCAAATCCATATGTTTAACATTGCTATCTCCAATTTATGGCACAAATTTTTAGGAAAGAAATTGGTTCATTTCCCACGTATTGGAACTTCACTTTGGCTATACTAGGAGCACTGATAGGAGTAAAAACTGTCTTTACAAGAGAATTGGTAAAAACAAGGGTAAGAGGGCACCACAATAAGAAAAAATATGAAACAAGGGAAAACAATGGTGAAAAATCTTACTGGTTGGATGAGGATGAAGGCGCTTTCTCCACAATCCAAATGCACTTGAAATAGGTTAGAAAATGAAAAAAAATTGATAGGAAAATTGTTGGGAGTGACGTGACAATGAAATGGCAGATATCGAATCAAGAAAATGCAATGGTGTGAAATGGGTGAAAATGAGCAAACTGTTCCAATTATAAGTCCACATTAAATGCCCCAAGTTTCCATTACATCGACGAATAAGTGATTTGGGGGAACAAAGGAACTATTTAAGGTTGTTGCTCAAGTATGATTTTACCAATTTAATGTATTTATGGTGGTGAAAGAGGGTTTATAAGGAACTCGTGGAACTCAAGAATTGTTCCTTGAGTGTCATTTGGGACCAAATTGACCAAAAAATAGGTAAATCGGGTTTGCAGGGAACTCGAGGAACCAGATAACTTTAAGCTTAGAGGATTGGGTAAGGTGGGTGATTGGGCAACTTAATGAACCATGGAACAATTCAATTAGTGCCACCAAACCCTAATTCACCGATTGTATTGTTTTGTGTCTAAGAGATTAGGAAAGCAAAGAACTTGAGGAATGTAACGCTCAAAATTACAAGAGCTAAAAAATGAGGATTTTTTTTTAAAATACATAAACATAATAACAAATTACACAACTGCAATCATACAAATTTATTTAATCAAATTCATTAATCAATTTTTCTCTTTTGATCTATCTGATAACATCCATGTAAGCCATGTGTGGCTAAGAAGGGTGTATCTAGATCTCCACGATATCCCTTCGTCACTACTTCGAGTGACAATGCTTACTAGCATTTCGGCTCAACCTTTTAAAGGTCATGGGAACTATGTGAAAGTCCTTGGGTCTACCACAACGCTAGTTTCCCGATTTTGTATTTCGGTATCAGACCATTGTCTACCTCATGTTCAGTATTTCAACTTCCCATGATCAAGTTACAAACAATTTTTTTAATTTGATTAGAGGACTAGGTGATCAGATAATGCACAACCATCAACACATTACTTTGGCCAAAGTTATCCATCATGCAGGTTATGGCTAAACTCAAGACAACACACTAGTCTTATGAGTTTTAAGTCTTCCACCACCTCATAACTATCCCTTTCACAGTTATTTAGATATTTATAGTTTATTTTTATTTTATTTCTAATTAAATCAATCTTACAAGAGTTTATATTGAGATAGATGTCAAAGGCCAACTAGGATCTTTATTAGATAGGTACATTCGTTATGCTAAAATGTAACTATATCATCATTCCGCATGTACTTATCCCTTAATATGCCTAATGGATCTTTTCATCTATTTACCATCCCATTCAGTCTCTTTTTCCCAATGTTTGATTCTTTAACCTTAAATTACCTTTTACAACGATACTCTTCCATTCTCTATACAATAGGATTTATAATCTTATCATATTAATACCAAGTTTACCGAAAGGCCGAATTTAATATATATTAAAACATGTATATTTAATTATTCCTTCGATTAGCTATGCCACTAAATAGCTTATTTAATTTAGAAATTAAAGACAATTGATTGTTACAATAATTGCCTAATTATTGGCTTCATACATTGATAACTATCAAATAAATGTATTCAACAATTTGTGAAAAGTAAGATTCAACAACTCAAGTATTCATCATTTACTCATATTGAGATATTATTACACACAAAGTAATAATTTCTTTATTAAAATCATATATTACATATGCCGTTAAGGTGAAATATATAACCGGTATAATAATTCTCACATAGTGAGGTTTGAATATTTACAATAGATCCAAGATCCCAATAATTCAACCAAAAATTCAAGGATATCATCCTTTCATCAATTGAAATCCAAGTATCTCATTTAGATCCATGCTATGATAAAACTTCACAAGACATGAGTTTCCGCACATCTGAATGTAACGGCTAATGGTCCTGCAAGACTGGAGTAGAGGTATGATGTCAATTCAAAATGAACTGGCATGAATATTAACTCCATTTTCTGGTGCAATTAATTAATAAAATATGAAAGTATATACATGTCGTTTTATCAACAAGCACATGGTAATACAACTAAAAATGTATAACTACCTGGTTTCTATAAAGATACAGCTATGGATGCACACAAATAGAACAACCAATTTCTATTTTTAGCGATCATGTTTCCCTGTAATCACAAAGGTCAATACATCCGTATTCCAGCTTCAATCAATAAGCATTTGACATTTAAAATTTCTACATAACTTCATAAAAACAATATGATTAAGAAGAGTATTTTTTTCAGTCAATGAGCAGCTCTACAAATTAGCACAAATATCACCATATTTACATCACTTTAAAATGTTTTATCTAGTAAAAAAACATCCCAACCAACAATATAGCAGCACCATGGTTACATAATTTAAACATACTCTTTTTAGTAAAAGAACAACTAATAATTTCTTTCATAAGATATCATTATTTTAAATCGAATAATGCCTCCAATTACTCCTTGGTGCATCTCGGTCAAGTTGTCATGGCTTTCATGCCCTTACCAAGACAAGAAATTTCTTTTTAACAGTCTTATAAGAATCCAAGTCATATTTCCAGGATGGAAGTTACAGGCTAAATGCCATTTTTTAAAAATTATTCACACATAACAAGACACCCTCATTTATACATGAACCGATTTAGTGGTCCATAATAATAAAATTTATGTAAAATGCAGCCCCATGCAAGAGCTTTGACACCCACAAATTATCATTCAAAAGATCTCCATAAATTAAAAATTAGACTGCATATAACAACCAAGAAGAAAAATGCAAAACCCCAACCGGTTGCATACCCATATTGATTGGGTTACCCAAATCAATTCCTTTCTGCAAATCGATTTGCATACCCAAATCGATTTGTTTACAGAGAACACACAACCAAATTTCAATTTAACAAAATGAAAACCCACAAACACAAATCGATTTTAAACACACAAATTCACAAAACATTTTCCTTCTTCTTGTATAGGAAAAATCCAACTCTTTTCCTTTTGGGTATAATTTATTATAATGCAGAAAGGAATTTTTAACCTTTCTTTTACTTTATTTTTGCTGATCAAAATCCAAAACCCCATTTGCGTATTTTTCTGGGTTAGGATAAAACCACACAAAGAAAACTAAAAAGAATACAAAATCCATCAATTTCCTTTTCATACTTCATCTCCAAACAATTAAATCAAAAGTTGTCCACAATTTCCTTGATTGCCATTAAAAACAAAATGTGTATTTCCTCCTCTCTTTTTTTTTACAAATAATGCAGAAGAGAAAGGAGAAGATATTCATGCCTGAAGTAAACCCAGAATTGAAAACCTTCTACTCTTCCCGCTCCAACAAGTTAAATCCTTCTTTCCTCCAAAACTCACACAGGTATTCCAGAAGGGGAGAATGAAAATAGACGAAGGAAAAATAACAGAAAAATATAATGAAAGAACTATATTTGGGTGGCTTATTGAAGAATTTTTGGGCTTCCCAATGTTGGTATGTGTTTTAGTGCATGTCGCACACTTGTGCCATGTGAAGGTGTTTCACTTTATGAAACCCATAAATTTCAATAACTAAATAAAACTTTTGGCTTACATGCCAAATATATATATATATATATATATATATATATATATATATATATATATATATATATATATATATATATATATATATATATATATATATATGCACTAAAGTACGTAAATAATAATTCAAATATTCTCATAAAGCTGGCTTGATATAGCATTGTCAAATAAAACAAAGACAATTACCATCGCGGTCATGCAAAAGCAGGGTTCATTTTTAGAGACCTCTTAGAAATCGAAGGTGGAAAATACCTGACAAATATCCTCGGAACCGATTTCGCAAGAAGGAAAATTTTTTTGGGGATCTGAAAGCAAAATTTTCACCTAATTTTTAAGTGGTGTGACAGAAGGTTGTAGGCGTGCGACAGAGATTTGTTGTCGTGCATCAAGAAGGTGGTTGACGCGCATCAACGAACATCACTGACGCACGTCAACAACCTTCTTGACGCGCGTCAACGAGGGTCACTGTCACGTGTCAACAAACGTCTTGACATGCATCAATGAGGGTGTTGTTTGTTGACACACGTCAACCACCTTCTTGATGCGCGACAAAAAATCTTCTGTCGTGTGTCTGCAGCCTCCACCCTCCTGTGTCATGCATAGAAAAAACTTTGTCGCGTGTTTACTCCCTCCACACTCATGTTGCGCATCAACAAACTCTCCCTGTCGCGCGTCAACAAACACTATGTCACACATCTGTAGCCTTTGCCCTCTTGTCACACGTTTAGTGTACTTGATAATACATATGCCCCTAGGTGGTATGAGTGAGCTAATAGTGTTCTAGCTGGCAAATAATCTAGGATTATATAGGGGATAGTTTCAAGGGTAGGCGGAGCCAACCCCTAAAAAAAATTAAACTGTAATATTTAGGTGAACAGGTCACTGACACGTGCCAAAAAATTCACCTTTTCAAATTTTTTAAAAATAGAATATTCGCCACTAAAATTATCCCTGTGCAAAAGTCGAACAAAACGAAAGACGACCAAACCAATTAAAATAAAGTAACTAGAATACAAATAACTAAAAGATTCACTATCATTTATGAACAGTTTTACCTATGATTAAGGCCTAATCATGTTTTAGGAAGGATTATCAAGGTGGGTGCGGGGTTATTCATTCCTCAGTGTCATGCCCCGCAGCAGAAGCTGTGGGTCATGATACGATGAACCAAATGGATAATGATGATCTCATCTAATCCTGTTCAGACTTAACCGTAGTTAATTTAACTTACACAAAATTTTACATAGTTCCCATTTTACATAGTGGTTGATCACATAAGAAAAGAATAGAAAAATAAAAATTATAGTGAATCTAACTTGATTTAGATAAAATAAAATTCACATCAAGTTTACCAAAATGTATGACATGCTAAGATAATCCTTGACTATCTTCTCAAATGTTGGGGGTGAAATCTAGGTATGTACATAAGATATATAGACTAAATCATCTTAAGGAGAGTAAGTGTCACAATTCTAGTGGACAATATCCCTAACCCTAAGATAGCTATGTATTTCCAAGGCCCATACCTAAGGTAAAGAGAGATATCCTACTAGGATTCATAATAAAGGTTAGTCAAGAGATGGATAAGCCAAGGGGTGTAACATACTAAGATAAAATAATACACTAAAGAAAATATACATCTACCCTTATATCTATCAATGAATGATCAACCATCCATACAAAAATAAACATGAAACAAAGGAGAAATAAGGTTTAGGGATACATACATGCAGTATGAATGTTGATGCATTGATCCTCCCCAGTGAAAGAAGTAATGAGAGAGATTTTTTATGGGTGAAGAATGGGAAATCTAAAGAAAAATACCTCCAGTACTATCTCATTATGGTGACCCAAATGCAAAATTATAAGCTCCAAAACCTCAAGTCTAACAAATAAATGAAAATATGTGCAAAAATTTCCAATGTGAAATTAAAGTGAAATGCTTGAAGTAATGATTGATTGATTCTAAAATGAAAAAATAAGAAGAGCATATATACCTAATTTGATCTCCCATTAGCAATCTTGTCACCCATGGGAAAAAACTAAACCTAACATTATTTCCCATGGGTGATTGCATCGGATTTGGGGGAAACTTAAGGCTAAGGAAAAAATATAATGGGGAGTGGAAGCCAAAGAATTAATGAAGGCATGACGAAGGTCCAAGATAATCAAAAGTGGTGAGAAGATAAAAAATGAGTGAGAACAAGTGAAAATAATTAAGGAAGCATGTGAATCAAAGATGAAACAAAGAAAGGGTAGGGTGAGATCATACCCCAATCCCAGAAGGCCCTTTGAGGCACCAAATCAAGAGGATAATGCTTCAACATATTTTGCACGAGAGAAAAAATTAGTAAGCTTTAAAAAGGAGGTGTATACAAATATTACCTATGACTACATCTTCAAATTACTTGTTGTCACTTTGATTCAACATATCTACCAACATTTGGGAAATAATTGTGTGTCATTGACTATTCTCTTGTTAAGATGTTGTCATATCTATATGTAAATTTATTAATGATGCATGTTTTTTTAAGCATACCATATGTATCTTCTTTTCATATATGCACCCCTTGTTCCCACACGATGCACTATCATATTCCCCATGCATGTGCACATTGATCTCATGCATATGCATAAATCTAACATGTTCCAAAAACCCAAATATTTGGCCACTCTCATGTGCCTCCGAAATGATTGTTACCATTAGAAATTCATACATACACTTTCCACGAATAATGATACAAATACCAAAAGAGATAAAAGCTATTTGCATTAGCAATGATTATTTTTAATCTATTTAATTCTATTTCTTTTTAGTATACATACATACATACATACATACATACATATATGTATATATATATATGTATATATATATATATATATATATATATATATAATATCTATATATATATGTGTGTGTATATATATATATATATATATATATATATATATATAATATATATATATAGATATATATATATACATATATACATATATATGTATATACATATATACATACATATGTACATACATACATACATACATACATACATACATACATACATACATACATACATACATACATACATACATACATACATACATCCATACATACATACATACATACATACATACATACATACATACATACATATATATATTATATATATATATATATATATATATATATATATATATATATATATATATATATATATATAGCTTATGTTCATAACTATTAGCTACATCCCCTCTCTCACATATACATGTATGTATGTATGTATGTATATGTATTTCAAGCTTTTAAGTCTATAAAAATTATCATTAACACTTTGTAAATTAAGCTATAGTAAAATAAAGAGCCTAAAGTTTTGAGTTAGGTGTCATTAATTCATTTGATATCCTAATAGTCCTAGTGTTTTCCGTTGTAAGGTTGCAATTTTGGGAAAAGTTGACATCTATTTGTCTTCACCTAATATAAGGGGCGGTTGGATGAGGATGTGAGTAGATAAAAAATTAATTCAAGACAAGAAATTTGAGGGAATGTATTTTCATACATGACAAGGGAAAATTTGTCTACTCCCAATTGGGAAATATATGTGGTACATTATTAATAGAAAAACATTAAACCCTAAAAATGTTAATAAGGTGACTAAGTGGATTATCAAGGACCATGTACATCTTTGGATAACATTGGTATATGATTTTTAGATGCATATTCACATCTTGTGAACCTTTCAAATCCCTCTAAACACATATGTGATTCCCTAAATCAAATATTTGATTCATAAGCTACCAATTCCAAGATGATGTTAAAATAGTGATTGTTCAAATTGAACATCAAGGAAGGTGATAACATGGTTCAACACATTAGTTTGTTTCATTCCTTATTGAATCAATTATTAGATACAAACTCTAAATTTTAAGATGATGGTG
Source organism: Taxus chinensis (assembly GCA_019776745.2). Lineage (NCBI taxonomy): Eukaryota > Viridiplantae > Streptophyta > Pinopsida > Cupressales > Taxaceae > Taxus > Taxus chinensis. The sequence goes on from CM034147.1 coordinate 11,989,087, forward strand.
ATGATGCTAATGATTTTTTGTTAAATATCATTATGGATAGTTTTTACTTTGAGTGAACTAAACCCTAGTTTTGGAAATTTCAATTTCTTATATATTTGACAAAGAAACCAAAAGTGAAAGATCTTATTTATAAAAAATGGAAAATGAAAGTGTAGTTTTTATGAAAAATAAGTCGAATTCTTGTTTCAAGTCAAATATAATTAATTAACCTCTAAGTGTCCAAAAAAATTATTATTATAAGTAACAAAGTCATATCCTGATAAATTACATATATAGAGAAAATGAAATAATATGTTTAAAGATGAAGGATAAATATTTTCTTTCTAGTAATAGTTGTGGAGAAATATGTGTGCTAATGAGTAAAGTGAAAGAATTTTTTTGAATTGGTATCACAAAATATGTTTGTTCAGTGAAGATGAGCTCTCAATGAAACTGAATTATTGTTTTTCAATGAGAACCCGATCATTATAATAAAGTTTTTCTTATAGCCAGGTGTGCTTATATTCATACACAGTTGCTTTTTTTTGGTGTGAGCAAATGTGTGATTCTTTTTTCACATGGTATTAATGTATTAATTTTATTTTAGTTTTATAGGTGTGTTTGGAATACTCGCATAGATAAGTGACTTTGTGAGAGAGATTAGGAAGGGATTAGTCTTGACTCCTACTTTGGATGATCATGTACACACATATATGCCTAAAAAATAACACATTAAATGTTTCTATTTGTAAGTAACTAGCCATTTAATCATATAATAAGAAATGTAAGAAAATGTGGATAAGTAATGACATCATCCGGTATAACGAAGCATAGTATTGATATAAACAAGTACTAAGTAATATAAGCAAGAGAAATACATGTATAAGAAATCTAAGTAGTTCAATATAATAACATGGAAATATAGAATTAAAAACACATATAATATATGCCCAAGGTGTAGGAAATGCTCCCAGTGTGGAAATTTTTTCTATGGTTGTGAGAAAATAAAACTACCAAGCAAATATGCATCCATATCCATATGTAACATATATGCTATGTATATAAACTCAACTATACAAAGAAAAATGTGTGAATACTGACCACATATATAAATAATTATGTAAGATGAAAGACAACATTACATGTAGATATGTACCCAAAAACAAGAAAGTAATTTGGTAGAAAATTAAACTCAATCAAGAAACTATGTACAAATTACAATAATATCAACTTCGATGTAAAATGCAATAATTTGTGTAACATATAAGCTAGATTCATATATGTATATGGATGAATGTAATGGTTCAATATGTCAATGGATCTGAATAGAAAGATAGATTGCTAGGAATGGATAAGTTACTTTGATATAGGCATGCCACCAAAGTGGAAAGGTTGCCAACATGTATAGGCATAATGTAATTCCATGATCATATGTAACTCGTATAACTTGTATCCAACTTAGTAACGTAGGTGCATATAAAATATATTTATGAACTATGTGTGATTCAATAGATATACTATAGATGTAGTGTTATATAAATGGGTCCTCGAGTAGACAAGATGTAACAATGAAACTCGAAATGAACATAGCACCCATGTAGTATCAAAATATGAATAAAGAAACTATTTGGCGGCCAAAGCAAACATAATAATAAAAATTCAGAGGATGTTTGCACACGCAAAGTAGATAATCTAACTATAAAAAAATAATGAAACTCTTGAGAGGAAGAATAAATAAAATTGCGATCAAAGGCAAGTGGCGAAATGAAATCTGCAAAATATCATCAAATCAATAAAAGAGATTGATCACAAAAAGGAGGAAGAGTCAAACATGGAAGTGCCACTACAAGTGTGACATTTGAGTTTATACTTAAATTTATCTTTTCATATTCCATGCAATTATTATAAATAGGTTGGCACTTTTGTGAGATTATTTTTTTATTGTACCATGGACTTGAACTTTGAATTATTTTGAACATCACGCTATTCTATAGTTGATGCTTCTTGTGCATTATTCTTTCTAGATTTCAAAAAGTGTGTATACATACCTCATGGTAATGTTATGCTCATGAGTGTTGAGATATCAATGTATCACATGAAATAGTATATATTTTTATGTGAAATTAGTTATTATGTCTAAGTATCATCTTAAACCAATTGAGGAGATTGAATGATTACTTCTTGGATACATTGCTTAGTGATAGTTCTTGGGTACGTTGTTGGTGTTTCACTAAGCTTTGTTCATTACACCCCATTTTTGGTACACTTTTAAATCCAAATTTGTATTGTTTCAATGATTCTTGAGTGATACTAGGAGGTGCTCTTGTTTTATTGGTATTGGAACAAGTGAATGAGGATATTTTCCTTTATCATTATGTGTGTTTATATTAAAATTGTTATGCTGATTGAAAGAAACTAACACCTAATAGTTTCAAAGCAAAGTTAAATCTAACATTAACATTATGATTATAGCTTGAAGGAAACTAACTATTTTGTATAAACATGAATTAAATCACCTAATGCTAACCATTCCTACTCTATTAATGTATGATTACTCGAAAACACAAGCCTTTTTAGATCATGAGTAATCAAATCTATGTGTTTGATCTCCAAAGAAAGGGAATGACCTCACCAAGAAATGGCCACAAGGCCAAGCTTGGATCTTCCTTTCTACTCAACAATCATAGAATGGATGCAAAGATGAAGTAGTGATTCCAAAGAATAGAGAAGGCTCTTATCATAAGCTAGTACAAATCACTAATCAAAGAAATGGTGTTTGTAAAGGTGTAAGGTGTGAAAGATGTAGGAAGGTCATTTATATAGCTTTCCTATTTGGGAGAAGTTTGAATCCCAATGAATGTGGAATACATGATAAAATAGATTTAGACTTGTTAAGATTTATTAGAGGAATTAACAAGTGATTAGCAACTCATGGGAGTTGGAGATGATTTAATTAATCAACTAGCATTAATTAATAGGCTAAAATAAGTTTTTTAGGCTATTTGAAGCTGATTTAGGAGGAATTTGATATGATTTGAAGAATTTAAAAGAGGGATTTAACCAATAAAAGAGTTTATTGAATAAATACATTGTTAAAAAGACTTAATTAACTCATAATAGTTAATTAATCAATTGGAAGAAGATTATAACTAACGAAGTGTCGTTAATTGGCATCCGGAATGTGATAAAGGCTAGTTAATTAACTAAGTGTTGTTAATTGACCAAAATAGAGGGAAATGTTAGTTAATTAGTGGGAAATCACTAATTATAACAGAAATTATAGGAAAGAAGATAGTACAATTTTATTAATAAAACCGCGTAAGCATATTTTAGGTGTCTACATTTGCTCCTCTTTGGGGTGGCATAAGTGACACCACTTCAAAGATAGTAGACAAGTATAAAAAAGTAAATTTTGAAGAGAAATTAGTAGAATGAAGGATGCCCCCTCGAGTGTCGATAGCATGATAGAAGAGGTCGACTGACGATTGAAAATATGAAGGAAACATATAGAAGAAACAAGGTGAGGGAGGGGGGGATAAAAATGATCCCTATTACCCCGGGTGTTTTGGAAGAAAAAAATGATAGTGATAAGACATGATAGTGAAGAATATGGAAATAGCTTTTGCATCCAACTCGTTTCATAAACAAATTTGTTTCATCACTTTACTTATATGATCTACATCATCGTCTCTTCTTAAAATATATACATACAACAAAAGTGTAAAATAACATGAAAAACTATAATACTAACATTTGTTCATTGCTAAAACACTAACTCAAAACAACATACATAACGTAATGCAATACGAGAAATTAAACAAGCTAACCTGAAAGGGAAAACAAATACAAATACACAACTCAAACAAACAACATTCAAGTTAGTTACACCAATGTTTTTGTTATCAGGCTTCACTTCCCAAATGTTCGAATTAACGACAAGGGTTAAAAATGGTGCCCCAAGAAAGGATACATGCGAAGGGAATACACGAAGGACACATGGGTCCTATGGAAAAGTAATCATGCACTATGAAACATTACAAAAACAACTCGATTGTGCAATGGAGTACAAACATAGTAAGAAAACCAGATTTGTTAATGGAGGTAGATCCAGATGATTCGCAAGTCGTTGGCGAGAACAAATGAGGACCGAAGAAAGACGTTTTGTAAGAAAAAATTTGATGTTTGAGGATGATGCATTTGATATAGGCTTCAACTACATGCATGATATTTACCAATTTTTTGAATTTTACAAATATTTTGGATTTTTTTAATTTTTACCATTTTTTTTTGGATTTTTTGAATTTTTAAAATTTTTAGGAAGAAAAATATCTAGAAGAATTAAAATATCATGAGATATTTCCAAAAACTTTTGGGAAGCAAAAGTATGCCCTAGGTAGAAGACAAAGGCATTGGGAAGCAAAAATATGCCCCAACGTAGCGAAAAATGATCGAAAAATAACTATTTAAAAAAAATAATCATCACGACCAGTTGTAGAAGAATATAGAAGAATCATGGTGGTCATCTAACACCTTGGAGGTGAGAAAAATGATGAATTAGGGTAAAACGACTATAAATAGCAAGCCAGGAGGGGTAAAATCCATCGCGACGAGTTATTTGTTACCTAGCCCTTTTGAGATTTGGAAAGAATTTTTCTTTTCCTTTGGAAAGAAATGACGCGGATTCAGAGGCAGAAACACCGCACAGATTGAGTGTAAGAGTTTGGGAGGCATCCTACGAACCCAACACCAGTACGTAAACCAATTTTTTCACTTTTGAGTACATTTATGGCATTTTCTAGCTAGGGGAAAATGCAGGGTCACGTTAGTGCAAGCCCTAAGGTGCGCTAGCACAAAGGGTGTGCGTTGGTGCAAGCAGGTTGCATGCTGGTGCAGAAGGGGCGTACACTAGTGAAAAAATAGTTCTTAATCCAAATTAGGCATGCACTGGTGTGAAAATGGGCAAACTAGTGGGAAAATTGGTGCGCTAACACATGTTTGCGCTAGTGTAACTTTTGTGCCCTAGGAAAAGTTTTAGAAGAAAATCTGAAGCTGTGAAAAACTTAGGAAGGAATAGAAGAATGTAGAACCAAGTAGAACACCTTAGGAAGATGTTTATTAGAATAAATGATGTTAATCAAGTGTCTTTGTATAATCTTGCAGGCAAGATTACACAATGTAGATGTGCGCAAGCGACATGAGTGCCTTAGAGATTATGAGTAGATATTTTCACGTTGAGACCAGATATTTATCATTGTGACACTGGAGGCTATGAGCCTTGCCTATATTTCCCAGTTTCCGTACATTACATTAGACCATGCCCTCTAGACTACCTTAGCAGAGATGTGGCGGAGCGAGAGACAGACATTTCGATTGTTGAATGGCTAGATGACTATGGCCTTAGAGCATTATGGTGAATCCTTAGAGTGTCGATTCAGGGAATCCTGGTGGAGTATGAAGGGGATTACGACTAGATCCGAACTAGCATTTAGGATTTTTTTTTACGTCAGGACATACCCCAGAAGTGGATGGTGGTACTTCTTTATGATTACTTTGTAGATAGACATATTTCCCGAATACCGGTTTACTTGATGGCTCTATTCAGTAGATGTTTGCTACCTGAAAAAACTGGCATGCATTTCCCACTTGGCTTGATAGGAGTAGTGCACATACTGATGCATGGATAGGTCTTCTTTTAGGGTCAGTGTATATTGGCCCACTTGTATCGGGATCTGCATTTGATTGCCTACCAAGGCCATATGAGCATAGGACCATCCACATTGTTACATATATGGGCATGGGATCACATTGCAATAGGGCACCCACTAGGATTACTACAAGTCAGGGCTCTAGATGATCCCTTCTGCATGGGATGAGAGTCAGTGGGTGAGGATGTTAGGGCACATATGGGCGATACTACATTTTATAGATGTGTCGTCGATGATCTATAGCTACATATGATTACTTAGCGGCCTTACGAATTGTATCAATGGTGTGATGATGGCATAGAGATACGTATTACAGAGGTGGATCACTTCATTATTGGGAGCCATAATCATATCAGAGAGTGGTACAACGTCGACTGAGTGCAGTGGCAACTAGGTCATATCCAGGGCATATCGGGAGATGAGATGTGGTACATGCATATGACACATTGGAAATTTGATTCCAGGCCACAAATCAAACTATGGCAATCTCAAGATATCTTTAGCTATGTCATCCCATAGCGATATATCACACAACCATAGGTGGTAGACCCTATGACTATGACATATTAATTAACTAAAATGAACTAAACTAGGTAGTATGAAGATAGTTAATCTAAGCTCTGAACAGTTGTAACTAAAGTAAATAAATGTAGTAAAGAAATATGCTAATGATCTAAGAAAATATGTAAAATGAAATACTAAACCCTAATGTGCAAGAGAGAAGAGGAAAGAACTCAACTGATAACAGATGCTTGTTGAACAGTGTCGCAATGAAGTAACTGGATAAATCAGAAAGTAGGAATGACTATGTCGGGGTCCCGCAGAGGACAAATCTGGGTGATGTGGCTAGACTGGAGCACCTGGGAGAGGACTGGGGTGCCCACGGGTGCTCTGGTAAGAAAAATAGTGCCCTAGTCTGGGAAAAAGGTCTGGAACTGGTCTTCATAGGTCCTAAAGATGACTGATAACCTTCGTTTGCTTGTTGCATTAATTTTCTTGCACTATGCCGAATGCTCCAAATATTCCAAGAGGAAGAATAACCTACAAAAGACCAAAAGGAAGTATCAAAACCCTAAAAAAATAAAGATGTAAATGAATGGGTTGGAATGACCTCAACTGCCACAATAGTGGGCTTACTAACTGAGTGTTGCACTACATTTCAGACCCAGATGTAGTTCTGGTGAGTGTGTGCATGTCGTGCCCTAGGTGCTCTTGTGTCCATTGCACTTTGTGAAATAGTGAGCAATAGCTAAATGTAGAAAATGTAATAGAATGTGTGCATGGAATAGAATAGAATCCCCCCCTATGAAGTGTGATGCAGATGTCCTAGCTTGTGCCTTGATGATGGAGCTATGTGGATGCCAATGCAATAGATGGATGCAACTCTAGATGAGTGATAGTAGTAGATGATGTTAGGTCCCTCATTATGGTCTCATAACTTTATATTTATAGGGTTCTCTTGCTCTAATTTTGTAATTAACCCCGAAAAGGCCGACCACAAGAAAGATAAAGATGAAAAATGGCTAGAAGAGGCCCAAAAAGTGGTGGGAAAGTTCTAAAAGGGGGGGCACCCCCAAGTGGGACAAGGGTGCCCATGGGGCCCCAGTACTAAATCTGGGTGCCCCAGCTGAGGCTAAAATAATGCAGAATGTCAGAAAATGGTTGGGCATATGGGTGCAATAGGTCACAAATTATGAAATAAAATAAACAAGATGGCCAAAAGGATGGGGGTTAATTAGTACTTTCTTCACTCAAGAACCTTCTAAATAGTAGTATGAGACCAAGATAAATAAATGTCTAAAGTGCATGATTTTGTGACTACATTTTTCCCCCACTTTATGTTGGTGAGTGGAAAGCTTGGTAACATAAAGTAGATAGAGATGCGTACCTGATGTCCATGAAGAGTGTAGTAGAAATGTGCCAAAGGACTAGAAAAAGCGTGGAATGACAAAAAGATGGAGGAGCGTGGAAACTATAGATGAAAAATGTGCAAAGAAAAAGTGATGAGAGTGAACCTAGGGTGGAACGTGTGTGTGTAGTTGTCGCAGTGTGTAGTGTACCTGCATGGTTAGTAAAGCATGTGTGTTGTCGCAAAGTGTTGTTGTTGTCATTGTTGTTGTTGTTGCCCCCATTTGACTGCTTGTTTCTCATATGGCCGGACCTGCAAGGAGAAAATGATCAAGTAGTCAAATATGTATGTATGTAAGTGTAAAAATGCTATGTAAAAGACGCATGTGTATGTGTATGTAAAATACACAAATGTGAAATGGAAAATGTAAATGTAAATGTAAATGGAACATGTGCACCTGATCCATGTCAAGAGAGAAAGTGTAGAAGGATATCTTGTACTGCGAGTTTTTGGGGTGATCTCACGCCATAGGTTGAAGAAGTGTAGGGAGGAAATGCTTTGTGTCCTCCAAGCTCTAACTGCTTCCCTGAACTGTGTGTAGAGATCTTTGTATTGTCCTAGTTTTTTAGGTGATCTGACACCACTGGCTGAAGTAGTGTAGAGAGGCACACCCACTGTAACCTCCAAGCATGTAACTGCTTCCCAAAAATGCTAAGGACACCATGTCCTATAAAATCCACTGTGTATGGGGTTCGTAGATTGGTCTGAACCCACTCATTGTATGTAACCCACAATGCCAAGGGCGGAAAGTGCACTGAACTGAACCGGTGTAAATATGTTGTGTTAGTATGTAAAACCCCCAAATGATGCCCCCCTCTTTGGGGGTACATGCGATGTCACTGATAGGAGAATGCAACCCCAAAAGAGGACCAACCACATGTACGTTGTAACCCTAAAAAGTGCTTGGTAGAAACCAAGGCATGCACAAACAAGAAGGCTAGCCAAAAACAAGTGTAAACATGCATGCATGTAGAAAATAATGTATAAGCTACGCAAACAGTGTGTAAGCTACCAAACAAAGTAATGTAAACACACAAGAAGACAAGTAAGCCACACAAAGTGGGCTGCAAACATGGGACATCACTCATGATGTCACAAGACATGCAAGGCCATCATGGCCGCAAACAACAAACAAGTGTGCACACCAAACATAGGGCAAGGCCCGCAAACAATAACAAACAATAGCAGACAATAACAGACAATGTAATCAAACAAGTATGGAAACAAATATCCCTGCATAAAAAATGTTACACATGAAGCACCCGTTAGCATGTTAGAAAGATAGCTAGTATGTCAAAAGCATGTATAAGCAAGTAATGTAAAGTGATAAGTACAAAATGAAACAATAACACCTGGAAGAGATGAATGTGGATGCCCCCAGCGACCAGTGTAGGAAGGGTAGAAGGCGAGCATCCATGTTGCGTGTAAGAGACTTGTATCTATGATCACAACTAGAAAAAGGTGTGAACACGCATGTGTGGATGATATAGATAAATGACATACAAGTAAGCTAACTAGCATGTGTAATAAAGTGATCATGAACAACAAAAGTAAGCAAGAGTATAAGCAACCATAATATGCAGCATGTTGTGGATGGATGGAATGGAATGCAAAATGGAGTGATAGGAGCTGTGTGCCCCATGAGTGGATGGAAATGTATGTAATGAGGTTCATTTTGTTTTCCCCCTCAGCAGTCAAGAATGAACCATAAACGAGAGTGCGTCATCGGGAAATGGTCGAATAGTGTGTGTTGTGTCTAACACGTTGTGATGAATGTGTATGTGTAGTGGTGATGATATGTGACCTAGAAGAAGAGTGTGTGTGAACCTTATAGCCTAAGCGTATACCATGATGAAATGAAATGTGGAGTGATGATTTAGCCTAAGCATATATCACTATAAGATGAATGGATGAGTGATGATTTAGCACTAAGTGTATATCACTACAAAATGAAAGGAGGGTGTGGTGATGTAACCTAAGGTGTAGACCACTAGAAAATGATAGAATAGGTGACAATTTAGCCTAAAGTGTATGTCACTATGAGATGAATAGTAGGGAGTGGTGATGTAACCTAAGGTGTATACCACTACAAAATGATAGAATAGGTGATGATTTAGCCTAAAGTGTATGTCACTAGCCTAGAATGTCGCATGGTGAAAGGTCAAAGTAGTAAATGTGTAAGGTCCATTTGATTTGTAAACCCTCGGTAGTCGAGTATGGACCAAGGAACTAAAGTGTGTCATCGGGTAGTGAGTGCAGCGCGTAGAAGGCACAATGTGTATGACCATATGATGTATGGAATGATGTAAAAAATGACCATGTGATGAGTGTAGAATGTGTAAATATGGACGATGAATGTGCTAGACGTGTAGAATGTGTAAATGTAATGCATAAATGACATGTAATGTATGTAGATAGAATGTAATGTATGTTAGACTCCTATATGATGACTAGTATATAATATGTAAATATGTGTGAAGATGCGCAGTGTAATATGTATGGTATTTAGACAAGTAAATAATGTGATATGTAGGATAAGTAGTGTAAGGTGTAAGACACATAGACAAACGTGTATATATAATGCACAAGTGTCAAAATTTTGTAGACTAAATGTAGAATGTAGGGTGTATGACGCATAATCTATGATGAAGTGCAATGTGTAATGCCTATGGTGCAGTGTGTGGGGTTCAATGTAGTAGTAATCCCTCAACAGTCAAGTGTGAACAGAAGCACAAGAGTGTGTCATCGGGTAATGATGCTAGAATGTATGATGAATATGCCTAATGTGAAGATATGAATGTATAAGAATGTAAAAGATGATGATTGTGACTATGCTAAGACTAGGTAGGGGGAAGGTGGAGTGTCATGCCCCCCAAGTATGTGTGAATGAATGTACTATCCAATGATGGTGAAGGATGAAGGTCCTTCATCTGATGTAGGAGGTGAAAGTGTATGACCATGCTCTAATAATGGAGGTATAGTAGACAAATGTTGTAGTGGTGAATGAAGCCTATGCGCATGTGAGGGATGAATGTATGAAGAATGTCATGGCATCAAAAAATGCATTGGTGATGGAGATCTATGTGATACATAATGTGAAGGTGAAGAAGACCCATGTGGAATAAAAAAAGGTGGTGATCTATGTTGAGATGCAGTAACTGTGCAAGGAATAGGCCTATACTTATGTGTAGGGCTAGTGGAGTGATGCGGTCGTGTAGATGATACGTGAGTAGGAAAACTAGGAGTAGATTGGGCTTTGAGAAACATAGAATGTGATGTTCTAGATGAAGTAGGGGATGTGCTAGATACTGTGCGAGGAGATTGTGACCATGGAGTAGATGGAGGGACACCATCAATAGAAATGAATTGATTGTTATGAATGAACTTGAGATGTAAATGATTCATGGAAATGATAGATTGAGAGTGATGAATCCAATTAAGACTAAGGAGCATGTCACATCCCTCAACTGTGTTTCCAACAAGGAAAGGCACAAGCATTGTAAGAGGAAAAACCGTGACATGTAGTTGAACAATGCCAAAGGATTTTTCGAAAGGGTATTCGACTTGAGATAGAGGATACCTAATAGCCTTAAGGAGTGACATAGAACATGCACTAATAGGCTATGATGGGTCAACCTTAGTGTTGTTGATGGAGGTGGAGCCAATAGGTGCACAGATGTGCAAATGGTTAGATGTAAACTTGGCGTGATAATTGACATTGGAAAAGGAAATGATTGGTGGAAAAGCTTCAGTGTTAGCAACTAAGAAATCTAGAGCTCTGAGGAAGAAGGTATTATGTGATAGAGATAATTAGTAGAGGAATCGGTCATTTTCGTATCATGTTTTGGTAAGGGGTTGTTAAAAATATTAATTTTATGATTTTCATTAGTAGGTGTGGATGTTGTAGACTCCGGAAGCTCAATTTGACCATTGTCAAGTAAATCTTGGATGAGATGCTGTAACTGAAAATGACAATCAGTGGAATGTCCAATGCATTGATGATAATCACAATAAGAATTGTCATCAAAATTACACCCTTTGGGTCGAGATGGATCAAGTTGTAGTGGTGATGGTAAGGTAATAAGATTACTATCGATGAGTTGTGGTAGAAAAACGCTTGGTGGTGTACTAATCTTAGTAAAAGTATGTCTATATGGTTGTGGTCAAAGCTCCCTAGGGGTAGAGACTGTGTTTACAATGGTTTTTCTGTCCATGGGTTTAGTTGTAGAAGGTTTGGATGGTGGTTTACTTTGAAAGCATGTGGATGATGATGCTTGTTCTTGATATTTAAGCTTTCCTATGGCTAATAGTTTAGTCTCATGAAGCTTGAGAGTATGAAAAAGTTGATCAAATGAAGGAGAAGTTTCAAAGAGAACACTCTCCTGTAGGGGTGGTAATAGACTCTGGATGAATAAATCCTGAAGCTTGGGATTCTCAAGGACATTGGACATATTGGCTAAGTTATTTTTGTACCACAAGACATAATCAGATAAGTGTTTGTTAGGCCCTTGTTTGAGCTGTGCTAGTTGAGCTTAGGATATCTTAGAGCCAATATTGATATAGAAATGTGTGAGAAAGGCATCAACCAGATGCGTGAAAGAGACCACCGAATGTACAAGTAGGTCATAAAACCAACACATCGCATAGTCTTGCAAACTATGAGGAAAAAGCTTGGCTAAGAGAATATGATTGTCTACATAGTCAAGACATGCTACATGGAATGCGCAGAGATGCTCTTGTGGGTCACCATGGCCTTTGAATATAGGTAGCTTAGGAGAGATGAAATTGGATGGGAATGTATAAGTAGATATGGCAGGCACGAAAGGAGTATGTAACAATGAGGTAGAATCTAGAGATGGTGATGCACGTGACGTAGCTAGTTAAAGCTGTCGAATCTGGGTCTGTAAGTCCTGATATAAAGAGGTCAAATATGGGGAGTTTGAAGAGGAACCGAGATGCAAAGGAGGAGTACTAGAGTGAATGGAAAGAGCCATGTGGGGTAGGAATAGGATTGGAAACATAAGTAGGTGGAGTGGAGACCATGGGAGCAGAGGAAACAACTATGGAAGTTGAAGCATCACGAGCACGTTGAGCAACAAGGAGAGCATGCAAGACACGAGGGAGATGAGTAGGGTTTTCACACAATGTTTGGTGAAAGTTAGTAATAGCGTTGAGTTGGTCTTGATCAACGTTGGTGTCTTCATCGTAGGAATTTTCACTATCAGACGCCTCAATTTCATGAAGAGGCACATTATTGGAACTATCTAAGGGATTGCTAGTAGGAGCAACAGAAGTAGATATATCAACCATTGGTTTAGAAATCCGATGGTTGAATGAGGGTAGTTCATAATGTTGAAGAGATCCAAAATGACCGCTATACGGGTAATGGGCATAAAATGGAAGAAGAAAGACAAATTTGAATGGTCAATTCGGGTTCACCAAAATGATTAACTAAAATTGAACTAAACTATGTAGTATGAAGATAGTTAATCTAAGCTATGAATGATTGTACTAAAGTAAATAAATGTAGTAAAGAAATATTTTAATGATCTAAGAAAATATGTAAAATGAAATACTAAACCCTAATGTGCAAGAGAGAAGAGGAAAGAACTCAGTTGATAATAGATGTTTGTCAGACAGTGTCACTGAAGTAACTGGATAAATCAGAAGTAGGAACGACTATGTTGGGGTCCCACAGAGGACAAATCTGGGTGATGTGGCTAGACTGGAGCACCTGGGAGAGGACTGGGGCACCCACGGGTGCTCTGGTAAGAAAAACAGGTGCCCTGGTCTAGGAAAAAGGTTTGGAACTGGTCTTCATAGGTCCTGGAGATGACTGATAACCTTCGTTACTTGTCGCATTAATTTTTTTGTCCTGCACTGAATGCTCCAAATATTCCAAGAGGAAGAATAACCTGCAAAAGACCAAAAGGAAGTATCAAAACCCTAAAAAAATAAAGATGCAAATGAATGGGTCAGACTGACCTCAGCTGCCACAACAATGGGCTTACTAACTGAGCATTGCACTACATTTTGGACCCGGATGTAGTTCTGGTGAGTGTGTGCATGTCGTTCCCTAGGTGCTCTTGTGTCAGTCACACTTTGTGAAATAGTGAGCAATAGCTAAATGTAGAAAATGTAATAGAATGTGTGCATGGAATAGAATAGAATCCCTCCCCCTATGAAGTGTGATGTAGATGTCCTAGCTTGTGCCTTGATGATGGAGCTATGTGGATGCCAATGCAATAGATGGATGCAACTCTAGATGGAGTGATAGTAGTAGATGATGTTAGGTCCCTCATTATGGTCTCATAAATTTATATTTATAGGGTTCTCTTGCTCTAATTTTGTAATTAACCCCGAAAAGGCCAACCACAAGAAAGATAAAGATGTAAAATGGCTAGAAGAGGCCCAAAAAGTGGCGGGAAAGTGCAAAAAGGACCGGGGCACCCCCATGTAGGACCAGGGTGCCCATGGGCACCCCAGTACTAAATCTGGGTGCCCCAGCTGAGGCTAAAATAACGCAAAATGTCAGAAAATGGCTAGGCATATGGGTGCAATAGGTCACAAATTACGAAATAAAATAAACAAGATGGCCAATCATTTTACAGGTGAAGGATGAAATTCACCCCTTCGTACTATAGGTGATAGATGGGGATCACTACCTAGGTCACCATAGAGAAGACCATCAGTGGCCGCACTACAAGTATAGATGGCCTCGGCCATGAGGTAGGGTGAGATAGCATTCATTATGGTACAATCTCTTTATAGGTAGTTAAAGTAGGTGACTGCAGAGCGGAACCAGGTCAGAGCTGAGAGAGACCAAACCATAGCTGCGCGGGAGAAGCTTAGGAAACATTTGGGGGTGGAAATAGCTCGTATTATAGGAGAGCGTGATCCTCTTTACCATGCAACTGAGATAAATGGAGATGGAGACTTGGTATATGATTTTGCAACTGCTTCAGGTGAGGCACCACATTACAAGGCTTTATATCATGTGTTTGTTCCAGAGGGATAAAGGGCAGCCCCTTACAGTCAAATTGTAGGCAGCAGGTCCAGATCAAGATCACACATGCCATCTAGGTCTACGAGATCAGTATAGATGCCACCACCCATCCAGAGGCAGGCCAACTTGAGTCACATGTGAGGGAGTCCTAACATTGGTGAGAGTCATCCATGACTCTTTATTATACTTATGTACTCTATTTTATGTATGCCTCGTGATGAAGGCACACTTATGATCCCATGTATATGTATTGTTTTTTATTATGCCTCGAGATGAAGGCACATTTTTTTTAGTTTTCTATGAGATGTATTTTAATGTTTTGATTTTTCCAACTAAACACATTTGAATGTTTTGGGATTTTCAAAAGTTATATGAATATTTTTGTGATTTTCTATAATTTTTTTGAAGCTATGTACAAGAAGACGAAGAAATGTGGATGCTCCCAGCGATAGATATGATGTACAAGGGCAGAATGCCAAATGTATGTTCATGAAGTGATGATGAAAATTTTCCCCTAGTATTAGATGGGAATGTATAAAGGAAAAAATTTTACATACAAAAGTATGATCAGTTGAAGCAAGGCCAAGAGGGATAATCTCAAAAGTATCCCAGACACATGCAAAGACTATCTTACGATAAATACATCGTAATCGTAGATATGAGATGCGTGTGAACAATAGACCCTCCAATGGCACCGGAAACCAGTTTTCACCAAAGGACTTGTCCAAAGTGCCACAATTGCGTGATTTTCACACTTGGATGCATTAATTTCTCTTCACTTTTTTTTATTTTTTATTTTTATTTTTTGTTGATTTTTGAGGGACCCCATACTTAAGCATAGAAATGTCTGAGATGCATGGTATGCATGGTTTCCCTAAGTTAATCACCATTAGAGTCAACAAGCATATAAGCACCTGAACCAAATTTAGCAACCACAACATATGGCCCTAACCAGTTAGGCTCAAACTTTCCTTTCTTTTCACGGTCTTTGGTGGTATTGAATTGATTTTCATTTAGAAAAAGGTAACATACCTCAAATTGGAAATTTATGGTTCTTTTATTGTAACCTCGATACACACTTTGAGGTGATCAAGGGTGTGAAGACACTTCTCATCCAATAGCTCTGGCTCTGGTAGCCTAGCCACTCTATAGTTCTCCTCTTTATCCGAGTAATCTCTTAGCTCTCTTCACAAAGAGGGGAGCTCGATCTCAAGTGGTAATATGACTACGGTGCCGAAAATAAGGAATATGGAGTAGCACCCGTAGGGGTACAGATGGATGTTATGTAAGCCTAGAGGGCGGGATGAATCTGCAAATTCCAATTACGGCCAATTTTTTTCACTATCTTCTCCATAGTATGAACAAGGGTTTTATTTGAGACTTCAGCCTTCCTATTACCTTAAGGGTAATAGGGGTTGAATACTTGAGTCATAGTTGAAATTGTTGACATAACGCCTTCATAGTTTTGTTGTTGAATGACTTACCATTGTCAGCTACAATGACAAAGGAGATGGCGTACTAGAAATTGATATGGTTTATTATGAACTTGGATATTTGTGCACCAATGACATAGGTGAGAGGAAAAATCTCTACCCACTTTGTGAAGTATTCAGTGGCAGTAATAATGAACATATGGCCATAAGAAGATGTAGGGGTAAGCTTATCGATGAGATCGAGTCCCCACTTTGAAAAAGGCCATGGTGTGGTAATAGGTTACAATGATTGTGTTGGGACATGGATCAAGTTGCCATATTTTTGACATAACAAGCATTGCTTTACGTACTTGCAATAATCAGTCTCTATGGTAGGCCAATAATAGCCTACCCTCATGATATTTTTAGCCAGGACTATCCCACTTGTATGGACTCCATATATGCCTCCGTGCACCTTCTTAACCGCCAAGATAAATTTTTCTGAGTTGAGACAATGCAAAAGATTCCCGTCATAGCCTCTACGATAGAGAGTTCCTCTAAGTAAGGTGTAGCGAGCTATGCGTTGGATGATGTTTCTTTTTTCACAATGGGAAATGTCTGGAGGGAAGGTTCCATCATGAAGTTAGTTGAATATGTTAAATTACCAGGGACCAACAACTTCACATACCAAACAAGAATTCAACATGTCATATGCTGGTATTCGTAGATGTTAAACAAAGAATGACATGGCGTTATTACTAGGTGGGATGCATAACATAGACCCAACTATAGCCATAACATCTGCTACTCAATTTTGTCCTCTAGGGATTTGTTCGAATGTAATTTTCTCAAAGAACTTCTTCATAGTGTCAACCATTTTTTTGTAAGGAATAATTTTTTCACCCTTAACTTTGTACTCGTCAGTTACCTATTTGATGATCAACATAGAATCACCTATTACATTCACTTGTCTAATATCCCACTTGATAGCCAGTTTCATCCCTACAATAAGGGCTTTGCATTCTGCTATATTATTTGTACATGGGAACTTGAGTCGGAATTCTTGAGGGATCAAATATCCTAAATGGGTGATCAACACAACTCCTGCACCTAAACCATGAAATGGAAAGGAGCCATCAAAGTATAGCTACCATGTAATGATTGTTGAGTGATACTAGGAGGTGCTCGTGTTTTTGTTGGTATTGGAACAAGTGAATGAGGATATTTTCCTTCATTATGACATAGTGTCTTTATCAAATATAGAAATGTAGTTAATTTAGGAGGTCTTATATAATCTTAGACACAATATAATTGATTAATACTAAAAGTATGTGACTCATCTTAATATTCCCCTTGAAATTTAGGATTAAAGCATAGGTTGGACAATTATTCATTGATATAACAAGGGGTATAATCATTATCAATGTCCTCTTAATCTTGATTTTCTTAAACATTGATTATTTGGGCATTTGGCTTGCTACTTTTCCCCACTTCATACGTGTATATTTGTTTTATGGGTATGTTTTACTAAGGTGGCACAATAAATGGTTTTGGTGGATTGGTATGTGGGATAAAATTCTTTATAGTTTATCCCATTATAAAATATTTTTAAAAGACTTTGTCTGCATGACAAGTGTATATATAATTTTTATGAGTATATTTTACATAGCCATGTAGTATAGGGAAAAATGCTTTCATAACATGGATACAATGTCTATTAAGTAAAATATTGTGTTTTTAAATCATCAAGCATTACTTAGCATGTTGTAGATAATGTATTTGGTCCTATTTTAATGTCAAATGTGATTTTTCCTAAAGATTTCCTTGCCACATTACTAAATCCTTTGATTTTCATGTCTAAATAGGTGAGATATTTTGTCTCAATGCCTAGTGTATGAAGAAAGGTGATATTAAAAAAATTCAATCTTAATCGATTATCGACAATTACACATTTGACCTCATTGTTAATAATTCCCAATTAAATATATAAAGGTAGGATTTAATCTATGACGTTCATTGGAGAAAAGTCCTCTTTTTCAAAGGAGATGATACCTTCACTTATTTTTAAGGTATTAACAACATATAAAAAGTATGTTGGTTTAGTGTCATTTGGAAATAAAGTGTCACATGAGATTGCATAAAATATATATTTGTAAATAGTATACATTTTAAGAAAATTTGGGAAATATATTTTAGCTTGAGTATTATTAAGTTGACCTATCTATTCATAACCCTTAATTTCTTATAATGTGGTTCAAAGTGGTGGAGAAGATTGGGAGATGTGTTTTGGTTGACCATAATAGGAGGAGGATTATTCTTTGGCCTACACTTGTTGGTTGTAACAAAACTTATAAGTTCCATTAACATGAAATATAAGTTAAGACCTACACGAGGAGCGTAGTGGTTGACTCCACCATGAGGGAGAAAGGAAGGAGAGGGAATGAATGGAGCCATATGCATTCCATCCCTTTGAGTTGTGACAGGGAGCACCTCAAATTAAACATTCTTACCATATATCACACCAAATGTTCCATTCAAGATATTGTTATTATGTCCATGTACATTGGAAGTATTCATACTATAAACATTTTCAACATTTATGCAATAAACCATACAAAATGTATCACCAACGATCGATATGTTATCATTTGCAAAAACATTTATAGATAATGCATTGTAATCATGTCTAATGATTCATCCCAAAGTAAATAAATAATATGGGATGTAAAAAGGATGTTCTTACTTATTTACTCTTTAGCTTGAGGGTTGGCAACAAGTAGTACATTCAAATTAATCAATAAAAATCAATGCACGAAGAAAAAATATACTATTATTAGCAATTTATAAGATATAATATTAGAAATGGTTGCTAAAACATAATTTGGAGGCACTTATCTTATTACATATGCATAGATTTGAACTGGAACTGTTGTGTGTACATGGTGGAAGTGATCGAAAAGTGCTTCATTTCTAGATTTAGAGTTAAAACTGAATAGGTATAGAATCGTCAGATATGTATAGAAGTTTTGAATGGTTCAATACGTATGGGATGAAGTACAATGATTTATTGGTGCTCTACGAATTTATCTATCCTTAAAAATTGAATATGATGTTTTTTTCTCTAAAATTGTAGGTGTCACACATTATTGAAACCCTTTGTGTGATGCAAAATGGTAGCAAACACTAACCACATGTAGGAGGCCCTACAAAAAGGTTAGTAGTTGAGTTGAAGTGTAATTTTTACACCACCTACATTGACAATAATTCAAAGAGGCATTAAACCACATGCTCTTATCCACCTAGCATATGATATCTATATGGATGCACTTATCTTTAAAAATATAATAATTTGATAATGCAAAAATGGTTTTGTGTGATTTTCATGACCTGGCTCGGTTGGTATTTATCTTAGGATGTGTGTCTCTATAATCTATTTGAGTGTTATTTAGACCTATGTATGGGTTTCTCCTAAGCGTGCTACTTTTTTATGTAATTCAAGAGAGCTTGGAATGATTCAGGAATGATTTGAACTTGAGAGAGTTAGGTGATTAACAGGTGAGGTAAATAGGTGAGTTAGGATTACTTATATAGGTTTTCATAAGTAATGTTTCACATCAAAGTTGACCTATGGGATATAAAATGACCCATAAAAGATATCAAATTGAAAAAATGGATATTAAGTGGTAGGGAACAAAACCATTAGCTTTGGACTGAACCGTTGGGTGCTTAAATCCTAGATGGATGGTCTCATACATGTACTTAATGGGATTTTGAAAGGTTATAGGAATGATGCATGGGAGGAATATATTCTTATGGACTATCACAATAGTTATGTGAGATAATGAGTAGTGTAAATAAAGAAGCAATTCACACAAGAGAGATAAATATAGGTCATTTGGGCTTGGAATGTATATACAAGTCATGATCTAGGGATAAAGCCAAATTTGTCATTTCCAAATGATAAATTGTGGAATTCAGGTATCCCCTTGCCAACGCCTATGAAGTATGAAATGAGAATTACATTCTTAATGGAAAATATACTTAAGTGTGTTAGCACTCTTTGTCTTTGCTTGAGATTTTTTTTTCTATTTGCATTTTGATATTCTCCATGGTGAAATATGAAACACAAAGTTCATTCAACCTCTATAAAATGAATTAAAATGTAACTCATCTTTGAAAATATATTTGTAAATTAAAAATTGAATTTGTAACTAGTAAAATGAAAGAGACAAAAACATGGAAGGAGTACACCTTTTTTATCTATCAAAAGAGAAGTTCTTGATTTTTTTTGTACTTGGAGATAAAAATTAGAACTAAGATACTAAAGGATTGGGGGTGATCAATCCCCAATTTTGTTTAAGGATATGATGGAGCCAAAAAGAGTTGATTGTTTCTCGAATGAATACCCAAAAAGTGCCACATAATTTCTAACAGTCTCAAGAAAGAGGATATCTCAAAGAATCTCCAAAAGAGAGTGGTAATAATATTCTCATAGGTAATTTTAGTCATTCCAAAATTATTTTACCCATGTACCACAATGGTGCAAACGGGTCAAGGTCCAAGTAAAAAATAACACAAATTTTAAAAGGAACGACATGTATCATGCTTCCACTATGTGGTGTCCTATGAGTATTAGATGTGAAATGATGAATATATTAGAAGGATAAATATGGCCATTGCCAAGGTCTACCCCTATATTAAAATGGTTCTCAAGCCATGTAGTGTCAAAATGGAATGAAGTACTCAAATTCCCCCACATTTTGTATCGAAATGTAGTAAAATCTGCCCTAGACTATGTCAAATAAATATGAACATGTATCATAAACTTGTAACTATTTGTGAGAATATGAAAAATATAAAATATAATAAGAAGTTCCCCTAAGATGAAAACATCCATCTTGGATTATATTGTCAGAAGGTTTTTTCTTGATTGATGGTTTTGTCCATATGTGTAATTTGTTCATGTTATAAATTTGATTTTATTATTGAGTATTTGTACCTTATCACATTCTATTCTTGAATTATAAATTTTGTTTGTGTTCCTGATCTGCATAAATATTCATGTAATAAACCCTACCAAATGCCCCCTCTTTTGAGATGTGTAACTAGAACACCTAGATCAAAATAAATTATCTATATACAAGTCGAATATATTTGATCTCCAGTGTTGGATCACATGGTGGGTTGTTGTAGGCAGCCATCATTGATATCTTGTTCTTGCAAGAACATGCATCATAAAAACCATGGTATAGAGCGAGCATACAAGTAAACAAATAATAGTTACAAAGGAAAACATGTAGAGTAACAAACAAGCACAAAGGAAATCAAGCATATAAGTAATCCAGTAGAAAATAAAAAAGTACATAAGTAATTTTACATATATTAGTCATACAAAAGGAAAAGAGACACAAACAAGGAACACAAGAGTGTCACACACATTAAAAAACATAAGGAAAGGACACGCACACACGCACACACGCACGCACACACACACACGACCATAAACCACATACAAAAGGAAAAGAGACACACGCACACACGCACACACGCACACACGCACACACACACACACACACACACACACACACACACACACACACACACACATACAAGGAACACAAGAGTGTCACACACATTAAAAAAAACATAAGAAAAGGACACACACACACACACACACACAGCCATAAATTGCATACATGAGATAAGAAAGGAATCAAGAAAGTAAATACAATAAACAACAATAGTGATGAGACACATAGATCAAGAGAAGATAACACTGCACAAGACACATGTAAACCTTATCAGTCTAAAAAACAACATATAACACTATATAATAAATTAAGCATAAGGAAGAAGCGAAAGTAACCGTTAAAAAACAAAAACACCTAAATAGTGTATAAGATGCCCCTACATAATTAAGGCAACTAAGAAGAAGGCTAGGCCAACATCTATCATCGTGTAAAATCATGTGCATGTCATGCATCAAGCTTAACATACCTTGTGAACGCATGTAGAAAGAGTATATGGAAAATATGTATTCCATCAAACTTTATGAAAACAACACAAGTAAAGTGAAAAGTTAGCAAATCAAATCATATATATAGGTCCTAATTTTGTATTTCAAAAATATTTGAATTTTTAAATATAATTATTTTATTATTTTTAATGTTTTTTTATTTTAGAATAATTGTAAAAATACACAATAAATGAAAAATCTACCCTATAAGAGTGTCGAGATGGTGAGGTAAAAATATTATAGACATGAAAGGATTGGGCCTTTAATATACATCGTGTATAACATGAATATGATGTAATGCTTGAATCCAAGGCTCTAAAAGGTGTACAAAAGACTCATTTTCATGAGGTTTTTTTGCATCAATCTCAATAGGAGGAAGAGATACAAGGATACACTCTAGCAATAATTTAGATGTATAAGTATTATAAGCTTTACGAGCATACTGACACTTGTACAAATTACAAGATGTAGGAATGATAAGAGCCATGAGAATAGATGTCGAAATTGACTGAAGGGTATACAAGTCTTCCCCAAATATATAGGCACAATAGATATATCAATAGTAGGTGTGCCCACATGAGATGAAATGCTAGAAGTAGGCAAGGATATAACATCATGAACTAGGGGTCTAGGACCACTTATAGGATTGATAGATACAACATCAATAATAACATACAAATAATTTATAACAGGAATAAGTGCATCATTTGTAGTGTAAAAAAGAAAATAATAAGCATTTGTAACATGTAATTTACCATTTTCCATTACCAGAGAAGATAGAGATACATTGTCAAATTTTGGCGCATGATCATGCACTAAAGAAATATTACCATCATGTTTGACAACATTATAATTGTTATTGGAATCAACATTACAATTGTAACCATCATTATAATTGGTATCATATGTTTGCTAAAAAATAGGTGCAATTTCTAGATCATGAGTATAGGGATCCTCAAAGAGGAAAAATGAGCTATTGAACCTTTTAATATGAAGGGTGGATGGGTCAATACACATGGCATGTGTCCAAGGTTAGTCTAAGAGGATATTTCAATTGGGATCATGTGGTAAAACTTGACATATAATATCAAGGGTTTGCTTACATGAAGTAATTTTTTAATGTGATTTTCCCAAGCACCTTACAGGGTGCATTGTTAAATCCACGTAGATACATATTCAATGGGGTGAGATTAGTTGCAGATATTCCCAACCTATAAAGGAAATAAATGTTGCAAATATTGAGACACAAGCATCTATCAACAAGGACACATTTTACAAAGTGGTGTTGTGCCTCAACTTGAATATACAAGGGGAGACTATTATCGATGATATGAGGGAAGCCATGATAACACAAAGAGAAATGAATCCTAGGGATATAAAAATGATCATGGACCAAGGTAGAAATGGAAGCCCTAGGGAATCTAGTGTTTGATAACAAAATTCCTAGCTAGGGTAGGTACCTAAGCCAAGCTAGGTGAAGGGGTTGATAAAAAAAATTAGGTTCAACAAATGATTCTGTCCTAAAAAAATAAATAAGTGGGATGTAAACGGGTTTTTCTTGCTTATTTACTCTTCAAGTTGAGGGTTAGAAATAGATAGTACATTTATATTAATCAATAAACATTAATTCCTAAAACATAATATACTATTATTATTCATTCTCAAGATAAAATATTATAAATGATTGTTAAAATGTAAGTTGGATGTGTTGTGTGAGTGTACAAGATGGAGGTTCTCTAACAATGATTTGTTTCTAGATCTAGAGTGTAAAACTGAGCAGGTTTGAAACTATTGGGTATGTTTAGAAGCATTGAACAGTTCAGTACTTTTTGGACAGTTTTGCATGGTGATGCATTGGCACTCTGCAAATTTTTATGTTCCTAGGAGTGATTGTGATGTGCTTCGCTATGAAACCATATGAGTCACACATTTATTAAACCCTTTGTGATGCGAAATAACTTCAAAATCTAACTATGGTGGAGACCCTAGAAAAAGGTTAATAGTTGGGTAGAAGTGCAATCCGTACATGACCTATGTTGGAAATACTCTGAAGAGGCCTCAAACCCCACATAGTTCTTCACTTAGCATGTTATATCTATATGGATGAAAATAGCTTCGACAATTTGACCATTTGATGATACAACAATGTCTTAGTATGCTTTTCTTGACTTGGGTTGGTTTATCTTTAGTGTAGGAAGCATGAATTTATAACCTAGTTGAGTGTACTTCACACATGTGGGGGTGTTGTTCCTAGAGTGTTTTTCTATTTTTAGTGATTTAGGAGAGCTTGGAGTATTTTACAAATGATTTGAACTTGAGAGGGCTAGGTGATTTCCAAGTGAGGTAAATATGTGAGTTAGATGTGCGTATATATGAATTCACAAGTAATGTTTTGCATTAAAACCAACCTATGTGATATGAACTGGCCCACGAAAGATATAAAATAGAAAAAGCAACCATTTGGTGGTGGGGAACAAAACCATTATCATTAGACCAAATCATTGAATAGTTTGGTCCCAAATAATTTGCCCCATACTTGCAGTTTGTGGGATTCTATAAAGTTATGGGAATTACGAATATGAGGAATATACTATTGTGGACTGATGTAATTATTTTTGTGAGAAAATGAGTACTGTGAATAGAGAAGACAATCATGCAAGAGAGATATGTATAGGTCACCTAAGATTGGAATGTGTGTGCAAGTCATGATCTAGATATAGAGCTAAAGTTGTCATTGCCAAATTTAGGTATCTACATATACTCTATTATTTTTAAAGAAATAAAAAAAATCTATGATACAAATAATGAAAAGAACTTGTAATCTTTGATAAACATTTTATCGAGAAACCATATCAATGTTCCTAGCACCATATAGAAACTAGGGTTCTTCCATGTATACCTCATTATTATAAATTATGTGAAATGTGAACAACTTGCACACATAAATAGAAACATACGAAATATATAGGGGAAAAGGTAAATCAAACCCTAGCAAATGAAATTATCCCAAAAATGAGATCCTAAAAGGGAAGTAAATGAAACCCTAGAAGGGTAGATAGAACCCTAGGAGTTAGTGTTCAATCAATATACATGTTCACCAAAATGTTTTAAACCAATTTATATCTAATGGACTAAATAATTAGAAACTTGACTTTATATATATATAAAGGACGGTAATTTAAACCTAGATTACCGTAAAATTTAAACAATCTAGAGAGAGATTAGAGAGATAATGGTAAACTGTTAACATGGCCGAATTAAAGGTTGGGAACGCCCTAGGCAATAGTTTGAGTGGGCACCCTCCTCAAAAATTTATTTAATATTTTTTTTCCATAAAGTAAATAAATAAAATTTGTCTATATTTTTATATGTTTAAATTTTCATCATGGTCATAATAAAATAATAATAATAAAATATTATTAAATTATCACAGAAGGATGAAAAATATTTAGTGGATGGAAAAAAATAATTGTTGGAGATGCTCAAAATGGAAAAAATACAATATTTTATACAAGGCTTCTTACAAGTCTAATGTAGCCATATCAAGTAGGTGACAAGAACTCTATCCTGAAATAAAGCACCATTTTTTTGCAAAGAAACAAAAATGTTTATATAGCTCTCATGGTTTTGTGAAGAGTTGTATTTGGACTAGGCCTACAGATCCCTCCATAACAAAATAATAGAAAATTTCCCCAAAAAATTTAGAATAGAAAACTAAATACTTTTTTCTTTTAATTATACTCACCTCTACTAGATACACCAACAACATTATAAAAAAACACTTTGACCTTTTTCTAGAACAAATTACACACCTACATAATCTGGAGCTACATCAGAGAATGGGTAACAATACCAAAAAAATCATATGTGCTTATAAATATGTGATAGTTTCTTTTACTTGCAAAGATATTACAAAACTTTTATATGTGTATGCGTGAAATTTATGTTACTATACAATAATATCTATAAATGGGTTGATCATTATTAATTCTTCAGATAAATTATTTTAAAGTTAAGTTTTAGAATTAACCGATAAAAAGGAAATTTTTAGATTCAGGTGCCCCTTGACTGTTGGCGCCCTAGGCAACTGCCTAGTTTGCCTAAGGCTTAATCCCCCTATAGGTAAACAATGAGCAATAGAAAGACCCAACCTGAATCTTCTTGAAGAATAACTACACAAAGGAAATAAAGACGAGTATGTCTTAGAAGAGTGTCATCAATGAATCATGATAACTTTCATTGCCTAAAACTTTGTCTTGCACATTATTGGTATCATTAATGTTTAGGGTTGATGGTAGTGTTCTGGTGTGGTATTTTATTTTTTTTTGCCACTTTGAGCTTTGTTTTCTTGCTTTTGTACTTGATGGTTATGGCACTGGAATCTTACGATTTGATGTAATGAAGAGATTGACCTCTCCTTTGTTTAAAACCTAGAAAAACTCTATCAACAAGACACACTAAAATGTTTTAGTTTGTGCGAGAGTGCTCAACTACATATCTAAAAAACATGGTTGAATCAATGTCGATGTTGTTCTCCCAAGAGGAGTGAGTAGATTCACTCATTTATCATATATCAAATGTAATTATGCAATCAATTCGCAACTTAGAATCTTCCTTCTATTAGCCTTTTGACACTTGGCGACATGCACCTTTGACCCTTATACTTTAAATTTAGCTTGTGGATTGCTATAGGGATGCTCGTAGAAGATTTATGAAAATATATAAGCCCTTTGATAATGATCTCTAAGGTGGTCTAAGATGATTTAGGATGATAATGACCTTAAGGGTCATTTGTATATATATGTGACTTCGTTAATTTACTATCGAAGCCAACTTGAGAATCAAGCTTAGGTCGACCTGATAAAAGCTCCCGTGTTTGGAAATTGACCATTTCTATGGAAAAAAAATATATTGGCAAGGTCAAATAGTATTGATAACAATATTGTCTAGGGTCATCAGTTATGTATTGAGGGTTCAAAATCAAGGATATGTAAATGGAGAGATGTCTGAGTAGGTTTAATTATGCTCTTGTATAGATTGGGAATATTCCTGACTGAGATGATGTAAGTGTAATAAAAAATGAGGTAAGATGTGATAAAATACTCAAATGTGTCAACAAACCACATATGTTAGAGGATGCCAATATTGACATTGCCAAAGTGCCTCGGACCAAAAGTAGGTGTCTACACCACCTCCCCTCTCTTCATTGCCTAAAACAACAAAGAAAAATAATATTAAAATTGTGAGTGATAATGGCAATAAAACATGATAATTACATTAAAGGGAAACCATAACAATAGCACAACCCAACTCTCCTAAATTTGAAACATGATACAAATGTGGGGCACCAAAAAAACAAATATTAAAAATCAATGTAATTTTTTTATTTATTGAAAAGCATATCCATATAATAATGATGAAGTGTACAATGCTAATCATACAAAATCGGGTGGAAAAGATCACACCCCACATGCAGAGTAAAAGTAGCCATTAAAAGGCTACGAGTGACACATATTACATAATCATATCAAGATAAGCTTATCAATCAAAAAAAGTTGGAGCAAAATTTGCAGAAACCAGAAGAGAAAAAACCGCTAGGCAGCGGCGGCGAACATGGAGGCAGGAGGCGATTGCGGGGGGCTCTTCGGACGGTCACCCCACCCACCAGGAGGGTTGGCGGGGGCATCAGTAATCGGCTCCCAGTCGTCAGTCTGCGGTTTCTCCTCCTCATTGCCCCGCTGGTTGGGTGATATGGCTAAGGAGAGCCAAGGAAACTTGGAGTGATCAGGCGCCTGCCACCCAGAACCGCCACCGCCCAACCGGCCAAACACCCCTAGCATGGGAGGAGCCCGAAATGGAGGTGGAGAAGGACCCCGCCGATGAGGGGAGGCGCTCTGCCGCCCACGAGCCGGACCCCGATCAAAATTGTGCCACCCACGGGAACGGGAGCGGCGACCTTGTGAGCGGGAGCGGCGATGAGGAGAATCAGGTGGAACACGACTGACAGTGCAGGGGGCGCTCCCCCAGTGATCCAATAGGGTCTGCAGGTGTTCCACCTCAATGCGGACTTTTTCCACTTGAACTTGGATCTGAAGCGAGACATTGGAGATAACAACAAGTTTGTTAGAAATAACAAAAGTTCTATCCACTGTCTCCTTGTTAAAAATAGTTGAGTTTCTAGTTTTCCAGATGTGATATAAAATAGTAGCTCTAAAAGAATGCCAAATGTTGTAAAATTTTGCAGGAACAAAGGCCGAGTCCCCTAGAAGAACCATTTTCCACGTAAAGAACGTGGGCAGAAAAGGTTGAAAAAGGGTATGAATCCAGCGCCAGGCAGACTGAGCATGGGGGCAGAACCAAAAGAGATGAAGAAGAGTCTCAATGTGGTTGCAGAAAGGGCAGCGCAACGGAGGAGCTCCCATAAGAATGAGACGTTTGCCCACAGGAAGCCCTTGGTGGAGAATACACCAAAGGAAGTGAGCAACTTTGGGCTCTATAGGAATGGCCCAAACAACCTGAAAGCGTTGCTTCCAACCAAAACGGGTGGAATGTAAGCTCCAACGAGCATTGAGCTTATTGAAAGGGAGCTGCTTCTGAGCAAGAAGCTTGTAACCCACACGAGGTTTGTAGTTTCTGAAGGGGGTGGCAGCGGGCCAATGCCAGTCAAACCACCATGGGCACTGCGTATGAACCCCAATTTTATGCAAATAATCACCAGGTATGAGCTCTTGAATTAGAAAAATGGCTTGTTTATCGTTGTCATGAAGAGAAAATTTAGCTTTCAGGCTGATCCATGGAAGCCAATCCCTGGTGGCCGGACAAAAAAGGTCCTGAATAAACTTAATTCCTTTTCTGAAAAGACGCATACCCTTAAACTGCACTGAAAGAGCAAGAGGTTTGTCCTGAAATTGAAAAACTGGATTCCACCATAAGCTGAGAGAGTTGAGAGAGAGCCCATTTCAGAAACCATCACCCTGCCAAAGCAGGTGGGGTTTGAGGAGCTCCCAGGCTTTCCAAATACTTTTAGCCACAAAAGAACCACCAATTTTAAGAGGAACAGGGCAAAGCAATAAAGAATAGTAGTTCAGACCCTACCATGCCTTTCGATTAAGAGGAGACCCTTGAGATATACAATGCCTGAGCAGAATTTTCCAAGATTCCTCACCTTCAAGGCTGCGAATTATCCATTTGGCGGTAAGAGCAACCCCTTGCAATTGTATGTTGATAAGGCCAAGACCGCCGGTGTTTTTGGGCGTACAACAAACATCCCAAGCAACCCTGTGAAAACCATGGTTCCCCTCAGAGTTGGCCCAAAGGAATTCACGCAGAATTTTTTCCAACCGATGGTAAGCAGCCTTAGAAGGAGCCCAACAGGAGGAATAGTAGACATGAGTGGCAGCAAGAACCTTGGAACAAACTTGAAATTTTCCAGCAAGAGATAAATGCTTGGTGAGCCAAAAGGAGATTTTTTTTTCAACTCGTTGAATCACATAGTCCCAAAGGTCAGTAGGGGAAGCCATGAAGGCAAAGGGGATGCCAAGAAATTTAAACTAATTGCCAGGTTCAATCCAGAGCCATTGAAATCCCTCTAGCCAAGGAGGTTTGGGACCCACTGCCTGCCTGTAGCACTGGGTTTTTTTCCATTGAATGGCAGAACCCGAAGCAAGACAAAAGGTATCAAGACATTACATAGCATTAGAAACAGAAGCCTCAGACTCAGCCAGGGTGAGAAAAGAATCGTCAGCGAAATGACCATTAATCAGTTGCTGAGGAGAAGAAGGTAGTTGAATGCCTTGGACTAAACCAGCATGAGCAGCATTAGCAAGCAAATAGCTAAGACCTTCAGTAGCAATGACATAAAGAGAAGGAGCAAGAGGGCAACCTTGTCGGATGGAACGATGAAGAGAGAACCGCTCAGACTATTGACCATTGATAGTGATACAGGCACCTGCATCTTGGAAGAGCATATTAACAGAGCGGATGAACCGAGGTCCAAAGCCAATAGCCTGCAGCATGGCTAGAATGAAAGGCCACTCAACTCTGTCATAGGCTTTCTCAAAATCAATTTTGACAAATAGAGCCGGCTGAGAAGTCTGGCGCGCATATTCCATGCCCTCCCAAACTGCAATAATGTTGTCCAAGATATATCTGTTTTTAATAAAGCCAGTTTGTTCACTCCTGATGATCAAAGGCAATAGGTTTGTAAGCCTGTTAGCAAGAGCTTTGGCAATAATCTTGTATGAGACATTGAGCAGAGTGATTGGCCGCCAGTTGGTGATAAGCTCTGGATCACCAGTCTTAGGTATGAATTTGATGTTGCCTTGGTTGATCAGAGCTCCCAGAGTGTTGGAGGACATAGCTTCCAGATAAACCTGGTAGAGATCCGGACCAACAGTAGGCCACAAAGCCTGGTAGAACTCACAGGGAAAACCATCAACCCCAGGGGCTTTATCAGAAGCCATCTGAAGAGCAGCTTCCTTCAAATCATCAAGTGTGAGAGGTCGATCACAGGCAACACGTTGGCTTTCAGAAAGCTTGCAGGGAACAGCCTCAATGCATTGGAGGAGAGCAGCATCACGAGCCGGAGTAGCAGGCTGGGCAGCGAACACAACATGGTAGTGATGCACAAAAGCTTGCAGAATGTCAGGTAAAAGGGTAAGCCTTTGATTACCTTCCTTGATTGCTTTGATTTTGGTGAGAGTTTGATTAGATTTAAGAGAAGCAAAAAACTCCTTAGTGACTCTATCACCAATTCTGAGCCAGTGAAGTCTAGCACGAACTTGAGCTCCTCTAGCCTTATAGTGCTCCTCAATCTGAAGTTTATGCTTCCAATGAGCAGCTTGCACTTGAATATGAGTGTTAAAGGGAGACAGATTAAGCTCTTGAATAGCTCTCAAGTATTCAATATGAGAGGCTTCATGAGCATTTTTTCGGAAAAAAGTAGCCTGCTTCCCATAAAGCCGAAGAAAAGTAGTGGTGCGAGTGATGGCATGAGACCACCAATCAATCCAGCCAATCCCATCAACAGGTCTTGGGTCAAGATTCCAAATACGTCTGATGTAATCCAAAGTCTTAGGATGAGAAAGATGAGACGTATTCAAGTAGAATTGAGTGGATTTGGGCTTGGGACACTGAAAGTTCCATTGGAGCCCAAAGAAAATAGGCTTATGGTCAGAGACCAAAGCAGTATCCACAACCGAGACTGGGAGGCTGTGTGAAGCATCAAAAGAGAACCATTGTTGTTCTGAGAGCAGAGCTCTGTCAAGGCATTTATACACTCTGTCATCGCCAGCTCGAAAGTTAGACCATGTGAACCACGGAGTGGCAGAATTTGAGTGCTTGCGGTGGTTGGGATCAAACAAACAGAGCTTATTGCGCAAGTAAAACCAGGCTTCACGCTCCCCAGCACACCAACGCATAGGAAGCCAGCCCAATTTGTCTTCAGGAGATTCCACCATGTTGAAATCACCACAGAGAAGCCAGGTAGCAGAAGGCAAGTGATCAGCCAACCACCGCCAAAAAGAAGAGCGCTCCGAAGCATCATTGGAAGCATAAATGTTTGCCAGCCCAAGAATATGACCGTCAAAATCAAAAAGGGTCCACACCACCCGATGGGTGGGGTCAGAGCCCCATGATATGACATTGGAGGTGAGGTCAGGACTTAAAAGAGTGACAACACCACCTCGACCATTATCATGTGCTGACATCTGGCAGAGAGAACTAGGCCAGATGGTACGCATAGCAGAAGAAAGCTGGAAGCCAGTGATTTTGACTTCCTGTAAACACAAAACCTGAAACTTTGTAAAATACTTGCAACTATCTCTGACAAGATATCTGCGAGTCAGATTAGTGAGCCCCCTGACATTCCATGAGTAAACTATCATGGAGAACTATCAAGGTGCATGGTTTCCTCCTCGAGGCTTGTTAACGCTCCAAAACGGTTAGAAAAAGTGACTTGCCGTGCATTCCCATGCAAATAGTCTCCAAGCTCAAACTGTCGGCGAGGTCTCTGTGAAAAATCCTCATCAGAAGGAGGGGAGGGACTTCTTGAACAATGTAAGGCTGATTTTCTCTCTGTCTGAGTAGCCGAACCGCCGGCAGTGTTATCCATGATGCTTGAGGGTTCGGGAAGCGAGGGGTGTGCAAAAACAGGCACCGATGGGTGGGAACTGATGACAATAGCAGCTTGCGGAGTCCGGGAGATGGCAGATGAGGGCTTGGGAAGGGACGCAATAGATGGCTTCACAGGAGCAGAAGCAGAGGCATTCACCGGTTTATAAGTGGCAGTTTGGGATTTATTGCGAGCTGAAGGTTTACGGCCAGTAACGGTGGTCCATCCATCAGAAGGGGGGGTGTTGGATTTAGGGTCGGTCGGGGGCTTCTCAACAACAGCCGGTGAGCTTTGTGTCATGAGGGGACAATCCTTGATCATATGATCGGTGGATTGGCACCGGAAATAGGTGTTGGGCAGGTTAATATAAAGCACCTTCTGTGCAAAGCGTGTATCCCCCACCTGGATGTCGAGGGTATCCTTAAGGTCCTTTGAGAGATCAATTTCCACACAGACCCGTTTCTAGGGTCGAGCTGAGTAAAATTTGGGTTGTTCATGGCAGATGAGACGACCCAAGGGTTTGATAAGCTGGTCAATAAAGCCCCATAGAGGCAACGACAGACCTGGGAATTCAATCCAAACAGGAATCTTGAGTTTGGCTTGCTCGGAGACTTGAAAGTCCCGAGTCCAGTGGGAAAACACCACAAGGGTATTACGAATAAACCAGGGACCATGGTTGACAACAGCTTTGCAATGCTCAACATTAGCAAAGTGAAACAGAAAAAAACCCTTGGTCATATTCTGAACTCCCTCAACTTTGACGCCGTGGGGTTGCCAATGGTTATGAATCCATTGACGGAGGATGCCTTCCGGGGGAACTCGGCCCACAAAGTAAGCAACAAGAGAAAAAGATTCAAACCAGTTGCATGCTTTATCAAACGCAGGTAAATCAAGCACAATATCGGGGGAAGGAGTATCAGAATCCTTACCTCGTCAAATACCTTCGGAACGAATTTCCTCGCTCTTTTCGGCGCCATTGTTGTCCAGAGCTCCTGCGTTAAGACCAACATCAATAGATGCATGGCCCGAGGAGGTGGTCATTATATAAGCCGCCCAAGGGGCGGGGAGGCGATCAATACAAAATTAATGCAGATATTCCCGCCTGGATCAGAAGATCGGCGGTGTGACACTATGGCGGCGTACGGCAAGCCGAGCATTCACTGCGCAAAAATCGCTGTCAAACTTGTGTCACTATCAAATTAAAAAAAAAAAAAGGAAAAACACGACCATGCTAATCTGACCCAAATGGTGGTGTTAATTGCATGACATGTAGAAGTGTCTTGTTGCCCATAGTGTACGAAAAGCCTAACTTGTTTGAATCATTTCTCAAATGTACGAAAAGCCTAACTTGTGACGAGTTTAGATTCTGTCTCTCTTCTAATAACCATAATCTTTAGCGGTCTCTCGTCCTCATCACTAGTATCTTTTCATTAATCAAAACTCCAACAAGTATGGCTGTCAAGATTTTCAATAAGGGAATACATGTTGTTCGTGATCTTGTTTCTTTGTCAGATTTGACTTTTTGGCCCATCTTGCAAAAGTACAAGTTTATTGCCTCTATTTTCCCTTTCATCTTACATATTCAAGAATTCATGCCTAGTGGTATGAAGAATAAGTTAGATATTTAAACACCTGCTGCGTGGTGGAAAGACTGAATTGGAATTGAGAAACTCCATTCAAAAATTATTCTCTAGACCCAGTTCAATTCTTTACCCCCTTTTCTTCAAATCTCAACAAGCTTAATTGTGAATGGGATTTATATTCTTCACTTAAGACTTGGCTTTCTCACCTCAACTAGATATGGAAGACTAATCTAGAACCAAAGTTAGTGGCCTTAGACTATCAAGGTTGTTGTAAGGGGAACGAGTTTATCATATTAGGATTGCTTACCCTAAGTGTCATGCCTACTATAGGCTAGAGACCTTCAAGCATTAGTTTCAGGATTTCCCTCAAGCCTAATATGTTTGACAATAGAAACAAAGTTTATTTTCTCCTTTTCACCCCAAAGCTATATCTTAGAGGATTAATGTGTTGGGCGATTCTACCCAATGGATGATTTATGTTGCTTTCATTTTTTTTTCTTTTAAATAAAGCTTCTAGTCTTTTCAACATTGGAAGTTTAGAACATTGATTGTTTTTAGTAACAAAACTATTTCTCAACAATTTTTGACTAATGAAAAAGTTCATGTGCTCAACTTCGTGTTCCTTCTTATTCGAGCTCAAACAAATACATATGTTTTGAAGATCCATCATTTACATGACCTTCTCAACCACTAGTGAAGTACTACTTGTTCCATGAGTGGAATCCCACTAGACATTCCGCCACAAGGTTTCACTCCTCTGTCACCACTCACAACCACTTCTCTACCCCTCCCCCTTAGGACAAGGTGGAGTTTGCTTACTCGAGGTAAGACTATTAATGGACATTCTCGATGGGCGTCCCAAACATTGAATGATGCATGTGATAGTGTAATCACTCATTCTTTCTGTAGGTGGGGAGTACATGCCACTTAAACACCAAATCTGCTTGGAACTTTCTCCCCCTACAAAATAATCCACCTCTTTCTAATGTTGTATCTTGTGCTTAACATTACTCTATGAGCTTGCATATCATTTTTCAGCTTGATTTGTGTCTTAAGACTTATTTTGTGGTTCATGAATACTAACCAACCACCTTTTTTGGGGGGCCTAGGTGATGAGGGTCCGAGGCAATGAATAAGTAGATATGATAATAGATTTCCACCGCCATCCCCCCAAAAAAAGATTACAAGTCAAAATTGAATTAAGTCAACATGTTGTTGGTCTATTGGTGAAATTGCTTACCTCACAAAGAGCCCACTAGAGATAAATCTTGTCGAGTGCAAAGACCTCGACACCAAAAAGGGGTGATTCCAGGATCATGTGTTGGGCAATTTTGGGGAAAATCCTTAGCACCAAGCCTAAGAATGCATGTTGTTTTGTCAATAATACTATGTTCGAATGCCTCTAAAATTCTCAACAATGCTGAAATTTACATCAAGAATACAATAATGGATTGTAATTATTTAAACACATTATAGCAATGCATTATAATTATATAAATACATAATAGAAGATGAATTCAATTCAGATATATATGCAAATTTTTTAGATTGAATGATAAATATCTTGTTTTGGGTATATGGATAATCAACTTTCTTCAGCTTAAGTATTAAGGATTGAGATGTTCTATTCCTTCAAATTTGTTGGTAACTTGAGCCTGACCTCCTCCTTATGGTCTGAGATCTTTGCAATCAACGAGAATTGAATTATTGATCACTAATAAACTCTGTGATCCAAGCAACCTCACTAGTAAACTACTAGACACGAAAATGTAAATTCATTATTAGACTATTAGTTTGTTCATAGAGATAGAATTAAATATTTAATCTGGTTAGGGACCAAAGATTTGTTAACATCACATCTACGTCGCATATTGTGTTGATTTCCCTTCCTTTTTAATGTTTTTAATTTATTTGTCAATAATGAAAAATAATAATAACTTCGAAGGGCCCTTGGTCTATAGGAGTTGATGTATGGTTTTCAATGAGCCGACCAAGGATCAAGTTTTGCTAAGTGCAAGCCCTAGAGATACCCAAGACGGAGAGTCAAACGGTTGAGGTCAAAATCGTGCCCTGGGTGATTTTGATGGTGTGTATGCCCCTTACCTGTAGCTGCTTAGCTGAAGGTGATCACTGGTTTAGTTTTTTCGCTTACTTTTGTTGAACCTACATGTTCCCTTCAGAACTTAGGCAAAGATGCCATTGAACTAAGTAATCCAGTGCCCAATTTGACACCCTTAAAGGTGCTTAATCATAAAATAATAATAATAATAACATGAACAGCAAATTGCCAGATCGTGATTCCAATATGTATTGAAATTTTTATCACTTTCTGTTTCCAACAGGAACTTGCTGATACAAACAAGTAAAACACTGCTTAAAAGCTGATTTTGAAAAAAAAAAAAAAAAAAAGGTCAAATTTTGAAAATTCTGAAATAACTACAGTAAATCCAGAACTGAAAGTTAAATTTGAAATGGTAACAGACATTTCTGAAACTTAAGTTTAAAATCTGCACATATGCTATAAAAATGAAATGAGAAAACTGCAAATGAATTCAGAAAGAAAAAGTAACTTTTTTATTACAGAAAAAGGAAGACAGGTATATAACAGAGATACTTTTACAAGAAGGTGCGGATGCTAACTCAGGCCCAAATTCAGAAAAGTATGGATGCTGTGAGGCCCTTGCCAAAAGAGATTATGAGGTTTGTGTACAAGTCTTGTTCCCTAGAAGGTTTTATTTATAACGTTTTTCCCACTTTACATCTTTTGGCTCTTGCATGTGGGAATATTTTTAATCTTCGTTTTGTTGGGAAACCAACGATTTTACATAGATATTGGCATCTCTACCCCATGTTTTTATGGAGATTACATATATCAGATTACACTCGCTGAATAAGTGTATCTCTATATTGAAGCCTTCATTTGGTAAAACAATCCTGGACCTAGCTGTTTGACTCTCCGTGTCAGATATCTAGAGGGATTTGTGCCCTGGTGAATGGTTTAACAAACCATCATCCTCATCATTGGAATACAACCCTTTTGATATCATAATAGTTGTAAAAACAATTCATAACACAGTCCAAAGGGTTTATTGTAATGGTGATGGGGCACTCCCCCCACCAAATTGCAATTGCCTATACCTTCAAGAGACATGGTGCAATGATTATAAGGTACATTTAAATCTAACTGGACTTTACGAATCTCAAGTATATAGTCCAACCTCACCCCAGACCGCCATTTAAATCTAACCCAAGTTTACAGATCTCAAGTATACAGTCCGACCTTACCCCAGACTGTCATTTAAATCTAACCCAAGTTTACCGATCTTAAGTATGTTATCCAACCTTACTCCAGACTGCATAACCTTGCTCAATCTCTAGGGGGAAGAGAAAAACTACCCAACACTTGTGAATTGCAATTGATAAAGCCTTATAGTAAAAAAAAAAATAGTTGGACTGATGTAATTTATGAACTGCAAATGATCTCTTATTTGGGTCTCAGAAACATACAATTAGCATGAGCCAACCCCATGCTTCGGTCAGTAGAGAATGGGTATTTAATATAAATATATATATGAAGAAATACAAAAAACATATCTGACCTAGGTCAGCACAACAAATACTAACAAGCAGTGTTTCTAGAGACCAATATGTCTCTCCATGAAATATAAAATACAATCCTCTATCTATCAGTCAACACTTATACAACTTGGGTCATGAAATGTACTTGAGAAAAACTGCTAAATGATTGTAACATAGTTACATAATATTCTACATGCCCAATTTTATGTGAACCTGGGTATTCACATCAATTAGATTGAAAACTTGCTAGGCACTGAAGCAGAACAAGAACTTCTTTGGCACCTGGCCTGCTGCACGATATTTGGCACCCAACTCCTCTGCCTTGAGAATTTCCTCTCCACGTCTAGCCTCAACCATGGCTTTCTTCTCTTCTGCCTTCTTGTGGATAGTAGCAATTTCATTTTTCATTCTCTCAACAAGTGCTGCTTTCTGCTTCTCCAACTTCTCCTGCAGACATAACAACTCACTTAGATACAAGCAACTTGCAAGAAAACCTGAGTGGATTGCTATTATTTTCTAATAACCAAAACACCAAACCAGGAAGTTTGTCTCAGTAGTAGGACGAGCACATATTTAACAAACAAAGGAGAACGGAGTTGCCTTGGACCATGAATAACCCAAAGATGCCATTAGCAAAAAGTTCAGGATAATTTTTAAACCTTTATAAGATGACTTGTACTTTGATGTATTTAACAGCTCAATTGATTGATGTTGCCAGAGACTTTCTACTCACTAGCTATGTCAATATCAAATTCTATTAGTCTAATCTGGCGTGGAGGGAAAGGGTTTACCTCAGCCTTTCTCAGCTTAGTTTCACTTGAAGACTTCTTAGTAGCTTCCCATGCAACAATGTTTGCCAATGCTTTGTGGTACCTAAACCAAGGGAACCCATAATTTACGAGTACTGTAACCAGGAATCATGCAATATGTCTAATTTTAATGCATCTCTTGGAACAAAACATAAAAGAACAAAAAAATAAAAAAGGACTTTTTACAGCAAGATTTTAATGTTTTCCCAAAAAATCATCTGCTCACAAGGGAAGCCCTAATGGGAGTTTCATAGGCCACCGTTTAAAAAAACTTACTTGTTCTCAGCTTTTGCTACTTCATTCTCTTCCCATGCTTTGACAAGAGCTGCTCTCTTCTCTTCATTAACCTTTGCTAAAACGGCATCTACATAAATAACAACAAAAAGAAGAAGTAATTTAAGTATATTCTGCACCGTCCGCTGTACGAACATGTGCATCACTGTGTATTGCAAATCCCATTGCCCACATCTTTGCATAGCCTATATTATTCCAATTCCCAAGACAGAAAAAAAGAGCTTTTTCCTATGCACATGGGAACAACTATAGAAGCATGGAAGGTGTCTTGGTGAAACTTCAATGAAATCAAAAAATATTATAAAACACCCACCTCTGTTTATAGATCCTACTTTCTCAGGGGCAGCCTCAGAAATTGCTTCCTTCTTATCTGCTGCCAAAACAAGTAAGCATCTATTAGAAAGACATATCCTTCAACCTGCAGCTTTTATTCTTACTCTTGAATCATTTATTAAACCGTGCAGTGTTGTTTATATAGAAATGCAAAACCTACTAAAAACAATGGACTTAATAAGTGCAGCGTTATGCTTCAGACTACAGGCAAATGTTTTAACCCTCTCATAAACCAAGTAAAGAAATCAGGTGTTGTCCAAGGCCAGCAGATGTGCTCTAATAGCCGTAAGGGATGGCATGTGCTAAAATTATGTCATGAATCCAATTGAATAGAACATTCACAAACATGCATATATTAAACCCCTGAACAAATATGCACTCTATCCAAACATGGATAACAAGGGCTTCAAGCAGAGCAACTTGATTCACTATTCTCGAGGGAAAAAACCTAAACTGACAAAAGAGTGCATGAATTCCCTTAGGAAACTCAGCCTATAAAGATTTTCTCAGAAGATAATCAACTTTCGGTGTTTCTGATCACACAGGAACAAATTTTCCATTCACAACTCTTCTTCTGTGAAAATCATTATAATCCATGACTAGAAAAACACATGGACCAGTTTCTGTTTACCTTCAATAACCATCAAAGCCTTAGATTCATCGGTGGTGACATGATCTTCTGCAGAAGGCACTGGAGGATATTCCGATGCACCCTTTTCGTCTGGAACATCCTCACTTACAGCAGGAGCTGCAATAGGCTCTGATGGAGCATGCTCTTCGCCCATGTCTAATCCTTCTCCTTGAGACTTCTTACTAACTCTTCAACAGCAGAACTATGGGGACAAAGGAAAAGTTTATTAAACCATAGAAACCTTTGGACTAAACTAAAACATAAAATCAGTATACCAAGAATATATAGGCGTGAGGGTGTGTTTGGGTAGCTTGATTTAGACTGGTGAGGCTGAGGGTTCGACCTTAACACATACATATTTCCCCACCCTGCAGAAAAATATCCAGCAGGGGACATGGTAAAAGCCCTAATAATAAGAGTCATTAGACCTAATCACAGGAAGAATTATTCCAACACTGAAAATGGTAAAAGCCCAATAGTCCTATCTCTACCCGACCTGCACGAGGTAGAATATGTTGGAGTGTGTGTGAAACTAGGGTGTTTGCATGTGTTAGTGGCCATAAATATGTCGCCAGGGGTTACAATTTCTTGTAAGGCAGCTTCTCATAGCTTAATATATCCTTAATTTGCACTCTATGCAACTGGCTAAACAAGGATGCAGATCTATTTGTTATGCTCCAGTTGCAAGAGCCTAGTCAGTGGATTTTGATTTTGTGCCATAGCTCATATACCACATCTCCCAGTACAGTATGACTAAGATATATCTCAAACATTACAACATGTCCCTTACTGTTACTGGGTATCAATCTTGCCATAAAAATTTATATACCCAATTAGGACTTACCTGGACACAACAATCTAACCAGGCTTAAGCTTAACATAGAAATTTATGTTCCCAGCCGTAATGAGTCATCCTAGCAAGACAATCTACGTTACCAACCATAAGTAGGATTCATCTCAACAAAACAGCATGTGGGTATTGGCTCAGGGACTATCCTTAAAGCTAACGAACCTCAGAAACAAATTCCGAAGAGTTTACACAGGTACATACAAGATGCCAAACAAATCCAGATTACAATTTTGGGCAGAATACCGATCTGAAACAGATAATCCAACCAGATTAGAAAATTGTCTAATTGGGTGACCTGAAATTTCAGGCTTTTCTCGAAATCCCCAACCGGGTGTCTTGAAATCCAAGCACTATCTTCTCAACACTTGGCTTTGTATATCCTATGCAATCTAGTATCATGAGAGGTCAGCAGCAAACTTCCCAGAATGCTCGGTTGGTATGTAATTTTGTTTTGGCATTCCTTATGTTTGTATGTATGAGTCACATTGGCATCGTGTGGCAGTTGGTTGCGGGTGATGTGACAGAGAAACACCTGTTTATGACAGACTGGCTGAACCATTTTTCTCGAAGACAGCCTAGCCTGGCTGGCCCATTTCTAACCAAACAAGGAATATCGAGACAGTTAAACATGCATGCAAAGCAAACAAGATGGGTCACGGAATGATGTATATACAGTGTGTATTTTTGCCCGCTTCCATGACAAGACACCTAGTTGCCAGAAACAACTATAATAACTGCAACGGCGGTTAAAAATGTATACCTGGTGAGAAAATGTATGTGGTGAGATTTTGTATTACATGTAATATTGTCGGCATACTTTTTATCCCCAATAATTGGCAGGTCTCATCTTCGCAACATTGGGTGGTTTAAATGCATTTTTTTTCCCCCACGGAAAAGGCTTCGTGTTGGTTACGATCGTATCATTTTATCTATAAATTTATTCTCTAGTGTGGCAATAAATAGTAAAGAAATATATTTTGGTTAAGTATTCAATTATATGTGTCTAAAATGTCATGATTAAAAAAAAAAATTAATGATGTTTTGTATCATTTCCCATGATGTATCATTTCCCATGATTCATCATTAAGAATAAGAAAACTTGTTTTCTCAGTCTTGATGATGGATCACAAGAAATGATCCAAAATGTCGATAGAAAATTTTCTAAAATAGTTTTATCTAAAAGTTTCGCACCTTCGTGGTATTGTGATTGTGGACCAAGAGTTTTCTGGTTACCTTTGTTGTTGTAACTCTATTGTATATTAATATAAATGTATGTTCCAATAGTAAAAGCTTCATTTTATCTCATCGATTGCTAAAGCATAAAATTTCTCATAGTGTGGTTTTCCACCTCTTTTAAATAAGAATTGTAAAGTGCCTAATGATAGATCAAATAGATGTTAAATTTAAAATCAAACATTTTTAATGACAGATCATACTATTACACTCATCCTTCCACCCATCAGTTCACCATTCTTAGTTACACCTATTAACATATTAAGACTAACAATTGCACATGAGTTGCAAATTATGTCGGAGAGGATAATAATATTAAGTTTGTTGGAATTGTAATTTACAACGAAGTATATGCAAACTTAAAACTAAACAAAAACGTTTTCTAGAAACTGAGAATAATCCAGCACATGGCACATTATGATAGTGCAAGCTTAGTTTTTTAGATTGCTTCATTTAGCATCACCAATAATCGCCACAAGAATACTCTCCCTTTTTAAAATGAATGAAACAGTTCCCATTTCAAACAACAATTTTTGCAACAATCTTGCAGTTAATTTTCATTGCAGTGTGCCAATGAGCACATAATCGAAGGTTCCCTGACAACTGTAATTATTGTTCCTAGGGGGTGTGTTTAAACAATCAAATGCAGTTGCCAACCTTTTACTATGGTGGCAGAGATATAATTCTCTTTGCCTCCACTTCCACCTCATTAAGTAAATGTATTCAATATGAAAAATAACTTGTTGCTTTCATCTCTCAAGGTCATTTTCTCCAACTTTACATAGATCTCCTTTATCTGTAGATGCAATTTATGATTTATGATATGTCTAACTGGCATTTAATCCAACTACATCTAAGGATCTTCTTAATTCCTCTATCTTTCATCAATCTCCGTATCATTTGAGCCTCACCTCACCTGCCCACTTCTACATAAATGTTTGAGAGAAGAAAATATGTCGCATCATTTTTTAGGATCCAAATCAAAATGTATTAAGAGTGTAAATACTCCTAAGCCTATATTCATATGTGATCTACAGGAAACAAGTAAACACTTCCACATAACCCCCATAGGTTTCTGTAGAATTTGGCTCTACACCTGCCAATTGCATTTTGCACATATCATACAATCAACGATGTCCATGAAACCATGATTGTTTAGGCATTTTTTCAAACAGTTCACGTGCCTTGTGTAATGTTTCACATTTTGCATACATGTTTACCAAAGCATTTGCAACTACAACATCTTAAAAAATTCCTCTATCTTTTATGATTTGATGGATGTCCACACCCTATTCTAGAGCTCGTATTTTGGCATAGGTTGGGAGTATGTCAACAACCATAAATTGAAATGGTTAGAGTCAGGTTTGTTGTATACAATGAAACGACTATCTCTTGAGGAAGCCCGTGTCTTTTATTTGCTAGTATAATCGTATTCCATGAGAAGATGTCTCATTCTTTCATTTGGTCATACACTTTATCGACACCTATCAAACTTCCACACTTAACATACATGTAAATAAATAGATACTTTCTCAAATAGGATAATTTAAAATAAGCAATCAAGAAAATATAGGCATGGATAAACAATGTGACGGAAATTAACTCTGAAAAATTCGTTAGAATTTGACCTCAATAACAATGGTTATAGTGAAGACCATTGTCTAATTGAATGTAAGGTAGTAATATCTCAATTACACATATCAATGCAAGATCCTATCACATTCCCAAGAGTCGTCAATGGTCAATATCTCGTATCTTTTTTAAATATAACGAGGGAAAATTGGGGTGGATACCTATTGTAGACTATATTGATCTGATATCCCTTTGTGAATTACTTAAGATGGAGATACCTATTCTCTACTTCCAAAAATGGCAATGACAATCATGATGATAGCTTACATGTTCTAATGCTCACATGGCTCTCTCGCGGCTATATTGTTGCCTTCATTCAGCTTTCAACAACACTGGCCACCAAAGGCGCCAAAGGTGTCAGTATATCCTTCCTTTCAACCCCTGTTAACATTTCTAGGATTAGCCCTTTCTTTCTTAAAGAGAGCAAAGTGCAGCGCACGCCTCTGTTAAAAAAAGCCATGGATAGATTAGAAAAACCTTTTCAAGTTCTCTTGTGAAATTATTTTTTCCGGATGCAATCGTTTTTGACACAATATCCACCAATTAGAGCTCACCTATTTGACAATATTAGTCCTTAATGCTTGCTCCAAATTAATGGTATGAAGACCAACCTTCAAAATTAAGCAGCAACACGTACCTGAACCTAAACTTAACTACTATTGTTTTTTCTTTTAGTAAATTCTTAGTTCTAGTCAGTGCATTGTATACTTGTGGTCCCAAGGACAATTTTTCTCTTATGCGTGTCTTCAAAATCTATCTATCCATACACACACACA
The DNA here is from genome assembly GCA_019776745.2 of Taxus chinensis. NCBI lineage: Eukaryota > Viridiplantae > Streptophyta > Pinopsida > Cupressales > Taxaceae > Taxus > Taxus chinensis. The sequence continues at coordinate 12,032,945 of CM034147.1, forward strand.
CAAACACTTGGAAATAATTTGGAGAATGTGCCAGATCCATGGGACTGAAGCTTGCAACAAATACCAGGCAATTGTTGATCTCCCATGCCATCCATAGAATGTAAATGCCCAATAAATGTGTAGGTTGTCATTGATTTAACAATACCCACCATGTCATTTCCCAGCTTCAACACTGTGACTACTGGCTATTTTTTGGGCAAAACAAGGCCGCTAAAATAAAAGAAGAAATGTTCGCAGGAGACTTGATGAAGCCTCCCATTCATTTCCCTTCCTCCTGCATCAGCTAGAGGTTGTTTGAAGTGAGTGGTGGGATGCTTTGGTGGCTACTCTGCATTGACCATAAAAAACTTTCTCTGAAATTCAAGTTGAGAAAATATTTAGAAACAATTTCAGGAAAACCCGTGTTTGGATTAGGTCCTATGTTTCCATGTGATCAAGGGGCTCAGGTAGAGGACGCTAATGCTTATAATTTATGGTGGCTGGAAAAGTAGGAAGCTTCTTCAAAATTTTATGTGACTTTTGGAACAAAGGTGGTTTTGTCAGAAGAGTAGATTGAGGAAATTGTCGTGGGTTTGGAAACCAACGTGTAAGCCTTCGTCTAGGCTCTACATGGAGGTTTTGACTGTTCGCCCACTGATGTTAAGGATCGAACTTGAGACCAAGGGCTTATTACTCACTACGTGCTACAAAGGGAGATTTCGTGGCATGATTGTACCGGTGGTTTTTGATGCATTGCGGGTGGAATTATTTGATGAAAGGGATGAGGGTGAGGTTGCCTTTGATCACTCATCCAATACAAAAGGATCAGGGATTGATTCCAAGACTCATCGTGGAGGAATTGAAGATTAGAGTGGAGGTTGAGAGAGGACAACATGGAAAATTGGAAGGGAATGATATCTATAAAGCTATGCAGAAGATCATGGTGGAAGGAGTAGGGGAGGGAATTGAGATAAAAATTTGCATAGATCTCAAAATATTATGCCAAGGTGAGGATGGATCTCAAAATAGTGTAATGACAAATTTATAGTAGGGTTAGGAGATTTGAAAGGAATTGAGGACTGTAAATATCTAGGATAGTAAAAATATTCAAGATTTTAGAAAATATCTAGGATTGTAAAAAAATATCTAAAATTTGGCAACCTATAAAGTTAATCACCGAAATTTGACACTTTCTAGCAAGGGCATCTTCAAAGGTGAACGCCTACCGATGAAAAATAAATAAATAGATTTGTGTTGTTTAAATTGAGACTTTTATGAACAATTTTAATTACATTATTATTATTTTCACGCTTTATTAGTCGATAGTATTAATTATTTAGTTATTTGTATAGATTTATAGTTTATATAATTTTGGATTATCAATATAAGGAGTCCTTTATATAAGGATATTATTTATTATACTTTTGATTTTTTTGTATGGAATAGAGCTATAGTATTTTCAAATGTATATTCTAGAGTATTCACAAAAAAGTAGGTGATATGAGAGTGTTCCACATAAATAACACTTGGACATATAATATAGTTTAAGGAAAAAACTAACAATTAGAAACACGCCAAATAATAAAAATTTGGATTGCTCAAAACATCAAACCTGAAGAATAATAATTGTTTTTCAAAGAACGGGTAATACACTTGTCTTCCCCTTGAAGTGTTACTTTTGTAAGGGAGAACAATCATCAAAGCTCCAAACCCCAAATGGTATTTTGAAAGGATTACATAGATCACTCTGCAACACTATAAGTATTTTAACACGAGACTCGACAGAACTATCTTGATTAACCTAACTTGAAACCATGGGTTCCTTTGGGGGTTCTAATGATTTCAAAATCTTATTTTCCTAAAAGTCACCCCCTATAAGCCTAAAACCACAACAAAATTGGAGCTTAGATCAATACATAGACTAGTGCCTTCATTTTCTCGTGAATTTCAATTATCTTTTTGGAGACAAGCTTGGGATTTTATTTTTTTATGCAGAAGCATCCGAGTTTACAGGCTATCGTGTATCAACAAAAAATGGTTAGAGTAGTTTGTTTTGCATTTTGTGTTGAGGGTGTATTAAGAAAGTATTGCACAAAACAACACACAAATTATACAAGTCTACTGCACAAGCATGTGCAGGAGCCATACAATCCTAAGGGAAATTGTGGGATACTACAAGTTTACTTGGAAGTTGCGAAGTATTGAAGGATGTTGTTTGAAGGTGTGAATAGCCATGGAGCCAAGATGATGCCACAAATATTTTTGAAAAGTTGATTGGTTATGCTTTGAGTCATGTAATGGGTCCTTTGGGCCTTGTCTTATGTAAGTCCATAATTTTAGGAGTCTAATGTAGGATTTGGGTAGTTTGCATTCCTACATAAACAAAGCCCAATTGAATTAGGAAGTTAACCAAAGCTTAAGGAGCCTTGATAGAGCTTAGAGTGATAGAGTTTAAAGCTCATAACTGAATAGAGAAGAGTGCGGGGCATGATTTGTACCTACCTTAAATGATCTAGTTGTATTGTTGGCCATTAATCTATGTGTGTGTTATTCATATGATTAATTAAATAAATTTTGTTGTTGTGATTCTACTATTTAATTCAAATCTATGTTCATTGATATATCTTTTTGTATGTATTCCAGTGTAATTATGAGGGTTGTGGTCTAAGGAGGAACTTCATTGCGAACCCTAGTGAGATATGCATTATTTGGTATTAGATTAAGGTTTTATTTCCTTGTGAATTGAGACACAATGGATATTAGTGGCTTTCCACATTTGCAAGTGAGTAGAAAATTATTGCGGACATTTTTTTATAGTTGACTGTTGGGTAGAAGGTATGGGGATTGAACAACAAGAATTGGTAGTTTTCCACATTTCCAAGTGTGGGTAGAAAATCATTACAAACACCATCCAAGAAGAAGTTTGTCAGGCAGAAGGTGTGAAGGTTGTGGAGGTTGCGTATCTTGCATCTTTGAGGAAGCATGATGACACATAGTCCATGAATATTGTGAGAGTTCATAAAGACCAAGCCACAAGGCTTGAGGATTTATCTGAATTAATGAGCAATATGCAAGCCTGGCTGACCCATTCCGAGACAGCCTGGCTGGCCCATTTCTAACCAAAAAAGGAATATCTAGCTAGATGTATATATAACGGAAATAGTTAAACATGCATGCAAACGCAAACAAGATGGGTCACTGAATGATGTATATACAGGGTGTATCTTTACCCGCTTTCATGACAAGACACCTAGTTACAGAAATAACTATAATAACTGCAACAGTTAAACCTGCATAAAACAAGGCCATGATATGGCAAATACTGCCGAAGGTGAGTTTTTTGGGGATGTGGAGAAGATGTGTATAATATTGTTTGATTCTCGCTTACACAAATTCAATAGTGTGAACTAGTTACATTTTTGTTGCAAATTATGAATCGAGTAAAAAATCATGCACCATCATTTCTACTTATCCTGAAAATTGATTCCCTGGACGCCATTTTTACGATTTTAGTTGCATAAGATGGGTGACACATTTAGGCAATATTAGGCAATTATAGGCTAGAAAAAGGCAAAACCCCTAAGAATTCATCAAGAATAGTTCAAATTACTATCAACGAAATGGAATTATTCTGAAATATCTCCAAGGCAACTTAAAAGTTAAAATCAAACAATGATAAAGTACATGCTCAGGTGATTTTACGAAATTCCAATGAAACTTGAATCTTAGAATTTAATTGAATACAACTGAAAACACACTTAACAAAATGCAACATGAAGATGAACACAAAATACTTCGATTAAAAATAAAAAATGAATTTTTATGTGCAGTAGTTCAAATTTGACCAGAAAAAATTAATAATGTTCTAAACTTTTTAAGGCTAAATAACCTAAAATCAAATAATTTGAGCCCAAGATAGATAGTCATTCATAAATAACAAATAGTAAGGAAAGGTAGTCAAACTACTCAATTTCCTTTAACTAAATTGCTTATAATTATAAATGAAATTGAAATAGATGCCAGTTTACATAGATAGTGTACGAATTTTGGAGAAAACACTCTTAAATAATCTTAACACCATGTAAAGAGTAGTGTATTAACAAAGGTTACTACAATTTGTCGAAGAAGTGACTTCTAAAAGAAATTGCTTCCATTTTGTTGCAATACTTCGTCAATAGCTTTCGAATAAGGTTCAAGTTGTGAGAATCTTAAAAGGAGGACACTACTGACTAAATGCAGACTGACCCAATTCTTTGTGCATAAAATCAAAAAAATAATGTTTTACTGCAAAGAAGACACAAAACAAAATGGAAAATGTAAACTTGGCAATGTAGTTACTTTTGGTCTAAACTTGTGATTTAAACAACACACGGATATAGGTCTTCTCTGTTTTGTTTTTTCGAGGGTTATGATGAAACTAAATTTGAAAAGTGGAGAAGGAGAAAATTTTGGAAGATGGTCTTTAGAATAACATTTAGCACTTTCGCGTACATATTTGTTGGATCTGTGAGGTTCAGGATTTGATGACTTGTTCTTTTTTGTGAATTTGAATCTTCGCCCCTAAAACACGTATTGCAAATCCCATCTTGACATAGTGTCATTCAATGGGAGACTATTACAAGAGGAGGTGACGATAAACCATTAAATTAATAGAAGAAGAAATAGTGAATATCCATTTAGATGCATAAAAGTATATAAGACTAAAGCAACAGATCTATTGTATAATTACCAACGAAAACTTATAACCTAAGCAAGAACAACCATGGTTAGGACTTCCATAAAACCATAGAGAAAGGATTCAATGCATACCAGGTATCCAACCATGGAGAGAAGATCTAATGCATACTTTATATCTAAACAATATAAAGTAAGTGTTAACGGACCAATTTGTTAATTCTAGAACTTGGAAGTGTAGAGGGAATATTCCACTTTGTTTTTCAGGCATGTAGTTTATAGTGTATAAGGAATATCCTCTTTCCTTTAACTTCATTAAATGTTTTATGAAAAAAAAAATTATGCACCTTTTCTACAGTCCTTACTGTCTTCCAATAAAAAACAGACACAAGTAAAAAGGAATGGCATAATTGTACAATTTAAATATAGGAAAGGAAAATGTGAAAGTGATTTATCTATGGAAATATTGAAGGGGGCTCGCAACTTACAGGAGAATGAGGAGTAGGCCGTCATCCGGTCAAAACGCATAAATTTCACATTTCTATTAAAAGCCAGGACAAGCTGTTGTTTATGATCTGTGCGACATATAATTCCGTTAGGTTTTTATTTGGTTTGAACCACTGCAATGACATGTTTTTCCACTCCAAAATTCCTAACAATGCTCTCATCAACATTTCAACAGGCAGAAATGAAACAAGTTTACAATCCTGGTTGTTTAATATAACAATATATCTATGTAACAATCCACAATGGGCCGATAACAGAAGACCTAATGCATACTGGTTTGTCCTTACAGGCTAGAGAAAGTGAGAAGACCTAATGCAAAAATCAAATAAAAATACCGTCCAGTTGTTGTTTTGTAAAAGAGAAAATCCATGCATTCGGCTTTTGTAAAAAGATGAAAATTCAATTTGAAAAAATCGTCTCTTCCCTTTCCCCTCTAAAAATTCCAACAAATAGCCCGATGCAAGATATTTCTTGACCCCTGTTTATAAAATTCCATATATAAATTGAACCCAATGCTTATTCCTTCTAAGGAAAGATAATAAAACATTTTATGCACTTTGTTTTGAACCAGAGGAGTGGAGCTGACGCTCTTGCTACTCAGGCCTGCACTTACGCCCAACAATAATGGATTGGTTCTTGAAAGGGAGTCGTTTATCGACATGAGATAGTAAGAGAACACCTATTATTATACGGCTTAATGAGAACACCTATATTAATCTAGGGCTGACATGAGAAGTGGTCGTTGTTGTCGGGGCCTCCAACCACCGCTCCCACCAGACTATTTGGGTTGGGAGCGTTGCTATACAGTGAACGAAACACATCGTTGCACGCTATGATTTTGGGATGGTGGTAATTCGAAGGCAACGGCGATCCCCTGTGATGAATATGTTGCGGGAACTTTGCACTGTATCCCACCATGTATGACATTTGTAGAGGGTTATCTCCCAGTATGTAAGTCAACATGTCATGTGTTATAGTGTCAGCGTTAGCGTTACAAAAAGCACAACCATGAAATGAAATATAGATGATATAAATACTTTTCTCTTCGCAATAGTTCTAATTCTAGCAGGAGTTACCGCAACTTTCTCGCATCGTAAAACTTCCTTCCATCGGCTCAGGTACTTTACATAAGTGAAGAGCATGAAAGATGTGGATGTCACGTACTGTAAATTTCTCATTGTGTAAAGAAGACCGCTTGCAGAAATTGTAATTAGAATGTTTATGGTGGCATAGAGTACTTATGCAATTTATATGAATACCTAAAGTAAGAGAACCAGAAGTAACCTGGTGTATATTGTTCTTCTAGCTTATGTAGCCTCTCATGGCGGAGTTCGATTGCTCGTTTCAGGTGCTCTGCGGACCTCAAAAAGGAAAGAAAATGAAAGTAGATTATAGTAGTCAAAGGAATTCACCGCTGAAATTGGAATTTTGGGAATCAGCCTAGAGAAATTAATGACCATGGCGTGCAGTAGGTTGTCAGTAAATTAAATTCCACTTTCAGGTACGGTTGTCCCCTCTTCGAACTGTCAATCAATTAATGTGCATAGTGCAGAACAAGGCCACTTTTCTAGTCTCTGACAAACAACCATAATTGATAGTCTCAAAGAGAAAAATAAGTTATCAAACAATAAATGACAGAATATACTTCAATAAAGGGTAGAGGTATATTCCTTTAAAAACATTAGAGAACTTCAAAATCAAAAATTAAATTTGTCATGTGACACAAAGTGATTGGTTGGAGAGAAAATGTTAATTGTATTGGTGAAGCATATATACTTGCCTTCGGCAGTATAATAAACTCCTTATGGAAAAATGTATGAGTGGTGAGATTTTGTATGACATGTAATATTGCCGGTATACTTCTTATCCCCAATAATTGGCAGTTCACATCTTGGCAACTTTGGGTGGTTTAAATGCATCTATTTTAAAAAGTTTATATGCACTTTTTTTCCCCCACTGAAAAGGCTTCGTGTTGGTTATGATTGTATCCTTTTATCTATAAATTTATTCTCAAGTGACAATAAATAGTAAAAAAAAATGGTTAATTATTCAATTATATGTCTAAGATGTCATGATTAGAAAATTTTCTTATGATGTTTTCGAGAATTTCCTATGATTCATTATTAAGGATTAGAAAACTTGGATTATTTCCCATGATTCATCATCCTTGATGATGGATCACAAGAAATGATCGAAAATGTCGATATAAAATTTTCTAACACGGTTTTATCCAAAAGTTTCACACCTTTGTGGCATTTTGATTGTGACCATGAGTTTTCTGGTTACCCCCACTATTATAACTCTTTTGGATGTTAATATAAAAGCATGTTCCAATAGTAAACTCTTCATTTCTCATGGATTATAAAAGCATAAAATTTATGGTATTGTGGTTTTCCATCTCCTCTAAATAAGAATTATAAATTGCCTAATGATGGATCATATTAGATTTGTGCTATTTAAATTGAGGCTTTTATGAACAATTTCAATTACAATATTATTATTTTCACACTTTATTAGTCAATAGTATTAATTATTAAGTTATTTGTATAGTTTATATAATTTTGGATTATCAATATAAGGAGTCATTTATATGAGTATATTATTTATTTATTTTGGATGGAATAGAGTTATAGTATCTTCAAATGAATATTTCAGAGTATTCACAAAAAAGTAGGTGATATGAGAGCGTGCCATATAAATAACACTTGGACGTACATAAAGTCTAAGGGAAAAACTAACAATTAGAAACACGCCAAATAACAAAAATTTGGATTGCTCAAAACATCAAACCCAAAGAATAATAATTGTTTTTCGAAGAACGGGTAATACACTTGTCTTCTTCTTTTGTCTTCCCCTTGAAGTGTTACTTTTGTAAGGGAGAACAATCATCAAAGCTCCAAAACACAAATGGGATTTTGAAAGGATTACATAGATCACTCTACAACACTATAAGGATTTTAACATGTGCCTCAAAAAGACTATCTTGATTAACCTGACTCGAAACCATGATTTCCTTTGGGGGTTCTAATTATTTCAAAATTTTATTTTCGTAAAAGTCACCCCCTATAAGCCTAAAACCACAACAAAGTTGGATCTTAGATCAATACATAGACTAGTGGCCTTCATTTCCTCCTGAGACAAGCTTGGGGTTCTATTTTTTTATGCAGAAGCATCCAAGTTTACATGTTATCATGTATGAACAAAAAACTGTTAGAGTAGTTTGTATTGCATTTTTTGTTGAGGTTGTATTATGCAAGTATTGCACAAGTCAACACAAAAATTGTAAAAGTTTAATGCACAAGCATGCGCATGAGCCATAAAATCCTAAGGGAAATTGTGGGATACTAGGAGTTTGCTTGGAAGTTGAGAAGTATTGAAGGATGTTGTTTGAAGGTGTGAATAGCCATTGAGCCAAGATGATGCCACAAAGATCTTGGGAAAGTTGATTGGTTATGCTTTGAGTCATGTAATGGGTCCTTTGGGCCTTGTCTTATGTAAGTCCACAATTTTAGGAGTCTAATGTAGGATTTGGGTAGTTTGCATGCCTATATAACAAAGCCCTTGATTGAATTAGGAAGTTAACCAAATCTTAAATACCTTTAATAGAGCTCAGAGTGATGAGAGTTTAAAGCTCGTAACATAATAGAGTAGATTGCAGGGCATGATTTTGACCCACCTTAAATGACCTGGTTGTATTTTTGGCCATTAGCCTATGTGTGTGTTATTCATCCGATTAATCAAATAAAGTTTGTTGTTGTGATTCTACCATTTATTTCAAATCTATGTTCATTGATATATCTTTTTGTATGTATTCCACTTGTAATTATGAGGGTTGGGTGGTCTAAGGAATAACTTCATTGGGAACCCTAATCAAATATGCATTATTTGGTATTATATTAAGGTTTTATTTCCTTGTGAATTGAGAAATAAATAGATACTGGTGGCTTTCCACATTTGTGAGCGTAGGTAGAAAATTATTGCGAACATTTTTTGATAGTTGACTGTTGGGTAGAAGGTATGGGGGTTGAACAACAATAACTGGTAGTTTTTCACATTTCCAAGAGTGGGTAGAAAATCATTACAAACATCATCCAAGAAGAAGTTTATCAGGCAGAAGGTGTGTAGGTTGTAGAGGTCATGGATCTTGCATCTTTGAGGAAGCATGATGACACATAGGAGGAATGTTGTGAGAGTTCATAGAGACCAAGCCATAAGGCTTGAGAAGTTAATTGAATTAATGAGGAATATGTAAGCCCATTTAGATGTTATGGAAGCCACACAATGTTGATGTGGTGTTGTGGAGGATCACACTAATAATGAGTTAGAACGTTAAGAATAAAAATTGGAGCTCGTGAATAAGGAAGAAGAAGATGTGAAAGCTAAAGGACTAGAAGACATGCTTTTAGCATAATTGGTAGGATGGGGAGTATGCCTAGATCATTTATCTCAAGTTATTCTAGAAGTCTAAAACTTTTAGAGATCATCAATTGGATCAAGGATCTCGATAAGTATTTTGATTATGAAGACATGGAAGACCCCATAAGATTCAAATTTTATTGCATGTAGTTGAAGGTCCATGCATCTCTTTGGTGAGATCATATCCAGATATACACAATGCAAAATAGGTAAGTCAAATATCAAGTCATGGGATAGGATAGTGGTAAAGCTCAAGGTAAAATTCTTTCCCACATATCACTGAATCCATTTGTTTAAGAAGTAGCAAAACTTACAACAAAAAGAGCTTAGTGTGAAGGAATACACTGAAGAGTTCTATCAACTCACCATTTGAGAGGGACATGTGGAAGATGATATGGAGAATATATCCAAATTTATGAATCAGTTGTAGATTCTGATTCAAGATTAATTTGGAATGACCTAACTTCAATCAATAGTAGAAGCCTATTAGTATGCACTAAAGGCAGATGCGAAGTTGTTGTGCAAGAAGAAAAGTGCTCCGTGAGGAAAAGGAAAGGCCACACAAGGTAGTGGTAAGGTAAAATTTTTGCATCATGAAGGTAATGATAATTTCACATCATGCAATAAAGGAGCACTTAGAGGAGGAGGAAATAAATATAGAGGAAAATGATCATTTGGATGTGGAAGAGGTTGTGAATTCAATGGAACATGTTATAGGTGTGGAGATAAATGGCATAAATATTTTAAGTGCCCACACCTAGAGTGATGGAAATAATAGAAAATAAAATAAGAAAATTACAAAAGCAACAAAGATGATATGTAAAGTCGTGAAGATGATCGAAAGATGGGAGAGACACTGATGTTTAAGCGTGTATTGTTAAAACCAACAAAAGAAGTTGGTCCTAAACATAGGAATATTTTTCTTAGAATGACATGTAAATCAATAGACAAGATCTACAAATTAATAGTAGATGGTCCCACTGGGGGCACCCTTTTCCTTTTTGCACTTTCCCCCCAATTTTTGGGCCTCTTCTAGTTGTTTTACATCTTTATATTTCATGGAGTTGGTCTTTTTGAAGTTAATTATGAAATTAGAGTAAGAGAACCCTATAAATATAAAGTTATGAGACCATAATGAGGGACCTAGCATCATCTACTATGATCACTCATCTAGAGTTGCGTCCATCTATTGCATTGGCATCCACATAGCTTCATCATCAAGGCACAAGCTAGGACATTTGCATCACACTTCATAGGGGGAGGAATTCTATTCTATTCCATGCACATATTCTATTACATTTTCTACATTTAGCTATTGTTCTCTATTTCACAAAGTGCGACTGATATAAGAGAAACTAGGGCACGACATGCACACACTCACCAGAACTACATCTAGGTCTAAAATGTATTGCACCGCTCAGTTAGTAATCCCACTATTGTGGTAGCTGAGGTTAGTCTGACCCATTCATTTGCATATTTATTTTTTTAGGGTTTTTGATACTTCCTTTTGGTCTTTTGTAGACCATTCTTCCTCTTGGAATATTTCGAGCATTATGTGCAGTACAAGAAAAATAATGTGACAAAAAACGAAGGTTATCATTCATTTCCAAGACCCGTGAAGACCAATTCTAGGCCTTTTTTCCTAGACCAGGGAGCCCGTTCTGCTTACTAGAGCACCCATGGGCACCCCAGTTCTCCTCCTGGTGCTCCAATCTAGTCATATCATCCAAATCTATCCTATGTTGGACCCCGACACAGTCATTCATGCTTATGATTTATCCAGTTACTTCTGCGAAACTTTCCGACAAACATTTGTTATCATATGAGTTATTTCCTCTTCTCTCTTGCACATTAGGGTTAGCATTTCATTCTACATATTTACTTAGATCATTATCATACTTTCTTTACTACATTTATTTACTTTAGTACAATTGTTCATAACTTAGATTAACTATCTTCATACTACCTATTTTAGTCAATTTTAGTTAATCATTTTAGTCAACCCGACTCAACCTACTTTCTCCTAGGATCCTCATTCTTTTAGGGTTTCTTCATCATGGATATCTCCATTCATGAATTTTTGCTTCTCCATCCTAAATTGCGAAATAAAATCATCAATATCTTACTCACTACTCATATTCCTGATAATACTCATCTAGATATAGTCTCTAATACCTTTGCGGATGCATTCTCTCAGCATATTGCTTTCCCTTCTATTCCTCAAGGTGATCTTACTACTTTTGATACTGACCCACCTTTGCATATCATATTCCATATTCAAAATGTAGCTATTAAGTGCACTTTAATTGATAATGGGTTTGAACTCAACCTATGTCCCCTGTCATTCCTTCAACACCTTGGACTCTCACCTCGCGATGTTAGTACATATTGTATTTCCTTGCGTGCTTATGATGGTTATGTTCATCCATGTGTTGGTCACATTACCCTACCAATCACCGTCAGACCCAAAACAATCCCCACAATGTTTTTCGTCATTAATTTCATAGTCTCTTATAATTGTCTACTTAGCAGGCCATGGCTTCATGCCATACAAGTTATCGAATCTACTGTGCATCATTGTGTTAATTTCCTCCATGAAGGTATTGAGCATACTATTCCTTGTGATCGTGACACATTCTAATACTGTGATTATGCTCATAATACTAGTCTTCCCATTCCACACACATATATTAATGACGAGCCCCAACCTATCAAAGAACAACCCCACCTACCACCACTTGACGATACATTTTGTGTGATAGATGTAGTTTCTTCTATTCTACCTTCTACTACTACTATTATTATTCCTTATCAGGGGCTTTTCCAGTCTATGGACGTCACTCTATCACATTTACCTTCATCTACACCACCTACCTTAACTCGCCCACTATTCACTTGCACACTTTTTGTGAGTAACTCATATTGGGAACACATTCCCTTTGATCATATATGCGATGTCATTATTTGTTCCCATGATGGTCTATCTCGTTTTTGTTTCACTTTTGAGGATCTTTATCCTTCCACTCATGACCCTCATCTCTATTATGGCTTCATCATCACTACTGTTGATTATGGCTTACGAGAATTTCATCTTATGGTCTACTTATCACGAACCCATTTTTCTCTCCACTCACATTATGGGAATCTTTGATTACTTATATTGGAGGCACATTAGATCCTATTCATACAGAAATTTCATTTCATATTCCCTCCGATCATGTTTTTATTTGCAATATTTCTTTTTTTGCTATTCACAAAATCTCACTCGTTGGTATGCACACGACTGCCCACTTCCTCCATTCACCGATGAGGAGTATGCTATGAGCATGTACAACTTACGCCTTAATGGCTCATTACATGATTAACTAGACATTATTGCTTACCAGGTCACCAATCCTTATCCATATGACTTTGACCCAAAGGATGACAATCTTCTCGATGAATTTACATAATATTTTTACACACACACTTGGGGGCATAACACTTCACTTCCCCCCTACTTTTTCTTAACATAGTTACATTTTCCTTGTCATGGTTTCACACACTTGTTAGGCATACTCATCATATATTCTAGTGTCATTACCTAATGACACAATCTTGTGCTTCGGTTCACACTTGACTGTTGAGGGATTACTACTACACTGAACCCCATACAATGCACCATAGGAATTACAAATTACACTTCATCATAAATTATGTGTCATTCACCCTATATTCTAGTACAACATTTTGACATTCATGTATTTACACATCCTACATTATGATAATCGGGTACGTGCAACAAGTTGGGGGACCAAAAAGTGGACATCAAATCCTGAATTTTATGAACCATGATCGTGGTTTTAAAAACTATGATCACGGTTTTTTTTACTAGGTTCGGGAAATTCCTGAACCTAAGACCGTGACTGCGGTTTATAAAATGCGATCATGATTTCAAAGCGTGATCACGGTCCTCTGATAAAAAAAAGTTGCAACCCTCATTTTTCCCCACCATTTTCTCCAAACCATGCATTGTTTTCCATTGTTGACACTCACACTTTGCATTATCCTTCTAAATTGAATTTTTTATTTTTGAATCACGATAATTTACACGATGCCACCAAGAAGAGGTAAGCCCTCATTTTTGATCAATTTTATTGCATTTAAGGGTTTTTTGGTGGTTTTCATGGGTTTGTTGCATGATTCTAGGGATTGACTCCTATTAAGGAGATCTACAAGCCTATTTATATGCACAATGTTTATGTATATTGGATGACACAATATTACTCTATGATAAGATTATTATGTTATTCTTTCTTGTAATTAGGTCTAAAATTACATTTGGTATCAGAGCAGGTTATTCTTATGAAAGATAAGGAGAGGAACCTAAAATATGAAGTATATTCAAGGCAACAAAAGAAACATGGACACATGAAGAAAAAATCATACCAGTAAAGAAAAAAGGCCATTATACTATAATGCAGGTATTTAATTGGTGAAAGAGTATATTTTATCATGGTGTTGGAAAAAATTAAATAGAGACATAATAACATGAAGAGGGGCATATGATTTTAAAGAGATATATGTAATATATTTTGAATGTTTATTTTTTTCAGTTTCCTTTAGTGTTGAGTCATTTTTTGGGCATTATATGTATAATTTTTTTAAAAATATATATGCTAAAATCCATCCAAAGAATAATTCATAATTCTATTTTATGATTTGGGCTGCTCTAAAATTTAATGTGCTCGGAGGCATGTGTATTAGCTAAAAACTGTATAAATTATAAAAAAAACCCAGATCATGAATTAAGAGAAATTTGAAATACAAAACAACATTCTAGGTAGTTGATGAAAAGACAAACATAGTTCAAAACATACTTGCACCACACATACTTCACGAATCCTGCTAAGGATATTTGAGAGTCAGTAAACAAGCTATTTGGATCTAAAGTGGAGAGTGCCAAGATGAAATTGAAGTAGAAATTATATAGTTTAAAGATGGAAGAAGGCACAAAAATGGAAGATCATATAACTAAGTTTCATTTCATACTGAATCAATTAGTTGGTATTAAAGAGAAAGTAGAAGATGATGATGTAAAATTAATACTTATAAATAACATGTCCAAGAATTTTTCTAGTTGTTTTTTTACTTTAAGCAAGGTGAAAAATGGTTAAGAAGGAGTAATTTCTACTATATTGGATCAAAATGGATATTTAGAACCAAAAGAGGTAATGTATGTACAAAATAGGGAAAGTACATCTTCAAAGAAAAGTAAGTACAAATCAAAGAGTAATCCTACAAAAGTAAAATTCAAATGTTACTATTGTAAAGAAAAAGGACATGCAATTCTAAATTATAAGAAGAGGGCATATGATCTCTTAGATGAAATTTGGATTAAAAAATTACCTAGTTGAAGAAATTGAATGGGAAGAATATTCAAATGGTGAAGATTTTTCTCTCTCTAGTGATGAAGAATTTATATTTTAGATAATTACTAAACTGGAGGAATGATGCACCTAAGGATGGAGGGACATAAGCGCCCTCTCACCAATCACTAACAATGAGGTTGTATATTTATAGTAGTGGAAAACTAATCAATGCCAAAATGAATTAATCCACGATCAGTCTCCAAGTGGCAGTGGTGACCATCTTATACTATTCGTGATTAGAGTGGCAATAATCTACAACAGTGGTTGTATATGTGACAATGAGGATGAGATCCTAAATATTTATTTTCTTATTTTTGTATATGGTGTGATTACTATAAATAGATTAATATAATAATATCTTACTATAATGAACTTTTAACCATCATACTTCTACATTGATTGGTCAGTGAGAAGCTTACCACTCACTGGAATTGAAATCTAGAACTTTTGAGTTTTCGTATGTAGATAAATCGGTGGAAGTGTGGTTGGGTGGTGAAAGAGAATTCAATAGAAGTAAAAGTGAGAGTTGTTGAGATCTCATATGTAGGTGATCATGTGCAGCAAATATCCTAACTAACAAAACTCTAAACCTAAAGCTTGCATCATGTAAGGACACATGTTTCTATTTCCAATACAAGTGGCATGTTTACTTCCCATGTTTGCATTAAGGGAGGAAATGTTAGGAAATATTAGCGCAAACATTAATTAATGTGGGTGGGAATATATTTGTTATTGTGTGTGTGTGTGTGTGTGTGTGTGTGTGTGTGTGTGTGTGTGTGTGTGTGTGTGTGTGTGCGCGTGCGCGTGCGTGCATGTGTGTGTATGCTAGCATTTCTATATGGTTATGTGATTTATAATAACTCACATAAATAAAGTAACAGGTTGCATGATTTTAGGGATTAACTCCTTCTATTAAGGAGATCTACAAGCTTATTTATATGCATAATGTTTGCGTATATTGGGTGACAAATATTACTTTGTAAGAAGATTATTATGGTATTATTTCCTGCAATATGATCCAAAATTACGAGAAGGTACTACTCAAATTGGAGATAACATTAGATTTTATTTTGAGAAATCAAATTTGAAGTTCCAAGACATCATGGATAATCCTAGTTTGCCAAAAAACAAGGTCATTACTTAAATTCATTGGATCTATCTTCTTTGACATAAAAATAGTAATGAAGAAGCCTCATGATCTAATGTGAATATGTGTACGCCCTTTTCATCTTCCATTTCTTTGTTACCCAAGCTTGTAACTCTTCATGAAGCCCTCTATTTACAAACTTACATATCATACCCCAATTTGTAAATAAAACCATCTATTATTTAATCATGTAATATTCAAAGGTGATAAACAACTCTTCTTTAACCATTTTTATGCACCACGATTTATCTATAGGTTTTCAACCCTCACATTATTGACATGGGTCATGATATTAGCTAGAATATTAGCTTTTTGAGATGCCATATTATTATAGGCATGGTACAAAATGGTGTAATATGAAGAATAAGCCATTGGAAAACCTTAGGTGAGACATAAACTTGGAAAATTAGTATAGGTTGTAGTATGTTTTTGGCCAATAAGTTTAAGCATAGTTAGGAATTCATTATCTTCCTCTTCCATTTCCCTTCAAAACCCTAGCAAACTTGTCTGTTGTTCATAAATGTCAATATCCTTAAAGGCATTTTATCGTATGTTATCTACATTAGGCATTTGATTTTCATTTTATATTATTGGTATAAAATTGTAGAAACCTATTGTTTTTACAAGACTAATTAATTACTATGGTGTTTGATTATTTACATGTTTATAAATTATTGTTCCATATTAGAATTTTGTTGGCACATGTTCCTTGTATTGTTCAAGTTTTGATATGTTCCCTTTTGTTATTATTCTTTATTTACCCATGTCTTAGATTTATTAAACTAAAGTGAGTTGAACCTAATTACAATATTCCAAAATAAAATCCCTTTTCATAATTTTGTCTAATTTATTGAATTAAATTGATTTAACCCTAATTACAATATGATGTGGTTATAAACCTACTTTCCACGTCTTTGTTTTGATAAACCTGGCTCAACTTACACCTAGAACCTAAGGTTTCCCTTGTGTTGAACTTTAACCTTACACATAACCTACATTTCTTGTCATTGTCTTGGGCTAGATATTTCTTCCTTGGTGATAGATTTACTTTTTTTGGGCTCATTTCATTCATTTATTCAATTCTATTATCCCTAGCTATTGTGTGTTATATTGATTATATATTGTTCTATACATGTTACAATACCATCTAAAGTGATTAAATATGAAATTCTAACTTGAATAAGCGCTAGGATGAATTCCAAGTTTATTGATTTCATTGATTTTTTTAATTAATACTAGAATTGATGAGAGAAGAAAAATGATTGCTTTACGTGATGTTCGTAACAGTCCTAAAATTATGGGTTCTCTTCTAAATGATGCTCATTTTAATGAAAACAATAGGAATGGTTCTTAATTTTCTAGAGAATGGGAGGGTAACATATAAGTAATCTACTTGATTTAAACGACTGATGAAAGTTTCAAGAATATGTCCCTTTGACATGTGTATACATCAACCAGGTCCTTAAAAAGTGTCACAAAGATCCATCTAATGTTGCACAATTCTAAGAATGATTCTTCCTTATTTCTCTCTATTTTATATCATTATCATTGTGGTATGTTTATGGATCTCACACTGCTCTTGAACAATTCTCTAACCTCAATAATAATCCCTTTTTCATCCATGTGCTTCTGTGAAGCACTATATAATTCCACCCACCTCCTACAATATCACTTGTCTCTTTTATCTCTATCTCTCCCTTATTATCAATATGGTATATTTGGGGATATCACAATATATAATAATGTTAATATAATGTTGATGAATAATACTTCCAAATTATTGCTTACATAAACACGAGATTGATTGAAAATAGATACAACCTTTACAATCTTTGAAACGATACAACAACACTACTCAATTTGATTAGATTGAATTATATACAACAATAGATAATCTCAAAATAACACAATCCTAATGACATCATATAAACACAAACAAACTACATCTTCACTTTTCCTTGCTCAAGTGTAAAGTTGAGTTTTTATAGAACCAAACACTACCTAGTTACAATATTGCAATGTAGTTACATGCTACCTGTATGAAATTTTTTGATGCCTCGTAAATTAAATGTTAAATAATCCACTATGTAAGATAAGGCCCAAGTGGTCCTTATCAAATAACACAACTCGATGGAGCTTGAGTCGTCTCAAAAAATACAATTATTGGTCTGATGAATCTTCATTGGGTCCTTATTCAATGTAAAAATAATTTTAATTTGAATACTTTTCTCCCACAGATTACACATGCATTATGCTCCTGTGCACAAGCCTTCTTAGTAGATCCTTGGGAATTTTCTCAAATAAACTCTAATAGATTTGAAGTTTTAATGGTAGATGCATGTCATCTAAATAAACTTATAGTGACAAGGTAAACCATTAGAAATGGAGTATTAGATACCACCTACAAATATAATGGTTTCATAAAGTTTTCAAGTGTCATGAGTCTCGTGATCTTGTGTCAAGTTCTCAAATATTTCATAAATATAAAATGTTGCACCATCCTTCTTAAGGTGTATGCATATAATGGAGGTGATATGTAATAAACTTGACCCTCTAATTTTGTGCACAATATTTTCTATTAATAAATACAATTGTGTGTTGCACCATTAAATATTATCTTGTGCCAACTTCTTAAAGATATTTTACACTCTAGAAAATGTTTAGAATCTAATGAACTCCTTTGGGTATGATATAAAACACATTGAATATGAAAACATGCAAAACACCTAATTATTTTTAGTTGATTTATATTTTTTGTGAACTTGGATGTTCCTACATCAAATAGACTCTTTGAAATCTTTGGAAAGATCCACTTTGACAAAAACATGTTTTTGTAGTCTAGCTTTGTAATATATGTTATACTCATGGTAGATGAATCGACCTAAAGGATTGATAATTTGGTCTATGAAACCCTAGAGGATCATTAGAAACCTAGGGAACTCAACCCATACTAAGATACACATGTTAGCTTTCTCTGAGACCATAATGTTTCCAGTCCAGTGGGAGGAAATGGCAATGTTATTGTAAATAAATGAAGTGTCATGGGAAAATATAGACTTGTAGTGTTTAATGTTGGATTACTAAAAACTTCCTTTAGTAAGGTTTTGAAACCCCTCAAGCATGATAGTGCCGGAAGTGTCCAATTATGGAACATGAAAAGTAGGTAGTCATCTAGGGTGCCAACATCCATGGGTGCTAATTTTTAATTTTTAATTTTTTAAAACTATTTTTATGAACAATGTATAAAATAACTAACCAATAACTAACCATCCTCGGCCCTCTGCTGCCCGCGCCTTCGGCACTCGGCCCTCGGCCCTCTGCCCGCACCTCTCTACGACCTCTCCGAACCCAAGATGGTTAAGCGAAGGCACGACGGCCATGGTGGTCTGAAAAACAGCGGGGATGATGGCAGACGCACTCAGGAACTATTGCAAACTGAAGCAGATCATGTCCTTTCGTGGATTGATCAGGAATTTTGTGATGCTAAGGCGGTTCCCAATCCTGTTGGTTCCTCTCATGGGGACGGATCTCATCTGACGCCTTTACCAAAGACACGATCTCCCTGTGCTGATCACTCTGCTGCTATTGGTGTTTGCAACAGTGGTAGAGCTGTAGGTGGTGGATCTCCATTACAACCTCTGAACCGCTCTTCTTCAGTGGATTTACACACGAAGCTCACTAAGACATACTGCCCTAATACCAGGGTTCATGTCCTGAATAATAACCCACACAAATCGACTACATTTAAAGATATTTTACAGGGCAGGAGTCTCGCGCAAGGGATGAGCCCCATCACACCTTTGACCCCTGCGGTTATTAACCCCAGCGTTGCATTTGGGAATGAAGTCCTTGATTCAGAACGTTTCTACCTAGAGCATGCCCTGATCGGGAGATTCAGCGGGCTCTGGCCAAACCTAGCTACCCTTCATGACTGGATTACAAAGCACTGGATCCCGATTCTATCTGGTAAGTTAGATATTTATCCATGTGCGAAAGGTAATTTTATTGTTGTTTTTTCCTCAATTAGGGATAAGGAAGTCATAGATAAAAAACTCTGGGCTTTGCAATCCCACTACTTGGTTTTGAAACCCTGGTTCCCAGCTTTTTAACCCAATCACTGAATCATTTGCCTGTAAACCAGTCTGGATTAGAATGCCCCATTTACCGCTCCAATTCTGGGACCGTACTTGTCTAACTGCTATTGGAAATACTTTGGGTCATACCCTTTTCATTGACCCCCAAACCACTGGTTTCACGCACACAACCTTTGCTAGAATCCTTGTTGAGTTGGACACATCCAAAAATTTACCTGCAAATATAGAGCTTATAGTCCAAAACAGAACTTGGACACAATCATTAGATTATGAAGGCTTGCCCTTTAGATGCAGAATGTGTTTTACTACCGGGCATACCGCTGATGTTTGCGGAGTAGAGAAAAGCGAAAGAATGGAAAAAAACAACTGGTGGAAAAATGCCCTTCCTGAACACCTAATTTTCGAAGCCAAAGAGGAGTCAAGTACAGATACTGAAGATGATTTTGTCTTGGAAACCCCTCTTTCAGAAATTCCAGTTGTTGAATATGCCAAAGAATCTCATTCTGTTGGTGGCATTAAGAAAGATACAAAAGAAGATAATGTATCTGCTGTCCCAGTTGGATCTATGGAGGATAAGGAAAATATGCCTCCTTGTTTCAATACCCTAATTACGGAGGCAGCTACAGGCTGGATTACGGTGTGTAAAAATAAAAAAATTTTCTCCAAGAATACCGCTTCTCCGCCTCGCTAGTTTCTTGGTGCTGCTCTGCTGATCATCAATGTTTCACTTTCTTTGTCGAGCAGCAGCTGTTTGATCGCTGTAAACCAGTTGTTTTTATGTTGATTTGCAACTGTTCGTCTTGAGTTTTATTTTGTGCAGGTTTTTTCCTGCTTCTGTTCTTGCTTTTGTGCGTTGGGCCTTATTTGTTCACATCTGGATTTTTGAGCCTTCTTGTATAAGGGTATAGTCCCTTTCAAAAAACTATTTGCCAATAATAAAAAAAAACATGAGTAGGTGACAAATCATATATACATATTAATTTATCATCATTAAAAATGTAATTAATTCTTAAGTGATTTCATTAAGATTATGATATTTAGCAAGTCCTCATACCTATACCTAGTTTTATTGGAGGCTTCTTAGATCTATGTCGTACTCATTTATTTTGCATATTATGTTTTGTTTTGAAATTTTTGTTTTGGGAAGGAAAGATGAAGCAAGGGAAAGATGTAAAAATCTTCGAAGAAAAATAGTTGGACAAGAAATTGAGAAGAGGAAGATTACAATATATGGCATGTTAGATAAATAAGTTTGGGAGTTTAGGTGGTTGTAGTGCATTTTTTGTTGGAGATATTTACTTGGACATTAGAAGAAGATGGTTGGAAAATTACCTTGACAACTCGTTATAGATAATAGGGCACTGGCAATAATTTTTTTTTGTTTACATGTTATTTGTGGTTAAAGTATTCCAAAGAGGCGAGCACGACTAAAGCTATAACAAATAAAATGAAAAAATAGCAAAGCCTTGTTTAACCATATTTTCCAAATTTTCCAGGGTAACAGTGTTGACTAGAACTTCATGATGTTTTTCATGTTGTTACTCTACAAAAAGGTGTGAGAATCGTTTCATCAATTGTCCGGCCATTGATGTTCAAATGAGAGGACAAACGTAAACTTAGGGGTCCTGTATATTTTTAAAATGTTGGAGTCGGTGGGACATTTCATGTGGGTTTAGAATTTGGCTATAAATTATAGCATTCTCTACTATATATATTTTGTAATCTCCTAAAAAAATCCCAAAAATGAAATTTGAAATCCACGAGGGAAGCCTAAATTTTGTGTGTCTTTAGGGATTCATTGTTGTTTGTTGTTAATAAATTATTTTTGATATATGTATGTATATTTAATTTAATTTGAGATTTGACAAAATCATAAACAAATGCTCAATGTATTCTAGCAATCATTGTGTTGTATACAAGTGTCTCAATATTTAATTTTTAATGAGTGTAAGTATGTTGACAAGTATTTTTTTATAATGGACACGAGTTATTTGATGTTGTAGTATCGAACGACATTAGAAGTTCTCAATCTTCAAGATTTGCATCTACATTTTGCATATTGAGTAAAAGGCACCGAATCTTGATTTTGAAAATATTTTGGTCATGTTGTTGAAAAATGGTATGCAAGGTGACTGAAACAATGGAGGACCACCAAATTTTTGAATCATAAGAATTTTCAGCATACATGGGTATGTCGTTGATAGGAGGAAGTTGACCCAAGTTAAGGCAATACCTTTCTCGACAATGCATATCCTCAAAAATATATTATCCTTATTAATGATGGTCTTGTAGACACCTCATTCTCACCACCCTATTATTCGATTAATTTACTCACATCATTTCCACAAAAATCAATAAAGAATTAATTGGTATTGGTCAATTAATTAACTTCTATCATCATATAATAAAATCATACACCTCATCTCTCCACCTCACCATCCACATCACATTCCACATCAATTCCCCACCATGAACCACTTTTAAATTAAATATTCAAGTCAAATCCTCCACCATCTTCTATGTCCCCCACTTTCATATTAAATATTCAAGTTAAATCCTCCATCCTTCATGTCCCCCACTTTTGAATTAAATACTCAAAGCAAATCCTCCTCTAATATTCCATGTCCCCCACTCACAAATCACATTACTTTTTCATAAAGCAAGATTAATTAAGTATTCTTAATTAATCCCATCTCAAAAGGCTATAAATAGATCTTATATCTCCCTTCAGAGGACATGAAGGAATCAAATAAGTGAGCTTTTGTAATGCTCCTGTGTGAAATCCTCTCACTTAGAGTCGTCGTAATGCCCATATAAACCCTGGATCCGTATATACAATGTCCCCTTTTTCAAATTAACCAAAAATAGAAAAATTCTTCCCTTTCTTCTTTCCAGAGGCAAGAAAAGGATGAACGAGGGAAGACCTTGGGTTTTCGTCATTCATATTTATGAGTTTTATTGTTTATTTCCCTTCCTAATTGGGTCGACTAGGCTGGAGAGCTTTTAATAAGCTCAAAATGGAGAAATAAGTTACTAAGGAGGTCATCTGGGCTTGGAGAGTTCCTAAAGGCAAATTATAAGATAAAGGATGATTTATGAAGTTGGTATTTTATTTTTATCCCGTGGCACAAAGCATAAGATATATAAGGAGATTAATGACATCATTTTCACACATCTATTTTGGCAAATTTTATCTACAATTTTTATTTGGGATGATTGATCTTAGTTCATTCCACTTTTTGGCAAAAATCCAATTGTGTGGTTCTTTTCAAGAAGGACGAAAACCCTTCTTGTGGCTAGTTGGAGGACGAAAACCCTCCATTCTTGGTTGAAGTGAAGATATCTTGAAGACTTAATGCAGATTTAGACTCTAGAAGATCAAGGAAGACATCTACAAGGATTTGCATGAATTTTAGAGCCCTTCCTAGTTGGTGCAACTAGGGTTTGAGGGTATTTGGGTTCCTTCTAGGTCACAAGTTGCAAATTTTATTTCATATTCTGATTCATCGTAATTTATAAGGATGAAATATTCATTTTGGTAAAGATTTACTATTTTTCCTAGCCCTTGGTTTTGGCCAGATTGTTGTTGTTATAAATAATTAATTCCAACTATGTAATCAGATATTCCTTCAATATTTTATTGTATTTGTGATTTATAATTATTATCATTTCTAGATTAATTGTTTCATGACATTATTCATTGATTCTCATAGTGAAAAGTGGACTTGAATCATATAGACAATTCACTGCCTTAGGAGACTGCTGATTTTAGATTGGTTTCCAGTTATTATCAATTTGTTGTGTGTATAATTAAAGGTGATTTCATATTAGATTTGTTTGGGACAACCAATTAACCCATTTTCTCCATTTTTAGTCCCAAAAGGGACATTACAACGGTATCATATCTTTGGTCTTCCCAACTTGAGGGTTTGAAGATAAAAAATGGTGGATAGAATTTTCAGCGATGCTAGGCTAGAAATGCTTGCCCTAGGGTAAGAAATATTGGATAACACAATGGCCCGGATGATCCATACCATTCAAGGATCTAATGATGGAAGGATATCTTAAAAAAAAATCATGAATTCTTAGCCATCCAAAGGGAGAACATCAGTACATGGTATAAACATTCTTACCATATATCACACCAAATGTTCCATTCAAGATATTGTTATTATGTCCATGTACATTGGAAGTATTCATACTATAAACATTTTCAACATTTATGCAATAAACCATACAAAATGTATCACCAACGATCGATATGTTATCATTTGCAAAAACATTTATAGATAATGCATTGTAATCATGTCTAATGATTCATCCCAAAGTAAATAAATAATATAGGATGTAAAAAGGATGTTCTTACTTATTTACTCTTTAGCTTGAGGGTTGGCAACAAGTAGTACATTCAAATTAATCAATAAAAATCAATGCACGAAGAAAAAATATATTATTATTAGCAATTTATAAGATATAATATTAGAAATGGTTGCTAAAACATAATTTGGAGGCACTTATCTTATTACATATGCATAAATTTGAACTGGAACTGTTGTGTGTACATGGTGGAAGTGATCGAAAAGTGCTTCATTTCTGGATTTAGAGTTAAAACTGAATAGGTATAGAATCGTCAAATATGTATAGAAGTTTTGAATGGTTCAATACCTATGGGATGAATTTGTACAATGATTAATTGGTGTTCTACGAATTTATCTATCCTTAAAAATTGAATATGATGTGCTTTTCTCTAAAATTGTAGGTGTCACACATTATTGAAACCCTTTGTGTGATGCAAAATGGTAGCAAACACTAACCATAGGTAGGAGGCCCTACAAAAAGGTTAGTAGTTGAGTTGAAGTGTAATTTTTACACCACCTACATTGACAATAATTCAAAGAGGCATTAAACCACATGCTCTTATCCACCTAGCATATGATATCTATATGGATGCACTTATCTTTAAAAATATAATAATTTGATAATGCAAAAATGGTTTTGTGTGATTTTCATGACTTGGCTCGGTTGGTATTTATCTTAGGATATGTGTCTCTATAATCTATTTGAGTGTTCTTTAGACCTATGTATGGGTTTCTCCTAAGCGTGCTACTTTTTTATGTAATTCAAGAGAGCTTGGAATGATTTAGGAATGATTTGAACTTGAGAGAGTTAGGTGATTAACAGGTGAGGTAAATAGGTGAGTTAGGATTACTTATATAGGTTTTCATAAGTAATGTTTCACATCAAAGTTGACCTATGGGATATAAAATGACCCATAAAAGATATCAAATTGAAAAAATGGATATTAAGTGGTAGGGAACAAAACCATTAGCTTTGGACTGAACCGTTGGGTGCTTAAATCCCAGATGGATGGTCTCATACATGTACTTTATGGGATTTTGAAAGGTTATAGGAATGATGCATGGGAGGAATATATTCTTATGGACTATCACAATAGTTATGTGAGATAATGAGTAGTGTAAATAAAGAAGCAATTCACACAAGAGAGATAAATATAGGTCATTTGGGCTTGGAATGTATATACAAGTCATGATCTAGGGATAAAGCCAAATTTGTCATTTCCAAATGATAAATTGCGGAATTCAGGTATCCCCTTGCCAACGCCTATGAAGTATGAAATGAGAATTACATTCTTAATGGAAAATATACTTAAGTGTGTTAGCACTCTTTGTCTTTGCTTGAGATTTTTTATTCTATTTGCATTTTGATATTCTCCATGGTGAAATATGTAACACAAAGTTCATTCAACCTCTATAAAATGAATTAAAATGTAACTCATCTTTGAAAATATATTTGTAAATTAAAAATTGAATTTGTAACTAGTAAAATGAAAGAGACAAAAATATGGAAGGAGTACACCTTTTTTATTTATGAAAAGAGAAGTTCTTGATTTTTTTTGTACTTGGAGATAAAAATTAGAACTAAGATACTAAAGGATTGGGGGTGATCAATCCCCAATTTTGTTTAAGGATATGATGGAGCCAAAAAGAGTTGATTGTTTCTCGAATGAATACCCAAAAAGTGCCACATAATTTCTAACAGTCTCAAGAAAGAGGATATCTCAAAGAATCTCCAAAAGAGAGTGGTAATAATATTCTCATAGGTAATTTTAGTCATTCCAAAATTATTTTACCCATGTACCACACTGGTGCAAACGGGTCAAGGTCCAAGTAAAAAATAACACAAATTTGAAAAGGAACGACATGTATCATGCTTCCACTATGTGATGTCCTATGAGTATTAGATGTGAAATGATGAATATATTAGAAGGATAAATATGGCCAATGCCACCTACCCCTACATTAAAATGGTTCTCAAGCCATGTAGTGTCAAAATGGAATGAAGTACTCAAATTCCACCACATTTTGTATCGAAATGTAGTAAAATCTGCCCTAGACTATGTCAAATAAATATGAACATGTATCATAAACTTGTAACTATTTGTGAGAATATGAAAAATATAAAATATAATAAGAAGTTCCCCTAAGATGTGTTATCCCGCAAAATTGGCAAGGGCAATTTTACCGATAACCATACCGAAAATTTTGTTTTGATCCTTCGTTAGGGATCCCATGCGTTCGGAACGTTGCAAAATCCCTTTCCGGGAAATCTGGTTTTCCGAACTTAGTCCTTTTTGGTATTTTTTGGCTGGGCGCATGGAATTACTATTTAACACCAACTTTTGGTGCGCCCCCTTTAAAGCCTTTGGTGCATAATTTTCAGTGTCAACACACCTTTCGGTGCGCCTTGTATGTTGAGTCTTCTATGCGTGTGCCAAGGCGCATGCGCTTTCATGTTAGCACAACTTTTGTTGTGCCACTTTTCGGTGCGCCAAAGGGCGCACATAATCTAATGTCAACACAACTTTTGGTGTGCCAAAGGCATGCTTAGTTTCATGTTGGCAAATGCTTTGGTGCGCCAAAGGGCGCATGCCTTCCCATGTCGACAGTAACTTTGGTGCGCCCTTTCCAAAGTTGGTGGCGCATTTATGTCTAGTTCACCTATATATATATGTTTTTCCGCGCCCAAAATGTCATTTTCACCAGTCGCATAGCACGTGATTTTTATTCTCTGAGCCTGTCAGCCCTTGCCTCGTCATTTTTAACGCCTTGTGGACCCGTTGCAAGTTTTTGCTATTTATCCAGGTAAGAGGTTCTTCTCCCTCTCGTGCGTTTTACGTTTTTGGTTCTTAGTGTGTTTGTGGTCTGGTTGTGGTTTGGAAGTATTGAAATATCAAATGTTGATCTAAGCCTCCTCCTTTTGCTATCTTCCCATATCCCTCTCCCTCTGTCTAGATCTGCTAATAGGGGAACTTGTCTAAAAAACATAGTTTTATTTTCCTCATCTTTGAGTTGTTTCACTGCCCAAATAACCCTGCTAAAACAAAAGAAGAGAGAAATGGAGAAAAGGACTGTTTTTCCCTTTGGCGCACCGGCGCGTCTTACAACATCAAGAACTTTTGCGCCCCTTTGGCGCATCTGTCCCACTCGTAACATGAATAGAACCCGCACCAATGGCGCACCCATCACACCTGTTGCATCAAGAACTTTTGCGCCCTCAAGGCGCGCCTCCTTCACATGCTGCAAACACTAGCCTTGCGCCCTCTTTGGCGCATCAACCTTCCTTGTTGCATCGCATATCTATGCGCCCCTTTGGTGCACCCCGCATCTGTGCAACATCAGCTTTATCCGCGCTAACTATAAAGCTTTGAAAGCGCAAGCGCATTCCCCATTACAGCTGCATCATGTTGTGTAAACCCTTTGTACGCCGCGCCAAACTACCATGGGCACACCAAATGTTCATGCAACATACAAAATCCATGCGCCTCTTGGTGCATCCTATCTCTATGCAACACGATGTTTTCATGCGCCCTTTGCAAAAATGTACCCTGCAGCTTTCATGCACCATGCGCCTTTGGTGCCAGTTTAACCCTTGCAACACACTTTCCCCGTGCGCCTTACCTATTTAACCCTGTAAGCTGCAGCTTTCATGCGCCATGCGCCCTGTGCCTCAAAATCTCTAACTCTTTCTTCTGCTAACATTTCAATGGAAGATCAAATGGCTAATACAACCTTTTTGGATTGGGTTTCGCTTCTTCTTCGTGCAGATCAACAAATAAACTTGGAAGAACATATGTCTACATCCAGCAAGAGACCTACCAAATCCAAAGGAAAGGCCAAACTTACAGAAGAAGAGATGAAATATAAATATCAGAGGGTCAGAATGCCCGAGTCCCAGGCCGAGTGTAGCATGGACGTCAGAGATTCAAAATTGGGACATATTGATATGGAGGAATTCTGGGCTAGAACTCAGAAAGTCACAAGGAGTCCATGGATGGACAAACTGATAGGCAGTGCCCTACACTTTGCCGACGGAATCCCAGTCAATGCCGTCAACAATGAATTCTTGATGGTGATTGCCCAATGTTACAACAAAGACACAAGGTGTGTCGTAAACAGCAAGGGCGAGGTAATCATTAACCTCACTACCCGTCACTTTGAGGGAATACTCGGCATACCTCACCACCGGCACTTTGTGGCTGTTAGTCAAGCATATTGCATTAAGGCATGGGATGACAATGCAAATCAGTGTATGCAACTAATGAATGAGGTTTACTTGAAAAACAAAAAGGTAGTAACCCGGTGGCCCCAAATCATCCACCGCAGCGACTTCTCAGAGGAGCTCAGTGACACCATTACGTTCCTGAGCAGGGTCTTCGGGATTTCTGATGCCCATTATTTCCATAAATGGATGCTGCGGTACTTAGAGACCATGAACAAGAATATGCCTGATCAGTGCTTTTGCTGGGGAGAGATTATAAGCAGCACAATCTCTGAGCAGCTACAACAATTTAGCACAACAGGGGCATTCCATATGAACTCCTACGTGGTCTACACTGCAGCATCAGCGAGGGACTATCCAGGCCTGACGCGGAGTGGAGTTTGGCCTCAGGTCAAGATATACGAGTACTACCCGGAATTGAGGCTGGAGAATAGCATCTCCCAATTCACAAAAGTTAACGATGTGTTTTTTTATCACATCATCTGCCTAGTAAGGCCGAACATGACTTATGGTCGCATGACCAAAAGCATAGTAGCAGCCACTGAGAAATGGGGGGCCCTGTTCACCCAGTTTCCCACATTCACCTATCTAAGGGCTGCCAACTTTTTAGGAGAGCCAACCAGGCTACCAAGGTATGCTGGGCCTAAACTGATTCTACTGGAGCTGTCAAGACAGTTGATCACATACCACGAGAAATGCCTGAAAAGAAAGAAGGGTGGAACTCCTTTCCCCCTCACAGTGGGCCGATATACATGCTCTACCCACCACAAGGCGAAGGAAATGTTCGCAGAGCTGGAGTTACTCAATTTGAAACATGATTTCCCAGCCAGGCCTACCTTCGATCCAAGGAGCTATCTGCCAAGGGAGAAACTTGATGCAATCCACATCCCTCAGATTGAATACATTTACATTGACGTCATCCATGAGGTGGAGCTCAGGAGAAAGGATCATTCTCGCTTAGCCTTGGCAGAAATCATCCAATATGGGATAGCCATTGTCCCCAAAGGCTACCAAACTACGGAAGATGAAATAGACAAGGTATATACTGACACAGATGGGGACGATTGGCCCTTTCCAGCCATTGATAGAACTAAGGCTCCTCAGACAATTGAGGAGAGGGTCAAGGAGACTTTACATAGGACAGAACATTGGTGCCGGATGAACGGACTAATCTACCTCGGGGTTGATTTCACAACCTCCCCACTGGGTAACGCACCTCCTCGTTCCAAACAATAGTCTAAAGGCAAGGGCAAAGGCGTAGAAGGTGAATCCAACACCATTCAGGAAGAAGCCCCTCAGAGTCCTCCTTCCGCGGCACCCGAGCAGGTAATAACTCTGGCTTCGCCAGAGAAAGAAGCAGAAGAGGAAGTTCCAATAGGCCCATCCACTCAGGATGTCGGCATTGCCACAACAACCGAGGTTCCTTCCGTCCCTTCTTCCTCTCTTCCTTCCCCTCCTTGAGTGACTCAAGCGACCATCCCTTTGGTCGTGTCCTCTTCCCCTTCTTCTACTGTTCCCCTCGCCTCTTCATCTATCTTCTCTTCCCTCGCTGATCTTTCCTCCTCCATTTCTTCCCTCATCTCCGAGCTCCCTTCCCCTCCTATGTCTTCCGCTGCTACAGTTTCCCTTCCTTCCGTGGGCACTTGTTCGGCTATTCTCTCAATGCCGCCGCCACGTGTCTCCACGTTTTTCCCCTCTACTACTGCAGCTGCCCCCTCCTCTGTTTCTGGTCCTTCTACCATAGGTCCAGCCTGGATCTCTCAGCAGCTAAGTCAGCAAAAGAGGAAAGTTCCCATCTCTCCGATGGACTTTTCCGTGATCCCATCTAAGGGGGTGAAGAAGCAGAAGCCTGTCACGCGCTTCTCTCAAAGTGCTGTAGGGGAGAGAGTTATGGAAATCCCATACCCCAATCCCCTCAAAGAGAAAAAGGATCTGTCTCCTACAGATTTTACTGTGACCCAAGTCACAATGGGGACATCTTCTGAAAGTCTTTAGGGGGAGGCTCTTTCTGCAGTTGACGCCCTCTGCAAAAAGCTTCAGGAAACCAAGGAAGAGAAAAGGCAACTAAAGGAGCAAAACAAATGTCTGCTCCAAGCCTTACATAAGATGGGTAGTGCGCCTCCCACAACTGCCACCGAGACTTCTGAGCTTCTCAGCCAAGAGAAAATTAACGAGTATGCCAAGATCGGCGAGCACGGTATGGCCGTTTCTGCTTGGAGGAGCTAAATCCTCAAAGACAGCGAAAAAGTGATCACCGAGTTCTCCGACTTGTACCTGAATATCAGTAAGGTGAATAAAGAGCTCCAAGCGTTAGCAGGGCCCATATCAGAAGAGCTGGAACATGCTAGACTGCAACACAAGGCCTTCCAACAAATGTTCGACTGTTCAGTCGATGATCTGGTCAAGTTCGGTGTCTTCGGCCATCCAAGTGCCCTCAACAAAATCATGTCCACTCTGGACTACCGGGTGGATCAGCTAGAATTTATTCTAGAAAAGATTGACAAAGTCAAGGAAGAAGCCCTGGATGCGATGCACCAAATGGAACGAATTGTTCTTAATATGTCGCCAGGGTTACTTACTCCTTCCTTCACTTTAAGGAAAGCTAATGAAACCACCCGGATCTTCAAGGAGATCGCTTCTCAAGGAACGGGGCTAGAGGTCACATTTGACACGGAGTCCATCAACAACCTGCTGGCCTGTAGGGACTTCGTCGGGTTCCTCATTGAGGCGGAAAAGGACTTTTCCAAACTCCCAGAGAAGCTCATAGATGAGCGGGAGACTTGTGAGGCGATAAGTGATAGGGACAAGGATCCTTCTCAGGATCAACTAGGGCTAATAATCAACAAGCTCATGGAATACCACTCTCAGTTCCATATCTCGTCACCTGAGGAGCAACAAAAGCAGTCCACCCCCTTTCGGCCACAAGATGATGATGACGAATAGTTGCTTCTTCTTCTTCTTCTTCTTCTCTTTCTCTTCTTCATCTTTCTGGAAATATCTGAAGTATGTTGATGCAAATGATGACATCATCCATGTTGCATCATGGGATGATGTCATCCATCAAGTTGTAAAAAGTCAACATGACTTTTAGATATTTTGTAAATAGTTGTTGGCTCCTTTTTGCCTTCTTTTCTCTTCTTCTTCTATAAATACTCCAATACTTGTAGTATTGTAGGATGGATGAATATCTTTTAGATGAAAAATAGAAGTGAAGAAAAAAGAATTTGAGCTTTCTTGTAACAGAAGAAAATAGTAATATAAATATTGAGACTTTGTGCTGAATAGCTGTGTTGTGCATCAGACCTTTCTTATGTCAGATCTGTATGTGTTTATTCTGTTAGATTCATATCTACTTTTTGTCATTTATTCATCATCAGTATTGCTTTGTTTGTTTATGCAAGTAGGTTTGGCTCTGTTTACTACCAATCCCAAAACATAAATCTTCTGACCTTTCTGCTTTGGAAACAAATAGAGTTGGAATTGGCACGGGGTAAAAACCCAAAGCCTCAAGGAAGGGGTCAAACCTCCATAAGGACCCCGCGCTCAAGACTGTGGATGATGTGTATCAAGAAGGTCTTGATGGTAGAGGGTTCTCAAGTCCACATGACAAATTTTTGAGCCTTAACAATCACACACATGCCAAGGAAAATCAGATATTCATTTGGAAAGAGATGAAACCATGAAGTATGGATATTCAACCCTTAATCCCATTATTGTCACAGATTGTCTTCATTTTGAGGCAATTAGTGATG
The DNA here is from genome assembly GCA_019776745.2 of Taxus chinensis. Classification (NCBI taxonomy): domain Eukaryota; kingdom Viridiplantae; phylum Streptophyta; class Pinopsida; order Cupressales; family Taxaceae; genus Taxus; species Taxus chinensis. The sequence continues at coordinate 12,065,505 of CM034147.1, forward strand.
ATTTTTTGGTTAATAATGATCATATTTCAACATGTGATGAATCCAGGTTTGATAAAGAAGTGAAAGGAATGATTGGAAACCATTTTTTATAAAAGACATGATAACAATTAATATACTGGTATGTTTAGAATAGTAGCTCTTAAGAGTCAAGTTGAAGGTGTTCATGGCTTGGGAAAGGACCACAAAGAGAATCCATGCATGTGGCAACACGACATGAATGAAATCAAGATGGAAAAAGAAGATGGACATGCAAAGGAAAACCTAAGATATGAAATTAGGAATCACATTTTGGTTTTTTGGTCTCCACCCATATCACTGCCATATTTGTGTCATCATTGATAACATGGTGGGAATGATGATAAAGTGAAGAAAACCCAAAATGGATAAGAGTTCATGGATCCTTTGAGATACAAAGAAAGGGAAGTCTTCAATGGATTCCATGCTACTATGGCTAGTGAGCGCTTCTTTCCGTATAACTTGTTAGGAAAAGAATTCTATAAGGAATCATATGGAATTTGTTATGCATTCGAGCTTCCTTGTGAAGTGTGAGATGTTACAAGAGGGTCTCATCATTCCTTGCACCAAGAGTTTCCCACCTCTCGAGCTCACATTGGAGAAGCACATGGTAAGTGATGATTTCCACGTTGGTATTGAAGATACAAATTTGTTATTTGAGATCCAATGGTTGTATCTTTTGGGTGAATTTATAAAAAACTATCAAGCTAGGGAGTTGAGATTTGAACTTGGTGGCATGACAAGTGGAAATCCTCAAGTTTTTACAATGAATAAGATGGAAAGGATTATCAGAAGAAGGAAAGATTTATTAATGTGAAATTAATCAACCATTACAATGGAGTGCTGCAATTCTTATAGGAATTGAACAACCATGTGTAGACAAAGAAATAGGTTGCATAGGTAAAACTAAACTCACAACTGCTTCCAATATTACATCCGGGAAGCACATAATTGTTATAACAATTATAACAATTATACATGTGAAAATAAAAGACAAATATGGTTGATAAAACCATATAACAAAATACAACAATAATATGGTTTATAATATAACCATATAACAACATTATTTAATTAATAAAATTAATTAAATAATCAATTTATATTATGCATAATTAATTAACCTAACATTCCCCCCCTTAATTGTGCATTGTCTCAAGAGATGAGGAGAGGAACTCTCTGAACAACTCAAACTTGTCATGTGCAAGTGACTTTGTGAAGATATCTACCCGTTGTTTAGCTGTTGGACAAAATTGAAGCTGGATGTTGTGCTTTAATACATGTTTGTGTATGAAATGAACCTGTACTTCAATGTGCTTTGTTCTCTCATGAAAAACTGGATTGCGAACAAGTTTGAGAACACCTTCATTGTCAACATACATGGTGGTTGGTTTGTCTTGTGGTATTCCAAGTCCTTCTAGTATGCGACGTAGCCAAATCACTTCACAGATAGCTTCTCCTGTAGAACGGTACTCTGCTTCTATGGAAGAGAGAGAAATGAAGTGTTGTTTCTTGCTTCCCCATGATATTGGTCCAGATCCCATAAAGAATAGAAAGCCAGAAGTGGATTTTCTATCATCAATATTTCCTGCATGATCTGAATCTGAATATCCAGTCAAGAAGAAGTTTTCATTCTTCTTGTATTCTAGACCAAGATCCATTGATCCTTTGAGATATCTCAAAATGTGCCTTGCTACTTTCCAATGACAAACTTTGGGTTCCTGCATGAACCTGGATAGATAGCTTACTGCAAAGCTGATATCTGGTCTAGTGTAGGTCAGGTAAATGAGACTCCCAATCAACTACCGATAGAGAGTGGCACTTACCTCAGGAGATGGATCTGAATGAGATAACTACAATCTATTCTCCATGGGTGTAGCAATTGGTGTGTAATCCATCATCCTGAATTTCTCGAGTGTTGTCTTGGTATATTTCATCTGAGAAACAAAAATGTGATTCTCTTTCTACCATACTTCCAATCCAAGACAATAATGCATCAGCCTGAGATCGGTCATGTCAAACGATTGATTAAGATATTTCTTTGTTGCATCGATCATCCTCACTGAACTGCCAGTGATGACTAGATCATCGACATAGACAATGACAATCACAATCTCCCCCCTTGCTTTTTGAGGTAAAGATTGGGATCGTATGGATTTCTAACAAATCCATGTTGTATGAGATGCTCATCAATCTTGATGTACCATGCCCGGGGTGCCTGTTTGAGGCCATACAGAGATTTCCTGAGTCTACATACCTTTGCTTCTTGACCAGGTACTACATATCCCTCAGGTTGAGTCATGTAGACTTCTTCTTGTAAATCTCCATTTAGGAAGGCACTTTTTACATCCATCTGATGGACTTTCCAGCCAAACTGTGCAGCTAGAGAATGATTGTTTTGATCTTAGCTATGGGAGAAAATGTCTCCTCGTAGTCTATGCCTTCTTTTTGTGCATACCCCTTTGCTACTAGTCTCACTTTATACTTGTCCATTGTCCCATCTGCTTTGTACTTTGTTTTAAATATCCATCTGCATCTAATGGGTTTCTTTCCTGGTGGAAGATCGACAAGCTACCAAGTGTTATTCTTCATCACTGATTGATATTCAGAATCCATGGCATCTTTCCAAGATTTTGACTGTAGGGCTTCCTGGACTGTAGAGGGCTCATTAGATTCAATAACTCTACTCATCAAAGCAAAGTTAACTTCTTCTCTTGCTTTACTATGAGTCCGTGGTCCAGGGGTGGATGTATCTGGTGGAGCATCCATTCTTGCATCTCATAATGTGCTAGTACACCACTTGGGCATATGCTGAACTGTTCCCATGGGTCGTGGTTCTATCTGATCAACACCATCATCCCCATCGTCACTTTCATCTTCTGAGGGAACATCAGCTTCAATTTTTACAACTGGAGAAAAATCTACATTTGGTGAGTCTGGAGGAGGAGACTCTACTTCCTTCTTCTCAAAAAACTCAACATCTCTGCTGGTGTAGACTTTTCTGGTCTTAGGATCCATCAATCTATACCCAAGAGTCTCTTCATTGTACCCAATGAAGATGAGTTTATGTGACTTCATGTCCAATTTCTTTCTATTCTGATTGGGTATGTGCATACTTGCTTTGCACCCGAATACTCTAAGGTGTTTAATAGATGGTTTCCATTTTGACCATGCTTCTTGTGGTGTTACTCCATCAAGAGCAACTGTGGGCACTCTGTTCAACAAATACACTGTTGTCTTTATTGCTTCTTCCCAGAATGTCTTTACAAGTCCAGAGTCATCGATCATGCATCGCACCATTTCCATGATAGTACGATTTCTTCTCTCAACAACACCATTTTGCTGTGGTGTGTGTGGAGGAGGCATTTGTCGACGAATCCCGTGAGTTTTTAGGTAGTCTTTGAACTCATTACTGGTGAATTCCCCCCCTCAATCTGAGTGGAGAGTTCTGATGTGATGACCAGTTTCATTCTCAACTGCTACTTTGAACTTCTTGAAAGTTTCAAAAGCTTCACTTTTCTTGCGAAGACAAAAAATCTAGAATAGTCATCAACACATAACATGAAGTACTGAAATCCAGAATGACTTGGTTACATTGGACCGCAAAGATCGATATGAACCAGATCAAGCTGACCATGAGCTCGATATGTACTCTTCTGGAATGAAGCTCTGTGTTGTTTTCCTACTAGACAGTGAGGACACTTGTCTGTATCCTTCTGAAGAGATGGTAGCCCATGTACCATATTGCACTGACAAAGTGTCTTGAGATACTTGAAACTTACATGACCAAGTCTCCGATGCCACAACTGTGCTGAGGTAGAGTTCTTAGCCACAAGTGCTTGATCATCTCTGTGAAAAAAATCAAGTTGGAACATGCATCCCACATTGGAGGCTTTTGCAACTATTTTCGAGCCTCGTGATTTATCTTGAATTAAACATGTTTTCTTGCCGGAATGACTATCAAAGTCAATTTTTAGGTTGTGATCAAGGAGTTGACTGACTGAAAGTAGATTCTTTGTCAACCCAGGGACATATAAGACATCTGAAAGTCTACAGTTGCGTGAACCAAGGGGTAGAGAAATGTTCCCAATCCCCTAAATTGTATATGAAGAATCATCTCCCAACGAAACATGATTTTTCGATGGTGTGTCCCTCATTGAAATAAACCAGTCTCTGTGGCTGGTCATGTGTTGAGTGGCCCCCTGAATCAACATACCAAACATCACTAGATGACGTGGATGGTTCACTTGATCGAGAAGTGAACAAGTAGTCTTCATTGTCTGACTGTTCTTGTTGCTCAACAATATTTCCTTGCTGATGGGGTCTTCTTTTCTAGTTCCCCTTTTTCTTCCCTTGATTGTAGTTAGAATGTCCCTTGTGAGATTGTTGTGGAGGTCCAGAGTTTCTTGATGAACCTTTCTTGTAAGTATTATACCAACAATCTTGTAGGCTATGTCCTCTTTTACAGATTGGACATTGCTTCTTCTGTTGTCTATCCCCTTGATACTGATTTTGATTTTGGGACTTTTGATAGGAATTAGGTTTTCCTTTACCTTTTCCTTTCCATTTTTGATGTGAAGAAAGTTCCTGTTCTTCTTCATCATCCTTATTGTGCATTGCTTCCTCTTGTTGTAGTAAGTTTACCAATTTGTCAAAACTAACTGTCATATCTGACAAGTTTAGTGTTGTTACAAAAATATGGTATGAAGAAGGGAGTGCTCTCAGAACAATGGGAATGAGATCATCATCTTTGACCGCTTCTCCTAGGGCTAGAAGTGAAGCCCTCAATTCTGCAACTCTTCTTAAGAAAGCTTCTATTTTTCATTCTTCTTGAACTTCAATGTGTGTAACTGACTCTGCAAATTTAGTATAACATTCTTGTTCTTGGCCTCGTATACTGTGCTTAACTTATCCCATGCTTCTTTGGTTGTTTTGGCATCTCGAATGTGGGGTTACACATTGTCAGACACTCCAAACAAGATGACGAGTTTGGCCTTCTGATATGCTTTATCAAATTACCGCTGTTGTGTTATATCAGTAGTTGATCTGATCAGAGTACCATTCATAGCAAACTGGATTTCTTCAAACTTAAGTTGTGTCTTAATTTTTGTCTTCCATGCAACATAGTTGTTTCCTCTGAGTAGTTGTGAATCTGGAAGAAAAAATTTGGGGGCATTGGTGCCCATTTTGTAGAAATCACTGACAGGGTTTGGCTCTTATCACTCTAGGTATAAGGTCTCCCAATCTATATACCGTCAGTCCGATATACCAAACCTTTCTATATACACACCCTTCTGATATACCCGGTGGTATGTGGAAGAATCTCGCCCTTTCTATATAGCCGACGATATGTGAAAGAGACGTTAATGTGCGTGAAAGAATTCAATATGTGGTACCAAGATAGTACTGAAAGGGGTCTGTGTGATTATTGACACCGGCTCAAAGAAATATCCTCATACGCACACGTAACTTCACTATATACTTGGATAATTTCTTAGTCCGGATTTATGTCATGCAATCATTCACAGACGGATGGGATGGCTCATAGTGTGTGCACTGTGACCTTATTACTCCCCATCGATTTATAGGGACGATGCCCATACGACGTTGTTGCAACTATATTAGGATTTGAGTGCAATAGTAGTCGCGATGGCTTTACCAATAAGTGCTTCTTAGAGGCATTGTATATATTGAATGCTGCGAATGAGATCTAGGATCTCGTGAGTGTTACAAACCAAATTTTTTTTTTTTCTGTTTTTTATTACAATTCTGCCAGTTTCTGATCAGTTACAAAGTTTTCAGTTGACTTATGGAAACCTGCAAATTAGTATAATATATTGCAGCATGTAATTACATTAAAAAATTTATAAAAAATTGAATGGCAGACAAAATTTTTTGTTTTGCGGGCCCTGGTGGCCTGTGGAGCCCAATACAGCTTGCTGAGCAAAAAAAGGTAAAAAATAGCTCAAAATGAAGTTTTTAGGTAGCCCTCCTTTGGAAAAATGTGCTCAGAATGCAAAAATATGCAGAGTGGAGAAAAAAAAAGGTTTTTCCCTAAAATAGGGTTTTTCTCGCTAAATTTAGTTAGTTATAACTAAATTTGAATTTTTTGCTAAAGTTAGCGATTCCACTAAATTTTATGCCAAATTTGGTAGTGGGTGAGGGAGGGGGATTTGACCCCTTGACCTCTCTTGATGGGAAGTGTCTTACAAAAGTTATGCTAGCCACTTGGGCGGCTAAGCTAAACAAGTATTAGTAAAGAGCAAAATGTAATTAAACACTTCTAAACTGTAAAATCATACCTCTTCAAAAAACCATGGTTTTGGAAAGGTGATTTTGAGAAAAAATTCCAGCAAAGAGAAAAAATGACAGGCGGTTTTGGTGAGAATGAAGGCGGTTTTGAGTGTGTATGGTGCCTTAGATCATTTTTCTTCCTTCCTTTGAGCTTGTAATCTCTTCCTTGGTGAATTCTATCCTCCTCAACCTTAATTGCAATGAATAAAGGTGGTTTTGAGGAATTTGATGGTGGTATTGCAAGGGATGGGGCTGGGAAGTTGCAGAGGCAACTTTGGCTCTCTTTTGCTTGCACAAGCTTCTCCAATGCTCCTCAAACTCTACTGCAATCCTCCAATATCCTTCAACCTGCTCTGAAACCAAATGTAATTTCACAAAACAGGGATGGAAGCCTGTGGATTTTATTAATGTGAAATCAATCCAAAATACAATGGAGTGTTGTAATTCTTATAGGAATTGAACAACCATGTGCAGACAAAGAAATAGGTTGCACAGGTAAAACTAAACTCACAATTGCTTCCAATATTACATCCAGGAAGCACATAATTGTTATAACAATTATAACAATTATACATGTGAAAATAAAAGACAAATATGGTTGATAAAACCATATAACAAAATACAACAATAATATGGTTTATAATATAACCATATAACAACATTATTTAATTAATAAAATTAATTAAATAATCAATTTATACTATGCATAATTATCATAAAAAATTCCTACTATTGTTATCAACATTTTTAGTTTTCTCAACATTTCTTTTGTAGTCATACAAGCAGCTCCATCCATACACAAGAGTAATTTTTAGTTCTTTGATGTTGTTAAAACATTTTCAGTCCCCATATGGTTTATTTTATAAAGAGTTTGAGGTATGAAAACTGCTATTTTATTCTTTTTGTTGTTGTCCACATCAGATTTGTTGGTTAACCCCTTTTGAGACTATCACCGAAGTGTTTTCGATCACAAAGGGGAAGAGTGTTCCACCTACCATAAAGGAGGGATTGTTTTTTTGTTGTTTTGGAAGAGTTACCAGCCACTATAATGTTGATTTGGAGCAAGAAATTTCATTGGTACAACTACAACCATATTTGGAACAATGTGAATGGAGCTTTAGAAGTTCATCATGTGAAGAATTACATAGATTGCTCACATCCTTGGAATCTGGAACTCAAAGTAGATGAAGGTAAAAATTTCAGTTTTGATTTTCCCTCTCTTTTCTTATAGAAAGAAAGGAATGTGATGAGTTTGTATGAAGCTAGGGAGAGATCTAGCATGACATGTTTAAGGCATCACAAGCTTGATAATAATTCAAATTTTATTTTCTATGACTTGTTAACTCATGGTTCCATGGAAGAACCGAAAGGAATGCACGGGAAAGGGAGATCAATTATGATGAAATTTGAGTTGTCCCTATGTCATTTATAGAGGGAATTTTGAAGACATGCCATGCTTATAATTGTTGTTTTCTCCTTCCATCAACTGTTTACATTTTTTCCATTTACTTGCCTACTTATAAGTTACTGGGGAAGGAACTTCCAATCATATGGTTAAAGAAATTGCAAGCATTTCATGGTTGTTGTAGACATTATACAATGCCCATACAATCAACATGGTGTTATTTCTCAAAAGGAATTGATTGCATAATCATAGGAAGAAGGTGGGATGGCAAACACCTTGACCAAAGGGTCAATTTGAGGGTTCTTCCACCAAGGAATCCTACTATTTGGTGTATTTTCATATTTTTTTCTCAAGGTTTGGGAGCATACAAAGACATTTCTATAATCGAGAGTTGTATTCACTACACACCAACATACTTGTACTATTTTGTGCAAGTAAAGGTGGAATTTTAGCCCCCTTGTTCTGATTTTTAAAAGAAAAGTTCACATTTGTGGTTATTTTTGGGACAACATCATTGAAGTGTTGGGCATCTATCATTTGGATGGAAATTATGATATGGAGACAAGAAAAAGAAGGGAGCTAGCTATCAAATCCCTAAGGCATGATGGAGAAAGTATAAAAGTGTTGTTAAAAACACTTTTTTTCTTTGACATTTTTGCTTCATGTGAAGGTACATCAAAGAAGAAGAAGTGGAGATTCAGTTGGGATTCAAGTACTTATAATTGCTTGAGGACAATGAATTTCGGGTAAGGAGGAATGTAATGTCCCCGTTTTCAAATTAACCCAAAATAGAAAATTGCTTGCCTTTCTTCTTTCCAGAGGCAAGAAAAGGATGAACAGGGAAAGACCTTGGGTTTTCTTCATTCATATTTATGATTTTTTATTTTTGTATTTCCCTTCCTAAGTGGGTTGAATGGGTTGGAGAGATTTTAATAAGCTCAACATGAAGAAATAAGCTACTAAGGAGGTCAGATGGGCTTGGAGAGTTCCTAAAGGAAAATTAGAAGATAAAGGATGCTTTATGAGGTTGATCTTGTCTTTTTGGCCTTTGAAGCAAAACATGAAATATATAAGGAGATTAATAACTTCATTTGCACACATCTATTTTAGCAAATTTTATCTACACTTGTTCTTTGGGCCGATTGCTCTTAGTTCATTCCACTTTTGGGTGAAAATCTATTTGTGTAGTTCTTTCAAAGAAGGAAGAAAACCCTTCTCGTGGCTGGTTGGAGGATAAAAACCCTCCATCCTTGGTTAAAGTGAAGATATCTTGAAGACCTCATTCAAATTTGGACTTTATAAGATCAAGGAAAACATCTACAAGGGTTTGCATGAACTTTAAGACCCCTCATAGTTGGAGTGACTAGGGTTTGAGGTAGGGTTCACTTTAAGACCCCCCTCCCAAAATTTATTATCGAATGGGTGGTGAATCTCCGAAATGGGATTTCGAAAAATGACGAATGTTCCAAAAAATGAATTCCCAAAAAAGAAATTTGCCCAAAAATTTTCAGGATTCTCTTGAAGATTTTTGAGTCTAACCAAATCTCAAATGAAATTATATTTAATGCTCATCATGACCCATTTGATGTGTTAGTTCGTGGTGATCGTAAACTCTTCCTATCCATCAGTTTACTGGCGTATATCCTGAGGCAAAAGTCAAAATATGGGTAAAATTTGATGAATAATTCAGTTTCAAGACTTTTAAATATTCTTATTGGATTCATTGGCCCTTTTCCATAAAGATTCTTATATTGGATGACTAATTTTCATCAAATTTTGACCCCGGGTGAAGAAACCAAATTTTTAGCGAGTTGGGTGAATGCAAATGCATGACTGCAAAAATGCAGATGCCCGAATGCAAAAATGTAGACACTTGACAACAAAATGCAGATGTCTGACAGCAAATACAGGCACCCGACTACAAGTTTTAGGCGCCTGGATGACCCCAGGCGACTAAAGGAAGCAACCGGGCGTCCGAAAAGTGCAAAATGTAGACGACCAACTATAAAATGCAAACCCCTAACTATGAGATGTAGATGCTCGACTGTGAAATGCTCAAAAATTCATGAGGGAATGTGAAAAGTCAGAGGTCAGGAATGTATATGCTTGAGATGTATATGCTAGCGTATGTATGATCAACCCTCGCTTTAGGGTGAATATATGTATTTATATGAAATTTATTATAAACACTAAGCGAGCCGACCCCCCAAACTAACTTGTTCCCGGAATTTTTAGGTGAAATGCTGTTTTAGATGACTCTTAAAAAATGGCAAATCAAAATTTCAAAAAATCTAAATATTCATGAATTAACAAAGAATCACCACTAAAATTTTCCCTGGTTTGAGGGTATTTTGGTGCCTTCTAGGGCACAAGTTGCAAATTTGATTTCATATTATGATTCGCTATAATTTACAAGGTCAGAATCTTCATTTTGGTGAATTTTGGTAAAGATTTGCTAATTTTCCTAGCCCTCGGTTTTGGCTAGGTTGTTGTTATAAATAATTATTTCTAGTTGTGTAATCATATATTCCTTCAATCTTTTGATGTATTTGTGATTTATAAATATTGTCGTGGCTCGATTAATTGTTTCATGGAATTCTTCATTGATTTGCAAAGTGAAAAGTGGACTCGAATCCTATAGACAGTTCGCTGCCCTAGGAGATTGTTTGATTTTAGATTGGTTTTTAGTTATCATCAGTTTGTTGTGTGTATAATTAAAGGAGTTTTTAGATTAGATTTGTTCATGACAACCGATTAACCCCTTTTCTCTATTTTCAGTCCCACAAGAGACATTACAATATATCCTCAAATCTATCCTTCTTCCCCGATCTGTGTAGGGTTGAGTTGTTAGACTAATCATATGGTGAAGTTTTACCATGTTGCAAGCATCTACATTACAAACCGATTTTGAGCTCATCCACATTTTCTGCCTAATCCGAGGTGACAAGGAGCTACTTGGAAAGGTTTGCACTTATTTATTTGTGTTTCTTTCTCTATTGAGTATTTTTCTCTTGTTCACGGGTCTTGTTCTTTTCAAATACTTTCCTACATACTTAATTGCTAGAGGATTGCCTCATCAAATAACATATGCTACAAATAAATTGCTTTCATTTACAACTCAACTCCCTCAATACCATTCTTCATCTCCCCTCTTTTCGTTGTTATGTTTCTCCTTTATTAGTTCCTGCCAAGGTAGGAATACTATACCTTTCAGGTCATTTAATTATCCATGTTGCTATGAGCCAATAATATACAAGAATTTTTCTGCTATGCCAAGATTTCTAATGTGTAAACTTTGAATTGACACAATTACATGAATATATTTTTTGGTAAATTACATTTTTTGTTATTTTGATTGGTGAGAAAGGATGATTTGACTAATTTTTACCCTTATTGAGATACAGGGTTTTCTTTTTTATTAAACCAAAAAATAAGAAATAGCCAAGTGGCTTGGCATTTATTAATACCTGTCAATCAGTCAATTCATATAGCTTCCAGCAATTTCTCCAGCATGGGTAAGTAAGTATACATTTAATGAAACAAATGCATTGATAGCGGAGTCACAGGGCAAGATCATTCTACATTTCACATTCCACGCCTTGAATTCCTTAATCACCTGAATCACCTGAAATTTAAAAGACGGTTCTAGATTACTGAATCGGCGAAGGTTCGAGACTCTTGAAGCCACATGAGGCAAACGCTATAAATATTACCTCTTAAACAAACGTTGTGTCCCGTAGGTAAAGATTTCAGCTGCCTGTAGAAGTTTAGACGCGACAGAGGAGGATTTGCTTGTGAGGGGCTCTTCAGAAAGTGCAAGCCTTCAAGGTATGACAAACGATCAATTTTGATAAGAAAGTCCTATTTTTGGTTACAAATTTTGTGATTTTTTTCCGTTGGGTTAAGATATTTTGAGATTTTGCAAGGTTTTCAGAAATGTCGACCCGACCAATAGGTCCTGTGACGCAAGATTGGGCACCAGTAGTTTTGCACAAGCGCCCTCCGAAGTCTAGTGAAGTGCGTGACCTGAAGGCCGTCAACGCTGCCATTAGAGCCGGCACCCAGGTCGAGACCGTCAAGAAAGTTGATGGCGGGCAAGAAACGTTGATGGCGGTTATTTTTACCAATTATTCTATATTTATTATATTTTTATAATATAAATTTACATATATTTTTATAATATTTCTATGCAGACGGTCACAAGGAGTTGTGTGTGACGTTAGATGAGAAATTTACGGTAGCCTGTGGCGGGCAGAACAAGGAGAATGCGAGGAAGCTTGACGAAGAGACTGAGCCCGTTGCGCTTAACAAGGTTTCGATGGATGTTCGGCAGGCCATTCAGAAGGCTCGGTTGGAGCAGAAATTGAGCCAGGTGGATTTGGCGAAGCATATTAATGAGAGGCCTCAAGTGGTTCAGGAATATGAGAGTGGAAAAGTCGTGCCAAATCAGGCTATTTTGGCTAAAGATAGAGAGGGCTTTGGGCGTCAAACTGAGAGGGAAGGTTTCCAAATAGATGCATGACCGTCAAGACTAAATATGCTGTGGAGGAAAGTACTGAAGTGGAATCAATGTAGATACTTGGGGTTTTCTATGATCAGAAATCTACTCTGGATGATAATAATTATTGAAATTTGTAAGTATAATAAATTGTCTTCACAAATTTAAGGTATATTATTATTTTTGAAAAATCATTTCTCTGGATCTGAAAGAATCGAAATCAAGAGGCTTTCCCGAAGAGAACCACCCAAAAAACATTCATTCTTTATATAACCGTATAAGAAACATTTAAATTCTTGACATTGGTGCAGAAATAAATTGACCTTTCAATTAAAAATAAAAATTTAATTAGCTTCACTTATTTGTCTTTAAATTATGCTTAGATGATTGATAATGGTGGATATATCATTCTCTGAAATAATCAATCAACATTTCTCACATAGCTTTCTTTAAAACATATGCATTCGCCCAGCCAAAGTTTCTTTAGCTTCACTTAATAACTAAATGAAATGCTATTTATTATTTTCTACGTTCTAATCTAAGTGAAAATTTATTGCGCCTAATGGTATTGATGGTTAAAAGAATATTGAAATCGTGCACTCACGGTTAATAGTATTAAAATTAAAAGATATTGAAATTATGGTGGAAATATAGTGGAATCATAATAGTGGTTATAAATGAAAAAAAAATTCGAGAGCTGTTCAAATAAAAATGATGTTGAAATCAAAGTGAAAAGTGTTTTGGAATCAAACTATGGATGTTGAGGATGTTAAGATCCCTTTATTTGTTTTAAAAAGTAGTGACAAGTTAAGCAATTGGAATCAAATGTACTGAAAAGATAATCATTCGTTAAAAATATTTAAATTCAAAATTATAATGGAAGTTAAGCATTTAAGAATCAAATTATTTAAAGAAAAATTGAATAAAAATATTAGAATTATCATAGTAATAATGAAAATAAAAAGATAATATGATAGTGATATTTGTTAGGAATAAAGTGTAATATGTACGGATCAATCCCACAAAAGCATATCAATAAAGAATTATGAATAGAAAATATAGAAGCAAAAATACATAAAAAGATGACAGAAGTTAATGTGGTTCATCAAATGCAAGTCACATCTATGTTTCTTGTCCAAATTTTATTATGAGCCAACAAGAGTATGATATATTTTCACATCAATCTTCTCACAATTATTATGCTCAAATTTTGGTTGGAGTTACATTCAACAAACTCTCTCAAATTCACACTTGAATTCCACACACATATATCTCCCTACTATATGTCTAGCTATTTATTAGCGCATCAATAGGTAACTATCTAAATAATATTTATGATTACTCTTGGAAAAAAATGTTTAGGGGCTACTACCCTCAAATGTCGGCGAGAATACATGAAGAATACACAATACTTGTAGTATAAAATTTACAACATATCTAACATGAAAAGAGGTTCCACAACCTAACAATATTAATAATGTGATGAGAAGAAAATTACTTAAATAAAAATATATGAATCATCAAATAAAACTTTTGAAATAATACTAAGGTTAAGAGATGAGAAGAGAGCCCATCAAATAAAGACACATATATATATTGGAATTATAAAAATGTTAGGAGATGAGAAAAGAACTGATTAAATAGAGAAACATTTATATATTGAAATCATGCTCCTACTAGGTGTTATTTCTATGGAAGTGGCTATTCCATCTATGCACATGTATACATATTCATACGTTCATTTTGTCACATAGAAAATATGTGGTGAACTTACCATTGAATGTTTGCTGGATGTTTTAAAGTTTTTAATTTCTATCCAAAAATGAAGGGATTCAAAGGTTTTCTTTCCGTCAATTTTCGTTTGGAGGGAAACCTTTAAAGTGCTTTTGAGGCAATTCGATTGTTTTGCCTAGGTTTTCTCGTCATAGGTGAGTTGTCAAAATGTGCAGGTTTTGTTCTGCGCAGGGTAGCTCATGTCGTCTCCGGAGGTGAATTCGTCTATTCCATAACTTGGAAAAACCATCTTTTACGTAAATCAAGAGTGACTTACTTTTTGTATTGCACATTGTGGAGAATGCAATGCATACAAAAATATGTACTTTTGGATGTCAGAGGGCATCTTGCAGAAACATGCTTTGTTGATGAATTTTGTTACTCAATTTATTATTTTAATTCTCAGTCGGGTTCTTCAAAACATGGTACAAATCATAGTGTTTCTTGGTCACAGAGGCTAATTTAAACCACTAACCATAGAGTCCATTTAAAAAAATTACTAAGGAAAACTAGCATTCTTCCTAGTAAACCAAAAAATTACTACATGGTCAGATCGTGTATAGTAGGTCGTATTTAACCTTTGTTACTTCAATACCAACAAAATACCTACCTGAAAACAAGGTTCACATACACAGAACCCAACTAAAATGACGCCAATTAATAAAGATTATAACATCTGTTTATGCATGTTGCCAGGATGCCATAAAGGCTACAAAATGAAGGTCACCAGTTGGCTTCACAAGATTTCCGCACTTGTTAGCATACAAATATCCAAAATACAAAATATGGCAAATATAATAATAATATGCATCTTGATCAAACATGATTAATTGTTGAACATTATTAGAGTAAGCTTTTTAGCAGCAAATTCAAAGTAAAATTAAGACTCCAAGCTTTGCAAGAAATTAAACTTGAATCTGTTGTTTGTTTGGGCCTAATATTGGTGACTATTTGCATATGTATATAATATTCCATTGCCATGATCAAATCTTCTCAACGCTTTTTAATATATCAACCTTTTAAGATATGGCACAATGAATATTAGCATATTCGAGGGCATAGCTATCTCACTAAATAAAATTCTCATCCAAAGTATCTAAAGAACATATGCACTCCAAACTAGATCAAACTATTGTGTGCGGGTGTATGAGCCTTGAATTTGTATTAGCAAAATACATAAAACAAGTAAACATTCTTATACATGCACCAATTTAATTATGTAAATGAGCACAACCAAATTTATAAACCAACCAACAATTTTACAAAACAAATATTAATTATGCTATAACAACACAAGAAGGAATATGCTATCCTTACATTTCAAAAATATGTGCCAGGACCATGACCTGACAGATATCCAACACTTGATGTTCATTCTGGGTACAAAGTTGAATAAGAACTACTTGTGACTTGCAATCTACAATCATATATATGTATATATATGCAAAAATAAACTATGAACAAGATTTGTAAAAACTTAAGCCAATCGAGGCATTAAAATACACTTGCGATTCCAAAAAGTAAATCACTATTTCAATTACCGAAAAAAACAAGTTCAAGGATGGATTTGATCTCTATTGTATTGGTATATTTATTGATTTAGGGCACACAAGCACTTGATTGAATTGGCTATTTTTGTGTCACTTGGTTTTGATTGTTTGATTTTCCTACACCTTGGTTAACTAGAAATTTCAAAACAACTTTGTTTGGCTCTGGCTTTGTAGGTGTAAAATTATATGCTCTGTCTGCCAATTACAAGTTGCTTCAAGTTTTGGACTCTACAAATATTTCTTCGGTATTCTAGACAAACTACATTCTAACATATTACAATCCACACATCTTTACATCCTCAATTTTTGCAATCTACAATTACAATTAAAAGGCAGGAACTGGCCGCTTTGCGGCTCTTGTTCCTTTAACTTTCACTTCATTTATGATTCCCTTTCACCATCCTCATTGCATCGTCTTGATGTTATTGCTAGTTTGGAAATGCTCATAGGATTTAATAATTATATAGAGAGTGTTTAAGCATTTTATTGAAAATAAAACTTCCCATTGGAATCGGGATCGGGCATTGATTAATTAAAATATAAAACTTGCCCACAATCTTTGGGATAAAAGTAGGTGACCAAGACCTAACACCGACTTTCTTAATGGTTGGGACGTGTTATCCAAATGGTGACGCCTTATTTTATTCGTATCTTTAACTTTTTGAAATATTGTCGAGAATCTTTATTTTTGTGTTCAATCATCATTACACATTTTGTCGGTAGCGATATATTTAATATCTTGTGTGAAATAAATACCATATAACGACCTTAAATCAGGTATATGCAATGACCTTAAATTGGATATATATCTATTCTTTTCACTTTGGGAGTCCTGTCATAAGAATATGTGGCATGGTTGAAAGAGTAGTAATGTTTTTCTATCCAATTTGATCTTATAGCATACTTTGGGGTAGGATTGGTCATAAGGTGGTTTAACATCTTAAAATACTTCGATTGCCTTTAATTTTATGTATAGTAAATTTGGTTTAAATTGGGTAATATCAATATTTTAATTAATATTTTAAAACTTGAAATATTTTTATCGTTTTTTAGGGAAGAATTTGTATCTAAATATTTTGAGTCTATGGTTTTGTTTTTATAATCATTTATAAGATTATGGCAACTTATTAGAAGTGTTTATATGGTCATAATAACCCACCAAAAGTGTTTCTACGATCTTTAATGCCTCAACATATTTTTACATTCCCTCCTAACTAGGTGGGCTTGTTCACGCCTTCCCACCTATCACATTTCCAGTCATTAAAAGTTGGCGCACACACCAATGTTGTTGAATTTAAATTCAATTGCTTATATGCAAACATGCATTGTAATTCATTTGGATTACACATCTAGTATTGAGCATATTCTTGATACATGATACACATATTTTGTCATTCCAAATTTCTTATTGATTTTATTGTTCTACTACATGGGTTTTTATTTTTAGAGGGCTAGGTAGTGGAAAATACCCATCCAAAACCTAATAAAGTCTCCAATTTGTTTTTCTTGACACTTTAGTCTAGAAAGACTCAACTTAATGTAAGAATATAATAGTTGTAACAAACGAATCAAGAATATGGAAACAAAGAGAAAAGGCAAACATACAAACTAAGAAAATCATATTTCAATTTGTAGACACCTAACCAAGAGATAATATACACTTATGACACCTATTGGGAGTGATGTTTTTCTCCTATAAACATTCTCTAATCAAATACGAAATTTAGGGAAACATTTATGATAATATTAGGTGCCCATTTCCAAATTCAATTATTGGCAAGCTATCTTCTTCAATGTTTTCCTTTAACATACAATGTGACAGATTACCAAATTATCAACATGGTAATGAATGGGTGCACAAAATTGTGGCAGACTTTTTAACATCTCAGATGATAAAATAAATGGTTTTGGGGTTTGTAACTATTAGGATTGTAAGGTATAATGCATGGTTATGGCCGTAACATTAGCTTTGACATGACAAACCTACATGGGTGTCAGTAGGTTTACGTGGAAGGAAATGCTATGGCCATAAGAAAATCTGACGACTATAACATCAAACTAATGGTCGTAATTGAGCTATAAGGAAAATAAATTAAAAAATGATCAAACATGTTCATATTTTTCTATTAGAAGCATGCACAATATTCAATTCATAATAATTATATTGAATAGATTTTATATTTTCATGTTCTTAAACTTCATTTCTCTAATATAGTCTAAAATCTATCCTTAAAGGTTTAAGAGTTTGAAGGTTTATTGGAGTTTATACTTGAAAATATACCATGGAGCATTAGGTTGCTAGGAAAAACAAGAATAAGAGATACACTGGTGAGATCCACTAAGTCTTTGAAGTATCCAAATTTGGTCTACTTAGGTCATTTACCCATCCCTCTTCAAATCTAATCACGACAAATCTCTCATGAGGTGATACTAGACCTAGGAGGTTAATGCACCAACAATGTTTTAAAAAAGGTAGGGATCACTAACCCTTCTCTTTCCTTTATGTTGGTACGATCATGTATTAAACTAAGATAGTATAGCATATTTTTTTTCTATTATATTACTCTATTACATCCCTTGCCTATTTCCACCACATGGATTTACAACCCTTAGTTTAAACATCTTACAACACTTTCTTATTACCTTTATTCTTGCAACCCTATGATTCTAGTTAGTTCTCATCCTATATTCTAGACATAAGGTTTGGAACCCTACACCTTTGATAGAGTTTGGATTACTATCTTTTAGACCCATGATTATCATGCCTCTTGAAATTCTATTTTAACCTATAGATTGCATTAGTATGGTCTTCTACTTATATCCTAATCTATATTATTGAGAAGAGGAGGATAATCATACTAACCATCTTAGCTAATGTACTGTGAGAATTGATCAGACATGACACTCGATAATTTTTTTTATATTATTCATTTGATATGATTACACATTGATAGGATAATATTCTCCTTATGATAAGAAGTAAAGACTTATCTTCACATAGTCCTTAAAAATCTCTTACACAAGTTTATCTAGTATGATGAGTTGTTTCTCAAAAACTCATGCATACACATCTTATATCTAATATTCTAAATACAATCAAACATGGCTAAAATGAGTACTAAATAGTAGAATATCCAACATTCCTCCTTAGTATGAACATAGGAAAAGAATTCACACCACTCAAGACCTAAAACAAAATATTTTCTTGCGATAAACGTTGATGAATGAGAATTCATCAATTAATACATAGTTGGGAACACTTCAACCACTCCCCGGTAACTCATCAACTAGTTCGTGAGTGGAACTTGTCAAGTGAAGCACCAAATGTATTGAGGATGTCCTCACTACTAATTCAATAAAGAAGACATTCTACTACAGAGAGCTTGATATGGACTTCCTCCACGTTAATTTCATAGCAAAAGATTACATTGATACTAAATTTACATGAATACAAAAAATAAAATATATGAATTGAGGACTAGGTCCTCATTGTGACATTTGTAACCATTGTTCATGATCACTACCATGTGGTTACAAGAAGCATAACAGGTAACCACTACCATTGGACACCAATCTTTGTATTTGTTGGTTTGATGTAGTTATTTGTGCCTCTATTTCATTGTGTAACCCCTTTGTCAGTGGAAAAATTGAGCTCATTGATGGGCCTCCTACCTCTATTGCCTTTTCCCTCCATCGTATTGTTGTTTCCTCAATGAAATGAAACGTGAAGCTCATATATATGCCATTTTTTATGACAATACCTCTTTACAAGACTAAAAACCCATTAAACATTAGGTTCACCTAATAATATATCCACTTACAAGGAATTTTTTAAATTTTCAACACTAATGATACACAATAACAATGTAAGACGACCGTGGAATTGACATTATAGCAAAACATGATGAATTAGACAAACAACTTTGACTCTATTTTCTCATCTTAAATAAATAACAAGACTTAGAATCATTAAAAATCAGTATTATCCATTTTCTAAAATTATAGGCCCTATATATCTCTCGTCCTTCACACACACACACACACACACACACACACACACACACACACACACACACACACACACACACACACACATAAACTCTAACTTCCCACCTAAGAACAAACTAAAAATAACTTATGACCTAAAATGAGGATGAAACACATTAAAATTTAAGTTGTGTCAGAATCTTGTAACTAGCAATCACATGTGTTTAATGCAATGTCAACGGCGAACAATATATGTTATTTTATTTAGAGGTATAATTATTACTTTTGTAGTTGATGTTGATAAGGGGTGTGATTGTTTTTGTAAGTATAAAATATAGATGACCCACTTAATTTTAAGGTTGTTTATGCATTTCAAACTTGTTACAAATTCGTACATGAATACATTTGATACCATTTTCAATAGTTAATTAATTTGATAGTTGATGTTGTATGTATTTATTTCGGGTTGATTGTGTTAGTTGTGCATCGGTTGTTTGGTTGGTGTTTTGTTGGAAAAACCTTTATCGTACAATTGATAATGTGTGTGATTGATAATGGTAGTGTAGGAATATAGATGAAACATTACATTGAAAGGTTGTATGTGTACATTTAATTTTGTTATAGATTCATACATTTAAATTTGTAAGTCATATTTCACAACATCAAATAAATGAAGATCTACTTACACATAATGAGACATGTATACATTTGTAGTATTTATATCATGAATGGTAGCGTTTAGTGGGCAATTTTAGTTTCAATAAACATGATTACATTTGATACCCCTTGAACGGCAGTGCCACTTTGGATACAAGAAGTGTTGAGTATAGTAGTAGTGGAGGTGATATCAAAGCAGAGGGTAGTATTTACGATGGGTTGAGTGATAGTAGTCTTGCTTCCTCCTTTCTTTTTTCTCCAAGTGTTGGTACGTGCGCCATATTTAAGTACCTCTCAAATGAAAAAGCAGGTGAAATGCACAGATTTGAAAGCGAGGGAACTCTGGAGAAAGATGTGAATTCCAGACCTTGCCTTTCAGTGGTTCCAATGTCAACAGTTGCTCTATGCAAAGTAAGTCCCTGGGACTTGTGGATAGTTAATCCCCAGGCCATTTTAATCGGCAATTGTCTTTGATTCCCTCTCGAAATAGGGGGTATGAGAATATGTAACGGGTTGGAGGGATCCCAACATGGGTCGTTGTATCTCTCAAATTTGACAACAACAAATAAAGGTAATGCTGGTGTTTGTATTGATGTGTCGTAGACAATATTATAGGCGATTGTTCATGGAGCACCATTTACGAGGTATGCGTCAATATTTAGATTTGCAATAAGCATGATTTTTTGTTGTTTATACAACAAAACTTTGTGTTCTAACTGATCATCATCAAAATTTCCTGGTCCAGTCCACCTGTTACTTATGACCTAAAATAAGAATGAAACACATTAAAATTTAAGTTGTGCCAGAATCATGCAATAAGACAAAACTAAACGATAGATAAAATAAAATTTATATATCTTAAACAAGCTCTCAAAGTAAAATACGTAGACATGGATGGAGCGAATGCATGTTAGGATCTGTACAAATAATCTGATGTATCACAGATCCACGCAAGGTCAAACAGATACATGAACCAATCTGGAGCACTTCTTCCTAAGATGTATGTGTTTCACAAGTATGTCCATTTTGATACCAAATGTGATATTTGGTCAAAGATAACATTCAATAATCAATTCGTTAAATTATTCATTTGGTACGATTATAAATTTATGGGCCAGTAATCTCCTTATGGTAAGGCATCAAAAGTCTTATCTCCACACAATCCGTAAAATCTCTCTTCCACAATCCTATCTAGTACGATAAGAAGTTTCTCAACAAATTGTTCATACATGTGTTAATAATACAATCACAGAAAGTTTAATTTAAGTGAGTATTAAATAAGAGAGTATCCAACACATATATTATGGTGAGCTTGATGTAAACCTCATTCCACCCTCCATCAAGCCATATTTGTGTTCATTTTCATCTTCTATTTCATCAACGATATATCTACATTATTTTTCATCCCAACTTCTTAGCTTCATATCATTTTCTAAGTAAACCTTATTTGTTGAATTTATTCTCTTTTGTTAATCCTTCTACTATGGATCATGTTCTTTGCACTCAAAATAATGATTAGACCCGTTTTCTTCAATTATAACCCTTTTATGCTGATTGAAATATGGCTGATACTAGTTCTAAAGAGATCTTTCCTCATACATCTATTAATAAGGTTTCCACTCTATCCTCTAATCATGGAAGAAGTAGAGCAATAAGGTGAAGAAGAGGATACCATCCATCCCGAATACACAACCTCCATGCACAAATTCATCCAAATCTGTTTAAAATTCCTCAAGGAAACTCCCAAAACTATCGAAACAAGTATGAATGAACTCATCAATCAACAAAATCCTATGAATAACATCGTTTCAACCATTGGGGCAAGCTAACTTGCACATATTTCCATCTCTACACATAAAATTCTCATCCTTCTTCTTCTTTAATTATGTTAAGTGCAAACCTCAACAATGCACCTCCTCGGCCCAATAATGCTAATACTCCTATGGATTTAATTCAACTAATATTACAACTAATAAACCAAATGAATGATAAACAAACCACTAATAACAACTAGTTCCTTAAAATGAAACCCAACTTGTCTTAATTGATGAATATACCACAACATTTTCAGTGGAATGTGCCAAATAAATCTCCACCGACCCACCCTTCTTGATCATAACTGGAATTCAATCCTACAACCACACATCACTAACAAGGTTCTTCAATCTATTCAAAGAGAACCTTTAACTCCTTATATAGCTGCAATGGATATTAAAGCAATAAATCCAATCATCAACTATGACAAATTAACCAATTGTTTTCTTTACTGTAGGAAATTTGGGAACATCTACAAATATCAAGT
The DNA here is from genome assembly GCA_019776745.2 of Taxus chinensis. Classification (NCBI taxonomy): domain Eukaryota; kingdom Viridiplantae; phylum Streptophyta; class Pinopsida; order Cupressales; family Taxaceae; genus Taxus; species Taxus chinensis. The sequence goes on from CM034147.1 coordinate 12,087,986, forward strand.
CAAAATTAACCTTTATGAAACTATTAGAACCTTAAGTAAGACCCTTATGGAAGATATTTTATATTGGTAGCATTCCCTTTTGGATATATCTATTATTGAACTTGAAGGTTTAGTCAATTCTTAACTTGAATAAATTCACTATCATGAATTACTTGAGAAAAATATTAATGCCTACATCGATTGTAAACAATCCGTACAAGAAATGAGTTAATTGTTTATCAAACAATGGGAATCATTGTCCAACATATATGAGCATAAAATTTCCAATGAAAACCTTTTCAACTATTATTAATGGATTTATATCCGGTCCTTTAATACAAGGTTATGTACTTCTCTCCTTCCACTTTGGATAAAGAATTTGAACAAGCTAATAGAAAATATTACCTCGTGTGTGAGTTTGAAAATTTGCAACATAAACAACAACCAAAAAAGTATACAAGACCTTATTCAACCTTGAAACCACAATGTATTTTATGATGGAGTCACATATCTCAGAATTGTGGCAATTCTTTCAACCAAACCATTCATAACATTGATTCAAACCCTCCTCATGTCCTAAAGGAGAATTCTTTCCTCCCCTATCCCACCAAGGAGATTACTAAAATCCTATCACAAGGGAAAAAATAAGGCAACGTTTACCTCTAGTCCATTCTTACAGCTTATGGACCAGTCCTGACCTATTCTCTAGTGGTATGATAAAAATAAGTGTTGTTGGTGGCATACCAATTGAAGGAATTCTCATCAATATTGTTGAATTCTTAGATCATTTGTCTATTCTTTTCTTAATTGGCCATGATTTTGATCAATATGTTATGGTCAAAGATAAACATAATGAGGGCATCAAAACATAAGATAAAGCTTAAATACATGATCATCATGATGCCATGCATAATAATAATGCCCACTTAGGTATCAATATTGATCCTTTACATAATCATTTAAAGGTTGATTAATATCACTAGGACACTAATAGAAAGACAAAATTAATTCCTTCAACTAAAATAATTGAAACCATCTATAAAAATCCTATTGAAAACACTAACAATGTGGCTAACATGTAAGGTATGAAAAGATTAATTACTTAAATCAATTCCATGTATCATACTTCCTATCCTGGCATACTTACATTAGTTTTAAGATGGGGAGGGCCAAAGCAGACGATGTCTCGAACGTTCGGTGCGTACAGGTTATTTTTCGGGTCTCCCATATGTTTTAGGCATAGGGAGTGAGTTAAGGGCCAAAAGGCAGTACTCCCCAACGAGAGACACTGCTTAACATCTTTGAAGGAGCTATCATTTGGTAGCTTAGATGAGGGGATGGAAGATATCGTAGAGGATTTGTTAGAAGATGCCAAGTTTTTCTTAGGAATGAGCATATCATTGGATCGATAGGTCATGTGACATGCTTTGAAAGGATTTGGATCGGTGGGAACAGTAAAGGTATTACCGTCATGTTTGTGTTTTAGGTAATGGTGTAATATTGATGGGATAAAACGTATAGCGCATATATAGGGTCGACCTAACATCATGTTATATTGAAACTCTCCTTTTATGAGACAGAAGAGCTCATGAAGGATTTTAACACCTACATTGATAGGTAAAATAAATGTGCCTAAAGTAGGGACGATGGTGTCATTAAAGGTGCACAACATAGAAGGTGAATAGGAAACAATGATATCTAGTAATTGGAGCTATTTGGAGACATGAGATGATATGATATTAATACTGGCATTATTATCAATCATAACTCTCTTGACAAGAGTATCATCGATTTGGGCTATAACAAAGAGTGGAAGGTCATGGACTTCATGCTATAAGGATGGGATTTTAGAATCATTAAAGGTGATAGTGACAAACATTTTAAGAGTGCCGACAAGGTTGGAAAATAATTGAGGGTTATCTGAGGTTACTGAGAGGGACTAGAGGGTCTCAATAGTTTCTGGTCGGTGCTGTGGAAATGTTTGAACAAGCTCGTAGAGGGAAATCTTCACATGAGATTGATGGAGTTGTTTGATGACGGTTTTGTGTATGGAGGTAGTATATAGGGTGTGTGGGGTGGCGAGGATGGACACATTATCCTTATAAGTTGATGGATTAGGTGATTCAAGATCTAGGGATATAGAGAATTTGGGCATGTTTTGGTCTGAGGCCTGGGGTATTGCACATGGGCTCTTGTAATTATGTGAACAATGTCTATTTGATGGAGTGGAGTCCTACTAGAAGATTCCTCACTCTTTTTGGAAATGGATGTCATGTTGGAAGATTCCTCACTCTATTTGAACTCATATTAATGAGGGATATAGATGCAAGGATAGACATGACTAGATTCTAGATTGAGGATGCGAGTTACTGTGAAGGGATGGGTTGAGATGCAATAAGAGAGGTCATAGCAAGGGGAATGGAAATAGAGCTCAAAAGAGGTGGAGGGAAAGCACTAGAGGTTGCGAGAATGGATATGGAAGGAGATGTGGTAGTGTTGGTTTGTGAGGCCATTGATATTGATGAAGGAGATGATGACGGAGATGTTTTTTTGTTGGATGTGTCTCATGATGAGACAACATTAAGGTCAAAAGTAATGACAAGGGTTGATGAAGTAGGGACTAATGCTCTTGATCTACCAACAATGAAGCAGGGATGAATTTGTTGAATAACAGGCTCATGATTAGGGTCAATGAGTTAGTAATGATCGAAGGTGATAATAGTAATAAGAGGTCACTATGTAGGTTTTGTTTTTTGGAGTAAGAATCCTCGGGAAAAAGGTAAGCATTAAGGGCTACCGGGTTAGAATCTATAATTTTTGTAAATACTGGATCACCACTGTTGAATAACTGTGGGCTAAGTGGATTTATGATCTCTGATGTGGCTGGATGGGTACTAGGAGAATGCGAGGGTTCTTGATTGGTCTCCGGAGATGACTGGAATTAATCAATTATGCCTGGGATGTCTTAAAGTAAGGATTTGAGATTATCCAGGGATTGTTAAAGACGGTTTTTCATATTACCAATGTTTTGTAGACAAGATTGTTGTCTTGTTAAAACCACGAACTAAACAAAAATCAATGAAGAAAAAGATTCTTTTTGTTAAAACAACCAAAAACAAGTCACAAAACATAATTTGATTGTCTAGATTAATTTAAGAATAGTGCGAAATGGGAAAAATGATTGAAAAGGGTACTAAGAAAAGGCCAACTAAGGCTGGTTTCAAGTAAGTTTAAGGTCAGATTCCCCGATATACCTAAAGGTACATTAATTATAGATCTGTGTTGGCATATGTTGATTAGAGAACACTTGACATAGAGCACACAAGAAGTCCATGTGGGAAAGAAGGTTATATTCAAAGGCATGAATGGATACAGAGAACATGCGTGTGGAGCAAAAGTTCAGCTTTTGGGACTTAACCATTTTCACTCATGAAGGTCTATTTTTAGAGATGACATGTAGATCACACAAACTAGGCAGAGACATGCACACCACGCATTGGATATTTTTTGAGGATCGGATGCAAAGCACTTTGCATGGACATAGGCCGGAAATAGATCTACTACTGTCAGTTAACTACCAGTAGTCTATTGTTAGCGCACTTGCATGTGTGGCTAGTTTTGTAACGATGCGTGGCTAATAATAGCATGCGACCTATTTTGGGAATAGATAAGTGGTGAAGGGAAAGTCGCCACCCTTATAAGTATGTAGTAAACTGTGTAATAGAGATATCAACATATAAAGAGATAGAGATGTGGATACATAGAAAGATTAAGCTGCTAAATCTGTTACATGCATACTACTATTATTGTAATGAAGCTTCTATATACTTATTGCATTTAATATAATGGAGGATATTGGCTGAATCTAAGTGTTAGTTTTGTGTGTATCTGAATCTAGTATGTTTTTGATCTCATCATGGTTAATATTTAGTTTTGTTCTCCCTTAGAGATAGATATGGTTTTCTCTGTAGAATGATGTGTTAGTAATGGAACTATATGTGTTAAGTCTTCATCATTCTAACATCCTACAATAGAAACCCTAAAGAGGGACCTGGTACCTTTGCGTGCTTCAGGTGAGCGCTCAGTTTGGGCTGAGTGATGTGCCAACACGTCTAGGGTCTTATTGGATTTGTATCACTAAATTCTAGGCTACATCATTGGTTCCATTCCGGGACCTCTTTTTTAGTAGTTTTCAAGATGGTTTGCGATGAAGACATACCGGTTGACCTTAGAAAGTGTTGAAGAATGGATATGCAATCTGGAAGGAGAATATGCATGATGATTCAACACTAGATCTGAGTTTAACGCACGCATGTGGGTGGAACAGAATTTGTATGACAGTTTACATGAGAGATTTTTCGCTATCTTTCGAGTAGAATTGTACGAGTGGCTGATTGCTTATGCATCTAAGTAGAATTAGAGGTATCGCACACTTTTCTAGATGCAGGAGGAATTCTAGGCCCTTTATGATGCTGGTCTGATTTGGACTTGAGCTTTGGATACATGGTTCCATGGTGTCTTGAACAGTTATATCTTGGAATACTCCATTTCCACTTATTCATGTCCAGAGGTAGCTGAATTCTAGTTCTTACGATATCCAAGGGGATCTTACCTATAAGGCATTCCACTGGTGATCAAGATCTTAATGGTAACATTGAATCTGGGGAGTAAACCGATGGCTAACTAAACCTCACCATGCACGGGGGCAAGAGAAGTCTTGGTGAAATATGGAAGACCTAGCAGTAGAAAGGAAGAGAGAGGAAAGGTAGCTTATGTATAATGAGGCATGCGAGAGGGAGATAGAGAAGAAGAGTAATGTTGAAAAAAGTATGGCGTTGAGGAGAGAGATGAATCGTGAAGGATTTGAAGCTCAAGTAAAAGATGTGGAACCAGAGCATCAAGAACTCCACCATCTTGGAAAGCATAATAGGGATGCCCCCTCGGCCTCATACAAAAGCAATCCAACAGAGACTACCTGGGCCACGGGCACGCATCCGAATCCACCTGGTAACCTTTTCCTTGCGTTTGGTTTTTTAGCATCTAATATAACAAGTAGTCAACAAGCTAGTTCAAGCAGTGGGAGAGTAGAAGCAAGTATTAGAAGAGGCACAACGATGGTAGCACAAATGAATTTGTTGTTATATGGGAGTAAATTTTTAGGTGTATCATCAACACATAATACAAGTGCGCTGATTTTTGGATTAACTTATGGGAGTAGTAACGCTTCACAGACTATCGGGGTACAATTTAGTTCTACTGTTGGGACACAAGGAAGTACATCTTCTGGTCTGACCCTAGTTACAGGTTCAGGATCAGGAGGCATAAGTAGCTCTGGTTCAGGTGGATCTGGAGGTTCAGGAGGCAAGGAAACCACAGGAGGTTCTAGATCAGGTGGGCAAGGTTAGCACCAACCCCAGACTATTTACATGGAAATGTATCTTCATCTTCTAGAGTATAGGGGCATAGAAGATGATACTGAACATGTGCATATGTGTGAAATATTATGGCATGCAAAAGGGATCATGGATTCTGAGTGTAGGGTAAGCCAATTTGATACTATGTTACAAGGGCATGCACACAACTGGTACAAAATTTTTGACCCTAATCAGACTTCCGTAGATTATATAGCTTTAAAGGATGCATTTCTTAAAGAGTTTCATATTCCTGAGTTTGAGCAGAAGAGTATAAGTGTGCTCAAGGATATAAAGCAAGGCAATACTGAAAGTGTTAGAGAGTATGATGCACCATTTAAAACGCTATTATCAAAGCTTTCTTATGACATACACGTAATCCAACATGCACAATGGTTCGTTGGGGGCTTGATTACCCCTTTTATGAGGGCATTATCACATAAGATGTACACTGATCCACACGAAGCACTTGAAGAATCCTTGTGCACTGAGGTAGTTAGAATCATAGATACTGGGGTGAGCCGATTTTTAGAAGCAAAAATAACAGCCATGGAAAACAAGATGGAGAAACTATTAGCAAATTCAGCACATGAGACATGCACAGGGATTTGGTGCACATATTATGAAGTAGAAGGTCACACAAAGGATAGTTGTCCTCATAGAATGGTATGCTCATTGCTGATGGATTGTGAAATATGCCATTTAAACCATGATGCTAGCCGCTGCCCATTATTACAATGCACGATAAGGAAGAACATTTCAAGATACTGTAAAGTCTGCAAGTCCACAACTCATGACATGAAAGATTGTTAGCTGATTGGACATATCCATGATGCTATAGATATTGGTGTACAAAAGAAAGGAGTTTCAGATAACTCTAAGAGCAAGAATGAGCATAAGGATCGGGAGCACAATCAGGTGTACTATGATCGGAATGAAGGTCATTTTGAAGGCGGTTGTGGCAGAGGTCGAGGATGCTCCAGTGGATTCAAAGGACGAGGCCTTGTTAGTGGAAGAAGTGAGTTTCCTTGCGAAACATGTTATACATGCGTATCTCCTAGCCACTACAAGCATGAATGTCCTCAGAATATTACATGTTCTTTCTGCTGAAAGAACCATAGCTATGAGGAGTGCCTAGACTTATATGAGCATCTGAGTAAGCAACATAAACAAGAAAACAAAGGTGCAGGGATGGTTAGGATACAACATGCTATTGAAAATCAATGGATGCCTAAGACAGAAGCAGAATCCAAGACACTACAAGTGAAGATCACGACCTGCACTGAGACAAAATGCACCAGGGAAGCATTGCAGCAGAATCCTACCATCACTAAAGAAGAAGTTCTTCATGCACGGTACCCAGATCCTTCCTATCAGAAGGAGGTTTATCAGGAAACCATGGAAGTTCTAAGGAATCTTCAAGGTGAGATACGATACTTAAAAGAGAAAAATAAAGCATTAGAAATGGTCCAAACTGATATAGATGACTTGAGGGAAGTGTGTAAAATGTTGCACTGGGAAAACATCATTCCATTGTTAGGGAGTTGGTTAAAAGGAAACAATCCACGCGTAAGTACTGAGACTAGACGGCAGATCCTGCATGCAAATATTCGCCCTCATAGACTAGATTATGACAAGGAAATCACTCTGAATGTTGTTGTGGATGGGTGGCTATTAATTAATATACTGATTGATATAGGCACAGAAGTCAATGTTCTTACCTTGGATGCATGGGTACTGTTATCCAAAATGAGCCCCTTGCTCATTTTGTGGCTAACTCCCTTCATTCTTTCCTCTCTTGTGCCTTAGTCATAATTTTTTTCTTTTCAGTCACTCAAAACCTTCTAGAAATGACACCATTGGATAAAGCTTTTTCTCAACTTTCCAGAAAGGTAAAGTTTTCCTCCTAACTCCATGTATTATTGAAGTTATGTAGATATTTTCACCAGATTTCCATTGATATAAAGAATGTGAAAAATCGAGCTCTGGATCGAAAGTTATGGTCATTTGAAAATTTAGGGCAAAACAGGGCCAAAATGGGTTGGCAGGCCGAAAATTTGAAATTTTCCCACTTTTTTTTTTTGCATTTGGGAAATTTTTCCCAAAAATCTCCGCACCCCACCGATCCAGTGCCATGTGGCATGATTCTATTGGTCAAGGGATCTTCCTGCTTCATTTTCCATCATTTTGGCCTTTGGAAAATTTTCCAAAAATTCTTTGCCGACTGGATGACCCGAGGACACGTGGCATGATGTGATTTGCCGCAGGATTTTTTCTCTATCTGTTCCATTACTTTTGACCATATTTTCTAACCTGGACACGTGGTGTCACCTTATAGGCTGCAGGCTTTTCCTTTCAAAAATTCTCTACGGGCCTGCCTTCTCCATTTTGTCGCCATGTGGACACGTGGCAAGATCTAACTAGTTGCGGCCTTTGGGAGTAGACTTTTCTTTACCTTTTTCCCTTGAAATTGCTTTGGGAAAAAATCCCAACTCTTACTCGCGCTCCGCAGGTCTTCGGGACACGTGTCCTCCTATTATTGGCTCGGCCCTTGGGGAGCAGGTTTTTCTTTTGAAATTTTCCTACTTTTTGCTTGGGAAAAAATCTCCCAATTTCTCCCGTGCTCCGCCGGTTGAAGACACGTGGCGGGTTTCCATTCGTTGTGGGCCATGGGGGCAAAAAAATTTCTTTGTGCTAACCTTTGGTAAAAATTCCCAACTTCTCCACGGCGGTTGAAGCTCCGTGATGCAGGAGCATCTTCATAAGGATTTTTGGATAGAAACAAATGGGAAACAACCTTCTTCTCTTTGTTTGCAAACTCATACTACTTGTTAAATTTAGTCAAAATTTGAATATTTGTGTTGTAAATGGTTTTTGTTACCATGATGTAAGCAAGTGAAAAGTGAGAGGTGTGTTGTTAGTTGTTATATCTACGTAGGAAGAGGAATAAAATCTTCCTTAATTAGTTGGTGTAGTTGTCATAAGGTCAAAGATGGGAAATTTGTTCCTATTCATAAGCATGTGTGTAGGGATATGACTAAAATAAGGAAAGTTGGATAAAAATAGGAAACAAGAGATAACAAATTCAATTTCAGTAAAGATAATAAAGAGAGGAGAGGTCGAATTCAAGAAGGGAGATAGGGGAGAAAATGATGGGGTAAATATCTCCCAAAGAGAAGAGGTATGGCCAAAACTATGAAGAAGTTGTTAACAAGGCAGTGTAAAAGTGGTTAAAAGGACTATTTTATGATCTTGTGGACTCTTACTGGTAATTTTATTATGTTCCCAACATTGTAATCAGTCTACAGTTGAAATTAGAATCCTTGGATTGGATTTTAGGGAAAAGTATACAAATTTCTTCTCTCTCAGCTCTGTGAAATTTTAAAATAGTAGTTTTGGGACAGCGATCATAATTTTCTCATAATAATTCCAAATGCTCTAAATTTCGGGATGTAGGTACACATGGAAATTATCCATATGGGTTCCTAATGGGGTATATTGAATCTTAGTATTGTTTAAATTACAAAGCATTTTCTCTTTTGGGCTGAGAATGCACGTGAATTGTTTGACGAAATGAATGAATGGTAGAATCGATGTAACTTTTGTTTTGTGCATTAAAATTAGCTGGAATTTTCAGGAAATATCTGTCTCATACAGATGCTCATGTCAACAAAATTTTAGCTTCTACCTCAATGTGAAGATCTAGATATTGATGAAAACATTCTGCAGATTCGTGTTGACTGCGTTTTGGTGTATACTGGGCCGTATCAGAGGACATAACTTCTGCAAAATGAATCCAATTTATCTGAAATTTGGAAAAAAAGTTCATGAGGTATTATAGGAGGGGGGTGTTTAACGGTTTGTCTTTAAAATGAATACTTTTTAAGTTATTAATGATTTTGTGTTTGGGCTGTGTGTTGCCAAATGGAGGGAGAACATGTAGCCTAAGGGAGAGGCTTGTGGGTTAACTAGGAGGATGATATGATCAAGATCATGAAGCTGAGCTAATTTGATGCACCACTTCGATGCCCCCTGAGACACGTGGCATGATCCCATTGGCTCGTGGGCCTGCGGGCCAAAATTTCTCCTTAGCGCCCTCGCCAAACACTTGGTAAAATTTCCAATCTTTCCTCCACCCTCCACCACTTCTTTTGCCTAGGACACATGGCATAATGTGATTGGATGCGGGCTTGGCGTCAAAATTTTTTTTTGTGTCAACCCTTGGGAAATTTTCCCAACTCCTCCCCATCTGGACATGTGACAGCATTCAATTCGTCGGCAGGCCTTCAGGGCGAAAAATTCCTTTTGAAATCTTGCCAAACACTTGGTAAAAATTCCAAGTTTACCTCCACCCTCTGCCCTTCCTAGGACACGTGGCCTCATCTTATTGGCTTGGGCTTTTCTTTCCGAGCCATGATTCCAGGCTCAATTTTGTATTTTGATGGATTTTGGAGAGAGAAAATTGAAAAAACACCTCTGGCATGTGGTAATCAATAGAAATGACGTTTCAACCACCATTTTTAATGAAGAATGGCTCGCATTATCTCCCAGCATGGTGAAAAATGTCAAGGAATGGAACTTTAAGGATGCCCATGATGTTTTATTACATTTTGGTTGGTGGTTGAAGCTGCTCTCACGTTTTCCCTTGTTTCTCTCTCCTGGGCTCGTTTTGCATTGTAAAAGCCAGAATGGGCTCAATTTTGAAAGAGGAGACACTCTTTTAGCTCTGCAACTTCACTTTTTCTTCCTTTTTGGCAAAATTTGTGGAAATTTTTACCTTTCCATGCAAATACAACACCTTTTTTGCCTCTTGGTCATTGTAGTGCACTGTGTTGGACCTGGAATGATAACATATGCTCTGTGATTAAAAGTTTTCTCAATCCTTTCATATGTTTATCATTGTTTTCCTAACCTCTCATCACATTTTGGAAATTTGTGCATGTTTTGTGCTGTATATCCTCCTGGACTGTGTATGTTTTGCAGTAGCAGGTGTCTACTACTCTCTTGGTGCATCACCTTATCAGCAGTAGTCTCATTTTTCTTGCATTCTCTATCTCTGTCCCTTTGGAATTTAGAGTAGGAATTATGAATTTAAGCCTCTACAAATTTCATGCATATACTTGATAAGAGGAGTTGAGGAACCAACCTTTAATCTGGAGATTCTTTTCCATTTTACAAGTCCCACACTTGGGGAAAAGATTCAATGTTGTGCAATCACACTGGATGCTAAAATGTCAAACTAGAAATCTGATAGGACATCCAGAGGGTGCTGCTGATTTGCACTAATAGTTTTGGCACACCCAGTGGGAGCTTAGAGGTCTTCATTTTCATTACAACAAAATTGATGTGCATTTGTTGCAAGTTTCTTACTTAAAAGATCCCTGAATTGCACATCTGGCGACTCCAAGGAAGAAGAATTAGCTGGTTTTAGCAGTAAAGACCTAAAAACTCATGAGAAGAATCACCACAAGGTCAAGTGTTGGAGAAGAAGAGGTGCTGTTTGAGTATCTACAATTATCTCCAAGAAGAAGGCAAAGAGGGAGGATAATTCAAAGGTCTCTATCTCCACCAAACAAAACTTTATCAACTCCTCCACCTGGTAGACCTTTCATCCAATCAACAAGGGTTCTAAGGCCAATCAGAATGGCACAACACAACCCATATGTCAATTTTATAGGCAGGAGCCCACTTGCTCTCAATGCACAAAATCTAATCCCAGTTGCAGCACTGAAGAACATTCCATACTTTACTGGAGAGAGTCAGACCACTCCTGGTGATCATGTTAAGGATATTGCTAATATTTGTGCAATCCATGAGATTGATGAGATGCAAGTTGCTGTCAAACTGCTGACATCTTCTTTCAAAGGGAAGGTTTTGCAATGGTTCAGGAGCCTTGCTTCAGATTCTATCCAAAATTGGAACCAACTATGTATAGCCCTCTATGAGTAGTTTCTAGAAATGGGAGATAACTTGTCCCTTTTGGAATAATTGACAACCATCAAGAGAGCTCCCAATGAGTAGCTGGCTGACTTCAATTTCAGGTTTCAGAGGACTTGGGAGAGAATTCCAATGGCAGTAAGGCCAACAGCAGAAGGTTCTTTTCTATATTACCTTAAAGCTTTAAATTCTGATATTTCTATGTTAATTCAATCCATGGGAGGCACAACTATCCCTGCTGCTTATAGCATTGCCATTAGAGCTGAAAATTGTTTGATTCAAGATGGCAAGCTAGCTCCTAGGCCTCCAATGCCATTGTATCCAAGTTTAGAGGGTCCAAGCACTAGTCAAGTGCCTATTTTAGCTCTTATTCCCACTCCTAGAAATCAGAATTCAAGTGAAGCTTCTACTTCATCTTCTAGTGCCTCAAATGAACTTCAAGAAGTCATGAAGCAATTGCAAATTTTAGGTAATGAGTTGGTTACACTCAAGAGGCAGCAAGCCCAAGGTTTTAGACATTCTTTTCAGCCTCAAGCTTAGCCTAACAGGCAGCCATACTAGCCTCAAAGACCACCCAATCCAGCTGCAAATTTAAATCAAGCAAGACCTCCTGCCAACAGACCATTTTAGCCCTATAATCCCAATGCTACATCTACCTCTAAAGCAATAGTGCTAGTGCAAAACAACATAGCTCAAGAGTATGATTGGTGTTTCCCATGTAGTGAACCTCACAACTAGTCTATGTGCTTCAACGGTGTCTTAAATCAAGAATTAATGGTGAAAATAACTTGTGTGGAGGGTGAAGGGAGTCAAGGAAATAACCAACAATAAGAAACATCCCAGCAACAATCATCTCCAAATGATACCACACTTGTAAATTGGCAGGCAGAAGATTTTTGTGGCATGAATCAAACAATCTCCCAAAGTGTTGCAGCCAACACAAGTTCAAAAAGGAGAAATTTGGGTGAAGAACAACCATTGGCTCCAAGTAATCCACAACCTTCTACCACTTCACAAATTATTGGCAAACAAAATGCAGTTCCAAACACATAAGGACTACCTAAAACAGCTCCTAGGCCAACTCAGATGCCAGTTGTTGCTACCCATGTGCAAGGAATGAATGTGCAGGCCAAGGGATAGCAAAGAGATGCTTCATCTCCATTCAACATCATTGATCAGATGAAGAAGACAAATGTAAACATATCAATGTGGGAATCACTATCCATCCCAGGCCAAACAGATTTGCTACAAGATGCCATGAAGGACTGGTCAACTTCAAATCAGCAGGTCCAAATGCATGAGAAGGTACTCACAAATGCTGCCCATCTTGAGGGGAATCACAGAGGAAAGCAAGGTAAAATGTTGAAGCCCCCTCCATTCTATGTTTCATTGATCATTGGAAACCAATTAGTACACAATTGCATGATTGATTCTGGGGCAAGTAGTTCAGTAATGCCCAAGAAAATAGTTGATTAATTGGGGCTTCAATATGAATTCATATCCAAAGGGGTATTGCAATTGGATGGGATAGCAGTAACAACAGTAGGAGTGATTAGAAACTTGAGTCTTACCTTGCACGTATGCCCCAATGTTGTTGTTTTGCAAGATGTCTCGATAATAGATCTTCCACCACTCTTTACCCTATGTTTGTCAAGGGATTTCACAGCTAAGATTGGAGGTTACTTATCTACTGATTGGCCACACATGTTGTTCAGAATAAGATATGGAACTAAAGCCACAATCAGATCTGAGCCTATTGCAAACTTTCACATTGAGCCTCACACTCCAAGACAAATCAATACCAATTGTTCAACATTTGATCAAGAGGATTATTCAAGCACTGATGAAGTTGACACCAAGGTTGGAAGCATCCCAGATTTGACTCTTGATGAATGGCAAACAAGGTGCATGCTTTTGATCCTTATCAAGAAATAGAAGAATCTGAGCTAGGAGTCTATTGCATGCATGAAGAAAATCAGCCTATTCCTAGCATCACCAAACCAGACCACAAGGATGACAACGAGGTATGGCAATTGTTCTTTGATGGATCAAGAAGTAGACAAGGTGCAGGAGGGGGAGCTATGCTTGTTTCACCTCAAGGAGTTAGGTACTATTCAGCTTTTAGATTTTAGTTTGCATGTTCTAATAACACTGCTGAATATGAAGCTTTGATACAAGGATTACATTGGTCAATCAAAAGAAGGATAAAGAACTTGCAAGTATTTGGTGATGGTGAGTTTATCGTTAAACAAGTTAAGGGGCAGCATGCTACTAATAATGATCTTCTCAAGTGCTACAAAAACAGGGTGTGGGACCTCATTGAAGATTTTGAGGGCTTTGGCATCAAATCCATTCCTAGAAAAGAGAACCAAGCTGTTGACAGGCTTACAACAGTTGGAGCAACCTTTGATGTTGTTGAAAGCATCCAAAAAGACAAGGTACAACCAAACATCCATGTGATTGTAAGACCTTCGGTGCCAGAAAACAATGTGAGTTGGCAAGTGTTTGAAAGTGATCAACAAATCATCCATTTCTTGCAAGAAGAAGCTGAGTTCTCAGCTAAAAATCAGGAAAAGTTGGAGCAACAGTATGGTGACCAAGTGGTACAACTGAGAAACAACAAACTACCAAAGGGACTTATTACTTTGGAGTTCATTTTCAGTCCTAATGATCTGTTTAGGAAGGAGAAAGAAAACATCCAAGTCAAGGGAGAAGATTCAGTGTCCATCTTGGTGGAAGAAGGAAAATCACTCCAAGTTGGTAAAGTGACAACTGAGAAAGAAAGGTATGAGTTCATATAGCTTTGTCAAGAATTCCCTAATGTGTTTGCTTGGAGCTATGAAGATTTGAAAGGTTTTAACCCCGAGTTAGCTCAACACACCATTGAATTGGATCCAAGTACTAAACCCATCAGGCAAAAACAAAGGCCAGTCAATCCACACATGGAGCCTCTCATGAGAAAATAATTAAATAAGTTGATAGAGTCAAGTATCATATTCCCTATCAAGCATTCTAGTTGGGTAGCCAACTTGGTTCCAGTTAGAAAGAAGAGTGGAGAAATTAGATTGTGTGTTGAATTCAGAGATCTGAATAGAGCATCTCTCAAGGATCATTACCCACTTCCCTCTATGGAGCAAATTTTACAAGTTGTTGCCAGCTCTGAGAGGTTTTCATTACTTGATGGCTATTCAGGGTACAATCAGATTATGGTGAAAGAAGAGGATCAGTTCAAGACAACCTTTACAACCAAATGGGGAACTTATGCATACAAGAAAATGTCACTTAGGCTGTCCAACACTGGAGCTACTTTCCAAAGGGAAATGGACATGGCGTTCAAGGATTTGATTAACAACATGGTGCTGATATATCTTGATGATATCACATTTTTTTCAAAAAATGCAGCAGAACATCTCTTTCATTTAAGACAAGTATTCCAGAGGTGCAGAAGATTTGGTGTATCCTTGAATCCCAAAAAGTGTATTTTTTTAGTTCATGAGGGAAAGCTCCTTTGCCACATTGTCTCCAAACAAGGGTTAGTAATTGATCCAGAAATATTTGAAACCATAAGAGCACTACCATTGCCGAGCCACAAAAAGGCCCTTCAAAGTTTCTTGGGGAAGATAAACTTTGTTCGGAGGTTTGTCCCAAATTTTGCAGCCCTAGTCAAGCATATCACCAAGATGTTAAAGAAAAGAATAGCTTTCAAATGGATAACAAAAGGCAAAAAAAGTTTTGGAGCAATCAAAGAAGCCATCTCACAAGCCCCAACTCTCATTAACCCAGATTTCTCCAAGGATTTCATCCTCCATGCATTTGGAGGTGATGATACTATTTCTACAATTTTGGTACAACAGAGCTAAGATAATGATGAGAAGCCAATTGCTTTCTTTAGCCAAATCCTGGAGGACTGTGAGGTGAGGTATTCTTTCATTGAGAAGCATGGTCTTGTAGTAATCAGGAGCTTGAAGAAATTCAAACATCTAGTTTCAAACAACAAGGTTCAATTGTTGGTTTCTCATGTGGGAGTTAAAGACTTCCTCCTCAACAAAGACCTGAATGAAATGAGAGCAGGTTGGATTACTCATGTCATGGAGTATGTAATTGAGATCAAAGTCACCAAGTTGGTCAGAGGAAAAGGATTGTGTGAGTAGCTGGTATTGAATAAATCAAAGGAAGCATGCAATGAGAAGGAGGTTGTTTTGGCGTTTCAAGACAGCCATGAGCAAGGAAGCACTCAAGAAGAAAATGATGGTGTCCTCACTCCTTGCTGGACCATAGACATAATGCACTTCCTAAACATAGGTCTATGCCCTTCAGAGATGAACAAGACCAAAATAAGACACTTCAGATTGCAGGCTGTCCCATATGCCCTTGTTGATGGTATTTTGTTCAAAAGGGATGTGAATGGATTGCTGCTGAGATGCATTGGTACAAATTAGATTCACAGGGTGTTGGAAGAGTTCCATGGTGGATCAGCTGGTGGTCATTTTGCACCGAGAGTGAAAACTCTGAAGATCATGAGGGCTGGCTATTACTGGCCCAAGATTTTCAGTGATTGTTATGCATGGATCAAGAGGTGCAAGAATTTTGCATTCTTCACAGGTTAAGGAGAGGCTAGCTTCCCTTCCATTGCATCCAATTTTCAGTTGACTAGCCATTCATGCAATGGGGTTTGGACTTCATTGGAGTCATTAATCCAAATTCAAGCTAAGGACACAAATGGATTCTAACAGCAACAGATTACTTCACCAAGTGGACTGAAGTAGTAGCACTCAAGGAAGCAAATGAATCTAGCATCATGGACTTCTATGAAGGAAATAGCAACCAGATTTGGCATACCTGCTACAATAATATCAGATAATGCATTGGCATTCATTGGGTCCAAGGTAACTGAATGGGATGTCAAGAATGGGATCTACCCTAAGCACTTCATCAAATTATTACCCTCAAAGTAATGGCCAAGCTGAATCTATAAACAAGAACTTGTTAAGGATCATTAGGAGGACTCTTGATGAAAATCAGAGGTCTTGGCATACCAAATTGAAATCAGCCTTATGGGCTGATAGGATAACTCCCAAGAGATCTACAGGTAATTCTCCATTCAGGATTGTTTATGGAAGAGAGGAAATTTTTCCCATGTCACTTGAGTTGCCAACATTGGAACTCATGAACATAGTTGGAGTTGTTAGAGTTTTGAGCCCATGGAGGTTAGATATGCAGAATTGATGGAGCTCCAAGAAATCAGCAATTAGGCATCCCAAGCAATGGAGAAGGATCAAGCTTTAATCAAGAAGACTTTTGATAGAAAGGCCAAGGATAGGTCTTTCCAAGTTGGAGATCTAGTGTTAAAATGGGATGCAAACAGAGAAAAAAACGGGGAGGCATTCAAAATTTTATGCCATTTAGAGTGGCACATACGTGGTCACAAAGTGTAAGGCCAGCAATTCCTTCCAATTGTCTTCATTGGATGGTGAAGAATTGCATATTTGAGTCAATGGAATCCATATAAATTATTTCTACTGAAGGAAATTCTCCACCTTGTACATATTAGCTTAGGTTTTCATTCCTCCAAGTGCTTTTGCACATTTTTTGTTGTAGATTAGCTTTGCTTTCCCTAAATTCTTTGGCACAAGCTTGCTATTCCAGGAAATGTGTTTTGCAGGCCTTGCTCCAGTCAGATGGTGTTCTACCTTCCATCTTCCTCTATGCAATGTTCAAATTAGTTAGGGTACCAACCAGAGAATTTGATGACCCCATGCCCAATGGATTGCTTCAGGCAACTGGTAACTTCATCCAGCAGGCAGATGACCACTCTGAGTCACCAAAATTGCTTATTAAAAATGTTCCCCTTGCACATTTTTTGGCTAACTCCCTTCATTATTCCCTCCCTTGTGCCTCAGTCATAATTTTTTTTGCTTTTTCAGGAACTCAAAAACTTCTATAAATGGCACCATTGGATAGAGATTTTTTTCTCAGATTTCCAGAAAGGTAAATTTTTTCCTCCTAACTCCACGTATTTTTAAAGTTATGGCTCGGCGGAGATTTTAATGGGAAATTTTCCCCTGAAAGGCCCGCAGCCAATAAGATGAGGCCATCGTTTCCTCAAGGAAGGGTGGAGGTCGGGGGTAAACTTACGAAAATTTTACCAAGTGTTCGGCAAGTTTTTCAAAAGGAAATTTTCTCCCCAAAGGCCCGTCAGACGAATTGGATGCTGCCCACGTGTCCAGGTGGGGAGAAATTAGGAAAATTTCCTAAGGGTTGATACAAGCATATTTTTTTTACGCCAGGGCCCCGCGCCACAATCACGATTATGCCATGTGTCTCTTAGAGCCAAAGGAGTGGTGGGGGGCGGAGTAAAAAATAGAAAAAATTGACTAAGTGTTTGGTGATGGCACTAATGAGAAACAATCGCCAGGAAAGGCCCTGCGAGCCAATGGACGTTATGCCACGTGTCCTTAGGCCAAGAAGTGCGTCGGAGGGTGGACCGCTGGATTGGAGAATTTGTGAAAAAAATGTTTTGGCAAAGGGTAGCTCAAATTTAATATTTTTCTCCCCTAAATGGCCGAGCAACGAATGAGAAACATGCCACGTGTCTTCAACCGGGGGGGCTGGATCTTTGAAACGCGGGGAGAGATTTGGGAGAATTTTTCCCAAGCAAGGAGTAGCGCAAATTTCATAAGAAAAACCTGCTCCCGAAGGGCCTAGCCAACGAATGAAAACCCCGCCACGTGTTCTTCAGACCAAGCAGAACGTGGGAGAAGAATTGGAAGATTTTTTCCCAAAGCAAATTTCAAAGAAAAAATTTCAAAGGAAAAAGTCTGCACTCCCTAAAACGCCGTAGCCAATGAGATCTGTGCCACGTGTCCATGTGGCGGCAAAAAATGCAAGAAGATAGGCCCGCAGGGAAAAAAGGAAGGGAGAAAGCCCACAACCTATATGGTGACGGTTTTTTGTCCAAGTCAGAATTAGATGGTTATTAGTGAAAGAACATATGGTAGAATTAATAATTACGTTAGCAAATTATTATCATGCCACGTATCCTCGTGTTTATCCAAATATGTTGAGTATTTTGTGGATATAGTTGTTATATAAGGCCAACAACTTATGAACAAATGTGGGTAGGAATGAGTTTTAACAACTCACGTAGAATCAGGACCATATTGTTACTGGATCAGCGGGGGCCTGGATATTTATAGGAATGACTTATTCCTATATATTTGCAAAAGAGATCCCGTATGAAAATATAAAATTATATAGCCCGCCAAATAAATATGGCCCTCTATTCTGCCCTAAATTTTAACCTGTGCAAAACTGGTTCGATTGCTAGAGCTCATTTGGTATCACGAGCAAATTATATCAACAGGAAAAATGGGGAAATGATCTACTTTCAGGATCAAGAGGTGCACGTACTATTCTTGCTCTGCCCCATCGGGTAATGTGAGACTAGCTACCCTTCCATTGCATCCAATTTCAGTTGACCAACCATTAAGTTTATTGGCGTTTGCTAGTTCATTGGATTCATAAGATCTGCTATTTTTTGCCAGGTTTTCAATTGGATATCTAGAGAGCTAGTTCAATTCCTGATTACGTCCATGATGACTGAAGTCTAAGTGGCACTCAAGGTAGAACCATGAATCTTGTCCCTTCCAAGTTCTTCGTGGATTGTCATTGTGATTGCAATCAGATCCTTCGTGGATACCTATGACAGATATTATCAGATCTTATTCATCTGGCATGTCATTAGACTTCAAGGTCAACTGACCTTGGCTGTCAAGAATTTGATCTACCCAACTCCACATTGATCAAATTCACAAGCACTTTACAGGGTGCCGGCCCAAACCAAAACTACAAGCATGGTCTTGTTATTTTGGAGCAAATAGGCCAGGACTCTTGATGAAAATCAGAGATCTCTGGCTAGACAAGTTTGCAAATGGCGACGACTGTTATCGAGATGAAACGCTCAAAATTTATCCCAAGAGATCTGCGGAGGGATACTCTGGATGGTAAAGCGTGCTGTTATGGACAGAAAGCTTGAAATTTTGGGGAAGGGCACTTGATCTTGCCAGTTACCTTCGAACTCAAGATAATTTTTTAGATAGATGCTGGAGTAATTGGTTCTTCGTGGAGGTTAGCATAGACAGCATTGATTGGAGCTTGTATTGGGATATATGCATCAATCATTCTATTTCACAAACAAATTCCAGAAGCATTCACAGCTGTGATGCAACCAGGACGCTTCGATAGAAATGCCATGTATAGATCTTTCCGAAGTTGGAGATCTAATGTTAAAATGGGCTGCAGACTAGAGACAAGCGTGTTGAGGCATGCAATAATCCACGATGCCAGGTTTAGAAGTGGCCTAGACATGGTCACAAAGTGTCTGTATTAATCAATGCCTTCCAATTGTCTACATTGGATTTTTTAGAGTTACTGATTCCAGTCATTTGATATCCGTAAATAAGTTTTGTTACTCAAATAATTTCTCCACCTAGGACATATTCGGTTTTGTTTATCAGTCTTGTCCAGTGCTAATAGTCACATAGTTTTTGTTGAACTTAAATGTTCGGTGCTTGTCTATAAGTGAAAAAGCACAAGCATAGTGGTAGATCTAGTATAACTGTGTATATTGTAGGCCTTACTCTAAAATTTTATGCTCAAAGTTATAAGAGTCCACCTTCCTCCTGTGTCAGTGCTTTTTTTAGTTGGGGGTCATCCATAGTCAAATGTATTAAAGTGACCCAAGTGCCTAATGTGTAGTTGCAACAGGCATATTTTTTAACTTCGTCCAGTCAGGTAGATGACCCCTCTAAGTTGTTATAATTGTTATGCAAAATGAGCCCCTTGCTCATATTGTGGCTAAAATTGTCTAGTCATATAGTAGCGTCATCTTGTGCAAAAAATCAAGAGTCGATTTTTCTTTTCAGTCACTCAAAACCTTCTAGAAATGGGTCATTATTATTGTAAAAAAGTATCGTTTTCCAAAGCTTTGAAAAATAAAAAAAATTTGCCTCGCTAATTTCATGTATTTTGGACGCATTTTCGCTTGTACGCGACGTCCAAAATTATGTGGAAGATATTTTGAGCTTCGTGATCACATCCGGCTGAGCTAGCAGCATGAAGACCAGAGGCCAGGAGGCATCGGAAAGGTTGGAGGTCATTCAGCGACCTCTCGTCAGTTGCCAACGACGGGGCCGCATATCAGCTTTGGTGACCAGGTGTGTGGTGCAAGATTTCAGAAGGAAATTTTCAGTGCTTCCAGTGTGGTGTGCCGTCAGAATTGCATGCTGATCACGTGTCTAGGCGGGGATAAGTTGGGAAAATTTCACATTGAGGGGGGGACACATGATCAAAATGTTCGACATTTCCAGTATGTCAGCTTTCGCTATCACATGTATGAGCAACATGATTTCAGTAGGATTTCCTATGTTATTCCCTGCAGTGAGATAGTGGATGAGAGATTGTTGATACTACTGCATCATCAGTGATATTGTGCGTTGTTAGTTATCCAAAAAAAACTATGGCCAGCAGGCCTGTTGAGCCACTAGTCCTCAAAAACCATCTGTCTCAGGGGGTGTCGGAGCTTCGATCGCTGGTTAGACCACTTGGGAATTTTTCCATCAAGAGGTTAGTTGCAAAGAAAAATTGTCCTTGAAACCATGGCCCATAATGAATGGAAACCTGCCATGTGTCTTCAACCGTAGCGGCAGCGTTGCAGTACAATTGGCAGATTTTTTCCCATGTTCGCACTAAGGGGGGGATATGTTCAGGAATTAATTTATTACCTGCTCCCCATTGGCCGAGCCAATAATAATTACGTTACGTAATTATTATCATGTACCTATTGTGTGTTATAAATATGTTGGTATTTTGTTCCCATATAGTTGTTATCATAGGGAAACAACTGTATAACAAATAGTCGGGTCCCAAATGAGTTTTAAACAACTCACGTGAATAGGAATATTGTTATATCAGATTCCTATTTTATAGGAATGACTTATTCCTATATATTTGAGAAGAGCAGGCCCGCAATGAATATAAAATATAATAGAGAAATAATATACTTATTCTGTGTTTTACCTGTGCCAAACTGGTTGATTGCTAAGAGTTTTGCCATGTGTCCAAGTCAGAAAAAATGGTCAACAGCGACGGATAACATTTAGAGAGGAGATGCCGCATCAAATCATATCATACCACGTGTCTTCAACTCATCCAGCCCGGCAGAGAATTTTTGGAAAATTTTCCAATGACCAAAACGGCGGAAAATGAAGCACAAAAAGCCCGCGACGTCTAATCAGCATCATGCCATGTGGCACCAGGAGCAGTTGGGGCAACGGGGATTTTTTTGGGAAATTTTCCCAAATGCAAAAAAAAAAGTGGGAAGAAATTTCAAATTTTTGGCCCGCCAACCCGTTTTGGCCCTCTTTTGCCCTAAATTTTCAAATGACCATAACTTTCGATCCAGAGCTCAGTTTTTCACGTTATTTATATCAATGGAAAGTTGGTGAAATTATCTACATGATTCTAGGCTCAATTTTGTATTTTGATGGATTTTAGAGAGATAAAATTGAAAAAACACCTTTGGCATGTGGTAATCAACATAAATGACGTTTCAACCACCATTTTAAATGAAGAATGGCTCGCATTCTCTCCTAGCATGGTGAAAAATGTCAGGGAATGGACCTTTAAGGATGCCCATGCTATTTTATTGCATTTTTGTCGGTGGTTGAAGCTGCTCTCATGTTTTCCCATGTTTCTCTCTCCTGGGCTCGTTTTGCATTGTAAAAGCCAGAATGGGTTCAATTTTTAAAGAGGAGACACTCTTTTAGGTTTGCAACTTCCTTTTTGGAAAAATTTGTGGAAATTTTTACCTTTCCATGCAAATACAACACCTTTTTTGCCTCTTGGTCATTGTAGTGCACTGTGTTGGACCTGGAATGATAACGTATGCTTTGTGATTAAAAGTTTTCTCAATCCTTTCATATGTTTATCATTGTTTTCCTAACCTCTCATCACATTTTGGAAATTTGTGCATGTTTTGTGCTGTATTTCCTCTTGGACTATGTATGTTTTGTAGTAGCAGGTGTCTACTACTCCCTTGGTGCGTCACCTTATCAACATTAGTCTCATTTTTCTTGCATTCTCTATCTCTGTCCCCTCAGAATTTAAAGTAGGAATTATGAATGTAAGCCTCTACAAATTTCATGTATATACCTGATAAGAGGAGTTGAGGAACCAACCTCTAATCTAGATATTCTTTTCCATTTTACAAGTCCCACACTTGGGGAAAAGATTCAATGTTGTGGAATCACACTGGATGCTAAAATGTCAAACTAGAAATCTGATAGGACATCCAGAGGGTGCTGCTGATTTGCACTAACAGGTACAAATGGGAAGAGCCCCATTACAGCCATCCTCTAATGTATTATTCATGGCTAATCATACTAAGGCCACTCCCATAGGAGTTTTGAAGGATGCATCCATTACCATACAAGGAGCCAAGTTCACTGGAGACTTTGAAGTTTTAGCGCTAGCAGAGTCAGATAGCTTCCTAGCCCTATTGGGGCATCCTTGGTGCTATGCAAATAATGCTGATATTCAGTTCAACAAGGGCTATATCAGTTTTGAAAACAAAGAAGAAAGAGTTATCATCCCTTTAATATATGGAAAGTCCATGCCCTATGTTGAGCCCTTAAGTGAAGAAGATCTGAATAGGATTTATGTACGTCACCATCCAAGATCTAGAGATAATTGAACCAACCAAAGAAGGGCTAATTCAATGGGAGGATGCACAGTCCATTAGTGATACTATGAGTGTTTCATGTGATAATTGGGCTCACAACACTTATGAGTTAATAGGGTGCAAATTCAAGAGCATATTCCCTTGAGGCACAAAACTACGTTATGCCAAGAGGATAGGTAATAACTCAGTACCTTGTTACACAAAAGAAGGGGATCCCATGGTATTCCTATGCGCACCATGGGAGAAAAATGGATAGACCCACTGGAAAGAAGAAATATTATAGCATATACACTACATGGGACAACAACACATTGGTGGGTGGTCTATAGGGATAATCTTGTCGGATGGAATGAAATTGGGATTGTTCTTACAACTAGGTTCTTCAGGAGCAATGCACCTACTCAAATATGTACTTATCATGGTAATCATCCTGTTCAACACCACGTTCAGAAGTGTGAGAGACTCTGGATAGAAGGGACAGGAAGATTTACCACCTTCGACTATGGGTACAATGGTTTTATTCCAATTTACAAGGTTGTGCACGTTCTTGGTATGTATATGTAAAACTCCATAGAGAAAATGGAAATTGGTAGAATTTAATTGCAGGAATGACCCCATACATTTGACTTCTTCTCTACAAATCCTCCAGTACAATAAGAATTGAAATTTATCAAGCACTTAACTATGGGGGATAGTTCTAAGGCTGAAGAGACTCCTTTAGGAGTTATTAGATAAAGAAGACTCAGGAGTGCACGTCTTGATGAAGAACCAGAGGCCGATGAAAACATTACTTCAACGTGCACTTTACTTGAGAGAGAGAAAGTAAAAATGGTATAATTAGTGGATGGCAAAGAATTATATAATCTAGATGTAAACCATTTAACAGGGAAGCGTGAGGTATTGGAAACTAGTGCGATAAAGACCACACGCGCCTATCATGAACCTATGAAGACAAATCGGGTGAATATTGGAACAAAATATTGAGCCTAAGGAAGCCATAATTGGAGACTATTGGTCAAGACTCTGAAGTGGAAAAAATCATAGACTTACTAATGTATTTCCAGGACTTGTTTCCTAGGGGGTGTCATGAACTTAAAGGCATGCATGAATCGTTAGGGGAGATGAAGATAAAGCTTAAAGATGGTGTACACACATAGTTAGAAAGAGACCCTACAGAATGAACCCTAATTTACGTGAAAATGTAAAAGAAGAGATTAATAACATGTTGAAGTCTAGGATTATAAAGCCCCTTGATGAGTCAAAATGGGTTAGTCTAATGGTGATCAGTACTAGGAAGGATGGCCGGTTTAGAATATGTGTGGACTATATGGAGTTGAATGCTGCATGTGTAATAGATCCATTCCCTACGCCATTTACTGAGGAAATACTAGAGGGAGTTGCAGGGTGTGAAATATATTTGTTTACAAATGGGTTCTCTGGGTATCATCAGGTTAGGATTGCCCAGGAGGATCTGGAAAAGACTACATTTACTACTGAATGGGGTAGCTTCACCTATACTGTTGTCCTTCAGTATTGAAAAATGATCCTGTTATATTTTCGTGCATAGTTGTCCAAGCGATTCAAGGAATTTATTCACAACTTCTTACAGGTATATTTAGATGATTGGACGGTGTATGGATTAGTAAAGGATCACTGTGACAATTTGTGCTTAATGTTTGAATGGTGTAGATAGTTGAGTATCTCTTTGAACATCAAGAAGTGCATATTTGCTACACCATTTGGGATACTTTTAGGACACATAATCTGTAAGGAGGGTTTTTTGGTTGATCCAGGCAAGATTGCAGTCATTATAGGCCTAAGGGAGCTTACCAGTCAAAGTGAGGTGTGGATTTTTGGGTCATACAGGATATTACAAATTTTTTATCAAAGGCTATGCCAAAGTTTCCGCACCATTAGAAGAGTTAGTGAAAGGGAAAGGTACATTATACTGGGGAGAATAGAAGTGGTGTGCATTCGATACATTGAAGGAGAAACTTACTACCATGTCTATTCTGTGTTTTCCTTAATGGGATACACCATGTCATGTACATGTTGACACCTCTGACATGGCCATTGGTGCGGTGTTGGCGTAACTTGGAGAACGTATTGTAGATCATCCTATCTACTTTGTTAGTAGAAAGCTGAATCCTGCAGAGCAAAATTACACAAATACAAAGTGTGAAGCTTTGCCAATGATCTATGTGCTAGATAAATTCTGACAGTACCTACTAGCTACACCATTTGTCTTTTATACAGATCACATGGCATTGAAGTATTTGGTAAATAAACCTATTTTACAAGGGCGCATATGTCGATGGGTGCTCTTATTTCAAGAATTTGATTTCACAGTTGTGGTAAAACCAAGAAAAAGTAATTCTGAGACTAGACCATCTATCAAGAATACAGTCAGGAGAAGAAGCACAGGACAATTGAGGATACCATGCCAGATGCACAATTATAAAGGTTAAAATGCATGCCATCAGAACTAGAGGACATTATTGTCTTTCTACAAATAGGGATGGCACTAGAAGGAATGGAATCCTTGGAGAAGAAACAACTTGCTATACGTGTCACACCTTATATATTAATCAGTGGTGACTTGTAATAATTGGGTCAAGATTAAGTATTGTGCCGTTGTGTATTGGAACATGAGCACATGAGTATTATGGAAGAAGCTCATGGTGGAATTGCAGGTGGCCACTATATAGGTGATGCCACAACGTGTAAGATTCTACTCACTGGATTATGGTGGGAGAACCTCTATAAATATTGTAAGGAATTTTGTAAGGCATGTGATCATTGTCAACATCTTGGAAAACTAGGTCAACGAGATGAAATGCCTCTGAGACCTATTACTAGTGCAGAACCATTTGAGAAATGGGCTATAGATTTTGTGGGTCCTATTTCACCAGCTACGCACAGAACTGGATCACACTACATCATAACTTGCATAGACTATCTGACAAGGTGGGCAGAAGTAACACCTACAAAGGACTATACAATGGCTACAACAGCCCAGTTTCTATGGGAAAATATTATTACAAGGTATGGATGTCCTTTAAGTTTGACCAGTGATAGGGGCACACATTTTCTTAATGAGACAATCATAATTTTATTGGATGAGTTCATGATTGCACACCATAAGACTACACCCTATCATCCTCAGGAAAATGGAATTGTTGAAGCTTTCAACAAAATTTGAGCCAGACATTGACAAAAATATGTGATGTTGGAAGAAAGGATTGGGATGATAAAGTCTCTGCAGTACTTTGGGCATATCAAACAACATATAAAAGGTTGAACAAAGCCACACCATTTCAGTTAGTGTTTGGCGCAGAAGCCATTCTTCCTATGGAATTTATGTTACCTTCTTTGCGTATTACGAATTTATGTGCTGGAGGTCTAGCTAATGAGAAAGATTTAGAAGAATGTATTGAAAAGATAATTAAGCTGGATGATGACATGAGCCATAGCATGTTGGAGTTAGAAGCAAGAAAATGCCAGGCATAAAGCATGGCATGATAGAAACATAAGGGACAAGAAGTTTGAGATTGGACAAATGGTACTTCTCTATGACTCTAAGTTCTTGTGCCATCTAGGAAAACTTAAGGTACATTGGTTGGGGTCGTATGTTATCACTTACATCCTTGAAACATGTGTTTTCCAGTTAGAAGCACTTGATGGAACATGGCTACCCGATTACTTCAACAAGAGTAGGCTGAAGCCCTACTATAAATAAGTCTTCTTGGTGTTTGTAATAAGGCAGTATTGCTATTTAGATTAGGTTTTTTATTCTGCATTCCTTAATGTGTTTCCTTCTTTGTCACTATGCTTTGTCAATTTAGTTATTGTTCTTGTGTAATAAGTGCGCTTGCGCGCATGAAGCTAATTACTATATGAAGTATCTTTATGTGTAGAGGACTGCACATATTTTTAGTGTGGGGTGGTTATTTATATCCAGGTACAAAATTGTGGGAATTGAAAGGTGGAAAGGAATAAGCTGCTACGGGTGCTTTTCAAGTCAAAGGATTGCTTCTAAAAAGTGACCAAAGATGGAGATGAATGAAGGGATAATATAACATGAGGTAAGTAGAGGCCATAACAACTACCAGTGGAAGGTGCAGTGATAAGGTACTAGGCGAACAAGGAAGCACATTGAAGAGAAGTCTGTGACCAGAGGGTAGGAAGGCGTGCTAGAAGGTTATAGCTGGGGCGCGAAGATGTACCACGCGGAAAGAATGGAATTGGTCAATTAATGAGAGGATATTTGGTAGGTGAAGGAGAAATGAATGCATCAAAAATTTAAAAATCTATATAAGGATGGGATGTGAGTTCATTTTTACCATTGTGATTAAGAGTATTTGAAAAAGAGCTAAGTGCGAAGAGCCAAGTGATCAAATTGAGGTGTGTAGCCAGTCATGACGAAGAGATCTATGCACAGAAAGAGCTTACGTCCCCGGTGGTGAAGGGTTTGAGCAAAGCAAGGTGCAGAGAGGAGTGAGGGCAC
This sequence comes from Taxus chinensis, assembly GCA_019776745.2. NCBI lineage: Eukaryota > Viridiplantae > Streptophyta > Pinopsida > Cupressales > Taxaceae > Taxus > Taxus chinensis. The sequence continues at coordinate 12,115,560 of CM034147.1, forward strand.
ATGATTTCACCTAGGGCATGCTAAATCTAGCTACGGTTTGATTCACACATTGCAGAATTCAAGAGGTGAGTATTTACGAAAGGATTGCAAGGTAGAAATGGCACCCAAGAAAGTAATTGCAGCAGGAGAGAAGGGAAAGAAGAAGGTGGTGTAGAAGAAGAGGAGATGGCTCCCGAAAGTAATTTTTCTGAAATGACATATCCATAGGGGGTCACCATAGGCTAGAAGTGGGATTCTCACATAAGAAGAAACAAGGTGAGTGAGTACATCTACCGCACTGCAGAGAATAAGAAGGAGCTTGATGCCTTGCTGAACATAAAGATGAATAAAAATGACAGCGAAAGACATGTTGGTGTACGACAAGATATGAAGAAATTGGAGTTTACCAACTATATGAGCTCCCTTACTTCGAGAAATATGAGACCTTGTACCAGTGGCTCATGAGAAGATTCCACGAAGATTTTTTCTACTTTACAGGACATAGAGCCATAATATCAACCGTGTTAATCTCCATGGTAACATGATTGAAGGGAATAGGAGAAGATTTGAAGGATGATTTAACAGACAAGGCCAAAATCTTGGAGAGAAGAAAGGAGATGGGGTACAAAAAGGGTCCGCATGGCATGGACATAGATAAACTGAAGAAGTATCCAATTATGCAAGCAGTTACACATCTTGTTATGAAGCTAAATGACCAGGAAAGGTGGTCACAAGTGAATACCATGTGGCTGTACATTGCTTAAAATATTTTCGAAGGGATGGTCTATAAAATTTCACGTTACATTGCAAAAACTATCGTTGAGGAAGTGTGCACAGGAGGAAAGATCAGCTTTGGAGCTATTCTGTTGTCACTGGTGTTCATGGAAATCAGAGTACCTGATGGACCAAAAGAGAAGATATGGGAGTATCCCATGGAGCATAAGTCACCGACGGAGCGGTTCAGTAAATACCTATGTGAAGGATCCATGACAGAACTAGTTAAGCAAAAGGCTGACAAGTGGTATGATAGGCTCCACATGGCCTTTGAAGAAGAATGGCGCATCCCCAAGGAGTTTCCATCAGTGGTTGTAAAGGAAGTCCATTTTGTTGTATACCAACACTTTTGCATAGCACGGTTTGCCATGAGGGATGGATCATGGAGCCCTCGGTGTAAGTTACCATATGCCTTCACATCAAGGTACTTCCAGGCATCAGTACACAGGTTCTCAGACGCGTGGTGCCTAACGTTTAATACAGACAAGGTAGATTGTGACTACCACACGTTAAGGAAGAAATATGTGTATCCAGGATGGGGTGCATATATTGAAAAGCTCATTTTAGATGTATTGAGCATTAAACCAGTAAGTTTGGTTGTGGGAGATGTTGGAGCAACATTGGTGTACCTCTAACTAAAGCCCAAGTTGGAGAATAACAAGTATGTGGAAGATGAGTTCACACTTCCAGCACCACCAAAGGGTAAGCATACCATGGAGAACATTCCAAATCACCTAAGCTCATAAATCCAATTGAAGTAGAGGATGAAGAGGATGAGCGTGAGGATAGTGGTGGATTGGAACATAAAGGTAGAAGACATACTATGAATAAGGATGAAGCTAAGCATGCAACTACACCACCTCACAAGAGGGGGATGATGAGGACTTGGATGCAGTCCAAGGAGAGCACAGATTTAAGAGAGTGTTAAGGAGAACAAGGACCCAAGGTGACTCCACAAAGCAAAAATCACCTAGACTCTCTCCATAGAAGGAGAAGAGGAGGAAAAAGAGAAGTCAGAGGAAATGAGAACAACTACCAAAAAGGAATGAAGGAAAGAGAAGAGGAGAGAGAGATAGCTCACTGCTCAGGACATGGAAACACAAGTTCCAAATCTGGAAGCTCAAGTTCCTAAGTAGCCTAGGTCAAGAAGAACAAGTGGGGAGCACATTCCACTAGCCATGGGTTATGCTGAGGACACAGGTAAAATTGTCCATTCCCATTTCCAAAGCACACTGACACAAAATGAATTATATGGCTGGGAATTAATGGATGAAGATATGGCTAAATTGTGCACAAGGAAGCAATTATCATGGTCGATGCACACACACATAGATGAGCTGAATTTTGATGTGTGTGAGGACTCATGCGTATCAAGGAGGTTGAAAAAGACACCTCAGGCTAGACACATGATAGTAAAGCCTACTGTTATGTCAGATGAATAGGTGAGAAATGCATTAGTAAAAGTCTCAACAGAGGTGGTAAGGCAAAATATGGACAAGGCTGCCACAATTAGGGCACTAAGGGAAGAGATCAAAACTAAGGATGGGGATACATGCCTAACGTAGGAAAGAGACTTAGTGTAGAAGAATAAATCTGTATTTATCAGCATCGTAGAGGAAATTGGTGATAATGTCATAAGAGCTAGGCCACACTTAGAGCCAAAGGTACCAAAGACGTTTCCTTCGGCAATACACTATGTAGGTACATTGGTGGACCTAGTGCTTGAAGATGAACCTTTGTGCATGCCAGCGCCAAAGGATCTAGCACAAGATTCAAAGTGAGAAAAGGCTTTAGTGATGTGAAAGATTACATCATATGAAGGACTGTTACAATTACTTCAGGAAGAACTAGTGAAGGAAGACCAAGCCTTGAACATTTGTACAGCTCCAGAGGCGCTAATCAACATAAAAACCCTGGAGGAGAACAATGAGGTCCAAAAAGTGATGAAGGATGACAAATTGGGCCGAATAGAAAGGTTATTAATGGTTAAATAGAAGTGCGAGGCCCTGATAGGAGCATAAGAACCACACAAAAATCAGCTAGAGGAGCTTGGGAATCTCATTGCGCAGAAGATGGATTTGCTAGAGGGAAGGATGACTGCAATGTCCAACATTGTGTTGGTCTTACAGAATGAGAAAGGGGAGATTGTGAAGGATGAACTGGAGTCCATTGCTGTGGACATTCCAGAAAAAGTAGAGGAAGAACTCATTGAGTGGCAGACCTTAGAGGCTGAAATAAAATAGGAATATCCTGAATTAATTGGTCACGTTGCAGAGGAAGAGACTGCAAGTTAAAAATATTCTTTCATTCATCCAAATTCTTTCCATTATTCTATTCTTTGATTCATTTTGGAGATAACCATTGTCAGGGTGATAATGAAATTAGTGTGGGGTAATGTTGATTAGAGAACACTTGACAGAAAGCACACAAGAATTCCATGCGGGAAAGCAAGTCATATTCAAAGGCACGAACGGATAGGGAGAACATGCACGTGGAGCAGAAGTTTAGCTTTCGGGACTTAGCCATTTGCGCTCATGAAGGTCTATTTTTAGAGATGGCATGCAGAGCACATAAATTAGGCATAGACATTCGTGCCATGCATTGGCTATTTTTGGAGGATCGGATACAAAGCACTTTGCATGGACACAAGTTGGAAATAGATCTACTACTGTTAGTTAACTACCAATAGTCTATTGTTAGCGCACTTGCATGTGTGGCTAGTTTTGTAACGATGCGTGGCTAATAATAGCATGCAACCTATTTTGGGAATAGATAAGTGGTGAAGGGAAAGTCTCCACCCTTATAAGTATGCAGTAAACTGTGTAATAGAGATATCGACATATACAAAGATAGAGATGTGCATACATAGAAAGATTATGCTGCTAAATCTGTTATGCACATACTACTATTATTGTAATGAAGCTTCTGTATACTTATTGCATTTAATATAATGGAGGATATTGGCTGAATCTAAGTGTTAAATTTGTGTGTATTTGAATCTAGTATGTTTTTTTATCTCATCATGGTTAATATTTAGTTTTTTTCTCCCTTAGAGATAGATCTGGTATGCTCTGTAGAATGATGTGTTAGTAATGGAACTATATGTGTTAAGTCTTCATCATGCTAACATCCTGCAATAGCAACCCTAAAGAGGGACCTGGTACCTTTGCATGCTTTGAGTGAGCACTCAGTCTGGGCTGAGTGATGTGTCATCACGTCTAGGGTCTTATTGGATTTGTATCACTAAATTCTAGGTTGCATCAGTGTAGGTAAGGTGCGTGATATTTGGGGCCTACCCCCTCACTTCACGGTCCCACAAAGATAAGGGTGTTGGGTGCTTAGCTGATATACCACCCACTATATTTTTTATACTCAACCAGAACATTGATTTGGATTATCCTCTTAGTGATGAAATATAAGTATGTCCAACTGGGAAGAATTGTTTAGATGCACATTTGGTGTGATATGTGGTTTGGTTGTGTGTGAAGGGAGTTTTTTGAATGAAATTCCTTGAAATCCTAATTATACTAGATGAGAGAGTAGGATGAAGGTTCATTTTAATATTTAAAAGGAAATGTTTTATTTCGATGAAAACAAATTATGAAAGATGTAATGATGAAAGGAAGTAGAAAGAAAGAAAGCTTGCTTGTAATCATTGTTACCTTTTTTATTTTTATTTTCACGTGTTTTCGAAACATTGATAGCGAGGTGCTCTAAGATAAAAAGTTAGATGATATTGGCATTAAAATATATGAAATATAAATTAAGAGGAGACTAAAGGTCCCACCAGGCATGCCATGATGTTTATGGAAAATATAGATTAGTTGTTATTATGTTGAAATACCAAAAACTCTAAATACAAACACAATGTCAGGATGATTAGAAAAATGAACAATACAAGAGGTTCCTCCTTTCATCAAGTGAGAAGACCTGTACACAAAGAAAAGTGGACAAGATGAATATTAGATGAGGATTAAATGAGTTGCTCGGCTATAGACTGATCCCATGAGTTCAAAGGGCTTCCTTGAAGGGTGTTAACTCATGTTATACAATCAAGTGATTTTCTAATGATAATAAGATAATAACAATATAATTTTCAACTCAAGGGTGAAGAAGAGATATTTCTCTACATTGTATGTGGTCTAGGCTAAGGATTTGGTGAGCTCAAAGTCCAGGAAATAGTCAAACCAAGATTGTTCTACCGCGTCTTGTATTTAGTGTATCAATTTGAGTTGATCTTTGATGTCTTTGATTTCTTGTGTGAAGGAAATGACACATAGGATGAGATCATGTGAGATATTGAGTTGTTCCCACAAAAAGTATGTTGGACCATTAGGAGATCATATATGATTATGATGGGGTGTGATGTACCTGGAATAGTCATCTAAAATGAACACATCTTGCAAGACAAAATATTAGGCTAGGACAAATTGATGAAAATGTGATAATTGCTAAAAAAGGTAAAAATGACATAGACCAATGATGATAAGGAATTGAAGGTGATTAGAGATAATAAAGATTATTCTAATAAAATATGCTAAAATAGATTGCGATTGTAGCAAGATGAAGTTTGGAAATGATAAGATAGACTAGAAGGATTCTATAAACATGTGAGGTTTAGAAAAACATACATTTAGATGTGCTTGAAGGGCTAATGAGAAGAAAATGTGATTAGACATCAATCGACGGTGATCGGGGATTGATGAAAATCCCTATTAAATTGTAAGTATTCCAAAACTTGACCAAATGGTTGAATGAAGGAAAAAATGTAAAGTGGATATGGAGGATAATATAGACAATTGATTATAGAATATGATTGAAAAGGATAAATAAAAATGTACTAACATTGTTTAATGTTTATGAGGGTGATAGAGCTCCAAAAGGCTAATAGATTGTTTGACAATATTTACTCAATGAATAGCAACTGAGTGTTTATATTTCCTAGTGTAGTGATGTCATCCGGAGGTGCAACAATTCGTTCCCAAATATAATTTCTGACTAACTGGGAAATGGAGGAAGAATGTGGTCAAATAAAATCGATGACATCCGCAATGATCATGGACTGTCATCGATTTTGGTCAAAAGTGGTCGAAAAAAAACAAGGGAGAATGGAGAAATGTTGAAACAATTTTCCATCCAAGGTTTATTATTTGTTTATGAATGGTGAGAGGTAGTAAATTTGGGAAGGAAGAGGTTAGGGAGTTAGAATGGGTAGGATAAATTAGGCTAGGTTGGTTTTAGGTGGTTAGGGGAGGGTAAATAAGATTTTACGAGGATAAATGAGGATTTACAACAGTTAATTCGATTATAAGGATGATGGACTTAGGAGAGTGAATAATGATGATGTGATTAATGTGTGTTGGGTCACCTAGGGCTAAAAAAGTAGTGTCTAAACAATTTCTTTCTCATATAAATGGTAGATCACTACAAAATTATCGTTTAAGACCTTCCTTTCTTGCTTCAATATTTTAAATTTTCATCTTCCACTTTCCTCAACTCATAACACTGATTCATCCATTTGACCATCCCTTTTAATACCAAAATTTGGGAAAACACAAAATATATTTGAGACATCTAGTCGGTGGTGGTTATGAGTTCTGTTTTCTCTTTTTCAGCCTTTAAAACTGAGAGTTCGATAGTTAAGTTATCAGTTGTGTGTTGGATTTCCTAAATTTTATGATCTTTTTCTTCCATTGAATGTTGGAGTTATTGAATCATATGATCTTTATCTTCCAATGCCCATTGGAATTTTTAATTCATCAGATTTTTCCCTTCCAATGAATGTTGGAGTGGCTGAGTCTACAATTCTTTCTCTATTTTCAGTTGGGAGATATATTCATCTTTCCCTTGAAGGACAACTTGTAAATTTTGTAGTATATTTTTTGTTTGCTACAATTCATATTCAAATTTAGAAATGAACAAAACCTAAGGGGTAATAGATTCTTCATCATTTGTGGAATTGGGCTCACCTTCAATCATAGACCTTTTTCTTTATCATCCAATAAAGGGTCTTCAAAAATGGGCATTGTCTCCATAATCTATTCCTCTAAAATAGGGTTTGGAGAAGGTGAATAGGAATATGGGGAAGATTGAGGCATTTGGTTTAGTGCCCTAATTATGGTTGTTGCTTCCTAGTCTTCTAGTAAAGGTACATCCTCAACTTGATGTTCAAAAATAGTTTGGGATGACTGGGAGGACCTTATTTTCTTATTTGGCCTTGATTTTATCACAGTCTATGTTCTAGGGGTTTTCGTTGAACTTCATCCTATAGGGAATATTTATTTTGGAACTTAATCCATTTCTTCAGCCCATTAATTTTATTGATGAAATGGTGTTTGCAAATGAGATGGATTAAACCCTAAAATTTCAAATATGTAGACCCCAAATGGAATTTTTTGGTGGAGGAAGAAACAAAATCATGTAAGTAATGGGAAAATTCAATTTTGTTTTTCTCCTTGGCCTATCCATGGTGCAAGTGTATGAGGATTCTTAAAACAAGGCCAAGGATAATCTCATATTGGCCTTCACAGGTGAAATACTTAATAACCCACTTTGCAACAGAGGCCCATGGTTTTGGAAAATTAGCTCATTTTATACCATTTTCTTTTCCATTGTTATCAAAAAATAATTCTAGTTTTTCCTTTCTTCCCACTTAAAATCTCTTAATTATCTCAGAATAAGGAGTTCTAGAATTTACTAGTTTCCATGTCTGTGGAATGCCAAAAATTTCACTAATAATGGATGCATTAAATATAATTTTTTTATCTTTCACCAACGAATATTCCTCACCGAGATTTTTGGAAAACTCCTTTGTCATTTTTGGAATTAATTCCTCATATGTAATCATGAAATCCAATCATCCCACATTTTCAAAAATAGCTACAGACTTAGAGTCTTCTAATAAGTCCATGGAGCAGTGAAGGATAGCCATGTTAGTGACAAAGGTGTGTTATGAGGCATAATGTTAGGCTTATGATCCCAATGTTACGTCTTCAGTTCAAATTTGACATGGTTTAACAAAACCATTTCATAGCCTTTGCCACTGGGATGCCCATGGATGAGCTTGAATTTATTAAGGATAAGAATAACTGGAATCATGAAATAACAACCTTTTTTTCCTCGAATGAAAGGATCCATCTGTTTGTGGATGGTATTGCTAGGAATGTTTTTCCTGATATATGGGCTGATGTTTGTGTGTTCATGATGAAATCCATCACTTTGGAAGGAAAGCTAAAAAAAAATTCACCTATTATTTATCCATCCTCAACTATTTGTGAAGAAACCAAACCATGAGTTTTCCTTTCTTCCTCCTAAGATATCTCTCTGCATCAGCGGAGGAGTTTAGAAATGATAAATTCGATAATCCTTTACATCATGGCCTTATCCTTTTCTATTTCAGAATGGGAATTACATCATCCCCTTAGCCTCAAGCCATTGATTTTGATGATGAAATTCTAGCGGTTATAATGAGAAATTTGAAGAAGAGAGAAGATGCTACAGGTAACAAAGAATCTGAGCTGATAGAATAATTTTTAATTTAAAATACGGGGAGTCCTCTTAGGGGAAGAGTGTTACAGAAGATAATATCAAGGACATTAACTTGGAATCTCAGAAAACCAGTGTGGAATTTTCTATCGAAATTTTTCTCATAATTAGTAAATAACTGGTGTAGGAAATCCAAGAGAGTCACAAGAAGGTAGCCATTCAAGATAAAATAATCAATGGCCTCAAAGCTAAGCTCGTAATGTAGGAAAAAATATTATCCATTATCCAAGACCAGGTTTCTAGATTTTAGAATTGTGGGTTCATGTCACCTAGAAAAAGGATGCGTTTTTCCTTAAGTAGCTTGGATGAGGAGGAGGAGGTCACAATTACTAAGGAGGTTGACATCCAGGAGAGTTTGAAGATCAAGGACATTCAGGACATGGGCCCCATCTCCAGAACTAGAAGTAAGAATAAGGAGAAATGTTAGATGACTACTGGCAGACTGTTTCTTTTTTTGGTGTTTTCCCTTTTTATATTGGATCCTTTGTCATAATTTTGTAATAAAATAAAAAATGTATTAAAGGTGGTATTTTCCTTGTTTCTATTTGGGCTTTTGTCTTGGCTAAGTGTTTTTGATTGGGTCTGCCCTTGTTCTTTTTTGGGTTGTGTTGTTTTCCCTTTCTCTTTCTATGTGGATAAGTATTGTGGGTTTTTGGTCCCCTTTAAAAACAATATTTGTACCTAATAAAAAAATTCCATGGAGCTTGTTGGTTCATGACGGAGCTCGATATCCATTTTTGTGTAGAATCTGTTTCATTTTTTAAATGTATGTAGGAATTGATTACAATTCTATAAGAATTGGTACTCCATTGAATGAAAATGGCGAGGGCACATGGATGATGGTAACTCATGGTTTTACAAGAGCTAAAATGACATGAGAAAGTGGATTGGATATTGATAACCACCCTGTTATAATTATAAAGGAAATGCATGATTTGTGGGGATCATGCGAGTGATAATTGGAAAGTGTGGGAAGCATGTGAGAGATTGTGGGTAGTAGGTAATCATCACCTTGAATAAACTAATAATTAACACCATCATAATTAATTTTTAAAATAAATTTACAAGAAGTGATGGCACATACCTTGTCACTTATCACTCATCACACATTCCATTGACATTAGATGTTTTACTTTATTATCCTGGTATAATTTTACATGGCATGATTCTGAGGTGACTACCATTTCTAGTTTTCAGCCAACTTTGTTTTATTTCTTAGCTTTTTCTCTTCTTCATTTTTTGGAAGGAATGGCCACCATTTCTGGTTTTTAACCATCCCTTCATTGGAAGATGGCAACCGTTTGTGGTTTTTAACCATCCCCTATTTATTCAAATTTTTCAAGAATCAATTTAACTTTGAATTAACTTGGATAAGGAAACCTCATCCAAGCAATTTAAAGATGAATTGACTTGCAACATCTTTTTGAATTCTTCTTTAGATGTTGGTTTCTGGTTTAAATGTAGTATATGAATATTAACCAACATTACCTCCCTTTCACCATCAATTGTAATAAGCTGCATAATACCATTATTGTAGACTTCCTCAATTTGATATGGGCCCATCCATTTTATTTGTAAATTTACCTTAAAGTCCTTGTATTTTGAGTCAAATAGTAGATCCCATTCTCCTTTTTGAACTTCATCTGTTTGATGTGCTAGTCATGCCAAAACTACCTTTGATGTTAGATTACCTGAGTTTGATGCAATGATTCTAATCTCATTTCATCCAACTTGTTCAACTAGGTAATTCTTGATTTATGTGTCTTAAAAAATTAAATTTCTACTTCAACAACTTTCCTTAATGTATGAATCTCATACTCTATGGGAAAGATAGGATTCTTTAGGTAGATTAGCCCATATGGAGTAAATCATGTAGTTTCTTTCCAAGTTGTATTGTAAGACCCTATTACTTCAGGAAATTTTTGCACCCAATTATTTCTTGAAACATCTACTGTTTTGGTCAAGATATTTTATAGTTCTCTATTGGTAACCTCAACTTGATGATTAGACTGAGGGTGATAAGGAGATGACTTGTTGTGCCTCACCTGATATGTTTCTACAAAAGAACTGATCACATTTGACATGAATTTAGGTCCTTGATCTGAGATGATTGACCTTGGTGCTCCAAATCTCTGAAAAATATGCTCATATAAGAAATATTCCACCTTTTCATCTCAAGCATACTGGAGAGATTTTACTTGAACTCATTTTGTTACATAATTTTTTCTTACCAAGATATATTCCTTTGCTTGAGAAGGTGGATCAATTGGTCCTATGAAGTATAATCCCCAATTTTCAAATGGTTCTAAAACTATATGTGGTTGAAGAGGCATCTCTATTAATAGTGTCTATTTTCCCATATGTTGGCACTTATCACATTTCCACACATCCTTGCGCATTGAAGGCCAGTAATATCTAGCCCCTAGAACCTTATGAATTGTTATTTTTAGTGAATAATGTCCTCTTGTTGTCTCATCATGGAAAGTTCTAAGTATATCAAATATTTCTTCTTCATTCACACACTTGCGTAAGATATAATCATGTTCACATTTAAAAATTATTCTATTAATCCATTTATACAATACACCCTGCTGAATGAGATGTATCATTTGCTTTGGTGTAAGAAAATATTGAAAATTACCTATGGCCAAATAATTAGCCATATTAACAAACCAAGGAGAGCTGGTGGAAACAAAAAATAAGTGCCCATATTGAAAATTATCATTCACTTGTTCATCTATACCTGAAACAATTATTGTTGAAAGAAAATGAGCTACCACATTTTCTTTACCAGGTTTATCAACAATCTTAATATTGAATTCTTGTAATAACAACCATCTAACAATTCTCCCATGAACCAAGGGTCTATTAATAAAATATACATTGGCATAGTGGTCTTTATGAATGATCACTTCATACCTTATGATGTAATGGTGGAATTTGTTGATTGCATAAAAAAATGCAACAAATTATTTTTCTGTGGTAGTATATTTTATTTCAGCTAGGGATGTAATATATTTCATGCATTTCCTCTCCTTCTTCTTGTTGTCCAAAAATAGACCCTACTGCCTTATTGCAAGCATTTGTTTGGATATGAAATGGAAGCTTTGAATTTGGACATCTCAAAACTAGAGTATGGGTTAGTTTATCTTTTATAATGTCAAAAGCCGTTTGAAAAGCCTCTGTCCACATGAATTCAGAATCCTTAGTTATAAATGTAAACAATGGAGAGGCTATTTTTCTAGTCAAAGATAAATATCTCATAATATCATGCATGTCCTAAGAAACTTCGTACCTCAGTACGATTCTTGGGTGATGGGAGTTGTAAAAATATCTTGAATTTATCTAGACCCAATTTGATTCTCTCTGTTGAAACATGGTGTCTTAAAACTATGCTTTATTCCATCATAAAAAGAAATTTTTCATGGTTGAGATATAGTTGATATTTCTCACATCTAGAGAGCAATTTATCCAAATTATTTATTTCCTCTTGGATCGTAGTTCCATATATTGTGAACAAATTCATATAAATTTCCACAGAGTCATGAGTAAGAACAACAAAAATTGCTAGCATGGCTCTCTAAAAAGTGGTAGGAGAATTACATAAACCAAATGGAAAAATTCTATAAGAAAATGTCCCCCACGGGCACGTAAATTTGGTCTTGTCTTGGCCTTCTAGTGTTACTATAATTTGGTTGTATCCACTAAAGCCATTGACAAATGAAAAATATCTCTTCCCAGATAAGTTATCTAAAACTTGGTCAATGAAGGGTAAAGGGAAATAATCTTTATGAGTAGATTTATTCAATTTCCTATTGTAAAAATAGACCCTCCATTTTCCATTTTTCTTGGGCACTATGACCAATGGGGAGACCCATTGGCTGTCTAAGATTGGATAGATAAATCCCACCTCGAGTAGTTTCTTAATTTCAGTCTTTATAATGTCTCTCAGGGCAGGGTTAATCCTCCTTTGGGACTACCTAACTAGTCTAGAATTAGTGGTATAAATATGATGTGTGAACATGTTAGGATGAATACCCTTCATATCACTTTATTCCCAAGCAAAAGATTGATGATGAGAGCATAAAATCTTAAACAAGGTATTTTCCTCTTGATTAGTCAACCAACTATTAATTGCCAATGTCTTCCCTGAAAAAATAGGCAAATTTTTTATATCTTGGTGGAGATAATTTACCAATGGATACTCTCTTAATAATGAGTTCAAGGGAAATTTATGAGGTATCAATCATTAGATTTTGGAGATGTTATGGAAAAAAAACTCAGTCGGGTCAATGTTCCTTGTGAAAGGGAAGATTATTGGCAACATGTTTTCATCTAAGATGTCTTCCTTTTCTTTTAATGCCTGTGAATGAAGTTCATAGGAATCCAAATCTTGTATATTCTCTAAGTGTTCTTGTATTATTACCACAACCATTAAGGAAAAAACATCCTCAGTCTCCTCTGATTCATTTGTACACAATGGATTGTATGAGATGGAAAAATGTTTTACAACTGGGTACATATATATTTTCTTTGCATCAAGTCCATTGATGATTTTCATATCTCATATCCTACATTCAATGAGTGTTGCAGCTATGGCTAACCATGGGCATCCTAAGATTAAGGGATACCCAATTTTCTTGTTATTTGTCTTGATAACCATGAAGTCTACCAAATACTCACATGCTTTAATTGTAATTGTTACCTCCTCTATGACTCCCTTGGGTTTATCAACAGATTATTCAGCCATTTGTTTGACTACTGGAGTTGATTGTACATCAAGAAGGGATAATGTTGATAAAGTATCCGTACTAATTACATTGATTACAACTCCTAAGTCAATCAACACATTTGGAATTTTCACATTCCCTATACAAACTGTGATGTAGGAGAATCATTTATAACATGTGTAAGGATGGAAACATCCAAATTTTGGCTTGAATATATGTTAGTGAAGCTCTATAGGTGATTAGTTGTTATTTAGGTGTGTCAGTTGGATTCTAGGCCTTTCAAAATTCAAATTATTCACTTTCCCTCCAAAAGTGAATTTCAATTATAAAGTCATGTCAAGAGTTCTAGAGGTTGATTAGGGATTTGTCAAGGGTTTTGTAAGTTTCTTCTTAGGTGGTAGGTTGTGTGGTGAGTCTTCATATGGAGGTGAATAATTGAAAATGCTTAAATTAGTGTAAGAAGGCCAATTAGGAATCTAGGAAGCATATGGAAGTCCAAATGTCACAAAAAAGGCAGTTATAAATTAAGAAGTGGGTACATGCAAGGATATAATTTGAATATAGGGGAGGAGGAGGGTAAGTTATATCATTCCTCATGTGGAGGAGGAAGATAAGGTTGAAGGGAACAAGGTTTTATAATTTTGTAATCATTTTTATAGTTGAATATGTGTGTGTGTGTGTGTGTGTGTGTGTGTGTGTGTGTGTGTGTGTGTGTGTGTGTGTGTGTGTGTGTGTGTGTGTACATTCATGATATGGCAGTTTGATATGCATTATTATATTATTATGGAGTATAGTATGTTGTGCAGGACATTGTGAATTAGTGCATCACTGGTGAGACATTACTTCTTATGCGTGTTGAATGTTCTTAAATGATCATATTGCTATAGAGATGGAGACTTGTGATTTGACAAGAAAATACAAGTGATAGTAGGGTGTTTAGAATCTTTTTGAATGTAAGTTGTGGTCTTTGAGTGTTAAAACTCTGTACATGTGTGGGTGATGCAACTATGGGAGCGTTAATGAGCTCTTGTTGGTGTTTATTCTAAGATGGTATGAAATAACCCATGCCCCTGTTTTGATAAACAAATGCATATTTAGAATAATAGGTTATATTTGAGGGAAGTATTGTGATTAATGAATTTGTAATATTCATGATATAAGTTATATATGTGGTTGATAATAGGTTGGTGGGAATATCCAGATCTCTATTAACTTAACTTAACATAACAAATGCATGAAAGAATTTTCAAAAATCTGTAACTGTGTGTAATGGTTGCCTTACAAGTTGTATATGTGTGTTTTAATGATTTAAAGAGGTATGAATGACAAAATCTAGTGCATATTGATGGTGTGGAGTTGAGTCTCAAACAAACAATTTTCATGTAAAGGTAATCTTGATATGTAAAAAAACATTACATGTGCATTAATAGTCTTTTACAAACTGGTCCAGGGTTGATAATGTACGTTTTCATGTGTAAGGGGTTTAGTTTCATCATTCTGGTAAGAAAATAATGTAAAAGGTATGATGACAATCCTTTGTGTGAAATTTTGAGCTTAGAGGTGGAGTTTGTCAAAATTTATTGCTAAATAAACCCTCTCAGGCCAGACATAGACCTAGCTAGGGTTTCAAAAGGAATTGTGTGGCAAAAACCATTAACCAAGGAATTTGTAGTCTTATTATTTCACCTAAACACTATACATGTTGGAACTTCATTCAATAGGATTGAATGCTCACACGAAGCACACGCAACCACTAGGTCCCTCCTTTGTTATGTCTATTAGAACGTTAACATACATAATTATAATGATATTTGACCTAGTAAATAATCAAGAACCCTTAACCATTGCATACGTTAACTTTGGAAACACATGTAATAAGGAAACATAACCGATCAGACAAAAACCAATATCAATTTCACCATGAAATCCCCATATTTAGACATATTGATGACCATAATCCATCCACAATGATTCATTATATAAAAAGTATTACGTCATAGAAGATGGTTACATAACATTATACCAGATCACTAAACCATGCACGAGCATCAAACCCTAGATCACGACTCTAATGCATAACAAAAACTCTCAGAAGTAAGACGTTTTCCAAAACAATGGAATACAATATATATATATATATATATATATATATATATATATATATATATATATATATATATATATATATATATATATATATAGAGGGGTGGGGACTTGCCCTTTACCACCCACACACTCTTCTAATAATAGGTGTGCCCAAAAATAGCCAACATGCATTACATCCAAAAAAAACCATAAGGCGTGCACGATTTTACATCAATCATAATAATATATTATCCTAAATATAGCTTTTGTGTTAATACTATTATTAGATTTCCTCGTACATGATCATCATGCAATCTCTACATGTCTTTTTTCTAGTTTTAACTAATTTTTTGTATGTCCCAAGCCAACTCAATGCTATCTAAATATAACCCTTTCTTGAACGTTAGTCTTCCCCCATTCTTCTATTTATAGTATGTGGTTAAAAACATAAGCTAAGTCCTGAACTAACCTTCTCATGCACTATCCCATACTACTTGCACGTGCTCCTTCGTGTGCACAAAAAACCTTTGCACATGGTTTATAGTTGGTCACATAATCTGTCTAACATTACCCCACACTAATTGAGTTTTCGTCCTTGACAATGGCTTGCCTAACTTGTTCCTCTAAATAATGTATGTAGGAATTATGAAAGAATAAAAAATTGAGTTCCAAAAATAATCATTCCACCTATACAAAGGCTATATCAGGCCGCAAGATGCTAGAGAATCTCTGGAAACTCTGAATTTACTTCTTCTTCAAATTTAGCCCATTTTGCGAGCTCTTGCGCAACCTTTCCTGGTGCCTCTTCAACTATACCTGATATTTGATTAGGCATTATTTCTTCCACCTTCTCCCTCAACTCCTTGGTCACCAATTACAACTCATCGCTCACCCCTTCTAACATGTCCATGCGCTCCAGAAATAACAGATGAAGTTGCTAGATTCAGTCCTCCATTGTCTCTCTCATGGTTTTAATTAATTCCTTCTGCGCAAATATTTCCGCCATGACCATAGTGTGCTCAATTTTAGTGGTAAAATTCTTATCCTAAATGACCTTGAGCTTTTTCTCCTCCTTAATGATCTGCACATTGATAATATGGTCACTTTTTTGACACCTCTCAAAATTCCACTTTGCCTTAGTGATAACTACTATGATTTGTGCATCTAATGCCTTGATCTCATCTATCCTAGGTTCCACAATTGACTTATTTTCTTCATTTTATTTAGCCAATTCCCCAGCTATTGTCCCCACACCACTCTTGATGTTTACAAGAATCATCCCTACTAGGTCCTTGAGATATTCCATCTCGTCATTATAGTCACCCCACGCCTGGCTCACCAAATTTGGGCATTGCCTTAAAATATGGTTCACTAATGTGCCTACTCTATCATATGCCTCCTTGGTGCACTTCTGATCCTCATGAATATCCCTCTTCAGGATCATAATCTTGCATTATTTATTATTCTTATCTGCTATCATCACCTTTAGAGTGAATCATGCATCCAAATTCTTGCAACAACCACGACCATTTTATTCAAGGTATTACATTCCTGTTCATCTTTTAGGTACATGGGGTCTCCCTATTTGTACTTCTTTCTAGGATCTTGCTGCAGATCAATCATGCTAAGGGAATTATTACTTACTTTGAATTCGGTATCCTTTACATGTGTATGTATATTCCAAGATATCATTTTCCTGATGCGCGAGACCCCTCCCTGTTTATATATTAGATCCCAGCCATATAATTTCTCTTTAGTAACTGTGTTCTGAAATATTCCCCTCAAAACCTTTGTAGGATCATCCACAAAGTTCATATGTGGTGATCGAGGAGTTCATCTTTTCCTAATTACGTTTGCTTTTTTCTAGGGCTTCTTTAGAGTGAAGGGGCCTCAGTTATTTTCCCCTTCCATTCCCTTATCCTTTTTTATAACATAGGCATCATCCGCCCCTTTCTCCCTCTCTCATGCCTCCTCTAGCACATGTGAATTATCTATTCATGGACTTCTATGCGATTCTTCCTTTGTCAGGTTAGACCCTTCATGTGTTTGCTCCATTTTCCTTTCCTATTGCTCGGCCCACTCATGCTCCAATTATTTTATAATATTTTATTCCTTATTCTCATCCCCATATACTTCATCACTAGAGACGACCTTGGTGCCTCCACACTTGGTATTGTTTTTCTCCAGACTCTTCTTTACTGGTTGAGAGGGTCTTGTGCCATCACTACGTATTCTCTTCTTATAGTACATATATTTCCTGTGCATGTGGTCTAGCCCACTTTCCTCTTCTTCCTCTTCTTCTACAAGAGACTCCTCATGTGTCCTCTATAGTGGCGACACAACAGTTTGGTTGGGTTGTGGGTGATAAGTATTTGTAACCTCCATCTCCACCCCTTCTTGTGCCTTTAGTTGCAAAACTATGAAGACTCTGCATATAATGCCTTTGATAGTGACATTTAACTAGGGGTTCAAGTCCAGTGAGTACGGTTTTGAATTTTCTAAGTACATTAACTTAGAATCATACCTGTAAGTGGTGTGCAAAGTGTTCCAATCTGAATCAACCTTATCTACATCAAAAACTAGTTTCTACATGTATTTGATTTGGTTCACCATACACTTAAAGTATCTAGAAGTGAATGCAAATGAAAGCTTACACCAGGGTCTCATCTCCCCATTTTCCATCTTAAACCATGTAATACTATAATTTTTCATTACCATAAAGCTTTCTTGCTCTCTGACAACTTCAGACAACTCTCGTGGAATACACCATTCATTTTCAAAGGCCATGCACATCCTTTCGTAGCATTTGTCTAAGATGGCCTTATATGTATTGTTGATAGTGTCGTCATATATATATCCTATAAATTGTACTATAGGAATTTTTTTGCTCGGTAGGTAAACCCACATATCCTCCTCCGGCCCATCTGGAATGCCAATTTCCTAGAAGACAATGAGAAGGAGGAAAGATCCCCATGTAATCTTCATTCCCTTTGCATTCTATGCCTTGACTCAATTATCCCATTGGTGATGTACTGCGCTATGTTTTATTGCATTTTGTGAGCCATTTTGTGCATAATGTATAAAAACTTATTATTTACATCGGTCCATTTCTTCAAGGAACCTTATTTGTAACTTACAATCCTGACCATAACCCTAGTTGTGGGGTCTATAAGATTCTCAATACTCATTTCCCTACCTCCTTTTTCATACTATAGTTGAATGACCAACTCATCAATATTTGTGTCATTATGTAGGTCCAAGTACAAATCTTCCCCCATCTCACACAACCATGTAACCTGTCTAATAAGTCAAGCCATTATCCTCATCCTTCAGCTGGTGAAGTAGAAATAGTCTTCATGTACCCTGGACATGAGTTATTAGAAAATATGTGTGGGTTTTATGAATAAGGGTAGCTCTAATAACTGGAGGACCCCTACTTTATCCAAAAGTCTCTTTACTAAGTCATCAATTAGTACCTGCCGTTCTTCATTATTGTCTAGTAACTCTCACTACATGTCGGCCTTCAATGTCACCTAATTTTTTGAAGCCCTATGATTAAATTCACTTATTTTACATTTCAAGATTTGGAACTTCCATGTATGTTCCTTAATCACTCTAGGGGGTTACTGCATTTCCGAGTATATGTCCTTGACTGGGTCCTTGTCCTCAACCCTCTTCATTTGAGCCTTGTTCCTTCCCCTTGGTGATGAAGTAGTTGCTCTCTTTGGTGCCATTCTTCCTACAAAATTTTACCCTAGATATTTTTCTCCACAACCTTTAGTTACCATGCAATGTATGAGTGCCAAAAGTCCTAAATGATTAACTCTCAACTCTGCAAACCCTATCCTCCTGCGCTCTAGTCTTGTACTCAACCATCAGATCAAAATTCCTCTACCCATGAAGGATCCTCACACAATCACTCTACACACGCTGCTCTAGTTTTCTTGTTACTTAGCTTGCTCAATTACCATAAGTTGCTTAGTTGCTCAAGTGCTCAAAGATTCTCAGATTCATGGTAGAAAATGACTCAAGTTGCCCCCTTTTATAACTTTTCCATGCTTTAAAAATACACTGCCTTACGTTTTCCTTAATTTTTCTATTTTTAAAAATAGTTTTACTTTCTTTTGATGTTTTAAAGTGTTTTCCCACCTTAAAGCATATTTTCACCTTTTACTTCATCACTTGACTTCCTTTTATACATTGTAGTCATAATCTTCTGGTGTGCTCACTACTTCCTAGATCGCAGACCTCCTCACATGTGCCTCTCTGTGCCACAGTACATAATCATCTGTGCCATATACCAAGTAGTTCATCATGCCACTTTGTACCTTAGGTTACATTGTGTGACCCTTTTTCTCGTGCGGTCTTCAATCTAATTAATTTTATTATTATCACCATCCTTCTCATTTCTAATGACACATTTTCCCTCTTTTCTACATGTGGACCCTACAACTAACACACCATCATTCTACCTTCACGTGTACATATTTATCTAATTCAAAGAACCCACAAGGTCTCTTTATTGTACATTTATACCTAGTCCACCCCACACTAAAAGTATGCGTGGTCCTCTGCGTATGAATTCAATAGATAGTAATCAACTTCTTATGTGCAAGCACACTTATTAAAAAAATAAAGAAAACAAAAGAAACTGAAATGAAAACAAAATACATGGAAGGGAAACCTAATCTAAATGACAATATTGCCTTATTACAAACACCAAGAAGCTTTATTTATAGTAGAGCTTCATCCTACTCCCATTGAAGTAACCAAGCAACATGGTTCCATCTAACGTGTGTAATTGACATTCCCTTGATTCAAGTATCTTGGTTACTATAAAAGGTCCCAACCAATGCACTTTCAACTTTCTTGGTGGCACAAAAATTTGGAGTCATAGAAAAAGACCATCTTGCCAACTACAAATGTCTTGATCTTAATGTGCCTATCATACCATGTCTTATGTTGCGCCTTCTCAATCTTTTGGATCCAATGTGCAATAACACACTTCTCATCTAACTTCATTAGTTTCTTAATGCGCTCCTTAACTAATTTTTCATCATATAATCCACCTACGAGTGCAATATGCAAGGATGATAACATGAATTCCACTAGTAGTACTACTTCTGCGCCAAACACCAATTAAAAAGGTGTTGCCATATTCAACCTTTTATATGTGGTCATAGTACAACATGTACTTTATCATCCCAATCCTTTCTTCCAACATCAAAATTTTTTGTCAATGTTTTTCCCAAAATCTTATTGAAAGATTTTGCTATACCTCTAAGAAAAATTATCTTGTCCTTCTACTTAACTTTCAATGCTCTCTAGAGTTAATTGATACACCATTTGTATGAAACATCCTGACAGACAGTTTGAAAAGAGGTCTTGACAATGGAACCAAAATGAAGTCTTAGTATTTCACCTAAACCCTATGCGCACTGACATTTCATTCAACAAGATTGAATGCTCACCCAAAACACGCGCAACCACTTGGTCCCTCCTTTATTATGTTTACTAGAATGTTAGTGTGCATAATTATAACAATATTTTACCTAGTAAACAATCAAGAAACCTTAACCATTGCATACATTAACTTTGGAAACACATGTATTAAGGAAACATAACACATGAAACAATAACCAATATCAACTACACAATGAAATTCCCATATTCAGACATATCAATGACCATAATCCATCCACCACGATCCATTATATCAAAAGAATTAAATCAAAGAAGCTGGTTACATAACCAACATTATACCAAAGTGATGAACCATGCATGAGCATCAAACCCTAGATCATGAATCTAATGCATAACAAAAACTCTCAGAACGCAAATTTTTTCCAAAAAAATGGAATATAATAACTATATATAGGGGTGGGGACTTTCCCTTTACCGCTCACACAATCTCCTAATAATAGGCATGCCCAAAAATAGCCAACATGCATTACATCCAAAAATAGCCATAATGCATGCATGCTTTTACATCAATGCTAATAATAGATTATCATAAATATATCTCCTTCATTAATCCTATTATTAGATTGACTTGTACATGATCATCCTGCAATATCTACATGTTCTTTTTCTAGTTTTAACTCCTTTTGTGTGCATCCCAACCAACCTGATGCTATCTAAATATAGCCATTGCTAGGACACCATTATTCTATTTTTAGCCCATGGTTAACAAAATTGGCTAATTCCTAGACTAATTTACTCGAGCGCGAACTCTCGTGCGCTATCCCATAATGGTTGTGTGTGCTCCTTTGCACCTTCTTTGCACGCATCCTAGACCTTTGTGCACGGTTTGTATTTGGTCACATTATCCATCCAACAAAATTTGAATTTAAAAATTGTAAGAAATCATCTTGGGTGAATCCTTGAGGTTTTAAAAGAGGAATTTTTGAATCTTAGTGGCTACTTTTGAAGATTTTATTACCATTCCTCAAGAGGACAAAGTACATGGTTTGGGAAGTCTAATTATGAAGGGAGATTTATAAAGGAAGTATGTGATAGGGTTGGAGTTGGAGAGTGAAACTTCATGGGCATCAAGAAATTCTTAATGGGTGTATAAAAATATCAAGCATGCATTTTGAAGATTCATACAAAGGAATTTAGGGGTGAAATAGGATTGTCCCAGACCTAGTAGGGTATTAACAAACTAGAAGAGAACAAGTGGGATAGAAGGAGTAAACCAAAGAGTCGGATTCTAAGATTTTACATGCACCTTAGGGATGATGAGAGAGAACTAATGAAGTTTATAATATCTTCTAGGTACCCATAGAAGTCTCCATGTATGAATGTTCCAATCAAACTTGTCTTAAGGGTACAAATTGTAAGTTAGAGAAAGTTTTTATAAAGATGAATAATTGAGTCTTTTTGATCCTTGTTGATATGTATGTTAAGTGATGAAACATGGGGAGAAGGCCTAGGAATCATTAAATAAACTAAAAACCAAAATTGCATCCTTGAGCAAAGAGCTAGTGAGGCAAGAAGTTGAGTAAGTAGTTGAAGGGTAATTCCAAGAAGAGGTGTATAAAATTAGATGAGTTTGATGAATGATTTAGTAAAAAATGAAGGTGAAATTAGGTCATGGTGATGATAAGACCTATCTAGGTGAGAAGTTATCAGTTTTTGTAATTTTTAAGCCTTTTTAGGCTTGTGTATTATCCTATAATGCAGAGCTAAGGCGAAGATAGTTGTTTGAAAACTTATTATTGATTGAATATAAGCGTGAAACAAAATTTATCTACATCAAACCGTGCCTATAGCACTTCTAGGATCACCATATTTAGGAGGAGTCATCTTTCCTTCCAAAATATTGGCTAATTTCCCATCGACATGTATTGTTCTTGGTTGGTTTCTTTTTCTTCTTTGATTTTTGACACAGTTATTTGATGGTTTTATTTAGCTCAGGGATATATCTAAGAGATTGAAAAAAAGGGATTCTAATGCTTAATTTCATTAATCCCTAGATTAAATTTGAGTCAGGTTCCTTCTGATTTGAGATATTTTCTTTGTTTAAAAATCTGGATGGGAATGACATTTTTGAAAGTGGGTCAGATGTCTTTTCAAAAGTATGTTTAGGTTGTGCTTCCTCTTGTCCTCATTTGTCTTCTAAAACTTATTCTATGATTGGTGAAGAAGGTTTAGAAGTGATATTTCTTAATTGTAGTAGCATGTTATCATAGTCAATGGATTTTATTGTGGGATTTTTGTTAGTTTTAATCGTGTACGATGGGTTACCTTTCCTAACATTATTTGGATTATCCACCGTTTGAGTTGGGATTTGAGTTTGGGTAGGTTTTTCAACTGGGACATCAGTTTTGGGTCTAGTTAACAAAGCTTGTTTTTTTCCTTGTGGTCTTCATTGGTTATAAAACTACTAGCCAAATCCTTGAGGAGTATTATATTGATGTTGATATTGAGGATTGAATTATTGAAATGATGGTGAAGTGTGTTGGTTTAGAGTCCATGGTTGTTGATTATATGTTGTTTGAACATTCCACTATGGACCCCATTCTTGTGGAAATCATTTTTTACCTAGTTAAGGATAGGACCATTGTGTGTTCCATTGATTTGGAAACCATTGGGTTTTTTGGGACACAATGTTGGTTTTGATTTGAATCAAAATCACCTCCTTGCTTTTGAGATACATAGTTAACCTCAATCTCACTTTGTATATTTTGTTTTAGATGATTTTTAACAAGGGTAATAATCCATATTGATGAGTTGTATGTTTCAAATCACAAATAAGAAAACCATTGGTTTTATCTAATGGACAATCCTAAGTCTGTGTTTATCCCTGCACCTAGGACAATATATAAACAATGGATATGTATTCTTATATTTTTCCCTATCCACTGTTGTATTGAGTTATACTAAGAGATCCATTCTTAAGAATACAATTTCTTCTCTTGGTTTGGATATGTCTATATCGACAATCTTGCCTTTATGTTTGCATAGATTTTGGTGAGTTCAAGAATAATTTCCACAGAGATCAATGATGTCTGTAAAATATAGTTTGTTCATATATCCTTTTCCCAATAAGTTAAAATCCTCTTGATTTTCCTCATCCAATCCTTTAAGAAATATTGTTTTCAAAATGGTAATTTCAAGACCTATACCACACCTCTTATGAAGGAAAATGAACCGATCTAGATAATCTTCTACACTCTCATTCTTCTTCTATTATATCTTGAATATTTCTTCCCTACAGTCTTTAATCCTACAATAATCGTAGTATTTGTACAAGAAGACTATTTCCATCTCTTCCCAAGTATGGATAGAGTTAGGGGCTAGGATCATGAACCATCTCTTTATCTTTTAAGGTTGAGGGAAACAACTTCAACTTTTGAGTATCAGAGGTATAATCATAGGTTTGGCATAACAATTTGAATTCAAACAAAAATGATCATGATATTTCAAGACTAATACCCTTAAGGTTATTAAAATAGAGGGGGATATATTATTCATAGGGCCTTCGTCACTGGGATCCAATTCTATGGGATAAGTGAATGAACTTCCCAATGGTGGATTACTATTGTTTCCCATTAGGATTTTCTACTCCATCTGCCATCCTTCCTTGTTGCTCAACTAGTTCCACAGGTAAATTTTGAGGGGGGATATTCAAGTTTACTCTTACAAACCTACCTCTATGATATCTAGGTCTAAACATAAAATTTTATCATTCTTAATAATAATTTCCCAACAATAAGTTCTTAGTTGATTACCTTGTTCCGCATATTCCAAAAGCATAGAAAATACACTTATTGTTAATACAATACATTTAATAATAAAAATAAAGAGTACGAAAAAATAAATTCTAAATGGAAACTTACCAGGTTACCTTGATATTTGATAGCACCTTTAGAAATCCTTGAAAATGGTTTGGAAAAGTGATGAGTGTCGTTGATACTTGTACTTTAATCATTTAATAATTATCAATACTGGGGCGATGTTTAAGGCTATTTGCAAAAAAGCATGTTTGAAACTATATTGAGCATGCAACTACATTAACTTAAGAATTTATTCAACTAATATTCTTAAGAACATGTTCTATATGATCAAAGCTTGATGAAAGAAACAAATCATAGAGACTCCTAAATCTATAATTTGAAATAAATAAAACATGTTGAAATAGAAGGACAACCTTAAATATTATAAATGTTATAGTGTGTGAAAAAAATCAACTGCTAATTAATCAAGAAATTAAAAAACACATGATACTTCCCTTCAAATTGGGGAGGATTGGACCTTGCTCCTTCCCTCTAATTCATTTGTAATGTTTTAATTACAGAAGCAAAAATGAATTCCGAATCATGCCCTTTATTGATCAATAATAATTTGATACAATTATTTTATTCTCAAAATTCTAACCTTTTTCTAATCCTAATACATACACCTTACATATACTAGGTGAATTCAAGTTCTTCTTCAAGAGAACTTGTTATTTTAATAATAATGCAAGAGTTACATGAAATAGTTAACTGAATAGAACAACAACATAAATGGGAGTCACAAGGTTGAGGTACTGACTGCATGTAACTTGTTGATCAAATTTATCTTTTTAAACACAAGAGAAGTCCTTGTTAGCAAAATCCAACTGATACTTGGAGATAAATAGAGTTAAACCATATCAAGTACTTGATCTCTTCACATGGTAGTGGCCGCCAAAAAATAAGGAATGGTAACTTCCAGCTTACTCTTGTTGAATGGAATAATCTATTTGTTTAAAGAGATAATTACCACACAAATAGTCTGTTATCCATTTTTTCCCCCTTGGGAAAAAATGGAAAACAAGGTTTACAAGTTAAAATGGTTAAATTTGGTGTGTAAATTTTTTTGACATACTTACATGATGCCTTGGAACCAAAGGGATTTCCAGAATTTCATGATGTTATGAAAGAAGGTTGAAAACATGTAATAGTGGTTTGCATAGAGGACTCGAGTTTAAACAACTCGTCAAAATGGTCAGTATGATAAGAGCTAATTGTCTAAGGTTTTGTGTTTTGGCTCTGGAGAGCTAACTTGGAATTGGAGGTTTCAAGCTAATAAATGCTCATGAATCGAGCTTGAGCTTGATAATGAAAGGTGACCATGAGAGAGCTTAACCTCAAGCTCAATGTCAAGTCACTTAAGCATGAAGGAACAATGAGCATTGGCATGCATCTATGGGAGTGAGAGCTCCAAGGAAACTCGACACAACATTACAGAGATGAGATAAGTCAGTATCTCTAAGAAACTCACCATGGCAAGTCAAAAGATGGGTGTGAAGCATTGAAGATGGAGTTAAGGGTAACACGACTTGTATATATTTTCTATTTTCAAGAGAATATTGGTGAGTCATGGGATGGCTCGATCAATGCAATCAAGCTTGACATGGTACTAGGGGATTGGGTTGGAAGGTCTATAAAGTGCCCAAATTGAGTTGTGTGCAATGCTCAGCTAATGAGGAGCTCGTTTCATTTAGGTATAAGTTATCTCGTGAAGAGCTCAGTGTTTGTGGAGAGAAATGGAATCAAATGCCTTGAGCTATGATGAGAGCGTGACTAGATGGCTCAGTGGTACAAGAGAGCCGGGGGCTTGGTAGAGGAAAATCGAAGAACTCACTAAAGAGAACCGAGTTGTGGTGTTACAATGAGATCGGTATCAAGCTCCATTGTGGCTCATTGAGATAGGTTTGAAAGCATGGGATTGAGCTCTTTGTTAGTATGTGGAAATGGATCGATTGGGAGAATAAAGGTCAAAGAGGTGGAGACCAAGCTCAATTGGATTAGATCGAGCTTTGCACAATGAAATCTGAAATGCTCATGGGATAAAATGGACAACCAAGTTGCTAGTGGATTAGATTGAGCTCAGGGGCCAATCGACCCATTTTCATCACTCGGTGATTCACAAAACTAGGTCAATATTAGAAGAACGTTGGAGAGCACTAACCCAATAAATCTAAGTTTCGGTGAGTTCAAAGTTTCATAGATTGAGCTAGTGGAGTTCAAACATAGCTCGAGGAGTTGGCATGGCTCGAATGCTCATGTTAGGAGCCTAAATATTCACAGAATGACCAAAGCTTGCATGAGAAATGACTCAAGTTGTGTGGTGCCAATGGATAATCAGTAGTGCATAGTGGTATAGCTTATTTATAGGAGCTCAAAGTATCCCATTGAGTCATGAATGTAGATTTGAGTTAGCATATTACACGTATGTAGGCTCGGGACAAGCTAATCACATGTTGGCTTAGTTTCTGAGCTCGTCAATGCAAGGTGGATAATGGATCTGTGATGGATTCATACTCACAACACGGACTTGGAGCATATGTCAAGCTTGGGAGGAAAAATAATGTAGGCTAACTAAAGCATGGTGATGGCTTTGAGATAGATCGGTGAATGGTATAAAAATTTAGATTGAGCCTAACAATGATAGACTGGGTAACATGATCATGGAGCTCAAGTAAGGCTCGGGAGATGATTCAGTGTCTTTACTTAGGTGAGGACGATGAATTTCCCCATTGAACTTGTGAGATCAAGGCTATTCAGATAAAATTACAGGATCGGCTGTTGTTTGGTGATCTCAAACTCAAATAAACTGCCAAAGGAGCCGAACAAGTAAAACAACAGATTATGATTTACGATTTCGGATATAGCCCATTTTAGGATTTCATAATGTTTTAGATCGGAACTCGCATTAGGTGATTTGAAAATTTTGAGGGAAAATTTCTGAAGCTGAAATCCAAAATTCAGAGTTCGGGAGTGCATGTTTTCAAGATTCAGAGGTTTGAGTTGTTTCAGAGGTGTCCAATTCGGAGTCTGAGTTCATTGGGTATGGCGTAGTCAATGTCAGTTTGAATCCAAGACACATGGAGCCTTAGAAAAAGTTATTCTAGGTTGTACATAGGGTTCATTTTAAGAGACCTCTTGGAAATCGGAGGTGGAAAATACCTGGCGAATATCCCCAAAACTAGTTTTATGGGAAGGTGATTTTTTTGGGTGTTGTATGCAAATTTTTTGCCTGATTTTCAAGTGGTGTGGTAGAAGGCTATAGATGTTAGGAAACAGGGGATAAAATATGTAGACTAATCCCTCTCAGAATCGCAACAGTAGAAACTAATATGTAGAAAATATTACCTATCTCAAATAAAAGTGTAGAATAAAATAACACAAAACAAAGAGACAATATTTAACATGGTTCACCCAATTTGGGCTACGTCCACTAAGAATCACTTGCTTAGATTTTATTAGAAGCCACCGCTCTCTCAATACAATACCTAGATCTGTTTGGAGCTATGCTCAACAAAATCTAAAGATTTCACACACCCAAATTCAAAACACATGTAATATTACATTTTTATTCTACCATATGCATAAAATCATATAAGTAGACAACTGCTTAAGTAGTTTTATGAAACCGTGGGTATCAAAACCATGGGCCAAAACCGTCCCATAAACCTATGGGTCAAAATCCCACCCATATGAGAAAAACACGTTTCCTGGTATATGAGGCACGTTTTAAGGCCAATTTTTTTCTCGGGGGTCGTGCCCCTGAACCCCGGTGAGACAATTGTGGAAAGTGTACAATAATCTTAGTGTACAGTCTTCAACACTTTCTCACATGAAAATAGGCTCTTAGTGTAATATGGCTCTGGGTGTTGTATGTAATTTTTTTTTCCTGATTTTCAAGTGGTGTGACAGAAGGCTGTAAACACGTGACAGGAGATTTGTTTTCATGCTACAAGAAACCTCTTGTCACGTGTCAACAAGGTTGTTGTCGCACAACAAAAAACTTGCTATCATGTGAGAACAACCTTGTTGATGAGTGATAGGAGGTTTGTTGTCACACAACAGTAAATCTTCTGTCGCATTTCAACAAAATCTCTGTCACGCGTCTACTTCCTCCACACTCTCGTCATGCGTCAACAAACTCTCCATGTTACGCATCAACAAACTCTCTGTCATGCATTTGTAGCCTCCACCCTCCTGTCACACATCAACAAACTCTATGTCATGCATCTGTAGCCTCCGCCCTCCTGTCACGCGTTTACTATACTTGATAATACATATGCCCCCAGGTGGTATGAGTGAGCTAGTAGTGTTCTACTTGGCGAATAATATAGGATTATATAGGGGATAGTTTCAAGGGTAGGTGAAGCTGACCCCTAAAAAAATTAAATTGTAATTTTTAGGCAAACAGGCCACTGACCTGTGCTAGAAAATTTACGTTTTTAAATTTTTCAAAAATGGAATATTCACCATATTACGAATATTTGCCACTAAAATTATCCCTGGTTGTACGCAAGGTGGTAATATTGACTGAGTGATTCAGGGTACAGTCCACCAAGTTATACATAGGATGGGTGGTTTCAAGGAGTCGACATAATTCAATACAAGGTAACGTGGCATCGGGAGCCAGGCTAAATGAGGTAGTTATTGTGGAGGATTTCAACGAAAAATAAGAGGGTCACTATGTAACACTAAGCACTCAATGGAAATATAGGTAATGTTTGCTGGAATATAAACTAGAAAATAGAATAAATGTGTGGTGAGTTGTGAGCATATTAATCTGAGTCACTTGATTTACACAAAGGAACTCACCTTTCATTAATGAGTAGATAGCTCAACTGCTAAGTCGGTTGGCAAGTTGAATTAGACAAGGTGCCACGTAAGTCGTCCAATGAAGATAAAGGTGGTGAATTTGATTAAGATTTTTCTAACATTGAAAAACATGGGGCTCGTTTAGCGAGCTATATAGGCTCGATGAGATCAATACAAAAGCAAGAGATAAGTCCTTTGTGAAGTATGTAGGTGTAAACCCACAATGCAATGTAATACAAACAAAGAGCTCACCAATTAACACTTAAAGCTCCTCAAATATAATTTTACCTCTGTAGGTCCCATTATGAGTCAAGTTGGACTCTGGGAAAATTATTAAAATATTGTTTTAAAAATTCAAATTTATGAATTTATGAGATCTGATGGAGCTAAAATACCCAAAAAGTGACATTTTCTCAACGAGCTATAACTTCTTCTTGGGTTGTCCATTTTTTAAAAAAATATAGTCAATGGAATAAAGAGAATGAGATATATGCAATGGAATCATCAAAAGATGGATTTTAGAATTTATTGCATTCCAAATTATAGGTTTTACTCATTCCAAAAATAGTGACTCAAAAGGTGGAGTTGCAATTAATGAGCAAGCATGGCCAACAACAATGATTAATTATTTGCTACATTTTGGCCTAGATTCTAGGGGATTCTCATTCTTTTTCTCACAAACCAAGAAATGTTATAAATTTAAAGGGGTGCTTATTCAAAAGAAGTTAGACATTTTCCAAGCTTCACCTCTCTTCACAAGTTGAGCTGTTGTAAATTTGCAGGCTTTTAAGCATTTCTTCTCAAAATTTTAATGGTAGCCTATGCCTTTCCCTGTTGTAAGGATGCACTGTGAAAGTGATTGAAGTAATGGAAATAATTTTTTGTGATCAATTATATGTCATTATATCCCTTTGTTGCTTTTATTGCCTTTCTCATGTTTGTAGGTGAACTGTGTAACCAGTGTTTCTTTTGCAAGTTTTGAGAGTTATTATGCTTATTCTAGGAGTGAAATTTGTATGTGGGTGGATTTGTAGTGTATGTCCATTCTTCCCATGAGAATATTTATTCATTTCCAATCCGATAATTTTTCTAGCAAAATTTTTTCTTGGTGCATCACCACTTCTAGTTTAGGTTTTATTTCTTGCAAATCTCTCTCCCTAATCCCCTAGAAATGTTAGCATAGGTATAAGTAGTTGTTTCTATTGCATTATGAGTAGTGTAGTGCTTAGTTTAGTAAGAGGAAACTATCCTTCTCCGAAGGTTCACCTCGAGCCCAAGTACCACAACTTGAGAGGTGGTCCCATGTTACACAATCACACCGAATGACATGTTCACCTTTAGCCATTCGAGG
Source organism: Taxus chinensis (assembly GCA_019776745.2). Lineage (NCBI taxonomy): Eukaryota > Viridiplantae > Streptophyta > Pinopsida > Cupressales > Taxaceae > Taxus > Taxus chinensis. The sequence continues at coordinate 12,146,114 of CM034147.1, forward strand.
GGTGTAGTGATTTGGCGATAACATAGTCCAAGTCAAAGATGGAACTGATTAGGATTAGGCACTCCACTATTTATGAAAATCATGTGTTGATTAGATATTGATGCTAATTAGGAGATCCATGAATTATACAACTCATATGCTGACTGGATATGTCCCTCATTGTGTCGTGTAAGTCCTGCACTTCGCTATGTAAATTATGCATTCCACTGTATGATTCCTATGCTAGAATTCATGTGAGTTATTCAGTAGGATTTATGTGAGTCATGTGCTAGGATTTATGTGAGTCCCACACTTCAGATTATATAAGGTATTCCATTGACACTTGTTAGCTCATAAACCAATCTATATCAACCCATCCAAGGAATCATATGAAATATGAAAGATGAACAATATTTATGCACAAAGACTTCTCTTTAAGTATATAAAAGTATTATTTATATTAATGATAACATTAGCTTAATACAAAGTGATGATGATAAAAATGGGGTTTGGAATGGGAATTTTCAAGGCTCATCAAGCTTGATTAAAATGATCAAGATCCTCTTTGGTATACTAAAAGAAAGTTTTTAAGTTTGAGGTAATATCAAAAATTTCTTATTTAATTAGATTAATAGGTTACATTATTGGTGTAAATCTAGTAATGAATATTAGAAGCATCTAATTATTACTCTTTGATGAGAGACAATGAAAACTATATGAAGGGCTGAGGTGGATCCCCTCCTAGGTTTTCAAATGTTGGGGATAAAATTTAGGTCTATAGAAAATATGTAGATGACAAATGTTATCAAGGAACACTAGTTTCATAATTATATAGGATATTAACCATAATCCTAAGGTAGTTATAGGTTTCCAATGCCTATACCTAATTTAAAGAGAGTTATCCTTCTAGGATTCATAATAATAGTAGATCTAGAAATGGGTAAAGACAAGGGGCATGACATAATAATATAATGCAATACATCAAAGTAAATATACATTTACCATTATCTATATAAATGAATGATAAGACAACCTCACAAAAACAAACAAACAATAAACGATAAAAAGGGTTAGAAATATTTTCCTATAGTTTTGTTATTGTTTCATGATCCTCCCTAAAGACAACAACACTAAGAGACAAAATCTATGGTTAGATAAAGGGATTTATCAAGATTAATACCTCTAGTACCAGTTCTCTATGGTGACCCAAAGGAAAAATGGAAATATCCAAAACCTCAAGTCTAAAAACTAGGTAGAAAAATATGTGCAAGTGTCCAATGTGTGAGCAAGTGCAACATTTTGCATTGATGAATGAGTGATGGTAGAAATCAAACCCAACACCATCACCCATGGAGAATGGCGTTGGTCTTGAGGGAACCCTAAGGTCATGACATAAAAAACAAATGCACATGGAATCCAAAAGAATAAATGGTGGTAAATGAAAAAGGTCTGGGATACCTAGAAGAAGATATAAGAGCATGCATGAGTGTAAATAAGTGGATATAATGAGACAAAAAAACATAATGGGTGCAATGTCTAAACAAAATGAGGAAATAAGGGAGGATAAGGGAACTATGGCATGATAATGATATTATTATAATATGTTTAATATGTTGTATTTTTTAGATACTGTACACCTCTGCCATGAGTGTTAGCCCATGATTTTGGTACCTATTATATGACGGGTCAAGAATTTGTCTCAATGGATTGCACTCTAAGTCTTCCTTTGTACAAGGGTATGAGGAAATGAATAAGATACAAACATGAACTGGCAAAAAATTGATTGATTTAAAGGGGCTATATTAAACTAATGTCACATATCCAGAGGGCAGTAATCCATACACTAGGTCAACCTAGGGTTTCCAAGGCCCACATTCAAGATAGATGAGAGTAAACTTCTAAGATATTGGTTGATGCAGGAGAGGTATAGATCAATGGGAAGATGAGAAAAACATGCATAATCTACACTACTACAATATAATTTATTATTTTAGTAAATATGGACATATTCCAGTGAATCTAGAATCCAATATTACAAATTTTGTAGACATTTATCACTTTTTGTGTATAATGGATTCCATTTTTGTTACTATTGGATTCCATTATCACTATTGATGGATTCAATTAATAGTACTATTGGATTCCAACATTATTGTTATCGGACACAATGGAGTTCCAATATCACTATTTTTGGATTCCAATAGGGTTGTTATTGGACGTAATGGAGTTTCAATTTCACTATTTCTATATTCCAATTTCACTATTTTAGGATTTTAATTTCGTTATTATTGGATTCCAATTTTGCTAAGTTACATAAGGCTAACATTCACTAAGTTACATAAGGATAGCACCTGCTAAGGCATTTTATTACTGAAAAGGTTGGCATTTTAAATGATTTCACCAAATTTAGGTACAATGGGTTCCAATATTTTAATTTTTGGATTCCAATATTCCAATTTTTCTATCATTAGATTCCAATTTAGCTATTTTTGGATTCCAATCTCCCTAAGTCACATAAGGCTAGTGGTCATTAAGTTACATAAGGCTAACGACCACTAAGTTACATAAAGGCCATTATTGGATTCCAACATTTCCATTTTCAGATTCCAATATTTCAATTTTTGGATTCCAATATTTTAATTTTTAGAGTCCAATATTTCAATTTTAGGATTCCAATATTTCAGTTTTTGGATTCCACTATATGTAATTTTGGAGTATAGCAAATACCAATATTTAACGTTTTGGACTCCAAAATCAGTAATATTGGATTCTAATGAGAGTTGTATTTGTTTTAGTTGTTTGGACTAGAATATGTCTAGATTTACTTAAATAAGCATTTATAGCTGAAATATAAATTAAATAAAGGAAAGGAAAGATAAGGATCTGATCATATAAAATCACTATTCTAAATAACACCAATGTACATATAATACTAAGCGAACATAGAACAATGGGGAAGGGAAATGTACTAATCTATGCAAAATGACAAATAGGGTTAGATCACTTACCCACAAGGTGGTCATTGATTCATCTATCTCTCCAGAGAAGTAGTACATCAAGGGAGTGTTAGCATAATTTAGCATAGGCATATTTATTGCATTTTATTGCATTGTCTTTTGTTTAATAATGTGCAACATGTGCACTCTAGTCTAGTGACTTGCATTCAATATTGTTATGTTGGATAACATTCAATATTGGTATTAGTAGTAATTACATGTGCATGTGAGATGGGTCTTATCATCTCGTAGTTGGTGTCTGCTAGGGTGTCATGTCTATCCATATGAGGCTGTCTAATATCTATAAATATTACAGCTCTTGCATTGTAATGTAATCTGATTTCATGATCAATAATATTTGTGAGGCTTCCGTCCCTCTTTGGTCATTGCAATCTTATTCTATTCTATCATTTGGTATCTAAGCTATACCATTATTATCAGGGAGAATATCTATGGGTGGATAAGGGGAACACCACTTTTGTCTTAGAATCACTATAGATGATCCAGTAGTGCAAGCAATCGAATAATTAAGAAGAGTGTTCAATCCAAGTAAAATGTAAGATGAACTAAGAGAAAAGAGAGAAGATGCAAGGATGACACAAAAGAGTAAAGCATCTAGCTAGTTTATGTGATCTTCCTTCCTTCCTTATGAATTTATGGGTGTGGCATGTATATATACCTGATGCTATTACCTGTGGGTGATGGCGTCAGATAAGATAAACCTAATACCAACACCACTTCCCACTGGAAATGACATCTTGCAAGGAGACCTAAATGTCAAAAATGGTGAAACGTTTCATGGATCAAGCAAGAATGAGTGAAAAAGGTGCCAATGATGGAGTCAGATGTAAGAAAGTGTCAGGAGTTATAGTGTGTATGACATAGAAGCATAAGGATAACTAAGTCTAGGACCACATAGTGATATGTATCTTTGTGTACTGCCTCTAACCCATAATGCATGTGAATAGTCATACTCCATTCCCGGAAGGCCCCTTAAGGATCCCACTTAATAAATTGATGCATCAGTCACCATTATATGTAGAAAGGAATTGTTAGTAATAGGTGTATACATATGCTTTAACCATTGATCATCGCATGTCGCAATTGCAAAACACGAGGTGATCAATGGAATGAAATAGTTCTTAACACCAAAATTGAAAGTAAATACGCAATGTAAGCATATAAAATACCATCTAAAATGAAATATAACCAATAATGCATACCTGATAATGTCATTCATTCTACCATGTGTGGGCACAATCAATGCTATGAGAACCCTGAAGAAGAAAAACTAAAAATAAACACTAGATTATCATCAGTAAAATAAGACATATATCACCTAGATAGGGGCTCATGGAATGGAGGCCGTGTCAAAGTGTCAAGATTTCAAATCATAATAATGTCATGGTGGTATGGTGCCATAGTGTCATAGCCAAGCGGTGGGTAGTGACACTGAAATCAAAACAAACCATGTGGTAGAAGCTACAAAGAGAAATTGTCATAAATCAAAAGGTATAAATAAAGAGAAGATGAATGATTACCCCAAAGGGTGGATAAAAACACTGAAAATTGAAAACAACAATGAGGTAGATGCTATAAGAATAATATTGTTAGAGAGAAACATAAATCCAAGCAAATCCACAATCCTAATTGAGAATGTGCATAATACTGCAACGATCCAATGGGAAAGACCAGGGCTTACAAAGCCAACATGTTGATAATGTTGTTAGTGTGAAAGAGAAGGAAAAGATGGATGAAGTAGTGAATTTGATAAAAAAGGATGAGAAATGGTAGTTGAATATTGAAACTCCTAAGCTCCTTCATGAGTGAAAATTTTTAAGGAATTGAGCATTTTTTGGTTCTTTGAAGATGTGGCCTTCATTGGTTTTAATACAACATGTATTAGGACCTATGATATATTTAATGAGGTAGGGGCCCCACCATTTCTGAGCTCATTTTCCTTCATTTTCATGTGTATAATCAAGTTTAAGGACAAGGTCACCCACAATGAAAGTATGTGAATGAATATGTTTGTTATGTTTTTTGACAAAACATTTGTTATGTTTCTGACTATACATGTATTCTCGGTCATGTCATTCTTTTAATAGGTCAAGGTCATGGAGACATGCTTTATGGAGTTCCTTTTCTATAATGATACCATGAAGGGAATGAAGAGATAGGGGAGCTCCACCTTGAGTTGAAGGACTGCTTCAGCTCCATAGGTGAGTGAAAATGGGGTTTCCCTAGTGGAGGTATGGAAATTGGTGTAGTATGCCCATAATGTAGGATATATCTTCATATGCCAATATGTGTATAATTCATGGATCATCTTATCTAAGATATTATTGATAATTTTATTCGTAGAATCATATTTTCTGTTGTACTTCAGATGATATGGTGTTGATAATCGAAGCTTAATGTTATACTTAGCACAATTTTTCTTCATTTATTTACATTTGAAGCTCCCACCATTTTCATATATGATGGTGTGTGTAATTCCAAAGTGAAAAATGATTTGATTAAGGAAAAAATTATATCTAGCAAGTCCAAGAATATTAGTGAGAGGAATGGTTTCAACCAACTTAGTGAAGTATTATGTGGATGTGATGATAAAGATATGACCATCTTGTGAAAAAGGAAATTTCCTGATGTAATCCAATTCCCATATACCGAAGGGTCAGGGAGATGCAATAGATTGCAACTCAGCTGGAGGGGAATGAATCAAGTCATTGTGATATTGGAAATGTATGAACTTCTTGGAAAATGTGTGAGATTCACACTATAGTGTAGGAAAATGGTAACCCATATGTAGGAACTTGTGCATGGTAGCATGACCAATACGATGCCCACTACCAGTTCTCCCATGTGCCTCCTCTAAGACAAGGGGGACCTGAAATTTTTTAACACATCAAAGTAGGGTGCCTTAAAAATTATGATAATATAATATGACATCTTTAAGTATGCATTTGAGATCCCTTTTATGTATGTGCAATCATGTTGATGGGTTGGTACCATCTGTGTAAGTATGGTACTGTATGATTTGGTGGATATCAACATACTAAGGGTCATGTGTAGGGTTGTGTGGCTCAATCTGAAAAAAAATCCTGAACATCTCGAGGAATTTAAATGGACAAGGTTTGGAGAATTTGTATGATAAGGGTGTCATCATGAGAATTAGAATGTGACTAGAACTGGGTGGTAGACATGGCCAAATAATCAACTAAGACATTATGTTTTCATGGGATCAATTCTTTGGTAAATGAGGTGAAGTGTGATGTTAGCTTCTAAACTAAATCATAATATACTTTAGGGTTTTCACTATGACACTGATATGCACCACTAACATGTCGAAACACAAAAGGAGACTCCCCCATGGCATGGAGATAGGATAATTCCCTAGATAAGATGACATGTATGCCTAAGATAAGAGCCTCATACTCAGCCATGTTGTTGGTGACTTTTAACTCGAGTTGATAGGAAAGAGGGAAATTATTACTAGAGGGGTTGGTGAGTACACAGTCTGCCCCATTTCCTTCGAGGAAATTTTCCCTGTCTAGGTGTGGTATCTATGTATCATCATGGAGATTTATTGTGATGTCCTCATTGATTTTAGCTGCTGGTTTAGTTTTAGGGGGGAAGGTGTTTCATTACTAAAATCAAAAGACTGCACATCAAGACAGGATGTGAATCTATAGTAGTAGTATTTTATGGGAATTTCGTTAATTAGGACCTCAATGAGGAGGAATTCCTCATTTGGTAATGCATCAAGATTTTGCTAAGGAGTAGAGATGGGGGTGGTAGCCAAATGGTTTGTTATGTATTTTCCCTTTACCTCCTTTTGTGTGGATATACAGAGGTCAAAATACATAAGGAGGGCCATCCACTTCTCGATGTAATCCATAGGGAGGATAACATGCACAACAAGAATTTTGGTAATGGATTTGTATGGATAATGATGTAGGTAGTCTGATACAACATGTAGTGATGTAATTGCGTGGATGCGTAATATATGGCTAGAAAAGACCATTCAATGGAAGTATATCGTGTCTCATAGTCTATTAGGGCTCAAATAACATAATAGATGACATTCTCCTTTCCCATTTCATCTTCCTATGTTAACATTTCCCCTCCATACACCAAATTGGAAGAGGTATAGAGCAACACAGTTTGATCTAGTGAAGGAGGTTACAGAGTTGGTAATGAGGATAAGGATTGTTTCATATTGCTGAAATCTTGTTGACAGTCTTTGGATATTTATGGCATGAGTACGATAGGTAAACTTGGGGATAAATATTCAGATTGCCCCAACTTTTTCGAGGGAAGTGCATACGTCTTCTATAGAAGTGCGTCATGGCATGTTAAGGATGACTTATATTTTTGTTAGATGAACATCAATGATACATTTAAACACTAAGGATCATAGGATTTTCCCCATGTCACCACGAACATGCATTTTCAAAGGTTGAGGTGAACCTTATCTTTGTGAAGGCATCCTAAGGAAATGTCTAAGTCATGAGCATGATCATCGCTGCGTTAAGATTTAATGAGTACGTTGTCAACGTAGACTTCGAATATTTTTTATATGAGGTCATGAAAGATGTGTCATGGTATGATGATATGTTACACCGGTATTTTTAAATCCAAAGGGAATTTTTAAATAATAATAGGTGCCTCATTATGTCATAAAGGTAGTCTTGTGTTGATCTTTAGGGGCAATATGAATTTGGTTGTATCTTGAGAAATTGTCCATAAGATATAGAATTTTGTACCCTGTCGTGGTGTTGAAAATAATGTCAATGGAGGGTAAAGTAAAGTTATCCTTAGGAAAAATGAGGTTGAAGTTTCTAAAGTCAATGTAGATATAGATAGCCAAAGTAGATTTCTTCTAGACATAGATGATATTATAAACCCATTCAAAGTAGTCTATTGTATGAATGAATTTTACGTCTAAGAGTTTGATGGGATCCTTATGACATAAATAATTGCTTTTGGGTGGGAATTTCCTTAACTTTTTCCAAACGGGAGAAACATCAAGATAGGTAATGATGTTATGGGAGACAATTTCCAGATCAATTCTAGGAATACTGACATATCCCCATGTGATTACCTCCTTATGTTTGCATAAGATTTATATGTGATGCTTGCATAAATTGGGAAAGAAATCACCAAACATGACTATGTGTGTGGGATCATCGTCAAGATATACACTAATGGTTGATTATGCTAACATATTATTTTCATCCTAGAAATGATATGGAACCTCAAGTAACTTAGCTACTTCATCTTGGATGGGATCAATAGTAACGACATAATCATCGAAGCGCATAGGTGTCTTGGAGAATTTTCCTAACTTATGATTATGTCGAGGGAGTTTATCCTCTCATGCATACAGGAGTTCTAGAATAGCCTCATCATTTTCTAAGGTAGGGAGAGACCCATGGTATTCTACATCGATTTATAGGCACATGTATCACCTACAGTCTCTATGCTACCTAGAACTATTTTGTCATACATATAATACCCTAAAATCCAAGGTAACCTTTATAGGTGTGGAATAAAAAATGTCCATGTTAGGAGCACCAAGGCCATAATTGGATGCAAAGGTTTGGTTATAATCTATTATGGGTGGTGGAATTACTATGAGAGCATGATGTGAAGCGTAGTTGGAGATTTTTTATATGACCTAGGAAGTGTTTAGGAGTAGTGGATTAGTAGGTGGGATGTAGGGAAGTGTTTCCTCCTCATCCTCGTTATCACTAGTATCATAGATAGGGGGATCATAAGACATGTCAATGAAATTAGTTTCAAGTTGAGAAGATCATATTTGGGCCAAGGTATGTTGGTAGTGCAATGATTCCAAGTGTCTGAAATCATCTTTTGAGATGATGTAATCCCCACTCTGACTAAGACATCAATTTTACCAAAATATATCTCATTTAATTAAGGTAAAACAAGGTCATAAATAGCTAAATTGTTTTAATAAACAAATAAAATTTATTTTGCAAGTTTGTCACTACGGGTAGTTATTAAAAATACTAAATTATTTACTTAAATTAATAATTCTATTCTAAACGTAGATGCTCCATATTCAGTTTTCATCCTTCAAAGACTACAAGTGTAAGAAAAAGGCATCCATTGATGAAAATTTGATGATTCATGAGTTTACGAGGGCGGGAGTGTGGGCCCATCCCATGAGGAAAAATGTCTTGAGATAGATAGGGGCCAACATGAATCCATTTATGCCCAAAAGGTTGAGGCCATGGAGTTCAGATAGGGGTCAAGTGCTGATAGCCCCATATAGATCTATAGGGATCCTAGCTCCTCCTTCTCTTGTCATTTCTTCTCTTGTACTAGCCTTCCCCTCTCTACCAAATTCAATAACCAAAAGATATTATATTATGTGGTAAATCCAAAATCCTCCAGAGTAATTTATCCTAGAGGAGGGAGATTCCAACAAAATTTCTTGCATTTGAGGGTTTTTCATTTGGTCTTTCAGATCATACGATAAATTGTATAGAGAAGATTTTCTCGCTTAGATGATTTCAATAGTTCTTCCATACCAACTTGGCTTCCTAACACTAAATTTTGGTACAAATCATTCTAGTTAATGATTTAAAAGGTTTCAATACAATAAAAAAATTAATTTGGAAGAATGAAATTATAAAAATCATTGAATTTTTAGGTCTCTTGGGTCATTTACATAGTATTGCTAACCATTTCCCATACTCCCATTTCATAACTTATGATAAAATCTTACTAAATAACTATTCAATTTCTGGAAAGTATTCAAATATTGTACAAGAAAATCTATATAAGGGGTGGGGGTGGGAGGCCTATATATATAGGGTTCATATAATTTTTGTATGTGCCCCTACCCTATATATATAGCCCCCCTCCTCGATCCCCCTCTAGAATATATAGGGTCTAATTAGATTATCTCCTAAATAATAAAAGTGCATGGGCATTGCATTGATGATTAGAGGAAGTGCCCATATCTATGCCCATCTATCGAGATTCCTATCTATATACAAGATATAATATGGTAGTGAACCATTGAACCTCCCAAAATTTTAGGGGCACTACAACAGTTTCATATATTCTCTATAGGGCTATAATTTCTCTAAATGGGGCAAGGGTTGGTTTTGATCTATAGGTTATGCTAACCCCCTTTCTATAGATGGGTGTGTTGGAAGCAAAATGGAATGAGAGGGGAGGGGGTGAATTAGTCATTCAAAACATTTACTTCACTTACTTAGCATTCATACATCGCATTAACCATCCATTCAATATTCATAAACCATTGTGTGCTTATTAAGATATGAAAAATTCAATCATAAGAGCATGAAACAAAATACACAACACATGAAAACCATATGTAAGTGGGAAAACCTCATGGGGAAGAAAACCCATTGAAACAAGAACATTATATTTCCATGTTTAAAATTTAGTGAGGCACTAACCCCAAAAGGAGCACCAACCCCCTAGTTTAGTGAAGTAAAAACCCCACAAAGATCCCCAACCCCCTAGTTTAGTGAAACACTAACTCCACAAGGAGGCTATAACACCCTAAGATGATCAAGAACCCACTCAATCACCTTTGAATGAATATATATAATATTTTTTATGTGCACCAGCTAATGGAGATCTCTAATTCAGCTCATACACACACCTTCAAACCCTCATTCCTTAAAATTACTCTATCTTCTTCTTATTTAGCTTGTCTTGGATCTAAACCTGTTGGGCCCCAAAATATCAGCTAAGTATAAGAAGGTGCGTGGGCGCGTGGGACCTAGTTGAAGAAGGGCATGTGGGTTTAAGGCACGCAGGAAAAAGGTTCTGATAGGGTTTTGCAGAACACATGGCGTGCACGCATAAGGTAAACCATGCTTTGTACTTAGCTACATTCAGTATCCCAAGAAGCACATGAGAAAAGTATGACCCTTATGGATAAGGTGCTAGCTTGGCGACTGTGGATCAAAAAGGAAATATTACAGGCATGTGATAGAAGGTTTTAGAAGACATCATTGCAAGAAGTGAAGAGCTCGGATCAGATAAGGCATTATCCCATGGAGGACCACTCTGACACTTGGTGACCGATCTGAAACTTCTAAAAGGCATGGCAGTGATTGCTGAGGCTATATATTCAAGCGTCCGATAGAAGAAAGAAGAGGGAAAGAGGTGTTGGTGAGAAAGAAGCAAAGCATATGACAGAGATGAGAGGAGAAGATCTACAGAAATATCATGGAGAGTTATATGTGATGGGTTTAGAATATCTGTAGGAGTAATGAAATAACTAGGGAATGGGCCTGTGTTTTCCATGTAATATGAGGAACCTAAGTCCAGTTCTGATGCATGACTCTGGTCTATACTATTATATTGATCTGTGATGGCCTCAATAAATGCAATGTGATTATCTAATGTGCTAAATATGAATATTTGTGGTTCCTAGTTTATACTTATATCTTTATGGATCTTTTTTGTGTATATTCTTTGTGAATGGATGTAAACCCTTATGCATTTCCTTTCTATTATGGTCTAGATATGTATTCTGATAATGCTTTCCTTGTCTAAATGGATGCATTAGTCTAGAAACTTGTCATACGCTCTCAATATGAATGCATGGTTCTTTTCCAGTCTCTACATTTAAGTATCTATCATAGATGATGCATTCTCACACAACTCACACAAAGGAGGGGCTTGGCACCCACGTGTGCCTTGGGTGAGCGCCTAGTGCCTGCTAGGTGATAGGCCGACATGCATGGGATTTCCTACTCTTTGAAGGGTACAAAAATGACTACATTTTGGTTATGTTACCGGGACCTATTTTGAAAGTTATTGTGAGAAATGACATGCATATTTGTCCCTGTGATGTGTGATGAGTGTCTGACCTTAGAAAATGTTGAAACATGGTTCAAGAACACAAAGGACAAGTTTTCTCAAAGATTCAGCACTGGAACTGAGTTAAATGCATGTAGATGGGTAGAAGAGAACCTATATGATGAGCTGTATGAGACATTATTTCGCAGCTTCCCAGTAGAACTATATGAATGGCTTTTAGCATACGCATCCAGATCAAGATGGTACTATAGATCGTATTTGTGGACCCAAGATGACTATCAGAGGGTGCAGGATGTAGATATGACTTGTCTCTTCTTTGCCACTGTAGATCTTCTTAGCTTGATTGCATCATATTTTCTTCTATTCTCTACCTCTATCACTCTTTTGGCTCTAGTGCCTTAGTTTTCTCTCATGAGAAACAACAACCGAATGACTTATATTTTTTATTTTATCTCACCAATGACCCAAAATGCTTGCTTTAAAATTTGATACATGTACTCTTACTGATCTGTCTCCTGTGAATCCGGATCATTAAATGTTCCCAGTTGAGTCTGTTAGAGTAGGTATTTACCTTAGCTCATGTTCACCTAGGTACTTTATTTACCTTTATTGTATTTATCCTCACCCACTTATGTGTGTGGATAATTCTTTTATCTTATTTAGATATTAGGAGATATTATCTAGTTGTTAGGTATAGTTCTTTCCTTAATCCATGGTATTGACTAGTTCTTTCCTTGATCTATGGTATTAACTAGATCCTTGATGTCTAGTTCTCTCCTAAATCTATGGTCTTGACTAGTTATTTGATAACTAGTTATTTCCTTGATTTATGGCTTGATCTACGACCTTGACTTGTTCTTAGATTGTTATTCCTTGCCTATTTAAGCAAGGACCATTCTCAATGTATTGCATTGAGTTCCATAATAATATATGATATTGCTTCTCATTTATTTGCAAAGGTTTTATGTAAAGTTATTCTGGCGAATTCCTTTCATCTTATAGATCGTGGTGTTTGATTAGCATCTGTGTTTTTGGCTTGGTATGATCTGGTTATCGTTCCTTTCATTGTATCAGAGCTGGAGATTTCTGTTGACATCCATCTGTAAGTTTTATTTTACAAATAAATTATTTGTGTATTCATATATTTGGGATTTGGTCGTATTTTGTTGCTTCATGTATTTTTATGCAAAACATAGGCTTCCATTGGATTCGAAAGGCGTGAAAACCCTAAGATCAACTGTAAACTCATCCAATTCTAGAGGTAGTCATTTTTTGTGGTTTTTTTATATTTTTGTAGAGAAGCACATAAGTGTGCACCTCAAGATTCGACACCACTGGTTAAGAAAGGAACAACATGAGATTATTTTTCAGATTTGTTGGATTTCTTGAGATCTGCATAGGACAATTTTTCTCTTGCAGTGTATCTATCTCGGTTTGCGCATAGGAAGGATTTTGGGATCTTTCCTTTTTTAGTAGGGGTCCACGGATGTTGTGAACGTTTTTACTATTTCGGGTAAATCCGTAGGTTGCTATTTACGGAAATAAAGGTCACTTTCTACACGGTCCAAAAATAGTATTTTTTACTAGAAGAGGTAGTTGGATGTGACTTTCTCGAAAACACATGCGACACATCCCAAAATAGTAAGTTGTGCAAAACACCCATTAAAATCTTTAGCCGTTGTTCATATGGTATGGTCATATGACGGCCTTAAAGCTTGTGATTCGTTCTAGTAGGTGCTTAATTTCAGCCCCCTTTAATTTTATTTGTGCGGTGAAGGAAGACAATATTTTATTTTGGTTTAGTGGCACCTAAAATAAATGACAGAGCAAAATATTAAAAAAGCTTGTAACTTTTGATTGGTAACTCAATTTTAAGTGTCCTATTTTTTGTAAAAGTGCTTGCTTTTTTCGTGATATTTCCAATGGAAATATTTATTTTGAGACTTACACTATAATTATAAAGTGCAAAATATGGAGGAGTGTTGTAATCAATTGTGGACGCAATTTCGGCTGAGTCTGACGTCTTAAATTTTTTAGGAGTTGCAGTTTGTACCTATCATGGATTCTGAGAATGACATGATTTTCTCTGAAGTATGTGGACTTCAAGAGGATATTGAAAAATTTGTGGAAGAAAATAGATCGTTTAAGAAGTGAAATTATCTTCTACAATCACTCATTCACAATAAGGATACAATAATACACTCCCTGCAGAACAAACTTGCTAGCCTACAGCATCACCATCATATTGTGGATAACCATATCCATGCTCCTAGTCCACTTGTAGTTGTTGCTAACATTGATCTGTCATTCTTTGAGTCTATTCCTACTCTTGATGCTCATACACCTATGAAGCTTGTTACTACATGCTCTTCCACATATGTGCCTATTACAGTACTACATGTTGTGTATCCTACTTCTGCTCAGTTGCATGGATTTTTTGGGAAGCATACTACTGCATTTAGTTCTCGTATGCTCCATTCTATGGGTCTCACTAGTGGAGTCATTGGAATAGACATTCATATGGTATTATTTCTTCTATTCCTCATGTGAAGTGGAATCCTCATCATGACATTGGTTTTCGAGAAGATACTTCATTGGGATCACACATTAACAGAGCTCGGTTTTTTATTCACTCAACTCTTTCTAAGGATCATGAGCAACACATGAGTTATGCACCTTGACTCATGCTTGATAAACCTGAGATTTCAGCTGCCAGACATGATCATCTTGACACACATTCTGATGTTCTTTTGCATGCACCCATTGTGCATTTTGAACCAAGTCATATGCAGATATCTTCTTCATCCATCCATGTTGATTTGGGGTGGATATCTGATCACTCGTGGCGGCGACATAGACATTCGTTGACCAGACTCTAGAGGTGTGGATCCTCCACCATTCGGCCTCTTGCTCCACTTTTTATACCTTATGCATTGTGATGCTTCTTGTTTTGAGCATTTTTCTTCAACAAGTGTAGTGTATCTCTCTTGTTTGTTGAGAGATTTTGTATCTGTATTTTTGACACTTTTGGCATGTTGACAATATCTTTTATGGGGATCTATTCTGGTGCATTCCAGTGTTAGTTTTTCAATGTTCGAGTAGTTGTTTTAACAACTCATACAGATTTTTAGTGTCACTCCACCCATTTAGCAGTATGGGAGGGTGTGGTGCTGATCTTGCTTCTTCGGGTTTCATGTCCTTGCCTCGTTACCTTGGCTTTTCTTGGATCATGACACTTTGAAGTTTGTTGTCCTTGCCTTGTTGCTTTGGTTTTTTTTTCTTAGATCATGGCATACCTATTTGCATTAGTTGATCAAATTATGTTTGGTGTTTTGTTTACACTTTCGACATCACTCTGTTGACAGTCTCCTTGTATGGAGCTATTCTGGTGAAACCCAGTGTCAATCGTTTTTGAGTTTTGTGATCGAGAAGTGAGATTCAGACCACAATGTATACCAAACTTCTTCTGCATTGAACGAGTTTTTTGAGCTAAGCTTCTTGGGATGCCTTGGAGTGGGTCTTTACTCTCTTTACTTTGTTATTACTGGTTTTGGGTACTTTGCGGTGTCCCTTTTTTCCCAGTTATTGTACATGAGTACCTCATTAGGGCTAGTTGTCGGGACTCATACTGTGGACATGCCACATCTATTTTGGCCCCTAGCTTCACTTGACGGGGGGTGTTAGAGTAGGTATTTACCTTAGCTCATGTTCACCTATTAACTTTATTTACCTTTATTGTATTTATCCTCAACCACTTATGTGTGTGGATATTTCTTTTATCTTATTTAGATATTAGGAGATATTATATAGTTGTTAGGTATATTCCTTTCCTTGATATATGGTATTGACTAGATCCTTGATGTCTAGTTCTCTCATAAATCTATGGTCTTGACTAGTTCTTTGATGACTAGTTATTTCCTTGATTTATGGATTGATCTACGACCTTAACTGGTTCTTATATTGTTATTTCTTACCTATTTAAGCAAGGCCCATTCTCATTGTATTACATTGAGTTCCATGATAATATATGATATTGCTACTCATTTGTTTGCAAAGGTTTATGTAAAGTTATTCTGGTGAATTACTTTCATCTTATTGATCGTGATGTTAGATTAGCATCTATGTTCTTGGCTTGGCACGATCTGGTTATCATTCCTTTTAGAAGCTAGGGTGGACGAAGATTGTGGACATTGCAGCTAAAAGGGAAAGGGAGGAGAGACGACACAAGTATAATGAAGCTCATGAAAGGGAGATGACTAGACAACACGAGGTTGTAAGTGTGATGGATCTATGGAGGCAGACGTTGCGGGAATGAGTTGAGGTTCACGCGAAGGATGTGGAACCTGAGCATTCTGTGCTACCCCATCTTGGCAAGCACAGGAGAGAGTCCCCTTCAGCTTCTGATGAGAGTTTGTCACATGGAGAAAGAAGAGCCATCATCACGCATCTAAACCCACATGACGACCAACCCTTGGAATTTGGTTTTCCAGATCAAGGGAGAACTATTGTTAACTCTGTTGGTATTATTATTTTAATTTATGCATCATATTACCTTAAAATATTTAATTATTTAATAAGGTAATTAGTTTATATATTGTTATATAGTTTTATAACAATATTTTTCATATTATTGCATAGGTTATATTGTTACGTAGTTGTAACAATTATTATTTGTTTGTATTTAATTATTGTTCCTTCCCAGATGTATATTCAAAGCTGTTGTTATATTGGTTGTACCTGTGCAACCCATTTATTTGTTCTGCACGTGGTTGTTTAATTCCTATAAGAATTGTAGACAATCTATTGTAATTTTGGCTGATTCGGTTGATTAATATAATTTACAGGCTTCCATCCCTATTCTACATTTAGTACCAGAGCTGGTTGAATCTGGACTTGTGAAGGTGTGGAAAGAGAGGGCAACAGAGGATAGAGGAGATCGTGGAGAAGAAATCTACTTCAGAAATTGAGACCCTAGTACTAGCCTCCTGCAACCTCCCAGGCCCATCTCCTTGTAGTCCCCACATCTTCTATGTGTCGAAATCCAAGTGTTTGGAACGCAAAATAATTTTTTTTTCACTTTGTTCCATCCAGCACCAAGGCAAAATTTCTTGCTTGGACTTAAGAATATTTTTAAATTAATAAAAAATTCCCCCATCCAGGGGTTTTACATCTACATATTAGAGGAGATATTTGGTTGCTGCTGACATTGGAGGTAAAACTAGTCTCCGCTATATTTGGAGGATAGGAATCCATAACATAGAGGTCTATGTGATGAAGAGCTCAGGAGCGAGCAAGTTGATCCTCTTTGATCGAGAAAGCATCTATTGAAGACAAAGTGTGTACATTGCCACCGAGTTAGCTTTCTCATTGCATCTGGAGAGCTTGATTTATTTTGAGAGATTGACACCATTCGTTGTAGACTGGGCTATGTGAACCAACAAGCCCATGTGTAACACCGTCCAATCCATTAAAACACAAATATAAGTGCCCGAGGAATCAATTCATACATTACTCGATCTTGTTTCATTGGCATGTTAAATTAGTGCATTGTGATCGACACCGAGTATTTTTTTAGCAACTGTCACTTTCTTCAAGTATTGTTCTTGACTATGGTACTGATCGAAACATTGTATTGGAGTCATTTTTTGCATTGAAAGCTCTAGCCGATCCATGGTATACCCTGCACACAACCAAACCGAATCCATAGTGACCTTGCATCCATGAAAACTGGATTTGCCTCCATTGATCTGACTTGCACAAAGCTATGCAACAAACAAAATCCGTGCAAACTCCATCAAGCTCAATCACTGTACCCTGCTCCACAAGCTCCAAATCCTACATACATGCAATAAGAAATGAAGGATCAAATAGAGTGACCAAGCACCTGTGACCAACATGTTGAAAATGAAAAAAAATGTGAATAAAATTAATCTAAAAAGTAGAGAAAATACCAATCGACGAGCTGTAAAGCCTTTGCAAACAACGATGAAGTAGTAATACAATTGAGGTGGCTAACAAGAGATATAAAGGAGTTGCAAATCCTATTTTTTGAGCAAGACACAACCCTGAATCCCCATTCAAAAACTATGCCACATGGATCCTCCATGTATACCACCACTGTGGGATCTTCCTGCCACGTCGTTATCTTCAATAGAGGTGAGTCAAATGCTTAATATTTTTTAAATACAATATTCTCCAGATTTCTATCATAAGCTCTCACAGAGCCTAGTTGGATAAATGCCAAAGTGACTTGGGTAGGGTAGAAGGTGTAGGGGTTTAAATCCCACCATGAACAAAAAGTCTTCTAAAAAAATGACATTTAGTGGGCAAATTTTGTGAAACCGCCAATTTTTTAGGAGTATGTAGCCAAAAAAACCATATTTAAACAACTTAGTTACAACTAAACTGGCCACTAAATTTATTAATGTGAGAAAAACCCTAGTTTAGGGTTTAAAAAATAAAAAGCATTCTCCTATTAGGCCTATTTTTTGATTTCAGAAAACATTTTCTAAAGGAATATTGTCTAAAAAAATCATTTTGAGATAATTTTTAACAGTTTTCTGAATTGAGGGTCGTACTGGGCTTTAGAGGCCACAAGGGCCCGCAAAACAAAAAAAATTTGTGTCATTCAATTTGTTTCAAATTTTTTGAATGTAATTACATGCTTCAGTATATTGTACTAATTTTCAGGTTTCCATCGTCAACCAAAAATATTATAACTACTAAAAAAATTGTAAAGATTTGTAATAAAAAATAGTAAAAATTGGTTATATAACACTCATAAGATCCTAGATCTCATTAGTAATGTTCGTTATATATAGTTCCTCTAGGAAGTGCTTACGGGAAAATTTTTTAGCAACTACTACTACAGTTAATACCTAATATAGATGCAACAACATTGTCTAGGAATCAACCCTTTAAATTAACAAGGAGTAATAAGGTCATAATACACACACTATGAGCCATCCCATCTGTCTATAAATGATTGCACGACATAAATATGGATCTGATAAATTATACAAGTACATAGGAAAGTTATGCACATGGGTATGAGGATATTTCTTTGAGCTAGTGTTAATAATTGCCCATAGACCCCTTTCAGTATTATCTTGGTACCATGCATTCAATTTTTTCACGTATGTTAGCACCTCTTTCACGTACCACTAGGTATATCAGAAAGGGTTAGCTTCTTCCATGTACCACCGGGTATATCAGAAGGGTGCACGTATATAGAAAGGTTCAGTATATCAGACTGACGGTATATAGATTGGGAGACCTTATACCTGGAGTGATAAGAGCCAAACCTTGTCAGTGATTTCTACAAAATGGGCACCAATGCCCCCAAATTTTTTCTTCCAGATTCACAACTACTCAAAGGAAACAAATATGCTACATGGAAGACAAAAATCAAGACACAACTTGAGTTTGAAGAGATCTAGCCTACTGTGAATGGTACTCTGACCAGATCAACAACTGATACAACACAAACAATGACAGTTTGATAAAGCGGATCAGAAGGCCAAACTCATCATCTTGTTTCAGAGTGTCCAACGATGTTAAACCCCACATTCAAGATGCCAAAACAACCAAATAAGTGTGGGATAAATTTGAGCACATGGTATATGAGGCCAAAAACAAGAATTTCATACTAAATTTGTAGAGTCAGTTACATACACTGAAGTTCAAGAAGAATGAGAAAATTGAATATTTCTTAAGAAGAGTTGCAGAGTTGAGGGCTTCACTTCTATCCTTGGGAGAAGTAGTCATAGATGATGCTCTCATTCCCATTATTCTGAGAGCACTCCCCTCTTCTTACCGCATTTTTGTCACAACATTAAACGTGTAATATACGACAGTTAGTTTTGACAAGATGGTAAATCTACTGCAATAAGAGGAAGCCATGCATAATAAGGATGATGAAGAGGAGTAAAGAACTTTCTTCACATCAAAAATGGAAAGGAAAAGGTAAAGGAAAACCTAATTCCTATCAAAATTCCCAACATCAAGAATCAATATCACAGGGATAAACAACAGAAGAATACAATGTCCTATTTGTAAAAGAGGACATGACTTAAAATATTGTTGGTATAATACTTACAAGAAAGGTTCATCAAGAAACTCTGGACCTCCACAACAACAATCTCAAAAGGAACATTCAAACTACAATCAAGGGGAAGAAAAAGGGGAACTAGAAAATAAGACCACATCAACAAGGAAATATTGTTGAACAAGAAGAACATTCAGATAATGAAGACTTCTTATACACTGCTCAATTCAAGTGAACCCTCCACATGTCATCTAGTGATGTCTGGTATGTTGATTCAGGAGCCACTCGACACATGACCAGCCATAGAGACTGGTTTACTTCAATGAGGGACATGCCTTCAAAAAACCATGTTTCGTTAGGAGATGATTCATCATATACAGTTCAGGGGATTGCAAACATTTCTCTACCCCTTGGTTCACGCAATTGTAGACTATCATATGTCTTATATGTCCCTGGGTTGACAAAGAATTTGACTTTCAATTCAGTCAAATCCTAGATCACAACATAAAAATTGACTTTGATATTCATTCTCGGAAAGAAAACATGTTTAATTTGAGATAAATCATGAGGCTTGAAAATAGTTACAAAATCCTCCAATGTGGGACGCATGTTCCAGCTTGATTTTTTCCACATAGATGATTAGGCACTTGTGGCTAAGAACTCTACCTCAGCACAATTGTGGCATCAAAGACTTGGTCATGTTAGTTTCAAGTATCTTGAGACACTTCATTGACATAATATGGTACATGGGCTACCATCTCTTCAGAAGGATACAAACAAGTGTCCTCACTACCTAGCAGGAAAACAACACAGAGCTTCATTCTAGAAGAGTACATATCAAGCTCATGGTAAGATTGATCTAGTTCATACCGATCTTTGTAGTCTGATGTAACCAAGTCATTCTAGATTTTAGTACTTCATGCTTTGTGTTGATGACTATTCAAGAAAAATGTGGATTTTTTGTCTTCACGAGAAAAGTGAAGCTTTTGAAATCTTTCAAGAAGTTCAAAGTAGCTATTGAGAATTAAACTAGTCATCACATTAGAACTCTCCACTCAGATCGAGGGGGGGAATTTTCCAGTGATGAGTTTGAGTACTACCTACAAGATCATGGTATTCATTGACAAATGCCTCCTCCACACACATCGCAACAGAATGGTGTTGTTGAGAGAAGAAATCGTACTATCATGGAAATGGTGCAATGCATGATCAACTGACTCTGGACTTGTAAAGACATTCTGAGGAAGAAGAAGACAAAGACAATCAGTGTATTTATTGAACAGAGTGCCCACAGTTGCTCTTGACAGGAGTAACACCACAAGAAGCATGGTCAAATCAGAAGCCATCTATTACTCACCTTAGAGTATTCGGGTGCAAAGAAAGTATGCACATACCCAAGCAGAACAAGAAAGAAATTGGACATGAAGTCAAACAAACTCATCTTCATTGGGTATAATGAAGAGACTCTTGGGTATAGATTGATGGATCTGAAGACCAGAAAAGTCTACACCAATAGATTTGTTGAGTTTTTTTGAGAAGAAGGAAGTAGAGTCTCCTCCTCTAGACTCACCTGATGTAGATTCTTTACCAGTTGTAAAAAATGAATTTGATGTTCCCACTAGATGATGAAAGTGATGATGGGGATGATGGTGATGATTTCATATAACCATGACCCATGAGAACAGTTCATCGTATGCCCAAGTGGTGTACTAGCACATTACGAGATGTAAGAATGGATGCTCCACCGGATACATCCACCCCTAGACCATGGACTCACAGTAAAGTAAGAGAATAAGTTAAATTTTCTTTGATGAGTAGAGTTATTGAGTTTGATGAGCCCTCTACAGTCCAGGAATCCCTACATGTAAAATCTTGGAAAGATGTCTATGGACTCTGAATATCAACTCAGTAATGAAAAACAAAACTTGGCATAGCTTGTCGATCTTCCACCAGGGAAGAAACCCATTGGATGCAGATGGATATTTAAAACAAAGTAAAAAATAGATTGGATAATGGATAAATACAAATCAAGACTTGTAGCAAAGGGGTATGCACAAAAAGAAGGCATTGACTATGAGGAGACATTTTCTCCCATAGCTAAGATCAAAACGATCAGGATGATATTTTCTCTAGCTACATAGTTTGGTTAGAAATTCCATCAGATGGACGTAAAAAATTCCTTCCTGAATGGAGATTTACAAGAAGAAGTCTACATGACTCAACCTGAGGGATATGTAGTACTTGGTAAAGAAGAAAAGGTATGTATACTCAGGAAATCTCTGTATGGCCTCAAACAGGCACCCCGAGGCATGGTACATCAAAATTTATGATCATCTTGTACAACATGGATTTGTTAGAAATCCATATGATCCCAATCTTTACCTCAAAAAGCAAGGGGGGAGATTGTGATTGTTTTTGTCTATGTCAATTATCTAGTCATCACTGGAAGTTCAATGAGGATGATCGATGCAACAAAGAAAGATCTTAAATCGATCGTTTGACATGATAGATCTCGGGCTAATACACTATTGTCTTGGATTGGAAGTATGGTAGAAAGAGAATCACATCTTTGTTTCTAAGATGAAATATACCAAGACAATGCTTGAAAAATTAAAGATGATGGATTGTCACACTCAATTGTTACACCTATGGAGAATAGATTGCAGTTATCTCGTTCAGATCCATCTCCTGAGGTAAATGCCACTCTATATCAGAAATTGATTGGGAGTCTCATTTACATGACCTACACTAGACCAGATATCAACTTTGCAGTAAGTTATCTATCGAGGTTCATGTAGGAACCCAAAGTGTGTCATTGGAAATCAGCAAGGCACATCTTGAGATATCTCAAAGGATCAATGGATCTTGGTCTAGAATACAAGAATAACGACAACTTCTTCTTCTTCAGATATATTCAGATTCAAATCATGCAAGCAATATTGATGGCATACAATCCACTTTAGGATTTGTATTCTTAGTGGGATCTAGACCAATATCATGGGGAAGTAAGAAACAACACTTTGTTTCTCTTTATTCCATAGAAGTTGAGTATCATTTTGCAGGTGAAGTTTTCTATGAATCAATATGGCTATGTCGTATACTAGAAGGACTTGGAATACCATAGGACAAACCTGACTACCTTGTATGTTGACAATGAATGTGTTCTCAAAATTGTTCACAATCTAGTTGTTTCATAAAAGAACAAAACATATTGAAGTACAAGTTCATTTCATACACAAACATGTGTTGAAGCACAATATGTAGATTCAGATTTTATCCAACAGCTGAAGAACGAACAGTAGATATCTTCACAAAGTCACTTACAAGTGACAAGTTCAACTTGTTCAAAGATTTCTTCTCCTCATCCCTTAAGGCAATGCAAAATTAAGGGGGGGAATGTTAGGTTAATTTATGCATTATATTACCTTAAGTAATTAATTATTTATTAAGGTGATTTGCTTAAATATTTTTATATGGTTTCATAACAATATTTATCATATTATTTCATAGGTTATATTGTTTTGTAGTTGTAACAATTATCTGTTTGATTTATTATGCTTCCCGAATGTTCTTTTGGAAGCTTATGTAATTTGGTTATTGTTGCACCTATGAAACATCATTATTTGTTTCTATATTTTTGTCCAATATGTATAAATATTTCAATACTACTATTATAAAGTTGATTTGGATGATTAATAAAATATTTCAGGCTTCCATCCCTATTTTACAGTTCCCGCGTTGAACTTGTTATAAGTGTGGGTCTACAGAACACTATAAGCGTGAATGCCTCGATATGTTACAATGCTCTTATTGTGGAAATAAGTACAAGTACAAGGAGCACCTAGAATTATTTGAACACATGAGCTAGCAAAAGTGGAAGGACAAAGGTGTTGGGATGGTAAGCGTGAAGAAATCCTACTCATAGTGGATTCCAAGGGTGGCATGTGAGTCATAGTTAGAACTTATACTGGTGACAATGTGAGTTGAGGTTATGTGCGCCAAGGAAATATCAAGAGGTGGATTTGGTGGGTCAGAAGGAATATGACCTGGTGGATCCAGGTGATCTGGTGGGGGAGGAAACACTAGAGGGAACTAAGGATCTGGATCGGGAGGATAAGGACCCCAGCCACCTCCCCAAGTGTTTTTTGAGATGTATTTGCACTTACTAGACTATAGGGGTATTAAATATGTTGTAGAGCATGTGCACAAGTGTGAGTTACTATGGCGCATGAAGGGGATCACTACCCCAAAGCGGAAGTCAAGTCAGTTTGCAACAATGTTGCAAGGGTGTGTGCATAGTTGGTATAGGAAGTACGACCCCCATCAGATGCTGATAAACTACACCGCGTTGAAGAACACCTTCCTAGAAGAATTTCATATCCCAAAGTTTGAGAAGAAGAGCATCAACACTCTTAAGGAGATCCAATATGGAATGGCTAAGAGTGTGTGGGAGTATGATGTGTGTTTCAAGACTCTCTTGTCAAAATTTTCCTATGACATTCATCCTTCTCAACATGCTCAATAGTTTATCAGAGGGTTGATAACACCATTTAGAAGGGCTCTATCACACAATACTTTCATAGACCCACGTGAGGTATTGGAAGCTGCCATGAGGTTGTTGGTAGAATTGACATGGTGTTAGCCCTTTTCTAGAGGCTTAAATTACTGCAATGGTCAAGCAGTTGGAGAATCTATCTTCAAACTCAGTGCATGAGGTTCATAGTGGGATTTGGTGTATAGACTGTGAAGTGGAGGGGCATGCAAAGGATAGTTTCCCTCAAAATTCAGTGCACGCTATGGCGGTAGACTGTGAAATTTTCCATGGGGGCCATGATGCAAGTAGATGCCCCCTCCTCTAGCGTGTAATCCGTAAGAATGTTTCTTGTTATTGCAAGATTTGTACCTCTAAGACCCATGATACCAAAGATTACAGACTAATTGATCAAATCCATGATGCTATTGATCTGGGTATGTGCCAGACTAGCCTTGGAAGTAGTTCAAAGGATGATGACCAGAGTTATGAAGGGCATGCAGATGGAGGAATTCATGGAAGATGTTTTCACGGAGGATTTCAAGGTCGCAGTAACCGTGGTGGAGGGAGAAGTGAGTTCCCACAAGGAACTTGTTATAATTGTGGATCTACAGAGCATTATAAACGTGAGTGTCCTGAATTGTTACAATGCTCATGGTGTGGAAAGAAACATAAGTACGTCGAGTGTCCAGAACTATATGAGCATATGAACCAGCAGCACCAAAAGGACAAAGGCGCTAGGATGGTAAGCATTAAGAATTTCGATTCACAGTGGATGCCACGAGTGGCATGTGAGTTAGAGCTAGAACCTGTACTGGTGACGATGCGAGCAGAGGCCGCACGCACCAGGGAGATGCCAAGACCAAGGAAACTAGTTTCAAGAGAGGAAGTAGTACATGGAAAGTATCCATACCTTTCTTGTCATAAAGAAGTGTACCAAGAGACTATGGATATCATTTGGAGTTTAGAAGGAGCGATCCAGTGTCTAAAGGAGTAGTCCAGGTAGCATGAGGAAAGAAGGAATACTAAGGCTCTACAGAAGGACCTGGATGAAGTCAAATAAGTGTGATAAATGTTAAGGCAAGAGAATATTATTCCCTTGCTAGGACAATGGTTGAGAGAGAAGGTACCATGCACCAGAGTATAATGCGAAAGGAAGGTGTTGTATGCAAACCTTCCTCCTCACAGACTTGACTATGATAAGGAAACTACTTTAAATGCGGTTGTTGATGGGTGGCTTCTAAGTAATATCCTCATCAACATCAGAGAAGAGGTTAATGTTCTCACATTAGATGCCTACAATCAAATGGGAAGGCCCACATTACATCCATCTTTGAATGTGTTGTATATGGAAAACAAGACTAAGGGAATGCCCATTAGAGTTTTGAAGGATGTAGATATCACCATTCAAGGGGCCAAGTTTACTAGAGAATTCGAAGTCTTGGTTCTTTTCGAGGTAGACAACTTTCAAGCATTGCTTGGGCACCCATCGTGTTATAAGAACAAGTTGACCTGCAATTCAACAAAGGATATATCAATTTTGAGAACAAGGAGGAAAGGGTGGTCATCCCTTTGACAGATGGGAAGTCAACACCCTATAATGAGCACTTAGTAGAGTAAATCCTTGATAGAATCTATGTACATTCCATGAGAGATCCTGAGATAATTCACCCCATGGAGGGAGTCATCTAATTTGAAGATGCTCAGTCCGTGAGTGATACCACTAGTGTGGCATGCGACAATTAGGCACATGAGACTTATGAGTTAATTGGGTGACAATTAAGAGGATATGTAACAAGGGTTACAAAGGCACGCTCAGTCAAGTGCCTAGGAGGAAAGAATTTTCCAAGTTACTCTAGAGGCACATATCCTGAAATTTTCTTACAGGACATGGAAGCTTAGTGGAAAAATGAGGATGAGAGAAGAGGAATGCTCAGTTACAACCTACTCGAAACTGCAGCATGCTAGTGGGATACACATTGGGAGAACCTCCTAAAGTGGCGTGAGGTGAGGATCACCTTTTCTTTAAGGCTCTCCAGGAGCAATGCGCCCACGGCTATACAAGACTACCATGGTAAAGAGGCTACTTCATTTCATATCTAAGCATGTGAGAAGGCCTGGATTGGAAGCACATGCTTGGTACATTCACTCAGAGATGCATCGTCAGACGGGTAATTGGAAAGAGTTGGTGGTTGATCTCATTCAATATTTTGAGTATAGGAGTACCAAACCATCAATGGATAAGGTGTTGTAAGTGATCAAGTGCCTTACGATGGGGGAATAGTGCCATGAAAAAGGATAGGCTACTAGAATTGTTAGGTGAGCCTTCTTTGGAGACGCGCCTCAATGAAGAAGAATCAGAGGAGGTACAACTTGAGAGTGCATGCATGGAAAAATAAAAAGGAAAAACGGTCTATGTAATAGATGGAGAATTTGGATGTTAACTATTCAGAGGGTATGCGTGAAGTCATAGATAGTGCTAATGAGAGAGCATGCACCTACCATGAGCCCTTAAAAATAAAGAAGGTTAACATTGGGATGGAGGCAGAGCCTAAGGAAGCTATCATCAATGACAAGTGGTCGAAAAAGGACGTTTCAAAGATAATTGATTTGTTGTGTGAGTTCCAAGATTTGTTCCCTCGTGAGTACCATGAACTCAAAATTGTTCACAATTCCTTGGGGGAGATGAAGATCAAGTTGAAGGAAGGTGCGCACCCGATTCGGAAGAGGCCTTATCGGATGAATCCAAATTTGTGCATATGAGTTAAGGAAGAAATAGATAAAATGATAGCTTCTAGTATCATTGAGGTAGTACAAGAATTATAATGGATAAGCCCAATGGTCATCAATATCAAGAAGGCTGGGAGGATAAGAATTTGTGTTAACTACAGGGATTTGAATGCAGTGTGTGTCATCGATCCCTTCCCGAACCCCTTTACTGAAGAAATTTTGGAAGGACTAGCCAAGCGCGAAGTCTACTCTTTCATGGATGGGTTCTTAGGGTACCATCAAGTTAGGATTGCAAAGGAAGATAACTTTTG
Source organism: Taxus chinensis (assembly GCA_019776745.2). Taxonomy (NCBI): domain Eukaryota; kingdom Viridiplantae; phylum Streptophyta; class Pinopsida; order Cupressales; family Taxaceae; genus Taxus; species Taxus chinensis. The sequence goes on from CM034147.1 coordinate 12,173,546, forward strand.
CCACCGAATGGGGAAGTTTTTCCTACATGGTTATGCTTTTTGGATTAAAGAATGCACCTAATGTGTTCTCGCGCATTGTGGTACAAGCATTTCTGGACTTCATCCATAAGTTTCTTCAATTTTATCTAGATGACTGGACTGTGTATGGATTGGTGAAAAACCATTGTGAAAACTTAAGACTGATGTTTGAGAGATGTCAGCAATTGAGGATATACCTCAACATTAAGAAATGTGTCTTTGCTACTCCATTTGGAACCCTGTTAGGACACATTATATGCAAAGAAGGTTTGCTAGTAGATCCCGCTAAAGTTGCAGTTATTGTAGGGTTAGGGGAGCCTACTAGTCAAAGCACAGTGTGCAGATTTATTGGGCATGCGGGGTATTAGAGGAAGTTCATCAAGGGGTATACCAAAATTTTCGCTCCCTTAGAGGAATTGTATCACCTTTGACAAACAATTATATTTATCTTTTGTATTACAAGCGTCAGAATGTGATTTTCTTAAATGAGGTGCGTTTCCTTGATTGTTGAAAATCATGCTTGTTATGGATAAATCATTTATGCTCTTGGATTCATTAGACTGAAATTATATGGCTTACAAGAATCCACTTTCACTTCTTATAGGTGAGTTGCGATCTGGTTTTGAGAGTTGCAAACTTATATCTTTAACTGAATCATCCTTGGATCAATTTTAGTGATCCAAGGAATGTTTTAAATCTCCTTAATGGACTGAATGGTAAATTGACATTCATAAGCTTGAGAGGCATAGAGAACTAAACTTTTTTCTTTTATAAATTCTTTGGTCTTGTATGAACGTGCCTTCATTCGGTTGTATGTTTATGCTTGGGTCTTTATGATTGATCTCTTCAGGACATTAATGGCATAAATGAAATATAGTCTTCTTCATGACTATGAAGGGAATCTAGATCCTAAACCTCAAGGATTATCCTAATGGTATCCTAAACTAGGTAAAAAGCACCTACTTCCTGGCTATGTCTACTTATTTGGGTTTCAATCTAACCTAAGCTTCTTATTCTATTTTGTTTGGATGGCATCCTAACCTAAGTTCTTGTGCTAAATGAATAAGGGAGAAAATTACTAAAGTAATGCTAGGCTATTTAACCTAATACCTAATACTATATGGTTGTGAATTTGATCTAACCTAAGGTGGAAATTACCTATGGCAATGTTTTATAAGACATAAGGTAATTGTTTTTATACTAACCTAAGTTTTTGGAAATCTATCTTAAACTATTAAAAGGGAACCTAAGGGTCACATGGCATTATGGCGATGGTTCCAATGGCATTTATTTGATTTGATTTGGTTAAATGAATGGAGGTACATCCAATTTTGGAAAAGGCTAGTAAAATTTAGTGGAGGCATACGTGGAGGCTTCACTAAAGTTGGAAATTCATGTAGAAGTGGAAATAGGTTTCGCCAGTTTTAGGAGGCAGTGACATGGAGAGATATGTAAGAATTTTGTAATTAATGACATTAATGGACCTTGATATTTGCATGCAAACCATCTTGGAAACAAGGGAGGCAGATTTGTGAGAGGTTGTTTGGTCTTGCATGCCTCATGATTTTTTCTCTACATGGAGCTATCTGGTTCTTCGAACTAGCAGTTCAAATTTTACTTTGTGGCTATTTTTGGTTTCTTTGGCCTATTTTCAATTGAAGGAAAGTATATGAGGCATTGGAAGAAAATATGTTTGGTTTTTGATCTTTCGTGGAGGAGAAATGAGTTGGAAGCTTGGATGGAAGTCTCCTTCGAATTGGAACAAGCACTATCAGGCATGATAGGCTCTACCCATCAAGATTTCTTGCTTTCTTCTAAATGATTCATTAAAACAATTCTACTCTCTTGAGATAAATTTTTTCATGATTTGTCTGGTTATTTACTTTCATGGTTTTATGAATCTCTATGGTTTTTGGATATAAATCCATTGCTATATAATGTTAGCCTTTGGAAACTTTCTCTCTATGCAAGTTCAGTGGTAACATGCATGTGAAACTTGTTTTTTGAAGCTTGTATTTCGTTATAAACTTTTGTTTGAGGATGTTGTTGTTCTAAACTGGTATATGATGCCTGGTGTTTTGTTTTGAACTTGTATTTGAGTTTATGTGTTTGGTTTTGTACTTGTGTTTTGAGCTTGAGTTTTACTTGTATTCAAGGTTTTGAAATACTTAGAACTCGTTTATGGGAATTTCTACTCGAAAAAGCTTGGGAGGTTAGTTTTAGTTTGAGTTGATTTTGTTATCCCTTTTGAGATCTTCTCCTTGTAGCTTGTTTAGTTGGAATGGTTGTGGTACTTTTGTTTTTAAGACTGTACCACCTTCTTTGAACTTGTAAAGGCATGCGAATATGGAGGATAATCTTCTCTTCTCTTCTCTGAGAAAACCCACATCTTGTTGAAGGCTTGACTGTTTTATTTTAAAGGTTAATGGACTGGAACTGTAACTTGTTGAGGGACTAAGGAACCTCTGGTTAGTTACTATACTATTTTTTACTCATTGGTTGATTTAGAGCTCATTTGAAGCAGTCGTTATCAGTTTTAGAGGATTATAAAAAGGTAGTATGCATACTCCTTATTGTGATTGATGTTTGAAATGAACACCTTTTCTGTTGTAATCTTTATAGATGGAGCTGTGCAAGTCTTTTTGTTGTGAATTCTATTTTGATCAAGTTTGGGGTAACGTTGGGACCTTGCTGACTTAGTGTGTATTGGGTCTTCTTACTCTCTTTAGATCCTTGTAATTGATTTCTAGGTTTTAAGAGAAAGATGAGTTGAATACCCTAGTGTATTGAATCTTGTTAGTAGGATTTATTACCTCTTGTTCAAGATTGTTTCTTTAATTTGTTCTTATCTTAGATCGTGAACTATAAGTTCTTTCTTATTGAGTTGTTTAAGTCCTTGCATTTGGATTTCAGTTACTATGGAGTTCGTGAATATTTTGGAAACTTGTTAGCTTATACTCATTTGGGTTTTGTATTATTTGTTAGATTCATTGAATGAATCTCTAGGTCTTTGAGAATAAGAAAAGAATGGATTTTTCTTGGAAAATATTTTGTTTATCTTCGGCCTTGAGACTGTACTATGTACCCCTTTCTAAGAATTGAATTTTAACTTGTGTTGAATGAATTGGAATATATAAACCAAGTTGTATTGATTTGTAAGGGAAATTAGAAGTGTGCTTTCTTTAAACTGTGGGCTTGGTTTTGTGTTCTCTCTTGGGAACTAGTTAAGGAACTTCTAAGTTTGAAATAGAAATGAGAATTCATTTGATAGTATAAATGAATTGAATTATTGATTGGACATTTTCTGTTTGAGATCCTTTTACTTTTGTAAAGATAAGTTCATTTGATTGAAATTCTCTGTATCTCGACTCTCTTGTTGGCTGTAGAGTGGTTTTTCTCTTAGGTATACTTGACTCCTTGGGTTCAGCTTTCTGTCCTTTCCTTCTTAAAGGAAATAGTGAGAAACCACTCTTATGAGATGGAAATTTCTTTATGGATTGTTTAGTCTACTTTGTACTAGTCATTTGTTGTAATGATTTGGAAAGAGAATAGCTGAGTCATTTTTAAAAAAAAAAATATAAACATGCTTAGACCAATTGCTTATTTGACTGAGTCATACTTCATTTGGATTTGATATTAGCAGGCTTTTTCTTTTTTCACTCTAACTTATTATGAATCGTTCTTGGATGGATACCAAAAGAGATTAACCCTGTGTGAGTATAGCTTTGATTTTTGGAATGTCTGGTTACAGATCTTTGAATGATATCTTCTAACATGTAGAAGTTAGTAAGACTTGCAGTTAGAATATTTTGATTTTCTATCCCTTCTTGGATTGGTTTTGGATTCTTGTATAGAAGATTGTCTCTTTAATGTTGAATCCTTACATTGTTATCCGTGAACTGAAGCAGTTATGTGTGTTCTGAACCTATTTCTATCTTTGAGATGATTATTGGATGGGGAATAATATGTATTGATTCTTCATCTTTTTGCTTAATTCATTGAATGAATCATCCTAATATGATCTATGCTATAAATAACTTCTTTTGCTACATAGTAAAGATAAATGTTGTATTTCTATTTTGATAGGATTACAAAACAATTGGATGACAAGATCTGTTGTTTGTTTAAAAGTAATTGATAGGATCAATTAAAATATATGTCATAATGCAGATGTTGCATATTGTATTATGCTCTTTTCTTAAAAGTAAATTCAGACTCATTATTGTACTTCTTATTTGGTTGTTATTACTTATGTTTATTTTTATGATATCTTAATTATTTTATTAAAGTAGAGTTGTTTTAATGGAATAATTAGTGGAATGCACTTCATTTTAATGCTTAGTGCTTATCATGCTCAGTTCATTGAATTGAATTGTGCTAGAAATTTTTGCAGATGGACAATGTAAGTGATAAGAGAAGACACAAACTTTTATGATGCATTTTCTTATTTAATTCTAGATCTTATGTAAAGAATTTTGAATCATTCTTGAGTCATATTGGAAAAGAAAAGTGATGTTCTTTTAAGATCTTAATTCTGATTGATATGAAGAATGTCTGAAATGCATAGTCTTGTAAATGTATATTTATCATCATGAATTGAAAGGTTTGGAGTCACACTCTAATTTGTGGTGTGAATTCTTTTGTACTTTTATGACGGAAATACTAGTGATATCTTGTCGGTATACTGTATATCTGTTTGAGTACTTTTATTGTTATCAATTAATAAGTTAGATAAAGGGGATAATACAATCCCCCTTATTATAATGAAACTTGTTAAATTGCAAAAGATGTCGTTCTCTATCTACACAACTAAAGTTTAATATTGAATTATGCATTGGTCATAAAATTAATCTATATGAGTAAAGAATGATAAAAGGGTTATGTTAATCCTAACATCTAACCATGTAGAGGAAGACTCTTCCTCTCTCAAAAGAATGAAAAGTAAATGGAATGGTGGTTGTGATCTTTAATCTTTGTACTTTGTTTATATAAAGTAAACACTAGCTTTACCTAGGTGGATGACACACCTACTTTGGAAAGCTAGGTTATCTTAGGGATTAAACGTTTGATGTTTGTTGTCATATTTTTTGGGAGAACTACTTGTTATGGTACATTAATGAACATCAATGCAAACATGAGTTAATGAATTTCTCTATATTAAATCAGACTAATCATGGATAAAGAACTTAATGAATGTTGGAATTAGGGTTAGGCATGGTTTCTGTAATCTAAATCTTAATCCAATATTAATTATGAATAATGACCACCAAGGGATATGTACATCATGATGAATCAGTCCTAAAGGATGTTGGCACATGCTAACTACATGACTGTACCTTCGAGAAGTCCAAGGACTGCTTGAGGATATAGTGTTGCAGTTGACATGTGGCAACACCCTTCCGTATTGTTCCTCTAGATCTACACACACCTGGACTTGAACTTAGTTTCTTTTTAGGTCAAGTTAGTAGCATGTTTAGATTAGGGAGTATCTTTTTATGACTCACAATACCTTGGCACATTCAATCGACTTAGGTTGGTCGAGTATGCCCATATACCCAAAGTCATCGTGAGCTTCTTTCTATAAAAAATTATGTTGCTAACCTGTCAAACCTTGGGCACGTGGATTGACAAAAGTCAATAGAGACCATTCTAGATAACAATAGAGTGAGGTGAAGGATGTATTCTGAAATGACGAGTATGCCATTTAGGAATAGTAATATGAACAGTATGTTGAAAATCTTTGGCCAAAGTATCACAAGTTGCTAGTTGTGTTGTCCTATGTCACCTAGTTTAAAGCAACGTGATGTTAGATGAATATTGGTAAAAAAATATTTTGATAGGTTCTTTAAATGGATCACTTAGTACCCAAAATAGGGTAGGGAAACCAAGTATACATAGTATACATAAAGTATTCTATACTTTAAGTTGAACATGAGAGATCGGTTGGTAACCAAGTCATGGAATGAGAGATCGGTAACATACCGAGTCATTACAACTTCATATGGTTATCTGTTATGAGATTGATTAACATGGAATGTGTGTTCTAAATGATATTTTATTTAGAACATAGAACATTGTGTTTCCAAAAAAAAAATTCCCTTGTTTCTAAAGTCCTAAAATGGGAATGTTACAGGAATTATTAAAACACAAGAGTGCCTTTCATTAGGGAGAGGCTCAACATAAGGCATTTGAAACTTTGAAGGATAGGCTTGTCATATCACCCATATCATGTTTTCCTTCTTGTGATAAGCCTTTCCATGTGCATGTTGATGCCTTAGGAAAAAATATGGGACCAGTACTAGCATAACTTGGTGAGGGAATTGTTGATCATCCCTTGTACTTTGCAAGTAGAAAGCTGACACCAGCAGAACATAATTACACAACTACTAAGCATGAAGCACTGTCTATGATCTATGCATTGCACAAGTTTAGGAAATATTTGTTGGTGAGACTATTGATATTCTACACGGACTATATGGCATTGAAGTAATTGGTCAACAAACCCATTCTGCAAGGGTGTATATGTCGTTGGGTCCTACTATTTCAAGAATTTGAGTTCACCATGATCGTGAAACTAGGAAAAAGTAATTCAGAACCTCAACACTTATCGAGGATTAATTTAGGGGAGGACCCACAAATCATTGAGGATACCATGCCAGATGTGTAACTATTTAGGTTACAGCGTGTGCCCTCAGACTTGGAAGATATCTCGATGTTCTTAAAAATAGGTATGCCAGAAGGAATGAAGGACCTGGAGAGAAAGTAGTTAGAAATACACGCTACACCCTACATGTTGATTGGTGGAGATTTGTATAAGTTAGGTCATGATGAGGTTCTACGCTGATGCGTATTGAGCATGAGTGCATGGAAATTATGGAAGAAGTGCATGGTGGGATTGCATGAGGACACTATTCAAGAAATGCTACCACACAGAATATTTTATTAGCAAATATTTGGTGGGAAACCATCTACAAAGACTGTATTGAGTTTTACAAGGCCTATGACCATTGCCAACACCTTGGAAATCCTAGAAAGAGAGATGAAATGCCCTTGTGACCAATAGCTAGTGCTGAACCATTTGAAAAATAGGAAATTGAATTTTTAAGACCAATTACGCTAGTCGCGCAAAGGACTTGTTCATGGTATATCATCACTTGCACTGATTACTTAACATGGTGGGTAGAGGAAACACCTATAAAGGATTACACCATGATGACAACTACTGGATTTTTATGGGAGAACATAATCAATAGGTATGGTTGCCCTTTAAGTTTAACAAGTGATAGGGGTACACACTTTCTCAATGAAACAATCAGGATTCTATTATTAGAATTTATGGTGGCCCATCATAAGACTATCCCATATCACCCTCAAGCAAATGGAACTGTTGAGGCATTTAACACAATACAAAATACTAAGTCACATGTTAACTAAGATCTGTGATGTTGGAAGATAGGATTGGGATGAAATAGTATCAGCCGTTCTATGGGCATACAGGACAACCTACAAAAGGTTGAACAAGGCCACACCATTTCAATTGGTGTTTGGCATGGAGGCTATTTTACCAGTGGAATTCATGTTACCATCGCTATGTATAGTGCACGCAAGAGGGTTAGCTGACGAAAAAATGTTGTAAGAAAGAATTGATAGGTTAATGCAGTTATATGAAAGGCAATTACTTGCTATATGGAGGTAGAAGACGTAAAAAGCAAGACAAAAGGCACGACATGATCGTCATATCAAGAACAAGAATTTTGAGGTTGGGTAGTTGGTGTTGTTGTATGATTCCAAGTATTTGTGCCATCCTGGGAAATTGAAAGTCCATTTGTTGGGACCTTACATCATCTCATACATTCTTGATTTAGGTGCTTGCCAGTTACAAGCACTAGATGCGACGAGGTTACCAGGTCACTTCAATGGGAGTAGGCTAAAGCCCTACTATAAATAAGTCTTCTTGGTTTTTATAATAAGGTAGTATTGCCAGTTAGCTTAGAATTTCCCTTTGTGATTTTTCTTTTCTTATGTTTCTTGTTCGTTTTGTTTTGCGACTTGTGCGCCAGTAACTGCATTTATTTTTCTAAATTTTTGTATGCGTAGAGGACCATGCATCTATTTTAGTGTAGGGTGGAGTGATACGAAGTATAGGCCTATAATAAAAGTTTGAGCTGGCAGTAGAAGTTGCGGTGAATGGCCCGGTTGAAGGATAAAAAGCATGTAAGGTTAAAAAGCATGTAGAAGAGAAGGTGGATGAAAATGGTTGGTGGCAAAAAGGATTTACGGAAACCACGTACATAAAGGATGAAGAGCGCAAGAAAAACATGAGGTAGGTGAGGGAAAAAAGTGGGTAAAGGATAGAAGAAGTGCCTTCGGTGCCATCGAGGGAAAAAAGTGGGTAAAGGATAGAAGAAGTGCCTTCAGTGCCATGGATGCACACATAAGAGTCTTCGGTCAGGTTGTATTTTTGCATGCCAGAAGGTTGTAAAAGATTTTTCACGTAGGATGTGGTACGTGGGTAAAAGCACTTAAAGGAGGCTTAATGAAAAATTCCACATTTAATGTTAAAGTACGTTGGTATGTGGTATAGCATTTATTGCTGGAAAGAAGCAAAAACTATAAATACAAGGTCAGGTAAATCATTTTTTACCTTGTGTTTACAAAGAAGAAAAATATCTTGTGAACTAGGGAATTTAGAGAGAAATTTGTGTGAAGAAAGCAGAATCCATAAAATTTGAGAGTGTAGCTATGGTAGATCCGCAAACCAGCGTGGAAGGAGTACATGGGTGTGGGAATTTTTTTTGAGGAAGCACCGTTTTATGTAGGATTTTTCCAATTAGGGTTTGGCGGCTAGGGCATAGAGTTATAAGGGTTTCTTTGCAAGATTGAGCTTTGGGATTGGACAGAGTGGTAGAGTAGAGCAAAGGGAAGAGGATTTAAGTGTTATCACTAACTAGAACAATGGCACCAAGGAAACCAACCATTTCACCAAAGAAAACAAAAGGCAAGGGCAAGGGAAAGTATATCACTTCCATCAAAAGCACCAACGAATAATGGTACACAGAAATGCAATACCCAGATGGGGTATTGCTAGGAAAAGAATGGGATTCACACCTGTGGAAGATGGCCGTAAGTGATTATAATCATCGTACAAGCACACTGGAGAAGGAGATGGATTTGGAGTTGGTTCGACCAACCAATAAGGGGACGCCAGAAGGCATGCCAATATACAAAGATAAAGTAAAGGTCAAATTAGAGAAGGTAGAGATGTTGTAGCTTTATGAGTTTCCTTACTTCAGAAATACTGAGTGAATGTATTAATGGTTGGTGTCGTGTGTTCATGAAGATCACTTTTACTTCATGGGGCACAAGATGCGCATCACATCGTAGTTGATATCTAAGTTCATAGGCCTCAATTATGAATGAGATAACATTGATGATGATCTGAGCGACAAGGAAGCCATCAAGAAGACAGTAGCAACATATGACTATAAGAAGGGTTCGCCATACTTTGATATCACAGAGATTCCATACCCTATTATGAGGATGGCCGCGCACTTGGTAACTAAGCTCAATGATAAGGAAATATAGACACAAGTAAACAAGGCATGGCTAAACATATGCCAGAAGATATCAGAAGGAACCATCTATAACTTGTGTACTTTCATTGCAAATGAAATTATAAGCAGCCCACAAGAGGGAGAGAAGATACTCTTTAGTAATGTACTCCTCACTATTGTGTTCTTAGAGATTGGAGTGCCTGATGGGCTAGAAAAATTTGTTTGGGAATATCCAAAAGAGGATCCCTCACCCACAAATAGGTTTGAAAAGTATACTTATGAAACCATGACGACTGCTCACAAGGCGCATGTGGAGAAATGGTATAAGTGAACGCGTGACGCATTCGGGGTTGAGTGGAGGATCCCAGAGTAGTTGTCTATGCTCTTAAGTGGATAGGAAGAATTTACAGTGTACCAACACTTTTACATTGGCATATTCATGATGATAGATGAGAACATGAGTTTGTGGTACAAACTTCCCTTCTCCTTCACCACGTTATACTTCCAAGATGGAGTTAATCGATTCAAGGAGGCCAATTCAACTAGAAAGAGACCTAAAATTATTCCCACATAGAATTATACCTCATCTTTTCCACCCACACAATCCAACATTCTATGATCCCCATGTACTTGGCAGCATCATCCCTCAGGTCCCAGCATCAACTTCACCATTGAATTCTTTGGTAATCAGATTTTCAAAGTTTGAGGCCCCCAAAAATTCCAAACTTAGGCTGCCCATTGATCTTCACTGTCGATCCGACTTGTGAGTCATAACCGAGCTCATTCCATCAGCCTTAGCTCAACCTTAATGCCTCAATACTTAGCTTACCTAAGTGAGTCATCTTCTTCATGCACTAATCCCCTCGTGAGTTGATCTTCATGTTTGGTACTAATGCCTTGCAACCCGCCCGAGTAAATATCACACTCAAGCTCATTCATTTTCATGAACCATTATCTATTTTACATCCATCTTCGCTATGAAATTTCCTTTCAAGACACTCAGTGATAACTTGGATGTGTTTACACCAGTGTCTAACTCCTATCTGAGCTGCTAACTGAGATTTTCATTGATTTCATTTTCTATTTTTACTGAGCTCACTTCACAATCTAATCCTCTATTCAAGATCAATCCTGAGTCGTGTAATTCTAAGTGCACTTGAACTAGCTTGGTATTATGTCTTTGATTGACATTCCAAACTATATAAGCTAGCCTTTTCAAACAACTTGTTAATTATTAGGTCAAATTGTATTGACCGATCTCTTATACTAACCCGAATCACCTATCAACTCACATTGAGATTTTTCATGCTTCTCACAAAGTTCCCTTCATCCAATGAGTTGATCTCTGAGATGGCACTGTGATTTGACCAAGCTCTCAACTGAGCTCTACATCAAGTTGAGCATAATTTTATACTATTTAATGCTAGGAAAGCTCACCCATACAACCTATTAATTATTTTTTTATCATTTTATCTCTGTGATGACTAGAAATGGTCCCCTGAGACCAATGTCATGATTTGATCGTAGTAGAACCCTGTTGTCCAATTTTTTCATGTGTGCAAAATTGGATAACAATTTTGGTGACCTCTCGGGGATGATTTCTTGCTAATCATGTACCAATAGCCTTAAGTCATCAATTGGGCATGGATTCAATTTTGGAATTTTGAAGATGATCTGACACATCCTGAAGTCTTCTTGAGTATCACCAATCTTGGACCTCCCTGGAATGCTAAGCATGAAGTATAGTGCATTTGATAAATACCTTGCATCAATGGCATACTGTGGAATTTTGACTGAAGCAACATTATGAAATTATCCTTAAATTTTTGAACCTTTCTTCTCCTTGAAAAACTTTCTATGATGAAACAAAGTGCAAGAACAACACAAAACAAAACAATAAGGAAAGAAAAGAAACTACCACACACAATAATGTGCATAAGCACTTAGAGGAAATCACCTAACTAAATTGTACATGAGGTAGAACACCCCTCAAAAACAAGCTTTGATAAGTATCCCATTAACATGAATGGGAATTTATTCTCCATTAAGTCTATATAGACAAAATGAATTCACCTCTTTATAACTTGTGATGATGTATGGCCCATTCCATAGAGCGTCAAACTTGGCATGCTTTCCTGGTTTAACTCTATCTTCATCCCATTTGAGAACTAAATCTCCCTCTTGAAAATGCATGTCAGACACTTTTTTGTCAAAATATTTCTTAACCTAAGCCTGATGTTGCTCCAAAGTTTTCATAGCCTTGTTTTGTACTTCTTCTAACTCCATGAGTTCAGAAAACCTTATTATTAGAGGATCATTCTCCATAACTTCAAGCTGATGAGCCAACTCCAAAGAAGGTAATTCCAAGGAGGGTGGAAGTTTTTCTTATCTTCCATATATGAGCATGAAAGGATAATTTTTTGTCCCTTTTAGGTTTGATCCGATCTTCCCATAAAGTAGTCTTAAGCTGTGTATACCAAGTCCTCATGTTAGTCTCCATTGTGCACTTAATAATCCTTATGAGGTTTTTGTTTCTAGACTCAGCCAATCCATTTCCTTGCACATAATAATTGGATGAAGTCTTGATGTAGACCCCATTTTTAACATCCCATTCACTCAACTTAATACCAAGAAATTCCATTGCGTTGTCTAAAATGATTGTAAACAGAACATTGAACCTTGTCATTATACCTTCCAAGAAATCAAGAAATGCCTTCTCATTGCTCTCCTTCAATGCTACCACCTTTGTCCATCGAGTACAATAGTTTGTTGCAGTAAGGACCCATTTATGTCCATCACTAGATGGAGGATTAATTATTTCAACGAAGTCTAACTCCCATTGAAAAAAGGGTTGATCCACTTGATTTGGATGCAATGGAAGAGCTTCCGACTTCTTCTTGCTAGTGAAAAGGGTGCATTCCTTACACTTCCTTACCGAGAGATGGCATCTTTGAAAAAATCCGGCCAATAATAGTTGGCTCGCATGATCTTGGTATCAGTTGTTCATGCAGAATAATGTCCCCCAGATAGGCCATTGTGAAATTCTTCTAGTATCTTACTTACCTGTTCCGATCTAACACACCGAAGGAGAACACCATTAAAATACTTTTGAAATAGAACATTATCTACTAAAACATATGGAATGGATTAGAGACAAAAATTCTGTCTTTGATTTTTATCCATGTTCACAGGATATACTCCTGAGAAAAGGAAACTCTTCATTTTGGATAACCAGTTAACTTGATCATCACCTTCATCAGTGTTTAGGAGTGTCACGTGATCATCTCCTTTTGATTCTATGTCTGCAGAAAGTTATTGACACAAAAATTTTCCTCTGACAAGTTTGGTAACTTTGATATATACGTCATAAAATTCCCCGCTCTGTCAAAAGTAAAAATTTCAAAATTTTGAGTTTAAATGTCTTTTCTGTCGAGCTGGTGGTGTGAAAAAAGTCTTGAAGTCGAAAAAATCTAAGTTTTGGGTCATTCTGTAAGTATTTCGGGCCTGTCGGACATTTTTGTCCCGCCTGTCCCAAGTACGAAAGTGCATTTTGTTCCCCGATCGGCCGAAACCTCCGAATTTGTCCCATTTTCGGGCCCGTCGGAAGTTTTTGTCCCAAGTGTCCCGAAGTTACTGTGCGAGATGTTCCAATTTCGGCCGAACCGCCCGAACCGCGTACTTCGCACTTTCTTGTCCCAAATGTCCCAATTTCAAAAGTGCGCTCTATTCCAATTTCACCCGAACCGGCCGAGTCGCGTACTCCGGAACTTTTTGTCTCAAATTTCTCAAGTTCGAACTTAAAGTGCACTCTGTTCCATTTTCGGCCGATTCGCCCGATTTCGTCCCAACTGTCCCAAGTCAAATTGTGCACGCTGTTCCATTTTCGGCCGAATCACCCGAACCACGTACTTCACACATTTTTGTTCCAAGTGTCCCAAAGTCAAAAGTGCAAGTTGTTCCAATATCGGCCGATCCGCCCGAACCGCGCTTTCATGTTCCAACTGTCCCGAAGCCAAAAGTGCGAGCTGTTCCATTTTCGGCCGAAACGCCCGGACCGCGTCCTTCGCGCATTTTCGTCCCAAATGTCCCAAAATGCATTTGTGCGTCTTCTCCCTGTTTCGTCTGAATCGGCCGAGCCTCGTGTTTCGCGCATTCGCGTCTCACATGTCCCAAGTGAACCTAATGCAATTCATACTTAGTTTTTCCCGCTCGACCCGAATGTGCTAAATTTGAATTTAAGTTGCGAAGATCAAATTTCAAGGACAGCTGGCAGAAGGACGAAGCTTTCAAGACGCCGTTTACATCAGTTTTCAAAGATATCCATTGTCATCTTCAAGATGAAACGTCTGGTGTGTCCCTCGTGGCAAAGACATAGCTGAGACGTTAAAGAAATTCAAGAAGCGGTTTCTGAAGACGGTGGGTCCTTCTCAGTGACTGTCCACCTGTCTCCTTCTTCATTCTTTTCTCTTCTTCCTATTCCTTTCATATTCCATGTAATTAGTTAAGAAATTGCGTTTGGCATTCCTTAACTATTCTCTAGTTAAAAGAAACGGTTACGAGGAGTAACCGAATTGTAAGCTATATAATGGCCTTCTTTGCGCCATTTTGAAAGGAGGAAGAACTTGGCATATTTTCTGCAAGTGTAAATAGATTATAGAGAAATCAATACAGAAGGACTTTCCTTTCTTTGTCTATCTGATCTCTGTCTGTTCTAAGCTTTCATTTGTTTTCTTTGTGAAGATCATTTATCTCAAATTCGTTAGTCTCATCGATTGCATACTCTTCAACTTTGCAAGCTCGGTGATCTTGTATAACCAAGAAGGAACTTTGTGTCCTTGATTAATGAATCTGTGTTACGTTAAGAAACTTTGCGTTCTGGCAGATGTTATTTACAGAACTTTGTGTCTTTAAATTCCATCTTACTTGTTCTATACGAATGATCTTGTTTTCAATTCACGGTGACTTCGCATACATAAAGAATTACTCTGATATCTATAATTCTGTATGTTTGCCTTTCTGCTCTTTTCTATGCTCTCATTTCCTCAGTCCTTTTGTAATTGATGACCTTCATAGAAAACACTTTCGTGGTATCCAAGTTTAACCAACAAATCATGTCCTGTACATTTGTAAATAGGTTTGTTTCTGAATAAGGGAACCTCTCCCATTAAAGAGGAGGGACTTCTTGTCCCCTGACTGTTGCTCTTCTAAAAAGTCCTATTTGAAAACCAACAGTTTTTGGCGACTCCGCTGGGGAAAATCGCATTCCAGTTCTGCAATTTTTGATCATCCTTTGATCTGGCGACTCCGCGTTTCACTCGAGGGAGAAGGGCCCTTGGTATCGAAGATTCTCAGTTTCAGCTTTTAGAACAACAAGGTTTTCCTTTCCCTTCAAATTCAACAAGAAATAGAAGGACCCGTTCAACAAGCACTCCACCTGTTCAAGATAGAAGTCCTACGGGTGGTATTCCTTCAGAGCCTGCTAGTCCCAATCTACGAGCTTTGATCCTTGCCGGTGTTACAGTTCCTCTCCAAGCCGTTTTTCCAAGAATGGCAGCGCCATTACCATGGGGTCATCGTGTCGGGCCTCTGGCCCTTGCTCAGCCTTTGCATGAGTTACCCAGAGGAAACCGGAAGAACTTCCCCAAATTCAAAGGCGATGGCAAAGTGCACCCTGACGAACACATCGCAGCCTTCGTTGTTGCATGTGGAGTTCTGGGAGTCGAATATGAAGACGTCTCCGTAAGGCTGTTTGTTGAGACGTTACAAGATAATGCTGCTGATTGGTTCTATCACCTTCCGGCCGGTGCTATAACCGACTGGGACACAATGAGAACTCAGTTCGAGAACCGTTTCAAGCCGGCAGAAGATGTGCATGCCTTGCTTGCCCAGGTCTCTCAGATAAAGAAAGATTCACAAGAGCCCATGAGGGAATTTGTGGCCCGGTTCAACAGGTTGGTAAATAAAATTCCAATGCCTACCCGACCTGTCGACCAAATTCAAAAGTGTTTCTTCCTAAATGCTCAATCACCCAAAGTTAGTTATGCACTAAGAAGGGCTAATCTCGGAACACTAGCTCTGGATCAAGAACTGGCTGTTAGTATCGAAGATGACTTGATCATGTCAGGGAAGTTGAGAAGAGACCCTCCCAAATCTAAGTCTGCTGCTTCTTCCTCTTCCACCCCTGGACCTAGTACTGATCCATTAGTCCAGAAACTCGCAAATGATCTTGTCGCTATAAAGAAACAGTTGGCTCAGCATGCCCCGTATGCAGATGTTCCAAGAAGAAATTTTCAGCCCAGAAATCGTTTGCCTGCTCCTCACACAAGACTAGCACTTGAAGGACCTCCTGTTAAGGTTCCTGTGAACGCAACCTGTGAAGTTGAAGAGCCAGATGATGATGAAACTTGCGAGGAGTTTGTGGAGGAATTTGATGATGAAGCAGAGGAACTTGAGGGATCTCGAGTGAATTTCTTTACCACTGAGGGCATTGATGATTATGATGAAGTGGTAGCAGACATGAACAGCGAATCTTTTGCTGTCATGACTCGAGAACAGACAAAGCAGAGGGAAAAGGTGACACAGCCCATAAAGAAATCTAAGGAGCAGTCGGCAACTATCCCTGTAATTGCAAGAAGAGGATCTCCTATCCCTACTTCGTCTACACAGAAGGTGAGTCCTATCAATCCAGTTACCAAAGTTGCTTCTTCTTTTTCTCCTAAAGTTGATAAGCCTAGAATTCCAAATGATGATGGCCCGTCCACTTCTGGATCCTTTGATATTGTTGATCACCTGAAAAAGACCAAGGTACAAATCTCAGAAGCTGAGTACTATCAAACCCATCCCAAAGCCTTTGCCAAAATGATCCACTTTGTTAATTCCAACTCTAAGACCACTTCTAAAGGCCTTCTACCTACTCCTCCCTCTGCGCCACAGCCCAGTCTGGTAGCTGCTGTCACCTCGCCTGGTGACAAAATTAAACCATTTTATGTAACACTTCTCATAGCTGGCCATAGGCTCAGTAATTGTGTCATTGACTCAGGAGCCTCAGATAATGTAATGCCTGCTAAAGTAGCTCATGCTTTAGGCCTGACCCTCACTCGCACTTATGGATCCTGTTACTCCATGGAAAGCAAAGAAGTGCCCCTGGTTGGAAGGATTAAAGATGCACAAGTGGCCTTTGCTGCTTTGCCTGAAAAGAAAGTCTTGGCTACCATCCTAGTAGCAGACATTCCTCCTTCTTATGGAATGTTGCTAAGTAGGAACTTCTGCAAAGATGTGGGTGGGGAAATCCAGATGGACTGGTCACATGCACTCATACCTGTCAATGGACAAATGAAGAAACTGTTGCCTGAGAAACAATCTGAGTATATTGTGCAGAAAACGGATGATCCTAAGGCACAAATACTCTATGAAGATATAGGTCATGGCAATTACATGATTATGTCCCCTGATGAAATCCAACCCCCCAAAGTGTCTCCTAAAGATCCCAATGGTGTTTGGATTTTAGAATTTGATGGAAGTTGTTCCTCAGCTGGTTCTGGAGCTGGCGTCCTGCTAGTGTCACCTGAAGGATGCCTACATCCTTTTTCATTTAAG
The DNA here is from genome assembly GCA_019776745.2 of Taxus chinensis. Classification (NCBI taxonomy): domain Eukaryota; kingdom Viridiplantae; phylum Streptophyta; class Pinopsida; order Cupressales; family Taxaceae; genus Taxus; species Taxus chinensis. Next base: position 12,190,714 of record CM034147.1, read on the forward strand.
TTGCAGTTTGAAAACACTAATAATACAGCAGAGTATGAGGCTCTCATTCTTGGACTGCAAGTGGCCAAGGAACAAGGTGTGAAGAACCTTCTGGCTCGTGGTGATGCAGAGTTGATTGTGAAGCAGGTCAGAAACCTCTTTCAGGTAAAAAATGGGAGGCTGAAGCATTACCGGAATCAGGTTTGGGATTCCATTGAATTCCTTGATGCTTTCTCTATTGAAGCAATACCTAGAGAAAAGAACAGCAGGGCTGATTCACTGGCTGTCTCAGGGTCACTACTGATTCCCCATCCTGAATTCTCTCAGGATAAGTTCACTATTGAAATGGTCCACCGGCCTAGTGTACCTGACAATACCAATAACTGGCAAGTTTTCAACGATGACCAGCATTTGCTTTCCTTCCTGGAACTCAAGGGTAATTTCGAACAACTGTATTTTGAGGGAAGTGACAACCTGCCTCGTGAGAGTGTGTCCTCTGACCAAGCCGTCACCCAAGGACAAGAAACAGATCAAGATGGATGCATCAATCTCAAAGGAAACAAGATTCCTAAAGGGTTGGTGAGTTTGGAGGAACTATTTGATAAGCATGACAGGTATGTGAAATCTAAAGCTTCTACTGGACCTCAGCAATCAGCTGAGTATGATAAGATTGATATTGGGAGTTCTAATGACCCTAAGCTAGTAAATATTGGAAAATGTTGTACGGCAGATGAGAGGAGAAAAGCAATTGATCTCCTAAGAAGGTATAAGGACGTTCTTGCATATTCTTATGAAGATCTGAAAGCCTTCAAGCCAAAAGATATGCAGCACTCGATTCCTCTCAAACCAGGAATTAAGCCTTTCAAGCAGAAACAAAGGCAGTACAACCCCAAAATAGCTGACACCATCTTTCAGGAGATTCAGAAGTTGTTGAAGGCTAAAATTATTTTTCCTATTCACCATTCGACATGGATTGCAAATATTGTGCCTGTCAGGAAGAAAAATGGTGAGATCCGCATCTGTGTTGATTTCAGGAACCTGAATCAGGCTTCTCTGAAAGATAATTACCCTTTGCCTATGATGGATCAAATATTGCAAGCAGTAACAGGATCTGAAATGTTATCTATGCTTGATGGATTCTCTGGATACAATCAGGTAGAGGTTGATACTGCAGATCAACACAAGACAGCCTTCACCACTCCTTGGGGTACCTTTGCCTACAAGAGAATGCCTTTTGGGCTTATTAATGCTGGTGCCACTTTCCAGAGAGCTATGGATCTGGCTTTTGGAAGCTTGAAAGGGAAGTGTATTGTCATATACCTTGATGACCTGACAGTGTTTTCCAAGACAAGAGCGGATCATTTTGATCACCTGGAGACAGTTCTGCTGAGATGCAGAGAGCATGGAATCTCTCTGAACCCTAAAAAATCTGTCTTCTGTGTTACAGAGGGAAAACTATTAGGGCACATTGTCTCCAAGGATGGTATTAAGATTGATCCTGAACGAGTTCAAGCCATCCAGCAAATTCCTCTCCCAACCAGTAAAAAGGGCGTGCACTCCTTCTTCGGTAAGATCAATTTTTTAAGAAGATTCATCCCTGATTTTGCTGAATTAACTTTGAATATTTCTCAGATGATGAAAGGGAAGCAAACATTTGGTTGGTCTTCTGAAGGAAAGGAATCCTTTGAGGGTATCAAGAAAGCTATCGCTAAAACTCCAGTTTTGGCCTGTCCCGATTTCAGCAAAGATTTCATCATCTATTGCTATGCTACAGATAATACCCTGGCTGCTGTCTTAACTCAAGAAGACTCCGATAAACATGAGCTACCAATTGCCTTCATGAGCTATATCCTGAAGAATCATGAGCTAAAATACACCATGATGGAGAAGCATGCTTTTGCAGTAGTCAAAGCTGTTAAGCAGTTCCGTTTCTATATCCTCAACTCTCACTCTATGGTGATGGTTCCAGATACAACTGTTAAGTCAATTCTTACACAGCAAGAATTTGGATCCAAGAGAGGGAACTGGGTGGCTAAGGTCCAAGAGTATGACATTGACATTAAGCCGACCAAGCTGGTTCGTGGAAAAGGTCTTTGTGAGCTCATTGCTGAAGGAGCTAAACATGAATTGCTGGAAAAGAAAGCTGACCTTCCTACTGTTCTGTTCCTGAGTTCAGTTGATGAATGGTATGCTGACATCGCCCATTTTCTCACCTATGGGGAATGCCCCCCTCATTTAACTGCCAAAGAAAAGAGGACTGTTAAATTGAGGTCAGCGCAATATGTATTGTGGGAAAATGCCTTGTTCAAGCGTGGCTTAGATGGGAGATTTTTGAAGTGTGTGGACAAGGAACAGCAGAGAAAATTGCTCTCAGCTTTTCATGATCAGGCATGTGGAGGGCACTATTCATCAACGGTCACTGCTCACAAGATACTCCGGGGAGGATACTACTGGCCTTCCTTGTTCAGAGATGCATCCAAGTGGGTGGATAAATGTGAGGCTTGTCAGACTTTTGTGGGAAGACCTAAATTGGCTTCTTTGCCTCTCAAGCCAGTTGTGATTGAGGAACCATTTCAACAGTGGGGTTTAGACTTCATTGGTACACTTAATCCTACTTCTAGTGCTGGTCACACTCATGTGCTAACTGCCACTGACTACTTCACCAAATGGGTGGAAGCTATTCCAGTCAAGAGCACTACTTCTGAAGTGGTATGCAACTTCATCAAAGAGAACATCTTGGTAAGGTATGGTGTACCTAACAAGATTGTAACAGATAATGCTTCAAACTTCTCCTCAACTGAGATAATGGATTTCTGCTACGGGTATGGCATCTCTCTGGCTCATTCTTCAGATTATTACCCCCAGGGAAATGGGCAAGCAGAATCCACAAACAAGAACCTGGTGACTATCATAAGGAAGTTGGTCAATGAGTCTCAACGAAACTGGCACAAGAAGCTATATGATGCTCTTTGGGCAGACAGGATCACACCTAAAAGAGCCATTGGAATGTCCCCTTTTCAAGTGGTGTATGGAGTAGAAGCTCAACTGCCAGTAACAGTGGAACTGCCGGCCTTGCACCTGATGAAGGCTATTGAAGATACCAGTTTCAGGGATGCTTTAGATAAAAGGATCATGTACCTGCACAAACTGAATGAAGACAGATTGGAGGTTGCTGATAGGATATTCGTTCACCAGCAGAAGGTAAAGGTCCTGTTTGACAAAAAAGCTAGGTTCAGAGAGTTCCAAGTTGGAGACACCGTGCTGTTATGGGACAAAAGACATGAACCTCGTGGCAGCCATGGAAAGTTTGATTCCCTGTGGCTCGGACCTTTCAAGATCAGACACTTTGCTGGTAAGAACTCTTTCTATCTTGATTACATGGATGGTTCGCCCCTCCCACTTCCTTATAGTGGGTAGTATTTGAAGTTGTTCAAGTCCTAGGTGACTAGGGAGTCCCTTTGTATATTCTGTACAGTGTTTTCCTTCTGTTGTTTTGGTGTGTTTCCCTTCTGTTGTTTTTGTGTGTTGCCCTCTGTGTTGGTCTGTTTTTGACTCCGTGGCCCAATGGATAAGGCACTGGTCTGCTTCACCGAGTTTGTCTAAGTTCTTGCCTTGTCTCATTCCTTGAATTTATGCCAAGTCATCCCCAGAAGGAGCCAGCTGTTGTCCACTCAAAATTCCCCGCTCTGTCAAAAGTAAAAATTTCAAAATTTTGAGTTTAAATGTCTTTTCTGTCGAGCTGGTGGTGTGAAAAAAGTCTTGAAGTCGAAAAAATCTAAGTTTTGGGTCATTCTGTAAGTATTTCGGGCCTGTCGGACATTTTTGTCCCGCCTGTCCCAAGTACGAAAGTGCATTTTGTTCCCCGATCGGCCGAAACCTCCGAATTTGTCCCATTTTCGGGCCCGTCGGAAGTTTTTGTCCCAAGTGTCCCGAAGTTACTGTGCGAGATGTTCCAATTTCGGCCAAACCGCCCGAACCGCGTACTTCGCACTTTCTTGTCCCAAATGTCCCAATTTCAAAAGTGCGCTCTGTTCCAATTTCACCCGAACCGGCCGAGTCGCGTACTCCGGAACTTTTTGTCTCAAATTTCTCAAGTTCGAACTTAAAGTGCACTCTGTTCCATTTTCGGCCGATTCGCCCGATTTCGTCCCAACTGTCCCAAGTCAAATTGTGCACGCTGTTCCATTTTCGGCCGAATCACCCGAACCGCGTACTTCGCACATTTTTGTCCCAAGTGTCCCAAAGTCAAAAGTGCAAGTTGTTCCAATATCGGCCGATCCGCCCGAACCGCGCTTTCATGTTCCAACTGTCCCGAAGCCAAAAGTGCGAGCTGTTCCATTTTCGGCCGAAACGCCCGGACCGCGTCCTTCGCGCATTTTCGTCCCAAATGTCCCAAAATGCATTTGTGCGTCTTCTCCCTGTTTCGTCCGAATCGGCCGAGCCTCGTGTTTCGCGCATTCGCGTCTCACATGTCCCAAGTGAACCTAATGCAATTCATACTTAGTTTTTCCCGCTCGACCCGAATGTGCTAAATTTGAATTTAAGTTGCGAAGATCAAATTTCAAGGACAGCTGGCAGAAGGACGAAGCTTTCAAGACGCCGTTTACATCAGTTTTCAAAGATATCCATTGTCATCTTCAAGATGAAACGTCTGGTGTGTCCCTCGTGGCAAAGACATAGCTGAGACGTTAAAGAAATTCAAGAAGCGGTTTCTGAAGACGGTGGGTCCTTCTCAGTGACTGTCCACCTGTCTCCTTCTTCATTCTTTTCTCTTCTTCCTATTCCTTTCATATTCCATGTAATTAGTTAAGAAATTGCGTTTGGCATTCCTTAACTATTCTCTAGTTAAAAGAAACGGTTACGAGGAGTAACCGAATTGTAAGCTATATAATGGCCTTCTTTGCGCCATTTTGAAGAGGAGGAAGAACTTGGCATATTTTCTGCAAGTGTAAATAGATTATAGAGAAATCAATACAGAAGGACTTTCCTTTCTTTGTCTATCTGATCTCTGTCTGTTCTAAGCTTTCATTTGTTTTCTTTGTGAAGATCATTTATCTCAAATTCGTTAGTCTCATCGATTGCATACTCTTCAACTTTGCAAGCTCGGTGATCTTGTATAACCAAGAAGGAACTTTGTGTCCTTGATTAATGAATCTGTGTTACGTTAAGAAACTTTGCGTTCTGGCAGATGTTATTTACAGAACTTTGTGTCTTTAAATTCCATCTTACTTGTTCTATACGAATGATCTTGTTTTCAATTCACGGTGACTTCGCATACATAAAGAATTACTCTGATATCTATAATTCTGTATGTTTGCCTTTCTGCTCTTTTCTATGCTCTCATTTCCTCAGTCCTTTTGTAATTGATGACCTTCATAGAAAACACTTTCGTGGTATCCAAGTTTAACCAACAAATCATGTCCTGTACATTTGTAAATAGGTTTGTTTCTGAATAAGGGAACCTCTCCCATTAAAGAGGAGGGACTTCTTGTCCCCTGACTGTTGCTCTTCTAAAAAGTCCTATTTGAAAACCAACAGTTTGATCATCCTTTGATCTGGCGACTCCGTGTTTCACTCGAGGGAGAAGGGCCCTTGGTATCGAAGATTCTCAGTTTCAGCTTTTAGAACAACAAGGTTTTCTTTTCCCTTCAAATTTAACAAGAAAATAATTAGTAGTGAAATCCGTTTTGAATTGATTGGATTATTGGAACATAATTTGATTGTAACCCAAATATCCATCAAGCAAAGAAAATATTTGAGCACCTACCACTGTTTGAAGGATTTTATCCATTTACAGAAGAGGATAATTATCTTTCAACGAGGCACAATTCAAGTCCCTGAAAGCCATGCACAACCGAACCTCTCCGTTCTTCTTCCTTACAGGAACTAGATTGGCTACCCAAGAGGAATGCTTGATGGGAAAAATTATACAGGCCTCAATGAGTTTGGTTATCTCCTTTCTCATTAGTGGCTCAATTTTAGGATTAATTGGCCTCTACTTCTAACAAACTGGCTTAGCATTAGGATCCAATTCGAAGGTATGTTGTGCTAGACCTAGATCAAAACTACGCAAGTCTTCATAGATCCATACAAAGATGTCGTGATACTGTTGAAAAATTCTAATGAAATTTTCTTTCTCTTTGGAAGTACATACTTTTCCAATCTTCAGAACCTTTTCATTGGCTACCTCGACTTCCTCAAAATATTCTTCTTTGACCACCATGTTAGAGATTTGTCTTTTGGCTTGATCATCTAAATTTAAAATGGATTCTAGAGTAACCAAACCTTTTAGTATCTTGTTTCTTTTCAATTGTTGATTTGATCACCATATGATTCTTGTAACTTATCTTGATTTTTCGTAGCAAACTCTTCCTCTTCTTATAGGAAAAGAACAATTTGTTTGTTACTATCAAACACTTACTAGCTACTCACATTATCAGGAACTGTAGGTTGAACCACCATTTTGACAAATTACTTCCCTTATTTCATGATATCAACATATATTTCATATAATTATCCAATTGTAGCAAGCATATCATTATCTTGGTTTTGATTTATAGGAACTGCATGGATCCTAAAAGCTTTGAAATCCTCAATAAAATCCTAGATTCGGTTCTTGTATGATATTAAAAGATAATTTTTGGATGCACTGCATGCCATCACCTAATGAAAAACTAACTCACTATCTCCAAAAATAGTCAGGGCTTTGATTTCCTTCTTTTGAGCTAGTTGGATTCCTTTCACAAGGGCCTCATATTCAGTAACATTGTTTGTGCAATTTAATTACAACTGGAAAGATGAGAAGTACTTATCTCCCTCTTGAGAAATAAGCATGACACCAACACCAGATCCATTATTACTTCTTGAGCCATCGAAGAACAATTACCATAGTCCTTTAGAATTTATTAGTGTTTTGACAAGTTATGGTATGACCGTATCTTCTTCATGAATGCAGTATGTACCCAATCCCGTCTCTTCCAACAAAAACAAACCATATTCTTCCTCTACCAACACATCAGCATGTGGATCATACTGATGATCTCTAATCACTTCATCCAACACAGTATCGGGGACTTCTTCAACATGAGTGGTTGGTTCATGATCAACATCTTCTTCTTCTGGATCTCCGATGGTGTAGTTTCCATTTATAGGACTAGAAGTGTAGGGTTCTAAATGATTATGGTAGATTGGATCTACCTTTATAGTCACTTTGGTTCCATATCAAGTCCTGAGAATCATATGTGACCAATCAGCTAATAGATAACCATCCATTTTGGCAGTGAAATCTCATGATAGGTAGATGACAAAGAAAGGAGGGAGATCAATGACTGATATGTCTTGGGTGAATGAAAAACTCAGGCATGCATGGATGGTAAGTTAAAGTCCTTTGATAACTCCAACATTTTTTATGGTTGTGCCATCCAACTGAACAAATCCTCTTGTAATCAACACATATTGTATGCCTAGCATGTCTGCAATTTTCTTGGGCATGAATGAGCTACTGACACCAGAATCAATCATGTAATTATGTACTAGGTGGTCGCCAATGATCATGAAAATATAGAATGGTGGTGGTTTTTTTTCCTTAGGAATAATTTTCCCTTCTGGTTGACCCAAAATTATAGCTGTTGTTGTTCCATGACCCGATGATCTGTCAGTCAAACCAAAAATGTTCAGAGCCTCTCGCAAAAAATTTCTTTGAGAAGGAATTGAGAGTGCATCTCACATAGTAACATACAGGTTGGTCTTCTTCATTTGTTCCATAATACTGAAGGGAATTTCTCCTACTTTTCTAAAATTTCTTTGGATGTTAGAAGCCTCTTTTGAAAAGTGCTTGTTGGGTACCATGATTCCTGAAGAACCTTCTTTCCTTACAGCTTGGCTAGCAGGTGTTTCTGGTGACTTATTTCCCGCATATTTATTGACCGCCACTTGTGGCTGAGGTTCTGAAGTGGATGCTTCATTAGATTTGGAAGGTTGAGATTCCATTGCTCTCTTTATGGAACAATTTTTTTCCGCCATTGATAAGGGATCTATATTCAACTTGCAAAAATCTTCTGCTTGCCAATTTAGCAAAGTGATTTCTTTAGATACATGTGGTTGATTTGCTATTTCCTATGTAGATGAATTTTCTATTGGCTTTGGAGGGGTAGATATAATTTGAACCTTAAGGGCCTACCTCAAAACTCCATTTGGACAAATATTTTAATTGTGGGGTTGAGAACAAGGATAATATCATTTGTAGTCTTGAACTATATTATTCTAGACAGGTACTATGGATCTTGATGAGCTAGCAACAAGAGGGTTATAAAAGTTCAAAGGCTTGATATTCACAGCTTGACTTGTGGTTTGATTTTGATGTTGATTGTTTGCTTGAAAAGGAGGACGGTTAGCCTGATACTGCTGATTTTGTGGTTGATATGGACAATTATATTGAAATTGTTTCCTCTTGAGTGCAATGAGCTCATTCCAAAAATTTTACAACAGTGACTTGAATTCAAATAGATCATTTGAAGAGGCAGGGGTAGACTGACCTGGTTGCTTGGAAGCTGTAGGAATAATGGCAATGGTAGGCTGATTTTTCGTAAGATCCAGAGACAATAGCATTGACAGTTGTGGAGCTATCTTTCCATTCTAAATCAAATAATTCTCCACTCTTATGGAAACTTTGTAGGCATCAAGTAGCATAGTCCCTCCCATGTAATGGATCATAATTGCTACATATCTATTCAAGGCTCACAAATAGTACAAGAATGCATTATTTGAAGAAGGATTTATGAGTTTTAGAATCCTATTCTAAGTCCTGTGGAATCAAAAGTTGAAATCATTCATGTATTCTTGGAGAGATCTTTTTATGGTAGTGAGTTGTTCCATGAGTGACGTGTGATCACTCTTGCCTTCAAATCGTTTACAAATATTTTCCCCTAACTCATCCCAAGTGGTTATAGTACTAACACTTAACCCTCAAAACCATTGAAGTGTTTTTTCTTTGAAAGAGGTAGCAAGAAGTGTAACACCTTTGATAAGAAGTTATATTTCTCTTTTGCATTACAATCGTAGGCATGTGATTTTCTTGAATAAGGTGTGTTCCCTTGATTGTTGAAAATCATGCTTGTTATGGATAAATCATTTCTGCTCTTAGATTCATTAGATTAAAAATGATATGGCTTGAAAGAATCCACTTTTCACTTCTTGTAGGTGAGTTACAATCAGGTTTTGAGAGTTGCAAACTTATCTCTTTTACTAACTTATCCTTGGATCAATTTCAGTGATCCAAGGAATGTTTTAAATCTCCTTAACAGACTGAATGGTAAATTGACATTCATAATCCTGAGAGACATGGTGGACTTAACTTTTTTATTTTACAAATTATTTGGTCTTATGTTAACGTGTCTTCATTCAGTTGTATGTTTGTGCTTGGGTCTTTAGGATTTATCTCTTTAGGGCATTAATGGTGTAAATGAAATGCAGTCTACTTCATGACTAAAAAGGGAATAAGAATCCTAAAACTAAAGGATTATCCTAACGGTATCCTAAACTAGATAAAAGCACCTACTTCCTAGATATGTCTACTTGATTGGATTATAATCGAACCTAAGATTATTATTCTATTTCATTTGGATGATGTTCTAAACTAAGCTCTTATGCTAAATGAATAAGGGAGAAAAATTACTAAAATAGTGCTAGGCTATTTAGCCTAATACCTAATACTATATGGTTGTGAATTTGATCTAACCTAAGGTGGAAATTACCTATGGCAATGTTTTAAGACCTAAGGTAATTTATTATTAGATTAACCTAAGTTTTGGGAAATCTATCCTAAACTATTAAAAGGGAACCTAAGGGTCACATGGCACTATGGTGATGGTTCCAATGGAATTTAATTGATTTGATTGAGTTAAATGAATGGAGGTACAACCAGTTTTGGCAAAGGCTAGTAAATTTTAGTGGAGACATATGTGGAGGCTTCACTAAAGATGGAAATGCATGTTAAATTAGAAATGGCATTCACCAGTTTTGGGAGGTGGTGGTAAGGAGAGATAGGTGGGAGATTTGGGATTAATTACATCAATGGACCTTAGTTTTTACATGCAAACCATCTTGGAAACAAGGGAGGTAGATTTTTGAGAGGTTGTTTGGTCTTGCATGTCTCGTAAATTTTTCTCTGCATGGAGCTATCTATTTCTTCAAACTACCAGTTTGAATTCTACTTTGTGGCTATTTTTAGTTTCTCTGGCCTATTTTTGATTGAAGGAAAATATATGAGGAATCAGAAGAAAATATGTTTTGTCGTTGATCTTTCATGGATGAGAAAAAAAGTTGGAAGCCCAGCTATAAGTCTCCTTCGAATTGGCAGAAGCACTATCAGGCTTGATAGGCTCTATCCATTAAGATTTCTTGCTTTCTTCTAAATGATTCATTAAAACAGTTTTGCTCTCATGAGATAAATGTTTGCATGATTTTTCTAGTTATTTAATTTCATGTTTTTATGAATCTCTATGGTTTTTGGGATGTAAATTCATTGCAAAGTAATGTTATCTTTTGGAAACTTTCTCTGTGTAATTTTAGTGGTGACATGCATGTGACACTTGTATTCGAATCATTTTATTTCATTCTGAACTTGTGTTTGAGGATGGTGTTGTTTTGAACTAGCATTCGTTTCCTTGTGTTTCATTCTGAAATGTTTATTGGAGCCTTGTATTTCATTTGAACTTGTATTGGAGCTTCATGTTTTTTTCTGAGCTTGCATTGAAGCTTTGTGTTGTTCTGAACTTGTGTTCGAAGCTTTGTGTTTAGCACTAAACTCATATTCAATACTTGTGTTTTCTGAACTTGTGTTCAAGGCATTGTGTTTGGTTCTACACTTATATTATGAGCTTGATTTTTACTCGTATTCAAGGATTAAAATGCTTAGAACTCATTTGGGGGACTGTCTGCTCGAAAGAGACTTGAGAGATTAGTTTTGTTTTGAGTTGGCTAGGTAACCTCTTTTGAGATCTTCTCCTTATAGCTTCTTGAGTTGGAATGGTTATGGTAATTTTGTTTTTGAGACTGTATTGTCTTCTTTGAACTTGTAAGGGCATGTAAATATGAAGGATATTCTTCTCTCCTCTACTTTGAGAAAACCCACATCTTGTTGAAGGATTGACTGTTATGTTTGAATGATTAATGGATTGGAACTGTATCTTGTTGTGGGTTTGGTTTGATATAGAGTTCATTTGGAACAGTTATTAATAGTTTTTTTAGGCTTATGGAAATACATTATGCATACTCCTTCTTGTGATCAATGTTTAAAATGAATGCCTTATCTGTCACAATATTTTTAGATGGAGTTGTGTAAGTCTTTTGTTGTGAATTTTGTTTCGATCAAGTTTGAGGTAACGTTGGGACCTTGCTTGACTTTTTGTGTTTTGGATATTCTTACTCTCTTTGGATCCTTTAATTGATTTTTGGGTTTTAAGGAAAGAAGAATTGAACAATCTCGAGCACAGAATCTTGTATGGAAGGTTATATTACCTCTGGTTTGGGGTGGGTTCTTTAATTTTGTTCTTATTTGGATCACACACTACTTGCTCTTTTGTATTGATCTGATTGAAGCCTTGTAAATGGGATTTCAGTTCTTTTGAGTTCGTGAGTACTTCTGAACTTGTTTAGCTTATACTGATTTGGGATTTTCTATTCCTTCATGGAAAAAAATGGATTTCTTCTAGATAGTATTTTGTTTATCTTCAGCCTTGGGACTGTACTGTGTATCCCTTTCTAAGAATTGAATTTTAACTTTTGTTTAATGAATTCGAATACATAAACCATGTTGTATTGATTAGTAAGGGAAACTAGAAGTTTTATTTCTTTAAACTATTGGTTTGGTTTTATGTTCTCTCTTGGGAACTAGATAAAGAAATTCTAAGTTTGAAATAGAAAGGGGAATTCATTTGATAGTATAAATGAAATGAATTATAGATTGGACCCTTAACTATTTGAGATCCTTTTACTTTTGTAAAGATAAGCTCATTTGATTAAACTTCTCTATATTTTTATTCTCTTCTTGGTTGTAGAGTGGTTGTTCTCTTAGGTCTTCTCAACTTCTTGAGTTTGGCTTTCTGTCCTTTTCTCTTGTAGGAAATAGTGGGAAACCACTCTTATGAGATGGGAATTTCTTTGTGGATTGTTTATTCTACTTGTACTGATCATTTTTGTAATGATGTGAAAAGATAATAGCTAAGTCGATCTATTGAAAAAAAAATAATAACATGCTTAGACTGAATGCTTTTTTTGACTAAGTAATACTTCATTTGGATTTGATATTGGAAGATTTTATCTTTTTGCACTTTGTATTATTGTGAACCCTTATTGGATGGACTTGAGAAGAGATTAACCCTTTGTGAGTCTATCTTTGATTTGTGGAACATTTGGTTTAGACCTTTGAATGATATCTTCTAACATGTAGTTTTTAGTTAAGACTTCTAGGTAGACTGTTTGGATTTTCTATCCCTTCATGGATTGATTTGGGATTCTTGTTAGATGTTGTCTCTTTAATGTTGAATCCTTATATTGTTATACTTGAAATGAAGCAGTTAGGTGTGTTCTAAACCTATTTCTATCTTTCAGATGATTAGGGTATGGGGAAAAATATGTATTAAGTCTTCTTCTTTGCTTAATTTGAAGGATGAATCATCCTAATATGAGCTATGTTGTAAATAACTTCTCTCACTACATAGTAAAGATAAATGTTGTATTCTAATCTGACAGAATTATGAAACAATTGGATGACAAGATATGTTGTTTGAATAGACGTAATTTATAGGATCAATTAAACTATATGTTATAATTCATATGTTGCGGATTATACTATGCTCTTTTCTTAAAAGTGAATTCAGACTCATTATTGTACTTCTTATTTGGTTGTTATTACTTATGTTTATTTGTATGATACCTTAATTGTTTCATTAAAGCAGAGTTATTTTAATGAACAGTTAGTGGAATGCACTTCGTTTTAATTCTTAGTGCTGTAGCATGCTCAGTTCATTGAACCCATGCTAGCAATTTTTATAGATGGATATTGTAAGTGATAAAAGAAGGAATAAATTTTAATGATACATTGGCTTATTTAATTTTGGATCCTATGTAAATAATTTTGATTCATTCTTGAGTTGTATTGGAAAAGATAAGTGATATTATTTTATGATCTTAATGATGATTGACATGCAGTATGTCTGAAATGCATAGTCTTGTAAATGTATATTTTATCATGATGAATTGAAAGGTTTGGAGACTGACTCTAATTTGTTGTGTAAATTCTCTTGTACTTTATATGACAAAAATAGTAGTGATCTCTTATTGATACTCCTTATATCTATTTGTATACTATTGCTATTATCAATTAATAAGTTGGATTAAGGGGATATTATAATCTCCCTTATTATAATGAAACTTGTTAAATTGCAAAAGATGTCGTTCTCTAACTACATAACTATAGTTTAATAATAAAATATGCTTTGGACATATAATTAAACTATATGAGTAAAGAATGGTAAAAAGGTTATGTTAACCTTAACATCTAACCATGTAGAGGAAGAATCTTCCTCTCCCAAAAGAATGAAAGATAAAAAGGAATAGTGGTTATGATCTTTAATCTTTATACTTCATTTATAAAGTAAACACTAGCTGAATCTAGGTGGATGACACACCATCTTTAGATAGCTAGGTTACATTCTGAATTAAACGTTTGATGGTTGCTATCCTATTTTTGGCATAACTACTTGTTATGCCATGTTAATGAAAATTAATGCAAACATGAGTTAATGTGGTTATCAATATCAAATCAAATTAATTATTGATAAAGAACTTAATGAATGTTGGAACCAGGGTTAGGCATGGTTATTGTAATCTGAATCTTAATCCAATTAAATTATGAGTTAATAACCTCTAAGGGGTATGTACATTGTGATGAATCAATTATAATGGATGTTGGCACATGCCAACTGTAGGACTGTACCCTCAAGAAGTCCTGGGACTTCTCGAGGATATAATGTTACAGTTGACATGTGGCAACACCCTTCTGTATTTGATCATCTGCATCTACACACATCTGGACTTGAACTTAGTTTCCCCATAGATCAAGTTAGTAGCATGTTTGGGATAGGTAGTAGCTTTCAATGACTCAAGGTACCTTGGCACATTCAGTTGACTTAGGTCAGCTGAGTATGCCCACATACCCTAAGTCATCGTGAGTGTCTTCCTATAACAAATCATGTTGCTAATCTAGGCTAGGGTCAAACCTTGGGTAAGTGGACTGACGGTAGTCAGTAAAGACCATTATAAATAATAGTAGAGTGAGCTGAAGGACGTATTACAAAATGACAACTATGTCATCTAGGAATAGTAACATGAATAATATGTTGAAAATCTTTGGCCAAAGTATTGCAAGCTACTGGTTGTGTTGTCATATGTCACCTAGTTTAAAGCAACGTGATGTTAGATGAATATTGGTAACAAATATTCAGATAGGTTCTTTAAACAGATCACTCAGTACTTGAAATAGGGTAGGAGAACCAAGTATATGTAGTATACATAAAGTATTCTATACTTTAAGTCAACATGAGAGATCAGTTGGTAATCGAGTCATGAAATGAGAGGTCAAACCTAGGGCAAGTGGACTGACGGTAGTCAGTAAAGACCATTCTAGATAACAGTAGAGTGAGGTGAAGGACGTATTCCAAAATGACAAGTATACCATCTAGGAATAGTAACATGAACAGTATGTTGAAAATATTTGACCAAAGTATCGTAAGTTGCTGGTTGCATTATCATATGTCACCTAGTTTAAAGCAACATGATGTCAAATGAATATTGGTAACAAATATTCAGATAGGTTCTTTAAACAGATCACTCAGTACCTAGAATAGGGTAGGAAACCAAGTATACATAGTATACATAAAGTATTCTATACTTTAAGTCAACATGAGAGATCAGTTGGTAACTGAGTCATGAAATGAGAGATCGGTAGCATACCGAGTCATTACAGCTGCATATGGTTATCTATTATGAGATTGATTGGAATGGAATGTGTGTTCTAAATGATGTTTTTTTAGAACATAGAACATTATGTTTCAAAAAAAAAAATTCCCTTGTTTCTAAAGTCTTAAAATGGAAATGTTATAAGAAGCCTAACTGCAACATTGTCCTCCGTGATGTTATGTACTGCACAAATGCTGGCTACATCAAGAATATATTCCACTGGAGTAATGTGAGTTTCCCCTATGTAGAAGGGTAAAATTTTCAGTTCCACAATAGCTATACGGTCATGTTGAGTCTATAGAAGAGGAATGCTTGCATTAAAAGGGGGAAAAAGTTGGTTTCTTGCCATAGCAGCAAGAGGTTGATTGTTCCTTGTTGGAGGAAAACTTTCGTAAGGGGGAGTTGAATGACCCATACAAGGTAAAGTTGTAACTGGTGATGTTGAAATGCCTCTTCTCCTTCTCTTTGGAGGAGACAAGGATAGTTCGATATGTTGATAATTTCCTTACTTTGAAGAAGCTCTTGCCTAGATTATTTGCATAAGTTAATGCACTGAGATTTGGAATCCAAAGATATAGAGTCGTCAGGTACTTTCATTTTTACAAGTGAGAAGAGAAGTATGACCTCTGTCCCACCAGGCATGCCAAAATTTGTTTTCACCAAATAACTACACCCTTCGAATGGCCAGAATGTGAATAGGATCTTCGATGTGATTGGGAAACATGGGATAACCTCTGAAGCTTTGGGACTTGGGCTCGAGGTGAACCTACGAAGAAGGTATGATTTCTCTTCCTAAAGTAAGTATTGTACTACTCCTAGTGTAATAAAGTGATTATCTAGACCTATGCTAACATTTTCATGGGTTTTAGGGAAAGATATTTGTAAGAAATGAAACTATACTAGGGATGGTGATGCACAAAATAAAGGTTGTTGATAGGCTCAGGAAGGGTTGATTCTAAGAGGGTGTGTGCACCATAGGTCAAATTCACCTATTGCAACTTAGAGAGGGTACATAATACCACAAAATAGGAAGCATGCATTCCCTTTGTTAAACTCGATCATAAAAAATAATCTATCAGTCTTAAAATGAAGAAGGATGAACTTGAGAAGGATGAAAAAGCACCACAACTCAACTACATGTAATGCTCCGCCAGTTGATAAGAACAAAACTCCAAGAACATGCAATATAAACTTGAACTTGCATAGTGTACCTGTAAGCATGAGAAAAGAACAAAGAAGTATAGAAGGATGAAAGGACCAAGATTAGTCACAAAACACACACTTGTATTACTTTAACAACATGCACAATGCATCATATATTCAAAAGAGGCAATGGTTTCCATTATAGTCTTGAAAGGAGGCTTGAAATTTCCCTCAACATATAAGAACAACTTGTAGAAGGAGGATTCTTGAAAAAATATACACTTGTCTCAAAAGTATAACTTGTCTCAAAAGTATTACTTGTCCAACCTGTTGGAATGAACTTCCAACTTACATTTATAGAAGTTGTGTGTGAGAGAGAAGAAGTCATAAATTCCCTTCCTAAATTAAAGGCACATGATTGTTCATTTATTACAATTGGTTGAACCACTTGAGAAGGTTCCATCATGTGCCATCAATTTCCCATTGACCTAATCCTCTCAATTAATCAAAGGAATACTTAAATAAAATATTTTAATAATAATAATAAATATTATTAATAAAATATTTAAATAAAAATATTAATTTAATTAAAAAATAATGGTGGGACCCCCCGTTGATTGGTTTGACTTGAATAAAGTGGGAGGCCATGAAAATAGGGTCACACATATCCCAACTCGGTGGTTGGCTTGCCGAACCAATTCACTAACTTAGGCATGTGATCCTCCTTTCTCTACCGCAACCGGGTTAATCTCCTAATGCTACAACCATGATTCTTCAAAAATCTCACTGCCGATTTGAACTCCTACTGCCGCGACCCAGCCAAGTTCCTGTATTGGAGCCCCTATGTTTATACCGATGAGCTCCTTCTATCACCGAGTCCCTTGAATTAAATCAAGCCACCATTCTGCATCAAGCTCCTCTTCTCTGTACGTATTAAGCTAAGCTCTTTTTCACGAATTATTTTTGATATGCATCGAGCTATCCTCATTGGCGAAACTCAACAATGAGTCACACAATGCTTAGCGAGATTGGTCCAAACTACCCACCGTTCCACTCTCTATAGAGATATATTCTTGTTTCAACCAAGCTCATGGTGTGTTCATCGCCAAACCCTGAGATTCCATCAATGTCAAACTGCCAATGTCACGAGCTTGGCCGAATCGTCTCTCGTGAGCTTGGATTGTACATGACTCAACTCGGTTCCTCCACCACACTACTCGGCATTAACTTGGCTCACCGATTCAAAAAAAAATTTTCATGCCGAATCTTGAATCCCCAATCTCCATCTCATGTTCTACGATCTTTTCGAGCTCTAGAACTTAACTCTACAAGCCCTGAGTTCTTCCACCACAGAATAACTCCCCACCATGGCCTATCTATATTTACCAGGTTAAATTCCCTCTGACTCAGCGAGCTATTTGCGTCAACATCAAGCTCCTCTTGTCTACATGCATTATCCAAGCATGATCTCCTTGCCTATGATTTTCTCATTTTTTTAATCTTACCCTGAGCTTACCTTGGGGATCAAGTCAAGACTAACTCTAGGCTTAAGTCAAGCTTGCATTTAAGATCACGTCATGCTTAACTTCGAGATCATGCAAATCTCACCTCTAAGCACACATCTAATCTCACACCCAGTTGGCATAGAGATATCCTCTAATCTTGCATCAAGCTCAACTTAAAGATTACAATGATCTCACCACCATAGTCGTGTTGATCTCACCTCCCAACTCATTTAGAGCATGCACCGAGCTCACCTGGAAGTGTGGTTTTTCTTGACTCACTCAAAATAAGATTTATGTCAGACCCAACCATCCTTCATCACTATAATTACTGAGTTGAGTCCCACCGTAATAGATTGCCACCGTAAAGAGACTCGGCTTTGCAAGCCCAAGCCTATCCTTTGAACTTGACCATGCATCGACCTATTGGAACATGAAAATCATCTCGAGATAGCTCCTCTTCATTACCTTTTGTGAAACCTTCCATGCAAACTGAGTTACTGAATGACTTGCTTGATAACTTGGTGAAAAACTCGAACTCCCCATGACTCATTAATCTTGTTAAACATTACTCACCTTCACGCATTAACCGGATGTTTCGGCATCTGACTCAGTTTATTGATGACATGTTTGTTTGGTAGAATTTCTCTCTTGGCTCACCATCTCGTGATTCCCACTTGGCCATGCTCATGTTAATTTCCCATGGCAAAGACTTAATGTGGAATTTTGACACCGTTTAGCCAATTCAACCAACAAGAGACCCAAAATTTTCCCCACCTGGATTTCTACCTTAGCTCGTCCACCCACACAGTTCAACATTCCATGATCCTCACGTACTTGGTGACATCATCCCTCGGGTCCCGAAATTGAATCCACCACTAAATTCTTTGGCAATAATATTTTTGAAGTCAGAGGCCCCCAAAAATTCCAAACTTGCACTTCTTATTGATCTTCCCTATCGATCTGATTTGCGATTCATAACTGAGCTCATTCAATCAGCCTTAGCTTGACCTCAATGCCTCAATGCTTAGATTGCCTAAGCGAGTCATCTTCTTCATGCACTAAGCCCCTCGTGAGTTGATCTTCATGCTTGGCACCAATTCCTTGCAACCCACCCGAGTCAATATCACACTCGAGCTTGTTCATTGTCATGAGCCATTATTGATTTTGTATTCATCTATACTAGAAAATTTCATTTCAAGATAAACGGTGACAAATTGGATGTGTTTACACCGGCATGGAACTCCTACCCAAGCTACTAACTGAGCTCTAGACTGAGTTCGTTTTCTATCACGGATGAGCTCACTTCATGAGATAATCCTATGTTTGATCTCAATCTCAAGTTGTCTCATTGTAAATGCACTTGAGCTATCATTTTAAAAAAACTCATTAATTATTAGGTTGACTCGTATTGACCGAGATCTTATACTAACCTGACTCACCTATCAACTTGAATCAAGCTTTGTCATGCTTCTCACAAAGTTCCATTCATCTGCTAAGTTGATCTCTGAGATGGCACTGTGATTTGACCGAGCTGTCAACCGAGCTCTTTACTGAGTTGAGCTTAATTTTTTAATATTTAATGCTAGGTGAGCTCACCCATGCAATCTATTAATTATTTTTATCATTTTATCTATGTGATGACCATAAATGGGCCCCTGGCACCAATGTCGTGATTTGATCGTAGTAGGACCCCTTTGTCCATTTTTATCAAGTGTGTAAAATTTAATAACACTACTTTTGTTTCCTCTGAGAAGTTCCTTATTGTAAAGTACTTCTCCATTTCACTGAGAAAGTTTTGAGCTCCATCCCCCAATGTAGTGACATCAAACTTTGGTGGACTTATCCTTTTTATGTCATTTGTGAGTTTAACTACTAATCTTACCTTTTTATTTTCAGGTTGATTAGGTACATTTACATTCGCAACATTGTTATCTACTGCATTATAATTAGAAATGCCCAAATTTCCAACATTGGTGTTGTCCCATGGAGATGTATTCTTTTTATTACTAGCATCTTCTTCCTCCTCATTACGCATAACTTTTTGTTCAAGTACAACTAGATGATCTCTTGTGTCCAATAGGGAAACAAGAATCTCATCAAGTTTTTTTGCGGTAGCTACCTCTTTATCTAGAGGTGGATTATTTGCAGTACCTCCCCTTGTTCTCACCATTTTCTGTTAACAAGAAAATTTAGTTTTTATTAGATATGGACTCAATAGGTCCAAGACCTGCAACCTTCAGCTCTGATACCAAGATGCAACATTCCCATTTTAAGACTTTAGAAACAAGGGAATTTTCTTCATCTTACATAATGTTCTCTATTCTAAATTAATACAATTTAGAAAAAAAACATATGCAGCTGTAAATGACTTGGTGAAACACCGATCTCTCATTCCATGACTCATTATTAAAACGATATCTCATGTTAACTTAATAATGTGTATACTAGGTATACTTGGTTCCTTTACACTTTTAGGGGCACCCAAGTGTTCTGTCTAAGAGGGCTATCTAAATATTTGTTACTTATATTCATATGAAATCTTGCATCTTAGACTAGGTGACATAGGACAACATAGCCAACATCTTGCGATACTTCGACCAAAGTTTTTAAACATGTTTAACATGTCTAAATTCCTTGATGGCATACTTGTCAAAAGGAATATGTCCCTCACCACATTTTCTCTATTATCTAGAATGGTCTTTCCTGATTTCTATCAATTCAATCTTATTTAAGGTTTCACACTAGACAAGGGCAATAACATGCACTAGTGTGGAAGACTACTAGTGGTGACTAAGGATACATAGACATACTCAATCAACTTGCATCGATTGGGTGTCTCTAGTTACCCCAAGTCAACATGAGTTGACCTTAACACTAGATCATGTTCCTATCCCTATGTAGGTTGGAACTATGATCTAGTCATCCACGTATGCCAATCGAGTTGATCAAACTAAGTGGAGTGTTCAGGCATAGCAGGCTGCATCATAGTACCCTCGTAATGACCCCTGTCATTATGAAGTTACTATGCCACAACTGCTATGTTCCAACATCCAACTGAGTTTCCTCAACATGACTGACATACTTAAGATTAACAGTTTATTAACCCATTTAATCATTGTCTTAAAGATTAATGATAACAACACCTTAAGATTTAACTAAGCATTATTTAACCAAAAAAGGTTATAAGGTGTATATTACCCATGAGGTAGATATGCAGATAGAATTTACTTTCCTAACCATTCTAAATACATGTTTAAGTTTATCTTAAATGTATCATCTTATATCATATAACGACATGATTGATCTCAATGTAATGAAGGTGATTTCATTAGATATTTTCTTACTTCAGTTTTAGCTTAAAACAAGCTTATTTAAAACTTTTACTTTATAATTCATAATGATGAAGTATAGATCCTTTTAGTTCCCTTTTAAGCATTCATATTTTGATTAAATAAATCTAAGGAAGATCACAGTAAACCTTTCTCATAATATTTTCGTAACACTTACAAGATCTTCAAATAAATCTCTATGATTGATTTCAAGGAAAATAATCCTTTTTCCTTTGACAAGGACTAATGTCCAATTATGAAAATAGATCACATATGTTTTAAATACAACTAAGAATTTCATACACACATATATATAATTCAATCATAATCCCTTTCTATTATTTAAGGATCTACTCAAGAGTATCAACTATTAGTTGCATCTCTTTTATGTGTAATGAATCAACTGATGTTTCAAATCCTTAACCCAAGATTCTTATATATTACAAGAACTATCAATTTTCTTAATGCCATAACACTTAAATACCTATTTGCCCCTTCATTAATGATTTTTTTATTATTGGTAAATAGTTTTGAAGGGACTATACCCTGTTACAAAAATGGATCAACAACCAAATAGAGCTATATAGGGACAACAAAAGAGGATCAAAATCCAGATAAAACACTATGTCCAATAGTAACCAAAATATAGTTACATGTAAAAAACAAAAAAAAATAGAAGCTGTAATAATACAACAAAAAAGTAACATAGAAGTAGCAAAAAGACCTAAATAAAATAGCGACTAGAACGATGCCCTCTAGCCCAAGGGAGATTACTTCTTGGAAGCTCTGTCGATCATGGATTGGACTTTTTGCAGTGAAGTGAACAACACCAAAGTGGTGATGTGTGTGAGGTCAGTTGCTTTCAGCTTTGATATGATCTGGCTTCTCTCTTTTTCAGTCCCCCAAATAGTGTCAGGGATCCCACTAAGCATGACAATTCTTCAAACATGATGCTCTAAGAAGTCACTAATGGCTTTGAAGATAGCCATGTTATGCTCATGCCTGTCTTTGGCTCTCCCTAATCTATTTTCCAAAGAGTTCAATTTCTTGTAAATATCAGTAATTTGATCCTTCCCATTGTCAGTATCATCATCAATCTTTCTTTTTCCTTTCTGCTTATCCATGCATTACAGGTCCTTCTTTAACTGCTTCATCTCTTTCTCTAGAGATTCCAACCTATGAGTTATGTTATTCCCCTCCTGATGCAGGGCCATATCCAAGCCAACATTACTAATATGCAGAAAATTATGCACAACTTACAGCTCTTTGGTGCTTCTAAGAACCCGGGTAGAGAGAGGGATGTCAGTTTTGGGATGTTTTGGGTTCTTAGTCTTGGGTTTGGAAGATGTGTCCAAAATGGGAGTGGGAGTAGTGGAGGTAGTGATGTGTGGATTGCTGGGAGAGGATGGAAATTCGGGGAATTTGGAGACACAGAGCTTATGAAGTAGGAAGCTGAGGCCTTAGTGGAGAGGGATAACATGAGAGTGCTTCTAGAAGTCCAAAATGGAGCGTTGAAGGGAATTTAGCAGGTAATGTAGGAAGTAGACCACAAATTTTCTTCTAAAGTGATAATACATCCCAATTTATGCCAATGAAGGTATCTCAATAAAGTATAAATCAACAATCATCAAACCATTTATTTAACAAAAAGGGAGTGATCCATTTACTTAATACATAAATATTTTAGGGCTTACAAAGTGTCATTATAACAATATAAAAATAGTTGTATTACATCTTCCTTTTTCGACAAAATTACATCTCAAGTAATGTCACTACATAATCATCATAATAAAGAGACAATTTCTTTAGTAAAACTGATGTAAATTTCTATATGTCTTTCTCCTTTCATCTTTTACAAAATCTCTCTGCAAAATTGTTAGCATGAGTCAGCTCATATGAACTGAGTATGATAAGTGCTATAAAATTAAAACATTTTGCTTTTATCTAACTGTTTCATAGAAAGAACCCTGCTTTTTATGAAACAATTCCAAAACATAAAACAAGATAAACAGTAAGAATTTTACCAAAATATTACAAAGCAATAAGTAGAGGGAATATTGTGGAATCTACAAGTAATGTATAAACAAGGACTAATTAAATCATCATAGTTAATCCTAACTCCACATCTATATGAACTTATTACAACATGCTAGAAATCAAAACAATAGTATTAAAGAAGGGAGAAATTCATATTTCCTGACCTAACCTTGTATTCTCATTCAAGTTTCCAAATTAATCTCCTCAAATCAACCTATTCAGACTTTACAAGTAGAAGTACAAGGACATACAAAATTACATTTTTGTAATAAAAAGTTTTGTGTTGTTATTCAAAATTTAACAAGTTGATTAGTAGCTGAAAAAACCAACCAAAAATATGAATACCTTCCATCAAACAATATTAACTATACATGATAAATACAAAATCTAAAAAATAGGTTGATCAAGAATAAGTATCAACATTCTAGGTAAGGAAGGTTTAACCAACTAAGATTAAAAACAAGACCAACAAAACTTACTGCAAAAGTTCACTGTAAACCTAAATTCATTTCAGAGTTAGGATCCTAAGTGATCAATTCATAACAAATATTTTGGATTCCCAAAACATCAACATTTGAAAAAGGTTCCCTAAAGGCTTTCATTCCAACCCAAGTTTGGAATTAAATGCTACAGTCATAGATAATTCTAAGTAATCCTTTATATACCATTAACAATATAATTATATTCTAATGTTAATGTCAAAGACATAACAATCCATTCCAAACTTCTATAACATATCACAATCTTATCCAACTGATGGGACTCATCATAATGAAGGATCCAAATATGAATGAAACAACAAATAATAGACGACACAATACACCAACCATCCCAAGCAATTCATACACTAGATTCTACAGTATCACAGTAGTGAAGACGACATGATAACTCAAAGATTCAAGACAGTATAAGATGGAACAAAAAAGGAATGAAAATGTAAACCCATGTAGACCCAAGTTACACAACTCAAAAATTGGAATCAATTCTCTTAAAAGAGAGTCTATTAAATGAATAATACTTCCCTCATTGGAAGAAAACATAGTTTACCCATACCATAACAACATTAATTTTTTTAAAAGTTAATATAAAGTTTGGAACAATCAACCCAACGTTTCCTCCTCTTACAGGGTAACCCAAAATGGGTTTGAGTTCTAAAAAGACTCAATGACTGACAAGAAAGAGAAAATAATAATAATCTAAGTTCAAAACTAGTCGCCAAAAGAAATTTCCATCATCCAAACAACTTCCCATCGAAAAGAGCTCATCAACAGTCAATAATATTTACAAACTTTCCAAGATCAAAAATATCTACTAAGGAAACTAAAAACCTAAAGGGGGTTTATAAAAATAAGAAATAAACACAACAGGATAGAACCAAATCATTCACAGTCATACTTTCCTATTTGACTACCATCCAAATGAGGTTCTACAAAAGAGCATGGATTTGATACAATTCCTATTTGGGGAAGAAACCAAAAATAAGTATATCTCAGATCTAAATGAACTGTATATTCCTCAAAAATAAAGTTGCGAAACAAGTTTAACAAAGTAATGGGTCCTCTCTGCCACTATCAAGAAAACATACCAAAATGAAGAATACAATATTATCTTGAAACAAAGGCATAAATATTAAACCGACAAAGTGAAGTCTCCTAAACTGTTAAACGTCAATCATAATGATAAGGCAAGTATTCTAATTGAGAATCTACAAATTCTAACCAAAACCTAGACTATTTTAAGGAATACACAATACCCAGACAAGGTATTTCCCTAAACAGAGATATAGTTATAGTCACATGTTAGAGCCAAGGAAATTCATAAGAAAATAAGCTAACATTACTGTAAGTAAATCAATAGAAACCGGATTCCATTTTCCACACAACAAAACAAAAATCATATTACATCCGAAGAACAAATCGAAACATCATTGAAGAAAGGAAAGACAAACACAAACCTAGAACTAGCAAGTTTAAAAAAGAGAAAAGTTCTTTTAATGAAGACATTTAAATAAAAATAGAAGACTTAAAGAGATAGGGCCTATTGTTCTTGATAGAGCACATGTCTTCTATTCTTTGTTTTAAATATTCTTACAGATCCTCTATAGAAATATTTTCACAAAAAACACCTATAACTAGCTCTAAAATTCTCTTTTCCTTCTTTTTATAGCTTCTCCGTATTATTTCAATTACCATCACCACCATGCAAGATGAAATAATCATGCAAATATTCAAACTGAGGGTTCGAAAATGAAAAACCACATGCAGAGCTACAAGCTTGCCAAAAACCAAATGAACAATGCAAAATTAAAAACCATTGTTTCTTCCAACTTCCCCTATTTCCTAGACAATTTTTTGCAATTTCCAAGAACAATAAATGTAAATAGGACTGACAGTTCTTCCTGATCTCTCCCGCCTCTACCAATTCACGTTTAGCCATTACCAAATTTAAAATCCATACAACTAACACTTTAGCAGAGGTGCTAACTCAGTCTTTTACTATCCTTCATGCACTCACCAAATTTGGTGAAAAGAGAGAGTTTAAATCCCAATAAATCCTCATAAATACATAGAGGTTGGTGCCACTGACCTACCTTTGCATGTTGTCCATTCCATCTGCTTATGTTAGCCCAAATCTTATGTTAGGTTTATAAGATTATATTAGGAACTAACTTAGGTACTTAGGTTAAAGTCTATTAATTTAGTCTTAGGTTTCCATTTTAATAAATAATCCTCATTAATAAAAGAACCTAGTAACTTAAGGTAGGATTTATAACTTAGGAACATAGATTTAATTAGGTTCCTTTAGTAATTGTAAAAAGTTGTAAATTAAATCTTATAAAAAAAAGAATCAAAATGACATTCCAGGATCACATAAAAAGGACGTGAGTAGCAGAGATTACTAGTGATCCCAAGACAACCTGAGTTCAGAGATCCCATATTTTTCCCATCTTAGTCAAGATGACCTCAATGTCATGAAATTGAAAGCACACCTTGGATCACTGAAATTGATCCAAGGTAAAGTTATGCTGCATCTAAGATTATGAAGACTGAAGCACAAGTTCAAGTGCAAAAAAGACTATGAACTAGTTTAAACTGAATCAATTTCTTATTTCCACATGTAATGAATCATTCAGCATAAGAAGGAATGAAATAATTCATTTTATATTCAGCATAGACATGGTAGAGTTGTATCTATTTCCAACAGATAACATATTATCTACAATAAACATGATTACTTAGTTCACAAGAGTACATCTTCTTCAAATAAGAATCACATATCAACATTTGCAACTTCAAGTACAAAAGTCATCATAGATATCAACCATGTAAGAAATCAATTCCTTACTTCTCAAATGGTCCTAATACTAGTTGAGGGTTGAGAGGAATTTCCATGGACAATGTAGGCTTCTCCATTTTTTGACATGCATCACACTACCACACGTACTTCTTGATAGACTTGTGAAGAGAAGGCCAGTAATACCCAGCTCCAAGGACCTTGTGAATTTTCCTCTTCATTAAGTAATGTCCTCCTCTAGGCTCCTTATGAAAAGCTTTCAGTATTTCATAGACTTCATCCTCATGAGCACACTTGCGAAGAACCATATCAGGACAACATTTAAATAAAATTCCATTACACCATTTATATGTTGAGCTATTTTTAACTAATCTCTTCCGTTCCTTATTAGTAAAGTAGGCTAGAAACTTCCTTGTAGTAAGGTAATTTGCAAGATCAACAAACCATGGAGGTTGAGTCGATATTGCAAATAAGTGTTCATCTGGAAAATTATCCTTGATTGCTTCTTTTTCTCCTAAAACATTCAACCTTGAAAGGAAACCAACAACAACATTATTCTTTCCTAGCTTATCATCAATAGTTAAGTTAAATTCTTACAATAAGAGTAACCATCTAATAATTATGCCCCCTACTACTAGTTTATTCATCAAATATATTACGGTTTAGTGGTCAGTATATACAAAGATTTTGTATCAAGTAATATAATGTTTGAATTTATTCAAAGAGTAAACAATGACTAAAAATTCTTTTTCCATAGTGGTGTAGTTTCTCTCTGTAGGGGTCAAATTCTTGTTGATAAAATAGATGGCATAAATTTGATCTTCATCATCCTTTTTTCCAAGAACAACTCCCATTTTTGTGTTAGAGGCATCCTATCGAGTCCTCTCAAGACTGGAGCAGTGGTTAAATTTTCTTTGATAATCTCAAAATCCTGCTAACATTGAGGAGGCCATTCAAAAACACAATATTTTTTCAGTAAAGAAAACATAGGCACAACAATTGACTAAAATATTTGATGAACCACCTATAATACCTTGTATGTCCAAGGAAACTCTTGATGTCAGTTTGATTTGTTAGCATAGGAAGCTGAGTAATTACTTCAATCTTTTTGGGGTCAACTTGTATTTGTTAGAGTAGGAATTTACCTTAGCTTATGTTCACCTAGGTACTTTATTTACATTTATTGTATTTATCCTCACCCACTTAGGTGTGTGGATATTTATTTTATCTTATTTAGATATTAGGAGATATTATCTAGTTGTTAGGTATAGTTCTTTCCTTGATCTATGGTATTGACTAGATCCTTGATGTCTATTTATCTCCTAAATCTATGGTCTTGACTAGTTCTTTGATGACTAGTTATTTCCTTGATCTATGGCTTGATCTATGACCTTGACTGGTTCTTAGATTTTTATTCCTTACCTATTTAAGCAAGGCCCATTCTTATTGTATTATATTGAGTTCCATAATAATATATGATATTGCTGCTCATTTGTTTGCAAAGATTTTATGTAAAGTTATTCTGACGAATTAATTTCATCTTATTGATCATGGTGTTTGATTAGCATCTATGTTCTTGCCTTGGTCCGATTTGGTTATCGTTCCTTTCAGTATTACTTTGACAGAAATATGATGATCTAAGACAATTCCTTGATCAACCATTATTAAAAAAATTTCATGACTCAAGGAAAGTTGGTGCTGCTCACATCTGGTTAACACTTTTTCAAGATTGTTCTAAGATTCATCAAAATTTGAATCGTGGATAGTAAAGTCATCCATGTAAAATTTTACACAATCATTTGTAAGGTATGCAAAAATGGCCGACACTACTATTTGGAAGGTAGAAGGTGCATTACAAAGTCCAAATGGTATAAATCTATATGCAAATGTGCCCTATGGAAAAGTAAAGGTGGTTTTATCTTGATCAACAGGTGCAATACTAATTTTTTTATACCCACTAAACCCATCCAAGAAGGAGAAATATTTCTTACCTGCAATATTTTCCAGGTGTTGATCAATAAAGGTCAGGGGAAATTAGTATTTATTAGTGGTTTTATTAAGTTCCCTATAGTCTACACAAATTCTCCATTTACCATTTTTCTTGGGAACTATAACTAGTGGTGATACCCACTAACTATCAGTTATATGGTAAATGAATTGTACCTTTAGTAATTTTTCTATCTCATTCTTGATTGTCTTTAAGTGCTGGATTAATTCTTCATTGTGGCTTTCTCATAGGTTTAAAATACTTGGTGTAAATATGGTGAATGTAGATGCTTGGATGGATCCCTTTCATGTCAGTATAATCCCAAACAAAATCTTGGAAATGCTTCCTCAATATTTCTACAACCCTAGTCTCTTGGCTAACACCTAAATTATTATCAATGGTCAACACTTTCCCTATGTCAACAGTCACTTGTTTGGTATCTTTTAGAATAACGAGCTCTGCATCAACAATTAAAGAATTCAAGAGAAAAACATGAGGCTGAAGTATGTGCAAAATAGTCATATTTTCAAGAGACATAACCTTGGCTAAAGGACAATGGAAATTAGTGACTGTACATTATTCATGATAAGCATAGGTCTCTTTACAATTTTCATTAGAAATTTCACTTACCAAGGTAATATTATCTGCTATGTTTAGAAAAAATGGTTTTGTAGCCTTAGTTCTAATTTTTGTAGCCTTAATTCTGATTTCTATAGCCACAATATCATCTTCAGCAGACATTGTGTATGACTCAAAAATTTCTTCTATGTGATTTTTCACTGCAATGGTGGTCAGATAAGAAGAACTCATATGGTTAGTATATGAATAAGCTACCCATACATGTGCACAAACATTCACATATGGCTAGGTAGGAGGATACAATGAAATATTCTTTGATTTTTTTCCATTTAAAATAATCATTTTTCCTGATCTAAAATCAATATATGCCATAACAGTAGCTAACCAAGGCCTTCCTAAGATGACTCGGTATCCTAACTTTTGAGCTTTAGGATGTAAGACCATAAAATCCACAGAATACTTGCAAGATTCAACTGTGACCATTACATCCTCAATTACTCCATCTGGTTTAGCAATAGATTGATCTTCCAATTAGAGAATGGTATTGGTTGGATATAATCCTATTTAAGACAACAAATTGAACATATCTATAGTTATAACATCGATGGAAGCATAAAAATCCACCAAAATGTTAGATATTAACTGACCATTTACAAAAATAGTGATGACTGGACTCCCAAGATCCCCATATTTTGGTGAAATAAGTTTTCCAACAATAAGATCAACTAGATTCCCTTCCACTTTGATCATTTTTGGGTATTTCTTCTTTCTTCCTAGTGTATTTATGCATTGATCTCTAATGGTATGGTTTAACTCAGGAATGCCCCTTATTTCTCTCAAAAGTAGAACCTCAATGTTCATCTTTCTCAACTTGTGAACTAGTTTTGTTTCTTCTGTAGCCTGAGTTTCTTGTAATCATTTTGGAAAAGAAGATGCATCATTCTTATCTTTCTATTGACCATTCCTAGTGGCTTGTGTTTGTAGAACATGTTCAGTTTCTTCATTTTCCTCAAGTGTATCTTATTTCTCATTTTCCTTAGGTATTTATGTGATAACAATAGGAGGATTATTCATTGTTCTGCCAGACCTTAGTCACATATTATTGATGGTATTAACTTGTATTGCATCACTTTTTCCTGCTTCATTAATTGAAGTTTTTTGTTGATTTTTTAGGGTTCGCTACAAGTTGGGATGGAAGTTGAGTTTGTGTTTCTTTCCCGTGTTATTGGTATTTTTGTGGTGGGTTCATTAAAGCTTGTTGTGGTTTTTGGAACCTCCTCTATTGATCAGAATTCAGTTGAGGTTCCCATTATTGGTTTTGCCATGGATTTGCATTAGCTAGTGGTGTCTAACCCTATTGATTATATGGAGTCATCCATGGTGGTGGATGTGGATAAACTATCTAGTTTGTTGGTGTCCACTCAAGTTGTCCCCAAGTAGGTTGAGGAGCGTGATTTGGCCATGAAATCATCTAGGGGTTCTGAGAAGGTCTAGGGGCATACACAGTCTGATTATTTGGCCTTTAAAAAAAGTTTACCTCTGCACTTTCCTGAGACATGAAATTCAATATTTATTTCAACTGAGGTAAGAAAGTGAAATGGTTAGTATCATGATCTAGGACATCACAAATCAAACACATGTCTATGACATACAAAGGGCACTCTCTCAAAGGATATCTCTTCTTGCATTTAGGAAAATATATGTATATAGGTTCTTTTGCAGCATTGGTCTTGGCTTTCAGCCCATCTATGGTTGATGTAAATTGTGACAAGATGTTTGTTTTCATGTTAGCCATTTCCTCAAGAATTTCTAAGGTATATAGGGCAATCTTGGATGTTTTTGTCTTCCTTATACCTCCTCTTGTTCTAGAGTAATTTATACATAACTCAGTGATCTCTGCCATGCTAAGTTTGTGCACATCACCTCATCCCATAAGATAGAGGGATTCCTTGGTTTCCTCATCAAGTCATTTAAGGAAAATTTTCTTAGTGATTTCTGCATGTAACTCATAACCACTCCTTATATGGAGAAAGAGAAATCTGTCCAAATAATCTTCCAGATTTTCATCTTCCTTTCGCTTTATCTGGAAGAATTCTTCTCTCCTATCTCTTCCCATGCAATAGTCTTGATATTTTTCTAAAAAGTCTGTCTCCATGTTCTCCCAAAAATGAATGGATTTAGGGGACAATCTCATGAACCACCTCATAAAAGAGTCTTTGAGGGTGGAAGGGAACAGTTTGAATTTTTTATTGTATGTTTTGTAGTCATATGTTTGGCAAAGAGATTTGAATTCAAACAAGAACTGATCTGGCTCTTTTGTATACATTCCTCAAAATATAGGGAGGATGGATGGAGAGATATTTTTCATGGGTACATCATCATCTTCATCTAAGATAATGGGATAGGCAAAAGATTGTACCCAAGGGTTGGTTCTCATTATTCCCGTTGTATCCCATTTCTGAAATTTGTTCTTGTTCTAAATAGGATGATGCAGAATGCTCAGAAGGGATTCTAGGCATTGTATTATATTCAGTGTCACTTTCAATCTACCCTACTTGTACTTTATTTGGAGATATTATTTATATATTACGAGGTATAAATCTCCCTTGAATGTCTCATGACCTGTGCATCAAGGTTGGTTATGTAAATAAGGCCTAGGACTTTTACTGGCTACATAGATTAACTTCATTAACACCCATAACATGTGAGGTGAATAAGATGGCATGTCATGCTTATGGTTTCCTCAACACCGGCACAAAAAATGATGGGTTGTTATATTCTCCAATCATTTAATTAACAAATTCTTCTGCTAGTGTCATTATAAAACCAAGAGTGTGTGTCTAAGGCTATATGCAATGAAGCTTTATGCAACTTAGTTGTTCGGTGGTTAATTTTGGGGGGTTTTAGTTGTTATGTTTCTCTTTGTCTCTACTAATCTATGGAAATGTAATGCTAAACTACTGAAATAATGTTACTATGATAAAATGCATTTAAAGGAAATACTTTACTAGAATTAAAAATGCACACACCGAATCAATATAATAGAATTCAAATAACACACACATAATGAATTGAAATTGCATAATTAGAATAACACACTTTGAATTGACATTTCATTAAAGGAAATAACACACATTAAATGGAAATTTAAGTAAAGGAAATAAGTAATTGCATTCAAACTGTAAATTATCAGAAAACATGAACATACATTAACATAAAAGCCTCCAGTTGCCTTGGTCGAGTGGACCCTTGCTCTTCCTCAGGATGGAGGTAATCTCAACACCATAGGATGTTTAAAACAACATCTAATATATTGATTTATAAAATTTCCAAGACATAGTCAGTATATAATTGGAAGATAAATATTGATTGTTATAAATTGTACTACAAAAACTACTATATCAACTCTCTCAAAATTATTCTAAAAGAGGTGTCTTTATAGACATAGTTAGTTACAAAATCGTGCCAAGATTATAGGAAAATCATTCAACATTTAACCACCTCATTAAACCTCAAGAAATCATATTCTATAGCTAAAAACATGATTCATGTTTATAGGTATGTTATAGAAGAACCCTCCACGATGGTATGATGGCTAAAGACTCACCCTCCTTGATTGTAAATTCCAGAATTAGTAGTAAATGCTCATCATTAACCTTCACATGTCACCACATCCACTCATAGAAGCAATTAGTAGGTAATTTCTACAGTCAACAATTTTCATGAACAAAACAAGAGCAATGCACCAAACTTTCTAGGATATAACTATATGAAACATCCCCCATGCACAAATTAAGAATTTTAAGGAATACATCAATAGTAATATAGATGATATAATTGATCATTTTATGCACTCATCACTTGATTTTTATTTTTTATGTTTTTCTTTATAATATAGAAGGTTGATCAATGCGGGAAGCCTTCACTTCCATGCTATAAAGGGAGTAGCCATCCTTTGATGGAGTGGTCTACTTTTTGGTTTGTTTAAAGATGATAGGGATAATATATGCATGATATTTGTCCTTCAAGGGATGAGTCTATACTTTTTTGACTTTTTGATACTTTTATGAACAACTTTCCTTCAAGGGATCAATCTGTTTGCTTTAACTTTTGATGGGGTAGAGCTGGGAATAGCTAGGTAGACCACTTAGGAGAGGATAATGAATGTACAAGTGACACTCATGGACCCTTAACGTGGTTCCAAGAGGTGAATAAGAAGATAATGGATGTAATTATTGTGGAGTTATCATAAAGAAGGAATAACCTATCCATAAGGAATATGTTATGAACAAAGCCATGGTTCCCACATTCAAGGTCATATAAAGGAAAGTGATGGTAGACCACATAATTCCATATCATTATGATGAAATATGGAATGGATAATGATGGAGAGATGACCACTAGGATAAATAAGTGCACAATAGTAGGTATGATAAAAATAGAATGGCCATAAGTACAATGTGTTAAGAGGTTCCATTTCTAGTTTAGCTTCAAGGGAAGCCAAACGATATGATCTAGACCCATATTTATGTGTGATAATGTAAGGTCTAATTAAGTTGGGAGAAAAATTTCCATGTTGGATCCCTTCTAGAGTAGTGATGTTTTGATTTTATTTAAATACATGGTCACTGATGTTAAAGTTTTGTTCCTTTCGATTTTTTTTATAAGAAAGTTTAATGTGCTATTGATAAACATGTTGATGATCAAGAGTGATAAGGAGACGTTCATCTAACAACTCAAGTTGTGTTAGACTCTCTTGGTGATAGTATTCATCAGAGATGAAGTCATGAAGAGACACGTGCACATATGGGATTTGGAATTCAAGAGGAAAAATGATCTCAGTGTCATAGATAAGATAAAAGGGAGTAGTGCCCATAGAGGTATGTATGCTATTCTAATAAGCCAAAAGAGAAAATGAAATGTGAAGATGTCAATCACAACCAGTTTTATCAATAGTCTTGGAAAGGATGTTGCGAAGAGTCTTGTTAGTTACTTCAGCTTAGTTGTTAGCTTGAGGATAGTATTGTGATGAAAAGCTAAGCTTAATGTTAAATGATTCACAAAGCTTCTTGATGATTTTATGAGGAACGTCAAAGTGAAAAATGATGTGTTGATAGAAAAAATTAGCAATTTGATTTACTTTGGTTGATTTGAGTGTAATTTCTTCCACCCATTTGGGGAATTACTCATTAGTAGTGATGATGGAATGATGGCATTGGGAAGAAAACATATTGATGAGGCCAATGAGGTTAAGTCCCCATTGTGAGAACGGTCAAATGTCCTGAGCCGGTTGTACGGCCTAACTAGGAATACAAATGAGATTGAAATGCTGCTAGCATTTGACGCACTTCTTAACATAATCACAACAATATTGATTAAGAGAGGGCCAATAATAACCCATGTGAAGAATAAACTTGGCGATAACCAATCCAATAAATGGCCACCATAGATACCATCATGAACTTCCTGGATATCTCTAATGGATTCATGGGATTTAAGGCAACGAAGAAAAATGCCATCAAAGTTTTGCTTATAAAGGATGTCACCAAGGATGACATATTGGCTAGCATGTTGAAGAAAAGACTACCTACCATTTTTATATAAGTCAAAGGGAATGATGGATTGGGATAGATAGATGAATATTTGAGAATACCAAAGATCACAAGGGTTAATATCAAAATGGTTTATACTAGGGATATCGTGAACTTGAGATGGTTGATATTGACACCAAACAACAACAAAAAGTTTAGATTCTTCATTTGTCTAAGGGATGATGGATACAAGAGATGCCAAAGTATCTACAAAAAGATTGGATGAGTGAGTAATATTATGAATGGTGTATTCACATGGCAATAACAACTTCCAAATCATCTATTACAAGGCTTATACCGTCAAAATTCACCTTACCCTGCAATGTGAGGATCATCAAGCTCAACTAGATGCTTAAAAATGACTTATTCATACAAATATTACCAATTTTACTTTTGATGAATTTCAAGGTTTATATCCTATTTTACACTCTGTAACTCCTCCCAATTCACTGATCACAATGGTCCTTGAACAAGAGATAATTCACTCTTCTCATACTCCAAACTATTCCTCCTTTTCTTTACTAGCTTCTTGACTCCAATTGAGACAATTTTAATTTTTTAAATCTTTTCCAATTCTTTACACACCTTTCTCTTCTTCCAACACCTATAATGGACTCTACCTCTGATTTACTTCAAGCCTCCAACACCTCACCTTTCATCGATAGTTACTTGTATAAACCTTTATCACTTCTTCCTTCAAGATTTTCTACTAGGCTTCCTTCTTCAAAATCCAAACTTGGGTTTTGATTTTTTTTTCTCCCTCTGTCAATATCCTATTCAAACACCTTGAGATATAGTTATAATTATTATCGAAATTGATTCAAACCACTAAAAGTTACAATATTAGTCTCTCTTATAAAAATTATTCTTTTCCTTCTTAAAGCAATGTGTTTTTACAATTTATAGGATTATATACTTCTATGAGTGTCTCTGAGATGTTACAAACTCCATTAGTGTCTTCTTATCACCTTATATGAGTGTATAAAATTTGGAGGTTCCACTTCTTTCACAATTCCTACTAATCCACATCTTGTGTTTTGGTTTCTAACCCTTACTAGGTATCCATAGGAGGAATGTCATGCATAGATTTTCAGGTAGGTTCTTTCAAGATGAATTGAAGGTATATTCTAACACCCACTATGGAAATCCACGTGTTTCCAAAAATTTCAGTGATAATTCCAAGTTTAAGAGATACTTGCTTTGTGATATAACCCTTTAAACTAACCTTCCCACTGTAACTCACAGTCTTGTAATGAGTTGTTAGAAAAATATAGCCCATGGGGGCTTTTCTTGATCTCTAACCTTCACTAATATTCAAAAAACTCCTAGACATGGTTTATTTTCAAGTTTTAGGAGTTTTCATTGGTGCATTCCAAAGATATTACAACTTCCTCACTCAAACCCTAACTAATGCACTATGTATCCCGAAAGGGATTATTTTATTATATATATGAGTGTAGCTTGATTCAACACCTCAAAGTGGATATAGAGATCTATCATAATGCTCAGAAGATTATTTCCTTACCAATGGAGATGGAGAAATTCTAAAACCCATGGTTTTGCTAACTTCCTTCGTGGGCACCTGTAGATGACTGTCACAATTGATTTTTTTAAAACAAATTTAGGCCTGATGAAGTTTTCATTAATAAAAAGGTTCATTCGTGACTTGATTCATCTTTCGTAAGGGTTTTACACCTTATCTGTTACTTCACACACCATATGCTTCTTAGTGAAATAACTTACTGACTTAGACATAGTCCATTAAAAGAGACTTGCACTCAGAAGATTGTAGCAGATAGACATAGGTTTATGGATTCCTCTTAACACACCATATTTGGCATTCCAGATCTTATTGAAATCTTCCAATCACATTTAAACATTCAAGAAACTTATTTTTTCTCAAATCTTAGGCCTACTTTATTTTACTCACAATTTACCTTCTCAAGTTCTATGATCAAGATAAAACACCTCCATTCAATATAACCCTATTCAATAAGTCTTCCTTAAAGTTTGAAGCCTCACAATAGATACTAGAATAAATAAATAAAAATCTTCATCCTCCCACAAGGCATGGAATGTTGTCAACACAAGTGACTTACTCATAGTTTAATCAAAACATCATAGTTTGTTCTAATATCCACTAATCTATACACACACTAATATTTCATACAACCTTACTATAAAGCTCTTCACAAATCAGAATTTTTCTTTCTATCAAAGATACATCAGGATTTTCATGAACATTCAATAACTACAAAGGTACTCACACAATTACCAATTACAAGTACATATACAAAAACATTGTATTCTTCTTTCTTGAAGCTCTTTTACTAATTTCCATTTGAATGGGAATGGTCAATTAGTTACAATTTTGATCATTTATACCCTTCACCCAACTTCTAACCGAATATGAACTCCTAACTCATGGTTCATAAGAAAAATGTGATATTTGGTGGTCTTTTTAGACAAGGATACTTAACTTATAAATCCTAACTTAATATGACCTAATATGACCTCTAGTCTAAAAAATGGCTTAAGAACACCTCTAATTACCCCATTTCATCCACATAATTATTTAGTGGATCCAATAATACATTAAATCAACCATTACAAACTAGAAATGACCTCCAAGACTCATTTTGTACTTTTGAAGGGAAAACCAAAAATTCAAATTTTGAAAAACATAGACTCAAACTATAACCTCTAAATGACTCCTAGAAACCCCAAGTACCTACTAACACACCCGTAAAACCAAAATGTGATGACTCGAGACTTATTTACATAGTAGAGTTATGCTCCTCCATCATACTCCAGGGCTAAGAAGAACTTGAGCTTAGTAATTGTTTTTCTTCTTCTTTTTCTAGTTATTTAGTATCCTCAGTTTATTCCTCTTTGCCTCAGCTCTCTTTATTTATTTTTTCCTCTCTGAGAGTCTCATAGACTTATTTTTTGTTTCCTCTTCCTTTCTTTGTTAATTTGTAAGCTTGTTTGGATTCATTTTATTCATTACGAGTCTTGGAAATGACTCACCCTTCTCATTATTTGTCACACCTGCACATTGATAATGAGAATATGATTAGTTTTAAAAATATGAGGCTTCATTGCCTCTTCCAAATTTTATATCAAATTTTACTTTCTCTTATTTATTTGGGGCTTCTTCAAATGCCCTCCTAATTTGACTTATACATTTTATATTGCTAAATTCCAAATCCATCTTTCTTTGCTCTATTTTAAGTCCAAATGACTCAAATCCTTTCGCTACTTCTCTTTGTTGCTCTGGTTCATCTATATCATGCTCTTTTTCACTCTTCATCTTCATCTCTTGGTATACACTTGCAATTTTTTATTTAAACTCCATGCTTTCTGTAGCATTTATCTTGGATTTCATCCCATCCTCTCCACTAATCCAATTCCACATTACTGTGAGATTTTTCAATGACCTATTCACCATACCAACTAGTGCATTTCTACCTTCATTTGATTCATAGTGAGCTTGAGATGACCCACATACTTCTTCCAGCTTGTCTTTAGTTGCGTTCTTTGATTCTTCATTTAAGGCATATTTTCTTACCTCTCTTTATTTACTTGATGTACCTATAATCACACACTCAAAGTCAAGTCAGATTTAAAATTAGGAGGATCTCTAGCCCCCAATGAGATCTTCTTCTTCTTTGTTCAAAATCTTCTCTTCTTCACTCTCTCTAAGAGATTCCAAAAATCTCTCTATAACTTTTTCATCCTCATTTTCATTATCCTCTTCTAGGATAACACTCTTGAATTATTATCTTCTGATTCTTCCTATCCTTCTCTCTTCCTCTTTTATCCACTTCCTCAGTTGTATCCATTTCTTATTTTCTCTATAAGTATCCTAATGGACCTCTTGAATCTTTTGGTCATCACAATCCCTATTTCTTGGTTTTTGGATTCCATCCACTGTTTCATCAATATGGACACTTGTTCAAAATCTTCTCTTAATCTAACTCCACATTACTGTGAGATTTTTCCATGACCTATTCACCATACCAACTATTGCATTGCTACCTTCATTTCATTCATAGTGAGATTGAGATGACCCACATACTTCTTCTTCCAACTTGTCTTCACTTGTGTTCTTTGATTCTTCATTTAAGGCATCTTTTCTTGCCTCTCTGTCTTTAGTTGATGTACTTGTAGTCACACACTCAAATTCAAGTCAGATTTAAAAGTAGGAGGCTCTCTATCCCCCAATGATCTCTTCTTATTCTTTGTTAAAACTCTTCTCTTCTTCACTCTCTCTAAGATATTCCAAAAATATCTCTATAAATTTTTCTTCCTCATTTTCCTTATCCTCTTCAAGGATAATTCTCTTGACTTATTATCTTCTAATTCTTCCTATCCTTATCTCTTCTTCTTTTATCCACTTCCTCAGTTGCATCCATTTTTATTTTCTCTATAAGTAGCCTAATGGACCTCTTGAATCTTTTGGTCATCACTATCCCTCTTTCTTGGTTTTGGGATTACATCCATTGTTTCATCAATATGGACACTTGTTCCACATCTCTCTTAAGTGCACTCCACTTATCTCTTTTTCTCTCTATCTCTCTTCTTTTATGCTTCTTTATTTCTTCCTTTTCTTTCTTTCTTTGACTAATCAAAGTAAAAAAATCCTTCAATAGCTCTTCATCTCCTTCTTCCATATCTTCCTTCATTTTTTCTTCTTTAGTTATCTTATCCTTATTTTTGATTTTATCTTCATTCATCTTGTAGAGCCACTTGGACACCAGATAACCATGCTCCTTAGCTAATCTATAAAGCTCACTTTGGCTATTCATGTTCATGTCCTACATATCTTTCATCAAAACTTGCAATACACTTGTTAGTTTCAAAAAAATATTTTCATACAAACTTATTAAATAATCTTGCAATATGTGATACCACTAATGGTGTAGTCACATAGCAAAAAAAACTTCCAAATAATATATTACAAGGCTTATACCATAAAAATTCACCTTACCCTATAATGTGAGGATCATCAAGCTTAACTAGATGCTTAAAAATGACTTATTCATAAAAATGTTACCAATTCACTCATTTTTTGACTCTTTTCTTTACCAATTCACTCTTCTCGTACTCCAAACTATTCCTCCTTTTCTTTACTAGTTTCTTAACTCCAATTGAGACAAAGTTAATATTTTTACTCTTATCCAATTCTTTACTCACCTTTCTCTTCTTCCAAAACCTATAATGCACTCTATTTTTGATGTATTTCAAGCCTCCAACACCTCACCTTTCATCCATAGTTACTTGTACAAACCTTTCTCACTTCTTCCTTCAAGATTTTCTACTAGGCTTCGTTATTCAAAATCTAAACTTGGGTTTTGGATTATTTTATTACTCTCTCTATCAATACCCTATTCAAACACCTTGAGATATAGTTAGAATGATTATCAAAATTGATTGAAACCACTAAAAGTTCCAATACTAGTATCTCTTATCAAGAATGTTCTTTTCCTTCTTGAAGCAATGTGTTTTTGCACTATATAGGGGTATTGAATTTTATGAGTGTCTCTAAGATTTTACAGACTCCATTAGTGTCTTCTTATCACCTTAGATGAGTGTCTAAAATTTTGAGGTTTCACTCCTTTCACAATTCCTTCTAATCCACTTCTTGTGTTTTGGTTTATAAGCCTTACTAGGTCTATGTAGTCACAAAATCATGCACTTTAGACATTTGTTTATCTCGGTCTCATACTACTATTTAGAAGGTTCTTGAGTAAAGAAAGTAATAATTAACCCCCATCCTTTAGTCATCTTGTTTATTTTTTTTTGTAATTTGTGACCTATTGCACCTGTATGCCCAGCCATTTTCAGACATCCCATGTAATTTTAGCCTTAGCTGGGGTGCCCTGATTTAGTACTTAGGTGCCCATGGGCACCTTGGTTCCACCTGGGGGTGCCCCGATCCTTCTAGAAATTTCCTACCACTTTTTGGGCCTCTTCTAGCCATTTTTAGTAATTATCTTTCTTGGGGTCGTCCTATTCGGGGTTAGCTACGAAATTGAAGAAAGAGAACCCTATAAATATAAAGTTATGAGACCATAATGAGGGACCTAACATCATACAATATTATCACTCCATCTAGAGTTACATCCATCTATTGCATTTTGCAACCACATAGCTTCATCATCAAGGCACAAACTAGGAAGTATACATCACACTTCATAGGGGGAGGGATTCTATTTTATTCCAAGCACACATTCTACTACATTTAGCTATTACTTTCTACTTCACAAAGTGTGACTAGCAAAAGAGCACCTAGGGCATGAAATGCACACACACACACACACACACACACACACACACACACACACACACACACCAGAACTAGATCTAGGTTTGAAATGTAGTGCAACGCTTAGTTAGTAAGCCCATTATTTTGGTAGGTAAGGTTAGTCTAACCCATTCATTTTACATTTTTATTTTTAGGGTTTGATACTTCTTTTGTCTTTTGCAGGTCTTCAATATCATCTTGCATTATTTGGTATATTCGGTGTAGTTTATGAAATTTCGGTGCAATAATCAGTGAAGGATACATATTATCTTCTGACCCTGTAAAGACCAACTTCTGAGCCTTTTTAGAGACTAGGGCTCCTGTTTTGCATACCAGAGCACCCGTGGGAACCCCAGTTCCTTCCTAGGTGCTCTAGTCCCTCCAAATATCCTAGATCTAGCATTTTTAAGACCTTTGCACATTCGTTCCTATTCCTGAAATTTCTAGCCAGACCTGCGACACTCTATGACAGTCATCCGTTATCAGCTGAGTTCTTTCCCTTCCCTTCTTGCACATTAGGGTTTAGTATTTCATCAGTTTATTTTCTTATCTCATTTACATACTATCTTAGAACATTTACATATTGCATTATATGTCCTCCTAGATTAGATTAAATATATTTTACTACATTAGTTTAGTTAATTTTAGTTAATCATATTGGTGAACTCGACCATTTCAATGCCACCCTTTTGAAAAATTTCCTCTCCATCTCACATTATGCCTCAATCCTCTTATCCTACCTTCATACCAACTAAGGTCACATGTATAATTACTAGTGTTGATGATTTCATGTGCGTAGATACTCAACATCCTCCTCAATTTGTCACACCTAGGGTTGATCCCTCAATCAATGTCCTTACAACTCACCGTACTCATCCTAATCCTACTATGGCTCCACCCATGACTATTCCTCAACCCATTACTTCAGCACCTCCTCCTACTACCTCTAAGGGCTATGACATCATTGAACAACTTGAAAATACACCCTCTAAGATCTCTCTTTATGACATGTTACGTAATGCTCCAGATTGTCACAATATGCTAGAAGCTACCTTTCGTGTCATCCATATTGAAACCGATAATTCCATGGAAGATTTTGCACATCTTATACAATCCCTTCATAATCTACCACATGAAATGTATTTCACTGATGAGGATATTTCACCTTTTTCCAAAAATAACCCATGTCCTTCTTTGCTCATTACTGTCATTATTAGCACAAATTTCATTACATGAGTCTTCATTGATAATGGATCAGCTATTAATTTATGTTTGCATTCCATTTTAAATGAATTAGGCATTAGTGACAATTTCATTGTTAATATATCTACCCTCATTCGTAGTTATGACTATACCTCTCGCACATGATTAGGAACTATATCTTTACATATCCAGGTTGGACCTAAGACCATTCTCACCGAATTCTATGTTTTTGATGGCTCTTTCTAGTTTAATCTCTTGTTAGGTAGGCCTTGGGTTCACGCAATGCATGCAATACCATATATTATCCACCAATGCATCAAGTTCTTACATGATGGCTAGAAACACACCATCACTGCTGACCTAGAACCCTTCAAATATTGTCACATAGACCTCACCACCTCTATGTCCATACCACCTCCACAATGCATTCCATACATCAACCTTGAAACATATGACATTGGTCAATCTAGTACTTCATCATCTTCCTCTACTGCTCTTAATACCCCACCTATTTCAACTCATACAATAGATATTATTTCACCTACAGTATCAAATCCTATTTTTATCCCTTCTTTTCCCATCGCAACACCTTCTACTACCCCACCTATAGTGGCAGTTCCTCCTAGTATTCCACCTCCACTAGTTGCAACACCCACTACTACTCCACCTATGGTGCCCCCTACCAACATCATTGATAATGCCATATCACATGATGATGTTCACACTAATGACTCTAAGGATTCCGATGAAAAATTTGATGTTATTGAACTTACAGATGAAGCTTTAAGACAAATTGACTTTACCCCTTTCGATGTAGATGATTCTTATTTCACCGAAACATTTTTTGCTGACGGCCTTGGTGAATATAGGTTTAAAAACCCTCAGTCAACTAATTATATGGTATTATATAAGGGGGAGGTTCACAGTGTCGATGTTATCTCCTCTTCCCCCCCACGAATTGTTGTTCCATTGTCTCCTTTTACCTGCACATTGTTCATCAATAGGACCTTTCGGCAACATATCCCCATTTATTTTATGTGCTTCAAAACTATTTGTACACATGGTAGTTTGGCTAAGTTCGGCATCACACTTAATGAAATTTTACCACCTCTTCATTCATCACATATTTATCACGGCTATTTTCAAACTATGACATCTTCTAGATTATATGTTTTTCATTTGATGGTTTTTGTTGCATGCTCCCCTTGTGACTCTCCCCTCACACTTGGGCAGTCTTAGATTGATTATATTGGTGGTACAATAAACACTCATTTCTCCTTGCTCACATTTCCTATGCCTTTCAGAAATATCTCTATTCTTAGTGATTCTTCTCATGCTTATGTTCCAAATATCTCTTGTTCCCATGCTCATGGTTGGTCATAGATCATCTTTACTAATGAATAATATGCAATGAAGTTCTATGCACTCCACCGCAATAGGTCCCTTTATGACCCTCCTCACTCTATAGCTCATCAGGTTTTCAATGCTACCCCGACAAGTTTTGATCATGATAATGATGATCTTCTTTATTGCAATTCATAAGAATATTTTCTATCACATACTTGGGGGGCATGACACTCCACCTTCCCCCCACCCCGTCTTAACAAAGTCACAATCATCACCTTTCACATTCTTATACAATCATGTTCTTACATAGTCATACTCATGACTTGTTATAACATCTTCACTACCCGATGACACACTCTTCGGCTTTGGTTCATACTTGAATGTTGAGGGATTATTACTACACTGAACCCCACACACTTCATCATAGGCATTACACATTACACTTTGCCACACATTATACATTATGCATTGTACCATATTTGGTCAATTGAATCTCTTCACCTCATGCATCATTGTAGTTGTATACATCATTGTTTTATACTTCTTACATTCTACATTATCCTATCCTACATACTACATTATTTGTCTGTCTACATAGAATACATACTACACTGCATATTTCCACACATATTCTACTATTCTTCATTACATATGAGTCTAACATCATAGTAT
Organism: Taxus chinensis; assembly: GCA_019776745.2. Classification (NCBI taxonomy): domain Eukaryota; kingdom Viridiplantae; phylum Streptophyta; class Pinopsida; order Cupressales; family Taxaceae; genus Taxus; species Taxus chinensis. The sequence continues at coordinate 12,234,708 of CM034147.1, forward strand.
TATCCTATCTACATACCTTACATGCCACTCTATACATTACATTGTCCACACTCTACACATGTTATCTTTCATTATAGTGCCCTTACATATTCTACTCATCACATGGTCGTTTATTGTCTACATTGTCTTCTATGCGCTGCACTCACTACCTGATAACGCACTTTAGTTCCTCAGTCTATACTTGACTATCAAGGGTTTACAAATCAAATGGACCATACACATTTTTTATTTGAATTTTCACCATGCAACATTCGTAGGCTAGTGACATACGCTTTAGGCCAAATCGTCACCTATTCTCGCATTTTCTAGTGGTATATACCTTAGGTTACATCACCACCCCCTACTATTCATCTCATAGTGACATAAGCTTTAGGCTAAATCATCACATATTTTATCATCTTGTAGTGGTAAACACCTTAGGTTACATCACCACACCCTCCTTACACCTTATAGTGATATACACTTAGTGTTAAATCATCACTCATCCATTCATCATGTCGTGATATATGCTTAGGGATAAATCATCACTCCACATTTCATCTCATCATGGTATAAAATTAGGCTATAAGGTCCAAGAAAATCTATTATACATGTATCATACCATCACCAATACGTGAATACACATTTCTTCACAACACACTAGACATGATACTTACTACTCGACCATTTCCCGATGACACAATCTCATTTATGGTTCATTCTTGACTGCTAAGGGGGAAAAATAAATGAACCTCACTACATAAAATTCCATTCACTCAACGGGAAAACAAATCCTATCATTCCATATTGCATTTCATTCCATCCATCCACAACATATTGCATATTATGGTTGCTTTTATTCTTTCTTACTTATTTCTTGTTCATGGTCACTTTATTACACATGCTAGTTTTATTACTTGTATATCATTTATCTATATGACACACACATGCGAATTCATGTCTTTTTCTAGTTGTGATCATATATATAAGTCTCTTACATGCATCATGGATGCTCACCTTCTACCCTTCATATACTGGTCGCTAGGGGCATCCAAATTCGTCTCTTCCAGGTGCTATTGTTTCATTTCATACTTAGCACTTTACATTATTTGCTTCTACATGATTTTTACATACTAGCTATCATTATAACATGCTAATGGGTGCTTCATGTGTAGCATTTGTTATGCAGGGATATTGGTTTCCATACTTATTTGTTACATTGTATGTTATTATTCAGTATTGTTTGTGGGCCTTGCCCTATGTTTGGTGTGCACACTTGTCTTTTGTTTGTGTCTATTATGGTATTGCATGTCTTACGACATCATGAATGATGTCCCATGTTTGCAACACACTTTTTGGTGCATACTTGTCTTCTTGTGTGATTTCATTACTCTGCTTGGAAGGTTACACATTGTTGATGTACCTTATACACTATTTTCTTCATGTATGTGCGTTTACACTTATATTTGGCTAGCCTTCTTATTTGTGTGTGCCTTGGTTTCCATCAAGAAATTTTTAGCATACATGTGGTTGGCCATATTTTGGGGCCACATGTCTCTTATCATCGACATCACATGTACCCCAAAAGAGGGGGACATCATTTGGGGTTTCTACATACTAATAAAGAGATTCTACACTATTTCGGTTTAGTTATATTCAATGAGTAGGTTTAGACTAGTCTACAAACCCCATACACAATGGATTTTACAAGACATGGTGTCCTTAGCATTTAGGGGGAGTAGTTAACGGTTGGAGGATATAACATAATTCCTCCCAATACTTATTTTACCACCGGCGTCAGATCACCCAAAAAACTAGTACAGTACAGAGATCTCTTCACACACATTTCAACAGAAGTTGTTAGAGATTGGAAGACACATAACATTTTATCCCTACAATTCTTCAGCCAGGGTGGTATGAGATCACCCAAAAATCTCGCAATACAAGATATCCTTCTACACCATTTCTTAACATGGATCAAGTGTACATGTTCCTTTTATATTTACATTTACATTTTCGATTTATGTATTTTACATTTACATACACATGCATCTTTTACATAGAATTTATGCTTACATACATACATATTTGACTACTTGATGATTTTATCCTTGTAGGTACGACCGTATAAGAAAAAAGTATTCAAATGGGGACAACGACAATGACGAAAAACAACACTATGTGGTAGCACACTATAGCACACACATCACAATGTTATACAGGTACACTACACTACGTGGTAGCTACACACACGCATTTTCCTGTAGGTTCATATCTCATCACTTTTTATTTTCACATTTTTCATCTATAGTTTCCATGCTCCTCCATCTTTTATTTATCATTCCACACTTTTGTCTAGTCCTTTGGAATGTTTCAACTACACTTGTCATGGACATCAGGTACGCATCTCTATCTACTTTATGTTACCGAGCTTTCCACTCACTAACATAAATTGGGGGAAAAATGTAGTCACAAAATCATGCACTTTATACATTTTTTTAACTCGGTCTCATACTACTATTTAGAAGGTTCTTGAGTAAATAAAGTACTAATTAACCCCCATCCTTTAGCCATCTTATTTATTTTATTTCATAATTTATAACATATTGCATCCATACGCCCAACCATTTCTAGAAATCTCATGTAATTTTAGCCTCAGATGGGGCATCCATGGGCACTTTGGTCGCACTAGGGGTCACATTGATCCTTCTAGCACTTTCCCGCCACTTTTTAAAGCTTCTTATAGCCATTTTTCATAAATATATTTCTTGGGGTTAGCCTTTTCAGGGTTAATTACGAATTTGAAGCAAGAGAACCCTATAAATATAAATTTATGAGACCATAATGAGGGACCTAGCATAATACACTACTATCTCTCCATCTAGAGTTGCATCCATCTATTGCATTTTACATCCACATAGCTTCATCATCAAGGCACAAAGCTAGGAAGTCTGCATCACACTTCATAGGGGGAGGGATTATTATTTATTTCATGCACACATTCTAATTCATTTTCTACATTTAGCTATTGCTCGCTACTTCACAAAGTGTGACTAACACAAGAGAACCTAGGGTGCGTCATGTACACACACACCAAAAATACATTTGGGTCTGAAATGTAGCGCAATGCTCAGTTAGTAAGGCCACTGTTGTGGCAAATGAGGTCAGTCTGACCCATTCATTCTGTATTTTTATTTTTAGGGTTTGATACTTATTTTTTCTTTTACAGGTCTTCAATATCATCTTGCATTATTTGGTACATTCAACACAGTTTAGGAAATTCAGTGCAACAACCAGTGAAGGTTATAGATTATCTTCTGACCTTATGAAGACAAACTTCCAAGCTTTTTCAAAAATCAAGACGCCTGTTTTGTATACCATAGTGCCCATAGAGGCCCCAGTTCCTTCCTAGGTGCTCCAGTCCTTCCAGATCTTCCAAAACCAACCTTTTCGGGACCTTTGCACATTCTTTCTTGTTCCCGGAATTTCCAGTTAGACTTGCAACACTCTGCGATAGTCATTCGTTATCAACTGAGTTTTTTACTTTCCCTTCTTGCACATTGAGGTTTAATATTTCATCAGTTTATTTTCTTATCTCATTTATATACTATCTTATAACATTTAATTATTGTGTTACATGTCCTCCTAGATTAGATTAAGTATCTTTTACTACATTATTTTAGTTAATCAGTCTCCATAGGAGGAATGTCATGCATATCTTATTGGGAAGGTTATTTCAAGATGATATGAAGGTATATTTTGACACCCACTATGGGAATCTAGGTGTTTGTAAAGTTTCAAGTGATAATTTCAAGTTTAAGAGATACTTTCTTTGTGATATAACCTTTCAAACTATCCTTCCCACTGTAACTCATAGTCTTATAACCAAATGTTTGAAAATATAGCCTATGGGGGATTTTCTTGATCTCTAACCTTCACCAACATTCAAAACACTCCTAGAAAGGGTGTATTTTCAAGTTTCAGGAGTTTCATTGGTGCATTCCAAAGATATTACAACTCCCTCACTCAAACCGTAGCTAATGCACTATGTACCTCGAGAGGGATTATTTTATTATATCTCTAAGTGTAACTTGATTCAAAAAATCAAAGTGGATATGGATATCTATTATAATGCTCAAAATATTATTTCCTTACTAGTGGAGATGGAGAAATCCCAAAAACAGTGGTTTTTCTAACTTCCTTCGTGGGAACCTATAAATTACTGTCACAGTTGAAATAAAAGTTTTAAATTTCAGGCCTGATGAATTTTACATTAATGAAAACGTTCATTCATGACTTGATTCATCTTTCTTAAGGGATTTACACCTTGTGTATTACTCCACACACCATATGCTTCAAAGTGAAACAACTTCCTGACCTAGTCATAGTCCATTAAAAGAGACTTGCACTCAGAAGATTATAACAAACAAACATAGGTTTATAGATTGCTCTTGACACACCATATTTGACATTCCACATCTTATTGAAATGTCCCAATCAAATTTAAACATTCAAGAAAATTCTTTTTTTGAAATCTTAGGCCTACTCTGTTTTACTCACAATTTACCTTCTCAAGTTCTATGATAAGGATAAAACACATCCATTCAATATAACCCTATTCAAGAAGTATTCCTTAAAGTTTGAAGCCTCACAATAGATACTAGAATCATAAATCAATATCTTCATCCTCCCATAAGGCATGTAATTTTGTCAACACAAGTGACTTAAATAATGAACTCACAGTTTAAGAAAAACATCACAGTTTTGTTCTAGTATCCACTAATCTATACACACACTGATATTTCACACAACTTTGCTATAAATCTCTTCATATATTAGACTTTGTATTTCTATCAAACATGCATCAAGTTTTTCATGAACATTCAATAACTACAAAGGTACTCAAATAATTACCAATTATAAGTACATATACAAAAACATTGTACTCTCCTTTCTTGAAACTCTTCTATGTATTTCCATTCGAATGGGAATGGGTAATTAGTTACAATTTTGATCATTTAAACCCTTCACTAATATTCTAACTGAATGTGAGCTCTCAACTCATGGTTCATAAGCAAAATGTGATATTTTGTGGTCTTTTTAGACAAGGAGACTTAAGTTATAAATGCTAACTAACTTGATATGACCTAATATGACCTCTAGTCTAGGAAATTGCTTAAGGCCACATCTAATTACCCCATTTTATCAAAAAAAAATTAGTGGCTCCAATAATTAATTAAATCAACCATTACAAACTAGAAATGACCTCCAAGAATCATTTTGTAATTTCGGAGGGAAAACCAAAAATTCAAAATTTGAAGAACTTAGACTCAAACTATCACCTCTAAATGACTCCTAACAACCATTAGTACCTACTAACACACCCATAAAACTAAAATGTGATGATTCAAGACTTATTTACATAGTGTAGTGATGCTCCTACATCATGAATGGTATAGAAATCAAACACCTCAAGGAGGAAGTCAACAATGTTCTGATACTTTTGAAGGATGTCATTTTTACATTGAAAAACACCTTTGACTTGATTGATGATAAGTTGATAATCCTTGTAGATATAAAGGACCTCAATTCCAAGAAAGATGACAGTTTCAAGGCCTAAGATGAGAGCCTCATACTCAGCCATATTATTAGTGTATTCGAAATTAGTCTTGTTGGAGATAGGAATAGGAGTCTCTCAAGGAGGAATGATAATGATGCCAGTGCCTCCCCCTTGTTGATACTTATATCCATCAAAGAAGAGAGTCATCTTGAGGGGAGAATATTCATGTTAATTTTATTTTTTATGGATTCATCTGGAAATTGTTCATGAGGGAGTCGATTATCAAAAAAGGGGGCACTAGCTAGTTGATCAACAATAGTATGGCCCTTGATTGATTTTTACGAGATAAACTCTAGGTAAAACTCGGTCATGAGAATGATCCATCAAGTGATTAAATCACTATGATAAGGTTTGGAATGCATGGTATTAATAAGATGGAATCTCTTGACAACATAAATTTTATGATTGAAAATATAGTGACAAACCTTAGAAGTAGCGAAGAAAAGAGCACAATATAACTTTTTAGCTTCAATGTATCGATTCTCATACTCATGAAGGGTATGAATGATGAGATAAAATACTTACTCCCTACCTTTCTCATCATGATGTGCCAATATGGAACCTAATGTATGGTCAGAGGTAGAGACATAGAGATAGAATTGATCCCCCTCAAGTGGAGGTGTAATAACATGCAAAGATAGGAGATACTACTTGAGGTCATCAAATGATTTTTGGCAATCATCATCCCATCTAAAGTTGATGTCTTTACAAAGAAGATGATGAAAAGGTTTGCAATAGTAGGAGATTTTTGATTTGAAATGAAAAACAGATTGAAGATGACCTGGAAGATTGTGAAGTTGCTTCAAGCTAGAAGGAGGGGGAATCTCAATGATAGCATTAATTTTGTAAGGGTCAACTTCAATACCCCTGATAGAAATGATGAATCCAAGGATCTTACTATTAATCACTCCAAACATGCACTTTTTTGGATTAAGACAAAGGAAAAAGTGGATAAGGTGCTCATAAAGGACTTCAAGGATAGAAATATGGTCGTATCGATGCTTGGATTCACCCAAGAGGTCATCAACATAGTCCTCGATAGTCTTATAGATGAGATTTTGAAAGATGTAGATCATGGCTGACTGATAAGTGGCTCCAAAAAATTTCAAACCAAAGGGCATAACATGATAACAAAAGGTCCCCTAAGGGGTGATGAAAGAGGTCTTATGTAGGTCCTATGGTATGATAAGGATCTGATTGTACCCAAAGAAACTATCCATAAGAGAAAACATCTCATGGCCTGCAGTAAGGTCTACAAGTTGATCAATGTTGGGAAGAGGAAAGTTGTCTTTAGGGCATATGAGATTTAGATCTTGAACGTCAGTGAAAATGAGAAGCTTTTTAGATGCCTTAGCGATGGGGATGATGTTGAAAACCCATTGGGGATATTCAATGGGGATGACGAAGTTAGTTGAAATAAGGCATTGCAGCTCCTCTTTAACAAGGATGACAACTTGAGGGTCCATGTGGAGAATTTTCTTCTTAACCGTCTTAGCATTGGGAAAGGTGACGATGTTATGGAAAACTATGGATGGATCAAGGCTTGAAATGTTAGAATATGACCATAAGAAGGCTTGGTTATGGTGAGAAAGAAAGGTGGTGAAATTATCAAGTTCATGTGGATTAAGAGATTGACCCATTTGAGGATGTGAGGATCCTGAGGAGTCCCTATGTTGATGTCAGTGGTGGAATCATTGAGAAGGTTGGATGTGTCTAGTGGTAAGTACTTATGAAGATAAGAATATTCTAACCCCCATGTGGGAAAGGATGGTGTCGTCATCAGTGCAATGGAGAATGTCAATGGTAGGGGAGTCTTCCTATATCATTTTTGGACGTTGAAGAGGGAGGAACTAAGTTTCATTTTCATATTGATAAGTCAGTGGTCCCAAAGTGATGGTGTAGACTAATTTTTTTTTTAAAGTGATGGACATGGTGTCATCCATACCCATAGCTATGTGGGATGAAGAAGATGGGGGATCAATGTCTATGAGCATCATAGATGGTGGAAGAGGGTCTGTGATTTTTTATTTGAATCATAGTCCAAATTTTTCATGGGCTTTGCGATTTTAATCATTGACAAGGGCATGCATACCTTGTTTATAACACCCCATTCAAAATCCTTTCCAAGTGCAACGGTGAAGATAGGTGTAGGTAAAATACTCCTTATAAAGATAGCCAAAGACATTGGTGTAGAGTTTCATGTGTGGTTGAGTGTCAATGTGTGAGGAAGGGAGGTCAATACCACCATAGATGAAATTGGTATCAAAGATGAGGTAGACCAAAATAAATGACATCCCCGACATTTGGTTTATAAATGGGATATCTATTGGGTCTGCCAACTCTTTGAGGTTTGGGATGGGCATTAAGTGTGAGAAGACAATACTCCCCCAGTGAAATTTGATCCATCACTTTATGTAAGGAGTTATCATTAGGGGACTTGGAAATAGAGACCGATGAGTTGGTGGATGCTTCAGAAGGGTCTTTCTTAGGAAGGAGGACATCCTTATGTCGATAGTTCATGTTACATTCGTTGAGTGGAAGAGTTTCTGATGGAAGAGTTATAATATTCCCATCATGTTCGTATTTGATGCATTGATGGAGGGTAGAAGGGACACAATGCATGGCGTAGATCCAAGGTCATCCTAAAAGGACATTATATTAGAACTCCCCTTCTACAATGTAGAAATGTGCATGGATGGGCTTCTCACCAACACATATGGGAAGACTGGTTGTGCCTAAGGTAGGGGAAATAACATCATTAAATATGTGAAGGACCACGAGTGATTGGGAAATAATGGATTCAGGAAGATTCAACTGATCAAAAATGTGAGATGAAATGATGTTGATGATAGCTCCATTGTCAATCATTTATCAACAAATGAAGGTATCTTTGATACAAATCATGATGAAAAGAGGAAGGTCATGTTTGTTTGGTGTAATATCTAGAATTTTGGTGTCATCAAAGAATATGGAGGACAAAGTAGCTAAGGACCCAACAAGATATGCAAAGGGTTATGCCTCATCATTATGGTCTATGGAATTTTTAATAATATTGTAAATTGAAATCCTAATCAAGGACTGGTGAATTTGTTTTATAAAAATCCGTTTGATAGAACCATGCTAAGGGGCAGCTATGATAGATACCTTAGATTTTAATGAGGAAGGTGGTGGAGTGGGATCACCAGAGGGAGCAGAAAAAGTGAGTTTGGTTTTGGATTGGGGATGGGAATGAGTTGTGACCCAAACAAAATCAATATAGTGTGGGGGGATTTCTTTGGGAGAAGCTTAAGTTGGTGGTGGAATGACAACATAAGTCTTAGTGGATGAAAGTTGAGATGAAGGGGTTGATCTAGTTAGTGAAATAGTTGGTTCTTCCTCAACAAGAAGGTCATCATCGTTGATAAGGTTATGAATGATTGTTTGGAGAGCCTTATAATGTTGTATGTCATATCTAGGTGTATGATGATATGCAAAAATGAGGTTTTAATCAAACCATGAGGTTCTTGGTGCATTTGGATCAAATGGTTTGATAAATGGTAGAGTGATTGCGGAAGCTTGGAGTAACTGATGAAACATTGATATGTAATACCATATGGGAAATATGGAGGATGAATTGGTATCATTAATAGTGGATGAAGGTAAGGATGGTTTGGTGTGAAGTCATTTCATGGGAGCTTTGAATTTTTTCATAGGTTTGGAAGAAGATGAGGATGGTTGTTGTGTATTAATTTTATTTTTGATTGGTGGTGATTTTGAGAGTTTGGATTCAGATTTGATAGTGGGAGATGTGGAGTTTTTAAAGGGAGTGTTTGGATTAGAAAAAGGTTTAGATTATGTTGACTTGTTGATAATGGGGGTTTTATAAGAAAGGGGTGGACCTAAAATTTAAATATATTCTCTTAAAGATGGTGATGTGACACTAATTTGCTTAGAAGGATTGGTCTTAGGAGAAGGAATCTCTAGTCATTTATGTGGGTGTGTAAGAAAATTTTGGATGGTTATACCAAGGTTTCTAATTTTCTTTTGTGAGGGTTTGTTCTTAGTAGAAATGGTGGAATCTTTAGCTAGAGAATCTGTGATGATGGGACTTGGTAGTAAGGCTTGTAATATTAAAGTTTGGAGTGGATTTTGCATGATGTGTTTAACAAGATCTAAATTTTTGGATGATGGATTAGGTTTTGTCGATGTTGAGGTGGTTGGATTTTTATATGTGGTGGAAGTTTCATTTTTAGGTGTATTAATTATGGGATTTTGAATGGTGGATGTTTCAAGGGGTGGTTTAGATATAGATGCAATTTCATATGTTGATGTGGGTGCAGTTTTGTTATGGATGCGAGTAGGTGTAGATGTTGAAATGGGTGTTGAAGTAGTTATAGGTAAAGGGGGAGATATAATACATGAGGGTGTAGATGATGTAGATGGAGAAATATCTATGGTTAAGTCTAATGGGGGTGTTGTGATTGTGGTCATAATTGAAGTTTTGACTGTGGGGGGAGAATCCAAAGTGGATGTAGGTGTAATAGGTTTTGATATGATGGTTGTAGTTGGCGGTGTTGGACTTTGATCTATAGTGTTGATGATATGGGCATTAGGTTCCTATGATGTGGAATGTTGAGTCTGATTTTTGGGTGAATGATTATGGAATGGTTGTTTAAAAACGTCTAAAGGTTGATTGGGTGGCACATTAGGATTGTCTACTTGAAGATCACCAAATTCTATAAGTTTTTATACAAGATCCTTGAATTTATGACACTTCTCAATGTCATGGCCATGGATTTAGTGATATTTGTAATAATTTTCTTTGCAGTACCATGCTAGCTTAGGACATGATTCATCATATGGTTGGATTGGTGGAATTCTAATAAGGTTGACCTTCATCAACTTGTCGAAGACTAAATTGTAGGATTCTTGGAGAGAGGTGTAATTAGGGATCTGTCTAGGAGCTCTTTGTGGAGGCTCTGCATGTGAAGTGGATGTAGAAGTGAATAATGATTTGACCACAATGATGTTGGTGGTACTTTTGGATTTGTCATTATGTGTGGAAGTTTTCGTGAACTTGGATTTGGGTTTGTTTGGTGCAAATTTAAGGTGACCTTGCTCAAGGGCACGGACTTCAAGTTTGTGAGCCATATTGAATGCCCCTTCAAAGGTTTGGAAATATTGGATTCGAATATTTGAAGAGATGTTATTCACACAAGACCATGAGAATAACTCAATAAGTTCACTCTGTGGAAGGGGAAATGATAATTTATTGACAATGCTACGCCATCATGCGACAAAATATGTGATAGATTCGTCTTCATATTTCCGAATGGCATAAATATCGGTGATGGTAATATTGTGTGCAATGTTAATCAAGAAATGTTCAAGGAATTTAAACTGAAATGTTCAAGGAATAATTGCGCTAGTTGTGTGAAGGTGAACAAAGAGTTTTGTGGAATACTATTGTACCAATCTAATTTTAACGACATAGGAAATGTGTGACGCATAAGATCTTGATCATGGGTGATAAGATAACATGCATTTCTGAAGGCTCCTAAATGTTGGTGTGGATCCTCCTTGTTGTTGAACTTGGATAAATTTGAAAGTTCCCAATGAGGAGGATATGGTTTCATGGGGACGGATGGGTTGATGAGTTCACTGCAAATTTGTTTGTACAAATATGTGGTCTTAGATCCCAAAGTTGTGACTTCAAGGTTAACCATCCTACTTAACAATGTTTGTACGGGATCATTATATGGTTGAGATGTCAAGGGATGGAATTTTTATGCATATGATGTGGATGGGTTGGGTTGTTTATTTATTTGGTTAGTTGGGCAATGTGTTGGAATAGGTGGAAAAGGTTGATGAGGAGGAATGTAATTATGAGGTCATGATTAGATTGGTTAAGATAAAGCTTGATGTTTAGGTATTGGAATATGTTAAGATTGATTTTACTGAGTTGGTTGTTGTGAGATAGGAATTTTTAATTGATTTTCTATGTGGTTGGTTGGGATGTAATTGGTAGGTGGTTGTGATATTTGGATCATTTGAGTGGGGTGTATGTATTGATAAGAACCTTGCTGAGGAGGTTAGTAAGTTTGCATGGATTCATATAGTTGAGGTTGAGAGATGACTACATTGGTATGGAAATGGGATGTAGAAATGAGGAGTGAGGTTGTGTGATGTTGTTTGGATATGGGAGGAAGCAAGTGTGATTCTTGAGAAGATTGGATAGGAAGACAAGTGATTGTGGTAGATGATGAGGTGATTGGAATATAAGAAGGAATGGTAATGTTGACACAAGGAAAATTAGGATGGGTAGGGAAAATTAATTGGGTTGTTTGATGATTATGAGGGATGTAAGAAGATGGTTGGTTAGGATCAAAATCTTGTTGGGCCCTAGCAAGCTCACTCATGGCTCTAGGAAAGAAAATGAAAATTGGGAGGTAAGAACTTGGGTGGACTCTAGATTAGAATGATAGACATAATTTTTTTATAAGGGAGGTCCATCAATGGGAAGGTTTCTAGTTTTGCGAATAAGGTAGTCATGGAGGGAAACCATATTTGCATCAATAATCTCATGAAACTCCATAGATCCCCGAGGGATGAGAGGAGGCATAGAAGCATAGATAGAGGTGGATAAAGGAGGTGTGGTTGGTCTGGATGGGATATAATGGTGGAAAATAAAGTGGTTGGTATCTACATGAGTGTCTGATGATCCAGTTCAACCTCTTAAAGAGGTGAGATGGTAACAATAGAGTAACCGTGGTAGGAATGACCTAAGAGGTGGATTTGAGGATGGAAAGTGCAAAAGTTGATTGGATGGTAGTGGTGGTGGGAATTAAGATGTTATTTGATGTCACGCTTTTTTCCATTCATTTGGATTAAGATTTCATAATAACTAGCATGAAAAAAAATAAAACTATGATGATGGTTGATTACAACAAGCAAGTCACACAAGTTTTTTATTATCTTGATTATTTTATGATGTGAAAAGAACAAAAAAAAATGGCTTGATGGGTACTTAGGTAACAGAAATATATGGATAGTTTAAGTTTATTTTGGCTATGGAGTCCTTGATATACCTGAAGGTACGTGAGTCCCAAATTTGTATAGAGTTTATAATGTGGCTAGAATACCATGCTTTCCTATTGGGTGATGAAATCCCAACAGTTCCACCTGGTAAGGAGTGTTTCGGATGTGTAAGTTGGTTTGTGAATTTGGTTGTGTGTAATGGTGTGAATGCAACATGTTAAACCCCCTAATTAAGTTAGATTCACAAGCAAGAATGACAAGGGTTCTTTTTATATCCAAAATAAAAATATGTATATTCAATGAGAACAACAAGCCAGAAAGGAAAGTACGAAGCAAAAGGAACAAATAAGAAAAAGAGAAATAGCTCGAATATGCTTTTAATTTTTATCTGATATTCAAAAAAATAAGAAAGCAATTGCAATCCCAAGCAACCCATAATACAACGTGAACAAGCAAGTAAGCACAATCCAACACATGTTCCTTCCTTACAAGGTTAGTGGAAATGAAAGAAAGAAAATCAAAGTGAAAAAAAATAACAAGGATCACCTTGAAAGGGTAGGTCCCACCAAGCATGCCAGACTATTGACCAAGTTTCTTTGTTCCTATCCAAGTTAATGAACTAGTAATAAAAGAAAAAAGTAACTTAAAATATGGAGGGTTTATGGTACCTCTAGATGATATTGATGGATACGGCCACAATATGATGAACTCCTCCCTACAGAAAGTTTGGTGATCTACACAACAAAAGACACTAGAAGGAAAATTGATTAATAGATAGGATGGAGGGTTACCTAACTAATCTGGTTCCAAGAACCATGAACTTCTTTAGATGCATGTAAACCCTCTTCTAGATAAGATAAATTGAAATCTATGATAATGGATCTAATAAAAATATGTAGGATATGAAGAAAAATAAAAACTAGAAGCTAGGTCTAAGATAATAAAAGAAAATATGATCTAAATACAATAAAATAAACCAAACCTGACAAAGGTTGATGACAACCTAGGGGGTGTAGAGGGGCAATCGACGGTGACTGGGCTAGGATGAAGAAAATACGGACCAAGATAGACCTGCAAGCTCTTTTGTAGTTGTATCCGAGATGGATTAAACCTACAAGGAGACCTAAACTGGAGACAGAAACCTACATAACAAACTGTATATGGAGATGGTCAAAGGATGTAAGGAAATTAGGAAATAGAAAGGCAAGTGGTATGAAATTGGATCTGTTTGATGATGAACAGGGGAAAATGATAGCTACTGGGAATGGATAGAGCAGATATGGTGTGTCAAACTAGAGAAAATGTAAGAGTATGGATGGCGAAAGGACTAGAAGAAGAAATAGAGAAGGTTGAGGAATTGGATAATATAAGAAAACCAAAGGTAGGCTAGGTTGATGAAGATCATATTGGGTTGATGAAAACCAAGACTGGTTAGGGTTTGAATGAAATGGGGTGGACTAAAATGAAGATGTGTAGATAAAATAGATGGTTGAAAGTGGTTGACACAAAACACCTGATGGTAGTTGAACCTACACAGGATGTTAGTGGCAAATATATGCAAGAATATAGCAATGGAAACACACAACATTCCAATGTGAAATAATTCTCTCTAAATCACCAAGGTTGATGCATAAAAGGTCCAAGAAGATTTTGATATGGGTATGATAGGTGAAAAAGCACTTGGTGATGAAGACAAGATGGCAAGATAGCTCAAAAATCTAAAAAATGCATCCTTTTGCAAGGAGGGGTAAAGGCGGGTTTATAGGTTCGACGGAAACCCAAATGGGTCATTTCCAACTATGGGGACCCATCCATTTGGATGATGGAATGGTTCCCAATTCGAGGCAAAATGGGTCTAAAGAGGGCAGATTAGGGTTTTGGGTGATAAGGATGAGCTAGGGTGCATAGAATGGATAAATGGGTAGGTGGATGGTTGAGATGAGTAAATAAAGGCCATAGATGGGTAAAATCATTAAATGGAGGCCTATGGATAGAAAATTAAGGATGAGAGAAAAATTAAGTGAGGATTAGGATTAAGTTATGAAGATTAAGGATAATTAAGAAAATTATTTAGGGAGAATAAAATAGTAAGATGAGGATTAGATGTAATTAAGGAAAATTAGCATAAATGGGATGGAATAAAATTATTAAAGATGGGAAATAGGTGAGTAATAGGATAAATTAAATTTAGGAGGGAATATGAAATTCAAATGGATTCCCATGAAGAAAAGGGAGCGAATGTGAGATGGAGGGTGGTGATACCAAATTTTGATGTCTACATTTTTCCCTTTTTTATGAGTGGTTTGCATGTGGACAAGCCAAGAGACAAGAAACGAGAAGGATGGAAAATATAATTGATTAGGTTCTCCTCCCTCAAAGTAGGGATTCAATGACACAAAGGTAGTTGATACCAAAAGTATGAAAGGGATAGACGAAGAAGGGTGGAAAGGACAAGAAAATAGAAGGAAAAAAAGGATGATGATGGGATAAGATATCCTAGACAAGGAATCAACAAAAAGTAAAAAGTAAAATAAACATATGGTGATGAATTTGGAATCTCCTTGATAGGGAACAAAGGGTGGTCTTCAAGTAGATGATGGAAATGTCCTACAGTGATTATGATTCAAGGGAAAAATTATTGAAAATTGGAGGGAAACTAAGGGGAATCCACTTAAATGGATGCACAAGTCATGTGAGACTAATGGGTCAAAGGAAGGCATCGAGTATGCATAAACAAATGTTACCAATAGTCGAGAGAAGGGTCGCGACAAGAGAAGAGGGGTGGGATCACAAAAATATGTGTTCAGGGTGGGAAAAAAAAGTAGTGCAAAATAATGGTGCCCCAAGGGGGAGCACAAGGATGGCCACAAATATAAAAAGGATGAAGAATAAAGATGTGATAAATAACAAAGTCCAGGTGAGGCACAAAAAAAATATCGGGTGCCACAAAAGGGGACACAAAAATGGCAAAAAAGTGGACTTAAGAAGAGATATATTGGAAAATTTTGGGTTTTGATTATGATGTGTTAGTGTGTAATGATCTATAGTTCTGATGATGTTATATGTTAGATGTATATGTTTGATTATAATGTGGTTGCATGATTTTGATATTGATGATATGACTAGATTAGGAGCGATGCATTCTTGATAAAAGGTGACTAAAATGAGATAATGAATTACTTGAAATCGTAGCTAAGGAGTGTACGTGTGGAAATGATGCTTTAAATTGCAGATTTGAGGTAAACAAGAAAAGGAGTCTGTTAAAGACAATGCAGTTGCAAGCCAATAGCATATGTTTTAAAACATAACCAATGATAGTTAGCTATCCCAAGCATCATGTAGAAAATATGGAAATTGGACTTATAAACTTAATATCAACATGAAAAAAGGGTTGGAGATGTGACTTGTACATGAGAAAATAGGTTCTCCATAGGTGGGTGTTCCTAGGTCTATGCCCCAACTCTGGGTAATGAGATGAAAACTGATGAATGTGGGAAGTTTGCTATGAAATGATAAAGGTGATCGATGTGGGGAACTTTTGGAGAATACTTTAGTTTGATTTTTATGATTTTATTTATAAGATAGAAGGTTGATCAATGTGGGAAGCCTTTGTTTCCATGATATTAAGGGAGCATCCATCCATCGAGGGACTGGTCAACTTAATGCTTTTAAAAAAATAAAAGATGGAAGGGATAATGATATGAGTGATTGTTGTCCTTCGATGGATCCATTTCTATACTTGTTTTTACTTTTTTATGCTTGTTATGAACAAATTTCCTTCAAAGTATCAGTCTTTGTTCACTTTTGAATTTTGATGGGGAAGAGCTGAGGAATAGCTAGTTAGGACCACTTAGGAGAGAAAAATGGATGTACAAGTGAAACATTATGGACCCTTAGCATGTGGTTCCAATAGGTGAATAAGAGGGTGATAAATGTATTGATCATGTATTTATCACTAAAGAAGGAAGAACATATCCATAAGGAATATGCTACAAGAAGAGCCATGGTTCCCAAATACGAAAGGTCATATATAGGAAAATGATGGTAGACCACATAATTTTAGATCATTACGATGAAAGATGAAATGGATTAAGGATGGAGAGATGAACACTAATTGGATGGCTAGGTGTACTATTATAGGTATGCCAAATAATAGAACGACCTCAATTGTAATGCATTAAGAGGTTCCATTTCTGAGTTTACCATCAAGGAATCGAAAACATAGGCCCTAAACCCATAATTATGTGTGATAATGTAATGATCCAATCCAGTTGGGAAAAAACTATCCATGTTGGATCCTATCTAGAGTAGTGATGTTTTAATTTTCTTTAAATACAAGGTCACCGATGTTAAATTTCTATTCCTTTCAACATTTTTTATAAGCATGTTTGATTCACTCTTGATAGACATGGTGATGCTCAAGAGTGAGAAGGTAATGTTCATCTAACAACTCAAGCTATGCTAGATGCTCTTGTTAATAGTCTTCATCAGATATGAAGTCACAAATAAACACACACAAGGAAGGGATTTGGAATTCAAGAGGAAAAATTATCTTGGTATCGTAAACGAGATAGAAAGGAGTATCACCCGTAGAGGTATGGATGCTAGCTTGATAAGCCAAAAGAGAAAAGGGAATATGAAGATGCCAATCATAACTAGTTTTTTCAATAGTCTTATCAAGGATGTTGCGAAGAATCTTGTTAGTGGCTTCAGATTGGTCGTTAGCTTGAGGATAGTATGGTGATGAAAAGATAAGATTAATGTTAAATGAGTCACAAAGCTTCTTGAGGTATTTTTTTGAAGGACTTTCAATCCTCTTCATTAATAATGTCAATCCTCTTCATTAATAATGTCAATCCAGGTTTGGTGTATGATGGATGTATGTAATAGGAGAAAACCATCTTTGGAAAACAACTCCTTCAAACACAATCCAAACTTACATAAATTAAAAGACACACTTGCAGAAATCAAAATCAAACTTGCATGAAAGAAATTATACTTGCATAAAAGAAATTGCTGAAGTGAAAACAAATGAAAAATAAATAAGACAACTGCAGGTTCACAAAAGAAATTGTACGAAAAGAAAGATTACATGACATAAAATCATAAATTTACAACAAAAAGGAAAATTACAGAATAAATGAAATAAACATAAAACATTGATCCATTTTCCTTGGAATGAGTGGTCAGCTCATTCCTTGGAAGATGACTTAATTCATACTTTCAAACTTTAATTCAAATCCTGCAGAATAATTTTACTTAGAATATTGGAGAGAAAGAACGGATTTTCATTGATTGGTAAAAGATTCAATATAAAAGTGTGGAAGGTTACATTTATAGTTCATGCATCCAACCAACTCCTCTTTTTGGGAAATACAATCTGATCTTCTCTTTATTCTAATTTACTTAGTCCACACACCAAGAACTAACTACCTATTCTTGGGCGGATTTATTCAAAACAATAAATCCTAAACAAACTTAACCACACCAGTCCACTTATCGTGGAGAATATTTCTACAACTCATCCCTTGAATCTAGGAACACAAAGTGGGGAGAATACTTATTCAACATTCATAATAATTCATCCCTTTAATCTAGGAACACAAAGTGGGAGAGTACATATTCAACATTCCTAATACTATTTCACTATTTATTCATCCTTGAAACATGGAGAGAAAATGAAGGAGTGTTAAGTCCATGACTTTGAATTCTTCTTGGAATGCCACATACATGCATGAATTGGATTGCCACATGTTTGGATCGGTATTCTTGGTTGATGATGTGGAAACAAAGAGTGGCTGAATAGTTCGGTGCTCCTTTACATTACTTTGGAACAAACCAATAGACTTTCACTAGCTGTGTGTTTTCGTAGTTGCATGAAGAATTTCGATAGCTGAAATCTAGCAACAATCTATGAACAAGTTGGGCATTTCAGTAGCTGCATGAAGACTTTCGGTAGTTGCAATCTATGATCTTGGAATAGAGTTGCTTATGACATGTTTTCTACACACTATTGCATTCCAATTTTAGAAGAAATATCAGGAAATAACAACAATTAGATTGCAAATAGATTTCTAAAGAGATGATAAGATAAATCCTATATTCTACCTTAAATATGTTATTCATTATTAAAACTACATCTAAATTCACTTGAAAGCTTGATTTTAAGAGAGAGAATAAGAGTGTTATTTGGTAATATAATGAGACATATTTTGGTCTCATCATTTCCCCCACACTTAACTTCTTGCATGCCCTCATGAAAGCTACTGATCTTCATGTAGAATCTGATTTTGTCAATACTTTTGCATCTTTCAAATTGTCTTCTCATTTTTTCATGATAACAGCAAACTGCGATTCTAGAAGTAAAATTTTTACTTCTTTCTTATTCATGCTCTCATGAGGTTTTTCTTAGATAATGTAGAGAGAGTTTTCCCCCACACTTAGCTCTTTGTTTTCTCATGCATTCTTCAAAAGATTTAGAAGAGAGTGAGTCTCCCCCACACTTAGCTTTGTGCATGCCCTCATACAAACTATTTTTTTTAATTGAGAAGCTTATAGATCCCAATTATTGTAAACTAGAAAGACATCATCTGCATCATTTTCTTTGTTACTTGACTTGATCAGCACATGTAGATCTTGAATTTTTTTAATTTATTTTTTAAGCTTTCGATAAGTGAATCTATTTGTAATTAAAACAACAAATAACAATATTTTAGAATAGAAAAATAGAAGTTACCATACCATACTCAGTAGTTATCCTTGCTTTCATCATGTTGTATAACCTTGATTTCCATCTGTAGCTGAACAAAACAAATAGATATGAAGTCAAGGCCTCTACAACATAGAACTTTTTAGTAGAAAATAATTTCATCAACCAAGTCAGCATAAGAGAAGCAGTCATATGGATCCAAGAAAACTTTTAAGTGCAATTTTTTTTGGTTTGGGAAAAGCAGTCATTTGTTGGTTTTCAACTTTCCCCTTTGTTTTTTTTTTTTTTAGTAATTGGTCAGCGAATAAACTGAGTTTTCTAACCAATCACTATCATTTTGAGAAATGTCAACATGATGGAAAATCAAGAAGCAATCTTCTAGAGTGTCTGCAACATCCAACCAATTTAGAAAGTTGATTTAGAAATTGAGAAACAATGGTAAATTGTTCTAGGAAATGGGATGGTTCAGGACTTCTTCATTTATTGGGAATGGATGGTTTATTATGAGAGGTTGTGGGTATGATCCCTAAGTAAAAATGGTATGTCAGCATTTTAATTAGCATATACTAGTTGAGCCAGTATTTTTCTACAGTTATGAGAAGGATTAACATTGACTACAAAATATCAGAAGGAATTTTTAGTGGTTTCAGTGGTTGGGAAAATGAGTTTAAGAAAAACTCAACAAAAACTGAGACAAAGAGGGTAGCATGGAATGAATTAGGTACTGAAAATGAGGAGTATTAGAAGAATACTTGCATGCATCATAAGATTTTTTTAAAGAAGAAAAAAAACAATCCTTAACATGTTTTTTTTACTACTGTGCATTCAAACTGCGATATATTTTTCGTTTCTCAATGAAAATGAGCTATTCAAAATAATCTGGAAATCTCAGATTGTGTAGAACAAGACCCAAAAAATGTTTGAGCTATTTATTTACGAGTTGTGAGTAGTTTGATCAAAAAACATTATTATCAAAACATTCTTCAACATGTTTTTTTTTTAGTCAGCGTTCATTCAAACTGTGATATCTTGGTTTTTTCTCAATGAAAAATGAGTGATTCAAAATGATCTGGAAATCTCATATCATTTAGAACAAGACCTATAATTTTTTTGAGTTATTTCTTTGTGAGTTGCAAGCAGTTTGCATCTGGAAAATGTTCTATTTTTCACATAAAAACTCCTTATCAGCTGAAGCTTTTTCTTTGACCTCCTCTGCAATGCCTCATTTCTTTTTGCACTTTTCCTCCCAATCTGGTTGCACAAATATCCCATAGAAATATTTGTTTCTGTTAACCTACAATTTTTTTTTATATGCATGAACTATTATTTAATCTTTGCAGAAATAATAGTACATGCAAACAAGAAATATTTTAGAATAGGAAAACCTCATTGCATGAAAATAATAAACATGAAATGATGTTTCCATTTTATTGAGGGGGGTGGTTTCTTTTGGAAATCTCTGGTAGGTTTCTAAATCTAATTGCAGAAATAAAATTTAATCTATTTGCAGAAAATAAATATTAATCTATTTTGCAAAAAATAAAAGTTTAAAGAAATTGCCACCAAATACTTCTTGTCACAATTTTCTAAGAGGTATTCTACTATCACTAAAATATTATTTTAGAAAAATATTAGTCTCTTAATAACACCATGGTCCCTAGAAATGGTGCCAAAATGATGAGTGTCATCAATCCTCTTCATTAATAATGTCAATCCAGGGTTGGTGTCTGATGGTTGTATGCAATAGGAAAGAGATCTTTGGAAAACATCTCCTTCAAACACAATCCAAACTTGCATAAATTAAAACACACTTGCATGGAAAATCAAAATCAAACTTACATGAAAGAAATCACACTTGCATAAAAGAAATTGCTGAATTGAAAACAAATGAAAAATAAATAAGACACCTGCAGGTTCACAAAAGAAATTATATGAAAAGAAAGATTACATGACATAAAATAATAAATTCACAACAAAAAGGAAAATTACAGAATAAATAAATAAACATAAAACATTGATCCATCTTCCTTAGAATGAGTGGCCAACTCATTCCTTAGAAGAGAACTTAATTCATAATTACAAATTTTAATTCAAAACCTGCAGAATAATTTTACTCAAAATATTGGAGAGAAAGAACATATTTTCATTGATTGGTAAAAGATTACATACAAGAGTGTGGAAGGTTACATTTATAGTTCATGCATCTAACCAACTCCTCTTTTTGGGGAATACAATATGATCTTCTCTTTATTCTAATTTACTTAGTCCACACACCAAGAACTAACTACCTATTCTTGGGCATATTTATTCAAAGAAATAAATCCTAAACAAACTTAACTACAACAGTCCACTTATCATGGAGAATATTTCTACAACTCATCCCTTGAATCTAGGAACACAAAGTGGGAGAGTACTTATTCAACATTCCTAATAACTCATCCCTTTAATCTAGGAACACAAAGTGGGAGAATACTTATTCAACATTCCTAATACTATTCCACTATTTTCTCATCCTTGAAACATGGAGAGAAAATCGAGGAGTGTTAAGTCCATGACTTTGAATTATTCTTGGAATGCCACATGCATGCATGAATTTAGATTGCCACATGTTTGGATCAATATTATTGGTTGATAACATGGAAGTAAAGAGTGGGATGAATAGTTTGGTGCTCCTTTACATTACTTTGGAACAAACCAACAAAATTTCACTAGCTGGTGTTTCCGTAGCTGACGTGAATATTTTCGGTAGCTGAAATCTTCCGTAACAATCTATGAAACTTTTAGTAGTTGGGCCTTTCAGTAGTTGCATGAAGACTTTCGGTAGTTGCAATCTATGAACTTCTAGAGTTGCTTATGACCTATTTTCTACACACTATTGCATTCCAACTTTAGAAGAAATATCATGAAATAACAATAATTATATTGCAAATAGATTTCTAAAGAGATGATAAGATAAATCATATATTCTACCTGTAAATATGTTATTTTTATTAAAACTACATCTAAATTCACTTGAAAGCTTGATTTTAAGAGAGAGAATAAGAGTGTTATTTGGTGATATAATGAGACATATTTTGGTCATCCTACAATGATGGATTGGGATAGATAAATGAATATTTGAGAATACCAAAGATCACAAGGGTTAGTATCAACATGGTTGATAATAGGGAACTCGTGAACATAAGATGGTTGATCTCGATGCCGAAAATTTAAAAAAAAATTAGATTCTTCAATTGTTTAAGGGATGAGGGATATGAGAGATGCCATAGTATCTGCGAAATGATTCGATGAGAGAGGAACATTCTTAATGGTGTAGAAATTCAAATCCTCAATGAGGAAGTCAATGATGTTCTTGTACTTTTGAAGGATGTAATTTTTACATTGATAAAACACCTTTGACTTGATTGATGATAAGTTGATAATCCCTATAGATATCAAGGACCTCAACACCAAGAAAGAAAAAAATTTCAAGGCCTAAGATGAGAGCCTCATACTCAGCCATATTATTAGTGCATTCAACATTAAGCTTTTTAGCGATAGGAATAGGAGTGTCCCAAGGAGGAATTATAATGACACCAATGCCTCCCCTTACTGACACTTAGAGCCTTCAAAGAGGAGAATCATCTTGAGGGAAGAATATTCAGATGGAAAATTGTTGATGGATTTGTCTGGAAATTTTTGATGAGGGAGGAGATTATCAGTAAGGGGGTGCCAGCTAGTTGATCCCCAATAGCCTGGCCCTTGATTGATTTTTGTGAGATAAACTATAGTTCAAACTCATTCATGATAGTGAGCCATCAAGTGATTTCCATCACTATGATAAGGTTTTGAATGAATGGTCTTAAGAAGATGGAAGCTAGTGAAAACATGTTGTCACCCTCAAAATCCCCCTCATTTTTCAAGTCAAGTTTTGAAAATTTTGAGTTGGTACCTTTGAGATATTTTCAAACAGATTGAGAAGCATGGAGAGATAGAAAAACTTCAAGCTTTGAAGAATTTGGTGCTCATTTACGAATCTCACCCTATTGATTTGAAATCTTAAAGTCCACATGGTTTGATAAAATTTATGTCTTCCCGTCTAGATGCTTGAAAATTGTTTCTTTCATTCGAATGAAATTGTCAATCCTTCTCTTTTGGTTGTGGATCGTGTCGAGCCTTGTATTTTTTGTAGTTTCTCTTTCCATGGAGAAACAATTTGAAATCTGGGCATAAATGGTGGAGTTTCCCCTCCTCTATATTTTTTCTACAGTCGTGATGACGGGCATATCTTCCCTGTCAATTTTTGGCCCCAACATCCATGAGTACGTGGACATCTCTAATTGGATGCGGCATGGTGGATTATTTTACAAACTTATCATTTTTTTGTTATTTTTGCAAAAGTGTCAAATTAATGTCGTGGCCCTGAGGGATCCTGATTGGTTGAATCAAGCTAAGGCGGAAAGCTGGGTAAATTTTGTGTTTTGAGGAATTTTGGTGAAAAGGCTTAAAGTATAAAATGAAAGGACACGTGGCCATTTTTAATACCTAAGGCCCGGAAAGCGGACACGTGGCACTTTGAATATTTAAGTTCGAGGCAGGAAGGAGGATTGTCAAAAATGAGCGTTGAACTTTGAAGTCGAAACATTTTGGATTTATTGCCAAAAGGAGTAAAGTTAAAAAATGAGCCACAACTCCGCTGAAACCATGTATTAAATATCCGTTGAAAAGTCAAAGCGGAGAGGCGGGTTGTCAGGACACTTTAGGAATTTTGGCTTTGTTTCCATAAAAGGCATAAAGTGATAAAGTGAACCGCGGCCCCACTCATGCCAAGGGATAAAGTCAAATGTTGAGCCCGCATCAAAAGTCAAAACGGGAAGGCGGGCCATCGGAGCATTTTGGGAATTTTGGTTTTATTTCTAAACAAAGAGTTAAAAGTTATAAAATGCTCCACGACTCCACTGGGGTCTTGAGCCCATGTTGAAAAGTCAAAATGGGGAAGCGGGTCAACGGAGAACTTTGAGATTTTGAGCCTTGTTTCCAAAAGAAGTAAAATTATAAAGTGAGCCGTGACTTCATTACCACTCAGGTAAAGCCACGTGTCAGATCTATATCAAATATGAAGTTGCAGGGCTGTGGGGAACTTTTGCACTTTTGTAATTTTTGTGCAAAAGGTGCAATTTCAATTTCAGGCCCATGGATCCATTTTGTGAAAATTGCATTTTCACCATTTTTGTATGGATTCGATTCAAATATTCAAATGAGCATAACTTTCGCTCCAATGCTCAAAATTTGACAAATTTTATACTGTTGGAAAGATCTTGGTCTCCTCTATGCCATGGAAGCATAAAATATTGTTTTCAGTAGGATTTGATGGTTGGAAATATGGAAAACATCTTTCACACCATTAATACATGATCTGATTGCTTCAAACAGATCAGATTTGATCCGATCTTCCATCCTTCCTTCTCCAACATGCCAAACAGACATGGAGAACCAACTGGATATCTTGATTTGGGTGAAAATATGGAAAACATATTTCGTGCCATTAATATGTGATCAAACTGCTTCAACTAGATCAAATTTGATCTGATCTTCCATCCTTCCTTCTTCAGCACGCCAAAGACATGCAGAACGAGATTTGACAGATTGTAGGTGGATTTGCAGGGGCATTGATGGTTGGTGGTTGAGCTTCCAAATCAGATTTTCTTCCTTCTCTTCTTCTCCTCTCTTCACTTCATCTATAAATGTAAGAGCTTGGCTCATTGCAAAGGTTGGACTCTGATACTTTTGAAGTGTAATTATAGTTGAAAGTAAATCTATACAGAAGGATTTTTTTCCCATTTCTCTATCTTCCTCCATTGTCCCTTCTTGTTTACTTGAAATTCATGGATCATTTATCTTCTGTGATAAGAAACTTTATGTTCTTATTGATATGACTTATGGAACTGTGTCTATGGAATGATATCTTATGTTGTGAATGTGAATGATTCTGTTTTGTCTCACTCTTGTTTAGTACGTATAGGGTTATACTCTACTATCTATATTTCCTGAAATTGCTGTTATATTCTACTCTTTCCTTTCTTAAGTTCTTCCATTCATTTGTATTCATAATCTATTATAGAGTAAAATAATTTCAAGATGTCAAAGGTATAACCTTAAGATGAAAGTTGTACATTTGTATATAAGCTTTTCTAATTGCTTTCAATAAGGGAACCTCTCCCATAAAGAGGAGGGACTTGTCTGCTGATTGTGGTTTTGATCAAAGTACCATTTTAAAACTCAACAGTTTTTGGCAACTCTGCTGGGGATTTTGTTTCAAACATATCCCTTTTAAAAGAACAACTTCAAGATCATTTTTGATCTGGTAACTCTATGGTATACATGTGGGAAGAAATCTCTTGGGGTTGAAGATTCTCATTTTCAACTTCTAGAGCAACAAAAATTCTCTCTTCTTCCAGCAAGAAGGAACAGAGGAACTCATTCTTCAAGCACACCTCCTGTTAAAGACATAAATTCCAAGAATAGCATTCCTCCAGAACAACTCAGTCCTAATCTTCTTGCTCTGATACTTGTTGGTGTTTCAGTTCCCCTTCAAACAATCTTCCCACATATGGTAACACCTCTACCTTGGGGACAACGGATTGGGCCCCTTGCTCTTCCTCAGCCATTGAATGAGTTACCCTAGGAGTAGTAGGAAAGGTTTTCCTAAATTCCGAGGTGATGGGAAAGTACACCTAGATGAACACATTGCAGCCTTCATTGTTGCATGTGGGATTCTTGGGGTTGAACATGAAGATGTTTCAGTCAGGCTCTTTGTGGAAACATTGCAGGATAATGTTGCTGATTGGTTCTATCATCTTCCTACTGGGTCAATTACTAATTGGACCACCTTGAAAACTCAGTTTGAGCAATGTTTCAAACCTGCTGAAGATGTGCATGCCCTCTTGGCTCAAATTTCTCATATCAAGAAGGAACCACATGAACCCATGAGGGAGTTTGTGGCTAAATTCAACAAGCTAGTTCTTAAAATTCCATAGAACACTCGTCCTGTAGATCAAATCCAAAAGTTCTTCTTCCTCAATGCTCAGTTACTTGAAGTGAGTTATGCACTAAGGAGGGCTAACCTTACAACTCTAGATGTTGATCAGAGATTGGCTATCAGTGTTGAGGATGACCTAATCATGTCTGGTAAATTGAAAAGAGAACCTTCCAAATCTAAAGCATCCTCCTCTTCCTCTCCTGGAGCCAACTCAGATCAGTTAGTGCAGAAGTTGGAAAATGATCTCATTGCCATCAAAAAGCAATTGGCTCAACATACTCCTTATCAAGACATTCCAAGAAGTAATTTTCAGCCAAGGAACTGGTTACCTCCTTCTCAGACTAAATTGGCTATTGAAGGCCCACCTATCAAGGTTCCAGTCAATGCAACTTGTGAAGTTCAAGAACCTGATGAGGAGGAATTTAATGAAGACTTTGAAGACCCAGAAGAAGAGGTTGATGAAGAACAAGAGGAACTTGGTGGATCTCAAGTTCATTTCCTCACCACTGAAGGTATCAATGATGAAGATGAATATGATGAAAGAGTGGCAGATATGAATAGTGATTCATATGCTATCATGAATCAGGAGCAAGAAAGCATAGAATAAAGGGTGGTGCAGCCTACTAAGAAATCCAAAGAGTATCCTATAACTATTCCAGTGGTTGCTAGAAGAGGAGCCCCTATTCCCACTACCTCCACACAAAAGGTGAGTAATGTTAATCCTTTTCCTTCTACTTCTGTTTCCAAAAATTCTTGTCCTTCAACTCCTAAAACTGATAAATCAAAAGTTTCTCAAGTTCCTAGCAATGATTCCCCATCCACCTCTGGATATTTTGATATTATTGATCACCTCAAAAAGACCAAAATCCAAATCTCAGAGGTAGAGTTTTACCAAACTCATCCAAAATATTTTGCTAAAATGGTAAACTTTGTCAATTCCAAATCCAAAGCCTCATCCAATACTTCTAAAGGTATTTTTCCCACTCCCTCTTCCTCACCTCAACCAATTCTTGTGGCTACAGTCACTTCCCCTAATGAGAAAATTGAACCATTCTATGTGACTCTCCTCATAGCTGGCCATAAACTCAGTAATTGTGTTATAGACTCAGGAGCATCAGACAATGTAATTCCTTGCAAAAGTAGCTCATGCTTTGGGCCTGACTCTAACACGTACCTTTGGTTCCTGTTATTCCATGGAGAGTAGAGAAGTGCCTTTGGTTGGAAGGATTAAAGATGCACAAGTAGCCTTCATTGCTTTTCCAGAGAAAAGGGTCTTAGCCACTATTTTGGTTGTTGATATTCCTCCCTCATATGGTATGTTGCTGAGTAGAAATTTTTGTAAAAAGGTAAGAGGTGAGATTCAGATGGACTGGTCACATGATTTGATCCTAGTCAATGGAAAAATAAGAAAGTTGTTACCAGAGAAGCAAACTGAGTATATTGTGCAAAAGACTGATGATCCAAAAACACAAATACTCTATGAAGATATAGGGCATGGTAACTATATGATCATGTCAGAAGATGAGGCAAGTCTTCCTAAGGGAGTGATTCATGATCCCAATGGCATTTGGACTTTGGAGTTTGATGGAAGCTACTCTTCAGCTGGTTCTGGAGCTGGTGTGGTGTTAATCTCTCCAGAAGGGAAGATTCATCCATTTTATTTCAAGCTTCATTTTGAAAATACAAATAATACAGCTGAGTATGAGGCTCTCATCCTTGGGTTGAGCATGGAAAAAGAAATAGGAGTAAAGAATATTTTTGCTCGTGGTGATGTAGAGTTGATTGTGAAACAGGTAAGGGATCTTTACCAAGTCAAGAATAGGAGATTGAAACATTATAGAAATCTTGTTTGGGATTCCATTGAATTCCTTGATGCTTTCTCAATTGAATTTGTGCTAAGAGAAAAGAATACTAGAGTTGATTCTCTAGCTGTCTCAGGATCTTTGTTGATTCGTCATCCAGATTTCTCTCAAGAGAAATTTACCATTGAAATGATTCATAGGCATAGTATATTAGATAATGTAAACAAATGGTAGGTTTTCAATGATGATCAACACTTGCTCTCTTTCTTGGAGCTTAAAGATAATTTTGATTAATTGTATTTTGAAGGAAGTGAAACTCTTCCTAGAGAGTATGTGCCCTCTAATAAGGAAGACATCAAGGAAGAAATGGATTAGGATGGCTGTATTAAGCTAAAAGGTAACAAGATTCCCAAAGGGATGGTGAGTCTAGAAGATCTGTTTGACAAACATGATAGGTTCATGAAATCTGAAGCTTCTCAAGGGACTCAACAGTCTGCTGAGTACGAGAAGGTCAATATTGGAAGAAATGATGAACCCAAGGTGGTGAATATTGGAAAATGTTGCACTCAAGAAGAGAAGAAGAAAGTAGTAAACCTATTAAAGAAGTATGTTGATGTTCTTGCCTATTCATATGATGATCTCAAGGATTTTCAACCAAAGGAGATGCAACACTATATCCCTCTGAGACCTAGGATCAAACCTTTCAAGTAGAAGCAAAGGCAGTATAATCCTAAGGTTGCTGATACTATTTTTCAAGAGATCCAAAAGTTACTAAAAGCCAAGATTATTTTCCCTATACATCATTCAACATGGATTGCCAACATTGTGCCTGTCAGGAAAAAGAATGGTGAGATTCACATCTGTGTGGATTTTAGGAATTTGAATCAGGCCTCTCTAAAAGACAACTATCCACTCCCCATGATGGATCAAGTTTTGCAATTTGTCTCAGGCTCTGAGATGTTGTCTATGCTAGATGGATTCTCTGGATACAATCAAGTGGAAGTCAATACACCAGATAAGCACAAGACTACTTTTACTACCCCTTGGGCACCTTTTCCTACAAGAGAATGACATTTGGTCTTATCAATGCTGGTGCCACTTTTCAGAGGGTAATGGATTTAGATTTTGGTATTCTAAAGGGAAAGTGTATTGTTGTGTACCTTGATGATTTGACTGTTTTTTCCAAAACAAGGGCAGATCATCTTCAACATCTGGAAACAGTTCTTCAAAAATGTAGAGAACATGGAATTTCTCTCAATCCAAAGAAGTCTGTCTTTTGTGTTACTGAAGGCAAGTTGTTGGGGCATATTGTTTCCAAATAAGAGATCAAGATAGATCTAGAAAGAGTTCAAGAAATCCAGAAGATTCCTCTTCCCACAAGAAAAAAGGGTGTTCACTCTTTCTTTGGTAAGATAAATTTCCTGAGGAGATTCATTCCAGATTTTACAGAACTGACTATGAGCATTGCTCACATGATGAAAGGAAAGAAAAAATTTGGTTGGACTTCTGAAGGTAAAGAATAATTTGAAGGTATCAAGAAAGCCATTGCTAAGAATCCCATCTTAGCATGTCCTGATTTCAAAAAGGATTTTATTATCTATTGCTATGCTACAGAGACTACCTTGGCTTCTATGCTAACTTAGAAAAATTATGAGAATCATGAACTTCCAATTTCCTTCATGAGCTATGTTCTGAAAGCTCATGAATTGAAATATACTATGATGGAGAAACATGCTTTTGCAGTGGTCAAAGCTATCAAGTAGTTTTTTTTTTATATTCTTAATTCTCACTCTGTTGTGCTTGTACCTGATACAACCATCAAGTCTATTCTTACACAACAAGAGTTTGGAACTAAGAGAGGTAATTGGGTAGAAAAAGTTAAAGAATATGACCTTGATATCAAGCCAACTAATCTAGTCTAGGGTAAAGGCTTATGTGAGCTTCTTGCTGAAGGGGCTGAATGAAGAATTGTCCCACAATAGTATTTTACGTTACTGTATGTTCTCTTCCTTAGTTCAACATTTTGAGTGGTATTCTAATATTCCTCATTGTTCTTACTTTTGCAGAGTTCTATTATGGCTCTCATTTGAATGCCAAGGATATGATAGCTGTTAAACTATGGTCTACACAATCATTTCCATTTTATTTTAAGCTGCTCATTAGGGTTCATAGCGAGGCATTGATGGAAGTATATACCTTAACTGTGTGGACAAAGATCTATATGTAGTATGTATTATCATATTTCCATGATCAGGCTTATGGAGGGCATATATATTGTATTGTCAATGCCCAGGAATGTGGCCTTGAAAAATGAAACGACGTACTGTATGGCCTACATTGTTCAGAGATGCATCAAAGTGGGGAGGTAAGTGTGAAGCCTATCATAGGAAAAATCATAGGGTTACCTAAGTTAGATGATTTACCACTCAAGCTTGCAGTAGGGATTGAGGACTCCACTCATGAAAAACATGGGGCTTGGATTACATACAAACTCTTAACAATGGTTTTGGGAGGGGGCTTGGCCAGGCTCACGTGTTGACTATTACAGATTCCTTCTCTGTTAAGTGGGTAGAGGTTATTTCAGTCAAACATTTTAACTTAGCATCTGATTTGGTGTCTACATTTGATCAAAGAGAATCCCTTTTTGATTATAGGTATGGGGTAACATTATATAAAATTTGATGACTAATATACACTATCAAATTTAATTATTCTTCTGTATATTCATGTTTTTACATGCTATTCATTTATATGAGAATAAACATTGCTCATTCTTCAAATTTCATTTGTTTCAACAAAATTTATTAAGTAGAATCCTCATTTTATAATCTTTTGGTAGACCATCGATCATAACCCTTTGTTCCATATGACAAAAGTTTTACATCTAATTGAGATAATCAAGAAGCTACCATGATGCTCTCTGGGCAGATAGAATTATACCCTTAATTGTAATCTGGGATACCTTTCATTTCCAACTAAGTAGTATGGCGTTGAAAATCAACTTCTAGTAGATAGTGGAATCTAGCAGCCTTTCTAACTTAATGATAGGCTATTATGAGAGTAAAATTTCATCAGTTTGTTAGACCAAGAGGACTCATTGTATCTTTAAAACCATGGCATGACACAACTATTACCTGCAATTTTGTTAAAATTTAGAATTTACATATTTTCAACAAGACATTTTAAATATTAGTTATGGATAAAAATACTAGACCCAGAATATCATTTCAAGTGGGCTCACTATTGCTCTGCTGTGGGACAATAAGACATATTTTTTATAGGAATCCTTAACAAGATTTCCTTCTCTTTGGCTTGAAAACCTTTGAATATTAGAGATCTAAACTACACATATAATTAGTTTCAAGAGAGAAAAATAATATGAAATAAAATTCATCTTTTACTTCCACCTTCACATTCACATACTTGATTGACTATCATTTAGATGATACAAAAGACCTAAATTAGCACAATAATTTTCCATATACACCAAATACAAGATTTTTCATATAATCATTCTGAAATAAATACCTTTCCTTTCCTCACCACAAGAAAAGGGAGAATAAAAAATCTTCCCCTTATATAAGTAATATCAATCTTGTAAAGAAAGGATTGCACAAGTTAATACAATTTTGTTTTCCACTATATTACAAACATTTCATACGACCTCTTTCCTTACATTCAAAAGATACCAAAACGTGAAATCCAAGTGGATAAGCCTCCCTATATAGGGAAAAAACTCCCAAATTTACTATTAATTTACACATTTTCTCCATACAAGGATTGTTCCATCCAAGGTTCTATGATCATGATCCTCTTTTGAGTATATATGATTCCAACATAAGAGTGGCAGCTTGGTTGTCCAGCCCAACCAATTGGAATCATTAAATTCCATCTCTAAAAATTAAGGACATGGTAGCTGTTGTATATATTTACCCCCAGGTAAATATAAATACACAAAAGAAAGCATGTCAGAGGGGTTGGAAAACCCGACACAAAAGAAAGCATGTCCGAGGGGTTGGAAAACCCGACACAAAAGAAAGCATGTCGGAGGGGTTGGAAAACCCGACACAAAAGAAATTCGGGTTTCGGGTTTCGGGAAACATGAAACATGAGACATGCAGATCGCAAGGGATGTCCTGACGCTTGAGAGTTCTGCAAACCCGAAACACTGCCTAGGCCAATCGGGTCCTGGAGTTAGGAAACATGTCGGGAAAGCATGGGGTGACATAAACATATTCGAGCCTTTGGCGCCAGAAAAGAGTGTTGACATGCATGAATGCTGCCTTTCGAACCCGAAACAAAGGAAAACTTGTCGACACAAGCGGATATTTGCGGGTTTCAGGAAAACGACAAAGGATTGTCAACATGTCATATGGCATCCTCCAAACCCGATGCACACCTGCAGGAGGAGCAACATTTCCGAACGCTGACAGGAAGCAGACCCTGACCCAGATATTCAGATGGCCATAACTTTTGACTGGGAGCTCCGATTCACACAAGGTTGGACTTTTCGGAAAGCCTACGGCGTCCTCTACCTAACTACAACTGGATATCTTTAATTGGGTGGGAACAAGTTCTTAAAAATGAAAAAATACAGTTTGCCACTTTTGGGGTTTGATATGGTCCTCACCTACCACCATAATGAGATGAATTAGATACAACCTGAGGTGGTTGGGGTAGATTTGGAATTTCTCTCTCTTCTCTCTCTCATTCTTCCTATAAATTGTAAGGAGGGGCTTCTTTCTAAAGGTTGGACATTCTTGTTTTGCCCCTCCCTTCTTCTCTTTGGCAGGTGAATCTGTGGAGTTAAAACCTCCCATTTAAAACTGTAATGCAGTTTTTTGCCTCTTGGCATTTTGCAGTGTGTTGTATCAATCTTTGGAGCAAATTAATGCATGTCTGTGGATGATTATCAACCCTCTCAGTGTTTATTTGCATCTTCTTGATCTTTCACTGTAAATCTGGTTATCTGTGCATGATCTTGCATTACATTTTTTTTTTTTGGTCTGTGTTTATTGGCAAGACAGGTGTTCTTCATTCCTCGGTGCATCACCTCTGTTAGTTTAGGTTTTATTTTATGCATTTTCTTCCCCCTGTCTCCTTGGAAAATTAGATTAGGTTTTGAGTAGACCTCTGCATTTTTTACGTGTGCATCTGAACAGAGGAATAGGAACCGGCCTTCATCCGGAGAGCTTTTCCGATTTCGCAAGGTCCCACACTTGGGAAAAGCTCCATGTTGTGCAATCGCACTGAGATTCTCAACCCATCGAGTTACAGAGTCCCAGGGGTGCTGTGATTCGACACCAACAGTTTTGGCACGCCCGGTGGGACCAAGAGGTCATTCCAGCAAGATTTGAAGGAGTTTTCATGAAATTCGGACTAAAAAATTGCAAGTTTTACAAATTTCATGGATTTTGCACCTTCCAGCCTGAACTCTGAAATCAATTTTCAAGGGACTTAACTTGCTCAAAACGAGTCAAAATTTCACCAGTTGGTAGATCTGAGGGTAATCTTCAAAAGGGTATTTTAGTTTTTTGAGATTTTGATTTTCAAAATTTCATGGTTTTTAGTGATTTCGGGATTTTGAGGATCCGAGAGCATCAAAGCAGACCCAACAGTCATTTCAGGTTTTCGGGATGTCATGGGACAATAGTTTTCAGGTTTTCCAGGGTGTCGGACATGTTCCAGTTCTGACACAGCAATTCGGGTTTTGTAAGTTGCATCGCGTGACCTGTGTTTCGACCTGTGCTTTTCGGGAATCTGCAGCTGCACAACACAGGTCTAAATTTCTGAATTGAAGATTGTCTCCTCTGGGTCCTTCAAGGTTTTAAACTCCATATTTTAATATACGTCAAGTTTGGTGTGTAACTTGGCAAAATCCAGCCTTTTAGAGGCTTGTTCTCTAACACATCTGGCGACTCCGAAGGGGATAGAATTCAGCGGTGTAGCAGCACAAGTTGCCCAGGCACATGAGAAGAATTCGAACCAGGTCTAATACTCGAGAAGAGGGGCTATTTTTCCACTTGCAACTTTCACCAGGCATAGGAAGGAGAGGAAGAAGACCACAAAGATCACCATCTCCACCTAACAGGACCTTATCTACACCTCCACCTGGTAGGCCTTTTCTCGCATCAACCAGGGTTCTTAGGCCAATCATAATGGCACATCTACCACCGAATCCCTTTGTCAATTTCACGGGCAGTAGTCCACTTGCCCTAAATGCTCAGAATCAAATTCCAGTTGCAGCGCTAAAGAATATCCCCTATTTCACAGGAGAAAATCATACTACTCCTATTGATCACATCCAGGATATTGCTAATGCATGTGCAATCCACGAAATAAATGAAATGGATGTTGCAGTCAAGCTGTTGGCTTCATCTTTCAAAGGCAAGGCCTTACAATGGTTTAGGAGCCTAGCAGCAGGGTCTATTACGAATTGGAACCAACTTTGTTCAGCTCTTTGCAGCCAGTTCGGGGAGAGGGCAGACAATTTGTCTTTATTGGAACAGCTGACAACAATCAAAAGGGCTCCTAACGAACAAATGGTAGATTTCAACTTCAGATTCCAACGGACATGGGACAGGATTCCAATAGCTGTTAGACCAACTAGCCGAAGGAGCATTCCTTTATTTCTTAAAGGCTATAAATTCAGACATAGCCATGATGATCCAATCAATGGGAGGGACAACGCTGCCAGGGGCCTATGACACAGCGATCAGAGCAGAGAACTGTTTGATCCAAGCTGGTAAGCTTGCACCAAGGCCACCAATGCCTCTCTATCCAGACATGGGAAATCCTACAACCAGTCAAGCACCAGAGTTGAATCCCATTCCAACTCCTAGAAATCAAAGCAATAATGAGGCGTCGACTTCTTCAAATACTTCAAAGGAATTGCAGGAGGTCATGAAACAATTGCAGAACCTTGGAAATGAGCTTGTGACTATCAAAAGACAGCAAGCTCAAAGTGCTAGACCATATCAGCCTCAAGCACAGTACCAAGCTAGGCCCCCATACCAACAAAATAGACCACCACCTCAGGCTGCAAATCAAAACCAGAACCAAGGACAACCTCAAGCTGCCAGGCCATTTCGACCATATGATCCAAATGCAACGACATCCTCAAGAGCCTTGGTTCCAACACAAAATAACATGGCACAGGAGTACGACTGGTGTTACCCTTGCAATCT
This sequence comes from Taxus chinensis, assembly GCA_019776745.2. Classification (NCBI taxonomy): domain Eukaryota; kingdom Viridiplantae; phylum Streptophyta; class Pinopsida; order Cupressales; family Taxaceae; genus Taxus; species Taxus chinensis. Next base: position 12,270,040 of record CM034147.1, read on the forward strand.
ACCTCACAATCAGTCAGCATGTTTCAATGGTGCACTGAATCAGGCCTTGATGGTGCAAACCATTGGTGTGCCTCAAGAACCAAGCCAAGAAGGGAATCAACAGCAAGAAACACAACAAGAAGGACCTCCAACAGAAACCACATTGGCAAATTGGCAAACGGAAGACTTCTGTGGAGTTAACCAACAGCCTTTTCAAGGCATGGCTGCCAACACACGGTCAAAGAAGAGAAACATAGAAGAGGGACAACCATGTAATCCAGTTGTTTCTCAGCCCACTCTTACACAACAAGGGGTCAGTAGACCAAACGCAGCTCCAAATGTGCAAAATCAGCCTAAGGTACCTATTGTAGCAACACATACACCTGTTCAAGCTCCAGAAAAGGTTGCACCAAGTAAGGGACAGCAAAAGGACAATTCATCCCCCTTCAACATCATCGATCAAATGAAGAAGACACATGTGAACATTTCCATGTGGGAATCACTGGCGATCCCAGGGCAACGAGATTTATTGCAAGCTGCAATGGCTAATTGGTCTGCCACAAATGTATCAAACCAGGGACATGAGAAAGTTCTCACTAATGCAGTGCAACATGATGGGGGCCAGACAAGAAAAATTTGAAGCCTCCACCATTCTATGTTTCGTTGATTGTTGGAAACCATTTGGTACACAACTGCATGATAGATTCAGGGGCAAGTAGTTCAGTGATGCCGAAGCAAATAGCGGATCAACTGGGTTTGAAGTATGAGCCAGTGCTGAAAGGAGTAGTACAGCTAGATGGAACGGCAGTAGGAACAGTTGGGGTCATCAAGGGGTTAAGCCTAACACTACATTCCTGTCCTAATGTTACAGTTTTGCAAGATGTGTCTGTGATTGACCTTCCGCCACTCTTTGCGTTGTGTCTATCAAGAGACTTCACTGCAAAAATTGGTGGATATTTATCTGCAGATTGGTCGCACATGATTTTTAGGACAAGGTATGGAGCCAAAGCAACAATCAGGTCAGAACCAATTGCCAATTTCCATATTGAGCCTCATGTACCAAATCCTATCAATGCAAATTGCTCGGTTTTTGATCAGGAGGAGTGTCCAAGTGATCTAGAAACAGGTACTAAGGTCGAGGGAATTCCTGATTTAACTTTGGATGAATGGGCAAACAAGAGTCATGAATTTGACCCATACAAGGAAATTGAAGAATCTGAATTGGGCGTGTATTGTATACACGAAGAAAATTCACCCATTCCCGGCATCATTCAGCCTGAACAAAAGGATGAAAACAAAGTTTGGAAATTATTTTTCGATGGTTCGAGAAGCAGACAAGGTGCTGGAGGTGGTGCAATGTTGATTTCACCACAAGACATCAAATATTTTTCAGCTTTTCGTTTCCAGTTTTCCTGTTCAAACAACACGGCTGAATACGAGGCATTGATTCATGGAATTCATTGGGCCAGGAAAAGGGGCATAAAGAACTTGCAGGTGTTTGGAGATAGCGAGCTAATCGTCAACCAAGTTAGGGGACAACATGCTACAAAGAACGACTTGCTAAGGAGCTACAAGAATAGGGTATGGGACCTCATTGAGGATTTCGAAGCTTTCAACATTGTGTCCATACCCAGGAAGAAAAATGAAGCCGCAGATAGGCTCGCAGCAGTTGGAGCGACATTTGATGTGGTTGACAGCATCAGGAGAGAAAAAAACGCAGCCACACATCCATGTGATTGTGAGGCCAGCAGTTCCAGATAACAACACAAGCTGGCAGGTGTTTGAGAACGATCAACAGATCGTCAATTTCTTACAAGAAGAGGCTGAATTTTCAGCTAGGAATCAGGACAGATTTAGAGCAGCAGTATGGGGATCAAGTAGTACAGCTGCGGACAAACAAGCTTCCTAAGGGTTTGGTAACATTGGAGTCTATCTTCAACCCTAATGACCAGTTTCGTAAGGAAAAGGCAAACATACAGGTCAAGAGAGAAGATTCAGAGCCAATTCCGGTTGGGGAAGACAAAACACTTCAAATTGGTAAAGTGGCCACTGAACAGGAGAAATCAGATTTCATACAGCTTTGCCAAGAATTTCCAGATGTCTTCGCTTGGAGCTATGAAGACTTAAGAGGATTTGATCCAAATTTGGCACAACATACCATAGAATTGGATCCAGATGCTAAGCCCATCAGGCAGAAGCAGAGACCGGTCAACCCTCACATTGAGCCTCTAATGAAGAAAGAGCTTAACAAGCTAATAGAGGCAAGCATTATATTCCCGATCAAGCACTCAAGCTGGGTTGCAAACTTGGTTCCGGTCAGGAAGAAGAGTGGAGAAATCAGGTTGTGTGTAGACTTCCGAGACCTCAATAGGGCATCACTCAAAGACCATTACCCACTTCCTTCAATGGAACAAATATTGCAAGTAGTATCCGGTTCAGAGAGATTCTCTTTCGTAGATGGCTACTCAGGGTATAATCAGGTGATGGTGAAAGAAGATGACCAATTCAAGACGGCTTTCACCACCAAATGGGGAACCTATGCCTACAAGAAAATGCCATTTGGGTTATCAAATGCTGGAGCCACCTTCCAAAAGGGCAATGGATATGGCGTTTAGGGGGTTGATCAATAAAAATAGTTCTGATATATCTTGACGACATCACTGTATTCTCAAAAAATGCAGTGGATCACCTCTGCCATTTGAGGCAAGTATTCCAGAGATGTAGAAGGTTTGGGGTATCTTTGAATCCCAAAAAATGCATATTCTTGGCTCACGAGGGAAAACTTCTAGGCCATATTGTTTCAAAGGAAGGGTTGACGACTGACCCAGAAAGAGTCGAAGCAATTCGAGCATTGCCATTGCCAAGTCACAAGAGGGCTCTTCAAAGCTTCTTGGGAAGGATCAATTTCGGTCCGCAGGTTTGTTCCAAACTTTGCAGCTCTTGTGAAAGCCAATAACGCTGATGTTAAAGAAGAGCATGGCATTTAAGTGGATAGCGGAAGGCAAGGCAAGTTTTGAGGCAATAAAAGAGGCTATATCTCAAGCTCCGACTCTTGTCAATCCAGACTTCTCCAAAGATTTCATGTTATATGCCTTCGGTGGTGGAGACACAATTTCTGCAATCCTAGTACAGCAAAAACAAAGAAGGGATTAGAGCAACTAGTTGCTTTCTTCAGTCAAGGCTTGGAGGAGTACGAAACTAGGTACTCTTTCATTGAAAAGCATGTTCTTGCAGTGATCAGGAGCTTAAAGAAATTCAAGCACCTAGTCTCAAACAACAAGATACACTTGTTGGTCTCTCATGCAGGGAGTCAAGGATTTCCTCCTAAACAAGGACCTGAATGAGAAGCGTGCAGGATGGATAATCTCAGTGTCATGGAATATGACATCGAGATCAAGGTCACTAAGCCTAGTACGTGGAAAAGGACTATGTGAGCAGCTAGCCTTGAGTCAGACAAGTTGAAGCAGATGATGAAAAGGAGATTGTCTTGGTACTACAGGGATGGTCAAGAACAGGAAAATGATGATGTGCACTACTCCTTGTTGGACTCAGAGTATGATACACTTCCTACAGACAGGACTATGCCCTCCAGGAATGAGCAAAGCAAAAAGGAGATACTTCAGATTACAAGCTGTTCCATATATGCTTGTTGATGGTGTTCTGTTCAAAAAAGACATCAATGGAGTTTTACTTGAGGTGCATTGGGATAAGTCAAATTGAGAGGGTGTTACGAGATTTTCACGATGGAGGTTCTGGAGGACATTTTGCCCCACGAGTAACGGCTCTCAAGATAATGAAGGCAGGGTATTATTGGCCCACAATGTTCAGTGACTGTTATACATGGATAAGAAAGTGTAAGAGATGTGCACTCTTCACAGGCAAAGAAAGACTAGCAGCACTCCCATTGCACCCGATTTTGGTTGACCAACCATTTATGCAATGGGGATTGGACTTCATTGGGGTCATAAATCCAAACTCAAGCCAAGGCCACAAGTGGATTCTCACGGCAACAGACTATTTCACCAAGTGGACCGAAGCAAGTAGCGCTCAAGGAAGCAAATGAGTCTAACATACTAGACTTTTATGAAGGAATAGTGACCAGGTTTGGGTGGTGCCGTCCACTATCATATCAGACAATGCATTGGCATTTATAGGTTCCAAAATTACAGAATGGGCTGTTAAGAATGGAATCTACTTGAGCACCTCTTCAAATTATTACCCGCAGGGTAATGGACAGGCAGAGTCCACAAACAAAAATTTGCTAAGAATCATCAAGAGGACATCTGGATGAAAATCAAAGAACATGGCATACCAAGCTAAAATCAGCAATTATGGGCTGACAGAATAACACCAAAGAGGTCTATAGGTAATTCCCCTTATAAGTTGGTCTATGGAAAAGAGGCAGTATTGCCTATATCATTAGAACTACCTGCAATTAGAATTCATGAAGCAGTTGGAGTTGGCTGAGTTCGAACCAATGGAGGCTAGGTATGCAGAGTTGATGGAATTGGAAGAAATTAGAGAACATGCAGTTCAAACAATTGAGAAAGATCAGGCCTTAGTGAAAAGATGGTTTGATAAGAAAGCAAGAGCAAGGACCTTCCAGGAAGGGGACCTAGTTCTGAAATGGGATGCAGATCGGGCAAAACCAGGAAGGCATTCCAAGTTTGATGCCATTTGGAGTGGCCCCTACATGGTCAAAGATGTAAGAGTAGTAATGCCTTCCAATTGTCTACATTGGAGGGAGAAGAACTTTCGATTCCGGTCAACGGAATCTATCTTAAACATTACTACTGAAAAGAGAAAATTTCTACCCTTGTAAATATTAGCTTAGATTTCAATTCCTCTAAGTGCGTTTGCACATTGTCTTGTTGTAGTTAGGTTTCAGTTTCCCTAAGTGCTTTGGCACAGGTTTCGTTGCTCTCAGGTTGTTTCTACAGTTCAAAGTGCTGTCGGAGAAGGAGTTGCGATTTCAGGCTCGGGATCAGAGATCAAGTTGGTTTCAAGTATTGCTTATGACTCCATGCCCAATGGATTTCTAAAAGGGCCACTAATCTTCTACCTAGCAGGCAGGTGATCCCGTTGAGAAGCCAAATTGTCATGAAAAATATCAATATCCCCCAGGCTACAATCATGACAAGCTGTGAATATGGATACTTCAAGGCAATTCAATCTTTCCACCGCAAAAAAGTAGGTGCACGACAATGAATGTTGACAGCAAAATTGTTATGCGCAATTTTTCCCCACAGGTAAAATTGCGCACAAAAATGACCTTGTCGAAGGGGAATAGATGGAGGGGTTGGTTCAGTCGGAAATTGAGCTCACAATCGAGTGTCAACAGGGAAAAAATTGAGTTCCAGGTTGGCTCAACAATAAGAGGATGTAAGGACAGAAATGTCAATGCGCCCCGCACAGAAGAACATCGTCAAGATAGAAATAGACGCGATCTTGGCGCACAGAAAGAAATGTTGACACGGGACTCAAGTTTGCAGCCCTTTTTGCAGGTAAAGGGCGCTTCGGAAAAATAGTGTCGACATAAACATATTTGCGCCTTTGGCGCACAGGAAAAGAGTGTCTGACACTCGCAAATGAAAGTGCCTGAAAAATTTCTGAATTTCTGACAAAATGAAATGTCGACACAAGCATAGACTTCTGAGGTTTTAGATACCTGAACAAGGAAGTGTGTCAAAATGGAGTATGGATGCGCCAAGGCGCACCTTCAGAAGGCGCAACATTCTGAGCGCTGACAGGAAGCAGACCCTGACCCAGATATTCAGATGGCCATAACTTTTGACTGGGAGCTCCGATTCACACAAGGTTGGACTTTTCGGAAAGCCTACCGCGTCCTCTACCTAACTACGACTGGATATCTTTAATTGGGTGGGAACAAGTTCTTAAAAATGCAAAATACAGTTTGCCACTTTTGGGGTTTGATATGGTCCTCACCTACCACCATAATGAGATGAATTAGATACAACCTGAGGTGGTTGGGGTAGATTTGGAATTTCTCTCTCTTCTCTCTCTCATTCTTCCTATAAATTGTAAGGAGGGGCTTCTTTCTAAAGGTTGGACATTCTTGTTTTGCCCCTCCCTTCTTCTCTTTGGCAGGTGAATCTGTGGAGTTAAAACCTCCCATTTAAAACTGTAATGCAGTTTGATTACCTCTTGGCATTTTGCAGTGTGTTGTATCAATCTTTGGAGCAAATTAATGCATGTCTGTGGATGATTATCAACCCTCTCAGTGTTTATTTGCATCTTCTTGATCTTTCACTGTAAATCTGGTTATCTGTGCAACTGATCTTGCATTACATTTTTTTTGGTCTGTGTTTATTGGCAAGACAGGTGTTCTTCATTCCTCGGTGCATCACCTCTGTTAGTACTAGGTTTTATTTTATGCATTTTCTTCCCCCTGTCTCCTTGGAAAATTAGATTAGGTTTTGAGTAGACCTCTGCACTTTTTACGTGTGCATTCTGAACAGAGGAATAGGAACCGGCCTTCATCCGGAGAGCTTTTCCGATTTCGCAAGGTCCCACACTTGGGAAAAGCTCCATGTTGTGCAATCGCACTGAGATCTGTAACCCATCGAGTTACAGAGTCCCAGGGGTGCTGTGATTCGACACCAACAGTGCCTTTGAGAGATTTTTGAGCAGATTGAGAAGTTTGGAGAGATAGAAAAAATTTGAGCTTTTCAGAAGTTGGTGCTCATTTGTGAATCTCGCCTTGTTGATTTGAAATCTACATGGTTTGATAAAATTTTTGTCTCCCTGTTTGGCTGCTTGAAAATTGTTTCTTTCATTTGAATGGAATTGTCAATCCTTCTCTTTTGGTTGTGGATTGTGTCAAGGCTTATGTTTTTTGCAGCTTCTCCTTCCATGGAGAATAATTTGAAGTTCAGGTGTAAATGGTAGATTTTCCTATCCTCTATATTTTTTCTATAGTCATGATGACAGGCGTATATTCCCTGTCAATTTTTGGCCCCAACATCCAAGAGTACGTGGACATCTCTAATTGGATGTGGCGTGGTCGATTATTTTGTAAACTTATTATTATTTTTGTTATTTTTGCAAAAGTGTCAAATTGACTCCGTGGCCCTGAGGGATCCTGATTGGTTGAATCAAGCCAAGGTGGAAAGGCGGGTTAATTTTGTGTTTTGAGGCATTTTAGTGAAAAGGATTAAAGTATAAAATAATGCCTAAGGCCCACAAAAGGACACGTGGCCATTTTTAAGCTCAAGGTGGGAAGGTGGATTGTCGGAGAACTTTGAATATTTTGGCTTTATTGCCAAAAGGAGTAAAGTTACAAAATGAGCCGCAACTCCGCTGAAGCCATGCACTAAATATCCATTGAAAATTCAAAGTAGAGAGGTGGGTTGTTAGGACACTTTAGGAATTTTAGCTTTGTTTCCATAAAATGTGCAAAGTGATAAAGTGAACCGCAGCCGCACTCATGCTAAGGGATAAATTCAAATGTTGAGCCCACATCGAAAGTCAAAACGAGAAGGCGGGCCGTCAGAGCATTTTGAGAATTTTGGTTTTATTTCCAAACAGAGAGTTAAAAGTTATAAAATGCTCCATGACTCTGCTGGGGTTTTGATCCCACGTTGAAAAATCAAAATGGGGAAGCGGGTCAGCGGAGAACTTTGAGATTTTGGGCCTTGTTTCCAAAAGAAGTAAAATTATAAAGTGAGTCGCAACTCTGTTACCCCTCAGGTAAAGCCATGTGTCAGATCTATATCAAATATGAAGTTGCAGGGCTGCGAGAAACTTTTACACTTTTGTAATTTTTGTGAAAAAGGTGCAATTTCAATTTTGGGCCTGCAGATACATTTTGTGAAAATTACATTTTCACCATTTTTGTACGGATTTAATTCAAATATTCAAATGAGCATAACTTTTGATCCAATGCTCGAAATTTGACAAAATTTATACTGTTGGAAATATCTTGGTCTCCTCTACACCGTGGAAGTATAAAATATTATTTTTAGTAGGATTTGATGGTTGGAAATCTGGTAAACATATTTCACGCCATTAATACATGATCTAATTTCTTCAATCAGATCAGATTTGATCCGATCTTCATCCTTCCTTCTCCAACACACCAAACAGACATGGAGGACAAATTGGATGTCTTGATGTGGGTGAAAATATGGAAAAAATCTCTCATGCCATTAATATGTGATCGAACTAATTCAACTAGATGAAATTCGATTTGATCTTCCATCCTTCCTTCTTCAGCACACCAAAGACATGAAGAACCAGATTTGACAGATTGTAGGTGGATTTGCAGGGGGCATTGATGGTTGGTGGTTCATCTTCTAAATCAGATTTCTTTCCTTTTCTTCTTCTCCTCTCTTCGCTTCATCTATAAATGTAAGATCTTGGCTCATTACAAAAGGTTGGAATTTGATACTTTTGAAGTGTAATTATAGTTGAAAGTAAATCAATATAGAAGGATTTTTCCCCTTTTCTCTATCTTCCTCCATTGTGCCTTCTTGTTTGCTTGAAATTCATGGATCATTTATCTTCTATGATAAGAAACTTTGTGTTCTTATTGATATGAATTCTAGAACTTTGTGTCTATGGAATGATATCTTATGTTGTGAATTGAATGATTATGTTCTATCTCAATTTTGCTCAGTACGTATAGGGTTATAATCTACTATCTATATTTCCTGAAAGTGCTGTTATATTTTGCTCTTTCCTTTCTTCAGTTCTTCCATTTTCTTGTATTGATAATCTATTCTGGTGTAAAATCATTTCAAGATGTCAGAGGTCTAACCTTAAGATGAAATTTGTACATTTGTATATAATCTTTGTTGCTTACTTTCAATAAGGGAACCTCTCCCATAAAGAGGAGGGACTTGTTGTCCCCTGACTGTGGTTTTGATCAAAGTACCATTTTAAAACCCAACAAAACATAAGTTTAATGATTGAGAATACAGTGAAAAAGTTTGGAAGTAGCGAAGAAAAGAGCGCAAAACAGTTTTTCAGCTTCAGTGTAGTGAGTCTCATACTTGTGAAGGCTATAACTGATGTAACAAACCACCTTCTCCCTACCTTTCTCATCGCGATGTGTCAACATATTCTAGAGAATGGTCAAAAGTAGAGACATTGAAATAGAATGTCTCCCCCTCACGTGGAGGTGTAAGTATAGGAAAATATAGGAGATACTACTTGAGGTCATCAAAGACTTTTTGACAGTCATCATCCCATGTAAATTTGATTTCTTTATGAATAATATGATGGAAGGGTTAGAAATGGTCAGAGAGTTGAGAGATGAAACAATGAAAATATTCATGATGACCTTGAATACTATGAAGTTTCATCAAGTTAGAAGGAGGGTGAATCTCAAGGATAGCCTTGAGTTTGGTGGGGTCAACTTCAATACCCCCATTAGAAATAATGAAGCTAAGGAGTTTACCAGTAAGCTCTCTAAAAACACACTTGGACAAATTAAGATGGAGGAAGAAGTGGATAAAGCACTCAAAAAGGACTTCAAGGATAGAAATATGGTTACATTGATGCTTGGATTTACCCAAGAGGTAATCAACATAGTCCTCGATAGTCTTATGGATGAGATCATGAAATATGTAGGTCATGGCTTGTTGATACGTTGTTCCATTTTTTTTCAAATCAAAAGGCATAATGCAATAGAAAAAGGTCCCTCAAGGGGTGATGAAAGATGTCTTATATTGGTCCTCTAGTGTGATAATGATCTGATTGTACCCATAGAAACCATTCATAAGAGACAACATCTTGTGGCCTGCAACAAGGTCTATAAGCTAATCGATGTTGGGAAGAGGAAAGTCATCTTTAGGGAAAGTGAGATTTAGATCTCGAAAGTAAGTACAAATTAAAATATTTGTAGATTACTTAGTGATGGGGATGATACTAGAAACCTATTGAGGATAGTCAATAGGGATGATGCAGTTAGTAGAAAGAAGTCATTATAGATCCTCTTTAACAAGGAGGGAAACTCGAGGGTGCATGTGGTGAACCTTATTCTTAACCTGCTTAGTGTTAGGAAAGGTGACGATGTTATGGAAAACTATTGATGGATCGAGTCCTGGAATGTCGAAATATGAATATGGTAAGGCTTGGATATGGTGAGAAAGAAATACAATGAAAGACTCAAGTTCACGTGGATCAAGAGATTGACCCACTTTGAGGATGCAAGGCTCCGGAGGATACCCTATGTTCATGTCAGTGGTGGATTCATTGCGAAGGGTGGATGTGTCTAGTGGTAAGGAATTATAAGATAAGAATATTCTTCCCCCATGTGGGAAAGGATGGCATCTTCATCAGTGTAATGGAGTGTCAATTGTAGGGGAATATTCCTCTATCATTTCCGGATGTTGAAGAGGGAGGGACCAAGTTTCATTTTCACACTGATAAGTCAGTGGTCCTAAAATGATGGTGGAGAATAAAAAATTAATTTGGAAGTGATGGACATGGTGTCATCTATATCTATAGCTATTTGGGATGGAGAAAATGGGGGATCATTGTCCATGAGCATCATAGATGGTGGAGGAGGGTCTGCATATTGTTCTTTGAATCCTAGTCCAAAGTTTTCATGGGGTTTGTAAGTTTGATCAATGGAAAGTTTATGCATACCTTGTTTGTAACGCCCCATTCCAAATCATTTCCAAGAACGATGGTTAAGATAGGTGTATGCTAGGGAATTCAATCCCCAAATGTGGAGAGGGATACTAGGGAATTTAATCCAAATTGGGATTTTAAGTTTGGTTTGTTATGAGACTTGATTTTCCCTAGTCTAGTATGAAAAAATAACCATAATATTATAGATAAATCAAGGTCCATGATTGAAAATGGATTTATGGTTCTCAACATTGGTAAAATGAAATATAAAAATACTTTGGCCAATTTATAACCCCTAAATCTTGACACCATGGGGTTTCCAATTATTGTGAACCCATTACTTAAGCAAGCTCTCTACGTGACTATCTAACAAAATACCCATCTAGGGTGAGAGATTTAAACCAACCACATGCTTTGTCAAACTCAAAAAAAAAAACATCACATAAAGGGGTTTTTGGGTTATAATTAGTACCTTGTGGAAGACATTTAGAAAAAAATTATTGTCTTTCTTCAATGTCATGATACTCCAAATCTCTTACAATGGTTTGCATCAAATGATCCATGAGATAAGGATATGGCCATTAATAAAGGACATATTTTGGAAAAAACCACCCTAAGGAAAAAGTGGTAGATTAATTCATCATAATAAATGTGTAATACAATAGATATTTCCTTCCTAGCTCACTAAAAGACCCACAATATGGGACTAGGACCATATGCATGCATTAGCCTACAAAAATCTTCAACATGTAGAGCACCCTCTTCTTCCAATTAGCATCTGTTCATTAAAAAGAATTGATTCCTTGCGAGAAATAAATTATTTGAAGTCACCCATGTTTTATTAGTTAGTTTATAAGTTGGTAGAAAGAGAAAATGATTTTGTAATAAATATTGTCAATACAAGTGAATGTATGTTTTATGCTCATCAAAAGGTTTATTCTTATAAAAAGGTTTCCACTTCTATTGATAAAGGAAGGGGAAGATATAGAGGGTGAGGAGGTTAAACTGACAATACTAATGGTCAACAATAGGAGATTCAAAATGAAAAACAAAATATGTTTTCCAAATTTTGTGGTAAAAAAGGGAGCCATGAGGCTCATGAGTGAAAAACATTATGGGACAAAATTGAGACATATAAAACATAAAAGGAAGCAAATAAAGAAAATAAATCCTCATAATCAATATAAATTTAATTCACATGTGAACATATGCTTTCCTTCATAATGGAATGCCTAAAAAAACATCATGGTATGATTTTTGGGTCCGGGAAAATGATGTTATGCAACGCATTATTTTTCTAAAGGATTTCTTTGAGGAGTATCACAAATAAATTTAATATAGATTCTAATATACTTTCTAGATAGATGAAGTTTTCAACCAAAAGGAAAATGAAAAATTTGAATTAATTCACAAGTTCTTTCTACTTTTCATCCAAAAAATTTCCTTTTTGAGAAAGGTAAATGGATAAGTATTAGCCATGCACAAAAGTTGGACACTATGCGCATGAGTGTGCACATGGATAGAAAAAATAGTTAAGGATTATAAGGGACACGTGGAAGCATGTGCACAAGTACAAGAAGTGAATACAAGTCAATTCATGAAGGGTGTGCAACACATAATAGGAAGTCAACATGCAAAGGGGTCACACATACATAGGGGATTTGGGACTTAGCCAATTTCAGATCCAAGGCTAAAAATAGGGAAAATTAGAGATGGTGTAACATGCAAAGAACATCCAGAAATAGGCATAAAGAGGATAAAGCACCAACTGCAAAGGAAGCACATGCAAGATAACACAAGGACAACACATGGAGAATAGATAATTATAGGAAAATCATGATAATGAAAAACTATTTATAACACAAAAAAAAGGTCAAGTATGGGTTTTGTAGGCATGCGACTATAGTTAGAATGTTTATTAATATGATTAAAGCATGTAAGAGGTGAAGGATAAGCCCCCACCATATATAAATAGGTTTTTTTCTTCTTATAGAAAGGGATATTGTGTGTGATATTGTGTGGATGTATAAGAGAGTATGTAAGTGAATTATGTGATCATTATGTATGCATGTATGGATCAACGTATGGATGTAATCAATGAGTTATGTAATAAATTAACTACTGTTTATGATGGATAATTATGGATTGTTTATGATGATTTGTGATGATGAATTTCCTTATTATATGTGTTTCTCTTTCCATGATATTTTGTTATCTTCATGTTATAATGGTTAAGTAGGTTAGCCTACATATCAGTAAGTGAGCAAAGGAGGAATGTGGTTGGTTGTAAGTGCTTAAGGCGAAGTGTCAACGCACATGAGCTTGTGAAGTGTTAGCTACTAGACTCCAACATTTTGTTTCTATTTTTGGGACCTCTTTTCATTTTTCTCATCATGATGTGGTGTGCATATGGCATTCCAACTATGATTGGAGAATATTGAGCATTGGGTAGATGACGGATAGGATGAATTTTCTCAGAGATAAAACACCAAACAATATTTCAATGTTCACAAATGGTTGGAATAAAATATGTATGATTCCTTAAATGAGACCTTCTTTAGTTTATTCCCAGTAGAATTATACAAGTGGCTATTAGTTTACATGTAGGATAGAGGTGTCTGGCTAGGCAAGAAGCAAGTGTGGAGCCAAGATAAGTATCAAGGAATATCTTACTAGGATGCACCATGAACAAGAGATGTAGATCACTAGTGGGAATGTGTGTTGCACAATTATACCTTGGAATACACAATGTCAATATACTCGTGCCTAGAGGAAGTAGAGTTTTGGTTTCTGTGCAAACCTAGAGGGTCCTAATTATGCAAGCTATTGTTATCTATAAAGATCTTAATGATTGAGCTAGGGATGGATAAATTACATATGGAAGGCTAAAAATCCACCATGCATAGGGGTGGGAAGTTGGTATGGGAAGGATGGTGTCGGTCCAACTGGAAGAGAGAGAGAGAGAGAGAGAGAGAGAAGAAATATTGTGTAAGTATAATTATGCATGAGAGAGGGCAATTGAAGAAGCATTGATACTTAGAGGATTGATGTTGAGTGGAAGTGATGAGAACCCTGTAGAAGGCAAGGGACTATAAGATCATGTATTTCCTATATTGGGGAAGTACAGAAGCACTCCTTTGGCATATGATGAGATCGAGTCTAAGGAGATAATGAGAATTGTTGGCTTGCATATGACCCATCCTAGACACCTAGTCCTTGTGCATGGTGTTTGGAATCCTAAATTTGTAGAAGATCATCATAGTGATGGTGATCAAGAAGGATCAAGATACAGGTAGGCACATTTTGGTATCAGAATAAGAGGTGCAAAAGATAAAGGAAATGTATATAACAACGTAATAGGCTCTCGTGTTTGGAAAAAAAAATGTTTGAAAGTAATCTGGTAGGCACGATGATAGGACAAAAAATGGCGCACTACCTATTGGATGTAATATTATAAGTGGAGTAGTAGGAAAAATGGTTGGTGTGTAGTTTATCACTACTACGGGGATGCATGGTAGTAGGTCTATAGGCCCGTAGGTCATTGTAGGAGGATTAGAAGGTTTAGGTCCTCCACCACATGGAGGAAATCCTAGTGGAGGTTCAGGTTCAGGAACTAGCCTCACTCAAGTACAATGACCCCACCATCAAGCACAACAACCTCAACAACCACAACATCCAACCCCTCATATTTTATTTGAGATTTCCCTTCATTTGCTATAGTATTGGGGTGTGGAAGGTACATCATAACATGTACACAAATGTGAATGTTTTTGGAGGTCCAAAGAAATAATGGCTCCAGATCGGAAGGCCGGTTATTTTGCAACAAAAATTCAAGGTCAAACGCATAGTTGGTATAGGAAGTATGATCCAAACCAAACATTAGTGGACTATGATGCGTTGCATGCCACTTTCTTGGATGAGTTCCATATTCCTAAATTTAACTAGAAGAACACTAGCACACTGAAGGAAATTTAGCAGGGATTGTCTAAGATTGTTAGGGAATATGATGCATATTTTAATACCTTTCTTTATAAACTTTCCTATGACATTCATTAGAGGCATCATGTACAATGGTTTGTAGGAGGATTCCTGGCACCCTTCTGGAGGGTGCTATCGCATAATATGTTTATTAATCCACGTGAGGATTTAGTAGCAACACTACACCCTGAAGTGGTTTGAAGCATAGATATTGGGGTAAGTCCATTCATTGAGGCTTAGATTATAGCAATAACTAATCAGTTGAAAACATATCTACCAATTAAACTCATGATATGTGTATTCGATTATGGTGCACATATTTAGAAGTATAGGGGAACTTGAAGTACAAATTTCTATGTAGGAGTGTACATGCACTATTAACATCTTGCAAGACTTGTTACAAGAACCATGATGTCTGAAAATTTCATCTTTTGCAATGTGATATGCATAATAATGTTTCTATGTATTGCAAAATCTATGGTGCACATACTCATGATATGGCCAATTATCGTCTAAGATAAGATTCAGGAGGCTTTTGAAATAGGGTTGTGCCAGACTAGTGTAGAGAGTGGGTCACAAATGTAAGAGGGACAAAATAATGAAGGTTGCAACAATTGTAATGGAGGATTTAGAGGTAGATAATGAAGTAGATTTCATGGTGGCCAAGGAAGGTCCGTATGAAGATTGAGTTACACTTATGGGTCACCTAATCACTATCAGCATGAGTGCCCAAAAAATTAGGTGTGTGCATATCATGTCAAGGCACATAAGGTTGAGGATTGTATGGATTTATATCACCAAATGTGCAAGAATAATAAGAAGGATGGGGGAGAAGCTATGATTAAGGTTGAATACACCAAGTAAGGGAAGTGGATGCCTAATAAGTTGGTTGTAGCTGAACCTCAGCCACTATTGGTCACCACGCATTTAGAAGCAGCACATATGCAAGAGAAAGGAAAATAAATACCACTCATAATAAAAAATGAGGTTATTCATGTGAAGTATCCAGATGCAGGCCAACGGAAAGAGGTATATTAAGATACTATTGGAATCATCAGATAGCTCCAAGGAGAAATAAAATGGCTAAAAGAGTAAGTGCGCGACAGGGAGCATGTGAGCAATATTGAATTACCACTGAAAGATGTGAATGACCTTAGAGAGGTATGTAGAATGCTTAGGTAAGAGAATATCATACCTATGTTGGGAGAGTGGTTGCGGGATAAAATACCGTATGCAGGTGTATAAAGGGAGTGCCAGATTCTCTATGCAAATTTACCACCTCAAGATCATGAATATGACAAAGACATCACATTGGATGTAATGATTAATGGATGGCTAGTAAGTAATATCATTATTGATACAAGAGAAGAAGTAAATGTCCTCACACTTGATGCTTGGAACCAGATGCAAAGGCAACCATTGCATCCATCCTCAAATGTGGTGTACATGGCTAATAATACAAGGGCTATACCCATGGAGGTACTGAAGGATACTTCTATCACCATTCAAGGAGCCAAGTTCAAGGTTAAATTTGAAGTCTTGGAGCTCACAGAAGTAGATAATTTCCCTACGTTTCTATGTCATCCTTGGTGTTATTCTAATAACTTAGAATTGTTATTTAACAAGATTTATGTAAGTTTTGAGAACAAGGATGAGCATGTTGTGATATCATTGGATGATACTAAGATTTTTCCTTTTATAGATCCCATCAATGAAGAAGATCTCAATCAAATATTCGTGTATATGGTACATGACCTAAAACATATGGAGCCATAAGAGGAGGGGTTCTTCATTGGGAAGACATGCATTCAACAAGTAATACTACTAATGTGTCTTATGAAAATGGGGCGCATGGTACTTATGAGATGGTTGGTCATGAAGTATGAGGAAGAGTGACAAGGATGATTATACCACCACCAGTTAGGTGGATAGGTAAGGTTAGTTTGTCAAATTATACTGAAGAGGAAAATCCCAAATTATTCTTGTACACAATGGAAGAACAATTATGAAATGGAGCAAATAAGAGAAATATGTTGGTATACACATTGCGTGGAACAACAACACGCTATTAGGATACATACAAAGATAGCTGCCTTAGTTGGTGTGAGATAAGAGTGGTTTTCTTGACAAGGTTTGTCGGGAGTAATATCCCTTCTTTAAAACAAGACTATGATGCGAAGAATTTCCCCATGGTATATGTCCATAATTGTGAGAGGAATTGGATGACAAGGAAATATTCTTTACCACCATCTCTATGGGTCCATAATTTCTATTATACTTTTCATAGATGCACGTGTGCCTAGTATGTGTATGTTGAGATGAAGCAGGAGATAGAGAATTGGTGTGATCTCACTTTAGGTATCACCCATAATTTTAATTACTTTTTTATTAAACCACCAGTTCATGAAGCTTTGTATATTATGAGGTGCATTACATTTGGAGATAACATGAAGGTTGAAGAACTAGTGACTCAATTATTTGGTGAGGTTGATACTAAAGTGTGCAATGATAAGGTGGAAACAGAGGAAACATTGTCGGGACGCACTTAGAAAGAGTGAGAGAAAGGAAATATTGTCTACCTCATAGATGAATAAGTAGAGGATTTGGATACTATGCACACAGAAGGTGTGTGTGAGGTATTGGACTTTGAAAATGAGAAAGTTTGATCCTACCATGTACCATTGAAGATGAAAAAAGTAAACATTGAAAAGGACGAAACACCAAAATAGGTGATTATTGGTCTAAACCTAAGGTTGTGAAAATCATTAAACTACTACATTAATTTCAGGATATATTTCCCTAAGGATACCATGAGTTAAAGGGCGTACATCCATCATTAGGAGAAATGAAGAGCAAGCTCAAGGATGGAATGTGACCAGTTCAGAAGATGCTTTACTAGATGAATCCTAATTTCTGCATCCAAGTGAAAGAAGAAATTGATAAGATGTTAAATTCGAGAATTATTGAGCCCATTGAAGAGTCAAACTAGGTAAGCCTAATGGTTATCAACATTAAAAATGATGGTAGGATAAGTATTTGTGTTTATTATAGAGTTATGAATGTTTAGTGTAATTGATCCTTTTCCCACACCATTCACTGAAGAGATCCTAGAAGGTGTTGAAGGGCACAATATATATTCTTTACAAATGGATTCTCAGGTTACCATCAAGTAAGGATCTTTTGCGAAGATCCGGAAAACAAAACTTTTGTAACTGATTGGGGATGTTTTTCTTACAAAACGATGCCCTTTGGTTTAAATAATGTTCCAGAAGTGTTCTCATGCATTGTTGTGTAGGAATTTAAAGAATTCATTCAAAAATTTCTTTAGGTGTACTTGGATGATTGGACGATGTATGGCTTGGAGGCAACTTAGTATCTCTTTAATTACCAAGAAGTGTATCTTTGTGACACCATTTGGAACTTTGTTTAGACACATAATTTGTACAGATTTCTTATTGGTAGATCCATCCAAGATTTCAGTCATCTTATGGCTGGAGGAGTCAACCAATCAAAGTGAAGTGTGCAAATTCCTTAGGCATACTAGTTATTACCACAAATTTATCAAGGGGTATGAAAATATTTCCACACCACTAGAGGAATTATTAAAATCAAGGGTAAAATTCTATTGGGGTGATATGCAATAGCTAGCATTTAATACCTTAAAAGAGAAGTTAAGCACCGCACCCATCTTACACTTCCTTTCTTAGAATAAGCCATTCAATGTTCATGTAGATGCCTTTGGTACAACCATTGGAGAAATATTAGCACAACTAGGGGAAGGAAATGTCAATCATCCCCTTTGTTTTGCAAGTAGAAATCTGATGTTAGATGACAAGAATTATACCACTACATAGAGCAAAGCATTATCATTGGTGTACGCACTTCACAAGTTTAGACAATATTTGCTAGCAACACCATTTATTTTATACACTTATCACTTGGCATTAAAGTATCTAGTTGACAAGCTAGTTTTGCAAAGGTGTATTTGTTATTAGATATTTTTGTTTCGAGAATTTAATTTCAGTTATAGTGAATCCTGATAAGAGAAATTCAAGACCAAACCATTTTTCAAGAATTAACTCAAGTGAGGACACACAAAGCATAGAGGACACTATGTCGGATGCTCAGTAATTCATACTCAACTGTGCACTAATAGACTTAGAAGTCTTTACATTATTCTTGTGCACTATAGTTATACCTAAAACTATGAAGAACCTAGAGAAGAAGTAGTTTGCCATTCGCGTGACACCATATCAACTCATTGGAGGAGATTTATATAATATGGATAGAAATGAATTCTTTTGCAGGTGTGTATTAGAGCATGAGTGGGAAGCCATAATGGAAGAAACACGTGGTGGAATAGCTAGAGGTAACTATGCAGGAGAAGAAATAGTGTGCAAGATATTACTTGTTAGATTATGGTGGGAAAAACTCTATAAGGATACCAAGGAATTTGTTAAAGCATCTGATCATTTTCAAAGGATAGGTAAACTAGGAAATCAGGATGAAACGTTAGTGCACCCTATAGTAAGTGAAAAACCATTTAATAAGTGGTAAATTGACTTTGTTGGTACAATAACACCAACTATGCATCGTATAGGCGTGCGTTACATCATTACATGCATATATTACTTGACAAGGTGGGTAGAAGCTGTGCCTACAAAGGATTTCACTGCAGCTACTACAACAAGATTTTTGAGGGAAAACATCATTATTAGGTATGGTTATCCATTGAGCCTTACTAGTGATAGGGGAACTCATTTCTTGAATGATACAATTAGAATATTATTGGTAGAGTTCATGATATCTCACCATAAGACTACCCCCTATCACACACAAGCCAATGGTACTACAGAATCCTTCAATAAAATTCTAGGACAAACATTGAAAAATATTTTTGATGTATTTAAAAAATAATGGGATGAAAAGGTATCAAATTTGTTATGGGAATATATAACTACATACAAGAGATTGAATAAGGCCACACCTTTTTAATTGGTGTTTGGTGTTAGGGTAAATATATTATTACCTTAATTAATTATGCATTACATAATTAGTTTGTTTATTTATTCATTGTTATATGGTTATATTTAATTATAACCATCTATTTTGTTTTATTCAACATACAGGAGTTGTTGTATTGTGTTAGCAATACTATTGGTTGTATTGGTTCACGGTTGTACCTGTGTAACCCATTTATTTGTTTGTATATTTTTGTCCAATATGTATAAATATTGCAACACATATTTTGTAATTTGATTTTGATGATTAATAAAATATCCAGGATTCTGTCCCTATTTTACATTTGGTACCAGAGCAAGTTGAAGCTCCTGGAAAGGTTAGAGAGAGGTTGTAGAGGAAGAACAATCGTGGAGAATAAATCTACATCATTAGAGAGCCAATGTTGCCTCCAACAGGTTCTGCTATCTCCATGTAGTCCCACAACCTCATGTGTGATTTTTAGGTAAACGTAAAGAATTTTTTTTTTCCTTGGTTCCCTCTGCACCGGGAAAAATTGTTTCCTGGCACTCACAAAATAAATAAATAAAAAATTCCCCATCAGGGGTTTTGTCTTTAAATTATTTAGGTGAATATATAATTATCTGTTTCTTATCAAATTTAGAGGTCTGTTGAGCTATTCATCTAGCCTCCATCGAGCCAAAAACTAAGCTTTGACTATTAGAAGTGAGTTGATAGACCCTGTTTAGCTAGACTGGGCATTCGACGACCAAACTAACTTATATTTTCTCGAGGATTGAGTTGAGTCCACATTGCAATCGAACCGGGTTTTTTTGCAAAAGAAGGGTGAGTCGAGCTCCTTTGTAGACTGAGTTGAGTTCTTGGATTGGTGAGTCAACATTGTAAAAGAATCCATTGGGCCAAGTTATATTTGGAGGCCAAGCCTTACCTGCCACTGTTGGGCCGCTACACCAATCCCAGTCACACCATTGGGTTTCAAAGAATGGAGTTGGGAAATTGCCTCAAAGAAAAATAGCGTGTTGAGTTATGTTTTTGAGCCAAAACACCTTGTCTCTAGGCCAAGAGCCAAGTCCTGTTTGGATTTAATCGAGCTAAGTGATTACTATTTTTCCCCTATAAAAGACATCCTCCAATCCCACAAGTTTTCCATACTCTTGTTGGGATCCTATGCGACTTGCACAAATGGTGGAGAAAATTTCAATAAGTAGTGGACAAATAAAAAATCAGAGCAAAAGTAGATACAAATGAACACAATACAAAGAAGCGGCCTACGACATCCACACAACCTGTAAATCCTACAACAACACAAAAATGATGATGACAATACAATAAATCGGTCAATCCAATTCACAACAGCGACGTATAAGCAAATGCAAAAGGATAAAATCAAACCAAAACCAAAAATTGGCAAAGGAAAACACTAAAGACAACCAATATTTACAAAGAAATACACGGGGAAGGAGATAAAGGTGTTTCAGATCTAGATTCAATGCCTGAACCCTAAAAACGCCCTCCACGCAGGCTGTCATCTGTTTTTAAAAAAAAGGTTAATCAAATAATTTGAATCTAAATTCATGTATTTATGTTTTGTTGCATAAGCGCTTGAAGCACCTAGTTTGTTAAGTGGAAGGCTTTGGGTGTGGGAGGTTTGGGGTTTAATCCCCACCCCCAACTCATTTTTTAAAACAATTACATTTAGTGGTAAATTTGGCAAAAAAAACCAATTTTAGAGGCAAAAATAGCCCAAAAACAATCGCTAAATCCTTAGTTACAACTAAATAGGATACTATTTTTAGCAAAGAAAATGCTATTTTAGGGAAAATTTTATTTATTTTTCTTCCACTCTGCATATTTTGCATTCTAAACAACATTTTCCAAAGGAGGACTACTTTAAAAATTCATTTTGAGCTATTTTTTAATGATTTTTTGCTCAAATGGCCATATTGGGCTCCTGAGGCCACCAAGGCCTGAAAAACAAAAAATAATTTTCCTGCCATTCAATTTTTTAATGTAATTGTATTCTTCAGTATATTGTACTAATTTTTAGGTTGTCATAGTCAACCACAAATATTGTAACTACTCAGAAACTGGCAGAGAATTATAATAAAAAATAGTGAAATTTGGTTCTAAAACACTCATGAGATCCTAGATCTCATTTGCAGTATATACAATGCCTTTAGGAAGCACTTACGGGTAAATTCATCATGACTACTACTGTAGTTAATTCCTAATATAGCTGCAACAACGTCATCTAGGCATCAACCCTTTGAATCGATGGGGAGAAATAAGGACATAGTGCACACATTATGAGCTATCACATCCGTCTGTGAACGATTGAACAACTTAAAACTAGACTCAGAAATTATCCAGGTATATAACAAAGTTACACACACATATGAGTATATTTCTTTGAGCTGGTGGCAATAATCACATAGAACACTTTCAGTACTGTCTTGGTACCACATATCAAATTATTTCACGTATGTTAACGCCTCTTTCACGTACCACCTAGTATATCAAAAGGGAGACATTATTCCATGTATCGATGGGTATATCGAAAGGGCATGTATATAGAAAGGTTCAGTATATCAGACTGACGGTATATAGATTGGGAGACCTTATACCTGGAGTGATAAGAGCCTAACCCTGTCAGTGGATTCTACAAAATGGGCACCAATGCCCCCAAATTCTTTCTTCCAGATTCACAACTACTCAGAGGAAATAATTATGTTGCATGGAAGACAAAAATCAAGACACATCTTGATTTTGAAGAGATCTAGCCTGTTGTGAATGGTACTCTGACCATATCAACTACTGATTCAACACAACAATGATATTTTGATAGATCAGATTAGAAGGCCAAGCTAATCATCTTGTTTGGAGTTTTCGATGATGTTCAACCCCACATTCGAGATGCAAAAATAGACAAAGAAGTGTGGGATAATTTGAACATGGTGTACGAGGCCAAAAACAAGAATGTCATATTGAATTTGTAGATTCAATTACACACATTGAATTTTAAGCAAAATGAAAAAATAGAATCTTTCTTGAGAAGAGTTGCAGAGTTCATGGATTCATTTCTAACCCTAAGAGAGGAGGTCACTGATGATGCTCTCGTTCCAATTGTTCTGAGATCCCTCCCTTCTTCATAACGCATTTTTGTGACAACCCTAAACTTTTCAGATACGACAGTTAGTTTTGAAAAATTGGTAAATCTACTACAACAAGAGGAAGACCTGTATAATAAGGACGATGAAGAGGAGAATGCACTTTCTTCTCATCAAAAATTGAAAGGAAAAGGGAAAGGAAAACCTAATTCCTATCAAAAAACCCAATATCAGAATCAAAATCAACAAGGGGATAAGCAACATAAGAAAAAATGTCCAATCTGCAAAAGAGGACATGAATTGAAAGATTATTGGTATAACACTTATAAGAAAGGTTCATCAATCAAATTTGGACCTCAACACCAAAAATATCATAAGGGACATTAAAACTACAATTAAGGGAAGAAAAAGGGGAACTGGAAAAGAAGACCCCATCAGTAAGGAAATATTACTGAGAAAGAAGAACATTCAAATACTAAAGACTACTTGTATACTACTTGATCAAGTGAACCTTCCACATCATCTAGTGATGTCTCATATGTTGATTTGGGAGCCACTCAACACATGATCGGCCACTAAGATTGGTTTACTTCAATAAGGGGCACACCTTTAAAAAACCATGTTTTGTTAGGTGATGATTCTTCATACATAGTTCAGGGGATTGCAAACATTTATCTACCTCTTGGTTCACGTAATTGTAGATTATCAGATGTACTATATGTCCTTGATTTGACTAAAAATATGTTGTCAGTTAGTCAACTCCTAGATCACAACTTGAAAATTGACTACGATAGTCATTCCAACAAGAAAACATGTTTAATTCAAGACAAATCATGAGGATCGAAAATAGTTAGAAAAGCCTCTAATGTGGGACGCATGTTCCAACTTGATTTTGTCCACAGAGATGATCAGGCACTTATGGCTAAGAAATCTACCTCTGCACATGTGTGGCATTGGAGAATTGGTCATATAAATTTCAAATATCTCAAGACACTTCACTGGCGCAATATGGTAAATGGTTTACCATCTCTTCAGAAGGATACAAACAAGTGTCCTCATTGCCTAGTAGGAAAACAACACAGAGCTTCATTCCAGAAGAGTACTTTATTGAGCTCATGGTAAGCTTGATCTGGTTCATACTGATCTTTGTGGTCTGATGCAACCGAGTTATTCTGGATTATCAGTACTTCATGCTTTGTGTTGATGACTATTCAAGAAAAATGTGGATTTTTTGTCTTCGCAAGAAAAGTGAAGCTTTTGAAACTTCAAGAAGTTCAAAGTGATTTTTGAGAATGAACTGATCGTCATCATCATTAGAACTCTCCACTCAGATTGAGGGGGTAAATTCACAAGTGATGAGTTCAAAGACTACCTAGAAGCTCACGAGATTCATCGACAAATGCCTCCTTCACACACACCGCAGCAGAATGGTGTTGTTTAGAGAAGAAATCTTACTATCATGGAAATGGTGCGATGCATGATTGATGATTATGGAATTGCAAAAACATTTTGGCTAGAAGCAACAAAGACAACTATATATTTAATGAATAGATTTCCCACAGTTTCTTTTGATAGAGTAACGCCACATGAAGCATGGTCAAAGAAAAAACCATCTATTGCACACCTTAGAGTATTTGGGTGCAAATCAAGGATGCACATACCTAAGAAGAACAGAAAGAAACTTGATATGAAATCACAAAAACTCATCTTCATTGGGTACAAATTGATGGATCTGAAGACCAGGAAAGTCTACACCAGCAGAGATGTTGAGTTCTTTGAGAAGAAGGAAGTAGAGTCTCCTCCTCCAGACTCACCTGATGTAGATTTTTCACCAGTTGTAAAAATTGAAGCTGATGTTCCCACTGATGATGAAAGTGATGATGGGGATGATGGCGATGATCTGATAGAACCACAACCCACAAGAACAGTTCAATGTATGCCCAAATGGTATAGTAGCATGTTATGAGATGCAAGAATGGATGCTCCAATGGATACATCCACCCTTGGACCACAGAATCGTAGTAAGGCAAGAGAATAAGTGAACTTTGCTTTGATGAGTAGAGTTATTGAATCTAATGAGCCCTTTCCATTCCAGGAATCCCTACAGTTAAAATCTTGTAAAGATGCCATGGATGTTGAGTATAACTCAATGATGAAAAAAAACACTCGGCAGCTTGTCGATCTTCCACCGGGGAAGAAACCCATTCCATGCAGATGTATATTAAAAAAAAAGTATAAAGAGATACTAATAGAAAAGGGGTATGCACAAAAATAAGGCATTGACTATGAGGAGACATTTTCTCTCACATGTAATATCAAAATGATCAGGATGATATTTGCTCTAGCTGCACAATTTGGTTGGAAAGTCCATTAGATGGACGTAAAAAGTGCCTTTCTGAATGGAGATTTACAAGAATTCTACATGACCCAACCTGAGGGATATATTGTACCTGGTCAAGAAGAAAAGGTATACAGACTTAGGAAATCTTTGTATGGCCTCAAACAGGTACCCTGGGCATGGTACATCAAAATTGATGAGCATATCATACAACATGGATTTGTTAGAAATCCATACAATCCCAATCTTTACCTCAAAAATAAAGGGGGGGGGAGAGATTGTGATTGTTGTTTTCTATGTTGATGATCTAGTCATCACTGGCAATTCAGTGAGGATGCTCAATGTAATGAGTAAAAATATTAATTGATCATTCGACATGACATATCTCGGGCTAATGCACTATTGTCTTGGATTGGAAGTATGGAAAAAAGAGAATCACATATTTGTTTCTCAGATGAAATATACCAAGAAAACACTTGAGAAATTTATGATGATGGATTACACATTGATTGTTACACCTATGGAGAACAGATTGCAGTTAGCTCATTCAAATCCATCTCCTATAGTAAATGTCACTCTCTATCAGTAAGAGTCTCATTTACCTGACCTACACTAGGCCAGATATCAGCTTTGTAGTGAGCTATCTATCCAGGTTCATGCAGGAACCCAAAGTTTGTCATTGGAAGGTAGCAAGGCACATTTTGAGATATCTTAAAGGATCAATGGATCTTGTGCTAGAATACAAGAAGAACAACAACTTATTCTTGTCAAGATATTTGAATTCATATCATGCATCTAACATTGATGATAGAAAATCCACTTTAGGGTTTGTGTTCTTTATGGGATCTGGACCAATATCATGGGGAAGCAAGAAACAACACTTTGTTTCTTGTTCTTCCATAGAAGTTAAGTATCGTTCTATAGGTGAAGTTGTCAGTGAAGCAATATGGCTACATCGCATACTAGAAGGACTTGGAATACCAGAGGACAAACCGACCACCTTGTATGTTGACAATGAAGGTGTTCTCAAAATTGTTCACAATCCAGTTTTTCATGAAAGAACAAAACACATTGAGGTACAGGTACATTTCATACGCAAGCATGTCTTAAAGAACAATATATAACTTCAATTTTGTCCAACAGTTGAACAACGAGCATATATCTTCACAAATTCACTTGCACGTGACAAGTTCGAGTTGTTCAAAGAGTTCCTCTCCTCACCCCTTGAGGCAATGCAAAATTAAGGGGGGGAATGTTAGGGTAAATATATTATTACCTTAATTAATTATGCATTGCATAATTAGTTTATTTATTTATTAATTTTTATATGGTTATATTTAATTATAACCATCTATTTTGTTTTATTCAACATATGGAAGTTGTTGTATTGTTTTAACAATACTAATGTTAGTATTGGTTCACAGTTGTACCTATGTAACCCATTTATTTGTTTGTATATTGCTATCTAATATGTATAAATATTGTAGCACATATTTTGTAATTTTACTTTGATGATTAATAAAATATACAGGCTTATGTCCCTGTTTTACATTTGGTGTGAAGGTAGTTTTTACCATGGAATTAATGTTACCCTCCCTGGATATTACGCATGTAGGAGGATTGGATGATGAGAAAGCAGTAGCGTAGAAAAATTATAAACTAATGCAGTTAGATGAGAAGCACGCCATTGCATGATGGAGTCAGAAAATAGATAAATCTAGATAAAAGGCTTAGTATGACATGCATATTAAGAATAAGTATTTTGCAGTGTGGAAGATGGTGCTTTTATATGACTCCAAGTTTGTGTGCCATCTTGGAATGATCAAAGTGCATTGGTTGGGACCATTTAAAGTAACCAAGATGTTGGAATCAGGAACATGTCAATAACAGGTGTTGGATGACACTATGTTTCCTGCTTACTTCAATGGGAGTATGTTTAATCCCTACTATAAATAAGCTTCTTATGTGTTTGTATTAAGGTAATTTTGCTACTTAGATTAGATTTCCCTTTGTGTTTTGTTTCTTTGTTTTCTTATAATAATTACATCTGTGCGCAGGAGTTGATTACTCTATATTAGAATAATGCACAGAGGATTGTGCATGCTTTTAGTGTGGGGTGAATTAGATGTAGGTGCGTGACAAAAACATAGTTGGAGGTTGATGAATGAGTGTGAAAAGGAGTATGAGAATGGTGTGCAATGGAAAAATGTATTGGTGTGTTAGAGAAGAGTAAGGTGTGCATTGTAAGTAGGTACAATAGCGTACGAGAAAATTGGAGGCGCAAGAGATAATATTATTGTATGTGGGTAGATATGGTGCAAAGGTGCTTGAAAATAGAAGTTGTGAATGAACTTAGAGTTAAAGGAATTGATCAGAATAAAACCACGTGAGTGAAGATCCACACAGTGTAATGCGAGGGAGGTAATGGAAAGGTAGATTACTTGGAAAGTAGCCGAGAGGAAGATGTGTGTGGCATAAGAAGATACATAGAAGGTTTGCAACCTGGGAAGTAGTGGTGCACCAAAAGGTTACGAATTCTGCTCATAGGAGAAAGCAAAATAAAAAGTAAAAATTTCTTTAAAGTTAAAAAAGTGGTGGTAGGTGAGGAGAAATTAATGAGAATGAAATTAGAAAATATATAAATAGGGCACAAGAAAATTCAATCTTACCTTTATTTTGAGAACTTGTGCAGAAAAGTCCAAAGTAAAAATAATGAAGAACAACCAGAGATCTAAGCAAAGTGTGAACTAGAACTAAGTGAGAACAAGTACAAGATTGTGACTGCAGTGAGATCCTTGTGAAGATGTGGTAGCTAGGTTAAAGGTTGAAGATATGAATACAAGCTAGGGTTCGCGGATGAATACAGAGCTAAGTTTTGTAGGTAGGAAGTAGAGCTAGGGCAAGAGGTGATTTGTAGAGAAAAGCTAGGGCATAAAGTTGAAGTGGACAAGAGAAATGAATTGAGCACAAAATTTGTATTATGATGCCAAAAACATGATTTGAATAAGTAATTAGTTAAGTTGTAATATCTTGGGCACACAATTTACAAAATTAAGGGTTATATTGGTTAGAAAAAAATAATGGCACCAAATAAGTCACCAAGGAATAAGAATGTTGGGGATGAGTCACTTGAATATTGGTTTTTGGAGATCAAATATTCGCCAAAGGTAATTATGTGGACACCTTGGGTTTTGTAGTTTACCAAATGCAAGATCAATGAGTGTAACCATAGGAAACAATCCCAGGAGATTTCTATTATGAATGATGTGTTGAAGGAAATTGATAAAAGATCATGTTTTCATGAAAATTTGTAACATAAAATTTCAAATTTTCAAGCATGAAAACAAACCCAAGTGTCAAAAAGTTTCTCTTAGGCTTTCTTAAACTCTCTCTTGATCATTTTTACCTCTTTGTGGTTTCTATATTAACCTAAAAGTTTGAATATGTGTTTTACATACATGTCTAAGTGTTGTAAATATTAAGACATGGTGACTCATGTCATTTCAATGCAGTGTTTCTAAGGGTTAGTTCTTAAGTTAGCCTAGGAAGGTTATTCTTATCCTTCCCAGGATAGGTATGAATCCTTTGGGACTAATCAAGAGGCATAAAACCATCTGGAAATTTTATTTGGGATTTTTTAATGCAATGGAATAGGTTTAGGAAAATTTAGGAAAGTTTCAGAGGTTTTGGAGCAAGAAAAGTGAAAGCAGGTTTTGGAGGCTTAAGGAGCTTGCAGTAAAAAAAGGCACCTGAATTTCAATGAAAGATTAAGAGAGCTCTGAGAGATTCAATAGGAAAAAATATATCAACAGAAATCTAAAAAAAACTTGACATGATGTAGTTTTTACATTCTTCCCAACACCCAAGCACTTACCAGGGTAGATCAATATTAGCAGACTCGCCTTATAGTCAAAAATGAAAAGGTAGCATTTTTTGGAGAAAGAGGAATAATAAGGTATTGAAAAACCTCCCATTAATCTTAAAATTGTGTTAGGAGTCAAATTGATATAATTTTTTTTCCCAAAAATGAGTTCCTAGAACTCCGAGAAATTTGGTTTCATGATTTCAGGAGTTAGTCAAATTCACAGTTAGATGGTTAGCGCATTTTGGTGTCTGAACTATCCTAATTGTCCTGAAAGTATAAAATTTCTGGGATAGTTGGGATAGTGGGTATAGTAGGGACAAAACAATGTGCCCTAAGCCTCAGTTCTAGCCCTTGGACCCTCATGTGACCTTGTTCCTTCCCGGAAATGCTAAATAGTCATGTGTGCAAATTTGGCTAATTTTTTCCTTCCTAACCCTTGGGTGCATTTTTCTACCCCAACTATCTAGGAAATTTAGGATACTTGGGAAAAAGCAATACGTCCCACCCCTAGCCAATGCACAAGTTCTCTATGTGACCTCAAACTTTTCCATCTGGGTGCTTAAGCCTTTCTCTCTTATCCTCCTAGCTCTCCACTCACTTCCTGCCACTTGTCAAGCCTGGGGAAGGGGGAAAATTTTTATGCCCTAAATATTTAAAATGTCCCAGGGACAATGGATAAATTTTAGACAACAAAATGCACCCCACATCCAAGTTGTTGAAAACTAAAAAAATGACTAACTGTTCATACCTTACTTCTTCCCATTTCTTCTTTGCATGGTGTTGTCGGAAGTTCCAAAACATGAAATAACTTCTACCCACTTCATATTTTATCATGAACTCCATGATTTCTTAGTAATAAAATCCATTAAACCTGAAATTTTTTCAAACACCATGTCAATATTCTCTCATAACATCTACAGTTTCAAGAATGAAGATTTTTCACTGCAGATGAACAAAGAAATTGATCGTACCAAGGGTTTGAGTTAATTTTTCTTCTCTAGAGAATCTCTGTGATGAAGGAATCTTAGTGAATCCATTAATGTCTTCCTTAAAATATTTGTGCCTAAAAACCTAACCACATAAATCTAATTTTTTGATTTCTAAGCATTTTGGTGGGAGAAACATAATGAAATTTGAAGCACAAGATCACGACGAAGAGTCAAATCCAAAAATAATGTTTCTGTCTCAAACCAAGGTCATTTTTATCAGTTACTAAAAATATTATATTTCGTGCCCCTCCACATGCTAGAAATATTAAGTCCCTTAATTTTCAAGCTCTAATCACCGGGAATACTCAAAAACATCACAAAATGGTAAGTAGGGTAAAATTGTCAATTTTACCAAAATAACAGGTTTGAAACAAGCACCTACTAAAAATAGAAATCCATAATCAACATAGGGTAATTAAATGTGCCAGAAGACTAATAAGGTCATATTTGAGAAAAATAGGTGGTATGTCCCAAAATAGTAGATTTAGTCCTATTAGAATTTCTGGGAGGATCTTCGATGAAACAAAAATGCATGAGCAATTGTAGAAATCAAAATAACTAATAATAAGATGCAATATAATCAAAAATCAAAAGGAAATAATGAATTCAAATCAACTCAATGCTCCATGAGATGGAATGATGCAAGTGATATACATATAGGAGGTTAATGTGCAACCTCCTCCTAGATTAGTGGGGAATAAATCTCACTAACTGATACTAGAAGTAGAGTTGACTCCACAAAACTAGTAAGCTAACTCAACACAACTAGTAATATAAATGAACACAACTAGTGTAAGACCTCTATATTATGCTTCAACAAACTTAAGGAAAATTTATTTTTCTTTTACCCATTTAATTATCTTAATATCTTCAATGATTTTAATAAGAAGCTATTAAAATCCACCATACTATGCCTTCAATGATTAATAACTTACATCAGATTAATCTAGCATTAATTAATGTTTTAAATCCATCCTAACAACATAAAAAACCATGTGCAGTTGTATGGGTCAATTAGATCTACCTGATCCCCCATAGTTCACTCTCCATGATTGTGTATACAAAGTATATTGTTGGTTAACCTTTAACAAGTATCAATAATAAAGTATAGTTCCTAAGTGTCTACCTGAGATTCAATCCATCGAACCCCATCTGACATCTCATACCTTAGTTTAGGCACTCGGTGAATCTGACAATGTAATAATCAGCTCACACTTCTTTGGCCAAATTTTGAGAGATATGTCTTGCATTCTTAGTTTTATGATGACACACTCGTCATTAGAAACTTGTCCTTTGACCATACCATTATAAATCAATTATCTAGATTATTTCCTGTTGATTAAGTATAAGTTCATAGTTAAGCATATTAATTTATTTTTAACCACTTTAGTTCATACATTTACAACAATGTAAACCTTCATCCTATGAATATGTTAACTAAGTTTCCAAATGATATCCAAACCACGTTATAGGTATGCCACGATCTCCATGAGTCATAACATAAAATATGTACCTTATTTTGCGTGATCGCAAACTATATCATTTTACAATTTAGAGAATGGTTTATTCAAGTACAAGTCTTTTAAACAATTCGTAGAATTATTTAAACTTCATTAATCCACATTAGTTTACTTAGAAAAGATATGTACATCTCAAGTGACCTCAAAGTACCTTTGTACTTCATTCCATACCATAGTGATTTGATCATATGATGATGATAATTAACCATGTGATTACATGTCATTGCGGTATCCATATATCATCTATTATGATTATCTCATACCACATTATCGTAATATTAGGTTGATAATGTTGTTTATATGATTAATCTTTAAACATATTGAAAGACAACAACATCTTGAAACAAGAAAAAATTCAGGACATGTTTGTATCATATAAATTGATTATATTATTCTAGCTATCTAGGTCAACAAATAAGTCTTATGTTATCTGTAAGTGATAAGTACACCATTTTTAATTATTCCCTCAAGTACACTTCCATGAGTTTTCACTTGTTTTAGGAACAATTTAATTACCATTTTAATAATTTGTAGTAATTATGACCCACTAAACCCTATGACAACACCCTGTTTGATCCATCTTGGAATCCCTATGGGAAAGGTTTTGTATGTGTAATGACTTGCATCATTACATACCATCTCCCTTGTTGTAGCCATTCCAAGTTGGCTCAGAAAGATTACTGTCACATTGCCTTGCAACTCATAATTTCCCTCTCATATAATTCTTAGTTTATATTCATGTTAAGTAAGGAATGCTTAACATATTATGTGTCAATGAAATTATTAGAATTAAGAACATAGTATCCATATATCATCTATTATGATTATCTCATACCGCATTATTGTAACATTAGGTTATTAATGTTGTTTATATGATTAATCTTTAAACATATGATTAATCAACGTTCTTATATCATTTAATGCATAATCAAATGTGTCCTCATTAAATAATTTACAAATATAAATTAACAACATTGTTGTGTTTATTATATTATAATGTCTTCTCTTAACATACCTGTTGGTTGGGAAAATTGAATCTTGAAACAAGAAAAAATTCAGGAGATAGCAGTCCCTCCTCTTTATGGGAGAGGTTCCCTTATTCCACACACAAGCAAGGAAACTACTTATTTAAAAAAATTCAATATATCAATATTAGATGGGGATTTTGATGTTATAACTTCTCAAAGAGGATTCATGTTTAATAATTTGCAATATAGAAGAAAGAGGGTATGGAAGAAAAAATAATTTCAAGAATGTATTATGGATACACTTTCAGATATATAAATGGTAGAGTAATATCCTACTTATGTATGCATGAGATTTCAAGAAATATGTGAATCCATTTATATCGGAATACATGACATATATGTAATAGACACAAACTTTTAAGCATAACGTCAACTGGAAGAACTAAAAGTTTCATACTCAAATATATCAAATCCACATTTACAAGGCAAAGAATAGAAATAGAAGAAAACACATGAAAAGGAGAGAAAGAACTTCTTTTGTATTAATTCTTGATAGTTCTGTATTTTCGTACATCTTAAACATCAAAATCCAACCCCTTTACAAATAAAAGGAGTCTCCTTATATATCCGCTCTGGCAATTACAAAAAAAAATCTTCGGTTTTCTTTCTTTTAACTAAAACTATTCAACCTTAAGTTGGCTTGATTACAAATTACATCTTTTGAAATAATTCAAACTTTTGAGAATATAAGAAAAATTAAAATAAAGACTCAAGTACTAGCCGAGGGAACATCTAAAGAGGAGGAAAATACAGTATTTTTCTTCAATATTTGATTTCTGAATTTTAGCAATGTTCCAGCTATTTCCATGCCTCATGAAATAGTGGTGTTGGTAGAGGAGTTTGTCAAATTTTTTAAGAAACCTTCAATTTCTTCACAATAGTCTCCATTTTTTGAAAAACCTTTAAATTCTTCAATGATTATGGTCTGTAGTGCACATATTTCCTTCACCTTTTCTTTGGTTATAATATCAGACTTGAACAATCTTCCTTTGATGAGGTTTTTTAATTCTATCTTGATATCTTGCAATGTGTTTCTACTGACAGAGTCTTCCTTGAAGAATTGTCAATGAAGTTCTTTGAATTCATCTTGTACACAAGCCTTGAAAGCTTTACCCTTTTGGAACATATTCTTCAACTCATCAATTGCCTCTTCCGGGACCTTTATCTTTCAATCCACACTATGCACCCACTTCTGTGAAAAATTGTTCTTTGAACCATCAAAGATTTCCAAATATTCCTCTAATTTTTCTGTCCTTGGTTTGATGCAAATTACTTAACCTTGATGAGAGTTTTCTCATCAATTGTACTTATTTGTTTGAGATCTTGTATACAATATACGCATATTTTGAGATCTTTTTCGAGACTAACGATGACTGGGGTGAATCTTTGTTGAATTGAGAAAACATTATTATATACTTTGTATGCTTCATCCATAAAATTTAGACCTGAAATTAGCATATCATCCACCATTAATTCTATTGATTTTCGATAGGAAACATGCTTACAAGCCTTGATAGTTTGAACTTCATCACTAGATAGCAGGTGGTGGAATTGAGGCCAATGGGTTGGATCAAGCACTTTGTCTTTTTCCAATAATGAATGAAATTTGAAAGGACTTGAATTTTCTCCTCTAAGTTCAAACCTTTCAATCAATTTTGAATTGTCTCCTTTAGGTTATAAAACTCACTCTTAGGAGTGGATTCACCCAATGGTATCCTTGTTAGTTCCAAACCATTAAAATCCAAATATTCCTCTAATTTTTCTGTTCTTGGTTTGGCAAATTCCAAAAATTGTTTTCCTCTAGAATAGATACTAACCTTGAGGTGATTTTATATTTTTTGTGGAAGAAGTAGGAGTTATTCCTAAAAGAGGAGCCAAAACATCAAATTTTGGAACAAAAATTTGAGATGAAGGCTTTCTTTTCTCACTGTCAATAAATGGTTGGACCCAAGTAAAAGAAGTACTAGAAGAAGGAGGAACAAGAGGCCCTAATACAAGTGTGTTCATTAAACCTAAATTTTGTGTAGCTGACACTTCCAATACAAATGTTCTAATACTAGAACTAGGTATTTCCTTGGCCAGGGTCTCTGTGACAGGTGGCTCCAAAATAACCATTGTCTCAGTTTCTGATGTGAGATCTTCTTGTTTTCCATCTCCTTCTTCTTTTTTTGTGTTGCTTCCTTCAAGAATGCTTTCTTCATGTTCTTTTTCTTCTTCCTCATTATCTCCACAGAGATAAACAATTTTCTCAATGTTTAGTACTGCTTCAGATTGCTTTGGAGAAGGAAAATGCTTAATTTCTTCCTCGATTACCTCTTCTATGTTATCAATTTTTTTAGCTTTCCCCTTCTAAATATACACCAAGGTTGAAGACTCAAGAGGGGAGGGAGATGACTATGTAGTATCTTTAGGTACTGTTGAAGTATTTTCTCTATGAGGAGTGGATGCTCCTCTAGAAGAGGATCTTGATCTTCCTACTCTATAGACCTTTATTTTCTTATCAAACCAAATTTTAGTCTTGACTAAGATTGTATTTATGATATCTTGTAAGTTATCCCTTTCTTTCTTGAACCAGTCAATAGTTTCAATAGGATTTTCCTTAATACATTTGTCAAATTCAAGAGATTGTAGGTCTTCATCATCATCCTACAACTCATCTGGTACCTTGTAAATTCCAAAATCCTTTATTTTTTTTCCAAGGATAGCCTACCTAGTATCTTCTCCTTACTTCATATTCATTTGAAAAATCTACCCAATAGTATTCTATGTCATGGAGGTAACAGAAGGACATCCTAAAATTATCTGAAATAAAACCTTCGATATCAAAGCAGGAAATTTTTGAAAAGTGTAGAGATTAAAAGCAACAATGGTCCTCTCAATGTTCTTCACATCTAGAGAATTTTTATAGGTGTAGTTACCCAAAGTAATTGGGAACTGAATGCCATCTATTTTCTTGTCCTTACAAGTTATATGCATCTTGTCAAGTTCTCTACAAATTTCAACCAGGGAAATCTTATCATTACAAAACACTAGAATTTTAAGAGGTAATCCCTCAAAACCTGCTAGCCTGATGTAAGAAAACTTCATGAATTCAATGAAGTAGCTACCATGAATAGAAATCAGTTTCTTGGCCTCATCAAAGAACCTCTTAGTTATCTTTCCTTCCAACAATCTGACAATATACATGGTGAAGGCATCATTAACTCTTCTGAAATGATGATTATTATTATTCAAAGTCAACTATGGGTAGTATTCATATATCAGAACACCCTTTTTATCATCATTAGGAGAAAGACCCAACCATGCTCTGTATGCTACAATGGTGTACATCAAATAAGAAATCATATAAAATGTTTTAGTCATCTACACCTCAACAAGCTGTTTATTGAGGTTTTCACAAATGATTTCCCCCCAATTTAAACTTTTCTTTCCCTCACATATAATATTCAAATATGGGCACATCCAGAAATGAAATTCATTGGTTGAAGGAAGACCCATTATTCTAGCAAGAAGAGTAATGATATCTAAAAGATCCTCCTTGAAATAAATTCTATACATAGTTTTGGGAAACCTGGAGGTTCCTTTCTTTGGGACTATAAACCAAGACTTGGCTACCATATGCTTGTATTTTTAACTTTCTTGATCAAACAAGAATTGAGCCTAAGCTTTGGAGAGAATATTTGAGTCTTCTATCATAGGAATCATGAAAGTAGTATTGATGCATTGAAAATTCAACTGATAAATTCCCTGACCTTGAGGATCTTTGATTTCCTTAGTACTTGGGTCAAAGCAGGATCCAAAAGCCAAAATGGTGTCATCACACTAGACAGAGATCAGAAAACCTCTTGCATGAGCTATTCCACATTCTTTGATCAATTGAGTAATGGGAGAAGGATTTTCACAATTGGGTCGTGCCTAAAAATCATTGAGATCAAGATGATGTGTGCCGTTGTCTCCAATATTGGGTATAATAGTTTCTAGGGAGGAAAGATGTTCATGCCCCTTTTAATGAATCTTCATAATAAAAAATGGGATGAAGAAACAACACTCAAGTGGGAGAAAATGAAGCTTCATGAAAACACACAAGTAATAGGGAAAAAATGAATTCCACTTCGAATCTTCGTAGGGGGATTCCTAAGACTCAAATTTTCACTTCTAGAGGAATGGTGACCTTCTCAAGAGCAAGACACACTTGGAATTTTTTAAAATGGTTAAGGAAAGCTTTGTTACGTCTAGAAATAGGGGAGAAGGTGTGGGAATGAGAAATGGAAAACATACTGCAAACTCTTATAGTAAAAATGGTAGGCTTTCCCTACACACACACACACACACACATATATATATATATATCCCATTAAATAAGATTTGGTAGAGTGCATTAACTGAAGAATTCAATGTATTATGGGAAATGAGAATGTTTGGGACACCAGACACTAGCTTTAACCTTTAGAATGTGGATATGGTGAAAAAAATGAGCACAAAAGGCCCATGGAACATTTGGGACACCAAGAGCCAAAATATCTGTAGTACAAAGAAGACTAGCCTAATGTAGTAAAGGAGGATTTGTGGAGAATCGTTGGTCATGATTCACTTGGGACGCTTGGGATAGGGAAAGCCAACATCTCCACAATATAAAGAAGACTTAGCACAAATTGGGTAGATCCAAAAAAGGCAGAAAAAGGGTCTTTAGGAAACTAGGACACGATTTATCCACTAAGCTGAAACATCGGCACAATAAGAAAGACTTAAAAAAATTAGAGAGCTGTGGGTATTATGGGGATGCGGAGAACCGACGACCTGAGAGCAGATGGTCCAAGAGTTCACAAAAAGATCGAAACTTCTGCACAATAAAGGAAGAATAGTTCAATTCATAGAAGGCAGAGAATCAAAGAACAAGAATCCTGAAGGAACATGGGACATGCGGGACACAAAAACCCAAAATACCCACAGTACAAAGAAAAAGTCCCAAACTTGAAAATTTGAAAGAAAATACTAACTATTGAAGATAGTTTCTTTCCTTCATGATTCAAAAAGGAAAACAAAGAGCTTGAAAGAGAATACTTACCTAAAAAATTAAAACATTTGTTGAAAATGCACACATTTTCAGGTAAGTGACAACAGTTGGCTCTTTTCTAGGGATTGAACTGGCTTGGTACAAGGTAGGAAAAAAGAATCTCATAATCTTTGGGTAAAGGATTAGTGCTGAATTCATTGGTAAATATAGTCAAGAAAAGGCAATACAAAAGATACACACAGGAAATAGAAAACACAAACCCAAAACCAAAAACAAGGACTATAGAAGACATATTTACAACACTATACAAGAGATTGAATTTTTACTCAAGATCAAAATAAATTTAAATACTGACCGCTATATGGCAATGGAAACAAGGTTCCATCCATATAGCTGAGATAAAAATTTCATCAGCAAAGTGTCTAATTTTGAAATGACCAAGCCAGAGAGAATCCAACTTACCATGGCTTCCTCGAGGTTCTTGCCTCTTGTCCTAGAGTAGGACAATATGCCCAACTTGAAAGTCTCTGGATATGGATTTCTTGTCAAATAGTTGTTTCAAATTTTGCTAATGTGTAGATATTCTATCAACCACCTGTAGCCTATCCTCGTCCAACTTTTACAGGTACATAATTTTTTTCTCCATAGCACTATTGAAATTCTCATCCTCGATGGATTTCATCAATTGCAAGGCTAGAAATTCTATTCTTACTAATAGCTGAGCTTTTTTTTCCATACACAACTTGAAATGGGGACATCCCAATTTCTCTCTTTGGTGTGATTATGTTACCCCAAAGGGCATCATAGAGAATTTTTTTCCAATTCCTCTGTGATTCATCTATAAGCTTTCGAATGATAGTTACCAGATTTTTATTTGTTGATTCTGTTTGTATGTTACTTTGAGGGTAGTAATAAGAAGAATGTGAAAGAAAAATTCCATAACCATAGCATATATCAGTCAATTCATATGAAGAGAAATTGGGGGCATTGTCGGTGACAATTTTTTTTGGTACTCCAAACCTAGCTAGAATGTTTTCCTTAATGAAATTGTTAGGTTAATTAATTATGCATAGTATATATTAATTATTTAATTAATTATATTAATTAAATAATGTTTTTATATGGTTTTTAAACCATATTTGTCTTATTCCATAGTTATAGGATTATTTATTGCATAGTTGTAACTTAATCATTTGTTTGTATTAATTTAATTGTTGCTTCCTGGATGTACTATGGAAGCTGTTGTATTTTTGGTTGTACCTTTGCAACCTCTCTTTTGTCTACACATGACTGTACAATACCTATAAGTATTGCAGTCCATCTATTGTAACCTTGCTAATTTTGCATTAATATAATTCACAGGCTACTATCCCTGTTTTTTGAAATTACATTTGGTACCATAGTGAATTGAAGCTCTTGGCAAGGTCGCAAAGGAAGGAGAATTTGTGGAGAATAAATTTGCAACAACAGAGAGCCAGTGCTGCCTCCAGCAGCTTCCCAGACCTCCCTACAAACCCACAACCTCCTATGTGAATCCTAGGTAAATGTAAAGCAATTTTTTTAGCCTTGGTGCCTCATGCACAAGGAAAAATTTGCTCCCTGGATGTTATTCAAAAAAAATAAAATTCCCCATTCAAGGGTTTTATACAGATAATATTATATGTTTGTTATCAAATTTGGAGCCCTGTAAACTACTTTGCAGAGTTATATTGGAGGTCTCTTCCATAGGCGAGTTAAGTTATTTCAAGGTTGATCAAACTTCTTCATTAAGCAATCGAGTTGTTTGGAGCTTGTTCTTTATTGAGAACCAGGTTGTATTGCCCCTTGGCAAGTTGAAATCAAAATCCAAGCCCATTCAACACTATGGGTGAGTCATTCAACACAGATCCTTGTCTAGTCGAGCCATCCCATTTCACCTGCAACTTGCAACAAGCAATAAAAAAAGAGAGGGGAGAAAAAGCAGTGACCAACTCTTATCCAGCCATTCTCCTCCCTCCACACATCAAGCCCTGCACAACCTACAGTAAGCAAACAACTTTGAACCTGCATAAATCCAAAAACATGGCTTCAATCTCCAACACAGGACCTGCAAAAACAATACAAGGTGGTCAATATTCCACGTGTAGGTAGAGAAATTAAAAAAAGAGAGGTGTGATTAAAAGCAAAAGTAAAAGAGATGGAGATCAAAACAAGGCAGCTAAATCAATAAGAAGTGGCTAAAGAAAATATCGGTGGAAAACAATATAATGTGAAGCAATTAAAAAATGCTTCAAATCCAGATTTTGTGCATGCGTGAGCCCTAACCGCCCTCCTCCACGCAAGCTCCACATGGACTCTTCAACCACGTTTTCATTTTCAAAAGGTTAGTCTATATTATTTTAATATAAACTTACTTTCTTACAAACGCTCATAGAGGCTAAGCAGTTAAGAGGAATGGCTTAGAAACGGGATGTGTGGGGTTCGAATCACACTCCCAACATAAACTTTTGACTTTGATAGCATATTTGGAGAAACTGTAGCATTTAGAGGTAGATTTAGTGGGAAAACCACTGCTAAACCACTTAGTCATAACTAAACAACCAACCAAATATTTAGTGAGAAAAACCCTAATTTAGGGTAAAATTGTTTTTTCTCCGAATAGGTCTAATTTTTCATTTCGGACATTTTTTTGCAAAGAGAGGCCTATCCAAAAATTGCATTTTCAGCTATATTTTTGTAATTTTTTGGCGTAGTGGGTCATTTTGGGCTCCAGAGGTCACTAAGGCCTGTAAAACAAATTTGTTTTTTTTGCTTGCCATTCAATTTTTTCAGATTTTTAAATGTAATTCCATGCTACTATATATTGTACTAATTTACAGGTTTCCATAGTCAACTACAAACTTTGTAACTGCTTAGAAATTGGCAGAATTGTAATACAAAATAGTAAAAATCAAATTGGTTCTGAAACACTCACAAGATAATAGATCTCATTCGCAACATTCAGTATATACAGTGCCTCTGGGAAGTGCTTATGGGTAAATCTGTTGCGACTACTACTGCACTTAACACCTAATCTAGCTACAACAACATCATCTGGGCGACCCTTTAAATCGACAGGGGATGATAAGGTCACAATGCACACACTATGAGCCATCCCATCCATCTGTGAATGATTACATGACATAAATCCAGACTGAGAAATTATCTGAGTATATAGCAATGTTACGCGCACGTATGAGGATATTTCTTTGAGCCGGTGTCAATAATCGCACAGACCCCTTTCAATACTATCTTGGTACCACATATTGAATTCTTTCACATACGTTAATGCCTCTTTCACGTACCACTGGTTATAAAGAAATGGCGAGCTTCTTCCACGTACCATCGGGTATATCGGAAGGGCCCATATATAAAAAGGTTCGGTATATCAGAATGATGGTATATAGATTGAGAGACCTTATACCTTGAGTGATAAGAGCCAAACCCTATCAGTGATTTCTAAAAAATGGGCACCAATGCCCCCAAATTTTTTCTTCCGGATTCACAACTACTCAAAGGAAGCAATTATGTTGCATGGAAGACAAAAATCAAGACATGGCTTGAGTTTGAAGAGATATGGCCTATTGTGACTAATACTATGACTAGATCAGCTACTGATACAACACAACAATGACAATTTGATAGAGCAGATCAGAAAGAAAAACTCATCATCTTATTTGGAGTGTCTGAAGATGTGTAACCCCACATTCATGATGCCACAACAACCAAAGAGTCATGGGATAATTTGAGCACAATATATGAGGCCAAGAACAAAAATGTCATATTGAATTTGCAAAGTCAGTTACACACACTAAAGTTCAAGTAGAATGAAAAAATCTAAGCTTTCTTAAGAAGAGTTGTAGAGTTAAGGGCTTCACTTCTAGCCCTGGGAGAAGAGGTAAAAGATGATTCTCTCTTTCCCATTGTTCTGAGAGCACTCCCCTCTTCTTACCACATTTTTGTTACAACACTAAACTTGTTATACACGACAATTAGTTTTGATAAATTGGTAAACCTATTGCAACAAGAGGAAGCCATACATAATAAGGATAATGAAGAGGAGCAGGACATTTCTTCACATCAAAAATGGAAAGGAAAAGGTAAAGGAAAACCTAATTCCTATTAAAAGTCCCAAAATCAAAATCAGTATCAAGGGGATAGACAACAGAAGAAGCAATGTCCAATCTACAAAAGAGGACATAACCTACAATATTGTTGGTATAATACATACAAGAAAGGTTCATCAAGAAACTCTGAACCTCCACAACAATCTACAAGGGACATTCTAACTACAATCAAGGGTAGAAAAATGGGAACTAGAAAAGAAGACCCCATCAACAAGGAAATATTGTTGAATAACAAGAACAGTCAGACAATGAAGACTACTTGTTCACTGCTTAATCAACTAAACCATCCACATCATCTAGTGATGTTTGGTATGTTGATTCGGGGGACACTTGACACATGACCAGCCACAGAGACTGGTTTATTTCAATGAGGGACATGCCATCGAAAAATCATGTTTCATTGGGAGATGATTCTTCATATACAGTTAAGGGGATTGGGAACATTTCTCTACCCCTTGGTTCACGCAACTGTAAACTTTCAGATGTCTTATATGTCCCTGGGTTGACAAAGAATTTGCTTTCATTCAGTCAAATCCTTGATCACAATCTAAAAATTGACTTTGACAGTAATTCCAGTAAGAAAACATGTTTGATTCGAGACAAATCAAGAGGCTAGAAAATAGTTGCAAAAGCCTCTAATGTAGGACGCATGTTCCAACTTGATTTTGTTCAAAGAGA
The DNA here is from genome assembly GCA_019776745.2 of Taxus chinensis. Lineage (NCBI taxonomy): Eukaryota > Viridiplantae > Streptophyta > Pinopsida > Cupressales > Taxaceae > Taxus > Taxus chinensis. Next base: position 12,312,260 of record CM034147.1, read on the forward strand.
TGATAAAGAACTTGTGGCTAAGAACTCCACCTCAGCATAGTTGTGGCATTAGAGACTTGGTCATGTAAGTTTCAAGTATCTCGAGACACTTCACCGGCACAATATGGTACATGGGCTACCATCTCTTTAGAAGGATACAGACAAGTGTCCTCACTGCCTAGCAGGCAAACAACACAGAGCTTCATTCCAAAAGAGTACATTTCGAGCTCATGGAAAACTTGATCTGGTTCATACTGATCTTTGCGGTCTGATGCAACCAAGTCATTTTGGGTTCCAATACTTCATGCTTTGTGTTGATGACTATTCAATAAAAATGTGGATTTTTTGTCTTCACAAGAAAAGTGAAGCTTTTGAAACTTTCAAGAAGTTTAAAGTAGTAGTTGAGAATGAAACTGGTCATCACATCAAAACTCTCCACTCAGATCAAGGGGGGGGGGGGGCAATTCACCAGTAATGAGTTCAAAGACTACCTACAAACTCATGGGATTCGTTGACAAATGCCTCCTCCACACACACTGTAGAAAAATGGTGTTGTTGAGAGAAGAAATTGTACTATCATGGAAATGATGTGATGTATGATTGATGACTCTGGACTTGCAAAGACATTTTGGGTAGAAGTAGCAAAGACAACAGTGTATTTTTTGAACAGAGTGCCCATAGTTGCTCTTGATGGAGTAACACCACAAGAAGCATGGTCAAAACGGAAACCATCTATTGCACACCTTAGAGTATTTCGGTGCAAAACAAGTATGCACATACCAAAGAAGAAGATAAATTAAATTGGACATGAAGTCACAAAAAATCATCTTCATTGGGTATAGTGAAGAGACTCTTGGGTATAGATTGATGGATCCTAAGACCAGAAAAGTCTACACAAGCAGAGATGTTGAGTTTTTTGAGAAGAAGGAAGTAGAGACTTCTCCTCCAGACTCACCAGATGTAGATTTTTCTCTAGTTGTAAAAATTAAAGTTGATGTTCCCTCAGATGATGAAAGTGATGATGGGGATGATGGTATTGAACAGATAGAACCAAGACCCACAAGAAAAATTTAGTGTATGCATAAATGGTGTCCTAGCACATTACGAGATACAAGAATGGATGCTCCACCAGATACATCCACCCCTGGACCACGGACTCACAGTAAAGCAAGAGAAGAAGTTAATTTTTCTTTGATGAGTAGAGTTATTGAATCTGATGAGCCCTCTATAGTCCAGGAATCCCTACAGTCAAAATCTTGGAAAGATGCCATGGATTCTGAATACCAATCAGTGATGAAAAATAACACTTGGCAGCTTGTCGATATTCCACCAGGGAAGAAACCCATTGGATGCAGATGGATATTTAAAACAAAGTACAAATCAGATGGGTCAGTAGACAAGTATAAAGCAAGAATTGTAACAAAGGGCTATGCACAAAAAGAAGGCATTGACTATAAGGATACATTTTCTCCCATAACTAAGATCAAAATGATTAGGATGATCTTTTCTCTAGCTGCACAGTTTGGCTGGAAAGTCCATCAGATGAATGTAAAAAGTTCTTTCCTAAATGGATATCTACAAGAAGAAGTCTACATGACTCAACCTAAGGGATATGTAGTACCTGGTCAAGAAGCAAAGGTATGTAGACTCAGAAAATATATGTATGGCCTTAAACAGGCACCCCGGGCATGGTACATCAAGATTGATGAGCATCTCATACAACATGGATTTGTTAGAAATCCATATGATCCCAATCTTTACCTCAAAAAGCAAGGGGGGGAGATTTTGATTTTTTTTTCTATGTCAATGATCTAGTCATCACTAGAAGTTCAGTGAGGATGATCGATGCAACAAAGAAAGATCTTAATCGATTGTTTGATATGAATGATCTCGGGCTGATGCACTATTTTCTTGGATTGGAAGTATGGCAGAAAGAGAATCACATTTTTGTTTCTGAGATGAAATATACCAAGACTACGCTCGATAAATTTAGGATGATGGATTACACACCAATTTCTACACCTATGGAGAACATATTATAGTTATCTCGTTTAGATCCATCTCCTAAGGTAAGTGTCACACTTTATCAGCAACTGATCGAGAGTCTCATTTACCTGACCTACACTAGACCAGATATCCACTTTGCAGTAAGCTATCTATACAAGTTCATGTAGAAACCCAAAGTGTGTCATTAGAAAACATCAAGGCACATCTTAAGATATCTCAAAGGATCAATGGATCTTGGTCTAGAATACAAGAATAATGACAACTTCTTCTTGACTGGATATTCAGATTCATATCATGTCTTATTGACTGGATATTCAGATTTAGATCATGTAGGTAACATTAATGATAGAAAATCCACTTCTGGATTTGTATGCTTTATGGGATCTAGACCAATATCACGGGGAAGAAAGAAACAACACTTTGTTTCTTTCTCTTCCATAGAAGCTGAGTATCATTCTATAGAAGAAGTTGTCTGTGAAGCGATTTGGCTACGTCACATACTGGAAGGACTTAGAATACCACAGGACAAACCGACCACCATGTATGTTGATAATGAAGGTGTTCTAAAATTTATTTGCAATCTTGTTTTTCACGAGAGAACAAAGAACATTGAGTTACAAGTTCATTTCACATGTGAACATGTGTTGAAGCACAACATCCAGCTTCAATATTGTCCAACAACTGAACAACGGGCAGATATCTTCACAAATTCACTTGCACGTGACAAGTTTGAGTTGTTCAGAGAGTTTATCTCCTCATCTCTTGAGACAATGCACAATTAAGGGGGGGAATGTTAGGTTAATTAATTATGCATAGTATATATTAATTATATTAATTAAATAATTTTGTTATATGATTTTTAAACCATATTTTTCTTATTCCATAGTTATAGGATTATTTGTTGCATAGTTACAAATTAATCATTTGTTTGTATTAATTTAATTGTTGCTTCCCGGATGTATCATGGAATCTGTTGTATTTTTGGTTGTACCTATGCAACCTCTCTTTTGTCTGCACATGACTATACAGTACCTATAAGTATTACAGTCCATCTATTGTAGCCTTGTTGATTTCACATTAATATAATTCATAGGTTACTATCCATGTTTTGTGAAATTACAAAAATTACATACTACTTCAGAAGTGGTTCTTTTGACAGGGATGGCTTCTACCCACTTCGTGAAGTAATCAGTAGTAGTTATAACATGTGTATGACAATCAATTGAATTGGGATTGACAGTACTTATAAAATCTATCCCCCACTGCTGAAAGGGCTCCTTAATTACTACCGGTTTGAGTGGTAAGGTGGCCAAATTGGGAATTCCCACAAACTTTTAACAAGATTCACACTTGTTAACCAACTTAATTATATCTTGGATCTATTTTGGCCAATAGTATTTTGTATGAAGGATTTTGTGAGCTATCACAATAGATGAAAAATGGCCTCCACACGTTTGATCATGAAAGGCTCTGAGCAACCTTATATGTTGTTCTTTATCTACACATATGAGAAACCTTCCATCAATCCCTCTCTTGAACAATGAATTGTCCTAGAGCACATATTTAGTGGATCTCAATATAACAACTCTTTTCTCCTTAGCATTCAAATGGGATGGCCACTCCTCATATGTCAGAAAGTGAGCAATATCTGCATATCATTCATCATTTGAACTGAGAAAGAGGATAGAGGGAATATCAACATCTTCTTCTTTCGACGAGTTACTTTTGGCATTGTTAGCAATCAATTCATAGAGACACTTAACCCAGAATAGTTTGGTTGGTCTGATATCAAAGTCATACTCTTGTACTTTTGCTACCCAATTTCCTCTTTTAGTCCCAAACTCTTGTTGTGTGAGGATTGATTTGATAGTTGTATCAGACACAAAGACAGCTCAGTGAGCATTGAGGATATAGAAATGGAATTTCTTAACTACTTTTACCATTGTAAAAGCATGCTTCTCCATTTGTGTATATTTTAATTCATGAGCATTCAAAACATAAATCATGAAAGCTATAGGTAGATCACAACCTCTATAATTCATTTAAACAAAAATAGCTGCCAAAGTGTTCTCAGTGGCATAACAATAGATTATGAAATCCTTCTTGAAATCAAGACAGGAAAGGACAGGGGTTCTAGAATTTTTTTTTTTGATATTTTCAAAAGCTCCCTTTCCCTTAGATGTCCAACGAAAGGATTGCTTCTCTTTCATCATATCAACTATGCTCTTAGTTAATTCCATAAAATTAGGGATAAATCTTCTTAGAAAATTTATTTTACTAAAGAAGAGTGCACACCTTTCTTGCTTGTTGGGAGAGGAATCTTTTGAATAGCCTGGAATCTCTCTAGGTCAATTTTGATGCCTTCTTTGGAAATAATATGCCTGAGAAATTTGCCTTCTGTGACACCGAAAAATGGATTTCTTTGGATTCAAAGAAATTCCATGATCCCTACATCTCTGAAGGACAACTTCAAGAAGCTGAAAATGATCTAATCTCTTTTTAGAAAATACGGTTAAATCATCAAGGTGTATTACAATGCATTTTCCTTTCAGGTTTAAAAAATCCAAATCCATTGCCATCTGAAAAGTTGCACCAAAATTTATCAAACCAAATGACATACTCCTAAAGGAAAAAGTGCCCTAGGGAGTTTTAAAGGTTGTCTTGTGTTGATCTTGAACATCCACTTCAATCTTATTATACTATGAGAATCCATCAATAATGGACAACATCTTTGAAGCAGTAATGGATTCCAATATTTGATCCATCATAGGGAGTGGATAATTATCCTTGAGGGAGGACTAAATTTAAATTTCTGAAATCTACTCAAATCCATATTTCTCCATTATTTTTCCTTATAGGCACAATATTAGCTACCCAAGAGGAATGGTGAATAGGAAATATTATCTTGGCATTCAACAACTTCTGTAATGCCTCTATCATGATTTATATCAATACTTGCTTCTGTAACTAAAGTTTACATATGTTGACATGTGATTCCTATTCTGAGACTGTAAACTCTTTTGAACTATTTGATCATGTTTGTTGTACATGATATAACTTATCTTTTGAATTGCATGAAATCTTACTTTGAAAATATCGTATTTAATTGAATTGTTTTCATGTACTCAATATGATGAGTTTTGAAGCATAATCTTTGAATCTAGGTGATATGAAGCAGATGTAATTTTATGGGGCTATACAAGTAAGTTACTTAAGTTACAATATTAAATGTATTCTTTAGTTTATTGTAGTTTTATGTTATGAATGGTCATACCTTGGATAAATTTAAGTGATCCAAGGAATTCCTATGATTGTTAGGTTATTACGGTCATTGTTGCTAAGTAAATTGAACTTCAATACATTTCTGACATACCATCTTGTTCAGGTGTAAATCCATATAAGATTAATGTGGTGTTTTGTTACACCTTGTGAGAACATTCATGTTGTAGATTAATCGTATTTTTGATTAAATGAATTATTTATAATGAAGTTATGTTTAATAGTTTCAAAGGATTATTGAAACCTAATCTAAGGTGAAGGTTAACTATTCAGGATCTAATAATATTCCAGCTAATTGGGATATATAGATCATCAACCTAAGCTATGGTTGAATGCATTTTTTAAGGGGGTCCTAATCCCAGAACTATCCTAATGAATTCAATATTAAAGTTACATAAGCTATGATCGATTCATTTATAAGGGGGAACTTAACCCTAAGCCTAATTAGGAACCTAAGACCTAACCCACGGTTAACTACGATTGGCATTATTGGAATCGTGGGTTAGGATAAGGGTGGTGGAACTATTTCTAAGGAGTACTTGTTGAATTAAATATTGTAATTAATGGAAGGTATCGCCATCTTTGGTAGCGAACTTGTCTCTTTTTTCATTCACACTAAAATTTATCACTAAAAATTTAGCATTGTTTATTAGAATTGATAGTTATCACCTAGTTTAAATGGGCGGTTGGTGGGTTTCTTAGTGGATTATAATAGCTTGACATGGGATTAATTGATCTCGAATACCACCTTAGAAATGGCAAGATGGTTTGGTGGAAAAAGGAACAGAATTTTTTCACTTTGCATTATAATTTTTCGAGCTCAATGGCTCTGCATGTTATTTTTCCATTTTTCGAATTGGTAGTTTGATTCTGTTGCATTTTTAACCTTGTCATTACATGGACGAAATAGAGGAAGTAATTTAATGTTGAAGCTATAAAAATGAAATAAGAAGAGAAGATGGGGTTTGGGTTGGTTCTGTTGCAAATTTTTGTGGAGATTTTGTTGTGGAAACTTCACAGGAAAGTTTAGAAGCTTGGAGAAGAGTTTGAGAGCACTACCAGGTATGATAGGCTCTAACCCATTATGATACTCTGCTCTATTTAACAATTTCATGAAAAGAACTCTGCTCATATTTTGAAATTTCCTTATGAGTTGTGTTTTATTGTTAGTTTTTTCTTTTCTTTCCTGGTCAAGCCGGTTGAAAATGACTCTGCTTGCAATAAATGGTTCTGTGAATGATTACGTAAAATATATTGTGATTGTCTTTGTTACCGGTTCTTTAATTAAGGTCATATATCATTTTTTCTTTATAGTTTTAGTCAATTTCAAGAACTTTGTTGCAATATGGATCTGAGATTTTTTTTATGGAAAATAGTGTGGGAATTTTGTTTTTGGTTGTTTAATATGGATTGCTTGAAATATTTTGGTATTATGTGTGAGCTCTGTACTTTGGTTCGATACCCATATTTGATAAGGTTTTGTTGCACTATTTTCTTATTAAGATAACTATTAAGAAAAGGGTTGCTTGTTGTTTCTTTGGATGATTTAGTGTAGGCTCTTAATTGATATTTTTTAACTTTTGGTTGTGAATCTTGGATTAATACTTTAGATACTTGAAAATGGGCTTAAAACCATTATGGGTGTTAACTATTTTTCTTATTTTAAGACCAACCTTTCTGGGTTGACATAAGTTGAGATCTATGTGGGCAATGTTTAGATTTTGGTCTCTACGTTACTTATTTTTTAGTATTACACTCTTCCATTAGGGAAATTCATAGGAATTAGGTTCTCAATTTTTTCTCTATATCAATATTGTATCTAGACATTAGTTAGTTGACTAAGAGCTAAATTTATTCAGTTTTGTATTGTAGTAAAGAATACATCTACATTCTTCTCCTTTGAGTTGAACTTATTGGTTTGTTTTATCTACCCATTTTGTTATTCAATTGATCATGGGACATTAAATCGGCCCTTGAGGATTTTATTCCATGTCGAGGTTTAAATCCTCTCTTGTATCAAACTCAGAATCATTTCATTCTGGTTTTTACTGTTCAAATAGCTAACTTGTGATTCAGTTTTCGACTCTGTTTGGATAATTTTGATTGAACCATTGCAGGCTTATCTGTGAAAGGATTGGGGAATTCTTAACCCATGTGTGATCAACCCCGTGAGATTATTTTGTTTGAGTCGTGCTTATTTTTTTTGTCTTTGACTGTAGTTTCTCAACTGGCATTCCATATGAGTAGGAAATAAGTGGATCATTATCTTCAACTATAAATTATTCAATTTATGTTTTGGTGTAAAGAATTTCTATGGCCGTTTTGGTTATTAAAATATTGTTGAAATATTAGGTGAAGTCCACTGTTACAGTATTAAGTAATAGATATTCTTTTTAGGTTTTATGCCAGCTTAATTTTTTGTATTTACAAAGTCGCTGAAAGTGAACATTTAAGTTGGTCCCCTTTTTGTAATCGGGTCATATTGAGCCACTTGGATTTGATAATAGTTTCATTTATCAGTCCTTGTGATGAGAACTTAGTTGATAAATAATGAAGGGGAAAATTATCTTGACTGTTATATCAAGTTATACATGTCTATTTCTTGATATTATACACTCTTTATTATTACGAGCTTTCTAGATTTCAATTATAAATAATAATAGAGATTGACTGTTGAAGTTTATATCTTCCTTGTATAATACAATTTTCTCATTTGACTTACAAAATAATTGATTACTGTGGTGTGTTGAGGTATTACTTAGTTAAGTAAATAGTTCTCTTATATTTTTGTTTTGACTTTGACTGGTCAAATGGACATAGCTTAGTTGGATTATTGAACCTTTATTTATATTGATCTTTGGAACTTAATTGTGACTGCAATTGACTTCTTTTCTTTATTTGGACATTGTGGCATTCTGGCATGATTTAAAAGTTGTTCGTGTTTTAGTACTTAGAACAATTTCATTAATTAGCAGTGTTCCTTTCACCAAATAGTTAGATAGAAGCATAATGTTTTAATGTATTTGTTCTTATCATGCTCAGTACTCTGGAACTAACACATGCTAACAATTTTTACAGATGGATTTCGTGAAAAGTGAAAGAAGAAAGACTTATAAGAAGTTACATTTCTTTTATTGATTAAGTTCATTTTATTTGGATGCTTAAATGTATTATAAGATATGGAAAATATTTTTTTGGATAAACTATGAAGGCCTAGTGCCATAGCATTTTGTAATTGTTAAGGAATTATGTCATTATTGACTACAAAACTTTTGAAATGTTAAATCTGTATGAAATAAAGTGAGTTCTGCATTTGTTATAAATGACTTAAGGTATTATTGGAATTTGATAATTAGTTTTTTATTTACTATGATCATTGCATATTTGATTTTTACTCCTAAGTCATAAACATTCACAATTTATTGTTGTCTAAGGAATTTGAGTGTTGCTTGGATAAGGAACTATATGTATAGTCAATTAATCCTCGGTTAACAGTAATATATTAAGAGCTGTAATTTTGGTAGGTCCAACCTTATTGGGATGTGAAGTAGTGTAATAATAAGTTTTATAGAATGATGTTACATTATTATCAAGGTTATACCCTTTTATGTTTTTATGAACTTATGATTAAGATATTAGTCCTTTTGTGGAGGAAAAAGAGAAACGTTATTGTCATCATTAAAAAGGACATAGTTATGATCCTTGACTTATTTTGATAAATTATATCAATAATGTTGAACGTGTATGTGTTCTTTTAAATGGGAACCAATACATGGTACATAGAAAGATAATGAGGTTGTGTTAAGAAGAGGTTGAATGATAAAGAAATCACTAAATCTAACTTATTAGTTATACAATCTGATTTGTACACATATGATGAAATTAAACAAAAGAGACTTGATGATGTTTTTACTTACTTAATTCAGAGTGAATATTAAGGCTATCAGACTTATGGATAATGAATAGTAAATTCATTGAAATATAACGCAAACATGATCTGCATACCTTCAATTTATATAAGGCATTCCTTGATTTTTTCTTAAATTATTATTAGTATTGAGCTTAGTTGATCCTTAGGTATGTTACCTAATGTTTGAACTAACTAATTAACATGATGAAAACTAAGATCTAAATGAATTTTCTAAGTATGTTAGTTCTATTCACACAACTAGGTGGACTGTTGCAACATAATTTTTATTACACAATATCCATGTAATGACACAAGTCATTAGGTGGATACTATGGAGCATCCATTATGCCAATATATTCCACTCATCTCCTTCAACACAGTTGATGAAGCCTAGAATTTACCAGATAACACCCTAGTTGCACTGGTACATCAATCAGCCTTAACTGAGCGCTCACCTGAAGTGCGTAAAGGTATCAAGTCCCTCTTTAGGGTTGTTGTAGCAGGATGTTGGCACGATGAAGGAAGAAACATATAGATTCATAACTAATCCATCATTCTACAATGCATGCTACCCTCATATATATGAAAGAACAAGCTTAAACAGTAATCATGATTGAATCAATAACATGCACTACTCAATTACACACAGAATGAAACTTAGATTTAGCTAACATCTCCCATCTATTAATAAATAGAGCTCCTTACAATAATGTCAACCTATACCAATGCGCATATGGATCTGATACAATAATTCAGACATATGCGTATATCTCTATACCTCCATACACACGTACATACTCTATGCATATTATCTGTTACACACACATATCACACTCTTACATCCCTTTACTATGTACCTAACATCATATATATAGGGTGGGGACTTTCCCTTCACCACTCATATATTCCAGAAATAGGCTGCATGCTATTAATAGCCACACGCCATTTACAAGCATAGCCGCACATGTAAGTGTGCTATCTATAGACCTCTTGCCATATAACTGAAATATCAATCCTATTCTTGGCTCGTCTCCATGCAAAATGCTTCGATATGATCCTTCAAAGATAGACAATGCATGACGTGCACGTCTCTACATTGTTAGTGTGTTCCGCACACCATCTTCTAAAAATAGGTCTTCATGCTCAAAATTGGCTAAGTCCTGAAAACTGAACTTGCCTTCCATGTGCTGGTCTTTCTTGTCCTTCTGCACCTTTGTTCCTATAATTCTATCCTACATGGACTCCGTGTGTGATATTTGACAAGTATTCTTTGATCAACATTACCCCACACTAATCTCATTGTCATCCCGACAATGGGTATCTCCAAAAATTGAAGTAAAGAATAGAAGAATGGAAAGAATAAGAATGAAAGAATTTAGATAAACAAATAATTTCTATGAAGTTATGAGACAGCCTCCTCTGTATCAGTTTGAATTATTCACTCTGGATACTCCTCCTTTATTTTGGCCTCCAAAATCTATCATTCAGTAAGTGCTTGTTCTACCTTTTCTGGGATGTCCACAACAATGGTTTCCAACGCATCCCTCAAAATCACTCCTTTCTCATTCTGTAGAACTAACAAAACTGCTGGACATTGATGTCATTCTCCCTTCCAAAAGATTCATCTTTTGTGCAATTAGCTTCCCAAGCTCTTCCAGCCAAGTCTTGTGCTGCTCTTGTGTTGTTTCTAGGGCCTTATGCTTCTGCTTAACCATTAACAGTCTTTTTGCATGACCCAATGTCTCATCCTTCATTACTTTCTGGACCTCACTATTTTTTGGTTGGGTCTTGATGTTGATAAATGCCTCTAGGGCTATGCATATGTTTAAAGCCTGGTCTTCTTTATTCAATACTTCATGTAACGCTTGCAACAACCCTTCATAAGATGTAATATTTTACATCATTGATGGTTTCTCTCATTCGGTACCTTATTCTGAGCTTCTTGGTATTGGCATACACATAGGTTCATCTTTAAGCACCAAGTCCACTAACTTTCCTACATGGTGTATCGCTGAAGGAAACATCTATGGTACCTTGGCCTCCAAGTGTGGCCTTGCTCTGATGACATTGTCCCCAATCTCCTCTCCGATGCTGATAAATACTTAATTTTTCTTCTGTGTGAAGTCCCTCTCCTACATTATATGTGTTATCTCTGCATCCTTTATCTTCAGATCCTTGAGCAGTGCTCTGATTGTTACCACCTTATCCATATTTCTTCTAGCCACTTCAGTAAAAAACTTCACCAATGCGTTGTTGACCCGCTCATCTGACATGACAGTAGGCTTTACTGTCATGTGTCTAGCTTGGGGTGCCTTCTTTAGTCATCTCAAAATGCATGAATCTTCACACACATCAAAATCAGGCTCATCCATGTGGGTGTGCATTGACCACGATAGTTGCTTTCGAGTGCACACAGTCACCATATCCTCATCCATTAGCTCCCAGCCAAATAAATCCTTCTGTGCTATCGTGCTCTGGAAGTGGGCATGGACAATTTTTCCTACATCCTCTACATACCCCATGGCTGGTGGAATGTGCTCTCCACTTGTTCTTCTAGACCGTTGCTACTTAGGGACTTTAGCTTCCAAATTTGGGACTTGTGTCTCTATGTCTTAAACATCTTCTGCAGCTGTTTCCTCTAGTATTTTCTCATCCTCTTCTTTTTCCTTTGATTCCTCACCCTATTCTTCTGTGTTCTCTGGAAGTGTAGGAGAATTAGGCATGCTTTCCTCTGACTCTTCTGCCTCCTCATTTAACTTCATTTTCCTCCTTCTTTGCACAGTTACCTCCTTTTGTGGGGAGATTCTAGGTGATTTATGCATAGTGGTTAGAGTAGCACCTTGGGTCCTTGTTCTCCTAAACACCCTCTTAAACCTGTGCTCCCCTTGGACTACATTCAAGTCCTCATCATCCCCCTCTTGTGGCTGAGGTGGTGTAATGACGCATTCAGCTTCACCCTTATTTGTAGGATGTCTCCTACCTCTATGCTCCAAACCACCACTATCTTCGTGCTCCTCCTCCTCATCCTCCACTTCAATTGGCTCTGTGGACTTAAGCACTAGGATGTTCTCCATTGTATGCTTTCCCTTTGGTGGTGCTGGAAGTGCGAACTCACCTTCCACATACTTGTTATTCTCCATCTTTGGCTTCAGTTGGAGATACACCAATGTTGCCCCCACATCTGCTACAACCAAAATTATTGGCTTAATATTCAACACCTCTAAAATTATCCTCTCTGTATAAGCACTTCTTTAAGGATACACATATTTCTTCCTCAACATATGGTAGTCATAGTCTACCTTATCTGCATTGAATACCAGTTGGTGCGTGTCTATAAATCTATGAACAGATGCTTGGAAATACCTTGTAGTGAATGCGTAAGGTAATTTACACCAAGGGCTCTAGACTCCATCTTTCATTGGGAAGCGCATGATGTAAAAATGATGATATACAACAAACTGAACTTGTTTCCCTACCACTGCTGGTAGGTCCTTTGGGATGCGCCACTCTTCTCCAAATGTTGCGTGGAGTCTATCATACCATTTCTCTGCCCTTTTCTTTACATCATCTGTCATGGCCCCTTTACATAGATACTTGTTGAACCTTTCATCTGGTGACTTTTTCTCCATGGGGTATTCCCATACTTTTTCCTTCGGTCTGTCTGGTACTCCAATCTCCATGAATACCAGTGATAGTAGAATAGCCCCAAAGTTGATCTTCCCTCCTGTTTGTGCTTCTTTGACTATTTTCTCTACAATATAGCCTGCAATGTTGTAGATTTCCCCTTATGACATCTTGCGTGCCACGTGTAACCACATAGTATTTACCTATGACCACCGCTCTTGATCATTAAACTTTGTAACAAGGTGTGTTGCTGCTTGCACAACTGGACAGTTCTTCAATTTATCTATATCCATTCTGCGCGGACCCTTCAGGTAACCCAACTCCTTTCTGGTCTTTAAAATCACAGCTTTATCTATGAGATCACTTTTTATGTCCTCTCCTATGGCCTTCAAACCTGTAATTGATGAGATAAGTGCATATGAGATTCTAACTCTGCGTCCTACAAAGTAGAAGAAGTCCTTGTACACCCTTCTCATGATCCACTGATACAAGGGCTCATACTTCCCAAAATATGGAAGGTCATATAGTTGGTAGAACCCAATTCTCTTCAGAATCTTCTCACTTGCATCATCATAAACTATCATGTCATCCGTCGTGCACTTGTTCATCCTAGCAGTGAGAAAGGAATCAATCTCCTTCTTGTTCTCCAGAGTCTTGTGATTATATTCACTTGCTTTTCTCTTTCTGATGGGTGAATCCCATTCCTATCTAATGATGACTCCTAGATATTGTATTTCTAAAAAATGACTTTCGGGTGCTATCTCTTCCTCCTTGACGAACACCTTATTTCCTTTTTTTTCTATTGCAGATGCCTTCTTAGGTGCCATTTTTACCTTACAAATGTCTCCTCTTTAACTCTGCAACTTTGCGAATCAAAATAGGTAGCTCGATTCAATCATTCCCTAGGTGAAAAATTCATAACCTAACCCTTTTCCATCTCCCTGCTTCACTCAAACCCTTCACCACTGGGTACATAAGCTTATTGTCACATAGATCTGGTTGTCATGCTTGGTTTCACACCCTTCACACCTTAACTTAATCACTCAGCTCTTCACACTTGGATCTTTCTTCAAATACTCTTAGTTGCAACGGTAAAAATGAATCCGCATTCCATCCTTATATAATTTTTTTCAAATTTTGATGCATTTATTACTCCTTCACCTACCAAACATCCCCTCATTCATTGACCAAATTCATTCATTCCACGTGGTACATCTTCTCACCCCAGCTATAACCTTCTAGCGTGCCTTCCTACCCTCTGGTCACAGACTTCTCTTCAATGTGTGCCCTTATGCCTGAGTACCTTGTCACTGTACCTTCTCCTGGTATCTATCATGGCCTATGCTTACCTCGTGTTATATTGTTCTTTCATTCATCTCCATCCTTGGTCACTTTTGAGAAGAAATCTTCTTTTGACTTAAAGCACACCCGTAGCAGCTTATTCCTTTCACCTTCCAATTCCCACAGTCTTTTACTTGGATAACTACAACCACCCCACACTAAAGGTATGTGTAGTCCTCTGTGCATAGACATTCTTCACATAGTAATTAGCTTCATGCACGCAAGCCCACTTATTACACAAAAACAACAACAAAATTGACAAAGCATAGTGACAATGAAGGAAATACAATAGGGAAATACATAATGGAAAACCTAATCTAAATGGCAATACTACCTTATTACAAACACCAAGAAGACTTATTTATAGTAGGGCTTCAGCCTACTCCCATTAAAGTAACTGGGTAGCCATGTTCCATCAAGTGCTTCTAACTGGAAAGCACCTGATTCAAGTATATAAGTGATGACATATGGCCCCAACCAATGTACTTTGAGCTTTCCTGGATGGCACAAGAACTTTGAGTCATAAAGAAGTACCATTTGTCTGATCTCAAACTTCTTATCCCTTATGTTTCTATCATGCCATGCCTTCTACCTAGCCTTTTCCTTCTTCTGACTCCATCGTGCTATGGCTCGTCACTCATCTAGTTGAATCATCTTGTCGATATGCTCTTCTAAATCCTGTTCATCAGCTAGACCCCCAGTGCACGCAATGCGCAAAGAAGGTAACATAAATTCTATAGGGAGAATAGCTTCCATGCCAAACACCAACTGAAATGGTGTGGATTTGTTCAACCTCTTGTAAGTTGTTCTATATGCCCAAAGAACAACTGACACTTTTCATCCCAATCCTTTCTTCCAACATCACAAATTTTGTCAAAGTATGGCTCAAAATCTTGTTGAAAGCCTCAACAGTTCCATTTTCCTGAGGATGGTAGGGTGTAGTTTTATGGTGTGCAACCATAAACTCATCTAATAGGATCCTGATTGTCTCATTCAAAAAGTGTGTACCCCTATCACTTGTCAAGCTTAAAGGACATCCATATCATGTAAGAACATTCTCCCATAGAAACCTAGCTATTGTAGCTACTGTACAGTCCTTCGTAGGTGTTGCTTCTACCCACCGTGTGAGATAATATATGCAAGTAATGATATAGCGTGATCCAGTCCTGTGCGCAACTGGTGAAATAGGTCCTACAAAGTCAATGGCCCATTTCTCAAATGGTTCGGCACTAGTAATTGGTCTCAAAGGCATCTCATCTCTTTTCCCTAGTTTTCTAAGGTGCTGAAAATGATCACACGCCTTACAATATTCTTTACAGTCCTTATACAATGTTTCCCACCATAATCTAGCAAGTAGGATCTTCCGGGCAGTCGCATCACCTACATAATGGCCTCCTGCAATACCACCATGAGCTTCTTCCATAATATCCTTACGCACATGCTCTAATACACAACGATGTAATACTTCATCTCTTCCTAGCTTGTAAAGGTCACCATTGATTAACATAAACGGTGTCACACATATAACAAGATGCTTCTTTTCTAATCCTTTCATTCCTTTTGGTGCCAAACCTATTCGTAGAAAGACAACAATGTCTTCTAATTCCATGGGTGCGCATTGTAACCTATATAACTATGCATCTGGCATGGTTTCTTCAATTGTCTATGCATCCTCTCCTGAATTGATTCTAGATAAATGGTCTGGTCCAGAATTGCTTTTCCCTGGCTTCACCACAACTGTGAAGTCAAATTCTTGAAATAGGAGGACCCATTTGCATATGTGCCCCTGTAAGATGGGATTGTTTACCAAGTACTTCAATGCCATGTGATCTGTATAAAACAAAAATGGTGTTGCTAACAAGTACTGTCAAAACTTGTGCAATGCATAGATCATTGACAAAGCTTCGCACTCTGTATTTGTATAATTCCGTTTTCAGCAAGATTCAAGCTTCCTACTAGAAAAATTGATTGGATGATCTACAATACCTTCACTGGGTTGAGCTAACACAACACCAATGGCCATGCCAGAATCATCCACATGCACATGAAATGGTTTATCCCATGAGGGAAAGCGCAGAATGGGTGCGGTAGTAAGTTTCTCTTTTAATATCTCAAATGCGTGCTGCTGCGGTTCTCCCCAATAAAATGTACCTTTTCCCTTTAGTAATTCTTCCAAGGGTGCAGTAATTTTGGCATACCCTTTAATGAATTTTCTATAATATCCTGTATGACCTAAAAATCTGCGCACCTCACTTTGACTGGTAGGCACTTCTAGGCCTAAAATGAATGCAACCTTGGCTAGATCAACCAGCAAACCTTCCTTGTAGATTATATGTCCTAACAGTATCCCAAATGGTGTAGCAAATATGCATTTCTTGATGTTCAAAGAGATAGTCAATTATGTGCACCATTCAAACATTAAGTGTAGATTGTCACAATGATCTTTCAAAAGCCCATATACTGTCCAATCATCTAGGTAGACCTGTAAGAATTTGTGAATAAAATATTTGAATGCCTGAACAACTATGCGTGAGAATACAGCAGGCATGTTTTTCAATCCAAAAGGCATCACAGTATAGGAAAAATTGCCCCACTCAGTAGTAAATGTTGTCTTTTCTTGATCTTCCTGAGAAATCCTAACCTGATGATACCCGAAAAACCCATCTGTGAAAGAATATATTTTGTTCCCTGCAACTCCTAGTATTTCCTCATTGAATGACATAGGGAATGGATCTGTGATGCATGCAACATTCAACTCCCTGTAGTCCACACATATTCTAATTCATCCATCCTTCTTGATACTGATCACCATTGGGCTAACCCATTCTGACTCATCAAGGGGCTTGATAATTCTAGATTTCAACATTTTATCAATTTCTTCTTTTACCTTTTCGTGCAAATTAGGATTCATTCTGTAAGGTCTCTTTCTAACTGGCCGTGCACCATCCTTAAGTTTTATCTTCATTTCCCCAAGTGATTCATGCATGCCTTTAAGTTCATGATACCCTCGAGGGAATAAGTCCTGATAATCCCTGAGTAACTCAATGATCTTTTCTACCTCCGAGTCTGACCAGTAGTCTCTAATTATGGCCTCCTTAGGCTCAGCCTCTGAACCTATATTCACCTTCTTTGTCTTCATGGGTTCATGGTAGGTGCACGTGTATCCTTGTCTATACTATCCAAGACCTCACGCACTCCGTGTGAATGTTCAATATCTAGGTTCTCAACTTCCTCATCATCCATGATGTAAACCATCTTTCCTTTCTCTTTCTCAAGGCAAGCACATTCAAGTAGTATGGAGTCCATTTCTTCTTCCTTTTCAAAACATGCTCTGGAATTTGTCTCACAAAATAATTCTTGAATATGCTCTTCATATTTTGCACTATCTCCCATAGTTAAGCGCTTGACAAATTTTAATGCCTCTTCTATGGGAGGTTTAGTTGAGAAGTAGTCAAAGATCTGGATCATTCCTGCAGTCAAATCTTGCCAGTTTCTAGTCTCTCTATGTAGTTCTGCATATACATACCAAGCATGTGTGCATCCTTGTAGCGTAGAATATAATCTATGCACCCAGAGTGAAGGTGGTAATGCTTCCTGTCCTGCTGTCCAAAGTCTCTCACACTGCTGAATGTGATGCTGAATAGGTTGATCACCATGATAAGTGTAGATCTGCATAGGTGCATTGTTCCTTACAAACCTAGTAGACAAAGCAACTCCAATCTCTTCCCAATTTATAATATTATCTCTATGGACTACCCACCAGCACGATGTTATCCCATACAAAGTATATACTAACATATCTCTCCTCTTAATTTGATCTATCCACTGTGTTTCCATGGCCTTCAAAAAGGCAAGAAGATATTTTGCCCCTATATACCAAGGTACTGTGCTACCTATCCGTTGAAACGAATGAAGTCCATTCTTACGCACAACCACGCTTTTCACCTCATGTCCTACTAATTCATATGTACCATGAGCCCAATTGTCACAAGAAATACTCGTAGTATCACTAATAGAATGAGAATCCTCCCACTGTAGGATGCCTTCTTTTGATGGCTCATTGACCTCTGGGTCCTGAATAACACGTACATAAATTCTGTTTAAGTCCTCCTCACTTAGAGGCTCAACATATGGTGTAGACTTCCCATCTGTCAAAGGTATCACAACCCTTTCCTCCTTGTTTTCAAAGCTGATATACCCCTTATTGAATCTCAAGTCAGCATTATTCACATAACACCAAGGGCATCCAAGCAGGGCTAGAAAATTGTCTACTTCTACAAGTGCTAATACCTCAAAATCCCTAGTGAACTTGGCCCCTTGTATAGTTATAGATGCATCTTTCAAAACTCCTATGGGAGTGGCCTTAGTCTGGTTTGCCATAAACAACACATTAGATGATGGCTGCAATGGAGGCCTCCCCATTTGTACCCATGCATCTAATGTAAGCACATTTACTTCTGCACCTATATCAATCAATATGTTGCTCAACAGCCACCCATCCACAACAACATTCAGAGTAATTTATTTGTCATAGTCAATGCTATTAGGGGGAAGATTTGCATGCAGAATCTGTCATCCGGTCTCAAGACTTACGCGTGGAGTGTTCCCTTTTAACCAACTTCCTAATAGTGGAATAATGTTCTCCTGGCGCAACATCTTGCACACCTCTCGCAGATCATCGATATCAGTTTGGACTATCTCTAATGCTTTCTTCTACTCCTTGAGGTACTTTATCTCACCCTGAAGATTCCTTAGCACTTCCATGGTATCCTAGTAAAATTCCTTTAGATAAGTAGGATCTGGGTACCTTGCATGCAAAACCTCCTCCTTGGTGATCGTAGGCTTCTAGTGTAATGCCTCTCTCACATGTGTTGCTTCAAGGCATGTAGTAATCTTCACTATCAATGCCTCAGGTCCTTCTGCTATCTTGGAAATCCACTGATCTTCTACCGCGTGTTGGATTCTAACCATCCTGACACCTTTGTTTTCTTGCTTATGCTACTTACTCAGATGTTCATATAATTCTGGGCACTCTTCATAGCTATGGTTCTTTCCATGCAGAAAGAACATGCAATATTCTGAGGACATTCATGCCTATAGTGGTCAGGAGATCCACACGTATAACATGTTCCACAAGGGAACTCACCTCTTCCTCCACCACAGCCTCATCCTCCATATCCACCATGATATCCATGTCCCCTTCCATGACCTCCTTCAAAATGCCCCTCATTCCTGTCATAGCATTTGATTATGATCTCAATCCTGGTGCTCATTCCTACCCTTAGAATTATCTGTTATACTTGTCTATCATACCCCAATGTCTATAGCATCCTGGATCTGACCAATCAACCAAAAATCCTCAGTATCATGGGTCGTGGACCTACAAATCTTGCAAAAGCAAGATACATTCTTCCTTATCATGCACTGTAACAAAGGAAAGTGACTAACATCATGATTCAAATGGAAAATATCACAATCCAATAGTAATGAGCGTACAGATCTGTGAGGGAAAATATCCTTGGTGTGACCTTCCACTTCACAATCTGTACACCAAATTCCTGAGCGCATTTCATGGGCTGAATTTACTGATAGCTTTTCTAACTGCTTTGCCATAGCTGCAATATGTGCCTCTAGGAATGGACTAACACCAGTGTCAATGCTCCCAACTACCTCAGCATGCAAAGCTACTTCCAGTGCTTCGCACAGATCAGTGTATGTCTTATGTGACAACGCCCTTCTAAAAGGTGTAATCAATCCTCCAACGAACCATTGTGCATGCTGGCTAGCGTGAATATCATAAGATAGCTTAGAAAGAAGTGTCTTAAAATGAGCATCATACTCACGTACACTCTCAGTAGTGCCTTTCTTGATATCCTTGAGCGCACTTATACTCTTCTGCTCAAACTCAAGGATATGGAACTCTTTCAAGAAAGCATCCCTCAATGTTGCATAATCCACATAAGTTTGATCAGGGTCAAACTTCCTATACCAACTGCATGCGCGCCCTGTAATGTAGTAGCGAATTGAGTTGCCTTACGCTCAGCAGCAGTGATCCCTTTAGATTGCCACAAGATTTCACACATATGCACATGTTCAGCAACATCCTCTATTCCTCTATATTCTAGGAGATGAAGTGACATCTCCATATAGATATTATGTGGTTACTAAAGACCTTGACCACCTGATCCAGAACCTTTTGTGTTCCCTCTACCTCCAGAACCACCAGATCCATCAGAACTAGAACCATATATACCTCCTTATCCTCCACCTGTAGCTGGAGTAGGACCTATAGATGTACTCCCATGTGCTCCAACAGTAGTACTATATTGAACCCCTACAGTCTGTGAGGTAGCTCCACTTCCAGAGGTGAATCCAACATTCTATGCACTCACATTCTATGTAGATGATGCACCTAAGAATGCTCCTCCATATAACATTGAAGCCGTCTATCTTGCCATTGACGTAATTGATCCCTGACTTACTCTTACTCTCGTACTTCCCAAGTTAGCTTGTTGGTGACTTTTCGTACTAGATACTAAAAAACCAAGCACAAAGGCTAGGTCACTAGGTGGATTAAGATGCACGCATGCAGTCTAGGTAGTCTCTGATTACACACTTCTGTGTGAGGCTGAGAAGGGATCTCTATCATGATTTCCAAGATGGGGGAGTTCCTCATGCTCTGGCTCCACGTCTTCTACGTGAGCTGTAAATCCTTCACGAGCCATCTCTCTCCTCAACGTCATACTTTCTGCAACGGAACACTACTTCTCTATCTCCCTCTCATGCACCTCATTATACTTAAGCCACCTTTCCTCTCTCTATTTCTCTGCCACTAGGTCTATCATCTTAACCCAAACCTATTCCTGGCCTCGCACGTGGTGAGGTTTAGTTAGCCATCAGTTTACTTTCTAGGTTCAAAGTTACCATCAAGATCTTGATCGCCAACGGAATACCTTGCAAATATGTTCCTCTTGAA
The DNA here is from genome assembly GCA_019776745.2 of Taxus chinensis. Taxonomy (NCBI): domain Eukaryota; kingdom Viridiplantae; phylum Streptophyta; class Pinopsida; order Cupressales; family Taxaceae; genus Taxus; species Taxus chinensis. Next base: position 12,333,376 of record CM034147.1, read on the forward strand.
TACCGCAAAAATTGGAATTCAGCTACCTCCGGAAAGAGTACGTCAAAATCAAATATTCAAGAATATAAATTTTTAGAACACTACAGAACCACATATCCACAACGCGAGTGTAGATCAAATCAACATCATAAAGGGCCTGAAATTCTTCTCGTGTCTAAAAAAGTGCACGATACCTCCAATTCTACTGAGATGCATAAACAGTAAGCCACTCATATAGTTCTACTGGAAAGATAACGAAAAATCTCTCATATAAGTTTTCATATAAATTCTGCTCTACCCAAGTGCGTGCGTTAAACTCAGATCCACTTCTAAACCACCATCCATATTCTTCCTCCAGATCGTGTATCCATTCCTCAATACTTGCTAGAGTTAACTGGTACGTCTTCATCATGAACCATCCTGAAAATAACTGAAAAATAGGTCCCGGCAATGGAACCAATGATGCAGCCTAGAATTTACTAGATAACACCCTAGTCGCACTGGCACATCACTCAGCCTTGACTGAGCGCTCACCGAAGCATGTAAAGGTACCAGTCCCTCTTTAGGGTTGCTATGTAGTAGGATGTTAGCATGATGAAGGAAGAAACATATAGATTCATAACTAATCCATCATTCTATAATGCATGCTACCCTCATATCTATGAAAGAAAAGCTTTAAACAGTAATCATGATTGAATTAATAATATGCACTACTCAATTACACACAGAATGACACTTAGATTCAGCCAATATCTTCTCATCTATTAATAAATACAGAAGCTCCTTACAGTAATGTCAATCTATATTAATATGTCAAACATATGGATTTGATACAGTAATTCATTCTCATATGTGTATATTCTCTGTTACACACACACACACACACACATATCGCACCCTTACATCCCTTTACTATGTACCTAATATCATATATATAGGGTGGGGACTTTCCCTTCACCACTTATTTATTATAGAAATAGGACACATGCTAATAATAGCCACGCGTCATTTACAAGCATAGCCATACATGCAATTGTGTTATCTATAGACCTCTTGCAGTTTAACTAAAGTATCAATCCTATTCTTGGCTCATCTCCATGCAAAAACACTTCAATTTGATCCTCTAAAGATAGACAATGCATGACACACACATCTCTACATCACTAGTGTGTTTCGCATGCCATCTTCTAAAAATAGGTCTTCATGCTCAAAATCGGCTAAGTCCTGAAAGCTAAACTTTCCTTCCACGCGCGGGTCCTTCCTGTCCTTCCATGCCTTTGTTCATGGCCTTCTATCCCACGTGGACTCCTTGTGTGATCTTTGACAAGTATTCTTCGATTAACAATAGCAGTCATAAAGTGGAATCTTTGGTCTTTGTTTCACTCTAAACTATGATAGACATATATTCTAGTATTAACATCAATTTATGTTGACCTAGGGTGGGTAAACACACTCTAATAGATAAAAATCAGTTCAAGTATGTCTATTTACCCTTAGTCACCATGAGCAGACTATCCATACTAGTTTATGTGAGTTGTCCCTATTTAGTGTGATACATTGATCCGAAATCGGTTGGCAATAGTCAAGAAATTCTAAACTAGATAATAGTTCAAGTGGGGTGAAAGACATATTCCCTTCGACGAGTATGTCATCTAGGAATAAATGCATGGGATACATAAACTTAAACTTTGGCCAAATTATCAAAAATTATTGGTTGCATTGTCTTATGTCACCTGGTCTAAGGTTGCAAGATTTCATATGAGTATCAGTAATAGATAGTCAGATAGGCTTCTTAAACAGTAACGATTGAAATACCTATAAAGGGTAATGGAACTAAAGTATACTTCGTATACACAAGAACAAGATAACATGAGATATTTCTTTAATACCGAGTCATGAATGAGAGATTAGTATAACATCGAGTCATTACAGCTTCATATGGTTTTTCTGTTATGAGATGGATTAGCAATGAATGTTTTTTCTAAATTATATGAATTTAGAACAGTAAACATTATGATATAAAAAAAATCCCATATTTTCTAAGGTCCTAAATGAGGATGTTACATTCTGGTATTAGAGCTGAAGGTTGTAGCTCTTGGACCTATTTGAGTCCATATCTAATAAATATTAATTTCTTATTAACAGAAAATGGTTAGAACAAGGGGACATGCTACAAATAATCCACCTCTAGTTGGTGAGGTAGCTACAACACAAAAAATTGATGAGATCCTTGCTGCCCTGTTGGACACAAGAGATCATCTTGCTATACTTGAACAACAAGTAATTGGAAATGAAGAGGAGGAAGATGATGTTGTTAATAACAATCAGCCACCTCCAGGAAATAATGTTAACGCCAGAATAATAGCACAGTATCATATTTACATGGAGATAAACACAAATAATTTTGTATTGTATATTTCCTTCGAACACCAATGCACATATATAGAAAATACATATCCTATAAAATAGGAAACCACTCACAAATATTGATGAGTTTTTAAAACAAATCATAACATATTAATCCCTATTTATGTGTGTGGTTATAACAACCATCAAAAATATATAAACTATTACAATGGAGCACTATTAAATAATTATTTCCTAACATTCCCCCCTTAGTGCGAACATGGGGAAAAAATGCTTTTGTATTTGCACATGATCATGATCTAGTGATTTTCACAGGATGATCAAAAACCTCAGGGATGGTTTTGCAAATGGTTGACCACAAACCGAGAAAGGTGGTTTTGTAATTGGTTTACCAAAAACCACAATGTGATGGTTTTGCAAATGGATTACCAACAACCAAGAATGGTGGTTTTTCTATTGGTTTACCATAAACCAAAAATGAAGGTTTTCAAGTGGTTTACCTACAACCACATCATGATGTGCCAAGTACTATTATTAGCCCTCATCACATTTCAACGTAGGGAATAACATAGGAAATTCTGTTGAAATATGTTGCTCGTACATACATTGAAAAAGCTAACATAATGGAAATGGAACATTGGATCATGTTCCCCCCTTCAATGTGAAATTTCCACTTACTGTGCAAACCAAGCAACCATGAACACTGCATATAAGAACACTAAAATATGAAACAAACACACAACTAAAACAAAATGTGCCACCAAATCTTTGATGTGGCCCCATCATTGGCAACTGACAAGAGGTCGCTGAATGAACTCTAACCTCCATTTTCCTCCATCCTCTACTGTCATGCTACTAACTTAGTGGATTTTGAATTGAGGCTCAATGGTTGCCAGGATGTCAGGTAACACTGAAAATGCGTCCATAAGGCATTTAAAAAAAAAATTAGACTTTTTTTTTAACACGAACATATTAACATTACAAAATGACTATTAAAAATAAAACCTAAAATCACCTATATGAATCGAAACTTATATTAACTCAAAATGACGACTTCAATTTTTGACTTGAATTTGAGAGGACAACACTTGACTTTGACACAATATAAGCCACTAATTTTTAATATTGACAAGAGAACAACATAACTCTATAGTTTTGATTATTGAATGACACTAGAACATGGGATACTATGATAGACACTATAGAGATTATAAAATTAATTTTTCTACTCTTGACAACAATATGACCAAGACACGACAAATCACCCTTTAACAATCATTATTAGCACAAGAAGTATGACATTACAATGTTATTTGGCACATACTTTTAAAAAATCGATAGCTACACTAAAGGAATACTCACTAACTTGCGCATAAAATCTAATTAAATATTGGAAAGAGATGCGTCTAAACAAAGAATTGCCCTTTTTTATTGAAATAAATTGGTTGATGTCAGGCCATTCACAACATGCTTCAGTTGGGCATAGAAAATCCAATGCAAGGAATGATCAGACTTGACCGCCATTGGAAATACCAAATACCACAGATTTAGAGCTAAACAATTACAGGCATGTACTCGACAAGTGTAGGATCGAGTAGAATATTTAGACACGTATTTTCTGAATATGTACAAATTAATAATCCAGTGATGATGGTGTAGAAGCTAGACAGGAACATGTTGGATTTAAGAAAACAATGTATTGCAATGCCACATAGCCGATTTATCAAGTGCAATCCACTGTATTTGTCTAGATCTATCATCAAACACTGTTATAAAAATATATATTTTGAGCAGGTCAAATTGACAAAGAACAGATTGAACATGGCCAATGTGTGTAAAAGAATTATCGACCAGTGTTAGATTAGCAGTGACAAAAGTTGTGACCAGTAACAATAATTAATGATTTAGACCTGAGCAATGATGAGGTAAATGTCTAGATCCATGCTCAATGTTTCAATTGAATAATAAAATTATCACCTCTAATATGCAGCAAGAAAGTCGATCATAGGAGAACCAATGTCGAGTAAAAAAAAATGAATTTGTGCTAAGACAACTCATCTGGATAGATTTTGCAATGCAAAAATCACTACCAAGCTCACTTGACCATACCACGCAGGAACTTTACACACGTCTTAGACTACTATAGAATCTGAATAGATATATGCCTATTTACAGAAATCTTTTTTCAAAAAACAACAAGACTCTATCTTTAATGTTGAATCTATAAACTTTTTACACAATAATCTTTTCCATCACAGGGGCAACCAACTGAATAGCATTATGGCTCTGCCCCTTATGAATTCCAAAAAAACATATTTGCTCTAATACCAAATATTAGAACAATATCATATTTACACAGATATAAACATGAATAATTTTGTATTTTATATTTCCTTCGAACACCAATGCATATATATAGGAAATACATATCCTAAAAAATAGGAAACCAATCATAAATATTGATGAGTTGTTAAAACAACTTGTGACATATTAATCCCTATTTATGTGTGTGGTTATAACAACCATCACAAATATATAAAATATTACAATGGAGCACTATTAAATAATTATTTCCTAACATGGAAACCCTGGTGGTGATAACAATAATAATGAAACAAATAAAAATGCTGCAAATGCCAATAATAACACTGCAAATGCAAATGCAAATGCACCTAATCAGTCTAAAAACAAAAAGGCAAGATTGGTAGTTGAACTTACTAATGATATAAAAAGGATGAGTCCACCAAATTTTGATGACACTACATTGGGAGATGGGGATGAGAAGTGGCTAAGTGAAATAGAGAATTACTTTGCACTAAGGAACTTCTCCGAAGAAACCAAAGTAGTATGGGGATCTTATTAGCTTTCCTATGAAGCATCATCATGGTGGGATAACTGTAAGGTTGAACTGAATTTTGATGAGGCCAACATTACTTGGGATCAATTTAAGGGCTATTTTAGGAAACATTGGTTATCGTAGCTCTATTATGATCAAAAGATGTTAGAGTTTCAGAACTTATTTTAAGGAAAATTGACTGTAACTGAATATTGGGAGAAGTTTACCAAGCTTCTCAAGTATGTACCACAATATGAAACTGATGAAAATTTTAGGATACGCAAGTTCATTATGGAGTTGAATCCTGTTATTAGCGGAGAGGTAGATGTACACAACCTAACCACCATGGAGGGAGTTGTAGAAAAATACATAAGGAAAGAATAGAAATTGAAGGAAAGTTTGCGTGCATAAGGAATAAAATTGAAAGAAAATATACAACTCTTTTTCATCACTAGCACCCAAGAAGGTGGCATGGAAAAATTTTGGCACTCAAAACAAGTTTGGGGATGAAAACAGTAAGAAAAAAACAACAAATAAACCTTATGCGAATAACAAAAATAATTTTACAAAGAATAACAACAATGAACATAAAATTTATGGAGGCCAAAACAGTAATTTCAAGGCTTAGAATAAGTTTGAACCAAAAAGGGGACCTTTAGGGGGCTATTATAACTGTAAAACAGACCATTATGCAAATCATTTCCCTCTAAAGAAAAATGATAGCAACCCGCATCACAAGATACATGTTGCAGTAGCTGATAAGCAAGTTAAAAAGTAAGCTACGCCAATAGAGGTGCCGGGTAAATTCTTCGGTATACCTGTAACCATACTTTTTGATACTGGTGATACAAAATGCTTTATTTTAAATAAATTAGCTGCAAAATTAAAAAGAAAAGTTGGTATAATGGAAAAATCATGGATTGTTCATTATGGTAATAATGTTGTCCATATTGTTAATAAATGTGTTTTTGGTGCAGCCTTAGAATTACCAAGTTTTACTACATAAATAGACTTGTATGTTGCACCTTTAGGGTCATATGATGTCCTAATTGGTGTAAATTGGCTTGCTGATCATAAGGCTAAGGTTGATTGTTTTGAAAAACACATTAGATGCCTTGATGATCTACAGAAAAAAAGACATACAAGTAGTAAAAAGAGAAATTTCAATTAGAAAACTGACTGTTATGCAGCTTAAGAAGGCCAAAAATAAAGGATGCATGTTATATGTAGTAAAAATATCATAAAAAACAGAAGAAGGTAGTAATTTTATGGAAAAATACCCACTGCTACAAGATTACATCGATGTGTTTCAGGAAGAGCTACCTAGACTTTTGCCAAAATGAGAGTTTGAATTCACAATAGAAATCAAACCTGGAACTGAATCGATTTCCAAAGCACCTTATCGCATGACTACAACTAAATTAGTGGAACTTAAGACACAGTTACAAGAAATTTTTTCTAAGGGTTTGATTAGACCAAGTGTCTCACCTTGGGGAGCACCGGTAATTTTTGTTAAAAATAAAGACATAACACTTAGACTTTGTATTGATTATCGAATGCTAAACAAAGAAACAATAAAAAATAGATATCATCTTCCTATGATTGATGATCTATTCGATCATATGCATGGTGTACCAACTTATTCAAAGATAGATCTGCGATCTGGATATCATTAGTTAAGAATTAAATATGATGGCATTCACAAAAAAAGATTTAGAACAAGGTATGGGCACAATGAATTCATTGTTTTACCTTTTGGATTAACAAATTCACCTGCATCTTTCATGAATTTGATGAATAATACCTTTCAAGAATACTTGGACAAGTTTTTACTTGTATTCTTGGATGATATTCTTAATTATTCTAAAAGCATAGAGGAACACAATGAACATTTAAGGATTGTACTTGAGTTTTTGAGAAAGAGAAAATTGTATAGTAAATTGTCAAAATGTTCCTTTTACGAAATAGAAGTACATTATTTGGGACATGTTATAAGAAAGGATGGAATATCAGTTGATCCATCAAATATTGCATCCATAATTGATTTCCTAGCACCTAAGAATGTTCATGAAGTTAGAAGCTTCATGGGACTTGTCAAATATTACAAAAAAATTGTTAAGGAATTTTCTAAAGTTGTTGCCCCAATTACTTCATTACAAAAGAAAGACAAAAATTTTGTGTGGGGTGATAAATGTGAAACGGAATTTAAAAATCTAAAGGAAAAACTAACTATAACACCTATTTTTATTGTTCCAGATCCAAATGTGTAGTGCCCACTTCCCTTTGACACCTTTAGATACTGATCTTGATACAGTTGATCTTATTATGGACATTATTATGTTTTGATTTAGTAGGATGTTGGGCTATGGACTTCATTGCTGATTGGAATTATACAGGATGCGTGATGATTATTATAAACATTATATATATAGAGGTTGATGCTTTATTTGACGTAGTTATATCATTGATGATATCCGGATATGTGATGTTTAATCATTTGATTATATATAGAAAATGAAAATTTTAAATGATGATAGAATGGTTGATTTTATTTATAAAATGGTATATTCGCTATTTCGATGTTGTGTTATGCAATTATACTTACGATGCTTAGATTTATATTATATTATTTTTGAGCGTTTTGATATGGCCATGAGGCCAAAGGAGGTATTTGTATTTTGCAAACTATTTTATATCACAACAGACATTGGGGGGATTGGAGACTAACCACAACGGAATTTTGGGTGGATTCAACACGGTCACCATGACAACTAGTCGTTTGTGTGTTGTTTTTTGTTTGGGGGTTCCCATGGGGGGATCGCCTTTATATGTGACCATGGGGGTTTGTATGTGGTCCTTATTTTATTGTTGTCTTGCATGTGTTTTATTTGTGAATGTGTCCATTCATTTATTTAAATAGAATGTGAAAGATAAATTTAAATAAGATTTTCTTGGATATAATTATTAATGTGTTGATCCTTGCATTTAATGTGTGTAAGAGAGTTGATCTTTGGAGTATAAAATGCTTCACCATCTTGAAACTCGGATTTGTACTTGGAGGGTATTTTTGGAAGCTTGTGGGACAAGCTAAACTTTTCTTTCACCCATTAAAAGTTTCATACCAACTTTATCTTGATTGGAGTGTTTACTTTTGCCTCTTAAATGCATTTTTGCTTGTAAATCTTGCTTGTGTAAGTGTACTTTCTTACAAAAATTTAATTGGTTGTCCTTGAGGTGTAAGTGCAGGCTTGCAAGTAAAGTCAATTTGATTGGCATGAAGACTTTACATTCCTTTTTGGGTTTTCATTTTTGGGAGGATTATTTTCCACTTGCATTTTTGGAGAGAGCTGGGAGAGAGTCACATTTTTTCTCTTCTTCGTCTTTTTTGCTATTTTGGAGCTACATGTTTTTTTGGAAGCCATGGGAGTTCTTCTCTTCCTGGAATGCTGTTGTTAGATTGTCTCCTTGGCGTTAGAGAGAGATGTTGTTTTTTTGGACTATCATCCCACCTCCATTCAAGCTTGTTATTGGACTGTCCTCTTGGCATTTGAGGCTGTTGTTTTTAGACTATCATTTCATCATCATTCAAGCTTGTTGTTGGACTGTATTTTGGCGTTAAAGCTGCTATTTTTTGGACTGTCATTCCACCTCCATTCAAGCTTGCTATTGGACCATCCTCTTAGCATTTGAAGCTACTATTTTTAGACTATCATTTCATCATCATTCAAGCTTATTGTTGGACTGTATTTTGGCATTGAAGTTGCTATTTTTTTGGACTATCATTTCACCTCCATTCAAGCTTGCTATTGGACTATCTTTTTGGGCATTCTTGTTGTTGTTTTGAGGACTGTTTTGGTGGACATTCAAGTGACTGTTGGGGCTGCACTCTTGGCATTTGAAGATGTTGTTTTTGAACTGTGATTTGGTCATTCTTGTTGTCTGTTTTGAGGACTGTTTTGGTGGACATTCAAGTGAATGTTGGGGCTGCATTCATGGCATTTGAAGCTGCTATTTTTGAACTATGATTTGGGCATTCTTGTTGTTGTTTTGAGGACTATTTTGGTTGACATTCAAACTCTTGGGGCTGCATTCTTGTCATTCGAAGCTGCTATTTTTGGTGATTTGGGCATTCTTGTTTTGAGGATTGTTTTGGTGGACATTCAAGTGACCGTTGGGGTTGCATTCTTCTATTTGTAGACTGTGTTTCTAAACTGTGTTGGGCATTCCTGTTGTTGTTTTGAAGACTATTATGTGGACATTCAAATTAATATTTAGGGCTGTATTTTCTTACTTGCAAAGGTGTTGTCATTGCTATGGTAAGGTAAGAGCCTGTTCATCTTTATACTGTCGTTTTATTGCATGTTATTATGGAATGTAAATGTGTGTCTCTTCTCCATTTGTCAGGTTGGGTAGACTACCTAGGGATGGTGTAGGAGAAGGCTATGGGGAATCATTATGGGGGAGCATAAGGGAATGTCATGGACATCAGAGTTTTGTGGAGGGAGTTTTTGGTTTGGGATCCACCATGGAAAAGAAATAGCTTGAATTTATTACTTGTGGGGGGCATAAGGGAAAACTTTGGGGGGGGATAAGGGGAAATTTGTGGGGCATGAGGAGGGGTTGGGAGGCATAAGGTTTACGGGATATGATATGTTATATTGGCGGTATGATTATAGGTGGATGCCCAATTCCCAATTAGGAGGCATAAGAAGCTTCCCCCATAGTCCTTGCTCCTTTGGCTTGATTAAATAGAGCCTATGTGTTGTTTGATTGTGAAATACAGTGGAAATATGCATGTGTGTCTTGGTTGTTTTGTTGTTATAAATCTACTTGTGTGTGTTGTGGAAGCCTATGGATGTTTGCCATGCATTGAACCCCATCTTTCATTGTGTTGTGGTTGGGGCTCGGGAGCCAATGACGAGAGAGGCTTCATCTTTTCATTGGATATCTTGGTTGGGCGGAGAGCGTTGCCTTTCCCCCTCTATTCTTGCTGTGATCGATTGAAGGAAACATCATAAAGTATGTTGTTGTTTTGAAATCTGTCATGGTACATAGTTAATATCCATCATTGTTATTTTACTTCTTGCTGTAATTTCCTTTACCCACTCTTTATGGATGGACTGCGACTTTAATTATTTTGTAAAGATGTTGTATTGACCCTGCAAGATGTATTTTGATTTGAGAAAGGGAAATAATATTGTCTTCTTGCTGTTGAGAGAATTGTAATGGTATTGTATTTGTGCATTCATGGCATAATGAAAAAAGAGATATGATGCTGCCTCCATTGGATTGCATTTTTCCAAGTTGATTGCTCAATCGTAATGTAACTTCATGCTTGAAAGAATGTAAAGGGATTGAGTTGTGTTTTGTATATTACATTTGAAATGCTAAAAAGAATTAATTTTTTGCATCTGTTGGTATGAGTTGCTGTAAGTAAAGAATCATTCAAATGCATGTGATTCTCTGTTTTGAAATGTTGGAAGCAAATCTTGCATAAGGGAATTATGTTATTCTTGTTACTTGTCTTGCTGGGAAACGTTCAATCTATAAAGAATAAGGACTTCGTTTAGATCTTGTTATCAATCGTTGAAGAAAGAAGTTTTTTTTAAGATAGCATGAAATGATTTTAAATTATGTTCTTACATACTTAATATTTGTTGTTTCATTCAGTTAGAACGTAATAATATGATCTTCCCTTACTTCACTTTTCATGTATGCTTAATCAACCAGTGAATGAACGAAACAACCCCTCAAACTGTTAAGTAATGAATGAAGTGAACCAACTAATCCTTAAAAGACCAAAAAAAACCCAAGATAGACCTACACACTCAAGAAATTTACCTTAGAAGCTTTTAATCAAACAAATTTAACAAAAGGACTCACTCAGAAAATTTCCAGTCTTGACTGTGGGATCCTGTAGGAATGTTTTGTAAAAATGACTATCTAAAACTCATCCAATCCTAAGTTTTATGATTTTTGTGCAAATTATATGTAGTCACCTTTCCAAAAAGTCTAATTTTATCAAAAACCGAGTTCCCAGTCAAAAGTTATAGCATTTTGAAGTTCTTGCTGCAGGTAGTTCTAGAAGTTGCTATGAGCGGCTGTAGGTGCATAGCTAGAGGTTCTATGGGTAGGCTTGCAGTTGCTATGGGCAGGCTTGGAGTTGCTACAGGTGGCTACGGGTGGTTTTAGGTGCATAACCATAGTTGCTATAGGAAGACTTGGAGTTGCTATGGGCGGCTGTAGGTGCACAGCCAGTTGCTCGGAAAGGCAAAGTTGTTACTGTAAGGTACAACCAGTTGCTAGCTACTGTGCAGTTGCTACGGGCTGCTGTAGGTGTACAACCAGTTGCTACTAGCTGTTGTAGGAGTAGAACCAGTTACTACGGGTTACTATAGGAGGATAGTTTCTACAGGCATTGTAGGTGCTAGTTGGGCTGCTATAGGATACAGAGTTGCTACGGGCTGCTGTAGGAGCAATGGAGTTACTACGGGTTAGGGCCTACTACTTCAAAAGCTTATGGTGCCTTGTATTTTGTACAAGGAGACATTAGAAACATCAGTTTGCACAAGAGACAAGATTCACCAAAGTAAATAAGTATATTAGATCTTAATGAACATATAAAACTAAATATATGCAAAATCATAACTTTGATCTCCTCTTGTGGTAGATTCAAATGTGTGTGTGTCTTAGACTATGCTTGTGATAGTATTTAAACAAAAAAAAAATATTCCTCTTTCAGCTAACTAAGCCTAGGTTAATCATAGATCTACAGAGGGTTGGTTTTACGATCGTTACACTTTGGTATCAAAGCAGTGGTTCAAAATCTTGGGCCAATGGGCACACTAGAAAACTTGAGACATGAACTGCAAACCTTACACACTTTTGAATCTAAGAAAACAAACTTGTTTGAAAATTGAAGAAGAAATAAGTATGAAGAAATATTACATTAATCTATTCATTTGAACTGCCAAAATAAAAACATTTGATGATAAAATAATAATGAGTTTGAGTTGTTGTGCTTGCTTAGTGACATTTTTTCTAAAACTGGGGTAACTAAGAATGTTAGATTAAATTGATTTTGTGAACTTATAGTTTAATGGAAACTTGGTTCCCCTTTGAAAATGTATTGTTTTACAAGTCCTAAAACTTGATTTAAATTGTATGATGCATTAAGCCCTTTGTTGAGACCCTTCCTCTTGGAGTTGTTGGAATGATGAGTTGTATGATGTGATTTTTAGGTGATTAGACAGTAGTGGTTGTGTTCTGGGTCAGGAAGAGCTAATTAGAAGTTGTCTTAGAGCTTTCCTTCCTTGAGTGGTTATGAAAGGGGGTTTGGTTGTCAGTTTTCCATGTTGTTGACCCATATGAGAGGGTGGACTACTAAGTCTGGGTGTCGTCTATGACCCAATCCCATGTATGTGTATTTTGGAACTTTTAATTTTGTTAGGATAGAGTACCCCTTTGGCGGCCTGTAAAAGCTGTAGAGTGAATGTAGTGTTAACTTTTGATAGTTTTACATTCGTGGCATCTTAAATTGTATTTGGGTATCAAGGACCAACATCATAGAAAGATTTGACTTAAAGAAACTCTGAGCATCTTTTATTTGGATAAATTTAATTTTGCAAGAAGTGTGTTTACATAAGTTTACAATGTTTACTCTAGCCACTTATTAATAAGTTGTACGATGTACCTTAAATTTATTGGACTATGATAACATTCTATGAGCTATTAATGTTGTTGGCTACTTGGCTAACACGTATGGATGTGGGTCTTTTGGACCCTTTCTTAGACATGTTAGTTGAGCTGGTTCTTAATAGCTTCATCTATGGTGACTTATCATTGTACACCCTGGGTTTAAAAAAAAAAAAAAACTGTCCTTTTGGCTTAAAGTCCATGATTTGGTAAATTATTTGGATGCACCATTAACCTTGAGTGTGTCTAAGGTAGAGAGATTTTGTGTCCTTGAAACCTAAGAATTGTTGTAATTTTAAGGCAACATATGTTAAGGATATAAGATAATTTGGGAAGTCTTCTTTTCTTCATATTTTCTTGTGTCACCTTGTTGTTGTAGCCCTTCTTCCCATTAGGATGGAAAGTGCAAGATGATGTTATTCACCCTTGGATTTATTTGGACACCGTGTTACTTTCTCTTCTCCCTAGCAACCTTGAATGGTCCTTGGTGTTCCTTGTGCTCTTTTTATGGTTATTTCAAGCTTGAGTAGGAAATAAGATAAATAAATCTCATTATGATTTAAGGTATGGTGCTTGTATTGTTATGTTAGTTGCTAGGGGAGATATAAATGTATATGTATATATTTTCTTTTGCTAAATGGTTGAATTCTTTAGTTTGGTTGGTTTGGTGTGTTCGATTCTTAAAACAAAAGTGTAAAAATCAGACTATAGGAAAACCTTGTGGTCCTGAATTTGCTTGCATTACCATGAAAAGTTAATTATGCCCTCTCGAGATTATAGAAGTGCCTTCCGAGAATAGTTCCTTTATTTTAAATGCTTGTTGTTTTAGGTGTCCTTGTTTGTTAACATCATTCTTTGTGACCCTCAAATTTTAGGACCTTGAGTAGACTTGTTCATCATGCAAATTTGGTCATAGTTGATTTTGCTAGCCTTGTCTAGACAACGAACCTTGAAATCATGGCTTTAATGTGTAGAAAACTTAACCTTTATTAATGTGGTATGTGTATCAGTGGGAAACTATGTGGTCATCTCAAGTTATGGAAATTCTCCCCGTAATTCTCTTACTTGGTGGTTACTCTTAATAATCTTTTGGAACTCTTCATGTTATATTGTTATATGTTGTATCTTGTTTGATAACGTAAAGTTACTCCTTAGATTTGAATGCTCGTAGCCTTGCATGCAGAAATTTTAGGATTCATCCCTTGCAATCTTCCTCCTTATTGTTAAATTACATTGGACCAAACTAGAGTTTTGTAGACCCAGACTTGTTTAAAGCAAACAATCCCATAATGGGAGTGATCCTTTTGCTATTGCAGTTATTCTTATCTCTTTCCTGTGACTTCAAGGAGGAAGTCAAGTCTAAGGGGAGGGGGATGTAGTGCCCACTTCCCTTTGACAACTTTAGATATTAATCTTGATATGGTTGATCTTATTATGGACACTATTATGTTTTGATTTAGTATGATATTGGGCTATGGACTTCATTACTGATTGGACTTATACAGGATGCATGATGATTATTATAAACATTATATATATAGATGTTGATGCTTTATTTGACGTAGTTATATCATTGATGCTATCCGGATATGTGATGTTTAATCATTTGATTATATATAGAAAATGAAAATTTTAAATGATGATAGAATGGTTGATTTTATTTATAAAATGGTATAGTCGCTATTTCGATGTTGTGTTATGAAGTTATACTTACGATGCTTAGATTTATATTATATTATTTTTTAGCATTCTGATATGGCCACGAGGCTGAAGGAGGTATTTATATTTTGCAGGCAATTTATATCACAACAGACATCAGGGGGATTAGAGACTAACCACAACGGAATTTTTGGTGGATTCAACACGGTCACCATGGTAACTAGTCGTTTGTGTGTTGTTTGTTGTTGGGGGGTTCCCATGGGGGGGATTGCCTTTATATGTGACCATGGGGGTTTGTATGTGGTCCTTATTTTATTGTTGTCTTGCATGTGTTTTATTTGTGAATGTGTCCATTCCTTTATTTAAATAGAATGTGAAAGATAAATTTAAATAAGATTTGCTTAAATATAATTATTGATGTGTTGATCCTTGCATTTAATGTGTGTAAGAGAGTTGATCTTTGGAGTATAAAACACTTCACCATCTTGAAACTCGGATTTGTACTTGGAGGGTATTTTTGGAAGCTTGTGGGACAAGCAAAACTTGTCCCACACCCATTAAAAGCTTCATACCAACTTTATCTTGATTGGAGTGTTTACTTTTTCCTCTTAAATGCATTTTTTCTTGTCAATCTTGCTTTTGTAAGTGTACTTTTTTTACAAAAATTTAATTAGTTGTCCTTGATGTGTAAGTGGAGGCTTGCAAGTAAAGTCGATTTGATTGGCATGAGGAGATTACATTCCTTTTTGGGTTTTCATTTTTGGGAGGATTATTTTCTACTTGCATGTTTGGAGAGAGCTGGGAAAGAGTCACATTTTTTCTCTTCTTCATCTTTTTTTTTGTTTTGGAGCTGCATGTTTTTTTTGGAAGCCATGGGAGTTCTTCTCTTGTTGGAATGTTGTTGTTAGATTGTCTCCTTGGCGTTAGAGAGAGATGTTATTTTTTAGACTGTCATCCCACCTCCATTCAAGCTTGCTATTGGACTGTCCTCCTGGCATTTGAGGCTGTTGTTTTTAGACTATCATTTCATCATCATTTAAGCTTGTTGGACTATATTTTGGCGTTGAAATTGTTGTTTTTTGGACTGTCATTCCACCTCCATTCAAGCTTGCTATTGAATTGTCATCTTAGCATTTGAGGTTGTTGTTTTTAGACTATCATTTCATCATCATTCAAGCTTGTTGTTGGACTGTATTTTGGCGTTGAAGCTACTTTTTTTTGGACTGTCATTTCACCTCCATTCAATCTTGCTATTGGACTGTCATTTTGGGCATTCTTGTTGCTGTTTTGAGGACTGTTTTGGTGGACATTCAAGTGACTATTGGGGCTGCATTCTTGGCATTTGAAGCTGCTATTTTTGAACTGTGATTTGGTTATTCTTGTTGTTTTTTTTAGGACTATTTTGGTGGACATTCAAGTGACTGTTGGGGCTGCGTTCTTGGCATTTGAAGATGTTGTTTTTGAGCTGTGATTTGGGCATTCTTGTTGCTATTTTGAGGACTATTTTTGTGGACATTCAAGTGACTGTTGGGGCTGCATTTATGGCATTGGAAGATGTTGTTTTTGAACTGTGATTTGGGAATTCTTGTTGCTGCTTTGAGGATTGTTTTGGTGGACATTCAAGTGACTGTTGGGGCTGCATTCTTGTATTTGAAGACTATTGTTTCTAAACTGTGAGTTGGGCATTCCTGTTGCTGTTTTGAAGACTATTTTGTGGACATTCAAATTAATATTTGGGGCTGTCTTTTCTTACTTGCAAAGGTGTTGTCATTGCTATGGCAAGGTAATAGCTTGTTCATCTTTATACTGTTGTTTTCTTGCATGTTATTATGGAATGTAAATGTGTGTCTCTTCTCCATTTGTTTGGTTGGGTAGACTACCTAGGGATGGTGTAGGAGAAGGCTATGGGGAATCATTATGGGGGGGGCATAAGGGAATGCCATGGGCATCAGAGTTTTATGGAGGGATTTTTGGGTTTGGGATCCACCATGGAAAAGAAATAGCTTGCATTTCTTACTTGTGGGGGGGGGTAAGGGAAAAATTGTGGGGGGGTATAAGGGAAAATTTGTGGGGGGGGCATAAGGAGAGGTTGGGAGGCATAAGGTTTACGGGATATGATATGTTATATTGGCGGTATGATTATAGGTGGATGCCCAATTCCCAATTGGGAGGCATAAGAAGCTTCCCCCATAGTCCTTGCTCCTTTGGCTTGATTAAATAGAGCCTATGTGTTGTTTGATTGTGAAATATAGTGGAAATCTGTATGTGTGTCTTGGTTGTTTTGTTGTTATAAATCTATTTGTGTGTGTGTGGAAGCCTGTGGATGTTTCCATGTGTTGAACCCCATATTTCATTGTGTTGTGGTTGGGGCTCGGGGGCCAATGAAGAGAGAGAATTCATATCTTTATTGGATATCTTGGTTGGGAGGAGAGCATTGCCTTTCCCCCTCTCTTCTTGTTGTGATTAATCAAAGGAAACATCAAAAGCATGTTGTTGTTTTGAAATCAGTCATGGTGCAGAGTTAACATCCATCATTATTAGTTTACTTCTTGTTGTAATTTCCTTTACCCACTCTTTGTGGATGGACTGTAACTTTCATTATATTGTAAAGATGTTGTATTGACCATGCAAGATGTATTTTGATTTGAGAAAGGGAAACAATCTTGTCTTCTTGTTGTTGAGAGAACTGTTATATCATTGTATTTGTGCATTCATGGCATAATGAAAAAAGAGATATGTTTCTGCCTCCATTGGATTGCATTTGTCCAAGTTGATTGCTCAATTGTAATGTAACTTCATGCTTGAAAGGATGTAAAGGGATTGAGTTGTGTTTTGTATATTACATTTGAAATGATTAAAATAATTACTTTGTTGCATCTGTTGGTATGAGTTGGTGTAATAAAGAATCATTCAAATGCATGTAATTCTCTATTTTGGAATATTGGAAGCAAATCTTGCCTAAAGAAATTATGTTATTCTTGTTACTTGTCTTGCTGGGAAACGTTCAATCTATAAAGAATAAGGACTTGATATAGATCTTGTTATCAATCATTGAAGAAAGAAGTTTGTTTTATGCTAGCATGAAATGAATTTAAATGATGTTCTTACATACTTAAGAGTTTTTGTTTCAGTCAGTTAGAACACAGTAATATGATCTTCCCCTACTTCACACTGCATGCATACTTAATCAACCAACGAATGAACCAAACAACCCCTCAAACCGTTAAGTAATGAATGAAGTGAACCAAATAAGCCTTGTAAGACCAAAAAAGACCCAAGACAAACCTACACACTCAAGTAATTTACCTTAGAAGCTTTCAATCAAAAAAATTTAACAAAAGGATTCACTCAGGATATTGCTAGTCTTGACTGTAGGAGCATGCAGGACTTTTTTGCAATAATGATTATCTAAACCTCATCCAATCCTAAGTTTTATGATTTCTATGAAAATTAGACATTATCACCTTTCCAGAAAGTCTAATTTTATCAAAAAATAAGTTTCCAGTCAAAAGTTATAGCATTTTGAAGTTCTTACTGTAGGTAGTTCTGGAAGATGCTACGGGCTGCTGTAGGTGCACAACCAGAGTTGCTACGGGTAGGCCTGGAGTTGCTACGGGTGGCTGGAGGTGCACAACTAGAGTTACTATGAGTAGTCCTGGAGTTGTACAGGTAAGCATGGAGTTGCTACAGGTGGCTATAGGTGCACAACCAGAGTTGCTACAGGAAAGCCTGGAGTTGCTACGGGCGGCTGTAGGTGCACCACCAGAGTTATTACGGGTAGGCCTAGAGTTGCTATGGGTGGCTGTAGGTGCATAGCCAAAGCTGTTATGGGTAGGCTTGCATTTACTACGTGTTGTTGTAGGTGTACGGCCAGTTGCTACATGCTACTGTAGGAGTACAACCAGTTGCTACGAGCTACTATAAGAGTACAAACAGTTGCTACGGGATGTTGTAGGAGTACATCCAGTTGATACAGGCTGTTGTAGGAGTACAACTAGTTGCTACGGGCTGTTATAGGATACAGCTAGTTGCTACGGGCTTTTGTAGGTTTACAGTTAGTTGATACAGGCTGTTGTAGGAGTACAACTAGTTACTACGGGCTGTTGTAGGAGCACATCCAGAGTTTCTACGAGCTGGGGAGTTTCTAGGAGTACAACTAGTTACATGGAGACATTAGAAACATCAGTTTGCACAAAGGACAAGATTCACCAAAGTAAATAAGTAAATTAGATCTTAATGAACATATAAAACTAACTGTATGCAAAATCATAACTTTGATTTCCTCTAAAACGTGTGTGTGTCTTAGACTATGCTTGTGATAGTATTTAAACCAAAAAAAAAATCCTCTTTCAGCTAATTGAACCTAGGTTGTTCATGGGTCTCAAGTGGGTTGTTTAAGTTGGTGTTACAAAATTAAAGCTTTACAGTAGTCACATATGCTTCTGGATAAGGATTAGGAGGTATATTACTTCAAAATGATCATGTTATAGCTTATAAAATTAGAAACCTCAAGTTACACGAAATGAAATATGCTCTCCATGACCTAGAGCTTGTTTCCATAGTACATGCACTTCAAGTATGGAGACATTATCTCTTAGGTAGACCATTTGAGTTAAAAACTCACCACCTTGGGTTGAAATATATTTTCACACAACCAAATATGAATGCAAGAAAATAAATATGGTTAGAGTTTTTGTCTCAGTATGACTTTGATATAAGTTACATCAAAGGTAAAGAAAATAGAGTGGTAGATGCACTTAGTCATCGGAAACATATTTCCACACTTGTAACCTTGAGGACTCAATTTAAAGATGAGGTAAAGAGAACAATGATTTCTTATCCGTATTTTCAGCAAGTAAAAACAACACTTGTAAAAGATCCTAATGATGCAAGATACAAAGGTTTTAGATTTTATAGTGAAGGAATCTTAAGGTACGAAAAACGTGTGTATTTACCCTTAGAAAATGAGTTAAGGAAGAAGTTAATGATATAATTTCATAACTCTCCTTAATCAAGACATCTTGGAGTGAAAAAAATGCTTGTTGATGTAAAACAACAATATTTTTGGAAGGGGATGAAGAAATACATAACTGATTTTGTTTCACATTGTCTTGAATGTCAGCATGTTAAGGCTGAACATATGCATCCAACTGGTTTACTATACCCTCATAGCATACCCTAGTATAAATGGCAAGTTATAAGTATGCATTTTGTTTAGGGTTTGCCTATGTATAAAAATAAGCATGATGTTATTTTAGTTGTGGTTGAAAAATTAACTAAGGTAGCACACTTTATTGTTGGAAATCTAAAAGATGATTCACCTGTTTTTGCAAATATATTTATTCATGAAATTTTCAGATTTCATGGTGTACCTAAGTTGATTATTTTGTATAGAGACCCAAGAATGACTTCATGTTTTTAGCAAACACTAAATACAGCCTTAAGAACAAAACTAAATTTTAGTTCCGCATATCATTCAGAAACGGATGGGAAAACAAAAAGAGTAAATTGGGTAATAGAAGATATTTTAAGAATGTACTATATGGATCAACAATATAAATGGGAAGAATGTCTTCCATTAGTTGAATTTACATACAATAATACTTATCATTTCTCTCTAAAAATGGCACCTTTGAAAGCATTATATGGACGAAAGTGTAGAACTCCAGTTAGTTGGGATAACATCAAAGATAAAGAGGTAATTGGACCTAAAATGCTTACTGAAATGGAATAGAAAGTGAAATTAATCCGTGAATGATTAAAGGAAGCTACTGATAGGCAGAAAAGCTATGCATACCTGAAAAGGGTCGATAGAAAATTTGAACTTGCTGAGAAAGTCTTTTTTACGTGTCAAGCCTAAAACGAGCTCAATTACATTTGGCAAAGGAGCCAAGTTATCACCTCATTTTTTGGGACCTTCAAAATTATGGAAGTGAGTAACCCTGTAGCTTATCACTTAGCATTACCTCCCACATTGTCATGAATGCGTGATGTTTTTCATATTTTTTTTCTTAAACAATACATTTCAGATTTGACACATGTATTAAATTGGAATTATTTACAGGTCCAAGACCCAAGAATAATCATGTTTGAACCCATAAGGGTGTTGAAAAGTCACCAGTTACACTTGCAAAATCATGAAATAATCCAATGCAAGGTCCAGTGGGATCATTTTAATGAAGAGAGTGCAACTTAGGAGAATATCGAGGACATGAAAACTGATTTTCCTCATCTGTTTGAACAGAATAAATTATGATTTATGTGATATTTGAACAATAAGTCTAAAAAATATTTAAATTTTACCATTTTTTGGAAAATATTGTTGTTTTTATAAGGACTGATACAACAATTTTGATGTTATAATAAGTTTTGATAAACTTGAAATTTTAGAAATCTGTTAACTATTTGAGAATACTATGATAAATAAGTTATAGTGATGTCTATGTCTTAAATATGTTATGGACTAAGCTAATCATCAGGAAAATGATGCTTTTTAGAGTGGAGTCATGTAATGCCTATTCTATGATTGATATCAATACTTGCTTTTGTAACTAAAGTTTGCATATGTTGACATGTGATTCCTGTTCTGAGACTGTAAACTCTTCTGAACTGTTTGATCATGTTTATTGTATATGATATAACTTATCTTATGAATTGGATGAAATCTTACTTTGAAAATATCATATTTAATTGAATTGTTTTCATGTACTCAATATGATGAGTTTTGAAGCAAAATCTTTGAATCCAGGGGATATGAAGTAGATGTAACAGGTAAGTTACTTAAGTTACAATATTAAACTTGTTCTTTAGTCTATTGTAGTTTTATGTTATGAATGGTCATACCTTGGATAAATTTCAGTGATCCAAGGAATTCCTATGATTGTTAGGTTATTATGATCATTATTGCTAAGTAAATTGGACTTCAATACATTTCTGACATACCATCTTGTTCAAGCGTAAATCCATATAAGATTAATGTGGTGTTTTGTTACACCTTATGAGAACATTCATGTTATAGATTAATCGTATTTTGATTAAATGAATTATTTATAATGACGCTATGTTTGATAGTTTCAAAGGATTATTGAAACCTAATCTAAGGTGAAGGTTAACTATCCAGGACCTAATAATATCCAGCTAATTGGGATATATAGATCATCAACCTAATCTATGGTTGAATGCATTTTTTAACGGGGTCCTAATCCCTAAACTATCCTAAGGAATTCAATATTAAAGTTACATAAGCGATGATTGATTCATTTATAAGGGGGAACTTAACCCCAAACCTAATTAGGAACCTAAGACCCAACCCACAGTTAACTACGGTTGGCATTGTTGGAATGGTGGGTTAGGATAAGGGTGGTGGCACCATTTATAAGGAGTACTTGTTGAATTAAATATTGTAATTAATGGCAAGTACCGCCATCTTTGGCAGCTAACCTGTCTATTTTGGCATTCACACTAAATGCATCACTAAAAATTTGGCATTGTTTATTATAATTGATAGTTATTACCTAGTTTGAATGGGAATTTAGTGGGTTTCTTGGTGGCTTCTGACATTTTGAAATTACATTAATTGATCTCAAACCGTGAGCGAATACCTCCTTAGAAATGGTGAGATGGTTTGGTGGAAAAAGGAAAAGAGTTTGTTTCACTCTGCATTTCAATTTTTTGAGCTCAATGGCTATGCATGTTGATTTTCCATTTTTCAAACTGGTAGTTCGATTCTATTGCATTTTTAACCTTGTCATTGCATGGTGGAAATAGAGGAAGTAATTTAATGTTGAATCTATAAAAATGAAAGAGGAAGAGAAGATGGGGTTTGGGTTGGTTCTGTTGTGAAGTTTTATGGAGATTGTTTTGTGGAAACTTTGCAGGAAGGTTTCGAAGCTTGGATAAGAGTTTGAGAGCATTACCATGCATGATAGGCTCTAACCCATTATGATACTCCGCTCTATTTAACAATTTCATGAAAATAATTCTGCTCATATTTTGGAATTACATTCTGAGTTGGGTTTTATTGTTATTTTTTGTTTTTATTTCCTGGTTAAGTCAGTTGAAAATGAATATGCTTGCAAGAAATGGGTCTATGAGTGATTACGTAAAAGATATTGTGACTATCTTTGTTACCGGTTGTTTGATTAAGGTTGTATATCATTTTTCTTGATAGTTTTAGTCAATTATAATGACTCTGTTTCAATATGAATCTGATTTTTTTTTATGGAAAATAGTGTGGGAATATTGTTTCTGGTTGTTTAATATGCATTACTTGAAATATTTTGGTATTATATGTGAGCTCTGGATTTTTGGTCGATACCCATATGTGATAAGGTTTTGTTACATTGTTTTAATATTAAGATAACTGTTAAGTAAAGGGTTGCTTTTTGTTTCTCTAGACAATGCAGTGCAGGATCTTAATCAATCTTTTTGACCTTTCAGTTGTGAATCTTGGATTAATACTTTAGAGACTCGAAAATGGGCTTAAACCCATTTTGGGTGTTAACTATTTTTCTGTTTTTAAGACCAACCTTTCTATGTTGGCGTAAGTCGGGATCTATGTGGGAAATGGTTAGATTATGGTCTCTACATTACTGCTTTATGAGTATTACACTTCTTTATTAGGGAAATTCATATGACTTGGGTTCTTAATTGGTTCTCTGTATTGATATTGTATCTAGACATTAATTAGTCAACTGAGAACTAAATTTATCTAGTTTTGTTCTATTAAAGAAGACATTTGGGTTCTTTTCCATTGAGTTGTTCTTATGGGTTCATTTTCTTTGACAATTTTTTTATTCAATCAATCATGGGACGTTAAGTTGACCCTTGAGGATTTTATTCCATGTCTAGGTTTAAATCCTCTCTTGTATCAAACTTAGAATCATTTCATTCTGGTTTTTAATATTCGAATAACTAACTTGTGTTTCGGTTGTTGATTTTGTTTGGATACTTTTGATTGAGCCATTGCAGGCTTATCTGTGAAAGGATTGGGGAATTCTTAACCCCTGTGTGATCAAACCCATGAGCTTGTTTTGTTTCATTTGTGCTTATTTATGTTGTCTTTGACTGTAGTTGCTCAACTAGTATTCTATATGAGTTAGACATAAGTGGATCGTTATTGTAGACTATAAATTATTCAATTTTGGTTTTGGTGTAAAGAATTTCTATGGCTGTTTTTATTATTAAAATATTGTTGAAATATTAGGTGAAGTTCACTGTTACAATATTAAGTAGCAGATATTCCTTTTTAGGTTTTATGCCAATTTATTTTTTTGTATTTACAAAGTCGTTGAAAGTGAACCTTTTAGTTGCCCCCTTGCTATAATCGGGTCATATTGAACCACATGGATTTGATAATAGTTTCATTTATCAGTCCTTATGATGAGAACATAGTTGATAAATAATGAAGGGGAAAATTATCCTAACTGCTATATTATTTTATGCATGTCTATTGCTTGATATTAGATACTCTTTATTATTTTGATCTTTCTAGATTTCAGTTATAAATAATAACAGAGATTGACTATTTAATTTTATACATGCCTTGTATAATAAAATTTTCTCATTTGACTTACAAAATAATTGATTACTATGGCATCTTGAGGTATTACTTAGTTAAGTAAATAGTTCTCTTGTATTTATGTTTTGACTTTGACATGTCAAATGGACTTAGCTTAATTGGATTATTGAACCTTTATTTATATTGATGTTTGGAACTTAATTGTGACTCCAATTGACTTCTTTTCTTTATTTGGACATTGTGGCATTTTGGCATGCTTTTAAAGTTGTTCGTGTTTTGGTACTTAGAACAATTTCATTAATTAATAGTTTTCCTTTCACAAAATAGTTAGATGGAAGCATAATGTTGTAATGTATTAGTTCTTCTCATGCTCAATTCTCAAGAACTAACACATGCTAATAATCTTGCAGATAGATTTTGTGAAAGGTGAAAGAAGAAAGACTTATAAGAAGTTACATTTGTTTTATTGATTAAGTTCATTTTATTCAAATGATTAAATGTATTATAAGATTTGAAAATTATTTTTTTGGATTAACTATGATGGTCTAGTGCCATAGTATTTTGTAATTATTAAGGAATTATGTCATTATTGATTGAAAAAATTATGAAATGTTAATTTTGTATGAAATAAAGTGAGTTCTACATTTGCTATAAATGACTTAAGGTATTATTGGAGTTTGATAATTAGTTTTCTATTCAATATGATCATTGTAGATTTGATTGTTACTCCTAAATCATAAACATTCACGATTTACTAGTTATCTAAGGAATTCGAGTGTTGATTGGATAAGGAACT
Source organism: Taxus chinensis (assembly GCA_019776745.2). Lineage (NCBI taxonomy): Eukaryota > Viridiplantae > Streptophyta > Pinopsida > Cupressales > Taxaceae > Taxus > Taxus chinensis. The sequence continues at coordinate 12,358,228 of CM034147.1, forward strand.
ATATGTATAGTCAATTAATCCTTGATTAACGGTAACATATTAATAGCTATTATTCTAATAGGTCCAACCTTATTGGAATGTGAAGTTTAATGTAATAATAAGTTTTACATAATGATGTTTCATTCTTATCAGGGTTATACCCTTTTATGTTATTATGAGCTTATGATTAAGATATTAGTCCTTCTGTGGAGGAAAAAGGGAAACTTTATTGTCATGATTAAAAATTACATAGTTATGATCATTGACTTATGTTGATAAATTATATCAATAATGTTGAACGTGTATGTGTTCTTTTAAACGGGAACCAATACATGGTACATAAAAAGATGATGAGGTTATGCTAAAAAGAGGTTGAATGATAAAGAAATCACTAAATCTAATTTATCAGTTATATAATCTGATTTGTACACATATGATGAACTTAAAAAAAAGATACTTGATGATGTTCTTACTTAATTAATTCAGAGTGAATATTAAGGCTATCAGACTAAAGGATAATGAATGGTAAATTCATTGGAATATAAAGCAAACATGATTTGCATACCTTCAATTTATATAAGGTGTTCCTTGATTCTTTCTTAAAGGATTATTAGTATCGAAATTAGTTGATCCTTAGGTAAGTTACCTAATGTTTGAAAAAACTAATTAACAAGATGAAAACAAAGATCTAAATGAATTTGCTAAGTACGTTAGTTCCGTTGATAGAACTAAGCAGACTATTGTGGCATAATTACTGTTACACAGTACCCGCATAATGATGCAAATCATTAGGTAGATATTGTTGAGTAGCCAATATGCCACAATATTCCACTTATCTCCTTCAATGAAGCTGTCGTAAGTGGAATCTTTGGTCACTTTTTCACTCTAAACTATGATAGACATATAGCCTAATATTGACGTCAACTTATGTTGACCTAGGATGGGGAAACACATTTTAATCGACGAAAGTCGATTTGAGTATTTCTATTTAACCTTCGTCACCATGAGCAGATTTTCCATACTAGTTTATGTGAGTTGTCCCTATTTAGTGTGATACGTTGATCCAAAATTTGTTGATAGCAGTCAAGAAATTGTAAACTAGATAACAATTCAAGTGGGGTGAAATACATTTTCCCTTCGACGAGTATATTGTCTAGGAATAAAGTCATGGGATACATGACCTAAAACTTTTTCCAAAGTATCACACATTGTTGGTTGTGGTGTCTTGTGTCACCTGGTCTAAGGTTGCGAGATTTTAGATGAGTATCAGTAACAAATACTATGATATGCCTTTTAGACAATAACACTTTAAAGATCCATAAAGGGTGGTGGAACCAAAGTATACTTCATATACATAAGAACAAGTTAACATGAGAGATCGATTTAATATTGAGTCATGAATGAGAGATCATTATAACACCGATTCATTATAGCTGCATATGGTTTTCTTTTATGAGATGGATTAGCAATGAATGTTTGTTCCAAATTATATGAATTTAGAACAATAAACATTATGATATAGAAAAAAAATGTATCTACAATTTTTGGGTTATATTACCTTTGCTTTTGATGAAATGGCTTGATTTTTGGTTTCAAAGGAATATAATGTTGTATTTCCTTTGGTTTGAAATATTTTAGCTCATCATAGGAATAATCTAGTACATAAATATATTTACTTAACAATTCAATCATCCTTCTTTTTTCATCTTTAGTGCAACATTTTCCAATATTAACCAATTTAGGCTTTTCTTCACTCCCTATATTGACTTGTTCATATTTAGTTGATTGATGGGCCTCTTGTGATACCTTGGATTTAATACATCTATCATTCTTATCAAATAGATCTTCCAAGCTTACCATCCCTTTGGGAATTTTATTACCTTTCAGTTTTGTGTAGCCATCTTGGTCAGATTATTCTTCAACTCCTTCTTCGGACATAGAAGAAATGAACTCTCGAGGAACAACTTCACTTCCTTCAAAGTACAACTAACTTAAATTATCCTAGAGCTCAAGGAAAGAAATCAGGTGTTGATCATCATTGAAAACTTGCCATTGGTTTGCATTTTTTGGGACACTTGGCATGTGTATCATTTCAATTTTGAATTTATCCTAAGCAATTTTGGGTGAATTATTAGCAAATACCTAGATACAGCCAAGGCATCAGCTCTAGTATTCTTTTCCCTAGGCACAAATTCAATAGAAAATGCATCTACAACTCAATTAAATCCCAAACTAGATTCCTATAATGTTTCAACCTTTTATTTTTAACCTGAAATGCTCCCCTGACTTGTTTCAGAATTAGTTTAGCATCACCACAAGCACATAGATTTTTGATACCCATTTTCTTTTCTATCGTTAGACTGAGAAGAAGGGCCTCATATTCTACTGTATTATTTTTGTTTTCAAAATAAAGCTTATAAGAAAATGGATGATACTTGCCTTTAGGAGAAGTTAGAACCACTCTAGCTCCAGAGCCAACTGAAGAACAAATACTATCAAATTCCAATACCCAGACACCATTAGGGTCATTAACCACTCCCTTAGGAGCCTTTACTTCATCCTCAGACATAATCATATAGTTATCATGGCCAATGTCCTCATAGAGAATTTGTGCTTTAGGATCATCAGTATTTTGCGCAATGTATTATGTTTATCTCTCAGGAAACAACTTCTTCATTTTTCCATTGACTGGAATGAGGGCATGTGACCAATCCATCTGAATTTATCCACCTACTTCTCTACAAAAATTTCTACTCAACAGCATACCTTATGATGGAGGAATGTCTACAACCAAAAATGTAGCTTTGACCCTTTTATCTAGGAAGGCAAAAAAAGCTACTTGTGCGTCCTTGATCTTCAAATAAGAGGAACCTCCTTACTCTCCATAGAATAACATAAGGCAAATGTTAGTGTCAAGGTAAGCCCAAAGGCATGAGCTACTTTGGCAAGCATCACATTTTCTGATGCTCATGAGTCAATAACACAATTGTTGAGCCTATGGCCAGCTATGAGCAAGGTGACATAAAAAGGATCTATTTTTTCAGTTGTAGAAGATACAGAGGAAATTAATTTTTGTGGGGCTGGAGAATTAGGAGTGGGTAAAAATACTTTAGAATTGGTGTCTGATGGGTTAGGTTTGGATTTAACAAACTTGACCAGTTGGGCAAAGGCATATAGGTGAGTTTGATAGAATTCAGCTTTTAAGATTTGAATTTTGGTATTTTTGATATGATATATTATATCAAAGGACCCTGAGGTGGAGCGAGAATCTAAACTTGAAGACATGGAGGCCTTAGGATTTTTAGTTTTTGTAGATAAATAAGTCTTAGACACAGGAGTTGAAGGAATATTGGCTTTAGGTGAGGCAGATGAAATAGAAGAGGCATTAGTGTTACTTACCTTTTGAGTGGCATTGAAAGGGATAGGAGCTCCTCTCCTTGCAACAAATGGAATAGTGACTAGAACCTCTTTAGATATCTTTGCAGACTAGACCAATTCCTTCTTCTTACTCATTTGTTCTCTTGTCATGACAACATATAATTCATTTTTCATAACTGCCACTACTTCATCACAATCATCTTCATCATCATCAACCCTTTCTATAGTAAGGAAATTAACCTGAGAATAATCTACCTCTTATGCCACTTCTTCAAGTTCTTCTTTAGGTTCTTCCAAATCTTTGGCTTCAACTTCATCTTCAAGCTCTTGTACCTCATAAGTTGCATTGACTGGAACTTTGAGAGGAGGAGATTTAATTTCTAATTTAGGTTGAGTAGGAGGCAAGCATTTTTGAGGTTTAAAATTCCTCCTTGGTATATATTTATAAGGCACATTTTGGGAAAGTTGTTTCTTAATAGATATAAGATCATTTGCTAACTTCTGGACCAATTGATTAGAGTTATCACTTGAATTTGAGGCCTTGGTCTTGGGAGGATCCTTCATTAGTTTTCCAGACATTATTAGATTATCTTCAACACTTATGGCCAAACGTTGGTCAACTTGAAAATTAGCAAGATTAGCCCTTATCAACGCGTAGCTTACCTCCGGAAATTGTGCATTCAAGTAGAAACATTTATGAATTTCATCCACAGGATGAGTAGTTACTGGAATTTTACTCACCAGTTTGTTAAATCTTTCCACAAACTCTCACATGGACTCATACAGTTCTTTCTTTATCTAAGATATTTGAGCAACAAGAGCTTACACATCCTCGAAAGGTTTGAATCAATTTTCAAATTGAGTCCTCATAGTATCCTAGTTAGTGATAGCACCAGCCGGGAGATGATGGAACCAGTCTATAACATTGTCTTGTAGTGCTTTTATGAAGATCCTGAAAAAGAAATATTCGTTCTCGACTCCAAACACTCCACATGCAAAATTGAATGCAACAATGTGCTCATTAGGATGCATTTTTCCATCACCTCTAAACTTTTGAAAATTATTTCTATTTCCTTTGGATAGATCATGTAATGGTCGAGGAAGAGATAAAGCCCCAACCTGTTGGCCCCAAGGAAAAGGTGTGGCCATTCTAGGGAAAACTATTTGAAAATGAACTATGACTCCAGCTAATACCAAAGCATGAGCACTGGAACTTAATTTCTTTTGAATATCAATGTCTGCTAAAAATGAAGAAGTCATATCCTTTGTAGGAGGGGTACTTTTAGATCTCTTGGCTCTAGCCCTTTTTTCAAAAGTTAGGTAAAAGCCTTGTTGTTCCAGTAACTGAAATTTCAGATCATCAATACCCTGGGATTTTTGTCCTTGTGTATATATTATATTTTCTAGTTTGATATTTTTTTTGGTCTATTTTGAAGATTTTTTTAATGGGATGCACAAAACGTGCCCCATGGTGGGCACCAAAAAACTATTGGGAAAATTGAATCTTGAAACAAACAATAGTTTAGGGGACAATTGGCCCTCTTCTTTATGGGAGAGTTTCCCTTATTCCACACACAAGAAATGAAACTACTTATTTACAAATTTACAAGCTATCAATATTAGATGAGAATTTTGATGTTATAACTTCTTGAAGAGTATTCATGTTTAATGATTTTCAATATAAAAGAAAGAGGGTAGGGAAGAAACAATGATTTCAAGAATGTATGATGGGTACGCTTTCAGATATATAGATGACAGAGTAATATCCTACTTATGTATGCATGAGATTTCAAGAAACATGTGAATCCATTTATATCGGAATACAGGACATATATGTAATAGACACAAAGTTCTAAGCACAACATCAATTGGAAGAACTCAAAGTTGCATACTCAAATTTATAAAATCCACATTTACAAGGCAAAGAACAAAAAAAGAAGAAAACACAGGAAAAGGAGAGAAATAACTTCTTATGTATTGATTATTGACAGTTCTATATTTTCTTACATCCCAAACATCAAAATCCAACCCCTTTACAAAGAAAAGAAGTCTCCTTATATAGCCACTCCGGCAGTTACAAAATGAAAAAAAAAATTGGTTTTCTTTCTTTTAACTAAAAGTGTTCAACGTTAGGTTGGCTTAGTTCCAAATTACATCTTTTGAAATAATGCCAACTTCTAAGAATATAAGAAAAATTAAAAGAAAGACTCAAGTAGTAACCTAAGGAACATATGAAGAGGAGGAAACTACATTCTTTTTCTTCAATATCTAATTTCTGAATTTGACCAATGTTCCAGCTATTTCCATGCCTCACAGAATAGTGGTGTTGGCAGTGGCATTTGTACAGAAGTTTAAGCAACCTTCCATTTCTTCACAATAGTCTCCATTTTGTGAAAAACCTTTAATTTCTTCAATGATTATGGTTTGTAGTGCAAATATTTCCTTCACCTTTTATTTGGTTATAATATCAGACTTGAACAATCTTTCTTGGATGAGGTTTTTTAATTCTATCTTGATATCTTGCAATGTTTTTCTAATTACAGAGTCTTCCTTGAAGAACTGATAGTGAAGGTATTTGAATTCATCTTGCACACAAACCTTGAAAGCTTCACCCTTTTGCAACATATTCTTCAACTTATCAATTACCTCTTCTAATACATTTATCTTCCAGACCACACTATGCACCCACATCTTGGATAAATTGTTCTTTCAATTATCAAATAATTTACTTGCAATGGGGGTTTGTTCATCAGTTTTAATTATTTGTCTGAGATATTGTATACAATCTACCCATAGTTGGAGATCTTTTTCAAGACTGGGGGTGACTGGGGTGAATATTTGTTGAATTGAGAAAACATTATCATATACTTTGTATGTTGCATCCATAAAATTTAGACTTGAAATCAGCATATCATCCAAAATTACTTCCATTTCTTTTCCATATGCAACATGCTTATGGATATCCTTGATAGTTTGAACTTCATCACTAGTTAAAATAGCAGGTGGTGGAATTGAGGCCAATGGGGTTGGATCAAGCACTTTGTCTTTTTCCAATAGAGGCTGAATGAAATTTGAAAGGACTTGAATTTTCTCCTCTAATTGTTCTTGTGTTTGCTTACCCTTCTCAACCCTTTCAATCACTTTTGATATTGTCTCCTTTAGGTTATGAACCTCACTCTTAGGAGTGGAGTCACCCAATGGTATCCTTGTTAGTTCCAAACCATTCAAATCCAAATCTTCCTCTAATTTTTCCGTTCTTGGTTTGGCAAATTCCAAAAATTGTTTTCCTCTAGAATCAGATACTAACCTTGAGGTGATTTTATATTTCTTTGTGGAAGAAGTAGGACTTATTCCTAAAAGAGGAGCCAAAACATCAAATTTTGGAACAAAAATTTGAGATGAAGGCTTTCTTTTCTCACTATCAATAAATGGTTGGACCCAAGTAAAATAAGTACTAGAGGGAGGAGGAACAAGAGGCCCTAATGCAAGTGTATCCATTGAACCTAAATTTTGTGTAGCTGACAATTCCAATATAGATGTTCCAATACTAGAAACAGGTATTTCCTTGGCGAGGGTCTTTGTGACAGGTGGCTCCAAAACAACCACTGTCTCAATTTCTGATGTGAGATCTTCTTGTTTTCCATATACTTCTTCTTATTTTTCTATGCTACTTCCTTCAAGACTACTTTCTTCATGTTCATTTTCTTCTTCCTCATCATCTCCATAGAGATCAACAATTTGCTCAATGTTTAGTACTGCTTTAGAATTCTTTCGAGAAGGCAACTACTTACTTTCTTCCTCGATTACCTCTTCTGTGCTCTCAACTTTTTTAGCTTTCCCCTTTTTAATATAAACCAAGGTTGAAGACTCAAGAGGGGAGGGAGCTGACTATGTATGAGCTTCAGGTACTGCTGCAATATTTTCTCTATGAGGAGTGGATGCTCCTTGAGAAAAGGATCTTGATCTTCTTGCTCTATAGACCTTCATTTTCTTATCAAACCAAAATTTAGTCTTAACTAAGATTGGATTTATGATCTCTTGTAAGTTATCACTTTCCTTCTTGAACCAATCAATGGTTTCAAGAGGATTGTGCTTGATAGATTTTTCAAATTCAATAGATTGTAGGTCTTCATCATCATCCTGCAACTCATCTAGTACCTTGTAAATTCCAAAATCCTTGATTTCTTGCAAGGATAGCCTACCATAGTATCTTCTGCTTACTTCGTAGTCATTTGAACAATCATCCCAATAGTCTTCTGTGTCATGGAGGTGAAAGAAGGACATCCTGAAATTATCTGAAATAAAATATTTGATATCAAAGCAAGATCTTTTCTAAAAAGAGTAGAGATTAAAATCAGAAATGGTCTGCTCAATGTTCTGTGCATCCAAAGTAGTTTTGTAGGTGTAGCTACCAAAAGTAATTGGGAACTGAATGAAAGCTATTTTCTTTTCCTTTCAATTTCTATGCAGCTTGTCAAGTTGTCTGCAAACTTCAACCAGGGAAATATTATCACTGGAAAACATTGGAAGTTTAAGAGGTAATCCCTCAAAGCCTAGTAGCCTATTGTAAGTAAACTTCCTGAATTGAATGAAGTAGCTACCATAAATATAAATTAGCTACTTGACCTCATCAGAGAACACCTTAGTTGTGTTTCCTTCCAACAATCTTACAATAAACATGGTTAAGTCATCATTAACTCTTATGAAATGATGATTGATATTCTTCAAAGTTAACTAAGGGTAGTATTCATATATTGGAACACCCTTTTTATCCTCGTTAGGAGAAAGACCCAACAATGCTCTATATGTTGCAATGGTTTACATCAACTAATAAGTCATATAAAAAATTTTAATCCTCTGCACCTCAGCAAGCTTTTCACTGAGGTTGTCACAAATTATTGCCCCCCAATTTAAACTTGTGTTTCCCTCACAGACAATATTCAAATATGGGTATATACAGAAATAAAATTCATTGGTTGAAGGAAGACCCTTTATTCTAGCAATAAGAGTAATGATATCTGAAATCTCCTCCTTGAAATCACTTCTATACATAGTTTTTGGCAAACTGGAGGCTCCTTTCTTTGGGACTTTAAACCAAGACTTGGCTACCATATGCTTGTATTTTTCACTTTCTTGATCAAACAAAAATTGAGCCTGAGCTTTAGAGAAAATATTTGAGTCTTCTATCATAGAAATCATGAAAGTAGTATTGATGCATTGAACATTCAACTGAGCAATTACCTAACCTTCAAGATATTTGATTTCCTTGATCAGAATGGTGTTGGCGCACTGGACAGAGATAGGAAAACCTCATGCATGAGCTATTTTTCATTCATTTATCAAATGAGCAATGGGTGAAGGATTTTCACAATTGAGTCATGCCCAAAAATCATGGAGATCAAGATGTTGTGCGTCATTGTCTCTAATATTGGGTATAACAGTTTCTAGGGAGGAAAGATGCGTATGCCCCTTGTAATGAATCTTCATGATAGAAAATGGGATGAAGAACTAGAAATCAAGAAGGAGAAAATAAATATTTGTGAAAATAGGTAAGCAATAGGGAAAAAATGAATTCCACTTTGAATCTTCGCAGGGGGCTTCCTAAAACTCAATTTTTCACTTCCAGAGGAACGGTGACCTTCTTAGGAGCAAGATGCACTTGGAATTTTTGAAAATGGTTAAGGAAAGCTTTGTTATGGATAGAAATAGTGGAGAAGGTGCAAGAATGGGAAATGGAAAACAAACTGCAAACTATTATGGTAAAAATAACAGGTCTTCCCTACATATATATAGATATCCCATTCGAAAAGAGTTGGTGGAGTGCATTAAATGATGAATTCAATGTATTGAGGGAAACATGAATGTTTGGGACACCAGATGTCAACTTTAACCTTTAAAATGTAGATATGGTGGAAAATTTGAGCACAAAAGGCCCATGGGACATTTGGGACACTAAGAGCCAAAATCTCCACAATATAAAGAAGACTAGCCCAATGCGCTAAAGGTGGATTTGTAGAGAACTGCTGGGTGTGATGCACTTGGGACACTTGGGACAGGGAAAGGTGACATCTCCACAATAAAAATAAGACTTAGAATAAATCGTTTATATTATAACAAAGGTGCACAAAGGTTCCTTAAGAAACTGGGACACGAGTTCTCTGCATCCACACAATAAGAAAGACTTATAAAATTTAGAGAGTTGCGGATCCTACAGGGATGCAGAGAATTGATGACCCAGGAGCATGTTAGTGTAGGTTATTATTTATCCTTTTATTTATTTATCAGGATAATTCTTACACTTATGTTATCCCTATACTTGTTGGGTTATCTTGTGTAGGTTTACTAGTTGTGTGGATTTAGCTTACTAGTTGTGTTGAGGTAACTTGTCAGTTACGTGGAGTTAGCTTACTATTCTTCTGGAGTTAACTTAACTACCAATATCAGTTAGTAAGAGTTATTCACCACTAATTTAGGTAGTAGTTGCACTTTCCTTCTCCTATATGTACATATTTCTTATTGAGTAATTCAAGTTATTGTATTGTGATGTATTGAGCATTATGGATTATGATGGATTTCCATATATGGTATTTTAGCTCTTCTGTTTTGTAAATCTAATGTGGTGTGCTATTATCATCTAAGATCGCGGCTTGGAAAAATCTTCTTATCATTCCTTTCATGGTATTAGAGTGATAGATGATGTAGACATCCATTTGTAATTTTTTATTTGTAAACAAGGGTTTATTATTTTCATGTATTTGGAATTTGTTAGCATTTTTCTGCAACATCCATTTTTATGAAAAATAAAGTGCGCCATTAGATTTGGAAGGTTCCAAAATCCTAGAATTGATTGTAAAATCAACCATGTTTTGAGATAGTCAAGTCTAGACGTAGATTTGTACCCTCTAAGTGCATTCTATTATCCATTGGATATAAGCGTGTACCTTCCGGATGCATTCTTTTACCCTCTGGATATTTTTGTTTTGGATGTAGTCTTTTTTCCATTGGACGTAGATCTATACCCTCTCGGTGTATTTTTTATCCATTGGATATAAGCATGTACCTTCCAGATGCATTCTTTTACCCTCTGGATATTTATTTTTTTGATACAATCTTTTATCCACTGGACGTAGATCTGTACCCTCTGGGTGCATTCTTTTATCCATTGGATATAGATGTGTACCCTCCAAATGCAATGATTTACCCTCTGGACATTTAGGTTTTTGGCACATGATTTTATCCTTTGGTCACAAGCATGTATCATGTGGATGCACTCTTTTATCCTTTGAACATTTGGGTGTCACGAGTACCTTTTTAAAAAAAACATCAGTATTAAAATATTATTTTAATAGCAAAACCTTCTAAAGCTCATAACTTTTGATCCGTAGCTTAGATTAAGGTGATCTTTTTTTTGAAATTGTGTATTTTTTCAAGATATATGCATTGTTAAAAATTTTATACACATATTTCAAATGTAAAAGGTATTTTTACTCATTATAATATTTACATGCACTCAATTATAAAGTGTCAAATTTGGGAGGGTGTTGTAATCACTTGGGACGTAATTTCGGTTGAGCCCGACATCCTAAAATTTTAGGTGTTGCATTCTTGTATCTATGGGTGTATACATTTATATCTCTCTTGTTTGTTCAGATATTTTCGATTTGTATTTTTGACACTTTTTTGGCATGTTGTCAGTCTCTCTTGTGGGGGAGCTATTCTGATGAAGCCCAGTGTTAGTTTGTCAGTGTTCGAGTAGTTGATTTTGACAACTCATACAAATTTGTGGTGTCACTCTACCCATTCAGCAGTATGGTAGGGTGTGGTGTTGATACTGATTATTTGGCTTTCGCGTCCTTACCTTGTTACATGTTGATACTGCTTCTTTGGGTTTCATGTTATTGCCTTGTTACCTTGGATTTTCTTGGATCGTGGCACTCCTATTTATTTAGATCTCGTGTCCTTACCTTGATGCCTTAGTTATTGTTCTTGTATCGTGACATGCCTATTTGTAGCACTTGATCATGTTTCTTTGTATTTTGTGTCCTTGCCTTGTTACTTTGATTATTCTTGGATCGTGGCACACCTATTTGTAGTCATTGATCAAATTATGTTTGGTGTTTTTTACACTTTCGACATCACTCCATTAATAGTCTCCTTGCATGGAGCTATTCTGGTGAAGCCCAGTGTCAATTGTTTTTTATTTCTATGATTGAGCAGTGGATTTAGACCACAATGCGCAATAAACTTCTTCTGAATTGTACTAGTTTTTGGAGCCGAGCTTCTTAGGATATCTTGCAGCGGGATGTTTCTCTCTCTAGTTTGTTATTACTGGTTTTGGGTACCTTGCGGTGTCTAATTTTCCTAGTTATTGTACGTGGGTACCTCATCAGGCCTTATTGTTGAGACCCACCTTATTTTTCTCCTACCTAATTTATGCTTCCGGGAGGGTGTTAATGTTGGTTATTATTTATCCTTTTATTTATTTATTAGGATAATTCTTACACTTGTGTTAGCCCTACACTTGTTGGGTTAGCTTGCTTAGGTGTACTAATTGTGTGGAGTTAGCTTATTAGTTGTGTTGAGTTAGCTTCTCAGTTATGTGGAGTTAGATTACTAGTCTTTTGGAGTTAACTTAACTACCAGTATCAGTTAGTGGGAGTTCTTCACCATTGATTTAGGTAGTAGTTGCACTTTCCTCCTCCTATATGTACATCTTTCTTATTGAGTAGTTCAAGTTATTTTTTTGAAATGTATTGAGCATTATGGATTATGATGGATTTGCATATATGGTATTTTATCTCTTATATTTTACAAATCTAATGTGGTGTGCTATTATCATCTGAGATCGCAGCTTGGAACAATCTTATTATTGTTACTTTCAGAGCACACGGTCCAAGAGTTCACAAAAATATTGAAACTTCTGCACAACAAAAAAAAACTAGTTCAATGCAGAGAAGGCGGAGAATCATAGAATAGGAAGCCTGAAGGAGCATGGGACACATGGGACACAAAAACCCAAAATACCCGCAGTATAAAGAAAAAGTCCCAAACTTGAAAATTTGAAAGAAAATGACTAATTGTTGAAGACATTTTCTTTACTTCATGCTTCACAAAGGAAAACAAAGAGCTTGAAAGAGAATACTTACCTTTTTTTTTTAAATGTTGAAAATGCACACATTTTTAGGTAAGTGACAACAATACCACAATAAAAATCATCAAATTGTACTTTTAGTAATGCATTCATAATATTCTGTAATTTCAACATTATGACACTTCTATAAACTCAAGCATGTTGAAATAAATCAACATATATTTATATCATGGAGGTTAAAACCTTGTTTTAATTACATAAGGATATTGCAAACAATTTTTCAATACATCAGGCCTTAAAATGCCTTTATCTCTCATGAAGTACATACATTCACTTTCAAACAAATACATACATATTTATTACAACAAATAAATCAATACAATATCAAATTGGTATGTCATAATCCATTCTTTACTCTTTCATAAATACTTGCAAAACTTGCAACTTGAAAATGTTACAGTAAAACAATGTACATGGTCAATTCGCAAGAATTTGCATGGCTTATACATTTTTTTACCCAGAAGCTTCACTAAAAAAAATTGAACATTCAGCTTTCTGTTTAAATGATATTCAAAATTGACTAACATGTACATTAAAAAGAAGAAGTCTAAACAACTTTTATTTCACAATAATTACAATCATACTTTAACTAGTAATTTATGCATTACTGTTAATTTAGATTAAAACTTAGTTTCATCCAAAAACACTTTCCCCTTTTACTCTAAAGTGATCATTCCTTATACTTTACATGACTTTAGTGCCATTAATAATATATAGGCAGATTAGTAATCAATTAATAAGGAAGAAAGCAATCTCATTATTTAAGTCAATGTTTTTCAATAATCCCCTTACATCATAACAAACAATAATAACTAACTTTATTGCCCACAACATCAGTTAACAACTTATTTATGTCACAGATGCATATAGAACTTGTCTAACTTATCATAAAGTTAAGAAACCAAAATTCCTTTAATAGACAAGGTTCTACATTAAACATACATGTACTTATCTTATTCATGTCACAGATGCATACAAAACCTCCTGGACTTATCATAAAGTAAAGAAACTTGAATTCCTTTAATATATAGGGTTCTACATTCTATATCTATAAACCCAGTATAAGACCCTTTCGAATATTATGGAAATATCATAATACTAATCATGTACATTGATACTCAGAACATGTGTTTAAGTTACATGCCCATAAAATTTACCAACCATCCTTACACACATTTTCATTGAAACCAACCAATAGTTTTCAGTGAATAGTTTTTTCAAGGTTTAAACCATTATTCATACCCAACTATTAAAAACTCATTGACAATAAACATATTTATACATAATATAACTTGGTGAGGGTTTTTGTTAAGGGGAGATTAATCCTCAACTCATAATATGCAACCACAATACTTTATGATATTTTTAGGTAGAAATACCTTATGCAGATCAAATATGAATAAAATAGAATAACCCACGGATATCAATGAAGGATTTATTTGGAAGTTCCCAATATTACAAGGTCGAATAAAGCTTGATAAGGTAAGGAACTAACCCTTATTTCGAATACCCACCCTATACAGCCAAGAAATCAAAAGAAAATACGTACCTAAACACTCAAAGGTGACTTAAAATTACATTCATACAATATTTTCAAGATGACTATCATTCCACATAGGTATAGTTCTAGTCACAGATCGACCTCTTTTCCATCTCAAGATTTCCGGTTGATTCGAACCTAATTTAGCATTACCCAACCATTATTTATTTGCGAAGGTATAAACAACTCAACACAAAACAACCACATAATGGTTTTAAGTTGGTTGAATCTAATTCAAATTATTTACGGCCATAATGATATTTTTGTGGTACCCATATATTTATCAGGATAAACAAAAAAACAAAACCAGGAAAACACAGTCGCAAAAATTTGCACAAAGAGATTTTCCTTTAAAATGACTTACTCATGCATATATTTGAGCACCCATATAAGAGTTAAAAACCTAGTTCATAGATCTCTTCATTTACATATTAGACAATACTTAACTATAAAATATCATTCCAACATTTAACCCAGGTGTCATTCCTTTATTTTGGAATAAAATATCAAGACAGAAAAAGATATAAAACCATGCCTGAAAATGGAGAGCCCGGATTTTTCTCACTTTCTCCTTTGAAACCTTCAAGAAAGTCGACCATAAAACCCCCAAAAAATAAAAATCCCCAGGGTAGAAGGACATCACCCATTTATATGGGTTTAACCAAATTAAACTATTATAACCTAGATAATATTAGCACAGAAAATCCATGCTTGGTTCTCTTTATCAAAGCTCAAGGTCAAGCTGGAGTTCGAATCCCATACTTGCATGGATTTTCCCTATAATCTCTCCTCCAAAAATATCCATAGAAATAGTTTATGTGTGGAGAATAATTAGAGATAGAATATCTCTTACTCTTCATATTAAAAATAGAAGCACGTACAATATTTATAGGTACGTGAATAAACTATACTCCCCAGAATGGATGGAATAGATAATAACAAATAGTCTAATAATAATATAATACATAGACTATGCTAAAATTCCCCCCTTATTACATTATTCTTGCAAATGTGACTCCTGAAAAGTTCAAATTTCACTTTTCCAAGAGATTTTGTGAGAATGTTAGCAACTTGTGCTTCTATAGGACTATACTGGAGCTGAATGTGATGGTTCAAGACGTGCTCTCGAATGAAATGACAATCAATCTCAATATGCTTTGTTTGTTCATGAAAAATTAGATTCTGCTTGAGCTTCAACACACTCTGATTGTCACAATAGAGAATAGGTGATTATTTTTTCAGGAATTCCCATGTCATCCAAAATGTGACGTAACCATATTGCTTCGCACACAGCTCCTCATGTGGTGCGATATTCTTCCTCTATGGATGAGATAGAAACAACATTCTACTTCTTGTGTATCCAGGAGATAGGTCTAGATCCAAGATGAAATATGTATCATGTGGCTGACTTCATATCATCAATAGATCTGACATGGTCTGAGTCAACGTATCCTTGTAAGAATAATTGATTATTCTTCTTCTATTCCATACCATAATCAGTTGTTCCTCAGACATATCTCAAAACATACTTTGCTGCTGTCCAGTGACATTTCTTCGGCTCCTACATGAACTTGTAAAGATAGCTGACAACATACTATAGATTTGGTCTGGTATATGTCAAGTAGATGAGCCCTCCAAAAACTTTCTTGTAGAGAGTAGCATCTACTTGAGGTGAGTCCTAGAATCTTGAAAGTTGCAAGCCTTTTTCCATGGGAGTGGATATAGGTTTACAGTTGGACATATTGTACTTTTCCAGGAGTGTCTTGGTGTACTTTATTTGGGAGACAAAAATGTGATGCTCCTTTTTCCATATCTCCAAGCCAAGACAGTAATGTAGTAGCCCCAAATAAGTCATGTCGAAGGTTCTTTTGAGATCATTCTTCACAATATCAACCTGATATTTTGAACTACCAGTGATCACAAGATCATCTACATACACAACAAGAATGAAAATTTCTTTGCCTACCTTCTTTATATATAAATTTTAATATATGGGGCTACAAATGAACCCATGTTGTAAAAGTTAATCACTGATCTTGATATACCATGCCCTCGGTGCTTGTTTCAGTCCATACAATGATTTGATGAGACGAAATACCTTTTTAGGATTCTCTTCATCAATAAATCCTTTAGGTTGGGTCATGTACACTTCTTCTTTCAGATCACCATTTAGGAAAGCACTCTTGACGTCCATCTACTAAAGTCTCCATCCTTTCTGTGTTGTTAGTGCACAAACAACTCTGATGGTCTTGATCTTCGCAGTGGGTGAAAAGGTTTCTTCATATTCAATGCCCTCTTTCTGAGCATACCCTTTTATTGCAAGTCATGATTTATGTTTATTGATGGATCCATCTGCCTTATATTTTGTCTTGAAAACCCATTTGCAGTCTATGGGTTTCTTTCCTGTAGGCAGATCGACAAGTTCCCACATCCGACTTTTCTTGAGTGAGTCAATTTCTATATCCATGGCTTTCTTCCACTGAGTTTGACTGAGTGCTTCATGAACATTATAGGCTCAGAGCTATTAATCAATGAACTCATGAGTGCAAAGTTTACCTCATTTCTTGTTTGACTCCTTGTTTTGACTCCGGATGATGTATCTGGGAGTTGTTGCAAATGTGAGTCCTTGATGGTGCTTTGTACCCACTTCAGATGAGAACTTGGCTGCTTTTGAGAAGAACTGTGTTGATGTGAGGATGATGCAGAGTCACATTCTCTAGTTCTCCAAGGTCAAAAAATAGCTCTCTTGGCAGCACATCGTTTCTCTAAGTAGTCT
This sequence comes from Taxus chinensis, assembly GCA_019776745.2. Taxonomy (NCBI): domain Eukaryota; kingdom Viridiplantae; phylum Streptophyta; class Pinopsida; order Cupressales; family Taxaceae; genus Taxus; species Taxus chinensis. Next base: position 12,375,052 of record CM034147.1, read on the forward strand.
CCTTTCGTTGATCATCAGATTTAGAGACTAGTCAGTGAGAGGTGGCTGGTAATGGTTCTTATGTTATCACTACTAAGTCAAAGGATGACTCGTCACAAACCACGTCTCGACTCTCATAGATTTTCTTTGTCTCAGGATCCATGAGATGGTATGCCTTTGAGGTAGTGCTTTAGCCAAGTAGGATGCATGTGAGTGTCTTTTCCTCAACCTTCTTTCTCTTCTGAGCTAGGACATGCATGTATGTTGTGCAACCAAATACTCGTAAATGAGAAATTGATGGATTTATACCACTCCATACCTCTTCTGGAATTTTATTTTATAGAATCTTTATCGGTGCCCTGTTGAGAAGATATACACATATTTGTACTGCTTCAACCCAATAGCGTTCCTCTAGCTTTGTTGTTGTTAGCATGCAGCGAGCCATCTCCATCAATATGTGATTGCGATGCTCAACAATGCCATTTTACCGGGGTGTGTAGGGAGCAGTTAGGTTCTACTTAATGCCTTGTTGGTTCAGGAAGGCCAAGAACTTATTTGATGTGAATTACCCCCTTCGATCTGAGTGAAGTAGAAGAAGTGGTTGTCTGGTCTCTTTCACAACACGATGATAGAAATTTTGGAAATGTTGAAGAGCCTCACTTTTGTTCTTCAGGAAAAACACCCACATCTTGTGAGAGTGGTCATCCACGAACAGTTGGAAGTAATCGTATCCTGAAAATGAAGCAGCCAGTAGGCCGTTCAAATCAGTATGAACTACCTCTAGACGCTTCTTGGCATGGAAGGTGCTTGCCTAAAACGGATCCCTGTGTTGTTTTCATGCAAGATAGCCAAGGGAAAATAGGAAAGGAACTAGAAAATTTGGGTAGTCCATGAGACCATTGCTTTTGAACTCATCTGATGCAATGAACTAGATGACAAGTGTCCATATCTAAAATGTCAGAGAGTTGTAGACTATATTGTTCAGGCAGATAAAGCTACTATAGAAGATGAAACAATATCTAAAGCAAATAACTTATCTTTTAGAAATGCTCTAGAAATAATCGTACCTTTTTTGGAGATCAAGCATGATTTAATGCCATTTTGGATAAGAAATTCTACCTTTAGGTGATGATTCAAGAGCTTAGTCACTGACAACATGTTGCTAGTCAAGCTAGGAATATATAGTACCTTTGTAAGTGTAGATTTTCATGGTCCCATAGGAATGGTGACTTTGCCTATTCTTTCTGCAACGTACTCTTTGTCATCTACTATTCAAACCTAATATTCAGTGGTTGTTCATTTAGTGAATCAAACAGTTTCTTGTCACCTGACATATGCTTAATTGCACCAGAGTCTATTAACCAGACTTTATTCGTGGGCTGTGAATTCTGAGAGACTAGTACAAGGTTATTACCAAAATTGGCTCCTTTTGATGTATCCTCATCAGATTCATCATCTTTTTGGGCTACAAGATGTCCCTTCTACTTTTTTCGGCTGGGGACATTGTTTGGACTTTTGAAAATATTCGTGCACCCTAGATGTGCTTGTTTGAATTGAAGAACATTGTTTCAAGCCATTGTACCAGTAGTGATCAGTTTCATGAGTGTTGGTTCTACAAATGTGACACCACCTCTTAGACTTTTGATCTTTCTGCTATTGATTTGCTTGCGCTTGAGTTGGCTTCTCTGGGGGACCTTTCTGATTCTTCTGGCCATGGTATGGCTTTGAGAATGGGGATTTATCCTGAGTCTCCTCCTGGGTTGAATTGATGGCCTCTTCCTACTGCAGCAAGTTCATGAGTTCTTCAATTTCCACTGTTTGTTTAGATACAATCAATGTCATAAATAACACTAGGAATTGAGAAGGGAGTGCTCTCAAGGTGATCGGTATGAGAAGTTTTTCTTCCACCATTTCACTGAGCATTAATAACTCTGATTGCATCTCAGCCACATGACGTAAGAAATCCTCAACTTTCTCATCTGACCCCATAGAGAGGGTGTGCAACTTTGACTGAAGATGGAGGATCTTAGTCTGATTTTTGGCTTCATAAATGGTTTCCAACTTTTCCTAGGCCTCCTTTGGTTTCTCCACATTCTGGAATGTGGTTGCACATCATCACTGATACTAAGCATTATCAACATCAAGGCTTTGGCACTAGCCATCTCATACTTTATTAGTTCATCAATGAGCTGTGGGAATAGTCACAGACCCGGTGAAAATGCCCCATAATCCTTCAAATTGAAGGATTGTCTTCATTTTTATTTTCCAGGACGTAAAATTTGGCCCTTTAAGTAACTGAGCATCCAAGAGTAGAAGTTTTGGTGCAAACATTTTAATAATTTAAAAAATATATATTTATTGATTTCAAGAGATATTACAATTTTACTCACTGATGAGAAGTACTAGCTCGTAGATGCTCTTGATACTCGCATGCTGAGAGACGATGACGATTTGTGGGGTGTTATTCTTCATATTCACATCGTGGCATTGTACCTGGCTTCGAGCTCTTCTTGCACTCACTTTTCTTGACAGCTAACGTCGAATAGGAAATATTCAATAATTCCTCTTCGAACTAGCTCGTCAAAGACTAGATTTCCGGTGTTTTAAAGCTTGTTGAGCAAGGCAAAGTAGAACCCAGAGCTCTCTTGAGTGTCTTGACGGTGTTCTTGGGCTTGCTAGTCTTTGGATTGGCTCCCGGCAATCTCGATATGCTCATGCACATTCAAAATTCAACATTGGTTGGAGTGAATTCCTCTTCCTCCAAATAAAGATTTTCCTTGATAATGTAAACCAATACACAGAGGTTTTCCTTGTCTTCTTTGTTCACATCCAATAAAGAATGCCAGAGATTGCAATCAACCTGAAATTGTAACTCCTCCACACATCCACGTAGAAGGAGGAATTAGAAGCCACGTTGGAGATGAATTATCCACACAGGGCAGTTACACAAGCTTTCACGTTATTTTCTGTCTACAGGTAACTTCTTCTATCTATCAGGCATGCAACAGGTTCATAGATTTGCAAAAAAGAACATGTTATTCAATTAAGACTACGTTGGCAAATACCTCTGCAAATCTGGATGATTTGATTGGCAGATTTTGTAAAATAAAACTCCAGGAAGGCCAGCAAAAATTCACTCCAGGTAGGTATGAATTGTCTTCACGCAGCAATGAATGGGGTTCACGCAGGAAAGAATGGTCTCTTTCACACAGCGAGAGAAGAATTTTTCTTTTGTCAAAATAAAACACCTCTCAAAAACTTCCACGCAGTTTTCGTCTCCTCGAGCTTCCTCCACACAGGCTTTGGTAACATCCACACATTGATTAACAACCAGTTGTCAGCAATTTCCACACATTGACTAGCAATTTTCATGTAGAACTCAAATGTGTAGGCCACATTTTTGGCTGGAAAGGAATGTGCAGGAAGAATTACAACGCAGCAGCATCAGTCTCCTTTACATGCAGGAAAACAAATCTCCAACAATCTTCAGATGTCAACGCTGAGAATAGTCTTCTCTCCAACAACTACAATCCAAGCAGATTTGTTTCTCCTTCAAACATGCAGGTTAGAGATCAAGTTATCTCTGATACTAGATTATGTGGAGAATATAGAGGAGAATAATTAGAGATATAATATCTCTTACTCTTCATATTAAAAATAGAAGAACGTACAATATTTATAGGTAAGTGAATAAACTATACTCTCCCGAATGGATGGAGTAGATACAAACAATATGGGTGAATAATGGAATAGATAATAACAACTAGTCTAATAATAATATAATACATAGACTATACTAACAGTTTAATAACAACATGGACAAATTTCTTAGGGAAGGGAACTCAAATGGAGGAGGTGTTCCAAGTTAAAATAGAGAAATTGAAATACAATACCAAAAATGCAACTTGATAGCTTCTTGGAGAAGCTTCGAGTTTCCCAAAAAATTAGTACATGCATTCAATGCATTCCCTATTTCTTTATGCCACATAGTGGCTTTGCACAGTTCCCTCTAGATATGGCAGTGTCGAGTGGTCCAAAGTCTTTATAATTCAAAATTTAAGCCTCTGATTTCTTTGCATGGTGCTTATAACTTAGGTCAACCGAAAAAAGAAAATCAAACAACATTAAGACCTTATCTCCTTCTCTCAATGATATAATACCATATAAAACTTTTAATAAATTAATTATGATGAGATTGAAGACCCCCAACAAATAATTTCCATATTTTTATGTGGGCTGACCAATCAAAATAATCATGCAATAAAATTTAAATCATGAGTTTTTGCATGGTGAGGTCGGGTAATGATTTACCCAAATATTAATAACAAAAATGCCCATATACCGAAATAAAATGCAAAGGCAATAATACCTTATAAACATAAACATGAAATGTTTAACCCCAAATCAAGAGCCAATGAATATAAAAAAATCCTTGATGTTATCTTTTAATACGGAGTCACGATCGATCCAAGATCGACATAAAACTGACATGTTCATTCTAACAAAATATGATCAAAATAAACACTTAATGATCATATAATTAAGACATATGAATAAATAATCACATTTTTAATAATTGTACCATCCTTTTCGTGATAAGGATAATCAAACCCATATTATAACGAATCAATTGTTTTGCCTGTTTTTTATCGAAGTCATCTCCTTCTTGTAGATCGATGATCATGATTGTATCCAAACAGTTAATACTGTACACATTTACCATTATTTCTTCATAATGAATAATGTATTAAAAGAGTGTATAAGTTCAACCATGCTTTGTAAATCACTACTTCCGACGTGAAAATAAAAATAACAATATCACTGACAGGCACAGTAACTAAATAATCTGTTAAAGCAAAAAATCATCACTTTTATTTAAGTAACACAACATAGTCAATTGCACAACAATTATTATTATAGATACATCAACAATACAGTCCAACAATGCACCACATCAACCTATCCAGTAAGGTAAGTACATTCAAATGTCAAAGTAAAAATAAGAATAAGTTATAAATGTCGAGTGTTTTACAAATGTTGGGCAATAAGCATTGTTGCATTGTTGCACATGTAATTACGTGTACGTGCGTATATAATTTTTGGGATAAACATGTGTATGGGTTTTTGCATACTAATCTACGTAACATGGTTCATTCCCCCTGCCTTTGTAAATCATTCACCATTTATGACTTATTCTTTCAATGATACAAGGTGAAATTGAAGGATGTGACATACCTCTCCCCTTAATGAATCATCATCCCAATGATTTTTACTTCATTAATCACAATCAAAACATTCAAACTTATAAGTATATTTAATAGCTAAGGAGAACAGTCAACATTTTCATCCAAAAACTTGTAATTTTTCTAAATTTCAGTCCTTCTGAATTCAATTTTATTGGCTGTAACAGCCTTTTAACCAACAAAAACTATCACGCAGTCTGTAGTGTGATATAATTTTTTTCATTATAGTCAATTATATTATACAATATTATTTAGTATACATAACAAATAGTCAAAAACAAGTTATATTTCATAGAAACAAAAAGGGAGACATTGTTTTAACTCTATCTTGTCTTCTCAAACTATTTTGTTTCAGTTATTACACTTGTTTTTCCAGACTTTGCCTTGTGTAATTTTCAATATTTAAAATCTTTCCCAGTAGCTACTTCCTCAATTCTTCCAAGTCATACCTTATGATAGCAAGTACCATGCAGTGTGGAGCATAATTCATTTAATGTTCTTTCATGTTTCTACTTTTTTTAAGCAATAACCAATTTTTTTACTAAAGTGTTCCACCCAACCCCATTTCCTAAGGAATTCTATTACCCTATTGAGTTGCTATTAGGATCTGGAACCTTCAAAACAAGGGTTGTTAGTTATTTTCAGCATAAGAAATGACATTTCTAACTTGTCAATCATCACAAACACTTTTCACACCACATTTTTCATAAATATGTTTCCTTGAGCAAGTATACTTGATTATTTTAACCACTTATAAGTAGTTTATTCATACCTACTTTGAATAGTTGAAATTTTATTCGATATTATATTAATGATCAATAATATCATGAGGTGATCCTTACTTCCGAACAGCTAAGGTCATTCAACCTGTCATAACTAAGTAAGTTTTACTTAGTAACATTTTGTGATTCTTACAGTTAATTCATATAGAAATCAAATCATTTATCCTCTAAATTTCAAAGGATCAAACATCATTACTAGGTTGAAATCAGTATATCTTTGAGATCACTTTTCCAAATAATAATGATCTCATGAAAGCATCTTCCATAAAAATTTATATTCAATGCAAACATTACTTAATAACAACGTTCAAATCATAAAAGGATTTTCTATTCATGAATTCATTTCTCCCTTGTTGTTTGATCCTAATTGTCTTCCATTTTAATCATACGTCATTTAATGGAATACGCATATATACTTAGATGGTAATCATGGTTTATTCCTAATAGATATTGATCATATTACCTAAATATGCAACACCAATAACCACTATATCAAAAAAAACTTCAACTAGTCAATAGAATTATACTCACCATTTAAGAAATTCCTTTTTAACATCAAGAAATCACAACCAAGCCAATATTTTACGTATTATAATTTTGTATACTCCAAAATAATTTTGAATTAATCCTTGATTAGGTAAACATTCAACAGATATACCAAATCATCTATAGTCTAATAATTCACATCTTCATAACTCATTCTTTAGCTTCCTTAACTAGCTCATTTTGAGTCAAAATGAGGGATCCCAATGTTCTCTCACAAGACCCCCCTACATCTGACTTTATATTTCCCCCATAGAAAATAGGTTAGCACATATTTCTCCTATAAATACATAAGTAAATGAAGAAAAGAGATCCTCTGCTAATCTAGAGGAAAGACTATTAGAACATCCCAACCCTTCCTAACAAGCATAACTTTCATTGGGAAATATCAATTGATTTGGACATCCTTGCTATCCCCAACCCAAGTTGTAAAGGAGATACATAGTGGTATGAAACTCCAACTATTTCCACTATTTAAAGGAGTAAAATATTTTAGATATAAATATCTCGTACTTAGCTCAAGGTCATAATCATTTTAATAGGGTTTCTCAAACCTGAAAACATTCTTCATACAACGGTAGTTTTCACTCAAATGGTGAGGGACTGTATAATACTCACATGGAATGTCCATGTCAATAACTATGTTCATTCATAATGTTCATTCATAAATCCAAACACTTGTCAAACAATGAAAACGAGTTCATAAATCCACATGTTTGCAAGCATACAACAGATAAACATAAACCCTTCATCTATATCCTTTTTGGGATAAACATGTGTACGAGTAGCTGCATACTAAGCTACAAAAAGGGGCTAATTCTCCCTACCTTGATAAATAATTCACTATTTATGAATTATCCTTTCGACAATGCATGGTGAAATTAAAGGATGTGACAACTAGTAAGCTAACTCAACATAACCGGTACACCTAGGCAAGCATATGCCATAAGTGGAAGAAATCTCCAAGTAAATACACAAATACAAGGAAAGTGAATATGTTACACTAAAACCCCTGATAAGCACAACTTAGGTGGAAAATGAAATGGAAATTGGTTCCCAATAATAAGGCCTGATGAGGTACCCACATACAATGTAAATCTCTCATAAGGTTAGAGTAAAAGGAGAAAAATTAGTGGGAAAAAACTCCCCCCCAAAAGAGAGACAAGAAACTCAATCAATAAAACTGGAAAAGAATAAGAAGTAGTGGGTCCTAGTAACTCATCCCGATGAGGTACCCACTTACAATGATCATCCCCCAGAGTAAAGAGAGAAATAAGTGAGGACAAGAAGGTCCCATAAGAAGAGTGTCGATGATGTGGTCCTCTGCATAAAGACTAAAGAGAATTCATTTGCACCGAACAATGTTCCTACCCTTGGGAAGGAAAAAAAAGGAGACATAAAATTCAGTCCACTCCATAAAATAAGAAGAAGCCTACAATACTCTAATCTCTACATCTAATCTATAACTAAAATATGGCATAGGTCTAGGAAAAGTGTGCACAAAATATAATGGAAATGTTACTATAGTATACATGTCAAAGAAAGAAAATGTTGGTGGTACAATAACCCTCACAAAGGGATCCATGTGAAGAGGTGGATCGTGAAACATCTTTGAAATAGTAGAAGTGACAAATTTCCTAAGGTGGGAACTCCCAATGAGAGAGATAAATGGGTCCTTCAGAATGTGTGATGGCTCAATCAGAGAATATTCTTGTAATGAAACATAAGTGGGATATGCAAATAGATGACCCAGGTCAGGAAGATACTCATCCCAATGAGAGAAATGTCTGACAAGAATATTTTAACATCACAACATGAATTAGGAGCAGAAGATTGTTGCAAAGAGAAACTGGAAGTCCAATATGAAGCAACGCTACACTCAAAGGTAGTAACCGATGTATGTGGAGTATGTTCAACTAAGTAATCAAGATGCAATGGCTAATGAGAACCAATGGTCACATTTGTCTCAAAGGAATGTTCTCCAATAGAACACTATTTTGGAGAGTGAATGGAAGTGTGAACATGAACAACAATGAACTCTGTGGAGGAAATAGTAGGGAGAGTGTGCTCAATAACAAGATCATGTGGTGAATGGTCAACATGGGACTCATGAGTAGAAAAGGGTGTAGAAGAAAAATGAACAACAAAATGGATGTGAGAAGGGGCAGAATATATGGAGACACTAAAGTGGTCCAAAGAAATGTCACTCTTAGATGGTGAGACAAGGTCAACATACAGCTAGCAGATAATGGTCTAGGATGTGAAAGAGAACTTGGTGTGCTTGAACAAATGCAATTTATCCCTAGAAACATTAATATTGAGAAGGACATAGACCTCATCATTATGGTTAAACCACTCATTCTTCTATAGAGGTTCATCAGGCTCAAGGATAAGACCATGGAGGTAGGGCAGCAAACTGTGCATAATTTAATGATTAATAATGCATTTATTCCTAGAAAAAAAAAATTCAGATTCAATAATAGAATGATGAAACTCCATAATACAAATATACCCCCATATCCCATATGGCACTTTATAACTCAGTGTGAAAAGTACAAGTCCCCATAGATTTTTTCAAGAACCCCCCCTAAATGCAACACTTTAGAAAGTAGTGAATTTTAAAAAATAAAGTAATCCATCATGTAGAGCATGAGAAAACACTCAATTTTTACCAAAACAGTGCTCAAATCTGAGCCATTGATCAAAAGCTATAGAAAAAATAATTTCCCTTAAATAATGGCTTATTTAAATAAAAAAATTCAAATTGATTAAAAAATGCTAAAAATGAGAGGAAAGGGGGTCATGCGTATACTCGTTATAACTAGAAAAGAATGAATAATACAATAGTTTATTTTGTGAGGGGGTATTGACCTCCTGCCAACTCGGGCCTCACCCTTTGTCTTCATTGGGTGAAGATACAAGGTTTAAAAACAAACAAAACAATAATAGTGCCTTATACCATTCTAATGATGTTATTTTTATACAAAAACAATAAAAAAATGAGCCCTCCCACTTTTACATAAAATCCAAGCACCATACCTATGTTACCAAGCATATTATTGCACATAACTAACAACTAAATCATTTTAAAACCCACCCTTTACAATACCATGCAAATAAAAATAAATAGGATTTCTAACTTGACCTTGTTGACTAGTCAAGGTGACTAGAGTTGGAAGTGAGTTAGGGCACTATTAGCGAGTTGGAAAAGGATTTGGTGAGTGAGAGAAATTTGAGCCATGTAAAAATAATTTCCCACCGAGCTATTGAAAATGTCCCTGATCCAATCAAGCACATAAATGAAGCAGGCATAAAAATGGTGGTTTTGTTGGGGATGAGCAATGTCTGTATCAGTCCACCAAGCCAAAAACAATAGGCATATGGGTTGAGAAACAACTGAGTGGAGAGTAGCACACAGGTTTCTAGGGCACGAGCCCATCCAAGAGGTCATGTACATGGTCAAAATAACATAGATATGTCATGCCAAAGATGATTTGAGGCAATTCCAAACATGATGTCATTCCAACAGGTAGGGGAGTCATGAAAACTTGCGTCAACAGAGAAGTTGATCTGAACACAAAGATAAGTGATTTGTGTTGAGATATGTCCCAACTTTAAACAAGATCTGAGGACGAAGTGGATGGATGGTGGGGTGTCGAGCACAAGCTGTAGTGGAGATTCACACACCAACCAACATATTTGAGGTTGTGCAAGAATGGATCCATGAACAGGCTGAGTCAAATATTAAGAACCAAACTTTTCAAGTCGAGCCATTGAGTGGATGAGAATAGCTAAGTGATGAAGATCTCATACTAAGCCTACCGAGCTGAGTTGGAGGATCCATTGAGCTATAAAAGTGTAAACCAATTCTAAACCCAATGAAGGATGAGATCAATGCAGGGAAAATCCTTCACTAAAATTTTCAAATCCAACAAATTTAGCCATGGATAACTACATTAGCTAAAAAAACTCCCCACATTTTTTTATAAATTTCATGATTTGGAACCCTAGAAATTTGTAAACCTCAAAAAAAAAATTGTAGAACTATTTTTTAGGAACAAAGTAAAAATATTTGCACATGAATTATCAATTATCAAAAACAAGATTTAGGAAAAACCAAAAATAACTCAATAATGGACAATGTTTCACCAGAATTTCTCTGATACCATATTAGAGTTTCCCAGAGGATTTCTAATGAAAAACAAATGCACGAGGAATTGCAGAAATCGAAATAACTAAAAATAAGATACAATATGATCAAAAATCACAAGGAAATAATGGTTCCAAATCAACTCAATGATCCATGAGATATAATGATGTAAGTGATGTACATATAGGAGGTAAATGTGTAACCTCCTCCTAGATTTGTGGGAAATAACTCTCACTAATTGATACTAGAATTAGAGTTGACTCCACATAATTGGTAAGCTAACTCAACATAACTAGTGCACCTAAGAAAGCATATCCCATGAGTATAGGAAAGATCCAAGTCAATACAAAAATACAAGGAAAATGAATATCCTACAATATTAGAGTTTCCAAGAGGATCTTTGATGAAAAACAGATGCATGAGCAATTACAGAAATAAAAATAACTAATAATAAGATACAATATGATCAAAACTTACAAGGCAAGAATGGATCCAAATAAACTCAATGCTCCATGAGATTGAATAATGCAAGTGATGTACATATAGGATCTAAATGTGTAACCTCCTCTTAGATCAATGGGTAATAACTCTCACTAACTGATACTAGAAGTAGATTTGAATCCACATAACTAGTAAGATAACTCAACACAACTATTGTAAGGATATTGCTTGTATAAATCAGAACATATACAACAGAATAGCATGAGAGAACACCAAAATATAGATAAATGATGACAATATCCTCATATAATAGCTTTGCCACTTCGAGGGGGAAACCTCCAATACCACTTCGAGGGGGTAACCTCCAAACCATAAAATAACACTCCAATACTCAGTATGATGATTAACTACAACCTTCTAACCCCTATATATACCATTCTAACCTATGGCCAATACTGAGGCTGACCTCCTAAGCATAATAAATCATAAATGAATGATATAATAAGATAAGGGGATGTGTGCCACATGTCGGCATCTCCATCAACCCATATACATTATAATATTATATCCCAAGGTACATAGCATTGCCTCCCTCTTTGACATGTTTCGTCCCTGAAACATAAGAAGAAGCCATATAATGAGTGTGCTTTAAATTATTGCACACTTGTCGCCAAGCTCGATCATCCAACCACATGTGATCCTGGTAGATGATACATATCTGAACTAATATCCATATTCCGTTGCGCTACTCTTATTCCATTCGTGACCATAGTTTATCATCCTTGGATTCCATGTATAACCAACATAAGGATTCAATGCATAACCATAATAAGGATTCCATGTATAACCATAAAAAGGATAACCATAATAAGGATTATATGCTTCATAATTGTTGCTCCATTGATCCCCTGTATAAATAAAGTGATTATTCCTCCAATTACCTGTATATCTATATTGGTTGGAAATATGATGTGCCCTAGGATATCTCCATGATTTTTTTCTCTCATGTTGACGTTGATTTCCATATGCTGCAGTTGTAGTATCCTCAACCTTATCAACCTGTTTCTGAACTTTCTTTTCTTCTTCCACCTTTGCATTTGATATTTTCTTTTTCTCTTGAGTAGATGAATCATCATTTCCTTATTTTTCTTCATGTTCCTCTTTTGAATCATCCTTATTCCCTTCTTCTCCATATTCTAAATCATCCTCATGGTCTATATTGAATTTTCTTTGATTTCCATTAAGCCTGATATCCTGTAAAGTGACCTTCTTCTTTTTGTACCAAATCTTCATAAACTTATTTTTCATATTAATATTAATTGTCCCCAATGTCTCTAACCAAGGATACCCAAGAACAATATCCAAACCATCCATATATAAGGCAAAAAAATCTGAATGTAAAGTATATTTGTCCATAGTAAGTTTTAAATCTTCAAAAACTTGAATTTTCTTACCATTCACTTGAGCTTCTTTGATATTGCTTTCTTGAATATGTAGATGTTGAGCCATATCCTTGTTGATGAAGTTATACTTTCTGTTAGGGTTTATGGAAACAATTATCTTATTCCTTTGAATGCATCCATGAAACTGAAATACGGTATCTTCCTTCTTGGGAGCTATAATATCTTCTTCTGCATCAATATCTTGTTTTTCTTCCTCTTCTTCATAGTCTTCTTCAAATTCTTCTGTGTTTGATTCTTCAATATATGCTGCACCATCATCTTCCCCATCATCTTGCTTTGACTCTTCTTCCTCTGTGTGGTCCCATCTATCCATAAAAAGTTGTTCCATTTCCTCCCAAGACCAATCCTTCCTGTCATTTTTAATCTCAGAAAACCAAATCCATGCAAGGCCACCAAGATAATGTGAAAACCTATTCCTTGTCATGAAATATGAGAAATATATATTCTTAAATTTTATCCACCATTCTTTAGCATCCATCTCACCATTTCCATAAAAATTTGTTATCCTCATGACCATGATTAGGGTTTAGGAATTCTGAAAATATCTCGGCAGATGGATAAAAACACAAAGAACAAACCCTAACTTAAATTTCAAGATCTTTCTGAAAATATAAATTTTTCTAAAAAATACCACAATATGCTTCCTGAAAAGTGAATTTATGAAAAAACCTAAAACACCAATAACTTCCGCAAAACAGATCTAATAGAGCTGAAATTTTCAGATATTCTAGATTAGAGTATTTCCAAATTATTATGAAAAAATTGGGAAAAATTTGATATCCTCTTCAAGATATGTTTGAAACAAAAAATTAGGGTTTTTACCCTAATTTTGGCCGAAATCACTGCTCTGATACCACTTGTAAGGATATTGCTTGTATAAATCAGAACATATACAACAGAATAGCATGAGAGAACACCAAAATATAGATAAATGATGACAATATCCTCATATAATAGCTTTGCCACTTCGAGGGGGCAACCTCCAATACCACTTCGAGGGGGTAACCTCCAAACCATAAAATAACACTCCAATACTCAGTATGATGATTAACTACAACCTTCTAACCCCTATATACACCATTCTAACCTATGGCCAATACTGAGGCCGACCTCCTAAGCATAATAAATCATAAATGAATGATATAATAAGATAAGGGGATGTGTGCCACATGTCGGCATCTCCATCAACCCATATACATTATAATATTATATCCCAAGGTACATAGCAACTGTTAATTTAACTCAACTTAACTGGTACACATAAGAAATAATATCCCATTAGTGTAGAAAATCTCTAATTAAATACACACTTATAAGGAAAATGAATATCCTACACTAACAGGTCCTACTTGCTAAAAATATAAAGTATCCATTTTAGGTAAAAAAAGTTAAAAATGAATCCATTTTCACTCATATTTCCACTTTTTGGGCTCTTCATAGAAATGTAAGATTATCTCATAGCTCAAACATAGAAATAAAAACTCCATAAGGGTCTCAAAAGCATATTTTTTATCTCAGTTATGCTCGAGAGCATGGTGACACATAACATAGGAAATTTTGGATCACTGAGCAACTAGAAATTATTCAAAGCATGTCAAGGAATTTGTTGATTCATCAAAATAAGTCATCATTCTTATCATCTAGGCTCTAAAACATCATCACCTCATCAATATGAGTTGGTTGAAGTGATAATGTTGATTTGAATGATCTAAGCTGGGTGAGTTAGTGAGTTGGGTGAGTTGGTTGCAATGAGATGGTTGTAATAAATATAGTTGGTTGGATGGTTGAGTTGGTCAATTGAGTGGATTGAGTTAAGTTGAATTGAATTGAGCTGGTTTAAGTGAGTTTGATTTGGGTTGGTTGGGGCAGTGATATATTCAAGAACTCATCCTTTTTCATAAAGAGCTTATGTAATTGAGCTAGGTCAATCAAGTTGGGTGAGCTAGTTGAGTTGTAGTGAGATGAGTTGGTAAGTCAAATGAGCTTTGGAAAGTGCAAGGAACTATTTGGAATGATCTCAGTGAGATCAATGAGCTAATGGATTTGATCAATCAAGCATCAAGGGAATCATCATGACCAATTCATGTAGTCATCTTAAGCTCACATCGGGACATCTCTCAACAATGTTTCTAAAAACACATTCGATAGCCCAAGGTGTTTCTATATCAAGCAAAAGGAGGATATTAGAATCGTCTTTGAAAAATTATTCATTAGAAGGAGCTTCTTCAAAAAGATCAATTAATCCCTTTCCCTCATTCCCTTCTCTCCCTCTTTCCTAGTTCTTTGTTCTACAAAATCATTGTATTTTGTCTTATTCACTTAAGTCATAATATTTGTAATTTGTAAAATTATTCTCTCAAAATTATAAGAGAGATAATAAATTTGTCTCTTCTAGGGAAAATTTAAAAGTAAAAAGTGGAACAGGGACATGAAGATTCATGTGATGGAGATGAAAGGTCAATTCACAAGACTATAAATTGGGATGGATTATCCATTCCAAAGGATATTGAACTTTAGTTCTTGGTAGCAATTGTGAAATTTTGTAGATTAAGTGATGATTTTTATTCATCACTACATAATAAATTAAATCTACATTCTTCATTTTCCTTTGATCATGTTTTATCTACTCTCTCTTTTGTAACTTTTCTAGTGTGGTGATCAAGAAGGAACTTGGTTTCCTTGATAAATGAATCTAAGGAATTGTGTGTCTGGATTTGTTACTCTTAGTAGGTGCTTCATTGTTTCTTTCCTAAAATTGAATGTTGAACTATTCCACTTATTGGGTGTGAACTCTACACTTGTCTACTCACAACCATAACCACCCCTCTCCTAATTCATCTCATTTATCCCTCATCGCTACAATTTCCTCCCTTGTACCCCGTAAAATCAATTTGCCACAGGTTCAGTGAAATGTGCTTGTGTGATCCCTGGCCTATTTAGCCACCCCACATCAGCTAGATAGAATTAGGATAGTTACATTCAATAATGGGAGCCTCCCCATACAAAAGGAGGTGTGTAGGCCCGTGAGTGTTGGTTGAAACACATAAATTTCCATATTGAAAAATTATTTCACCAACACAATGGAAAAGGGATAAAATTTTCCTTGATGACAAGGTATTAAAGGATTTGGAGAGCACATGAGTCTTGTAGTTGTATGAGTTTCCATATTTTTGAAAGCTAGTGTGCCTATATCAGTGGATAATGTTAAGAGTTCATGAAGATTATTTTTAATTTACAGGAAAGAGAATGCACTTGACTACCCAGCTAATTAGAAAGGCTACTAGGTAATGTGACAGTGGAGTAGAGATCACACTATATTTTAATGATGATGATGTGGTTAAGGCCAAAATTAAGTTCAATTACCAAAGGGGGCCTCACTTATTTATTATTATGAGTATAATTGATCCACGAACTAGAGTAGTTGTATAGCTTGTGAACTGTAAGTTAGGAGCCTCTGAATGTTAGACAAATATAAACAAGAATTTTTTACATGTCATGCATAATATGGCATAGAATACACAATATAATATTACTTTGTTCATAGTTGAAGACATCATAGAGTTGGATAAGAACTAAGTAAGTAGGGGTGACAAGATCACTTGGGATTTTATTCTTCTTCTGATTTTATTTTAAGAGATCAAGGTACTTGATGGTTCGGAAGATAAGATGTGGGTCTACCCAATTGATAACAATTCTTCGGCATGAAGATTTTATCAGTATATTTATGATCGCGCGATTTAAGGCCCATACAAGGCATGATTATAAAATTGGTATAAAAGGTTGTGTGGCATGTTTGAGAATGAATGGCACATTTCAAGGGAACTTCCATCACTTTTATATGGACAAGCAAAGTTTACGGCATTACAATATTCTTCCTCGGTCGATTTATGCTAAGTAACGGGGAGATGGTGATGAGTCCATAAATTGACTTGTTATAGCATCCATGTAACTATATAAATTTTTCCTAAACAGATTAATTAATGCATGAGGATGTTCTAAATAGTTGTATCCACAGTAAAAGTGATGTATTTATCCTTATTTTGTCTCATGTGAACTAATGATCAATGGAAATCCTACTAATTGCCTTTTTAAGTGATTTAATGACATGTGCAGATTGAGAAGGTGCATTTTATACCACTTTTGGTCATTAGAGCCAAGGATACTGAGTCCTTTTCCACTACGTAATTTTGGAGGATTTACTCATAATAATCCATAAATGAGGACCCTTGTTTTTAGCAGAATTATAGGGTGTCATGGAATCTTTATGAGGTTTTTATTAGATAATTTTTTTCCTACATTTATGAAACTTGTTGTACTCAGTCGTGTCTATAAGACACCTTATTAAACTGTTACTTAGGGAGTTAGAGATTTTTGATATAGTATTATATCAGTTGATAGTTATTTTCAGTTTCCATATATGTGATGAACTTTTTTAGATCAATATAATCTATGTTATTTTGGGTATCTATTTTTGTTAAGATCCTCAATCCTAAAGGAGAGCAAGGGACCATTCAAATGAGGAGATTAGAGGATTGGTGTTTCATGCATGATCTTTATATTTTCTGAGTTTCAATTTCAGTATCTTGGTTTGAATGCAATCTTGCATTTCCTTGTTTTAGAAAATTTCCTTATTGTTATTTCCTTTGAGCAAGTATTTCAATTGATCAAGCATTTCCTTTTGAAAGCATTTCATGCCAACAATGTTGTTTCTGTAGATTAGACACACTTTCTATATTCTGTTTTCCATTTCATTAGCTTAGAATTGTATTTACTTTCCATAGCTAAGTAGTGTAAAACAAGAAACTGATACTAAAAAAGACCCCCTAAAAAGAGAACCACCATAGTATTGAGTTGCATATCACTTCTTTGCATACAACCTTGAACACAGTCCTAGTTTATAATGACATCATCATTTGAATAAGTTTATTAAATGATTGGAAGTTACAATGACCCGTCATTTTTGGCATCATTTTCGGGGACATAATGATAAAAACATGTCATTATATTCATATTATATGATATGGGTGTTAATGAAGTTGAATTATGAAACCATTAGGATCCTAAGCATTTCCTACATAATAAATATTGATGCACAGGTCATGGGATGCTCAAGGGAGATTTATAACTCGCAACATTCAAAGAATATCTCCAACTGGAGCACGTATTTGTAAACACTAATAACATTACTCCTATAAGTGACACTGAATCTAATACCACACCTAGGAGTGACACTAAATAGTTTACATGATATTATTTAGAACCTAAGCAACTTTTAGAAATGGGAGACAATGGAAATGATGATGATAGACCCTTGGGTAGAAACTTTACTTACCCCATTATCTTAAACAAGGATGAGGAATCACCTATGAAAAAAATTTCCCCATCCATTCTACCTATCTTTTAAGGAATGTCCAGAGAATACCCAAACCAATTCTTGTTTGAATTCAAAATCCTTTGCCAAACATGATACATAAGCATCAAGATGGTTAGAGTGTCTTAGGTTCATGCATGTTTATTGTGTTCATTTAATAACATTAAAATAATATGGATGAGTGATTTGTTTGATGGAGTCAATGTAAGGGTGAGTGTAAAATTCAAAGTGTTGTAAAAATTGAAAAGTGAGTGTGTAAGTTGGGATAAGAGAGAGTAAAATTGTTGTTATTATGCCTAACTAAGGCTATATGGTTGTGATATGAGTCATAATAGGGATATGGACGAGGTATAGAGTGTGTAAGATGTTTTGTTGATAAAATATTCTAATAATGGTATGTTGTTGAGTTCTTTTAGGAGATGGGATAAGAAATTTAAGGAGACTACTAAGGAGAGATTGAGTTTATTCTGTGTTAAAAGAACAATAACTAGATCATACCAAGCGAAGAACATAGATGCTAATCAAACACCATGATCAATAAGATGAAAATAATTCACCATAATAACTTTGCAAACAAATGAGCAACGATATCATATATTATTATGGAACTCAATGAAATACAATGAGAATGGGCCTTGCTTATATAGGAAAGGAATAACAATCTAAGAACAAGTCAAGGTTATAGATCAAGCCATAAATCATGGAAAGAACTAGTTATCAAAGAACTATTCAAGACCATAGATTTAGGAGAGAGCTAGACATCAAGGATCTAGTCAATACCATAGATCAAGGAAAGAACTATACCTAGCAACTAGATAATTTCTCCTAATATCTAAATAAGATAAAATAAATATCCACACACATAATTCAGTGAGGATAAATACAATAAAGGTAAATAAAGTACCTAGGTGAACATGATATAAGGTAAATACCTACTTTAACACCCCCCCTCAAGTGAAGCTAGGGGACAAAATAGAAGTGGCATGTCCATAGTATGAGTCTCGACAACCAGGACTAATGAGGTACTTGTGTACAATAACAGGGAAAAAGGGATGCCGCAAGGTACCCAAAACCAATAACAATAAAGTAGAGAGATAAAAAACCCGCTGCAAGGAATCCCAAGAAGTTCGGCTCAAGAAAATCATACAATGCTAAAGAATTTTGGTGTGCACTATGGTTTGAATCCACTGCTTGATCACAAAACTAAAAAAAAACTGACACTGGGCTTTACCAGAATAGTTCCATATAAGGAGACTATCAAAGGAGTGATGTCAAAAGTGTAAAAAAACATCAAACATAATTTTATCAACTACTACAAATCAATGTACCATGATCCAAGAAAAACCAAGTCAACAAGGCAAGGACATGATATCCAAATAAATAGGAGTGCCATGATCTAAGAAAATCCAAGGTAACAAGGCAAGTACACGAACCCCAAAGAAGTAATATCAATAGCACACCCTCCCATACTATTGAATGGGTAGAGTGACACCACATATCTGTATGAGTTACCCAAAATCAACTACTCAAACAATGACAAAATAGAATTGGAATTCACCAGAATAGATCCCCCATAATAGATACTGTCGACATGCCAAAAGTGTCAAAAATACAAATACAAAATATCTCAACAAAAAAAAGAGATACACTGCACCTGCTAAAGAAAAATGCTCAAAACAAGAAGCATTACAATGAAGAAGGTATAGAAAGTAGAGCAAGAGGTAAAATGGTGGAGGAGCCATGCCTGTGGAGTCCTCTCGATGAATTCATATGTTGTTGCCACAAGTGATCAGATATCCACCCCAAATCAACACAGATGGATGAAGAAGATGCCTACATATGAATTGGTGTAAAATTCACAATGGGTGCATGAAAAGGAACATCAAAATGTGTGTAAGGTTGATCATGTCTGACAACTAAAACCTCAGGTTTCTCAAGACTGAGTGAATGTGTAGAACTCATGTGTTGTTCATGATCCTCAGAAAGAGTGGAGCGAACAAAAATAGGAGATCTGTCAATGTTTGATCCCAAAGAAGTATCTTCTCAAAAACCAATGTTATGGCGAGAATTCCACTTAACATGTGGAATATGAGAAACAAAACCCTGTGAATTTCTTTCAATACCTCCACCAATAAAACCATAAAATTGAGGATGTGAGAACCAAATGCAGTGGTATGCTTCTCAAAAGACCCATGCATATGAGCAGAAGTAGGATACACAACATGTGTTACTGTAATAGGCACAGATGTGGAAGAGGATGTAGTCACAAGCTTCATAGGCTTAGGATTATCAAGATCAGTAACATGATCAAAGACTAGAAGATCAATTTCAGTGGGTACAAGAGCAATAGTTGCAAGTGGATTAGGAGCATGGATATGGTTGTCCACAATATGATGGCGATGCTGTAGACTAGCAAGTTTTTTTTGTAGGGAGTATATTAGTGTATCCTTATCTTGAATGAGTGATTGTAGAAGAGAATTTCAATTCTTGATAGATCTATTTTCTTCCACAAATTTTACAATATCCTCTTGAATTCCACACACTTCATAAAAAAGCATATCATTCTTAGAATCCATGATAGATAAAAGAATGTAACTCCCAAAATTTTAGGACGTCGGGCTCAGCTGAAATTGCATCTACAATTGATTACAACATTCCTCTATATTTGACACTTTATAATTAGTGCTCGTTACAATATGGAACTTTATAATTATAGTGCAATTCTCAAAATAAATATTTCCAATCGAAAGATCACAAAAAAACAAGCACTTTTGTAAAAAAAATGACACTCAAAACCGAGTTACCGATCAAAAGATACAAAATTTTCAATATTATATGCTATTTATTTTAGTTGCCACTAAAACAAAACAAAATGCTATTGCCTTCACCACACAAATAAAATAAAAATGGGTTGGAGTTAAGCACCTACTAGTAGGAATCATCATATGACCATACCATATGACCAGGGGCTAATGATTTCAATGGATGTGTGCACAACTATCTATTCTGGGGTGTGCCACTTGTTTTCGAGAAAGTCACATCCAACTACTCCTTCTGGTTAAAAAATACTATTTCGGGACTGTGTGGATAGTGACCTGTGTTTCCAAAAATAGCAGACTATGGAATTTCCAAAAATAACAGGATCCAACCCGAAAATGCTACGCCACAGCAGAAAAATACTCAGTTCAGATCTCGACAAACCAACAAAATCCAGAAACATAATTCCCAGTTTTCTTTCCTAGCTGGCGTGAATCCTAAGGTGAACCAGTGTGTTTCTCTACAACAACCAAAAAAAACAAAAAAAATGATTGCCTCAGAAATGGTCGAGTTTATAGTCGATATTAGGCATTTTCCACCTTCCGGATCTAATAGAATCCTATGTTTTATTTAAAACCGCATGCAACAACAAAATATGACCAAATCCCAAATATATGAATATACAAAGAGTTTATTTACAAAATAAAACTTACAGACAGATGTCAATAGCGATCTCCTGCTCTGATACCATAAAAGGAACGATAACCAGATCATGCCAAGCCAAGAACACAAATGCTAATCAAACACCACGATCAATAAGATGAAAGTAATTCGCCATAATAACTTTACATAAACCTTTGTAAAAAAAGAGCAAAAATATCATATATTATTATGGAACTCAATGAAATACAATGAGAACAGGCCTTGCTTATATAGGCAAGGAATAACAATCTAAGAACCAGTCAAGGTCGTAGATCAAGCCATAAATCATGGAAAGAACTAATCATCAAAGAACTAGTCAAGACCATAGATTTAGGAGAGAACTAGACATCAAGGATCTATTTAATACCATAGATCAAGGAAATAACTATACCTAACAACTAGATAATATCTCCTAATATCTAAATATGATAAAAGAAATATCCACACATATAAGTGGGTGAGGATAAATAGAAAAAAGGTAAATAAAGTACCTAGGTGAACATGAGCTAAGGTAAATACCTACTCTAACACTATGTAGGTCCATCAAAGAAGATGATGGAAAATATGTAACAAAAATTTAGATAGAAGTAGGAAGATGTATGACCCATGTTACAGGTAATAATATATAATTTTCTATGTTTTATGCCTAAAATTGTAAACTGTATATCGTACTTTTATTTCAGGTTGAGAGGTGAGGTTGTGACATTCATCTAATGAGGAATCCTAGAGATATGTGGAAGCATAGATAATAAAAAGACATTATGAATAAGGTATTTCAATTTAATTAAAGATTTAAATGTAAACCGTTTACTTGTTATATGCATTTTCTCATATGCAGGCCCTAACTAGGGCATCAAATTTCTCAAAATTGATTCAACAAAATTCTCTAAAAAATTCAACATACTTCTTCCTTGATGAATTGAGAGACTCATAAAATTTTATAGAAAATAGTGGACTATGCAATGAGCAGAAACTGACAGAAAATCTTGAAGTCATGGGAGCTCTATGGTTGAGTGTAATTTAATGTAAATTTAATCTAAATTTAATACTTATGGGTTAGCATTTTTTTAGGATAATGTCATTTCAGTTGTGAAGTGAGAAGAAAATTACATATATATATAAATTGACATGGTTGTGATGGTGGTCGCCTTTATTATAATGGTTATTCATATATTACCATTTGGCCATAACTTGAAACCAAGATTAAAAGTACCAAGGAGAGGAGTATATGTATAGAAAGGTTTTGTGTTTTTCACATGGCAGAGTGATCTTGGAATGTGGAGATGGTAAACAAATTAGGGGAGATTGACCAAAGTATATTATGGTATGAATTTCATATTTCCTTCACATATGCTTGAGGAAGACGACAATGTTATAAGGTGAATGTAATATACACTAGTTGAATATAGTCCATATGTAATACTTGATCAATAGAGACAAAGATCCTCAGAGAAGGGGATATAAGGTGAAGGTTTTGGAAATATAAAAAGTTATAACAAAAAATTTGGAATCTTGTATGTATGAAGTTTTCATTTAAAGACTAGTGTTCATATAAGACCTCTTTGAGAACAATTTTAGTGTATCCCTTGTTCATCAAAAGATATGAATACAAAACAAATAACCAAAAACTCAAGTTTTTTCCTTCCACCCTCAAAGAATTTGTCATGAGGTGGTTTATGGGATTTTCCTCTAACTCCATTCATTCATGGGAATAGATGGAGACTTTCTTTTTGTAAAAATACCAAGAATACTGCAAGGGAAGAGATGGGAGGGAAGAATTCTTTTAGATGAAAAAAAATAAGATAAAAATCTGGAAGATTACTTGGACAGATATATTTTCGTCCATAGGATAAGTTATTATAAATTAAATTCACAAATAATCAAAACATTCTTTCTTAAAGGACTTGATGAGGAAACTAAATAATCCCTCCATCTCGTGGGAGGAGGTGATGTACACAAACTCTCCATGGCACATATTATTGATTTATGTAGGATCTACTCTAGAACAAGGGGAAGCCTTAGATGAAGGAAAACATCAAAACATGTCTCTAGTACCTTAGAACTTCTAGAAGAAATGGCCAATATGAAAACATACATTCTGACACAGTTAATTTCTACCACGGATGGGCTCAAAGCTAAGAATAATTTTGCAAGAAAACCTTTAGACATATATTGTACCAGATGCAGGAAACAACATCCTTTGAAAGAATGTCCTTTAGATATCAAAAAAATGTGTCTGATATGTGATGTCCCTGACCATGAGACAACCCATTGTACTCTCCTACCTTAGCTGAAAGAATGATTAAATTCAATGACTCAAGTAAATATAGAGGTAAACTTCATTCAAAGATCAAATAATCAGTCAACTTATGCCCTTAGACCTGCTCAAAACCCCTAGGTGATGTCATGGCCCAATTACACCCCTCCACTAACTTGGGTATAACCTATTTGGACACCACCAAACTGGATGGTTTACCCACATCCATCACCATGGATGCCTTCATACAATTAGCAAGGTTGGACACCACCAGCCAATGCACATCCATGCCCAAACTAACAATGGGCACCCCCACAGAACTCTAATAATCTAAGGAGTTTTACACAACAACAACAAGCTTTAATGCCTCCACCACAAAAAAATTACTAGCAAGGGTAAATAGAAAAAAATCAACTTCCATCCCATCCTATCTCAAACCCCAAAAATCAACAAACTTCAATTAATGAAGCAGGATAGTGTGAGACGATGAAGGTTAATGCCATTAATAACTTACAGTTGAGATCTAGAAAAATAGTGAACAACCCTCCAATAATTATCACTCAAATACCTGAGGAAAGTGAGAGAATTGGAAATTTTCCCCAAACACGAGACACTAGGAATACCCAGGAGAAAGATAAGAATGTGCATGCGAATCCTTTCCAAGAAAGATTAAAATAAATACATAATGAGGAAGAAACAACACTAGTTTAGGAGTTGAGAAAGATGAATATTGAGGTTCAAATTTTGAGAGAAATAAGGGACATTCCCAAATTAAACTAGATCATTAGAAACCATTGCATAAAGACACCAGGAAGGAAGAATAAATACCCAAAAACAATCAAAGTAGAAGGAAATTTAGCTGACCTTGTAGCTGGAAAATTTCTTTCAATAAAATATGGGGATCCTAGGAGTCCAGTCATTACTATCTTTGTGAATGGTCAGTCAATATCTAATGTTCTGGTGGATCTTGGTGATATCATCAATGTCATAATGAAAGATACATTCAATTTGTTGTCCTTGACAGGATTACAACCAACCAATAATGTCCTCCAAATAACAGATCAATCTATTGTTATAGCATATGGATTAATCGAGGATGTTATGGTCACTGTTAGATCTTGGGATTATCTAGTATATTTTATGGTCTTATAGCTTAAAGCTCATAAATTGGGATACCCTATTATCTTAGGAAGACCCTAGTTAGCTATTGTTATTGCATACATTAACTATAGATAAGGGAAAATGACTATTTCAAATGGCCAAAAAGCAAAGAATATTTCCCTTTATCCTCATGCCTAGCTATATGTGGATGTTTGTGAACATGTGTGGGTAGATTTTTCAGAAACTAATAACATGAGTTCTTATTTGGCCATTGTTGCAGTGAAAAGTCATGTGGAAGAAATTGTTGAGACATACCCAATGTTTGATGAAGATGATACTATGGCTATATAAACTAGAACTGTGGCTATGGAAACCCAAAATGTGGCTACAAAAATAACTGTTATGAACTCAGAAGAGAATATCACCTTAGTAAGTGACATTTATATATAATATTGTGAAGAGACCTATGATTACCATGAAGGCCACACATCCACTGATTTTCATTGTCCTTTAGCCAAGATTGTATCCCTTGAAAACATGACTATTTTTCACATGCTAAAGCCTCACACTTGTCCCTTGAACTCTTTGATTTCTGAGATAGAAATTGATATTTTGAAATATACTAAACAATTAATTATTGAGGTAGGAAAAGAATTGACCATTGGTAACAATTTAGGAGAAAACCAAGAGACTAGGGTCATAGATATCTTGAGGAATCATTCAAAATATTTTCTTGGGATTACATTGACATGAAAGGGATTCATCCAAGCATTTGCACTCATCATATTTACACTAGGGATGTCAAACCAGTTAGACAACCACAATGAAGGATCAATCTAGCACTTATATACATTATCAAGAATGAAATAGAGAAACTGTTGAGGGTAGGATTTATCTATCCAATATCTAATAGTCAGTGGGTATCACCGCTCATTATAGTTCCCAATAAAAATGGTAAGTGGAGAATCTATATAGATTATAGGGATCTTAATAAATCCACCAAGAAATATTACTTTCCCCTACCCTTTATTGATCAGGTTCTGGACAATTTGGCAGGTAAGAAATACTTATCCTTCTTAGATGGGTTTAGTGGATATAATCAAATTAGTATAACACCTTCTAGTCAGAATAAAACCACCGTCAACTATCCTTGGGGTACATTTTCATACAGAGTTATACCATTTGGAAATTCTAATGTGTCTACCACCTTTCATAGAGCAGTTTTAGCTATTTTTGCACATTTCACCAATGACTGTGTTGAAATTTATATGGATGATTTTACTATCCGTGGGTCTACTTTTGAAGATTCTTTGAGTAATCTGGAAACAATATTAACTAGATGTGAGCAATACCAACTCTCCTTAATTCATGAAAAATGTTTGATAATGGTTGATCAGGGAATTTTATGGGGTCATCATATCTCTGCTAAAGGTATCCAAGTTGATCCTAAAAATATAGGAGTCATTACTAAGTTTCCCACACCACCAAATCAAACAAAGATCAAAATTTTCCTTGGACATGCAAGATATTACAGACGGTTCATAAAATATTTTAGTAAGATTTCTACACCAATGTTCACTCTGCTGGAAAAAGAATGTGTTTTTGAATGGTCTCCTCAATGTCAACAAGATTTTGAAGTTATAAAGGA
This sequence comes from Taxus chinensis, assembly GCA_019776745.2. Classification (NCBI taxonomy): domain Eukaryota; kingdom Viridiplantae; phylum Streptophyta; class Pinopsida; order Cupressales; family Taxaceae; genus Taxus; species Taxus chinensis. Next base: position 12,401,489 of record CM034147.1, read on the forward strand.
GAAATTGACCACTGCCCGGGTTTTGAGAGGACCCAATTGGGGTCAGCATTTTCATATTCACATTGATTTTTTAAACACAAAAATGGGAGCTATTCTTGGACATAAGGATGAGGAAGACCAAATGTATGCGATCTATTTTATCAGCAAAACTTGACCCCCACAGAGAGAAACTACACAACTACGGAAAAGGAATTTATAGTTGTTGTTTACTCTCTGAAAAATTTAGACACTACATTACTAGATATAAAATATTTGTGTATACAGACCATTTAGCCATAAGATATTTAATGAACAAACAAGTAGTAGGGGAAGAATTATTAGGTGGTTAATTATTTTTTAGGAGTTTAATTTGACTATTATTTATAATCCTGAAAAGGCTAATGTTGTTGATGACTTCCTTTCGAGATTTAATGTTTCAGAAGAAGAGGAGGCATTTCAAGATCACTTTCCATATGAGCACCTATTTACAAACTCAGCACGCCCTTCATGGTTTTTTGATCTTTCCAATTATCTAACTACAGGGAATTTTCCATCTTACTTTACCAGTAAATAACACAAAAAATTAATTAGAAACATCTCTACATACAAATGGTGCGATGTAATTTTGTTTAAATGTTGTCCTAACATGATTCGTCACAAGTTTGTTTGAGAGGATTAAGTGTATGACATACTGAGAGTATGCCATGATGAACCTCGAGGAGGGAACTAATCAGTAAAGAGGACAATTCACAAGGTCCTTAGAGCTGGGTATTACTGGCCTTCTCTCCACAAAGTTGTCAAGAGATAAGTATGGAAATGTGATGCATGTTAGAGAATGGGAAATTCTATTTTGTCTTATGAAATGCCCCTCAATCCTCATCTAGTCTTAGGGCCATTTGAGAATTGGGGAATTGATTTCGTTGCACATTTCGACCCCACATCCTATGGAAAAGAGTATTTGCTGGTATGCACTGACTATGTCACAAAATGGGCTGAGATTTAAGCACGGACTTTTGCCAATGAGGATGTTGTAGCTGAAGTTTTGTAAAACAAGATCATGCTAAAGTTTGGAGCTCCCAGAGCCATTATATCTGATCATGGACCTCAGTTCCCGTCAAACATGATTGAATCCTTCCTAAAGATTTATCAAATCAAGCATAGGAAATCATCACCATACCACCTCCAATCCAATGGGTAGGTGGAAGTCACAAACATAGAACTAGAAAACATTTTGAATAAGGTTTTCAATGTAGATATGAAGAATTAGGTGTCAAAACTACCTAAAGTAGTCTGGGCATACAACACAACCTGGAAAACCACCACTAGTTTCTCCCCATATGAACTGGTATATAAAAAAATCCATTTCTCCCTATAGAATTTGAATTACAAACGTGGAGGACAGTATTGAAGATCAGGATTGATTTGGATGAAGCTCAATGTGAGAGAGTGATGTAATTTAATGAACTTGATGAAATGTGGATCGAGGCACAACAACAAACTGAAATCCTTCAACATTAGCAGAAAGCCTGATAGGAAGCTCATGTCAAGAACAAAAGGTTCAATGAAGGAGATTGCGTCTTACTGTTTGACTCAAAATACCGAAATTCAAAGGGAAATTCAGAAAAAGATGGTTGGGACCCTATCAAATTGAAAATATTTATGATGATGGATCTGTGAGACTATTTCCAATTGATGGTGACAGAATAACTTTTTTAGAACATGGTCATAGACTGAGGTTGTATCAATATCCCCGGGATAAGGAAACTTTCACTAAGGACATGTTGTTGTGTGAAGATTTTTATCCAGTGGAAGATTGTAGCTCTTCCTGCCATGGGTATTTTTTTTAGGAAAATTCAAATAAAGGAAGAAAATCATAGTTTTGATCTTCTTCCCCCTATATCTAAAAATACAAAAATATGTTTTCTTTTTACATGCAAATAAAGGTTGGAAATGTCAATTATCGAAATGTGCATTGATCACAGTTAATTTTCAAATGTAGGAGGTAGAGCGCCAATGGTCAGAAGACTGTTGAGTTGTTAAGGTGATGTGTACTCATTTTTTTGCTACAGATATTAACTATTTTTAGAACTTTCCAATGCATTTATTAAAACATAAAATCAAATCTCATGGAGTAAAGTGGAGGGATAAGGAGTAATAATGGATGAGTAAAGGAATGTTTCACCTTTTTTGAGGAATGAAAAATGGCATGAGTAGTCACAATGGCAGTATGGGAATCATGTGAAGAAATTAAAATATTGCCACCTTAATTAATACCATCAGTATTTTGTGCCACAACTTTTTTCCGACTTAATGTCATTATAAACTCAGAGTGTAGTTCAAAAATCTGCTACTGACATTACATGCAAGTACTCTATCTCTCTCATACAACCAATGCCATTTTTTTGCAACTCCACCCGAACCAGTTTGTGTTATGGGGAAAAAGAAGAAATCAGAACTGGAATCTATGGAGCCATTACTACGGAATTTTTTCATCTCCCAAGTCTTCCATGATACAGGTTGGTTAGATTTTATTCACAAATTTTAGGGATTTGATGAAGATTTAATTAGAGAAATTCTATTGAAATTTGAGGAAAATTTCTCTCGCATAGGAGGGAAAAGAATTGAAATAGACAGTCAATTTGTTGCCACAATCTCTGGTCTTCCATATTTTTGGCTTAAGGTTGTAACTGAATCCCCACTTAAATATTTGATATCTCTTTTTTATGGGAAAGGGGAATCTCTTCTTGAGATAATCATTAATCCCCATGGAATTCAAAAGGGAATTAGGAGGGAGAGTTTTCCAAGACATTAGAAGGAAATCGCTACTTTGGTGAACAAGTATTTTTTTTATGATGGAAAACTATTGGTATTAGGGGGTGAAACATTGAATATTATAACTCATTTGAAGAAGGGTTAGACAAATGTTGAGCTTAATTTGAATCTTCCCCAATACCTTGTAGATGTTATCATCAAGGTAGGCTAGAAATAAAAAAGTGGAGGTGGTAATGTTGTTATAAAACACCAAGGGATTATCCAACTAATTTACACAGATCAATTTTTTTACAAACCCAAGAGGAAGATAGAGAAAACAAATGCAGGGGAGAGTTCTAAGAAAATGAAAATCAAAATGGATCCTACACCGTTTTCTTCAGAACCACCTCCCAGTTCTCAACTTGAGCTTCAATCAAATACTCAGCCTTCCAATATGGTTATAGAAGAATCTGCAGGTGAGGACGAGAAGCCCTCTGTGACTCCAGCTTCTAAATAAAATATTACCTTGTCATCCCATGTTTTTATTTCATTGAGACCACGAAGGTTTGGTCCCTAAATAAAAAATGATGTTTCTCGGCCTACATTGTCTAATGAAGGTTTAACCCCAAATTTGGAAGATTTTGTCGAAACTGGTACTTCTTCTACCCTTGGAGGGAAATTAAAATATTATGATTTCACATCAACCATTCTTGAAGAGAAAATCCATGCTACTAATGTGTTGGAGGTTCATGTGGAAGTTCCAGAAAATATTCCAGCATCTCCGGAAATCCAAACTGAAGCTACGGAAACCACTACACAGGAAGTTGGACGCATAGACTCACAAAGAGATGAGGTCTTGAGGCAATAGAAAAATGAAATTGATGTTTTGTGGGAGAAATTAAAAGGTATAGATTAAACCCATTTGTCCTTGCAAAATGAATTTGTACAAAATATTGTGCAGAAAGTTAAAGAAATAATGGTTTTAAAAATAGAAGTTGATAGTTTAAAGAGGCAAAATAATATTGGTTTGCAAGCATGGAATGATTTTTCCTCTCATTGTGCCAAACTGTCTCTTATAAATAGAGAGTTGGTAAAATAAAATAGGAAACTTAAAGAAGAAGCCTAGTCAAGTTCTAATACCAAGAAGAAATTGGAAACAATTTTTGAATCTGTTTGTCCTTTGGCTTGCAAAATTTTATCCTACATAAAATCATCTTTTGTCTAGAGTTTTTTTTCTTTAAGACTAGTTTTATTCCTGACAGTTATAGAGAATGTGTTGTGGGAGCCTTATGAGGCTCCATATGGGAAGACATTTGTTGGATATTTACCAAGGTTGTACTCCTAAAGTACAAAATTTATTATGTGAATTTTATCTCCACAATATGTTGCTTTTAAATGTTCTCGATTTCTTTATAAACTTGTCAATATGAGAGTTTCAATTGAAATCCTTTTAGTCATTAATGAGGACTCAAATTGTGTGGGAACAACAAACATATCTTTTTAATCAAGAGACCAGAACTGTCATTTTTTATGTTAGACCTACCCACCATAATGATGTTTCCATGAAGAAAGATTTTAGATATTTATATTATCAAGTTGAGATTGGTAAGAATACTTCAGAAATATTGGCACAATGTGTCCAAGAATTTGAAAGTTACTACCAAAAAAAATATAGTAAGGCTATGGCATCTTATGATAAGAGGTGGGACACTTTGAGTTTGCCATTAGAAAGAAGAGAAGTGATTTCCCCATAGAATATTTGTTGGAGTATGCGAAGATGAGATGCACTTGTAGAGATTATCTAGCAATTGTCAGGGAGGGAAAACAATGGATATAAAAAATAATGGGTTGGTATGCAAGGTAGGTCTGCCTTGGTCCTGAGCCCCATGACCACTTGGTAGAATAGTGCTCCAAAGTCACGTGATAGTTTTAAGGCCTGGGCTGAGATTATGTTGGAAACCCAAGGATGCAAGGGTACAAGAAAACAATATGTAGACTAGTTTGAGGAATATGATATGGCACAACAGCTTGGTCAAAGATTGGGATATAGATAAGTTTTCATGAGGACATGCAAAAGGGAAAGTGCAAGGGAAATGATGAGTCCATGAATTTAATTTTTATAGCATCCATATAACTATAGGATTTTCTCCTAAACACGTTAATTAATACATGGTGATGTTCTAAATAGTTGTATCAAAGGTAAAAGTGATGCATTTATTCTTATTTTGTCTCATGTGAACTAATGATCGATAGAACTCCCACTAACTTCCTTGTTAAGTTATTTAATGACATGTGTAGATTGATAAGGTGCATTTTCTACCACTTTTGGTCATTGCAGCCAAGGAGACTGAGTCCTTTGCCACTACGAAATTTTTGAGGATTTACTCATAACAATCTACAAACGAGGACCCCTAATTTTAGAAGAATTGTAGGGTGTCATGGAATCTTTATGAGGTTGATATTAGTTAATACATTGCCTACATTTATGGCATTTGTTATACTCAGTCATTTTTTATAAGACACCTCCTTGAACTACTACTTAGGGAGTTAGATATTTTTGATACAGTATTATATCAGTTGATAGTTATTTTTCAATTTTTGTAGTCATATAAGCATGCTCTTTAGGCATTATTTAGCCTAGTTCATACTACTATTTAGAAGTTTCTCAAGTGAAGAATGAAGTTGCACTCTAATGGTAACATCAAGCCAACGCAGTACACAATATTCAAGTAAATGGAAAGAAGATTGCAAGTAAGAAGAATAGGTCTACTCATACTCATAGATCAAAAAAGAGGAAGTACAAATAGGGGTGTTGATGTAACCCCCATTCCTAAACAAGGAAACAGAACCTCAATGACGCTACTGACGCATATGACGTGATTGACGTATATGACACCACTAGAAGGTGGAGTTACAATTCCAAATAAGGAATGTAACTCCTATGACGCACTGACGCAAATGACAATGACAGATTCTATGACAAAATCTGACCACTTTTCATTTGACTTCCTAAGACCTATGACTCTCACAAGATGAGATGACTCACCTAGGTGATGTGGACAATGACTAGACATGTCACACACACCAACACCCCCCTTCATTGAAGTTGAGGAAGAGGTCAAGGTAAGCTAAAACAGAAAAAGAAGACTCCCTTAGAAAACTAAGAAAGATGTGTCAATGGGCCCCGACAACTAAATGCCCAATAAGGTGCGCATATACAAATAACATATTTTTGGAAAGAAGAAGAGGAGAAGAGGAAAAAGGAGAGATATCTAGTTCCTCTGAAAGATGATTTCCGGTGGACTCCTAATGAATCTGAAGGGACCAAAGGTCTATGATCAGAAGGAGGAGGAACATGGAGAGTGTCAGAAGGTGGCCCAATATGGGATAGAGATAATATATCAAGAGAAGCGGTGACAATCCTGTTAATCTCCATAAGGTGGGAGTCCACAAATATAGATATATCATTAAGAGAGTTGAGTTGGGATGAAGGAGAGTCCTGAAGGGGAAAAACAACCTACTGCGGTGGAGAGTCAATGGAAGCTGGTGTGATAGCAACTCTGATCTCTGAAGAGGCAGTAGGTTGAAGAAGATGCTACACTGTGATGTTGGTATCCTTGAGCATATCATCCAAGTTTGAGTCAAGGAAATCAATGTCTTATTGTGGAGGATTATAAGAACCATTTGAAGAATCAATCTTGAAGTCTCTGGAAGTAACAGGGGATGGCATAATCTCTAGGCTAGAATCAATGAAATCATTAGATGCTTGTGAAGGGGAGAACCTAAGATCCAAGGTAGCATGGTGTGCAGGTGAAAATTCAACTAAAGAGTCCTGTGCAGGAGAGTCACTAGAAACTATGATAGGAGCAATACTAAGTTCTGAAGGAGCATACACAGAAATATGTGTGGGTGGCCCTTCGTAAGAAAAAGTATCGGTGAACTCACTTTCCTCCATGGATGCAAGATCATCAGAAGATCCATAACCAGATGAAGGAGGATCAAAATCTCCATGAAAAATATGAATGAAAATCTAAGCTCTGTGCAGTCGACTCGAGTGAATTCTAATTGACATTGAAGGTCCTCCGGTATAGTAAGACAAAGAATCCCGTATGCCATATCATTCTTGTTTAATCAATTTTGGTGATGAATGTCAGTCAATAGGTTCAGGTGCCAACCCAAGAAGATGTGGTAACAAATTGTACATAATACAATGATTGAGTATCCCATTCTTCCATTGTAGGTAGTTTCCTGGTCCTAATTGAACAATGCATCGATGAAATTCAATGTCCATGATGAGAGGAGCCTTAAAGGAACACAAATTTAACCCCCCCCTTTTTGTGGCACTTTATAGTTTAGTGCGTTGATTACAACCAGATGCGACTGTGTGTCCGAGAAGTCAGTTTTTCACTCACCTTGCAATTAACGTAATAACACACAATGGTGGAGACAACAATCAAGGTTTATTAGGGCACAACAGATCGACACAACAAGCAAGCACAAGAATGAGAGAAAACAACGAAGGGGAAGAGAAAGCCTTGTGAGAAATAGTGTCTCACATCACATAAAAGAATCCTTTTGCTGTAAGACTTTGGCAGACGCGCTCACAAGTCGTACAAGAAAAACAGGGATAGAACAAAGCTCAAGAGAAAAAATGAGCTTTGACAAGCAAGCAATAAAAGGCACCCCCCAAGAATGTGGCAATTTATAAAATTAGTTCGTTTACAAAAATGATGATTCCATCAACTAGAGTGTGGAAAAACATGTAACTTTGACTAAAGAAGTGCTCAAAACCAAGCAACGAGTCAAAATTTATAGCAAAAAATAATTCCCGCTAACTGATGGAAAAATGCTAATAAGCCTACAAATGGATTAAAAAAGTGCCCTAAACACATGCAAAAGGGTGTCGTATGTATGCTCGTTGGAAATGGAAATGAATTTGAGATAGGGTTTGTTTGTATTGCGAGGGGGGATTAGCCTCCTGCCAACCCTGAGACCTCACCCCCCGTCTTTGACACTCGAAGGAAGGTAATAATTACAACAAGCAAAAAAATACCCAAATGTTAAAATGCCACTGAAAATAAAGATTTTAAAACCTTTTAAACATTAAAAGGTGAGATTATAGATTTACCAATAATGAACCCTAATGAAAAGGTGTTGATATGAGCTGACCGAGCGCTTGAGAATGTTGAATCCGACGTTGTTGAAGTTGAGAAGCCCACAGCGGAAGTGAGAAACTACCGAAAAAAAGGTCTTCTGCCACAGTCAGATGTCAACCAAAATAGACTGAGCCTAATGTAAACAAATGTTTTGGAGAGCCCAACAGTGGATCAATGTGGAGAGTGGTAGATGTTTCCAATGGAGCACATGCCAGTGTGTGTAGGGAAAATGCCTGAGGGGAGCTCGGTCAGCGGGCGTAGAGGACCAAGTCTAAAATGCAGAGTGAGAAGGCCAAATGTTTAGGTAGAGGTACGCAGGTAGAGGAAATGTTTTCACGCTGAGTTTGAACAACACAGGAGATGGCCAGAGGCATGAGGAGACTAAACCACCTGAGGAGAGCTCAGAACAACATCTAGACATATGGCCAGAGCAGACTTTCAAAGAAGGTTGCAGTAAGTCCCACGCACCAAGAAGGGATAGCAAAGAAAACTGAGCTGCAAGTCATGTGGGCACACCTCCAAAAAAAATGAAGCTGAGTTTTTCGGCTGGTGACACAAGCCCAGAGTTACAAGGTTGTAGTCACATACTCCAAAGTAGAGAAAAAATGGCAGGTTTTAACATTAGTCTAAGGATACACTAGAGAAAACATGAAAGTAGCTCAAAGCGTAGACTCCACATCCAAGCACAAGTGATACAAGGAGCCTGTGGTCGGAGAATCAAGCCACAATGTAAAAAAAATGAGAATCCAAGTCACCGAAAGATTGAATTAGGCACGAGCAAAAAAAAAATGAGCCTCCAGATAAAAAAAATGTGCATGAGTAGTGAGTTCACTAATGTAAATGAGTTAACAACAATAAACCACTAGTTATGCAAAAAAACAGATCTGCAGCCTCTGGAATATAGCCTCCAACGGTAATAGTCCTACAAAAAAGACACACACAGCAAGTCAGAACACCCAATAACCTAAACACATGAACCGAGAAGGAACCACGGGTCCATGCCAAGGAAAACCAAAAAAATACCTCAAACTTGCAACTACTGAAACCTCAATACGAGGTGAGCAATACAATTCCAAAATGATAATCGAAAAAACTTGCACATGAGGAAATGAGAAGAAACTAGAAGTAATAAACAACTGAGAAATGAAGAGTGCACGTTTACCAAAACTAGCTTTGATACCATGAAAGAGGGATGCACGAGAACCGATGTCGATAATCAATGCACCCCAGTGAAGTTTGCACTCCGATGGTAACATCAAGCCAACACAATACGCAAGATTCGAATCAATGGAAAGAAGATTGCAAGTAAGAATAATAGGTCTGTTCATTCTTATAGATCGAAAAAGAGGAAGTACAAATAGGGGTGTTGTGTAACCCCCATGCCTAAACAAGGAAACATAAATCAATCATGCCACTGATGCATATGATGTGAGTGACGCATATGATGCCACTAAAGGAGGAGTTACAATTCCAAATAAGGAATGTAACTCCTATGACACACTGATGCAAATGACAATGACAGATTCTCTGATAGAATCTGCCACTTGTCATTTGACTTCCTAAGACCTATGACTCTCACAAGGTGAGATGACTCACCAGGTGATGTGGATGATGACTAGACATGTCACATACACCAACAGAAGGTAATCTCTCTCTTGGCTAGTTTAGAATCATCTATTCTCATCTCATAAGTAGTAAAAGTACCATGTAAACTCATCCATTTTCAAAGTAGTTAGATCCTTTGCCTCTTCTATAACATATAATTGAAAGTCAAACTTAGGACTTAGTGACCTCACAACCATTTGAACAATAAATTCTTCTTTCACATATTCACCTAACCCTTTCATACTAATGACCAAATTTTCAACTCTAAAAAGATATGCAACAATAAACTCATCATTATTTATCTTGAGACTCTCAAACTAATTTCTAAAATTTTGAAGCTTAGAAATTCTTACCTTTGAGTCACCTTCATAAAAACTTGTATTTTCTCCCTTGCCTCTTTTTCTGAATTGTAGTGCATTACCTTTCCCATCTGAGATTCACCAAGACCGTAAATGATGACACTAAAAGCACTTTAGGTTATTACTACATGCCTTTTTTTGCATCAGTAGTTGGAGTAGTGACTGGAAGAGTATATCCATTGTCCACATATTCCCAAACATAAAAATCTAGAACCATGATATAGGTCTTCATCCTCAAGCTCCAAACAATATAATTCACACCATTAAAAAAAGTTTCCTTGTTAGTAGATGAACCCACTCATTATTTATGTGCTTCAAGGATATCATTAAAATTGATAAAAATTCTCTCCAAAAGGACCTACTCTGATACCAATTATTAGAAGCAAAATGGAATGAGAGGGGGGGGGGGGGGTGAATCGGAACTTTAAAAATTTAAATCAGATTTCCATTTTTCTTATTAAAAACACAAGATCACTTAACCATCCCATTAGTGTGTGCAACCATCAAATATCACATATGAAATGAAAATTGAATAAGAGAAACAACACAAGACACAATATATAAGTGCGGAAAAACTCAAGGGGAAGAAAAACCAATGAAATACAATCTTTATATTGATATGTTTAAAATTTAGTCAAGCACCAACACCAAAAGGAGCACCAACCCTAGTTTAGTAGAGCTACAATCCTACAATGAGCATCAACCCCTAGTTTTGTGAAGCACCAACTCCACAAGGAGGCTAAAACCCCAAAATATGATCAAGCACCCACTCAACCACCTTATGAAGAAGATATATTATGTATTATTTCTTCCATAATTGACAAAGATCACAAATTTAACTCACAACATCTTCAAACCCTAGGTATTTAATCTCTCAAAACATATCTCTTTCTTCACTTCTCAAAGCTTCAAACTATTGTGAAAATTCTTTATGTACTTCTTCAACATATCACACACTTTATCAGATTTCATGCTCATGCACCTATTGGTGAAAATTCTTTATGTACGATTCTCAACATCATCAGGACACTTTATCAGAAGCCCACCTAAAATCCATCGCTCATGCACCTGCAAAACTCTCACACCTAGGATTCACACTTACTTGCATACACACCACTCACTCACAAAAGCACCCAAAACTATGTTTTTAGAAGATTCTTCTTGATTAAAATTTAAAATAAAAAATATTCCCTCCTTTTTCTCAACCAATGTATCTTAAAAACATCCCATATACTTTTCATAAAAGCTACAAGTGACCCAAGTAGGTCAGCCTAGCCCAAAAACAACTTTCCATACACCAAAAGGACTCAAATCCCCATCATTGCAATGAGAAAAATATCCTAACACCAAAAATATTTTATTAAAGCTCTAAAAAATCAATAAAATTTTTTAAAATGAAATTTAAAAATCATCCCATGATCACAATTATCATGAACCAATCAAATTATTTTGTTTAATGGGACTCATTACCCTTACCAAACAACTGACAACTACATCTACCTTTGGGCCTCAAGACTCCTCTTCAACCATGTGAACACTCATGGAATTTATGATTTCCAACAACTTGTAATCTACCTTTGGGGCCTAGACTCCTTATTTCATAATGTGAACATCTATGGAATATGACTCTAAATAGCATATTTCAAATCTAAACTCATTAAACATCCACAGGTTCAAAACCACAAACTATTGTTGCCTTCAAGAAATCAAGCTGCCTAAAAATTATTTTTCAAAATTCAGCTGATTAAAGCATTTTATGTCACTTTAAAGAACCTCCAAGGGGATTAAATAGGTGAAATATTGACTCCTATTCACTTTACAGGTGAAATAAATCATCCACCAATCCATTTCATGCACTATCCAACTCAATATTTCAGCAAAAGTAGTTTTGTCCTCAAAATTAGCCAAATGTTCTTGTCCATTCAAAATTACTTGGAATCCATTTATCTAGAGTCTAATACCACCTCACAAGAAAAAAAATTATAGTTTGGAAATATTTATTAATTATGATTTCCAACACAACTTGAATCATACTCCTAACTCCATCTGTAGCTCCTAATGTCTATTTTATCTGTCAGACAAGCTTAAGTATCTGGAGCAAAACCATCCTTTGACTCAGTCAACCTAAATGAAGACATACTTGACCATCCAACTGCATCTAATCCAATGATGCTAAAATCATCTTTTGAAATACAATTAATCACCTCTAAATACATCAGCTCACAACAGGTAATGTCTATTTTTCAACATCCTTGAAGACTGCTTCTTATGCCCAAAACCATCCTTTGACCAGTCAACCTTGATGAAGGTACCATATCTTCCACCATTGAAGATGTATCACCCATGACAACTAATAAAGGATGAAATACAATTAAAACATCACATAACATCACTCATCAATAGGTAATTTACACTTAGGAAGCCTCAAATCTCTCCAAACAACCTTATGTCAAGTTACCTTCATTAGAAAACTGGATAATGAGTGGGGTACAATTCACCATAAGATCTTACATCTCATTCATGGAAATATGAAGGATGAAATAAATTTCAAATTCGATTTAATGAATAAATCAATAATAAATCCACTTAGGAAGTACATCTCATGAAAGACCACTTTAATGTCTTAGGTTCAATCACACATAATCAGGTTGTGTCACCTCTAGACTCAAGCTCATTCCAATTCTTAGTTGGAAATAGCCATGATGATGAAATGAGCCACTCATTATCTTTTTCCAACAATAACTAGACATAACATGATAAACACATCATCATGGAAACATCTAATTTCCCATTTTCACATCACACATTCATCGGTTTGACACACCATCATAAAATAATAAATTCGATCCCTCCTGGAATTAGTGCTTATTTCTATGACAACTCCTTCAGGCTATTGGTTACCCTCTAACATGCAAATGGGACTATGCATCATGGAAACCTTAGGTTTTTTCCACTGTAAATTTCATGGTCACACCCTCTGAATACCATCTAAAATAATGTATACATTGTCATGACAAACTTAATAAAAGGTCCTAGCCACTGGGACTTGCATACATATGATACTTAATTGGATTTTGCACTGTAAATCTATCATAGCTCCATGATCTCAACCTCATAAATCCATTCATGAAAAGTTACTTGCTCTAAATGGTCCTACAACATACTCACTCAACATGTATTTGTACCCTGTAACTCATGTACAATTGTGTCATGCACCTCATAAAATCATGATCTACATCATGTAAAAATTATTATAAAGCTACCAACAATCTCTACTCCTAAATGCACTACCTACCTACAGGGTCACCTGCATGACCATTTGTACCCTGTAACTCATGTAGTGCCCAAGCACTCATAACATATGATCTACATCATGTATTGAAATACCTGCATAACATTATCAACACATCTCTGATCCATCCATGAAATCATCATCCCCTCTAGTGCTATGCTAGGTCACCCTACTAGGCCTGCATCACTAGTAATTTCATTTTAATGACTTTGATATCATCAATGAAAACACCTATCAAACGATGCCAACATGAAATGGACATCATCAACTCAAATTGGTGCTATGCAAGACTCCGTAGGTCATATAATTTTCTTGGTATCAATAGTATGACTTTTTTATCAAATTTCATTAAGGGGAAGTAACACCATGTAGTAAACGATTGTAATCCATGAAGGAATGCATGTTTCTGACTATTTGCAAGACAACTTAGGTGGATCCCCATTTACATCATGAAGTATAGAGAACAACTTCATATGATCCTTACTATCAAGGGGAAGATTTTTTAAACCATGTAGTAGAATCCCTTAAACAAGGCTAATCATAAGTAGGTATTCATAGTTTGTTACTTTAAGTAGAACCCCGTTTAAAGATCCCCTGAGTATAGAGAACCTACACTTCAGCTCTGGATCCTTACTATCAGACAAGATTTAAATCATATGACTAGTGTAGGGTAGAATACCTTGTCATAAGAAGGTATGATGGTTTTATTAATTTGAGCACGAGAATTATGCGTCTATTTCAGTAGAGTATATGTTCCTTTGGGAAATGAATTAATAACTAAAGTACTTAGGGAGTTTTATGATACACCTTTATTTAGGTCATTCGGGGGTAACAAAAATGTTGGCTGACATAAAAAGACAATATTTCTGGAAGGGAATGAAAAACAATGTAAAACATTATGTAGCTCACTGCTTAAAATACTAAAGGGTTAAAGCAGAACATTTACATCCCATGGGACTATTTGTACCTACATAATGTAGCTTAGTATAAATGACAAGTATTTAGAATAGATTTCATCCAAGGATCTGCCCTTGTCTAAAAATAAGCATGATGTAATTCTAGTTATGGTGGATAAGCTATGAAAATGACACATTTTATACTTGGGATTTGAAAATGATTCACCAGTATTGGCAAGAATATCAGTAAAAATTTTTGACACCATTTTTATACTCCTCCAGGGAATTTCAAGAACCAAAGATGATTCACCAGTACTTGGCAAGAATATTTGTTCAGTGAATAATCCATGCTTTTCAGCCGAGAACTATTGCTAGTTGATGCATGATTAGATAGAGATCCTAGGATGAATGTTTCATTTTTTGGCAGATGCTAATGTAGGAGCATCAACTCCCAAGCTTGTAAATAGGGTAATAATCTCAATTTTTTCTTTCTAGTGTGTTTATAAGGTTCTTGAAGTCATATGTGATCATCTAGTAAGTTTTATTTTGGGATGAGCCTTTAAAAATTTGAATATTTTGGTTTCCCTCCAAAAGTACAAGGTGAGTCTTAGGAATCATTTTTTGTTAGTTTAATGGAATATTGAAGCTTACAAACATGTAAGAAGATGAAATGAGGTATAAGAAGTTGTCTTAGGTCCTTATAGCATATAGGAATCATAAAGAGAGTCAATAAGTCTAAAAGTTGGTATTTGAACTAAGAAACTTGGTGCTAAACTAAGGTTCATCCATACGGCCAATGAATTAGGAGGGTGTATTTGGTTAGGCACAGATGGGATACACATAAATTTGAAAATTCAAACTACACAATTTTAAGGGAAATAACAATTCAACTCCTAGAATATCCTAGACTCGACACAGGCTTGACATAACCATGATGGCACTATGACAACTTCATGATGCTTCTGCATCACCTTCACACATGACATTGCCTCAACCTCCATTTCCAATGCACTTTGCTATGCCACGATATTCATTTTATATCCATCCATCGAAAGTGTATCCACTTCATTCCTCTGCGCATCGTTTTTCTACCATACTACCATTACTCAAGCATGGTCCTACACTTTCATCATCACAAGCATCTGCTGAGGCACCTGCATCCTTCACCCTCATTGGTTAGTTCATTCATATGCACTTGGGATATGTGCATCATCATCTATCACTCTTCTTTCCTAGGAATTCTTATCATGTATTGTGGCACCATATTTCCCCGATGATGCACTCTTATGCTTCCGTTCACACTTGACTATTGAGGGATTATCATTACATTGATCCCCACACACTACACCTTAGGCATTATACATTGCATTCCATCATACATTTCTCATCATTCACCATTCATTATACACTTATTGTACACTATACTATTCCTCATCTACACATTACATTCATTACGATATCTACGCAATTAGTCACATTATACATTGTGCATTTTCATACCATAAATATTATGCTATTCATCATTACTTATGCATCTAGTTTTACATTTCATCCCTACATTCTACATTCTACTAGTCATCACCCTACGCACCTCATACATTATTCATCTACCTGTGCATACCCTATACCTATTCATTTCATGCACTACGCATTCCCACATACATTCTACATACTACACTAGATTACATTACATATGGTTTTAGATTTACATCTTATCCTTACATAGTCCATTACTATTTACACCTATTATCACATTTTACACACTACACAGTACACATCCTACATGCCATACACATCCTATATTACATTACCCATACAACACATTTACAAAAACCTACTCATCACATGGTTTTTATGCTCACTACCATCCACATTACATTGTTCTACACATTGCGCTCACCACCCTATGATGAACTTTAGTTCCTTGATACATACTCGACTACCAAGGGTTTACAAAATCAAATGGATCTTACACTCACCCTGCGACATTTCATCATGCATAATTCTTAAGATAGTGACATACACGTTAGGCTAAATCGTCAGCCACCTCCATCATTTCCTCTAGTAGTGGTATACGATTTAGGATAAATCGCCACCTCTAGTATCATCTTGTAGTGGTATACACCTTAGGTTACATCATCACTCCCTCTCTTCATCTTGTAGTGGCATACGCTTTAGGCTAAATCATCGCATATCCTTTCATCATATATTGATATACGCTTAGGGATAAATAATAACTCATCCATTGAAAAATTTGTGATATACACTTTGGCTATAGGGTTCATGTGCATCTCTCCACATATCGCACCTCATCACCATTACATATACACACTCATCATAGTGTGCTAGACACATCCAACACTACTCGACCATTTCCCGATGACACACTCTCGTTTACGGTTCATTCTTGACTACTAAGGGGAAAAACAAAATGAATATCATTACATACACTTCCATCCACTTGGGGGGCATGTTGCTCCTGTCATTCCATTTTGCATTCCATTCCATCCATCCACAACATATTTCATTTTTTGGGGTTAGCACACTGGTTGTACAGATAATATATCAAATCTAAGCATAAATGCAAATAAAAGAGGATATTCTACCAGAAGAAATATACAAAACAAGAGACATAAATCAATACCAGCTTTAACATGGTTCACCCAATGTGGGCTACGTCCACCAAGAAACAAGCCAATATATTATCCAGAGCTTTGAAAAGATAGACAATGAATATTTACAATCTTCCACACCTCTCAGATGTACAGTACTTTCTTTCTCTCAAGCTTTTGATTCATCACCAAGAATTCTCTCTCTCACCAACCTTTACAAGTTCTTAATTCTTGTTAATACTTACTTCTAAACCTTAGCTTTTATGCTTATATAGTCATTTATAGACTTATGGCACTTAGCCATGCAATTACAATCAATAGATATATTTTAATGCTAAAAATAGATCTAATTCCCGAGAGTTAATTAAAACATCCTCGCACAGGTAACTAACGTTGGTTAGCCCTAACCGATGATGGTTCCTCCTTGCCTGACCGATGTCGGTCCTAGGTGACCGATGCCGGTTCCCCCTAACTGATGACGGTTACTGTGTTTTCCAAAAACTTTTACATTACATGCTAAACTGAAGTAATTGAGCTCCACAACTCAACATCATTATCTTGGGGGCATTTACTTTTGCTTGCTAGTGTCTTGCATGATCACTTTACTACACATGTTAGATTTATTTGTTCTTTGTCATTATCTATATCATACACATATGTGCATTCAGACCTTTTTTTATTGCGATCACAGATACATGAATCTTACATGTGGCATGAATGCTCGACTTCTACCCTTTCTATATTGGTCATTGGGGGAATCCTCATTCATCTCATCCAGGTGTTATTATTTCATTTTTTACATTATCATTTTATATTACTTGATCATACATGCTTTGACATATTGGTTATTACTCTAATATGCTAATAGGTGTTCCATGTGCAGTACTTATTTTGTAGGATTACACATCTACATGTCTCCCTGCTTGTTTGTTTCTACTTGTCTTCTATTGTTTACCATTGTATGCGGGATTTTCCCTATGTTTTTGTGCACACTTGTTTATTTTTTGTGGCCATGATGGCCTTGTGTGTCTTGCAGCATCATGAGTGATGTCCCATATTTGTACATTACTTTATGTGGTCTACGTCTTCTCTTGTGTATTTAAACTACTTTGTTTGGTAGTTACTACATTGTTTATTTTACATATGTCTTATTACATGCATGTGTTTTCAGACTAACACTTGTTTAGGCTAGCCATCCCCTTTTTTTTGTGCCTTGGTTTCTACCAAGTGTTTACCCTTTCCCCCTGTAGGGCAGAGTTCTACAGGTTAGAGTGTGGTTGGTCCTCTTTTGGGGCCACATTCTCCTTTTAGCGATGTGTTCCCCCAAATAGGGGAGAGCCTCATTAAGGTTTTTACATACTAACACAACATATTTACACTGGTTCAGTATAACACACTTTTTTCCCTTGACATTGTGGCTTTACATATAGTGAGTGAGTAAAAAATAGTCTACGAAATCCATACACAGTGGACTTTACAGGACATGGTGTCCTTAGGCATTTATAGGAAGTAGTTACATAGTTAGGGGTTACAGTGGGTTTTATTCTCTACAATACTTCAGCCAGTTTTTGTCATATCGCCCAAAAAACAAGGATGCTATAGATATCTCTTCACACATTTCAGCAAAATCAGTTAAAGTTGGAGGACATAGATCATTTTCTCCCTACACTTCTTCAGGCAACGTGGCATGAGATCACCCAATAAAGAGTTGGTAAAAGAAAATAGGAAACTTAAATAAGATTTTGAGTCAAGTTATAATGCCAAGAAGAAATTGAAAACAATTTTTGAATTTGTTTGTGCTTTGGCTTCAAAATTTTAGCCTAAATAAAACCATCTTCTGTCTATAGTTTGTTTCTTTAAGAATAGTTTTATTCCTGGTAGTCATAGAGAATGTGTTGTGGGAGCCTTATGAGGCTCCATATGGGAAGAAATTTTTGGATATTTATCAAGGTTGTCCTCCTGAAGTACAATACTTATTATGTGAATTTTATCTCCACAATATGCTGGTTTTAAATGTTCTCGATTTCTTTATAAACTTGTCAATAGGAGAGTTTAAATTGAAATCCTTTTAGTCATTAGTGAGGAACCAAATTATGTGGGAACAACAAACATATCTTTTTAATCAAGAGGCCAAAACTGTCGGTTTTTATATTAGACCTACCCACCATAATGATGTTTCCATGAAGAAATATTTTAGATATTTATATTATCAAGTTGGGATTGGTAAGAATACTTCAGAAATATTGACACAATGTGTCCAAGAATTTGAAAGTTACTACCAGCAGAAATTTGGTAAGGCTATGACATCCTATGATAAGGAGTGGGACACTTTGAGTTTGCCATTAGAAAGAAGAGAAGTGATTTCCCCACAGAATCTTCATTGGAGTATACGAAGAGGGGATGCACTTGTAGAGATTATCTGGGAATTGGCAGGGAGGGAAAACAATGGATATAAAAAAGAATGGGTTGGTATGCAAGTTAGGTCTACCTTTTTCCTGAGCCCCATGACCACTTGGCAGAATAGTGCTCCAAAGTCACATGACAATTTTAAGGCCTGGGCTGAGGTTATGTTGGAAACCCAAGGATGCAAGGGTACAAGAAAACAATATGTAGACCAGTTTGAGGAATATGATATGGCACAACAGCTTGGTCAGAGATCGGGACAGAGATAAGTTTGCATGATGACATGTAAAAGGTAAA
Organism: Taxus chinensis; assembly: GCA_019776745.2. NCBI lineage: Eukaryota > Viridiplantae > Streptophyta > Pinopsida > Cupressales > Taxaceae > Taxus > Taxus chinensis. The sequence continues at coordinate 12,420,839 of CM034147.1, forward strand.
GTGTAAGGGAAATGATAAGTCCATGAATTGATTTTTTATAGCATCCATATAACTATAGGCTTTTCTCCTAAACACGTTAATTAATACATTGTGATGTTCTAAATAGTTGTATCAAAGGTAAAAGTGATGCATTTCTCCTTATTTTGTCTTATGTGAACTAATGATCGATGGAACTCCCACTAACTTCCTTATTAAGTTATTTAATGGCATGTGCAGATTGATAAGGTGCGTTTTTTACCACTTTTGGTCATTGCAGCCAAGGAGACTGAGTCCTTTTCCATTACAGAATTTTGGAGGATTTACTCATAACAATCTACAAATGATGACCCCTATTTTTAGAAGAATTGTAGGGTGTCATGGAATCTTTATGAGGTTGATATTAGTTAATATGTTTCCTACATTTATGGAATTTGCTGTACTCAGTCATTTCTATAAGACACCTCCTTAAACTACTACTTAGGGAATTAGAGATTTTTGATACAATAGTATATCAGTTGATAGTTATTTTTCAATTTTTATAGTCACAAAAGCGTGCTCTTTAGGCATTATTTAGCCCAGTTCATGCTACTATTTAGAAGGTTATCAAGTGAAGAAAGTACTAGTTAATCCCACCTTTTGGCCAACTTATTTTTACCTTTTATTTCATCATTCCCACATTTTTTTCTATACATGCCTAGTCATTTTGTCATTATCCCATCATTTTAACCTAAACCAGGGTTCTCAGACCTGTACTAGGGCACCCTAGGGCTCCCTGGTCCACCCTATGGCACCTCGATCCTTGTTTTAATTTCTTACCTCTTTTTGGGCTCTTTCTAGTTGTTTTTCTTTCTTATCTTCTTCCGAGTTGGCCATATCAAGGTTAATTATGAAATTAGAGCAAGATAACCCTATAAATATAAAGTTATGAGACCATAATGAGGGCCCTAACAGCACTTACTATTGTCACTCCATATAGAGTTGCATCCATTGCATCACTTGCATCCACATAGTGCCATACATCAAGGTTAGGAGATCTGTATAAACACACACAACATAGGGAGGGTTTTATTCAATTCCATGCACACGTGCTATTACATTTTTCTATAGTTATTATTTCTCACTACTTCACAAAGTGCGACTAGCATAAGAGTACCTAGGGCACGACGCGCACACACACCAGAACTTCATTTGGGTCTGAAACGTAGTGCATCTCTCAGTTTAGTAAGCCCACTATTGTGGAAATTGAGGTCAATCTGACCCATTCATTTTACATATTTTATGTTTAGGGTTTTATACTTCTTTGTCTTTTACAGGTGATCCCTTCATCTTGCATTATTTCATACATCCGGTGCAGCTCGATAGATCCAATGTGATAGAGAGATAATATTTCAGGGTATTCTATGACACTACCTAAATTAGAATCTGATCTTTTACAGATACCAGGGTGCCTATTCTACAAACTAGAGGTACCCCAGGGGCACCCCAGTACCTTCCTGGGCACTGCAGTCTCCTTATATCTTATGGATCTGGCATTTGCGGGACCTCTGAGTGATCATTCCTACTCCTAAAATCTACATCCAGACCTGAGGTAACTTACGAAAGTATCCAACAATTATCTAATTCATTTCCCTTTACATACTTTCATACTTAGGGTTTTATTTCATTTAGTATAATTGTTTACAATTATTCCATTCTATTCAAGTACATTTTTACAGTGTTTTAGTCCTCCCATATTAGGTTAACTATTATTATACTTTCTTATGTTTTAGTTTAATTTTATTTAATCAGTTTCCATATATGTAATGAACTTTTTTGGATCAATATAATCTATGTTATTTTGAGTATCTATTCATGTTAAGAGCCTCAATCCTAAAGGAAAGAAAGGACCCACTTGACTTAGGAGATTTGAGAATTGGTATTTCATGCATGATATTTATATTTGTTGAGTTTCAGTTTCAGTATCTTAGTTTTAATGATTATTTGAATGTAATCTTGTATTTCCTTGTTTTAGTATATTTCCGTACTATTATTTCCTTCGAGCAAGTATTTCAATTGATTAAGAATTTCCTTTTGAAATAATTTCATTCTAGAAATTTTGTTTCTATAGATTAGATGCAATTTCTATATTTTGTTTTCCATTTTAGTAGCTTACAACTATATTTACTTTCTATATATGAATAGTGTAGAACAAGAAACTGATACTACACAAGACCCCCCCAAAAAGAGAACCACACTAGTACTGAGTTGCATATCACTTCTCTGCATACAACCTTGAATACATCCCTAGTTATAATGACATCAACATTTGAACAAGAGTATTAAATGATTGGAAGTTATAACTATCCATCATATGGGTCCATGGTGTAAACTACCATTTGCATTCACAACAAAGTACTTTAGGATGTTGTGAACCACATAAAAGATGTGCATAATTTGACCTTTAATGTAGACAAGGTAGACACTGACTACCACACTCTGTGTCAAACGTATGTGTATCCATTAAGAAAAACATACGTAGAGACTGTGGAGATAGATAATTTGGACTTTACCTCCATGATTGTAGTATTGGGTAAGCATGCATATAGTATATAGTATATATCTATCTTAGGCTAAAGTTCAAAGCAGGAAAATATATCATTGTGCCCAACCTTGAGCTGTTGGAGCCCCCAATGAAGAAGCATATAGTATGAGTTCTCAAAACGAGGCAAAAAGAGACTCCCCTGTAGGAGGAAGAAGGGAAAGATGAAGATTAATAAATTTTTCTTGACCAGAGCAGGAGAAAGAAGGTGCAAAGTCAGTGGAGGTAGGAGCGCCAAGATGCAAGCACCTCATGTGAAAAGTAGGAGTCTTCATCAGAAAAAGCACCCAAGCCTATCCCATGAAATAAGAAACCTTGATTGGTTTATGATGTGGAGAAATAAGAAGAGGAATTGTAGAAAAATGTTCTTGAAGAAGAGATGGTGGATGAAGAGAAGATGCTGCAAAAGGAGGAAGATGTGGAGTATTCAATATAGGAGGAACCACGCAACAAGAAAGAACAAAATGAAGTGGAAGAGCATGATGAATAAGTTCAAGGATATCATGAATATTATGCACATGATACAATCCCAAAGTATATGGAAGGAAGAAGAGGGTGTTGGAGAATAGTTAATTGTGGAAGATCATAGAATGGGAAGAAAAGTGAGTGGAGAACAATTTAATATTGTGCAAAAGACCCCAAAGAAGAAATGTGCCTTTTTGGAAGCATAATGGAGTGAGATTGGTGAATCATGGTGGAATTTTACTTCATTTACCAAACCATACATTCATCATTTAAGATATACATTCATCATTCATAACCATACATGTGCATATTAGATGTGTATTAACCATTCACAATATCATAACACAAGAGAGAGTAAACAAGACACCAAATATAAATGGGAAACCCTCATGGGAAATAAAACTCACTAAAAATCTTATTATATTACACAAATCAAAGAGAATTAGTGAATCACCAACTTCACAAAGAGCACCAACCCCTAAGTTAGTAGAGCACCAACCCTACAAGGAGCACCAACCCCTAATTTAGTGAAGAAAATACTCCATAAGGATGCTATAAACCCCTAAGATGATCAAGAACCAAATAAACCATCTGAATATGAAGATATATGAGAATTTTTTCTGCTAAAAATGATGGAGATTGCAAATTCAGCTCACACACTTTCTTCAAACCCTCATTCCCCTAACTCGTTCTTTCTTCTTCTTTAATGGACTAACTTGTCTTCAAACCCTTACCCACATATTATATAAAATCCCTCAAAAAATTTACACTTCCTTATCTCTGAAATGATTCCTTCATACCTATTTTACACTCTCTCTTCTGTCACACTTTTCCCCATGCACAACTAGTTCAAATTTGAGCTAAAAATTCACTTTTATATTCTTCTCTTCTTTCAAAATCATCATATGTTGGTCCTATGCATTCATCCTAACCAAATAAACTCAAAAATATACCATTACATTCATAAAAATATTCATAATGGACCCATGTAGGTCATTCATGCTCAAACACATCATGTAAGCCCAAAAATGGCTCAAAACCCCATCACCTAGATGACCAAAAACCACAAACCTCATTACCATGATCATTCAAGATCCCAAATAGCTAAAAAATTAAAATATGACATAAAAACTGGCACTTAATTATCTTTAACCAATCAAATTCTTTGTAACTCACTCAAGAAGGCCTGTATCCTTCACAAAACAGTTGTTTCCAAGAACTAGGCTTCACCTTTGGGCCTCAGGATCACCAAATAACACCCAAAATATGTCATTTATCCACTCATTGTAATATCCATAACCTTTATATAACATCCATGCTTTCTAGAGCTCATGAAACATCCATACATACAAACCATACTAACTTTCCTCTTCACCAAAGTGATTTGCCAAGAAAGAAATTTTAGGAACTCAACTGGTTTGCACCATTTATGTCACTTTCAATACCTCCATATTCCTTAAATAGGAACAAAATTCATCCCTCATCACTTTCCAACTGCTATAAATCATAGAAAAATCTAAAACATGCATAATCTACCTCAATCTTCTAGCCAAAGAAATCTTGTCCTGAAAACAAGAAACATTATTCTCCAGTAACTGAGATGGATGACATATAAAATAAAATCATCATGAGACAAACCATATACCATTTAAAATCCCTATAAATCCTACTTACATAATAAATTACATTTCCTTCCAACACTGAGTATAAGGCCTCTAACCAGGTCCATCTCTGAAACTGCTCCTTTAGGCTTCTAGGACTCAAGAACTAGTCTTGAGCTCAACTTGCTCCATCACCTCTAAACTCACTTCCACACTTAACCAAAACATGGAACACCCTTAGAAAGTTTTTATAAGAACTCAAAAACCTTTAATAAGCATGAATAACTCAGAATTATCACCTTACCTCATGAAGCAATTTAATACCATGCTTAACTAGGCACCTTCCAGATTTGACCTTCAAAGATCAGATCATAATTTTTTCATCCCTTATCAAAACTCAAGTTTGATATATTATTAGAAATATCTCTAAACCAATATCATAAAAAATACTTTAACCAAGTCTTAACTCTACATGAAACTCTTACAATTCCACTTTACCATGGACTGCTCCAAACTGCCTCAAAAATCAGTCTTTATAAATAGGGCACACTTTGTCATTTAGTGTTAGGAAATAATATTCTAGTGCTCACATTATAGATTATAAAAATAATTATATTTTTGAGCTAGTAATATATCTAAGTAAGGTGTAATAGCAGCTCATATTACGAGTTGTTTATTATATTATTGTTTGTGTGAGAATTGGTTATTAAACCAACTCACGTAGATAGGAAATTTTAGGAGTGTTGTTAAAACAATTTTTTTTTTACATCTCCTTGAATATAGGAAAATGTTCTCCTATTTATATGTTGTAATGAGTTATGTATGTATCAATTTAAGATCTGTGTCTTAATATTTTTATGGCGTATAATTTCTGCTACAAATTTTAAAAAACTAAACCATATCTCACATCTGGTATCAGAGTAACATTTTTCCTGAGTGTGTAATGAAATTTTGAGGTTAAATAATTGAGGGAAACCTCTCTTATTTATTGTCCCATAGATGTAAGAAAAACGTTTGTGTTCTGTCAGGTGAAACAATCCTATTTTTTATTTCCACTAGTGAATCTGTGATATTTAGTCCATGATTTGCATTATTGGATGTTCTGTAAGTTTTTGATAGTTTCTCTGTGTATGTGCCGTAATATCTTGTGATTTAAGTTTTTTTACATGTTACAAACCTCTCTTCAATGTCATTGCATAAATATTAAAGTGATTTCAATAATGGTTCTACCTCATTTCTAGTGATATCATCTAAGATCCAACTCGCAGTCATGTGCATCCGATCCACCTCAAATTTCTCTCCTTGATATTATTCCCAGCACGTTTGTGTGTAGTTCATGTGTCTAGTGAAAGAAAAAGGAAAAAAAATCATTTCACTCAGAAATAACGCATTCCATATAGTAGAATTATGTCATATTTGTTGGGCGTACAGGTGGTATTAAAAAGAATTATGCATACATTTATTTGAATAATCAAATCTCTTTGCAGAGCATATGATTCAGTTTGGTGCATAAAGGAGTGTAGAAAATACAATAAATTTCTTGAGCCATGTGAATTCAATCATGGTCGGACCTTCTCTACTATTTTCTGTCATATTTATTTCGAGTTGTTAACTGCGGTGTACATCCAGTTCTAGATCTGATTCCAATCGATTCATCACCATGCATTGATTTCAATGATGCATGGCTGGGTAATGTTCCATGTGGACATAACATATATGTCAAAATCCAAGAGCTCCAAACATAATCTACATCCCCAAGCATTGAAAGATATATTATTTTAGTATTCTCATATTGACAAATACGTGGTCATTTTCTTTTATTACGTATACGCATACCTGTGGTATACGTAGTGGATGGCGTGTTGAGAGATCAGCTCACGGCTCAACTTCTGAGGATCTCGTGACCATTGGAGTAGATAAAATAAACTCATTTCTATTCATTTACTAGTGGAGGAATAATAAGACAATAGGGGACAAATACAAGTTGCAGGAGAAAAATCACCTTCAACGTATACAAAACCACGCATATCTCAATTACAAAGGTGTGGTGTGATAACTTTAAAAAAACAAAGAATACCGTATTTTTTGCTTTAAATAAAAACATTTATAGTTCATTCTTTATTGAAGTGTTATTTTATTCTTTGTGGTCAATTTTTTCCATTTCATGTCATTGTAGTCTTGGCTTCTATCAAAGTAATTGTTTTGCGTTAAAATTGTCATTGTGTCGTCATTATAGGTCTAGTATTGTTTTATAAGTTATTCATATTTGAAATTATTTTTATAATAGTATTTGTCAAGTTTATGTCAAAAATGTCACATCATTATCTTTTGTTAGTTTGTGTTATTTATTCAAAGTTTCATTTAGGTGATTATTAGGTTTATCAAATTCAAAAAAGAAAACTACCTCATGGACGCATTTTTTGGTGTTACTCGACGTCTGAAAATAATTTATTTCAAATTATGGGGAGGAAGATGAAATAAACAATGTGGAAATAATTAAGCAACATGATCACGTTCAATTGAGCTAGCAACGTCAACTAGAGGATGGAGGCACAAGAGGATTGAGGACAAACAACATCCTCTCGCTTGCCACAAGTGACGGGGCTGCAAAATGAGGTTGTAGCATTTTGTTTTAGTGTGTTTTCTTTCAATTACAAAGTACATGTCATTATTTGTATTCAATTTGCAGTATGTTCCTCTTGTAATAAAGTGCGCGGTTTTTCCTATGTTAATTCCTTGATGTGAAGATATTGTGGAAATATGAAAGCACAAAGGAAAAAGCAGCATAATGATTCTTGAAGAGGATGAGCAGGGGCTCATACCTGGAATAGGGGTTCCTTTTTTGGTTGACAGGGGTCCATTTTTTTTGAATAGGGGTTCATTTTGGATGAGCAGGGGTTCATACCATGGTTGTTGGTCAACCTTTACAAAACCATCGATGAACCAAGATCACGAGCACGCATGGGCAGCAAGCTACAAAAGGAAGTGTGATTGTTTTTCTCCGATGTTCGCACTAAGGGGGGAATGTTAGGAAATAATATTCTAGTGCTCACATTATGGATTAGCATAATAATTATATTTGTGAGCTAGTAATATATCTATATGAGTAAAGTGTAATAACAATTCATATTCCGAGTTGTTTATTATATTATTGTTTGTGTGAGATTTGGTTGTTAAACCAAACTCACGTAGATAGGAAATTTTAGGAGTGTTGTTAAAACAAACTTTATTTTACATCTCCTTGAATATAGGAAAATCTTATCCTATATATATGTTGTAATGAGTTCCAGATGTATCAATTGAAGATCTATGTCTTAATATTTTTCTGGTGTATAATTTCTGCTAAATTTTTTAATAAACTAGACTAGATCTCACATTTAGGACCTTAACCATGATCTTAAAACATCATGGAAATATAGAAAAACTCCCTGGATAAATCCAATGTTAATTTATTCATCACCTTCTTTAGATAAATTTGCCATAAAATGAACTTATACACAAACAAGCACTTTTTAGGTAGGGCCCACATACAATCACAAGCTCTAATATTCCTTTTTGTAAATTTGGAGGAGTCCTATACAACCTTCAATTATTATTTTTTCAATATGATTCAAAATAGACTCAATACACTCCTTTTTCTCCAAGTTGCTTTGAGCTAGGGTTTAGCTAGGTTTCCAAGCAACTTATCTTTTTAATGATCGTTCATAACAATGGGACAATCAAACCACCTCATTATTTTTTATAAACATTATTATTTATAGGTAAAAACATCCCTATAATCCTTTGGTTCCCATGCAAAACATAAAATTCACAACGAGCATTAGAAGGTCAACTTTTACCTCAAAAACACACTCTGGAACACCCGGTTTTGCAAAAACTAATGTATCTTGAAAAATATTCTTCAAAATGACCTAAAGCTTTCCATGAAGGATCATGAAAATATCCTCTAAGATTCCATACTCAGCATCTAGATAAAATATATCTGAAACTCTATATTCATGAAGACTTACCTATACCAACTTGTATATTCTTCACCTTCTTGCTTCCCAAGGACCATGAAACACCACCAAACCTCTGAGAACTAACTTAAAACTCACCATACATTCCATATAAATAATCACCATACTTCACCATTACTTATTACCACCAAATCACATGCCTCCATACCATTTTGAATCCTCTAGGACTAGGAATAGGACTAGAATGACCTGGCTCAACCATGCTAACTCATGAACTGACCATGATGACTCCATGCAAACACTTAGACACCTGTAACAAACATCTATGACAATGTATGACCTCATTTAAATATTTGAGACTCGTATCATGACCATCATGTTTACATAATGTCTAAAACCATGTGTAGACACTATAGAACTTTACCAAAACTAGGCACTAACAATCAACCTTCATGTTTTACACTGAAAGACACCTCATGGAGACTCACACAACACCATGAAACTATTTTCCATTAATGGACTTGACATAAATGAAAACACTAACACACAATGGCCAACAATATCCCCCTTTGTCATTTATGGAAACCACCTTCAGAAACATTGATCGCAACCATAAGACAAATCACACCTACATGACCTTTTTTCCATGTTTTTGATGCTTCTCCCCCCTTTGACATCTATGAAAAAGTCTACACAAATGAATAGACATGGAAAATGACAATACACAATGATAGAAATTCACAAAAAAACTTACTTGCTTGACTATCTCCCCCTTGGACTATACTTTGTCTTATTTGACTTCATCATCATCAATAAATCATCCAAAGGACCTGTAATGAGTCTACAAATGGCTCCCCCTGAATGTATAATATCCATAAATTTTTTTCATCTTATTAATACATCTCTCTCTAGGTCTTGTTCAAGATCAAAAAAAAAATCTTTTAAGAATTACCATACCAACCTTTAGGACCAATGTCCCTAAACCTCATTCTTAGTCAAAAAATACCAAATTTCTCAATGCTCTACAAGCGCAAACTCGACATGAATCAACTCCTTATATCTCCCCTAGAAATATTCTATCCATATCTAACTAAAACTAAAAAAATTAGCTCTCTTACCTTTCATTCAAGCCTTAGAGATACTCAAGCACTTCATCACTGACCCTGAAGCACATTTTTATTGATTTCACTCTTCTTTGCATGCTAATACACTTGTTTGAGTCAAAAAATCACTTATCCTTGAAGTATACCTATAAATTTCATCATCTTTGTCATTCAAGCCTCCTAGAAACCTCTCATACATGATAAAAATCAAAAACCATCTCCCCCTTCCTTGATAACCTTCTTAGACCTATACCCTATTTATCTTTCTTCTTTCTTAGTCATATCATGTCTTGCTAATAAAAATGAATGATTTACCTTATAACTAGGCTATCAAATACTTCACTAAAACTATCAAATACTCTTGATGAACATCTCACCTACCTTATCAAATAGAAAAATTACCTCCCCTTGTTTTGTAAAATTTTCTCAGTGATTTTTCCACATGCACTATGGTTACTCACAAGATTATAACACAATTCCTTTTCTTTTCTTATAACTGTCCCTAAACAATCAACAAAATGAAAATTTTGACCCTTGAAACTTAACTACACCACCTAACCATATACCAAATTTTACAAATTTCATTCCAAGTAAATATCATCAATAATTATTATAGTCTTTATTTCCCATACAAGTTCTAAGTGTGTTGACACCTCATTCAACAAGACTGAATACTCACCCAAAGCACGCAAATCTACCAGGCCCCTCTTTTGGGAGTGTTTTTCAAGATGTTAGCATGCATATTCATGATGAACATTAACTAAGAACGTATTTAAATCTTACTAAACCCTTGCATATATTTACTTGGAAACACAAGTAATAAGGAAACATAACATATTAGACAATCACCAATATCAATTTCACCATGAAATATCCATATTCAGACATATAAATGATCATAATTCATCCACCATATTCCATTATACACAAGTATTACATCAAAAAATCTAAATAAATTTCAATAAATGTACCAATACTCTTGGAGCATACACAAACATCAAATGGTAGACCATAACAGACTCCACAATCTGATAACTAAGGACTGGTAACTCTCAGTACCAAAACAAAGGTTTACACCAAATATATATAGGGGTAGGGACTTTCCCTTCACCACCTATGCACTTTCCTAATAATAGGCATTCCCAAAAATAGACTACATACATGCTTTACATGACAGCTAATAATAGACTATCCTATAAACGAGACTTGCTCCGATGTAATTAATAGCTCGAGCCATGCATGTCTCTTCATCTTCAATATGCATGTGCTTTATCCAAAGATAGAATTTATTTGACTTCCAAGTCTCCTTTCTTTTCTCTGATTCTAAATCATTCCTTGGTCAGAAATCTACCTCAGTTATTCTATTCTTAGCACGTGGTTCACAAAATTAGATAAGTCCCAAAGTTACCCTACTCCAGTGTGAGCCTTTGTGTATTGTCTCATACTTTGTGTGTGTGCCCCTTCATTCCTTCCTTGCATGCACCCTAGATCCTTGTGTGTGGCATGTACGTAGTCAATTTAGCCATGTAACATTACCCCACACTAATAACATTGCCATCCTCGGAAATGGTTTGATCAACCAGTTCTTCCAAAGAATGTGTGAATAATAATAAAAGAATAAAGAATTCAATGCCCAAAAGAAATAGCCCACCTATTGACAAATCACATTAGGCCTCAAATTATTGAAGAAGCTCGAGGAATTCAACATTTAAATCACTCTCCAATTTCTTCCATTCATTGAGTTCTTCCAATTATTTCTCAGGTGCCACTTCTACAATTCCTGGTATTTCGTTAGGCATCATCTCTTCTACTCTACCCTTTAGCTCTTGGATGACCACATTTAATTCTACGAACACCCCTTCTATTATATCCATTCCCTCCATTACCAAGTTCTAAAATTATTTTATCTGGAGCTTTAGCTTCTCCTTATTGACCTTAATCAACTCTTTCTACTCTGATAACTCTTTCATAACCTTAGTGCACTCTATCTTATTAGTTAGCATATTTTCATGTATATCTTTGGAATATTCCTCTTCACTACTTACCCTTTTGCTAAGGATAGGATCACATTTTTGAAACCTATTAAAATCCAAGTTAGCTTTACTACTTACCTCCTTGAGCTGCACAAAGAGATCCTCAAGTTCGGTTATCTTAGCCTTAACAGATACTTTATTTTCTTATTTTTCCTTAGCCAATTATTTAGCTATAGGTATTTTTCCACTCTTAATATTTACCAAATGTATCCCCACCATGTCCTCAAGGTACTCCATCTCATCATTATAATCGCATCTTTCCTGGCTCACCAATGTCAGGCATGTGCCTAGAATTTGTTTTACCAATGTGCTCACCCTATCATAAACTTCTTTGGTACAATTTTACTCTCCCTTGGTATCCTTATTAAGGTTCTCAATCTCACAATCTTTATTATTTTTATTTGCTACCATAACCCTCATGGTAGCCCCAATATCTAAATTCCTAGGTGTAACATATGCAACCATTTTATTTAAGGCATTGCATGTCTACTCATCTGATAGGTACATGGGTTATACCTGTTTATATTTCTTTATATGATCTATATTTAATTCCATTATGTCGAGGGACTTATCACTTACCTAAAATTTGAGTTCCTTCTCGTGTGTATGTATGGTCCAGGATAGTATCTTCCTGGTGTGTGAGACCCCTGTTATCCAATTTTACCCCTTGGGTGAGATTAGAAAACATGACCTAACAAGACCTAGACATATCAAGGAACCTATGGACAAAACTAGGCTACAAGTAGTTCTTAGGGTTTCAGGGAGTGCATTCGGTGGATTCCAGAGTGAAAATCATATTGAGGAATTTTTTCCTCTTTTTGGTTTTGGCCCTTAAGGCTCAACTTAAAAGAGGATATTAAAAAAAAACAGGCCCGTTAGGCCCACTTCAGTGAAAACAAGCAAAATTAACTTAAAATTGACTCAAAACTGGATTTCATGGGCTCTTTGAAGATTTTCACATTCTTCTTGGTCTATTAGTTTGAGAGATTCGAAGAAATTCAAAAAATCCTATAGTTTGAGAAAAATTCTGCTAAGTAGGGGATGAGTTAAAATTTAGCTTGCAGAGAAGCGACAAACTCATGGGGAGTTAGATAGTGAGTTGACAGTTGAAACTCAGTGAGATCCTATGAGGATCTCTGGTGAGCTATGGGAGGGAGTGACTCAGCATAGTTAGGCAGCTCGATGCTAGGATGGAGAACTCAGCAACACCGAGTTTTACAAAAATGGGATGTCAGCTCGGCCAACCCAATACAATGCTGAGAAGGCATGGAGTCGGGGATGATTCAAACAGCCCAACCATGAATGGATGAGTCACAAAACACATGGAATGTGGAGCCCAAGCCAAATCATTTCAGGATTAAACTATGGATGGGACCCAAGGCACTGAGCTTGCAGGAGTAACATGGAGCCAAGACCAGCTCTACCGAATGAAATAGGAAACTTGGTCCCAAAGAGAGCTCGTAGAAGTCAAAGATTCAATGTGTTTGGTAAGGTTCATAGGAAAAAGGGAGAGATATCCACATAAGTGGGAAGCTCACAGAATGATCGGGCTGCGCGAAGGAATAGGCTTACAATATAGATTGAGATCATGTGAAGTCAGTGGCCAGGGTGGTTGAACCGATCCAAAACAAGAACTCTAGAATGTCACCACAACAAGAGGTCGATTTGGCCATAAAAACACTGTGATAATTTCATAAATGAGGCAAGCCATGCATAAGAGAGCCATCGGTGGATGGAATGAGTTAGCTCACAACGAAGAGTTATATGGTCTATGTAGTGTGAGAACATGAAAGAACTCGCATGCAGATTTAATGGAGAATGGAGTGTTCAGGAGAGCTCGACATGAAATCCAAGCAGATGTGGTAATTTGACCAAGTGAAAATCTCGCAATGGGAGGATTGGATCATTATTTTTTGATACATGTCATCAAGCGACGAAGGAATGAAGCACAGTAGAATCAGGCCAAAGAGTTGAGCCAATGTCACGGTCAAATTGAGTCAAGATTTTAAGAGATTCAAAGCTTTTAACTTTGGACTCGATGGTATTTTTGAGCAAAGGAATAGGAAAAAGGTCTAGAATCCTGAAATCCTGAAGTTTGAATTTCAAACTTTAGGATTTCGGGGTTATAAAGGTATGGCTCGGAATGGTGAACAATGTCAGGATGCGAGTGGTTAATCTGTTATGTTGTGGAGCTTGTTTTCATGTGTAGAAGTGTTAGGGATTTTACATTAAAATTATTGTACACTATCCATAGTTTTCTTGTCAGGGTTCGAGGATGGGCTATGCCTTGAGAGGGGATCCAAGGGCAGCAACCCCTGAGAAAAAATAATTGGCCTCGAAAAATGTTATCGATATATTGGGAAAAATGACCTTCTCATATGGGAAGGATTTTTGACCCATAGGTTTCTATGATGGTTTTGACCCATGGTTTTGGAACCCACGGTATTGTAAAATTGCTTAAGCAGTTACCTATTTATGTGGTTTTGTGCATATTGTAGGGTTGATGTAACATTGCAGATGTGTGTGAGTTCAAGTGTGAATTATGTAGGGTTTGTTTAGCATAGCTCCAAATGGATCTAGGTATTGTATTGAGAGAAGAGGTGGCTTGTAATAAAATTTGAGCAAGTGATTCTTGGTGGATGCAGCCAAAACTGGGTGAACCACATTAAATAATGTCTCTTTGTGTTGTGTTCTTTTTGTTTATTCTACACTTTTATTTTCAGATCTATAATATTTTCTACATATTAGTTTATACTATTGTGATTCTATGTGGGATAGATCCACATATTTTATCCCTTATTTCCTAACAATTGGTATCAGAGCCTGGTTTGGTTTGTTGAAGTGTTAAATTACAGGGAAAGTTTTAGCTTGAGTGGGAGCTATAGCAGATGATGGAAGACCAAAGGTTGATAAATTCAATGAGAAAAATTTTAGTCTTTGGAAGATGCAAATGGAATATTACCTTTATCGAAAGGATCTTTATATTCCACTGTCTAAGAAAGGGAGCAAACCCTCGAGCATGACGGATGCGGAGTGGGATTTACTAGATAGGAAAGTGTTTGGAACAATCAAGCAATGTCTTTCATCTTCGTTATTATTTAATGTTTCAAAGGAAAAGACTACAAAAGAACTTATGGATGCATTAGGGAAGTTGTATGAAAAACCCTCTGCCCCTAGCAAGATGTTTTTAATGAATTTTTTTTTTAATATGAATATTTCTAAGAATAGTTCAGTAGAAGAGCATTTAAATGATTTCAATATGGTTGTGAATATGCTAGCTTTGGTTACAATAGAATTTTATAAAGAAGTTAGGGCTTTATTAATTTTATGATCATTACCTGAGAGTTGGAATAGCCTGGTAATGGCAGTGAGCAACTCGGTTCCAGCTAACTCAAAGTTGAAGTTTGAGGATATTGTAGGGGTGATTCTAAGTGAGGAAATTCGAATAAAAAGCTCTAGGGAATCTTCTACTTCAGGGAATGCTTTGACAGTGAAAACTAGAGGGAGACAAAAGAATAGAGGAAGCTGGGGAAAATCGAAAGATTGGACAAGGTCAAAAACTAAAATCAAGATGGTATGTTGGCACTGTGGAAAGTCTAGGCATGCAAAGAAGGATTTTTAGGAGCTTCAGGATAAGAAGAAACAATAGGAATAAAATAAGGAGGCAAATGTGGCAACATGTAATGTATGTAAGGATGCTTTGATTCTTTCTTTGCATAATATTACTAAATCTTGGGTTTTAGATTTGGGGGATTTTTTCCATGCTACTCCACATAGGCATTATTTTGTTGATTATGTTCAAGGGGATTTTGGGCATGTTTTTCTTGGTGATGATGATCCTTACAACATATTTAGAAAAGATTTTATTCAAGTTAAGATGAAGAATGGGAATACATGGCTATTGAAGGATGTCGTACATGTGCCTACATTAAGATGAAATTTGATATCGGAGGGGCAGTTGGGAAGTGATGGTTGTATTGTGATATTTACAGCAGACTCTTGGAAGGTTACCAAGGGTGCTCTTGTGGTGGAAAGAGGTAAGAAGGTTGGAACCTTGTATTTAACCATTGATAACACTAATGTTTGTAATCTTGTGGCTTTAGAAGTAGATATAACATTATGGCACTATATGCTCGGTCATATGAGACATAAGGGCATGGAGATCATAAAGAAGAATTTTCTTGGATATACAGAAACAGGTTTGGATTTATGTGAGAACATCGTATATGGGAAACAAAAGCATGTAAGGTTTCTCAAGGTTGGACCTACAAAGAAAGAGAGTAAGTTAGAGTTGGTACATTCTGATGTTTGGGGGTCGGCTCAGGTATCATCTCTTGGGGGTTCAAATTATTATGTCACTTTTATTGATGATGCAACAAGGAAAGTTTGGGTATATTGTATTAGAAATAAATAGGATGTATTTGACACTTTTGTTAAGTGGAAATCCTTGGTAGAGAATGAAACAGGTCTTAAAATAAAATGTCTCATGTTAAATAATGGAGGGGAGTATTGCAGAAATGAGTTTGATTATTATTGTTCTAAGAATGGAATTTGTGGGAAAAATATGGTTCCAGGAAATCTGCAATAGAATGGGTTGTCAGAAAGGATGAACATAACAATAATGGAACGTGTTAGGAGCATGAGGCTACATGCAGGAGAGCCTCTTTCTTTTTGGAAAGAAGCGGTAAGCACAATTTTGTACTTGATAAATAGAGGACCCTCAAGTGCCTTGGATGGAGACATACCTAAAAAGGCTTGGTATAGTAAGAAAGTTGATTACTCATTTCTTAGAGTCTTTGGATGTGATGTATTTATTCATATTGACAAGAATGATAGGACCAAGCTAGAGGATAAATCAAAAAAATGTAATTTCATTGGTTATGGTGGTGATGACTTTGGATTTAAATGTTGGAGTATTAAGGACAAGAAAATCATTCAATCTAGGGATGTGGTCTTTAATGAGAAAGTTATGTATAAGCAACAATTACACGAAAATAGGGAAGAATACAAGAAAGAATATATAATGGTAGAGGATCTTCTAGATGGGAAAGTGACACATGAATTAGTTCAGGAACCCCAAAATCCTATATTGAGGAGGTTTTCTAGGGTAAGAAGAGAACTTGAACGTTGTTCTCCTTCTCTTTATTATTTATTACTCACTGACAATGGAGATACAGAGAGCTTTGATGAAGCAATGTAGGTAGATGTTAGGAAGAAGTGGGAGCAAGCCATGGATGAGGAGCATCAGGCTCTCATGCAGAACTAGACTTGGGATTTGGTAAAGCTACCTGAAGGAAAAAGAACATTGCAAAACAAGTGGGTGTATAGAGTTAAAGAGGAAGGAGGAAAGTAAATATACAAGGACTGGTTGGTGGTTAAGGGGTTTGCACAGAAAAAAGGTATAGATTTTGATGAGATTTTTTATCCTATAGTAAAAATGACTTCTATTTGAACTGTTCTTAGAATAGTGGTAATTGAATACTTGCACTTATAGTTTCTAGATGTAAAGACTACATTTCTCCATGGTGATTTAGAAGAGGATCTATATATGTAGCAGTCAGAGGGTTATGAGGTCAAAGGTAAAGAGGAGATGGTGTGCAAACTAAAGAAGAGTTTGTATGGCTTGAAATAAACTCTGTGTCAATCGTATAATAAATTTGATAGCTTCATGATGGAGCAAGGTTATATTAGATGTCATTCTGACCATTGTGTGTATATAAATAAATTTGAAGATGAAATCTATATTATCATGTGCTTGTATGTGGATGACATGTTGGTTTCACGTAAAAATATGTAGGAAATAAAAGTACTCAAGAAACATGTGACTCCTTTATTATGAAGGATTTTGGGGCAGGTAAACAAATCCTTAGTATGATGATATCTCGTGATAGGAAGGATCGGAAGCTCACTTTATCTCAGGAAGAGTATATTAAGAATGTCTTGGAGAGGTTTAATATGCAGGATGCTAAATCGGTTAGGACTCCTTTAGCAAACCATTTCAAGTTATCAAAGGAGTTGTGTACCAAGACAAAGAAGGAGAGAAACTAGATGTCCAAAGTACCTTACTCATCAGCAGTTGGCAGTTTGATGTATGTCATGGTGTGCACTAGGCTTAATATTGTGCATGCAATGGGATTAGTGAGTAGATTTATGATTGATCCAGGTAAAGATCACTAAAAGGTAGTAAAGTGGATCCTTCGGTACTTGAGAGGGACCATGGGAACAATTTTGTGCTACAGTGTATCATACACCAATTTTCATGGTTATGTAGATTCAAATATGGCTGCAGATGTAGACAACAGGAGGAACACGATAGGTTATATTTTTATTGTAGGTGGGACAATAGTGAGATGGATTTCACAACTACAGAAGCTTGTGGCTTTGTTAACCATGGAGGTTGAGTATGTTTCTGCCAAGAGGAAAGAAAAGAGATGATTTGGTTACAACAATTGCTTAAGGATTTGGGGCATAAGTAGAAGGAAGGGAAGTTGCATAGTGATATTCAAAGTGTTATACACCTAGCTAAGAACTCTACTTTCCACTCTAATACAAAGCATATATAGCTTAGGTACCATTTCATCAGGAAAACTTTGGAGGAAGAGAAGTTGAAGCTGGAGAAAATTCATACCAGTCAGAATCCTATAGACATGATGACCAAGGTGGTCACAAGGGAGAAAAGGAAGTTATGTTCAACTTTGGTTGGTCTTTGCAGATGACAGTGAAGGGTTGAGAAGCTTTCTCGAATGAAAACTGGTCTCTAAGTGGGAGATTGTTATGTTATGGAGGTTGCTTTCATGTGTGGAAGTGTTGAAGACTATATACTAAAAGTATTGTAACTATCCATAGTTTTCTCACTATGGCCTCAAAAAATGTGCTTAATTTATCAGGAAATGTGCTCTTCTCATATGGGTGGGATTTTTGACCCATAGGTTTATGGGATGGTTTTGGTACCCACGGTATTGTAAAATTGCTTAAGCAGTTGCCTATTTATGTGGTTTTGTGCATATGGTAGGGTTGATGTAACATTGCAGATGTGTGTGAGTTCAAGTGTGAATTATGTAGAGTTTGTTGAGCATAGCTCCAAACATAAACAGGTATTGTATTGAGAGAAGAGGTGGCTTGTAATAAAATATGAGCAAGTGATTCTTGGTGGACGTAGCCCAAATTGGGTGAACCATGTTAAATATTGTCTCTTTGTGTTGTGTTCTTTTTGTTTATTTAGCACTTTTATTTTCAGATCTGTAATATTTTATGCATATTAGTTTCTACTATTGTGATTTTGTGTGGGATTGTTCCACATATTTTATCCCTTATTTCCTAACATAATCTGTAAAACCCGAAGTCCAAATTTCAGAATTTGGGCCTTCAACATTTTGGAACTTTCAAGGGAGCCCATAGATGAATAGTGCTTACACCTCTGAAAACAAAATGCCAAAAAATATGAAATGTAGGAGTGTTGGAATAAGTGCCAAAGCAGTTGATGACTTAGAAAGATGGTGAGGAGATAGATGGTCACATAGGATTGGCTCGAAAACCAAGCTGGGAACTAGTCAACGCAGGATGTTTCAAGGCTTTCTAGGAGAATTCTGAGTTGATGATGAGCAAGTGGCTCACCATAGAGGAGTAAAATCATGGCCCGATCAATACAGAGGAGGAAATAAATGGAAAAAGAAGGGGTTTTTCTTAACATGGAATTATTTCGAGGAAGCTCGGTGGTTGCAAAGCCAAAACTCATCATTCATACAGATGATGCAACAAACATTTGGGGCAAGGAAACTTTCACCAGGGATCACAATGGGAGAAGAGCCCGAATTGAAACTCGCCAGCATGCAAGTAAAGAGCCAAATGATGGCTGCTCGGTGGCATTAAAGGAGATCCTAGTAAAACTAGTAGGAAGCAAGGATGGCCGAGTCAATTGGTGAGACCATACCAACGAAATGCGGGGAAATTTTTTATGAAGAATGAGCCAAAAAAATTAAAAGAACTAGTGAGTCAATGCAATAAAAAATGCATGCAAATCTGAAGCGGTGGAGAATTAAGCAACAGTAGTGGGGAGACCCATACAAAGTAGTGATGATTCAGTGAGGAGTTTGAAGGAAGGTTAGGAGATCAAAGTTGGACAGTAAAATATTGGAAATATGGTAAAAGGTCGAGTTGTCCATGAGGATTTTCCATTATATAAGGTAGTGCAAGGGATCGCGGGAGAAGCATTAGAGAAAACCTACCATTAAGCCAGGTAATGTGGAGTCACCTCCATGACATGTGCACTTAGAAATCACCTCTTATCTTGCCAAGTAGCTTGGAGAGCTAACTCGCCAATATAAACATTGCAAGACCCCCCTTAATGCACACAAAGACCCTTTCTCACTCAGACAGACACATCTTGAGCCTTGTAGCTTGGAATCTCACAAGAATATAGTCATTGGAGAGATGAGAAGAAACCTATCATTATGAAGACATAAATAATGGATTTTTGGAAGTTTTCAAAACCTTGAAATTACAGAGCTCCCAGAACTCCAAAATGGTATAACTTTCACCCTGAGAGTCCATTTCTCGAAACACCCAGTCATTGAAAATATGGAAACGTGATCTGCAACATGGGAACATCAGATTTGGGGTTTTGAAGGTTCTAGAATTCTAAAATTCAAGAACATTAAATAGTGCCCGAGTAGGTGAGGTGCAGTTAATGAAGGCATGGGGTAGGTGCAAAAAGTATGGGAAATTTCAGAGGACCCATGTAAATTATTCAAGCTGAATAAATGTCTCAACTACCCTTGAATTTAAAAATTCCTCTCTCCTCCAAATTCTTCCTATAAAATATGAAGGGGTTGCACAGAATTAAAGGTTGATCATTCTCTCCTCCCATGCACCCCATTCATTTTGGGGCTTCAATCTTTCCCTAAATATTTGTAATGGCTTCATGCCTCCCCTACTACAACATTGTACTATGTAGACTTTAAAGGAGCAATTAAATCATGTTTGTGTTAATTTCTTAGCCTTCCATGGTTTTTTTTCTTCTTACCTTTCATTTTTAACTGGTGGATCTGCCTACTTCTTGTTCATTACTTTTTGGTGTGTTGTGTTCATTCTTGGAATAATGCATTGAGAATGATCTGGTTTGTGGTGCAAGACCACCCTTTCTAGGTTCATTCTTTCACTGTTTTGTAGGCAGGAGAAGTGGTTAGCACTCCTTTCTTGATGTATCACCACTTGTATTGTATGTTTATTTCATGTAATACTTTTATCCATGTCTCCTTGGAATCATTCGATTAGGGTTAGTTAGTATTTTTTATTGTATTAGGAGTAGTTTTTGGTAGTTAAGTTTAGGAGCAGGAACCAACCTTCTCTGAAGAGATATCCCATTTCACATTTTCCCACACTTAGGATAGCTCCATATTTTTACATTCACACTGAATACCCCATCTCAAACTGGACCATTTATGGGTATTGTGATTCCACACGAACAGTTTTGGCACGCCCGGTGGGACACAAGAGTCAGATCTTCAGCTGGAGTGCAAATTCGACACACCTTGGATCGGTGGAGAAACAAGGAAATTCAAGGTTTCATTTTCACAAGTTGTCACAAAGTAATATTTTTATCTCATCAGATAGTTTGTACAAGTTATAATTTAGTGCATGCCGGTCATGATCACAAGTGGGGAAATAGGTCCTATAAAGTCAATAGTCCACTTCTCAAAAGGTTATGCGCTCACAATAGGTATAAATGGAATCTCATCTCTATGTTCAGGATTCCTGAGGCACTGCAAATGATCACAAGATTTTAAATATTCCTTGGTATCCTTATATAACGTCTCCCACCAAATTCCAACCATGAGGATTTTTTGCACAGTCGCATCACCTACATAATGTCCTCCTGTTATACTACCATGAGATTCTTCCATAATGGTTTTATGCTCATTATCTAGAACACACCGGTGCAAAACCTCATCTCTTCCCATTTTGTACAAGTCACCTCCAATCAACTGATAAGGTGCAAGTTGATTAACAAGTTACTTTTTCTCTAATGTCTTCATTCCCTCTGGTTCCAATCTAGTGCGCAAAAAGATAGATATATCTTCCATCTTTTTAACTAATTACTTTAATGCCATATGATCTATATAAAATATAAATGGAGTATCCAACAATTATTGTCTTATGAAAGGCTTCACGCTCTATTGTTGTATAATTCTACTCTACGGGTATCAACTTCTTACTTATAAAGAAAATGGGATGATCTACAACACCTTCTCCTGGTTGTGCCAAGATTGCACCAATTTTCATGTCAGATGAATCAACGTGTACATGAAATGGTTTATCCCATGAATAAAATCAAAAAATTAGTGCAGTGGTAAGCCTCTCCTTCAATATTTCAAGTACTTGTTATTGTGTGTTAGCCTGACAAAATTTCCCTTTCGCTTTGAGCAGCTCTTCTAGGAGCATGGAAATTTTTGCATAACCCTTGATTAAATTCCTGTAGTATCTAGTATGTCCCAAAAATCCATGCACTTCACTTTGATTAGTAGGCTCTTCCAAACCCAAAATCATATCTATCTTAGCATGGTCTACCAGAAACCCTTTTTACAAATGATGTGCCGAAGCAAGGTACTAAATGGTACAGAAAAAATACACTTCTTTATGTTCAAGGAAATTCTCAACTCCTTGCACCTCTCAAACATGAGCCTCAGATTATCATGGTGATCCTTGACTAATCCATACACCATCCAATCATCCAAATATACTTGTAATAACTTGTGAATAAAATCCTGTAAGGCCTCAACAACAATGTGTAAGAACACTATCAACACGTTCTTCAATCCAAAAGGCATAACTATATATGCAAAGCTTCCCCAATCAATAGTGAAATTCATCTTCTCCTAATCTTCTTTCATGATGCGCACCTATTGGTAGCCTGAAATATATATATATATATATCACTCCCTTCAAATCCTTCAAGGATTTCCTTTGTGAAATGTGTGGGAAAATGATCTATAACACACGAAGCATTCATCTCCCTTTAGTCCACACAAATCTTGATCCTGCCATCCTTCCTTATGCTGATAACCATAGGGCTAACCCATTCGAACTCTTCAATTGGCTTAATTATTCCAAATTGGATCATCTTATTAATTTTCTCTTTCACCTTGATGCGCAAATTTGGGTTCATCCTGTAAGGCCTCTTTCTAACTGAGCACACACCTTCTTTCAGCCTTATCTTCATCTCGCCTAAAATAGGATATACTCGCTTTAACTCATGGTAGCCTCTTGGAAAGATATCTTGAAATTCACACAAGAGCTTAATTATCTTTGACACCTCTTTTTCTAACCAATAATACCTAATAATTGCTTCTTTAGGTTCATCCTTCATGCCAATATTCACCTTCTTTGTTTTCATGGGAGCATGGTACACATGTACCTTCTCATCTGCAAAATCAATGGCCTTGTGTGCACCATCTGTATGGCTAACATCCATGTGGTCCAATTCCTCATCATCAATCATGTACACCAGCTTTCTTTTTTCTTTTTCTTTCTAGGCATGACCCATCTATACTTATTTTGTTTCCTCAAGATCCAAGTGTGCCTTAGAATCAGGATCACCTAACATCTCTAGTATGATATCTTCCACCTTCACGCTATCCCCCAATGTGATGTGCTTCATGATATACATTTCTTTATGTAATGGACACTTAGTAGAAAAGTAATCAAAGGTATGAACCATACATATAGTCATCTCTTTCCATTTTATAGTATCCCTTTTTATCTCAGCAAGAACATACCAGGTGCACGTGCATTTGTGCAGTGTGGAATAGAAATTATGTACCCATAAGGAAGGAGGTAAAGCCTCTTGGCCTTACGCCCATAGTCTCTGACAATTATGGACATGTACTAAAGCTAGATTCTTACCATGAAATTCAAAAATGTGCATAGGTACATTGCTCTGAGTAGACCTAGTGGAAAAAGAGATTCTCTCTTCTCACCATTACAAAAGGCTATCTCTATGTGTTTCCCACTAACCCATTGTTGTCTCGTGTAAGGTATAGACCAGAATATTTATTCTATCTTCTTGATTTTTCCACTGTGTTTCCATGGGGCGTAGAAATTTATTATGCTTCCCTTAACTAGTACATCTTGGTACATGAGCCAATCCTAAACACCTCACCATGTGTGGCCTAGTCATCCTTGTGACTTGCCCACTAACTTCATTCCCAACCATCTCATACGTTTGATGATCGTATTTTTCACAAGAAATACTAGTAGTGTCACATACATATGGTGTTTCTTCCCAGTGAAGTACACATTCCTTTCATGGTTCTACATTTTCTAGATCGCTCGTTGTTTGTGCATAAATTTGATTAATCTATTCTTCACTTAAGGGCTCAACATAAGGATTCACCTTCTTATCATACAGAGGTATGATCACGCACTCGTATTTGTTCTCAAAACTGATGTATCTCTTGTTAAAGCACATATTAGCATTTTTCACATAGCACAAGGTTCGTCCAAGTAATGTTGAAACGTAATCTACTTCAACAAGTTCCAAAACCTCAAAGTGTCCAATAAACTTGGCTCCTTGAATGTTAATGGATGCATCCTTAAGTGCCCCAATAGGCATAGCCTTAGTTTTGTTTTCCATATATAGCACATTTGAAGAGGGCTATAATGTAGGTCACCACATTTGATTCTATGCATCTAGAGTGAGTACATTTGATTTAACACATGTATAAATCAAAATGTAGAGTGCTCAGTATACCATGAAATAATGCTATATCACCGCATCAATAGTCAATATCCTTCTCATAGTCCATGATCACCTGTAATAGTAAATCATAGCATGACTAATAATCTTCCATCTATCAATGTATGCTTAACTTCAGCATATAAAAACAATGTCCATGTCTCTAGTCCCCTAACATAGGAATGAAAATCACATGAAAAATAAATCTTACACAAGAAATAAAAAGTCATCCAAATCCTTCTATGAAAGTCTCCAAAATGCAATTTTCACAGTGTCCCTGTTGCGTAAAAATATTAATTCTAGAAATAAGCAATTTTTGAAATTTTCACCATAGGCGGTCCATTGAAGTCGATTCACTTTACCTCCCTTGGGGTTGGTGACACTTCCACATTAGGGATGAACAACATTTCCGTACCAAATTTGCATGTAATCACTTATTATTATTTTAATCCCAGATGTTCGAGTGTTTGAACCTTCGAGTCTGATACAAAGTGTTAACGCCTTAGCAACGCTTTGTAATGCGTCTAAACTTGGCTGCAATTCTAGATACCAAGGTCTATCTAACTTATGGGAAAAAATTTCATTGATTTTATTTTGTATTAAAAGGTTGCAAGATTTATTCTTATCCAACTACATTTAATTAATTCCCTCTTAATAATCTCTAAACATCATAGAAGCTAATCGTAACCAAATTAAGTGATTAATCCTATTACTTATGTTTACTTCCCAAATCCTTCTCAGACTATAATTGTACCCCTTCTGAAGGAAATCTCCTTAATTTTCATTTAGGGGACCCACAAGTGATGACAAGTTCCTCAATCACATATTCCTCGACCACCACTTCAAGATTTATTCATTATAGTCCTCATGATTTAAGCCTCCATTTCCTAAGTTGATCTCTAAAATTCTTTCCCCTAACATTCTGGTGTCACCTCTTATTCCATCATTTATCTTCTCGCGAAACTAGTCTGGTGAAATTTTACTTTCAATAAAATTAATCCACTTATGCTCATTAGTCTACAATCAACTATGTCATGGGCATGGGCATGGAAAATCTTATTATTTAACCCATGAATTAAAATTCCCTTTATCTATTTCACATTTAACCATAGTGAAGAGGTCACAACTTGTTGTAAACCCCTAAGTAGCCCCGTGGTACCTAAGTACCCCGAATCCTTTTATTTGATTCCCATTCCCATGAAAAAACACACTAACTTAAAATTGCATAGGATTAAATATCCACCTTTGAATTGAATCATTTTTAACCCTTCAGATTTAGGTTGCACCTAAAAAATCCTTTTATGTTTTCTTTTATTCACTTTTCCTTTCCCTAGATCTCTCATTCTGCAACATTTTGTTTTGTCGTGGTTTTGAAGTTACACCTAGAAGGATGGAGGCTCACTCTGGAAGCAATGAAAGCGAAAGAGGGTATTGAGTAAAGCAACTTCTAAATCCTCTTGCGGGTAACATATTTGTCTTATGAGATGGGAGATCTACCCTATTTCTATTAGTTAGTATAGTTTTCTCCAAAAAACCACTATGATTTATGAATTTTATGTATATCATAATGAGATCTATTCTTGACAACTAGGGTCTTAAAGTATATGTCAAAAACACACACACTTTCATACATATACCATATATTTATGGATCCTTGATTTGTATTCATGCTCTGTTGTTAAAAATGAAACCAAGTTTATTATAGTGAAACGGTCTGCCAAGAAATGCAGTTCATATATATATATATATATATGGGGGGGGGGGGGGGTAAGAGGGGGTGGGGGCAGTGACCCCACTGGACGCAAGCCCTCCCCTTCCCCCTCCGCCCCCCACCCCCCAAAAAAAAATCCACCTTCTTATTTGAGGTTGTAATCCCCTTGGCACACCATAGCAATTCACACTTGTGCACATCGTTTGTGACATCTTCAATACCTATATACTCTGGTAAGTGAAAATACAACTCATAGTAAACTTGGGGTTTCATAACTACCACTCATCCATTTATGATGGATTTTCTTATTATGTTGGTTAATATTATGGATATATACCCTATCCATGATATATATATACCATATACTATCCACTAGTATATCCTATATATAGCTGACACTTGATCCTCCCACGCCCCTTGCTACATGTTGTGGTCTAGTTGATGAACTTATTTGTGTCCCAGTTGTAGTATTGAACTAGACACCAATGGTCTGCGTGGAAGCAACTACTACTAAATTACTTCCAATGGTCTGTGCACCAACATTTTGTCCTGATGACGCACTTGAAAATAATCTTGCATAGTTTCTTCCAAATAATGGTGCCTGTTATGTTTCCATGGGCACGCTACTAACTTGATTCCCTTTTGAATTCAACACAAAATTACATCTATCCATCTCTTCTTTCTTACCTTCACTAGCATGTTTCTCAATAATTACCTCTAAATCTGTAACACAATGCGTAAGGGCTAGGTGGATAGGTGGGATCAGATGCATGCCTGCGGTCCTCTTTTTTTCCTTGAACGTGCTCTCATTTGAAGCCAAAGGGGATTCTCTAGTACATTTTCCCAATGTCATGAGGACCTAATGTTACAGCTCCTCGTAATCCACAAAAACTTCAAAACCTTCTTGATCTGTAATTTCCCTCAACTCCAATGACGTTACAATATCTCACGCACGTACCATGTCCCTCTCTCACATTTCATTAATCTTGAATTGTATTTCCTCTCTCTATATTTCTGTTTCTAGGCCTATCATCCTTCTCCACACTTATTCCTACCCCTGCGCATGGTGGGGGGTTTAGCTATCCATAGGGAGGCTCTCTAAATCTAGTTCTATAATCAAAATATTGATCAATAAAGGTATAGTGCGCAAGTAAGACCCTTTGGGCTCATGTAAGAATCTAAAATCAGATCCCTCTAAACACAAATACAAAGAAATAATTGTTGATGGTGAATCACAACACCCCTGAATGTCTGCAACTCGATGGGTTGAGACTCTCAGTGTGATTGCATAACATGGAGCTTTTCCCAAGTGTGGGACCTTGCAAAATCAGAAAAGCTCTCCAGATAAAGGCCGGTTCCTATTCCTCTATTCAGATGCACACATAAAAATGAAAAGGGTTTACTCAAAAACCTAAACTAACTTTCCAAGGAGACAGGGTAAGAAGATGCATAAAAATAAACCTAAACTAACAAAGGTGATGCACCGAGGAATGAAGAAACATTTGTCTTGCCAATAAAGACAAACCATTAAAATGTAATGTAAGATCATGTACAGATAACCAGATTTGTAGTGAAAGATCAGGAGGATGCAAAATAAACACAGAGAGGGTTGAGAATCATCCACAGACATGCATTATTTTCTCCAAAGATTAATACAATACACTACAAAATGCCATGAGGCAAAGTTGCATTACAGTTTTAGATGGGGATGTTTGAACTCCACAAATTCACCTGCCAAAGAGAAGAAGGCAAGGGCAAAACAAGAATGTCCAACCTCTAGAAAGAAGCCCCTTCCTTACAATCTATAGGAAGAATGAGAGAGAAAAGAGAGAGGAATTCCAAATCTACCCCAACCACCTCTAAGTTGCATTTAATTCATCTCATTATGGCGATAGGTGAGGACCTTAGCAAACACAAAAAATGGTGAATTGTATTTTGCATTTTTGAAGAACTTGTTCTCACCTAATTAAAGATATCCAGTCGTAGTTGGACAGAGGATTTTGTAAGATTTCTGAAAATTCCAACCTTGCGTTAATCTGAGCTCCCTGTGAAAAGTTATGGCCATCTAAATATCTGGGTCAGGGTCTGCTTCCTGTCAGCGCTCAAAATGTTGCGCCTCTTGAAGGTGCACCTTGGCACATCCATCCCTATGTCGACATACTATTACATGCGCCATAGGTGCATCCATATTTGTGTCGACATCCTTTTATGTGTGCCATAGGCGTGAATTTCTTCGTGTCGACATCCTTTGTTGTGCGCCCTTTACCTGCGCCTTGGCGCATCCATTTTTGTGTCGACATCCTTTGATGTGTGCCCTTTACCTATGCCTTGGCGCATCCATTTTTGTGTCGACATCCTTTGTTGTGCGCCCTTTACCTGCGCCTTGGCACATCCATTTTCGTACCGACATCCTTTGTTGTGCGCCCTTTACCTGTGCCTTGGTGCATCCATTTTCGTGTTGACATCCTTTGTTGTGCGCCCTTTACTTGCGCCTTGGCATATCCATTTTCGTGTCGACATCCTTTGTTGTGTGCCCTTTACCTGTGCCTTGGCGCCTTGGCACAATAAACATCGGGCTTTGAATTTATTTGATTTCCATATTCTTCTACTTGTCTATATCTACCCGAGGGGAAGATATTTACAACAATAACATACTCCAATGTATAATTGTGCAACACACTAGCCCACCAATGATTGATAGCTCTAGTTCACTCCACATTTGTATCAAAAAGATTCTAATAATCTTCCTACATCCAGATATTTTTCCTAGGACCCCAACGCTTCCCTAATGTGTATGTTTTCAACCACTCATATAATTATAGTGGAAATAAACTAAAGAACGTCTCATAGAGATCATGATAAATATTATCTCCCACCCACCGTCATGCATTTAAATCCAGTCTAGTACTATACCAATGTGCAAACTTATCTTGTTCATCTTCTACCCAAATTTCAATGCTCTCTAGAGTTAATTGATACGCCATCTACAAGCAACATTCTGGTAGAAAATTTGAAAAGAGGTCCCAGAAATGAAACCAAAATTTAGTATTTATTTCCCATACAAGTTTTAAACGTGTTGCCACCTCATTCAACAAGACTGGATGCTCACCCAAAGTGCGCACAACGATTAGGTCCCTATTTTGGGTGTGCTTGTCAAGATGTTAACATTCATATTCATGATGACAATTAAACAAGAATGTATTCAAACCTTACTAAACCATTACATATATTTAGTTGGAAGCACATGTAATAAGGAAACATAACAGATCAGACAATCACCAATATCAATTGCACCATAAAATTTTCATATTCAGACATATAAATGATCATAATTCATCCATTATAACACAATTATTACATCACAAAATTTGAATACATGTCAATCAATGTACTAATACGCATGGAGCATACATAAACATCAAACCATATACCATAATAGATTCCACGAAGTGATAACTAAATACTAGTAACTCTCAGTACCAAAACAATTGTTTACACCAAATATATATAAGGGTGAGGACTTTCCCTTCACCGCATATGCACTCTCCTAATAATAAGCATGCCCAAAAATAGGATACATGCATGCTTTACATGACAATTAATAATAGACTATCATATAAATGAAACTCAATATGATGCTATTAATAGCTCAATCCATTCATGTCTTTTCATATTTGATCCGCATGTGCTTTATCCAAAGATAGACTCTCTTTAACCGCGAATTCTCCTTGCTTTTCTCTTATTTTGAATCATTTCTTGGTCGAAACTCTACCTCGATTCTTCTATTTCGAGCATGTGGTTGAAAAAATCGGCTAAGTCCCAAAGTTACACTGCTCTAACATGAGCCTTCACATGTTATCCCATATTACCCATGCCTACCTCACACACAGAATGTACTTATTCAATTCATTCATGCAACAATTATGGTTGAAAATTATCCCAAACTTCAATCACATCTTAACTTCTCCAAACCAACCTCATTTAGCTCTCAAGAAATAAGCTCCTGGTGGTTTCATTATTGGAGTGGCATGTGCATGCCCACAAAAATGTGAATACTGGAGCTAAAAGAACTCAGTTTGGTGGAAAATTGGGTCCAGGAGGAGCTTCTAAATATTCATGTGGAGGGATAGCCAAGAAATTCAAACTGTGAAAAATTTCTATATTTTTTGTTGTTGGTCACATTTATGTCCTGAGAGAAGATCATAGGAGCTGATGATTTTTCATTTGGCTGAGAAACGAATCCAAATGATTGATTTGAAAATTTACAGGTAGACCATTTTCGCACCACAAGTATGTGTTGATTGGCTGAAAATTATAACCTAAATCTTATATTACTTTTAACTATTTTATTTTTAAAATATTGAAAAATCAAAAACTTTAGCTTATAAGGGATATTAGGGGCCTCATGGTGATTAAATATCATGGAAGTGTCTATGATGCTAAAAACTTGATCATTTTCTAGGATTTTTAACTATAATTTGATACAAAAAGGATTTTTGAAATTGGATTAGTAGATCTCCCAATTTAACTATTTTTTCCCCTTTTTTGGTGTTTTTAAAGACGAAAAGTTTATCATTTCCCAAACGGTGTTTATTTGTTGCTAAAAACTAGATGCATAGTCTAGATTATGATTTGACTCTGTGGGTGGGAATAATTTTGTGTAAAGTCATTATATTTTTCCAATATAGTCATTTTTTGAAAAACTAGGTCAAAATGATTAGTTTACAACACCTCTTGCTATCAGATTCACAAAAATTGACAGGTAAGAATTTTAGTTTGTGGAGTCAAAAGGTTTTGATGATATGTGAATATCTAGATCTTGATCAAATAGTTCTTGGTAAAGATAAAATACTTATCACCGGAATAGATGATTATGATAAACATCATCATGAGGCTCTTGTGTGGTTAAAACTATCAGTAGCAGATAATCTAATCTCAGATGTCAAAAATGTGACCAGTGCATCAGCTATGTGGACTAATCTTACTTCTAAATATTTGGCTTCTGAAGCTGGTAGGATATTGAACTTGAATAATTTTTTGTTTTCCACTAAGATGTAGGAAGGTGGCTCTATTTCTGAGTTTTTGTTTCAGATCAAGGAAATTAGTGATTAGTTTAAGACTATGCAAAATACTATTGATGAGAAATATTTGATTGCTCTAGTTATGTAGAATCTTCCACATTCATTTGAATCATTTGTAGAGTCCTTGCACATGATTGTTGAGACGCAGACTTTCGAATTTGAAAATTTGTCCACATTGTTATTACAGAAGGAGAGACTACATGAGCAGGTAGGTGTGTATACATCTACTTCCATAGAGAATGCATTTTTCATCAAGGGAAAGGGTAAGAAGTTTGGTAAAGCTAATAGTTCTAAAGAATCTTCACAAGTAAGTGGTTCTAATAAGAGATAAAAGTGGAAATGTTTTTATAGTAAGAAACATGATCACCTTAAGAAGGATTATAGGAAAATATAGCATGATCTAGTTCATCCTAAGAAGAAATCTCATCATGGAAATATTGTTGAAGGTGTGGGAGAAAAAACATCTCCTGATTTTTGCATTCATGGTCGCAAGTGGTCATTATGCATTGGATTGAGCTTGGTACATTGATTTAGGGGAATCTCGCCATTATACATGCCATAATGACTTATATGTGAATTTTTTTGAAAATAATAGTGGTAATGAATCTTTATCTTTGGGGGATGGTAGAACTTACTTTGTGAAAGGGTATGGTAATGTTCATATCAGTTTGAATGGTGCTATCTAGTATACATTTCAGAATGTTAGGTATGTTCTAGATATGAACAAAAAAATTCTTTAATTAGTGAGATCAGCACAAAATCTGATTTTATTGTTAATTTTAAAGGACAATAATGTTTAGTCATTATCAAAGATAACAAGATAATCGTAGTTGGGATTGATGAGAAAGGATTGTATAAGCTTGTAGATCCACATAGGGCAAAGGAAAGTGTAATTACAGTGGTTGATAACACAATTTCATTATGGCATGAAAGGTATAGGTGTTTAAATTTCTAGTATTTGAATACATTGAGAAAGACTAATTATGGTTAAGGGGATTCATTGTATCTGGGATAATCATCATGTATGTATTGGATATCAATCAGGAAAACAAGTTATACATTCATTTGATGTTAGTAAAGCTCGGAGGGATAAGGAAGTGTTGGAAC
This sequence comes from Taxus chinensis, assembly GCA_019776745.2. Classification (NCBI taxonomy): domain Eukaryota; kingdom Viridiplantae; phylum Streptophyta; class Pinopsida; order Cupressales; family Taxaceae; genus Taxus; species Taxus chinensis. The sequence goes on from CM034147.1 coordinate 12,453,189, forward strand.
TTGTTCATGTGGATTCGCATGGTCCAATGCAGACACCTACCCCCGTTGGAGCTCAATATTTTGTATTTTTTTTAGATGATTTCTATATGAAAAAGTGGGTATAATTTCTAGTCAATAAATGTGATTGCTTTTCTAACTTCACATATTAGAAAGCTATGGTTGAAAAATATGCAGTTTGAACAGTGAAATCACTTAGAATGGATAATGGGGGTGAGTTCATCTCAAATCATTTCAAGGATTTTTGTACCACTAAAGGCATAAATAGACAATATTCTACTCCTTACACTCCATAGCAGAATGTAGTTGTGGAAAGGATGAATAATACAGTGATGGACATGGCTCATTGGATGGTCCATAATAAAAATGTTCCTTATAACTATTGGGCAGAGGAATTGAATACAATTATGTACATCCTTAAAAGAATTCCTACAAAATAATTATTGAATATGACTCCAAAGGAGGCTTGATCGAGTAAAAATCTAGATGTAAGTGATTTCATAATTTTTGGTTGTGTGGCTTGCGTAGTTTTTCCTATTCAAAAGAGAAGTAACTTGGATGCTGAAATAAAATCATATATGTTTGTTGGATATAGTGAGTATTCAAAGGCCTATAGATTTTAATTTATGTTTCTACTAACAATGTTGTGGTAAATAGAGATGTCATGGTAGATGAACAGATGTTATACTTCATAGCAATTGGTATAGTTTCATATATTGCGTCATGTTTTCCTTCTAAGGATTCTATTATAAGTTGTAATGTGGAAGTTAAGTAAGAATCCAGTTCATTAGTAGAATCACATTCCAGGGATGGAATTGCTACAAAATGTTCTGATGTTACACCCCCTCATCAACAATAACTAAAGAGACTGAAGTGGTATACTACCACAATGGAGGCATTAAAGGAAGGAGACTTTCCACAAGGTAATAGAGGTGAACATATTAATTTTTCCTTAACGAATGTTGTTTCAGAGGAATTTCATCCTAACTATTTTTTAAAGGTCAAAGGGAATCCTAAGTGGGAATCAACCATTCAATTAGAATATGATTCCTTGATGAAAAACAAGACTTGGGAGCTAACAAAGCTTCCACTAGGAAATAAATCCATTGGTTGTAAATGGATTTATAAGGTAAAATGCAAAGCAGATGGTTCCTTGTACAAATATAAATCCATACTTGCAAGGTTATGCACAAGAGGAAGGGGTTGATTATGAGGAGAATTTTTCTCCTACTATAAAGATGATAAATTTTTGGTTAATTGTTGTTTGTTTCTCAGTTTGGATGGTAGATGCATCAAATGGATGTAAATATTTCTTTCTTGAATGGAGATTTGGAGGAGGAAGTCTACATGGTTCAGCCATAGGATTTTCAAGTTCCTAGTAAGGAACATCTTGCTTGCAGGTTGATCAATTATTTATATGGACTTAAGAAGGCTCCTCAAGCCTAGTATATGAAGATAGATTCATACCTTGAGGATTTTGGCTTTAAAAGGTGTAATCTAAACCAACTCTCTATATAAAAGTGTCTAGTGATGATATCTTGATTCTCAACATATATGTTTGTAGTATTTATTGCGAACACAAGCTATGCACACTGGCACCTCGTCCAAATGATTCTAAAAGCTCACCTGAAGCATGAACAACCACCTATTCCCTCCTTTTCTTTGTTTATCAATATTTTAGCATGCATCTTACCATATTCATAATCATTCATAACCAAAACAACCATTCATGCACATAGAAACAATCAAATCATGTCAATCCAAAAACACATATAATAAGGAAATCATTTAAATATAATGATTAACAAGATCTGTATACCCATCAAACCATATTCAGACATAGAGATCTTTGCAATCTATATTAAACCATAATCAATTACATAATTTATAAGATGAATTCTTTATATTTCAATACATCAATGCACATGACATGTGCGCTTTCATATAGACTCCAAAACTATGGGTATGCTCAACACATGACTTGTAGGACCAATATTTTCGAAGTATCATTCTCTCTGAATCTGTACTTGTCAAAACAAGGATGAACTACTTTATGTGTGTGTGTGTGTGTGTGTGTGTGTGTGTGGTGGGGAATTTCCTTTCACACACACCTATTATGCAGGCTATTTTATACGCACACCTATTATTAGGCAAGTGCATGAAAGCGATGAAGGGAAAGTCCCCACGGTATATATATATATATATATATATATATATATATATATATATTACACACACACACACATATATATATATATATATATATATATATATATATATATATATATATATATATATGCGGTGGGGACTTTCCTTTCACCGCTTTCATGCACTTGCCTAATAATAGGTGTGCGTATAAAATAGCCTGCATACTTTTTGCATCCCATGCTAATAATAGATTAAACTAAATATAGAACATGTTTTAATCCTATTATTAGCTCGATCCATACGTGATCTTCTCCCTTTCTCGGAATGTGATTTTTCCAATCATAGCTCCTTTTTTGTGCATCCTAAGCCATCCTACTTTTGTCTATTTATAAACCTTACTTGGATGCCACTCAATCTCTTATTTTCTATTAAAATAGGCTATGTCCCAAACTCTATCTGCTCATGCGTGAACCTTCATGTGTTGATCCTTCATGCATGCATGAGCCCCTATGAGCACCCCTTGTGTGTGGTTCCTAACCTTTGTGCATGGCTAGTACTTAGCCATTTTCCCTTTTCAACATTACCCCACACTAAAGTCATTTCCCATCCTCAAAATTTTTTTATCATACTTATCTCTCCAATGAATGAATCAAATAAAGTTGAAGAATAAATAATAAGGGCCAAATATTTTATGAATCAAAGAATAAGAACTCCCTAATTTGCGTGTAGTTGTAATCATGCCTCTGGAGGCTAGAGAAGCTCTAGAAATTCCTTACTCAATAAATTTTCTAACTCTTCCCATTTCATGAGCTCCTTTGTGGCTTTCCCTGGCAGTGCCACAAAAATACCTGAAATATGATCAGGCGTGAGCTCATAAATTTTCTCCTTCAGATCTTTTACTACCACATATAGCTCCACAATTATTCCTTCCATAACATCTATTCTCTGCATGATCATGAGCTTCACCTCCTTTATTTTCAACTCAAGAGGTTCCTTCATGGCCTTAATTATATCCCTTTGCACTGATGTTTTTTCCATGATCTATGTTTTCTTAAGCTTATTAATTGGTGTATTTTCTTGAAGGGCCATAAGCTTTAACTCCTCTTCCACTCATGCACTCACAATAGGATCATACTTCTGGTATCTCTCAAATTCCAACTCACTTTTTCCAATGTTCTCCTTGAACCTAGTGACAAGTTTCTCATACTCAGTTATCTTGGCCTACATGACCTCTTTATTCCTTTTCTTCTCCTTGAATAATTCTTTTACTGATGGCCCCATGCCACTCTTGATGTTTAGAAGTAGCATCCTAACCAAGTCTTCAAGATACTCCATCTCGTTGGTGTATTCCATTCTAGCTTGGATTATTAAGGTGGGGTATACACTTGTGATCAGCTTCACCAATCCTCCTTCCCTGACATATGCCTCCTTGGTCCACTTTTTTTCTCCTTTCAAGTCCTCCTTCAGTTGTTGGATTTCACGTTCCTTTTCATTTTTATCTTTTATTATGAGCCTCGTGATAGCTCCCTTATCCAAGCTCCTTTCCATGACCTCAGTTGTGACGTTATTCAGTGCATTACGTGCTTGTTCATCAATTATCCTTGTGGGATCGAAAATCTTGTACTCCTTTCTCGGCTCCTTTGTCAGTGTTGGGGTGGAGTAAGACCTAATACTTGTCTCAAACTCTAGCTCTTTGTTATGCTCCATGACAACATTTTCTTCATGTGTGAGATCCCTCCTCTCTAATCCACTAGATCCCAGCCAAAAAAATTCTCCTTTGTCACTGTGCTTTGAAACCTATCCCTTAGCACCTTCATAGGATCATTAACAAAAGACATGAATGGTGACTGTGGGGGTCTTCATTTACATACCACTTTTTCCTCGGTGTGATACTTCTTACGTGTGAATGGATTTGTGCTTATCTCACCATTGGTTCCCTTATCTTCCTTAATGACATAGGCATCATCACCTTCTTCCTTATTTTTATCAGGATGTTCTTCCTGTGTGTTTTGCATTTCTTCTTCGTGTATTGGTGTTTTTTCTCTATGCGGGATTTTTTTTTTGATCGCCCTCTTCACCTTTCTCCATTTCCTTCTCTAGGCTAGATTCCACGTGAATTGGTTTTTTTATGCCCCCTACATATTTACATGCAAGTTCCTTACGCTCTACTTCCTCAAACTTCTCTTCATCCTCATAATCAAAAACAATTTGGGATCTCTTGCACCCCTTCTCAGTCCTTAATGCACTTACCTTGGCTAGCTGAGAAGAGCTTGTGCCCCTTCTTTCCTCTCTTCTCTTATACTTCATCTCTCCTCTCTGGATTTGATTCAAGGAAAATTCCTCCTTTTCCTCATCTTCTTATTCTTCGTGTTGAGGTGGAGTAAATTCTCACTTCCTTTTGGGAACCCTTACCACCTTTTCCCTTGGTTGAGGCATATGGGAGTCACACACCTCAACTTCCTTCTCTTATTTTATTTTTGGTCATTAGATAAAAAAAACCTTGCATATCATACCTCCAATTGTGACATTCATCATGGGATTAAGGTCCAAGGTATTTGGATCCATTCTCTCCAAGTACATCGGTCTAAAAGCGTATCCAAAGGTCTTACACATAGTGTACCATTCTGAGTCCACCTTCTCTGCATAAAACACCATATTCCGAGCATCCTTTATTTTTTTAACTGTGTATTTGAAGTACTTAGCGATGAATGCAAATGGAAGTTTACACCACGGCCCCTCTTAGCATTGGCCATCATAAACTTGGCAATGATAAAGTGTTACATTACTGCAAACATTTCCTACTGGCCAACTTCTCCCAAAGCTCCCTTGGCACGTTTCATTCATTCTCAAGTCCATATGCATATTATTATACCACTTTTCAAATATTTCCTTGTATAAATTATTGATTGCACCCTTGCATGTGAAATCTACAAATTGTACATTGAAGGACTTATCTTCTACTGGATGAATCCACATGTTCTCTTTTGGTCCATCAGGGACGCCAATTTCCCAAAATACAACCAATAAAAAATAAACCCCATGTTATCTTTTCTCCCCTCTTGTTTTGTGCCTTGGATTCCCTAATAATCCCATTGGCAATGAATTGTGCAATGGTATAATGTGTCTTATGCGCCATCTTATGCACGATGTAGAGGAACTTCCTGTTCACCTCTCCCCATCTCTCTAAAGCACCAAACTTGTAACTTACCATTCGTGTCACTGCCTCCTTGTAGGATATACAAATTTCTCAAGATTCATGGCTCTATGCCCCCTGTCATACTGAAATTTTGTCGCCAAATCATCAATTTTCATCTTGTCACGTAGATCTAGATCTAGGTCTTCTCCAGTTTCCTATAACCTTATTACTCATCCAATCAAATGAGTTGTAATTATCATTCTTTGGCCCCCAAAGTAGAAGTAATATTCATGTACTCTTCACATTAACCACTAGAAGAGGTGTGCAAGTCTGCAAAAGAATGGAAATTTGAAGAGCTGGAAGACCCCTATCTTCTTGAGACTCTTCCTCACCAAGTCATCCACCATTTCCTAGTCCTTTTTGGTCCATATAGGAAACTCCAGCAACATTTCTTTCTTTCGTGTGGCCTCCTTCCCTTGTTCCCTATGATTATATTCACTAATATTGTATTTAGTCAGATGAGAGGCCTATTGTTGTGCCACAATTACCTCCTGATCACTCAGGCATCTAGTGTGATTGCACAACATGGAAACCTCTCTCCAAGCATGGGACTTGTGAAACTGAGAGAGGAATCTCCAGAGAAGGCTGGTTCCTACTCCTAAACTACCTGCCACAAGCTATTCCAGTGCAGGCAAGCTAATCTAATCCTAATCTAACAATGCCAAGGAGACAGAGAGAGAGAGAGAGAAAGGAAAAGAACAAAAGCCTACACTAAAACGGTGATACACCAGAGAAGGAGAATGTTGAACATCTATCAAAACTGCCATGGGACAAAGAGAGGTGAGCAATGGGAAGGATGGACAGATGCATCACAGGCCCAAGGATAGATTTCACATAGAAAATGTCCCAAAACTCCATGAACACAGCTCCAGATCTGCAATGAACGTTCAAACATGCACAAATACCTGCAATGAAGAGAGGCAAGAAGAAAACAAGCAAAAACGAGAAAGGATGGACAGATGCATCACAAAACACATTTTTGTTGCTTCAGAAGTTTGCACAGAACATCATTTCAATAGTAAAAGGCAAAAAATGCCATTACAGAGCAAGGGAGGAGGTTCAAACTCCATTTTCAACCCTAGAGAAGAAAAGAAGGGAGGGCAGAGCCGAACAGATGAACAACTTGTCATGTCCCCCTTTTGAAAGAAGCCCCTCTGTACAATATATAGGAAGAAAGAGAGAGGGAAGAGAGGAAATTCGAAACTACCACAACCACTTCTAGGTCGCATTTTAAATCATCTCATTATGGTAGAAGCGGCGGATCCTGGCAAAACGGCGGGCTGTCTACTGCATTAAAGCTGGTTGTTGAAGCGTCACTTCTGGCATTACCATGCGTCAGAGCTGTTTCTTAACTTTCTCTCTCCAGACTACACCAAAATGGAAGATTGATCCCAGAATCATGTAGAGAATTTCAACAGCTTTCTGTTGATATAAAGAACGTGCAAATCTGAGCTCTGGATCAAAAGATATGACGATCTGAAGATTTAGGGCACGGAACAGACCAAAACAGATTTTGAAATATTTTCCCGCACCTCGCCACCTGGATGACATGTGGCAGGCTCTAATTCGCTGAATAATTCTCTCTCCTCCACCTCTCAGCGGGCTCTCTTTTGAAATTTCCTTGTGGGCCCTAGCTGGGACACGTGGCACTATCCCATTGGTTCGGGCTGACCCTTCAAAACTCGCCCTTTGACCTTTTCCCTTGTGACACGTGTCATGATTTGGTTGGTTCTCGGCCCTTTCGGCTCCTTCGCCTCCACCGTCCATTTGTCCCGGATGTCCCAGTGCTGCTTGGGACAAAATCTTCCGGTTCGCGTCCATTTGTCCCACTTGTCCCAGTGCTTCGTGGGACAAATTCTTCCAGTTCGCCCGATCCGGCTGATTCGCGTCCTCGCGGCCCAGATGTCCCATTTGCCTCCAGACTGTTTGTTCTCATTTCGGCCGAACCGGCCGGTTCGCGTATCTTTGTCCCAGATGTCCCAAAGCAGTTAGTGCGAAAGTTCTCCTTTTCGGCCGATCCGGGCTTTCCGCGTCCGCCGCGTCCATTTGTCCCACTTGTCCCTTTGCTGTTTGGGCCGCCTGTAGGCTTTTCGGCCGATCCGCGCCTTGATGTCCCAAATGTCCCGACTGTCCTGGGGACTAGGACTTAGCCGATTTTTCGTGATTTTTTCTGGCCTGAGCCTGTCTTCTGCAACTTTTTTCACATTTTCTCAGAGCTTGCTCTTTCCTTCTTTGGTCAGGGGAGTTAGAAAAAATCTGAGGGAACCCCAGAAACATGATGTTTGCTCTGAATCAATTATCTGCCTGGGACTTGAGAATTCTGATGCATGTTATCAAATTAACCCTAGGGGGTGAATTTTGGATAACAATTTGGTGACTCAGCGGGGTCATCTGCCTGCTAGATGAAGTTACCAGTTGCCTGAAGCATCCATTGGGCATGGAGTCCTGAGTTGTAACCTGCAACTGATCTGAACTTTGAAAACTTCCCTCTGAGCCACTTGAAACCCATTGAACCTGGAGTGTTCTCACCAAGATGCCACTGAAACGAACTGTGCAAGAGCAGAACCAACAACACCAAAACTATGTACAAAACTGAAAATCATACATGTCCCAAATGGAACATGCAGAGTGTGCACAAGCACTTCTTCTACTGAAAGCAAACCTACCCACTCTACTCTAACTGGAAGCAAAAGCAAGCTAAACAAACCCTGCAATTGGTTGTGAGAAATAGCTTCCCTTTCTCAAAAGTGGCAGCCATGCAATTGATTTGGCACTGATCATGGCTGTTTGGATGGATGGAAAATCAACAAGAAGCTGGTCTTCTATCCAAATCATCAAAGTATCAGCTGAAAACAAATCCAATACCTCTTTTAGTTGCTCTGCATTTGGATTGAAGAGGTATGGCAGCTGATCCTTGGTACTTTGTAGCTCACCCTCATGCTCAGAAGAAAGCATGACTGGTTGTGACTTCTCCTTTGGCTCCAATGAAGCCAAATACCTGATTGGGCAAGGTATGGTCCTTTGAGTATGCCCATTGCTATGATTTTCAACCCCAAGAATGGAGTCTTCTTGTAGACCTTCTTGAATGGATGGTGTGGAAGAAATGGTGAAATTCCTCTGTCCTCTCTCTTCCTCCAATGAAGAACGTGAAAGATTAAAATCTTCCAATCTTGATTCCGAAGAGCTATTATAAGATGCTGGCTGTTGTAAATGAATGCCCTCCTTCATGACAGCAGACTCAAGTGTTTGGAGTGTGGATGATGAAAGAGAGAAAGGTGGAAACTCAACCGGCTCTTCTCCATCAAAACGGTTCTCCAAATCTGACAGATAAACTGCCTTATTGCTGTCCTGCTGCAAATATTCAACTTCCTCCATGGTGTCTTCTTGATCTGTAACTTGACCACCATGGTTTCTTTCTCCCTTCAACATTGAGTTTGAGAGGTCAAACTCCTCTTCAGCACTGGAACTTGAGAGAGGTGAAGTAGAAAGAAGAACTGAAGGTTCTCTTGTAGCCTGCTTTGTGCTCAGAGCTCTTGGATCTGCAATTTTCTCCCCCACAGCTGGAATGTGCTCCTCTTCTTTTGGATTTGGAGCAGCTTCTCCTTCCTCCAATGTTTGAAGACAATCTTGCTCTTGATTGAACTCTTCCTCCAGCATGAAGTTTGTCAAGTCAAACTCTTCAATCTGCTGCTCTAGAGGACAAGTTGTGACTGCAAGATCTTCTTCTTCTGCTGCAACAAAATCAGTCCTAACCACCACCTGTTCTCCAACCCTAGCCTCTTCTGTAGGTTTAACCATCAAGGGGATCTTTGTCATCCCAAATCTAAGAGCCCAACTCTTCAGACTTTGAATTTCTTCATCTTTGTTTGGCTTCTCTTTTTGCTGTTGTTTTCCTTGACTGGCATTCTGATTTTCATCCTCCCAACATGGATTTGGGAATGCAAGAGGAGGGATGGGTTGTAACTCAACTGATTTGACATTTTTTTGTGGTGGTGGAGGAGGTGAAACCTCTTGTTTCTTTGGAGTGGGAGGTATTTCATTTAGCTCTTGTGGAGAGGATGACTGTTTGGAAAGAAAAAGGAAAGAAGAATTGAGGTGTGGTGGAAGACTGAGAGGTGGAGACATGGGATCGACATTTGGGACAGCAGATGGAGAGTTTAAAGCTTGACACTGCTGAGATGAAACAGATTGGGAAAGAGGAAAAGAAAAGGCATGAGAAGGTGTGCTTACCCGTTGACAAGGTTGTTGAATACTCCTCTCATACACCTCTATTTCTTCAATCCACTTTGCAAGCAAAGGCAGCATTGCAATCATGAAGTCAAGCTTCTCCTGAGGGCTGTAATGCCTTGGAAAAGGTCCCACCCATGGACAAGGTGCTCTGCAACTGATTCCAAATGCTTTCATCTGTGCCTGAGCCCTGGACTGCACTATGTTTACCTCCATCTTTTGGATCTTCTCCAACAGACCGGCATCTTGCATCTGATGGTCTTCATTGTATGCATACTCTTGCTCTTGGAAGGCTCCATAGCCAAACTGACTTTGGCACTGCTACTCATATGGGTATGCATACTGATCTTGAATCTGCTCAAAATGTTGATTTGGAGGATTTGTAAAACATGTTGGAGGTGGAATATACTGCTGTTGTTGATGTGAATTCCATGATGGAAATGAAGTCATGATTGCACAACTTCATAGAATGAAAGAATGATGGAAGAGATGGAAGGAAGAATGGATAGAAAAGAATGAAAATGAATGGAAAGGAAGGTCTGCAACTTCAGAGATGGGTTGTTGACCAGATGGAGTCGCCAGATGTGTTTGCAAGTGCCTCCAAAGGCTGAAATCTTCACAGGAACACATCAACCTGCAAAAGATGAAGTGGAAGACCTCTAAGGTCCCACCGAGCGTGCCAAAACTGTTAGTGCAAAATCACAGCACCCCTGGATGCAGATCAGGCTTCTAGGTTGATCACTCAGGCATCCAGTGTGATTGCACAACATGGAAACCTCTCTCCAAGCGTGGGACTTGTGAAACTGAGAGAGGAATCTCCAGAGAAGGCTGGTTCCTGCTCCTAAACTACCTGCCACAAGCTATTCCAGTGTAGGCAAGCTAATCTAATCCTAATCTAACAATGCCAAGGAGACAGAGAGAGAGAGAGAGAGAGAGAGAAAGGAAAAGAACAAAAGCCTACACTAAAACGGTGATACACCAGAGAAGGAGAATGTTGAACATCTATCAAAACTGCCATGGGACAAAGAGAGGTGAGCAATGGGAAGGATGGACAGATGCATCACAGGCCCAAGGATAGATTTCACACAGAAAATGTCCCAAAACTCCATGAACACAGCTCCAGATCTGCAATGAACGTTCAAACATGCACAAATACCTGCAATGAAGAGAGGCAAGAAGAAAACAAGCAAAAACGAGAAAGGATGGACAGATGCATCACAAAACACATTTTTGTTGCTTCAGAAGTTTGCACAGAACATCATTTCAATAGTAAAAGGCAAAAAACGCCATTACAGAGCAAGGGAGGAGGTTCGAACTCCATTTTCAACCCTAGAGAAGAAAAGAAGGGAGGGCAGAGCCGAACAGATGAACAACTTGTCATGTCCCCCTTTTGAAAGAAGCCCCTCTGTACAATATATAGGAAGAAAGAGAGAGGGAAGAGAGGAAATTCGAAACTACCACAACCACTTCTAGGTCACATTTTAAATCATCTCATTATGGTAGAAGCGGCGGATCCTGGCAAAACGGCGGGCTGTCTGCTGCATTAAAGCTGGTTGTTGAAGCGTCACTTCTGGCATTACCATGCGTCAGAGCTGTTTCTTAACTTTCTCTCTCTAGACTACACCAAAATGGAAGATTGATCCCAGAATCATGTAGAGAATTTCAACAGCTTTCCGTTGATATAAAGAACGTGCAAATCCGAGCTCTGGATCAAAAGATATGACGATCTGAAGATTTAGGGCACGGAACAGACCAAAACGGATTTTGAAATATTTTCCCGCGCTTCGCCACCTGGATGACACGTGGCAGGCTCTGATTCGCTGAATAATTCTCTCTCCTCCACCTCTCAGCGGGCTCTCTTTTGAAATTTCCTTGTGGGCCCTAGCTGGGACACATGGCACTATCCCATTGGTTCAGGCTGACCCTTAAAATCTCGCCCTTTGACTTTTTTACCTTTTCCCTTGTGACACGTGTCATGATTTGGTTGGTTCTCGGCCCTTTCGGCTCCTTCGCGTCCACCGCATCCATTTGTCCTGGATGTCCCAGTGCTGCTTGGGACAAAATCCTCCGGTTCACCCGATTCGGCCGGTTCGCGTCTATTTGTCCCACTTGTCCCAGTGCTTCGCGGGACAAATTCTTCCAGTTCACCTGATCCAGCCGATTCGCGTCCTCGCGGCCCAGATGTCCCATTTGCCTCCGGACTGTTTGTTCTCATTTCGGCCAAACCGGCCGGTTCGCGTATCTTTGTCCCAGATGTCCCAAAGTAGTTAGTGCAAAAGTTCTCCTTTTCGGCCGATCCGGGCTTTCTGCGTCTGCCGCGTCCATTTGTCCCACTTGTCCCTTTGCTGTTTGGGCCGCCTGTAGGCTTTTCGGCCGATCCGCGCCTTGATGTCCCAAATGTCCCGACTGTCCCGGGGACTAGGACTTAGCTGATTTTTCGTGATTTTTTCTGGCCTGAGCCTGTCTTCTGCAACTTTTTTCGCATTTTCTCAGAGCTTGCTCTTTCCTTCTTTGGTCAGGGGAGTTAGAAAAAATCTGAGGGAACCCCAGAAACATGATGTTTGCTCTGAATCAATTATCTGCCTGGGACTTGAGAATTCTGATGCATGTTATCAAATTAACCCTGGGGGCTACTTTTTTTCTTTAAAATACCTTTTTCCTGCTTTTATGTTTTGAAATACTATTGCTTTTTAAAACACATTTTTCTATCTTAAAGGAACCTTTTGATTTTATCCATCCTTCCTTCTGCATGCGGTAATCATAACCTTCTGGCATGTTACTACTTAGTAAGCTGCAGACATCCTTGCACACTTTTTCATGAACCACAACCAATCTTCCTTTACACCACTTACCAAGTAGTTTGTCATGTTTCTACCTCCCTCATGTTACACTATGCAGCCTCTTACTCACATGGTTTCCTGAATAAGAAATTTTTGTCAAGCACCATCATTCCTAAGAACCTACAACACCATTCTTTTTCTTTCATGCATACTCGAGTTGTATCCATCAAGCACATTTCTTAAAATAATGTCATGCACACCTCTTTACTAACTCTTAGACAAGTACCAGAATCCCAAAATTTCTTTTTTCCCATAGTCACACTTATGTCCACTCAACACTAAAATCATATTCAGTCATCTACGCATCAACTCACTAAGTGGTATTCATCTCCTGCATGTAAACATGCTTATTAATAAAAACATGGAAGGGAAATATAATCTAACTATAAATATTGCCTTATTACATAACAAAAATAGGAATCTTATTATAGTAGGGCTTCAGCCTACTCTCGTTAAAGTAACCGGGAAACATGGTTCCATCCAGTGCTTGTAATTGGCATGTGTCTGATTCTAGTATTTTTATTACTACAAAGGGTCCCAACTAGTGGACTTTAAATTTCCATGGGCGGTGCACAAACATGGATTCATACAGAAGTACCTTCTTTCCTACTGTAAAATACTTATTCTTGATGTGTATGTCATGTTAATCCTTCTGTCATGACTATTTTGTCTTCTGAATCCAACATGTAATGGTGTGCCTCTCATCCAATTGCATCAATTTGTTAATTTTCTCATCCACATCCTAATCATCATCCAGTCCACATGTGCGCACAATGTGAAGGGATGGTAGCATAAATTCCACATGTAGTACAACCTCCATGCCAAACACCAACTGAAAGGGTGTGGCCTTATTCAACTGTTTATAGGTTGTTTTGTATGCCCAAATAATGGATGATACCTTGTCATCCCAATCCTTTCTTCCAATGTCACATATATTTATTAATTTTTATCTGAAGATATTGTTGAAAGCTTCAGCATTACCATTAGCCTGAGGGTGATTAGGGGTAGTCTTATGGTGTGACACCATAAAGTCTTTCAATATAATTCTAATGATCTCATTCAATAAATTAGTTCTTCTATCACTGGTTAGGTTCAATGGAAATCCATACCTGCTAATAATATCCTCCCAAAATAATCTCATTGTTTTTTATGTCATGCAACCTCTTGTAGGCGCAGCCTCTTCCCACCTTTTCAAATAGTTTGTACATATAATGATGTAACACACACCTATTTTACTGTGGGTGGTGCAATAGGTCCTACAAACTCAATTACCCATTTTAAAAAATATTTTTTGTTTGTTATGGGTGTTAATGGCATTTCATCTCTATTTTCAGGCTTTCCAATTCTTTTTCAAAGATCACATGCTTTCACAAAATCCTTGGTATCTTTACACAATGTCTCCCACAATAAACCAACTAATAAGATCTTGTGCATAGTCGCTTCCCCTCCATAGTGTCCTCATACTATTCCTCCATGTTCTTCCTCCATAATGGCCTCACGCTCATGCTCTAGAACACATTTTCGTAAGACCTCATCTCTACCCATTTTACACATGCCTCCTCCAATAAGTTGATATCGTGCAGCTCGAATAGCAAGCTAGTTCTTTTCCATGGTCTTTATTCCTTCAGGCACAAGTTCAATATGTAAAAATACTGCAATTTCCTCTAAGTATGTTGGCACAAGATTTAACCTAAACAACTGTGCATCAAGAATAGTGTCTTCAATACTTTTTTTGTCCCCTCTAGAATTAATTTTTGACAAGTGATCAGGTCCCAAATTTCTTTTTCCTGGATTTACTACAACTTTGAAGTCAAATTCTTGGAAAAAGAGTATTCACCTACAGATTTACAAAACAATTTTTTTGACCAAGTAATCCAATGCCATGTGATATGTATAAAAGATAAACAGTGTGGCCCATAAGTATTTTCAAAAATTGTGAAGCATGTAGATCATAGATAATTCCTCATGCTCTGTGGTTGTGTAGTTTTTCCCTATTGATGTCAACTTCCTACTTTCAAAGCATATGGTATGATTTGCATTTCCCTCTCTTGGTTGTGCCAAGACTGTACCAATATCCATGCCAAAATCATCAACATGTATGTGGAAAGGTTTGTTCTATGAAGGGAATGCAAGATTGGTGCGGTGGTAAGGTTCTCCTTTAATGTCTCAAATGCCTGTTGTTGAGTGTCACCCAAATAAAACTTCCCTTTAGCTTTGAAAAATTCCTCCAGGGGCACAATAATCTTTGTATACCTCTTAATGAACTTTCTATAATAACCAATATGCCCCAAGAATCTGCACACTTCACTCTTATTGGTAAATTATTCCAGTCCCAAAATCACTGCAATAGTAGCAAGGTCTACCAACAATCCATCCTTACAGATGATGTGCCCAAGTAATGTACCAAAGTGGGTGGAAAATATACACTTATTACTGTTGAGAGATATGCTAATATTCCTACATCACTCAAATATCAATCTCAAATTATCACAATGAGCTTTCATAAGCCCGTAAACGGTCCAATCATCTAGGTAAACCTACAATAACTTATGGATGAAGTCATGAAATGTCTACAAAACTATGCGCAAGAATATTGTTGGCACATTATTCAATCCAAATGGCATGACAGTGTATGAAAAAATTCCCCATTCAATGGAAAAGGTGTTCTTTTCTTGATCCTCACATGCATGTGCACCTGGTGGTACCCCAAAAATCCATCAATGAAGGAATAAATTTTGTGCTCTACAACTCCTTCAAGGATTTCCTCTGTGAATGGAATAGGAAAAGGATCTATGACACATGAAGCATTAAGTTCCCTATAGTTGAAAAAAATATTTATCTTTCCATCCTTCTTGATGTTAATCACCATAGGGCGAACCCACTCAGATTTTTCAATTGTTTTAATGATTCTAAACTTAAGCATTTTTTCAATCTCTTCCTTGACCTTCACACGCAAGTTCAGATTCATCCTATAAAGCATCTTTTGAATAGGACGTGTGCTTTCTTTCACCTTAATCTTCATCTCTCCCAATGAGGGATGCACACCTTTCAACTCATGGTAACCTCTTAGAAATAGGTCATGGAAGTTACACAATAGCGCAATGATCTTTGCTACCTCTTATTCTGACCAATAATCTCCAATGATAACATCCTTCCATGTATCCTCGATAGAAATATTCACCTTATTAGTCTTCATAGGTACATGGCATGTGCGCACCTTCTCATCTGTATATTCCATTACCTCGCGCACACCCTTTATATGACTAATATTCGGTTTCTCTACTTCTTCATTGTTAATAAAGTATACCATCTTCTCTTTTTCCTTCTCTCTCCACTCACGACTTAAGAGCATCTCTTCTACCTCCATTACATCCTCACACACCTCAACCCCAGGAAATCCTAAGAGCTTAACCAATATTTCCTCTACTTTTGTGCTATCTCCCAGTGTGATGCGCTTCATTATCTATAAGGACTCATGTACTAGTGGCTTATCAGAAAAATAATCAAAATTTTGAGCCATACCTTCAGTCATGTTACTTCAACTTGTTGTCACTTTCTTGAGCTCAGCATGCACATACCATACACGTGTGCATCCTCACAAAGTAGAGTAGAAGTTATGTACCCAAAACGATGGTGGTAAAGCTTTCAGTCCTTGTGCCCATTGTCTCTCACATTTTTGAATGTGTACCAAAGCAGGATTCTTACCATCATACTCATGTATAAGAGAATAAAATTTCTCCAAGTAAACCTTTTCAAAAAGGTTACCCTTACCTCGCGTCATCCCATAATATTATCTCTTCGTGTCCCAACAACACATTGTTGTTCTGTGCAACGTATAAACCATCATATTCTATCTATCTCCCTCATTCTTCCATTGTTCCTCCATGGAAATTAAGAAAGAGTTAGATCTTTCCTCTCCCATATACCTGGGTAGCTAACTTTTTCCCAAACTCCTAATCATGTTTGGCCTAATCATCTTAGTGACTCTTCCTTTAACCTCATGACCCACCATTTCATAAGTGACATAGGCCCAATTGTCACAAGAAACACTGGTAGTTTTTTTGACAAATTGTGTGTCTTCCCACTGAAGTACGCCTTCCTTAGATGGTTCTACGTTCTCAGGTCGCGCACTATGCATGCATAAATCCTATTAAGTTCTTCACTCACAGGCTCAATGCAAGGCGCAACATTCACATCATCCAAGGGTATTATGATTCACTCATCCTTGTTCTCAAATCTGATATATCTTTTTTTGAAGTGCAAGTCTACACTATTTTCATATCACCAAGGATGTCCAAGTAATACTAGAAAGTTATCTGCCTCAGCCAGCTCCAATACCTTAAAATCACCTGTAAATTTTACACCTTGAATTGTAATTGAAGCATCCTTCAACACCCCAATAGGCATGGCCCTTGTCTTATTTTCCATATACAACACATTAGAAGATGGATGCAACTGTGGTCTCCCCATCTGGTTCTAGGAATCCAAAGTTATAACATTGACCTTTGTGCATGTGTCAATAAAAATATTACTCACCAGTCAACCATCTATCACTGCATCTAGTGTAATTTATTTTTCATACTCATGGTTCTATGGTCAAAAATTGGCATGGAGGATCCATCACTCGCACTCAACTCCTGTGCATGGTACCTTTTCATTCAATCATTACCCAAGCAAAGGAATGATGTTATCCTTCTATAGAATCTTGTAAACCTCCTTCAAATCATCTAAATCCTTCTATGGGATCTCAATGTTCTTTGTGCATTCCCTCTCATGTGCCTTCTCCTTCAGGCATTAGAACTCATCTTGTAAATCTCTTATTACCCCCATGGTTTCTTGGTAGACCTCCTTCTGATGAGCAACATCTAGATACTTAACATGCATAATCTCCTCCCTCATGATGAGAGGTTTTACTTTAAGAGGCTCGTTCATGTGTTACCTCTGCGTGTGTAGTGACTAACACAGGCTAAAGCACTTGATCAATTATCTTCTTAGGTGTACATTGTTCATTCTTCACACATTATAACTTGATCATCCTTGCACATTTTCCCTTATTTTTGTTCTTACACATATGTTAATAGAGGTCAGGGACTATCCTTAACCTTTCACACCTTTCCACAATATGCGTAGACCTAGTTCTTGGGACACTTGCGCCGGTAATGATCTGGGGAACCACAAGTATAGCAAGTACCATGCGTGAACCTTCCTCTACAACCATGGCCTCTAGCTCCAATATCCACCTCGGAATCCACCATCCCCATTATTGTTCCCTTCATTATGATGGGCTTCATGTACCTGAGAGCTATTTGCCATAGTGGTCTTTCGTAATCCAGTCTCGCATGCCTCATGATTTTGGTCTATTAAATGGAAATCAGAAATATCATGGGTATGTACATTAAAAATCATGTAGTACATAGAGACATTCTTTATTGTTGCACACTGCAAGAGGGGGGACAATTCTATACATCATGATTCTTGTGGAAAATATCACAAGATTGTAATAGTGCACAAACATTTATGCGTGGAAAACTATCCTTAGTATGCCCTTTTACATCACAATCAATGCACCATAACCCACTACGTGTCTCGTGCACCGAATTGGTAGAAATATTCTCCAATTGTTTAGCCATAGCTGTTATTTTTTCCTCTAGGAAAGGGCTTACTCTAGTGTATGCACTCTCCAACTTGCTTCAGTGTGCATATAGATGCTTCTAAAGCCTCGTGTGGATCAGTAAATTTTTTATGTGATAAGGCCCTTTAAAATGGAGTCATAAAGCCTCCAATGAACCATTGTGCATGTTGGCTCTGATGAATATCATAAGATAACTTGGACAAGCAGAGTTTTAAACCACACATCATATTCCCTCACACTTTTAGACAAGCCCTATTTAATAGCCTTTAGCGCACTTATACTCTGTTGTTCAAATGCGAGAATTTGAAATTCATCCAAAAATGTAGTGTGTGGCACATCATATTCCACCGCAATATAATGTGGGTCATACTTTCTATACCAGTTATGTGCCCACCCTTAAAGTGTGGTCAAAATTTTAATTTCCTTTCTATAATAAGTTTTTATTCCCTTATCTCTCTATAAAAATTCACACTTATGCACATGTTCTGTCAAATCCTCCACACCTTGGTACCCTAGCAAGTGAACAAACATCTCAAAGAATACTTGAGGTGTCATCTATTTTGTTGTTGAGGTAGTGTGTTTTTTATGGATGATTTGGTGGTGGTTGTGTCCTTTAACCTTGGTGGGACTAGATCCTGAACCCTGAACCTCCACCATGATTTCCTCTGTGCATGGTGGCTAACCTAAATCCTCCTGAGCCTCCCGTCACGACCTGTGGTCATGTGTATGAAATTCCTTGTGTCCCATTTGTTATGATGAACTAGACACCCATTGGATGTGTTATAGTAGTACCTATAGGATTGCTTCCAATGGTCTACACGCCAACACTCTGTCTTGATGATGCACCTATGAAAATACCTCCAAAATTACTTGTTCCAAATGCTAACACCTACTACATTTCAATGTGTGAGTCCTTAATCTATCGCGCTTCCTGAGTGGTAAATAAAACATGTCTACCTGTGTCTCCTTCCCAACCTGGAGATCCTCCTTTCTCTCATTCACTATGATGTTCTTCTACAACTACCTCTAGATTATAAACGCCTTACACAAGGGCTAGGAGGCCAGGCTGGGTCAGATGCGCACCCGCGGTTCTCATTCTCTCCTCAAACTCACTCTCATCAGAAGCCGATGGGGTCTCTCTACTACACTTTCCCAATGTCGTGAGGACACAATACTATAGTCCCTCACCTTGTGTGGGGTTCTCATCACTTCATCCAATCATCATTCCTCTTGAACTCAGTGTGTCATCAACTACCCTCTGTTGTGCCTCGTTATGCTTGATTCATCTTTCCTCTCTCTATCTTTCTTCCACCAAGGTCGTTTCCATCCTTCCCAAACCTTCTCCTACCCCTACATGTGGTGGGGTTTTAGTTCACCATAGGTAATTTCTCCATTCCCAATTCTACCATTAGGATCTTGATAGCTAAGGGTATTACACACAAATAAAATCCTTTTGGCTCATGCAAGAACCATAACTCTACTTCCTCTAAGAAAGAGTATACATAAAAATTTTGTACTCTAATGTATAGTTGTATAGTACAACTTCCCACCAACAATCCACAGCTTTATTCCATGACTCATCTGAATCAAAAAGTTTTTGATAGTCTTCTTACTTCCAATATTTCTTTCTTGGCTGTACACCTATGTTTTTCATGTAATCTACCAACCACTTGTACAGTTCTAATGGGAAGAAGATTAATAACGTCTCATACAAGTAGTCATATATGCTGTATTCCACCCACTTTTACATGTTAAAATCATGTCCAATGTTTTATCTATGTGAAAAATCATCTTGGACATCTTTTATTTAGCTCTTAATGTTCTCCAAAGATAGTAGAAATGTCATCGGCATAAAACATCCTAGTAGAAAAATTGAAAAGAGGTCCTGGAAATGGAGCCAAAATGTAGTCTTTTTATTTCCAACATTAGCTATGCACATTGGCAACTCATCGAGAAAAATCTAGAAGCTCACCCGAAGCGCGTGCAGCCACCAGGTCCCTCATTTTCTTTTCTTATCAAGATGTTATCACACATCTTTCCATATTCATAATCATTCATAACCAAAAAAACCATTCATGCATAGAGAAGCATCATAATCATGTCAATCTAGAAACACATATAATAAGGAAATCATTCAAAGATAATGATTAACAATATTTTTATACCCATCAAACCATATTCAAACTCAGAGATCTTTACAATCCATACACAATTTTCCATAATAAACCATAATCAATTACATAACTTAGAACTTTAATTCTTCATAGTTCCATGCACATGACCTATGCGCTTTCATATAGATTACAAAACCCTAGGACTTCTCAACACATGACCTGTAGGACCAAGTTTTTCAAACTAGCATTCTATCTGAATCTCCACTTGTCAAAAAAAGGATGCACTACCTACCTACCTACATATATATATATATATATATATATATATATATATATATATATATATATATATATATATGGTGGGGACTTTCCCTTCACCACTTTCATGAACTTTCCTAATAATAGGTGTGCGTACAAAATAGCATGCATGATTTTTACATCTTGTGCTAATAATAGATTAAATTAAATATTCAACTTGCTTTAATCCTATTATTAGCTTGATCCATACGTGATCTTCTCCCTTTCTTTGCATGTTATTTTTCCAATTATATCTCCTTTGTGTGCATCCCAAGTCATCCTTCTTTTATCTATTTCTAAACCTTGCTTGGACGTCACTCCATCTCTTCTTTTCTATTTTTAGCCATGTCCTTTGAAAAATGGCTAAGTCCTAAACTCTGCCAGCTCAGTGTGAACCTTCGTATGTTGATCCTTCATGCATGCATGCACCCCTCCATGCACCCCTTACGTATGGTTCCTAACCTTCTCACGTGACTAGTACTTAGCCATTTTCCCCGCTCAACAATGTTGATGACATAGCCATCACTGGGAGTAGTGCTAGTCTCATTCAACATATGAATGTTGATATTTGTTGTACTTTTGACATGACAGACTTACGACTACTAAAATACTATTTAGGTGTAGACTTTTGCCAAGGAAATTGTGTTATATTCATGTCACAAATTAAGTATGCCAAATCATTGCTATAAATATTTAGAATGATGTATTGTTATCCAAATCGCACACCTATGGAATTTGGAGCTAAAATTTCAACTGAAAAATTCTTCACTGCTGATCAATGAAGAATTGTATTGGTATCTAGTGGGTAGTCTCATTTATCTCGCTACCACTAGACTAGATATTTTTTTTGCAGTAAGTTTTTTATCTCAATTCATGTCTAAACCATAGGAAGTACATTTGTTAGCTTCAAAAAAGTATTAAGATATGTCAAATATACTCTTGAATTTGGCATGTTGTATAATAAGTTTGTATATTTTGAGCTTTCAATATATTCTGACTTTGATTGATAAGTTTCAATAGATTCAAGAAAATATACAATAGGGTATGTATTCACTATTGGTTCATGATTTTTATCATGTAAGAGAAAGCTAAAAACTACAATGGAATTATCTTCCAAAATAGCAGATTATTAATTTTTGGTCAGTGCAGGTTTCAAAACTATGTGGATAAATAAAATAATAGAGGATCTTCAGTTTGAGTCATCAAAGCCTACTCTGATTTTCTATGACAACCAAATTGGTCTAAATATGGTGAAGAATTCAGTATTCCATGTCATGACCAAACATATTGAGGTTCACCATCATTACATCCGATAGTTGGTTACAAATGAAGGAATCTTTCTCTTCTACTACCCCACTGTAGATCAACCAACTGATATAATGAACAAATGACATGGTGTATACAAGTTCATCAAGTTTGGAGATAAACTTGGTATTATTTCTAGTTTAGTCGTTAAGGGAGGATGTTAGCATATTAATTGGAATATTGTCATTAAGCTTATGTTATAGCTTAAGGCATAGTTTATATGCACCATGTTATAGTGGTTTTAACCACTTGGATAAATAAATTAGGTAGTTATTTTGAGGTTAGCTATTTCATGTTACCCATTGCATATGGTTCCACCTACCTCCTATTTTCTAGGATCTTTTTGTGCCTATATAATAGGATTCTCATGTATTGTTTGATAATGTTTGTTAATACATTTTCTCCATCTCTTTTCCCATTCTAATATAAACATGGTGTGTTAAATGTATAGTGGTGTATGCATAACAAACATGTATCTAGAAAGGAATAAGTTGTAAGGAACAAATAGTGCCAAAAATACAAAAAAACACCATGTAATTTGAGGAAATATTAAATTGCCAGCATCCTTATCCAAATTGAAATGAAAGTTACATGCACTACTACATATAGTGCTAAAAATATTGAAAATGGTCTCAATTTCGGATTGATTCATGTTGTATTTTTTCGAATGAATATATGACACAATAATGATGTGATAATAGTGCCACAAATGTAGCACAAATGCAATGTAAATTTATGTCACATTTTTACCACATTTTTTTAATCTTACTTTTGACCTCATGACCCCAAATTATCTATTCAATCCCAAGTGGATTTTGTTTTCACTACAACCAGCATTTTCACTCTTGAGAAGAAGGAAAAGGAGCTCAAATACGTAGTATTTTTTGTTGTGTAAAAATAAAGTTAAGTTATTTTTTTATTTGAATTTTCATTTTTTTGTAAATAAGTGATATCAAGTTCAAGTAAGAAATTGATTTTATTTTAATTTCAATAACAAAAAATTACAAAAAAAAAATTCCATGGGACCACATATCCTTAAGTCATTTTGTCAATAAAACAAATTAAACAAATGCATTCTATGACATC
The DNA here is from genome assembly GCA_019776745.2 of Taxus chinensis. NCBI lineage: Eukaryota > Viridiplantae > Streptophyta > Pinopsida > Cupressales > Taxaceae > Taxus > Taxus chinensis. Next base: position 12,476,031 of record CM034147.1, read on the forward strand.
GTATATCATGGAGTCAGTTTTTCAAACACTTTGTACTTTGAGCATTAATAAGTATTAAATTTGGGGAAAAAATGTCTATTATGTTTTGATAGATTTCCATACCATAAACTCTAACTCCCATTTTTGTGTGGGATTTTAGTATGCGAGAAAGGTTGTGGACTCTCTCTTTACACCTATAAAATGTATGCTCTTGAAAGTTTCAAAGGATTTTTTCCGCAAAACCATTTTGTGCATATCCCGTATTCATTGTTCATATAGATATTTTTAAAATATTCCACGTCTAAAAAAGGAACATTCCATCATGCTTTGATGGATTTCCTTATGCATATTCTTCATTGATTACAGTGCACAATATCACATCTCATCACCCCAAAAAAAATTCAAATAGTTTATGTGTCTTTTGTATGATTATACTATTTCCATACATGTCTACAAGATCACATACAACTACATTTAACAAAAAACATTTTTCCATTGAGGTTTGATGAATTTCCATTCCATGTTTATAATGTGAATGAGGGTTGTAAATACATGAATGAAATTATGTTAGATTTGATCATTATGTCTACATACATTATTAACATTATTTGACACAGTAGTTATCTTGAGGAAACTTTAAAATTTATCATCCAAATTCCAATCACACATGTGCCAGTGATGTGAATGTGTTTACTTTGTCTTTGAGAGAAGGGCTTACACTCAACCCAATGCCCTTTCTCACAATGAAATGATGTTAACAAATATGTTATAAAACTATCATATCAAAATAAATTACAAATTAACTTTTACACTAACATGATTACCAACACACCACATATCAATATTTGAGATGTAATGGAAATGTCACCAGAAATATGCAAATGATCCTTTGTTTTTCTATATTGTTCTCTCAACCATGATTCTCCACCAATATTATAAAACCTGACCCAGCCAATTTTTGTAACATTGTTCATAAGCTCATTGAAATGCAATCTAATCAATTGTATGAAACCATTCACATGAAAAATTAATATGGATTTAAACCCTAGGAGGCCCATTTGTATTGATTTTAATAATCAAGTTGCTTCTCCAATAGATTATCTCAAAATGGAAGTATGACAATTGTAATCTAGAAATTTTATTAATCAAGTATTATAACATTTTTTATCTATTAAGAGACTGCAATAAAAAACATTTGACAAAAGTTCACTTTCCAATATGCTCTGATGGATTTTTATACCATGTTTTAAAGATTTCATTTGGGCACAGGGTGGGAGTATGTTGAAAAAGGTTGTGGAGTCTAATTTTAAATCTCCCAAATATGATTACCTAAGAGTTTGGAAGGTATTTTAATACACTCAATTTTTACATATATTACAATCATTGCAATCCATGAGACTGAATTTGTTCCAAGCATTTCTCTAAAAATTTTACATGCCTTTCGTATGTTTCCACATTTTGCATACATTTTTACAATGGAACTTGTAACTACAAGAAACAAAAATTAGATTCTCATTAGGCTATGATTATTTTCTATGCAGTGTTCTAAAGTCCCCATCATGAAACATGATATAAGGGTTGTGAAAAAATTTATGAGGTCAATTTTATGTTGCTAATTACATTTTTTGGAAATCTTTGTGTCAATCTTTGCAAATCAGTTCACAACATTCCTTTCAATCATTTTTTCTAAAACTTTGGGTGCCTTATTAATGCTATCACATTTTTTATACATATATACCATGGAAATTGCAATTACAACATATGATAATAGTCCCTTCTCCATGATGTTCATACCTTTTTTGAATACCAAACTTTATGGAACTTGGTAATAAGTTCATATTTATGTCAAAATTACAAAATATAGAAAATTGAAGACAAATAAGAGAAATTAGGAAAAATAGGGAGCATTGCATAAATATGTAAACCATAAAATTTTGGATATTTTATACAAAATTTAATGATATTATTGAAATTTTCTTATTAGTATTTTGGTTATATAATATTTATAAAATAATTAAATTTTCATTATTGTTGCAGATATGTCATTCTTTGAAAATTCAATTTGCTCTTTACCACGTCCAATATTGTCTACACACTCATATGTAGACAATATGCAAATTGAAGGAAATTATAAAAAAAATGTGGATTTGACAAAGGAAAATTTAGGGAAATGTGTTGACGAGGAAGAGGTTGAAAGTAGTTTCACTAGTGCATGGAGAAACAACATGTTGTCAACAATTATTACTAATCTGCATGCAACAATGGGAAAAATCATATTACATATTATGAGGAAAATTCCAAAGATCATTTGGAACTTCCACCTAAGACTTTGAATAAATATAAATATGATTTTCCCAATTGGAAACATTATGGGGCTTAGCCAATGGATAAACCAATTCCAACACCTTATGAAGAATTCACATTTTGGAAGCGTATTTGTATGATATAGTCATGTAATATTCCTAATGTAGGTATTGGGATATTCACTTTGAAAATAATTAATATTAGGTCTACTACTTAATGTTCAGTTTGTATGCCAATATTACCTTTTTGGCCCAATGTATTGTCTTACAGATTGGACTAATGTGGCAAGCTACAAATTCAGTATGTCTAGATATGACATGTATTGAAATGCAACATCAATGGAAGATCACATTCCTATATCCCTAGAGAAAAATATCCATATGCATGATTGTATCAAAATTTATGAGTGCCCTTAAGAATTTAAAAATAGTGTTAGTTTCATCAATAACACATACGGGTGTTCACATCTTGTATCTCCCAATCGTTAATTTAGAATGTATGAATGATAAAGAGGATGAAATGAAAGGGTCAATTTTATCTCTTTATGTCATAATGGAAGCAATAAAAAGTTTCAAAGTTGGTTAAGAGATTTGGATTAGATATAGTTTTAAATGAAAAGGAACACTGGTGAGATTGAGGAAAAAAGTGTTGTAGTGTTTTGAAAAAATAGATAATGTTATATTTTTTATGTTATATAAAATGTTGTTTCTTTCAAAGTATATGATTTTATAAAATTGAAGAATGTGCTGATATTTTTTCTACTTTTTAATATATAAATTTGATGAACATGATGGATTTTTTATAAAATAATTATGTTGCAGGACATTATTATCATTACTTTCTCATGGGGATCCTCCTCCATCCCCTACACAACCTTTAACGTCACTTTCATATAGTCACCTTCAAATTCACCTCCACCATCACCACATGTTGTACTACAAAAACCTTGTAGAATATCAACTGGAACAACAAATGATAATTTTCAATTATCTTCCGCTAGTCCTTCAAGACATTCCTTTATATGGTGTTCATTTGTACCTTCTACACCACCTTTATATATTTCATATCCTTTAGAGAAATGTACCTGTACAGATGAAAATCAACATGCTACCTTCACCTATACTCGACTCCCCAAGGTCATGTCGAGGCAGCCGATGTGGAAATGTGTGTGTGGCTAATGATTAAAATGTCGATGAAATGGTATGGGCAAGCTATCAAGGAAATACAATGTCTTCAACTTGTAATAATGGAATATTCTCGTCAAGCACAATGAAAGTCTCTCTAACATCTATGGATCGGATGGATGGATCTGAAAGGATGGTCATGCAAAGAATCCAATCGATATTGAGCTTTGCGGATATCCTTTCTACCAGTTACAGAATCTGTGGGAAGCCAATGGGAGCCTCGTAAATCTGTCCAGACAGGGTCATGGAACAAGCAAAAGAGGTGTGACTTTATGAAATCAGATCCGGTTGGTGGGAGCATTTCAAAATGCAAGGTCTGGATGGGCTTCCTCATTTAGAGCGTTCAATTGTGATATGATATTGCATTGTTAGTGGTGATGTATGGAAAACAAATGTGTGCATACTTGTGTCAATGTCAGTAAAATAATTCTAGTGCATTTGGTTATGGGATTGTAGGATCACTTCTCGAATGTTCTTTGTTGTTGGGGTCCTTTTGTGGTCATGTGAATGATCAAAATCTATTCCAACTATCCAATACTAATAATATTTTTCATCTTCTACATTTAAGACAAGGATTTGTGCAATTTTCTCAGAATATCTCACTCGTGTTCTAGAAACTTGTATGTGTAATCATGTATCTATGTCGATAAAAAGGTCTCTTGTGTCTGGTTGTAGAACTAATGGGTCACAACCAAATGTTTGTTCTCATTTAGGTCTATTTATATTCATACAAGAATTTTTGTTTGTTGATGTGAATGTTTAAATAATTTCAAGGTAATTTATAATTGAAATGGTTTTACCAAAACTCATACGCTTTGTCACCCTCGATGTTTAACTTTCTTAACTATTTAGCAATTGTTTTTGGATCTGTGGTTTTTTGAAAGATGTGAATTCTAAGACCTTGATGTATATCTGCTAATGATATCAAAATATTTGGTTGAGGCACTATTGGTTCGAATATGTAATCCATGGGCTCTCTAGGGTCCGTAATTGTCATGCAAGATGTAACTAAATTAATCTAGTGAAATGAACTAATTAAACAAAGGAAATCTATGCTATGTTTTTGGTATTCTTCAAGATGTAAATTGAATAAAGCAATAAATGAAGCTTATCTAATGAAAGTAAATATTTTTTGTTCTTTTATGATATTTTGAAATAACAATAAAGCTTCTAAGTAATTATATCTAGATTAAATATAAATCCTAAGATGTAGTTAATTTCCTGTGCAATGTGGATGTTTATCTATGCAGAAGGGAAATAAAACAATTATTTTAACTTAAAGCTTTTCTAACCCTGAATGTAAATCTATCCTCAATCCTTCCTCAAAGGCATGAGAATAAATCGGAGCTTCTCTTTTCATACAAATTCCCTGACAATAATAAAGAGAGATCTTAAGGAGGATTTTCCAATATGGATATGATGCTATTGTAAGTTACTTTGAATGATTGTAAATAATGAAAATGATTTCTCTACTCTATTTGATATGAATAATTTGAATGCATGCGATTCAGAATTAACAAATTTGAAGAATTGAATGAAAACCAATAACAACTCCAACATGGAATACAAAACAGTGGAAATTTAGTTATTTGATACTTGGTCCCCTCAGTTTATCCTTTCGTTTCATCATGTCCACGTGAGTCTAGAGGTTGTCAATTCAATGACAACAATAAAAGGAAAGCGTTGGAGCAATGGGCACCTTAAATTGGTTGTCTGGAACAATACAAGTGGAAGAAAGATAACACAATAGAACTGAGATTGACTATGCAATTTCCAGCAAGAAATATGGAATCTTAACAATTGCAATGATGCACAAAATAATTCTTTAGCCATTTTCTTGAAAACAAGTGATCAATTTATAGAAATTTAGTTGTAGAGTGCACAAGCACACTTGGAAGCAACGAGATGCCAAATCATCACATGAAGAGGCAGTTAACTTTGCAATAAACAATCATAAGTGAAAGAAGAGTTAGGCATGAACAAATCAAGCCTAAATTTGGGAAATTTGAATGAGAAATGTGTCTAAAAACTGAAATGGGGTTGAGTTACATGTGTACAAAGCATGAGTAAACATTCTATAAAATACACACAGGATTGCCACCCTATGCAGAGCAATGATTACAGGACAACTACCCTACTCAAGGCACCAGTTACAAAACCACTGCCATGCTTGGGCAATGGTTATAAAACTGTTGCCTAGGCAAGGCGGCATTTTTGACACTAAAGTTAAAAAAAAAAGGAAAATAAAGCAAGAAGCTGGGACAAAACATGTGAAGGAAAAGTAAGACATACTAGGTTATAAATATATAAGAAGGGAGTTATAAGCTATACCTGACATGCCCTTGTGCCAAAAGTTCATTGTCCAAACTCTAGCTACCTACAAGATTAAAGGAGATCTCAAGTGCAAATAGATAAAATATTTTAAAATAAACACTAAATCAAAACGACAAGAGGACTACCATTTGTGCAAGGGTAGGAATATACCTGCGCCAACGCTCCAGCCCGGTGGTCACATACACTCAAAACGAAGTTAAAGCATAACATATATATATATATATATATATATATATATATATATATATATCAAAACAACTCATTTTTCAAATCATTTGCACATATCCTATTAGTGGTTTTTGAGCTCTAGGCCCATGGTGACCATTTCAAGTGAAAGTACAGTTGAAACAACTGTTGCGATGAGGTGAAGATGGTTCCAAGACCGAGAAACCCAGTGACACAGAAAAAGGTTAGTTTTCCTCAGTTATTCATTTTGAAATCTAAACTGTAAAAAGTTAAAAATCTAAGCCTAGGGGGGAGATTTGCAAAATTTCATGTTTTGAAATGGTCCTTATGGGGGCTGCACATGGGGTAGCCATTTATTTTACTAAAAATGGTCTTTTTTGCATTTTTTTAGTTTTTAGGGCTAAAGGGATGGCTCAATAGTTTTTGACGAGACCGTTACCCTATGCAGGGTGGCGGTTACAGGATCACCGCCCTTTCAGGGTGGCAGTTACAGAATTTTTTCCCTAGGAAGGCAGTGGTTACAAAATCGCCACTTTGCATAGGGTGGTGGTTTTGTCATTTTTGGGACAATGAGTAGATTTAGCATGTTTAGACCAATTTTTTAATTTGGTTTTGTTTTGTAATGTTTTTTATGAGCTCACCTACATTACTGATTCACTCTTTTGTTTTTTTATGAATGTAGAAGGATTATTATGTTCATTGGAGCCGAGAGAGAGTGTGTGAATGGCTATCAGCTATACTCAACTAGTTGACACGTGTCGAGATAGACATACTGCACCGGGAAGGGATTTGGAGGACTGCACGGGTGCCTCACATTGCACCTCCTAGTCATATTTTGTGTGACCTATTCTCTTATTGGGATGTGGATCAGAATAATTTCCAGTTTCTAGGAGTTACTGGAGAGTGGACCATCACTCTCGAGGATGTATACATGATATTTGGTGCTCCCATACTTAGCAGACAATTAACGCTTGAGACAATAGGATCTATAGACAAGGCCAGGCTTTGGGCCACTTACATGGGAGATGATGGGGTGTTACTTGGCACCAAACAGGGTATGAGGCTCCTTTCTGTATCCATTGCTCCTATCCCTACACTCTGCAAGGCCGTCATGGGTATTCTTGCTTCACGGTTGATAGGGGATAAGGGCGGGGATAAGTTATTATGGTGTTGGGCCCTGATTGTGATTCAGATTGAGCAGCATGGGAGGACTTACGCCTAGGGGAAGACATCTTGGGAACTACATATCATGAATTATACCAGGTGGTCAGATTACAAGGATAGTCACTTAGTCATCCCACACTCCTGATGAGTTGGGTTTATGAGAGGATCACCCCCTATTAGAGGGGGTTAGGGGTATAGGATCCAGGGGTAGTCAAGGCCGTGGAGGTGGACCAGGATGTCAGTACTTAGGGTGCCACATCAACCAATGGCTACCTTGACTGCAATGGATTTTGTTGTTACACCCTGCCACGACATGGAAGGATTATGGCGACTGGATGGGAACACAGTGATAGCATGTGCCACCACCAATTAGTTAGTTGACAGATTAGGGAAGGTGGAGACTCATCCATTTGGTAGAGTTCCTTAGCATTTTGTACTATCGTATATCGACGTCCTTACCCCCGTGCCATTTTTTTATAGGAGCATTAGGGAGTCTTGAGGTGGCCCTTTGGGTGACCATAGTTGGATCATTGTGACTCCATGGGTTCCCATTGTAGTGAGACGGGTTGTCTATGCTTGTCGAGCAGCTAGACCTACACCGCTTCTCCTTGTTGAGGCCATGCCCATTCACAGCAGGGAGGAGGATTCAATAAAGACAGAGATAGGGGAGGATACTAATGAGGAGGTAGGTGAGGAGGCATGTGTAGAGGGGGGTGATGGGGAGGATAGTGACAGTGAGTGGCATGATACTCAGGAGATATCTATCACTGAGTGAGAGGAGGTGGATGGAGAGATGGAGACATTAGTTTCCAAGGAGAAACTCCCTCGTGATGGAGGTAAAGACGAGAAGTCTTTCATGGGACATTGTTGTCACCCATGAAATTCCCCTCATTTTTTAATTCTAGTCATCACCAGATTGGAAATTTATTCCCATTTCCAAAAGGCGGGCCGGCGAGGCTGGGGATTTATTTTTGGCAATTTTTTCTTTTGGTGAAAAATTCAAACATCACATTGCCTCAGGAGGGGGAGGCACAATAGGCACCTGCAGGAGCAACACCAGCTATACCAACTAATCCTACGTGGATGCTTGGAGATCCAAGTATGTAGATACTCTTTTCCCAACTTTTTAGATAGAAATTTTAATCACTATGTATCGTATATTTATATATATTTTTTGGTTTTTGTGGTTTTCTAACTCATCATTATTTTATTTGTTTAGCAACGACTTCTCAATAATGGTGAGATCTTATTCGTATGGTCTATGTGGATACCTTGCTTATCCCTATGGGGAAGACCAGAGTAGAGCTATTGGATGATGTGGGACATCCTTTGCAGGTTGGCCGTCATGCCGATGTCTTTGCGCCTCTTTGGAAGGTAGTGGATACTATTCTTGCTCAAAACATGAGGATTACAGGGTATAAGGAAACTGAGAGATTGATGAGGCGGAGCCATTCATGTAGTGAGACCATATCTAGTGGTCGTACTCATGGTCACTCACACCACTCAGTACACTCATAATGCCAGAGCCGTAGCAGGAGTCCTGTAGTCAGGTGTGCACCTTCTTAGGGATCCCATAGGGATTGATAGGCCATTGAGTCTTTATTGCTTCGTTGCCATTTTGTGAGGAAAATATACAAAACAAATTGTATTTTTGGGTTTATTGTGAGTGTTTTGACCATGCCTAGTGTGTGATGGCATTGTATTAAAACTTTATTCCATGATACACACACACACACACACACACACACACTTCTTTTTAGGTTCGGCTATCATTTGCATTAGATTTGACTTGTTTTGTGGTTTACTTCGCATGTGCACTCTAGATGTTTGGAACTTCCGATTTTGTATGCTTTCTAGAATGTATCTAATGGATGATGTATGCTAAGAAAATGATTTCTTTTTATTATTTTGTAATGCTGATATATGATGATTATGCAAACACATCGTAATGCTGAACTTTATCTTTTCAAGTAATGTTTGGTACTTATTTTTGTTTATTGGCAATGTTGATGAACAATGATATGATGATAAAATGATTTCACTCCAATCCTAACCCCACCCAACCAGTGAGATGCGAGGTCTCAACACCAAGAGCTAGGAGGGACGTGAATTGTATGGTTTTGGTAGAGACGTAAATGATGAGAGAAAGACAACATTTTGATATAAACCCAATTAAGAACCTACAACTTAACTCTACATAGAGTTCACTACACAACCTAGAATGTAATTTCTTGTAAGTTTATCTAGACTTAGATCTGAATATGGCCTCTTGATTGACACAATCTGGTTTTCAGGTTTTGACTCTCTTTTGGAACATGCACATCTAATTCATTTTAATTGGGATTTTAAGACTTTTAAAGCACGTTTATTGAATGAAATTGTGTTTAATTTATTATTTTATTTGAAGAGAACCCTGACACCTTGACCCATGCTACCAGTAAGAAGCATGGGCTCATCGCCAAGGATAAGGCATGGGTGATTAAGGGAACTTCCCTCCTTTCCCAACCTCACGCAACTTGTAAGAGGCACGAGCTCAACACTGAAGGTTGTTAGGGAAAAGAAGTGTGTAAATAAAATTTTTGATTTAATTTTAGATATGTACTTTTTTATTGTTTTTGAACTCTAGCATGTGATTTTGGGAATAAAATATTTCCCCTAGCCTCAACCCCACACAACCAGTAACATGCGGGGGCTCAACACCGAAGTTTGAGATAGGTGAACAAGTGTCTCGGGTGAAAATGTTTAGAATGTTTTTGCACCAAAGATGTTTTTCTGTGGAGAGATATGAAATCATGAAGCTTCTAAAACTAACTATGGGAAAATACAACTATGCTATAAGAAATCTATAGGTAGATCCAAGCATGTAGGTCTTGGTAGGGTTAATGTGAAACTTTTGCCTTGTCTTGTTGAATCGATGAAGTGATAAGAAGTGTTGATGAATGTTTGACGAGATATGATTTGAATAATTTCCATTGTTCTACAGAATTTTTTGAGAGTTACTTGAAAATAAGTTCCTTGATTACAAATTTCACAAGATGAGCAAACTGACGGTAATGCAATGAGAATGCAGTAGTATACATATGGAAATGTTGATGGATTATGCCTAGTATCTTTTTAGGTGAAGAGAATTGATAGATTCACTAAATTCCTCACCTTCTAGTGTACATAGGTGGTATGCCCCATTTTTGTAGTCCTCTATGACTCGGCACTTGGGCCTAAATTTCCTTCCCTTTTCGTTATTTTTATCTATTTGGATATCGAGTCTTAATGCTAGATCTCTCTCATCGTGTTCATAAAATTTCTTGTTGTATTGTCGGCTCATCCGGTCAACGTAATCTCTATGTCATTGCTTAGCATTAAGTCAAGCTTCGTTGAGGCTTTCCAATTGAGAGATTTGTGCCTCTAGATAGCCTTTTCCTCCCAGAATTCCTTATAGTGAGATACAGAGACTAGGTAATTCAACTTCAAGCAGTAAAACCACTTCTGCACTGAATACCAAATAGAAAAGGGTTGCCCCCATCGGTGGTCTTACCAATGTTTGATAGGCCCACAGGGTAGGAAATAGATTTAAGTGGCAATCTCATTTGTTCTCCTTGACATTTTTAAGGAGAATGGAATTTAACGTCTTGTTAATCACCTCAGCCTAACCATTAGCCTGAGGTTAATAGAGAAACATCGTGTGGTGACTATTTTTGAACTTTTCACATAGTTCATGCACTTCCTCATTTTGGAAAGACATGTCATTATCATAGATAATAACTTGTGGGACACCGTGCCTATAGATAATTTGGTTTAGAATGAATTTTGCAATTACACATCTTGGTACGATGGTAAGAGGCATGGCCTCTACCCACTTAGTGAAATATTATGTGGACGTGATTATTAAGTTATGGCCATCTTTTGATGAGGGGGAGAAATTCCTTATCAAATCTAGGCCCCATGTGGAAAAGGGTCATGGTGTTGCAATTGGTTGCAGAGCCTGTATTGGGATGTGGATTTCATGAGAGAAATCTTAGCACTTGTGGCACTTACGCACATACTCTACCGCACCATGTTCTAAAGTAGGCCAAAAACAACCCATCTAATGTATCTTACGAGCAGTGGTGTGGCCTTTGAAGTGACCTCCACACACTCCGTTGTGGGATTCATAGAGGATTTTTTAGACTCCTCTTCATCAACTCATCTAAGCAACATTTCCTCAAAGGATCTGCAATAGAGAACTTGTTCTATGATTACGTACTTTGTGGTTATGACGTGTAGTTGTCTTCTTTGTTGAGATGTTTTCCCTTCAGGGTATGCCTAATCTACAATGAAATTAATAATATCAGTATACCACGGGCATGCAGATATGGGGGGTTTGGTTTGAACGTAATATATGCATTCGTTAACAAAATCCATGTTAACTAGATCGCCTCCATCTAATAGTTTGTCAGCTAACTAGTTTGTGATGATTTTTCCTTTGACATACTTTTGGTTAACAAATTATGTTAGCTTGAACTCACCCATCAGAGTTATGAAACGTCCATCTTTCTTAGATAATGAACCCTGTGTTAGAAATTTTCACAAATGACTAGTCTTGACAATAACCCTCGTTTCTTGCAAGCATGTAGTGCCTTAACCACTTCATTGCAAAAACTATAGCAAGGCATTATTTCTCTGCATGTGTATAACATGTCTCATAGTTGAGAAATATTAGACTGATAAAGTAGACAACACGCTCTCATTTTTCATCATTCTCTTGAGCTAGCATGCAAGCTAATGAGACGCCTGTGGCTCATGAATAAATAATAAGAGGGTGATCTGATTTAAGAGGCATGAGCGTGGGGGGCGATAGTAGGAATCGTTTAACCGACTTAGATGCCTCGTGACACTCTTCCATCCAAATATTATAGCAATCATTTTTCAACGGATTATTTATTAGATGAATGGAGAGGTCAAATTGGGAATGAATCTTTGGATTGCACCGATATTTCTGAGAAAGGACCTTATGCCTGACTCATCTGATGGTGGAACCATTTCCAGCACTACTCATATTTTTGCTGGGTCTACATCGATCCCTCATGAAGAGATGATGTATCCCAATAATTTCCCTCCCATCACACCAAACACACACTTTTCAAGATTTAGTGTAATGTCGTATTTGATTAGATGAGAGGGGATGATGTGAAGCACCTCAAGGTGATCACACCATTTTATGTCCTTAGCTAGAAGGTCATCAATGTAGGATTCCACAATCTTATGAATGATATCATGGAATATATAATTCATGGCGCGTTGGTAGGTTGCACCCAAGTTCTTAAATTTGAACGGCATGACTGCGTAACAGTAGGTTCCCCAAGGAGTGATAAATGTAGTCTTTGTTTTATCTTCCTCGCAGATCCTGATTTGATTATACCTAGAGAATTCATCCATAAGGGACAACAGCTCATAATTGGTTGTTGCGTCAATAATGACATCAATGGATGGGAATGGGAAATCATCCTTGGGACATGCTTTGCTAATGTCTCAAATTTAATGTAGATACAGAATTTCCCATTCTTTTTTAGCACATGGACGATATTGGATACCCAATTTAAGTAATCAACTAGTTTAATGAACCCCAATTATAGGAGTTTCATCACTTCCTCTTTGACCATCAATGCCACCTTCAGTTTCATTGGTCTAGCTTTTTGCTTGATGTGCTTTGCGTCAGACTTGGTCACTAGGTTGTGAACTACTATATCAGGAGTAATTCATGTCATTTCTTTATAGCTAAATGCAAAGGCTTTTGAATTCTCCTTAAATATTTTTGTGTGTATCTCTACTTCTTCAAGGGTGAGTGAAGAACATAGCTTCAAAATCTTTGGGTCTTCCTCTATCCTAATATTAATATCGATCATCCCTTCGATCAAAGAGGCATTACCCTCTTCAAACTTAGGTGGGGATAGAGGTAATTCTAATTCCCCCTCCTCTTCTACCTCATAAATTTTTAGGCCTTTCGACGAGGGAGGATCCATCGTGTGATCTCCAAAATAGGAGGACAAGTGAGGAACGAGAGAAAATCCTCTCTTATGGTGTTGGGGATGTAAATCCATGTAGACGTTAAGATACCCTAAGATAGCTTCATTATTTTCTTCATAGTCTAGGGTTGTAGGCTCATTCTCGGCCTCAACGTATGCCAAGATTGAATTTTTCAGTACTTTGTGCACTAAGGGTTCTGCACAAACTGAAACTGTGAAGATATTTTCTTCTAACTTCTTTCTCAGACAAAAGTGAGAAGTAGGGGTGGCTATGGAGTTTGGGAGAAGGTTTTGTTCTCATGGAATGGCTTCAATTGAGATGAAGTTAAAACATTTTTTCAAGTTAAGCACCATAGTTTTGTAGAGTTTTAGGTGTTCTACCTAGTCTTGTATACTTCTAAAACTTGATTTGTGACTAGTTGTGAGTCACCCAACACTCTAATGTTACAAATGCCAATCATTTTGGCTACTATGAGACAAAGAAGGAGAGCCTCCTATTCTGCACCATTGTTTGTGCATTCAAAAACTAGTTTGAAGGAAAAAGAAAAGACCTTTCCTTCCAAAGAAGTGAGGATCACACCTTCCCTAGCGCCAAAGAGGTACTTTGCTTCATCGAAGTCGAGAGTCCAATAGTTACTTGGGAAGATTGAAATAGGATCATTCTTTGTATCCTCTTCCTTTGCTTCTGAAACTTCGACCATGCAGATCCCATCATCTGGCAGAGAGCCGAGTCTCAAGGCATGTCTTATGCCCATGGAATCAAATGGAAGGAGAATGGGTAATTCATTCTCCAATAGCTCGACAATATTTGTTGTTTTTTTTTTAGATTGTCTCTACAAAATTAGTTTCATCCTTAACAGTAGGAATCCCCTTGATCAAGCCAGTAGTTTTTAACTCTATTGTAGGAATTAGCTTAGCTTCTGGTGTTGAACTCATTGGTTTGTTTAATTGGTTTATGGGGAGTTCGAACTCAGAACGTACTCCTGGTCTCTTCTTTAGGTTAGCTAGGTGTATGTCGAAGGGCTTTGGCTCACCTTGTGCAACGAATACCTTCTCCAAGTGTAGGAGCCTTACTTCCTAAAACAAAGTGGAGGGAATTGCCTTCATGTGATGTATCTAAGGACTGATGAGGATCATATTATAGTTGGTTTCCCATTCTATAATATAAAACTTTGTGAGGATCGTCTTGGGTCCTAGGGTGAATGGAAGGACTATAGTTCCAATTGATGTTTTTTTAAGGCTAACATAACCTCTTAGTGTGTTTCTCATTGAAGAGCACTTAGTTTCCCCATAACCTAACTTGTAGAGAAAAGAAAAGGGGAAGATATTGACTTCTTCCCCATTGTCAATCATCATGAACTTTACATAGTTATTGTAAATCCAGACTTGTAAATACAAGTTTAGATCACCTCTACGTGTTATCTCAGCATCTTTGGGCATTTGTGGGTTGGATCATCTTGGGTCCTAGGGTGACTAGAAGTCCTATAGTTCCAATTGATGTTGTTTTAAGGCTATCATAACCTCTTAGCATGTTTCTTGTTGAAGAGCAGTTAGTTTCCCCATAACCTAAATTCTGGAGAAAAGAAAAGGGGAAAATATTGACTGCTTCCCCATCATCAATCATCACACACTTTACATAGTTATTGCAAATCCAGACTTTACATAGTTGGATCACCTCTATGTGTTATCTCAGCATCTGGGGGCATCTATAGGCCGGATCGTCTTGGGTCCCAATGTGACTGGAAGGACTATAATTCCAATTGATGTTTTTTTAAGTCTACCATAACCTCTTAGCGTGTTTCTTGTTGAAGAGTAGTTAGTTTCCCCATAACCTAACTTTTGGAGAAAAGAAAAGGGGAAAATATTGGTTGCTTCCACATCGTCAATCATCACACACTTTACATAGTTATTGTAAATCCATACTTGTAAATACAAGATTGAATCACCTCTACATGTTATCTCAGCATCTGTGGGCATCTTACTAATGTCGAATAAAAAATTGACATCTTTTTCTAGTTGCTCGGGAGGATAGACATCAAAGTATATATGGTTTATCTGTGACTCTGTATGAGGAGTGACGTTGATTAAATGTTTGAGACCCAATGCTTCCAATAAAGCAGCTCTATGAACAAGGGAGTTCTTTAACAAGTCCAAGAAGGACATGTGAGAGAAGTTCTTTTTAGGTCATTGATCAAGTCATAAGCCCCTATCAGATTAGCAAGCGTCTCAATGAATATCATCCAATATAGACGAGTAAATTAAAATAGGTTAAGAAGAATACTAATCTCTAGTTCTAGTGAAAAAATTTATTCGGGGGTTCAATCTCTAGCTCGATGATACCCACTATCCTAGTCTGCCTGACATCCATCCAACGGAGGTTCCACTGATAGGTTTCATGATCTCAAAGCTTCATGATTATTGCCCCCCACCATGATACCTTTTTTTAACCCATTAGGGTCTAACTTACTATCTATTGGGACATGTGTGGGAAGATGATCACTATGATATCCTAAGTAGTGTGAAATTTTGAAGGGATACACAGACCCATATAAGTGTTTTGAGTAGGCACCCGTATGGATTTTCCAAAAACATATCAATAAAGAGTCCGCCTTTGGTCTTCTAGAAAATGCATTATAGAAATTTGTTACAATCACGAGGACGTTCTTGTATCATGACCTCAAACCCAATGGAAAACCATAGTATAAATCAGGGATCATAATCCCTAGGTCTTTCGTTTGTATTCTATTGTGGTCTGAAAGTTTTGACTATTGTTCAATTGCTAGTTGTCATAATTGAAGTTTGGAGCCCATTGCCCCTGATTTTGGAAATTGGTTTGGGTACCGGATAGGATACTTGCTAGGGCCTAGAATTTTTGAACTTGTTTTTTTTGTTATTTTTTATGCTATTGAGGATGATTGAAGTCCACAACATTGATTATGGGATGCATAAATTTTTTATTCCTCTGGTTATTACCATTTTTGTTATTGGTGTTGGTAGTTGTTTGTGTTGGGAGGTGTAAACAATTGTTTGGCTTATTTGTCCTGATCAGATAACATCATCTGGTCGTAACACCACATGATTCTTGTTGAGGACCTTATGGTCCCTAATTGTTTTTTGTTTTGTTTGGGTTAACTGGAATTACCTTGGTTAGGAGTGATCAATCTCTCATGTTAGAGTCTATAGGTCTTTTGACAACTGTCTACAGGTTGCTTGATTGATATCAGAAGAGCACCCTCCAATACCTCTTTCATATCTCTTTAAGTGGGACATTTTTGAATTCTTCATTTGTTTCCATCGGTTAAGAGAGTGAAGGAATAGATCACAAAGATCTGTTTGATCCATGTTGGGCAAGTGCTTGTTAAATAAGTAGAGGACTTTCCACCACCTCTGGATGAAATGTGTGACAAACTCATTATACTCTTGTTTTATGTGCATAGGAATTCTCTAATTCTTGTCCTTAGCAATTTTTTCATGTCAAAAGCATTAATAAACTCAGACACATGATTTGCTTGAAGGAATGTATCGAAGTCTCTAGTATCATGTAATACCAATCAAGAGTGATACCTTATAATTTCTTATGGAATATTTTTCTAATGAGTGCTTCCCATGAGAGTAGCTCTTGAATGGCAGTTGCATATTCAATTTTATGTGGCACATTGGGATATCCCTCCCCTTTAAATTTTGGAAGGTTCTGGTAGAGGCCTATAGGGAGCATGATACTCCATGTATGGAGAAGTCAAGGGCCTCCTTGATATATTCTAGAGTAGGTCCCTACTATGCCTATGACTCGACCATTAATGATCCTTGTTGGGGAGGTGGAGGTGGAATTGATTGTTGGGATGCTACAACATATACATTTTGTTGGGGCATAAGGAATTCCCTGTGGCTAACCATACAGGCTAGGGTAAGATTGTACATGTCCCCCTGTGGTGACATAAAATACATGTGGATGTAAGGGGGAGATATTATTTTTATATGGATTAGGAGGCGCAAAGCAAGGGAACATTGCATTTCCAGTTTGAGTGGAATTTGGGAACGCACTTCCAGTTGGATAGTACATGTGGTGGGTGTGTATTTACGTATCATGAGGGGGACATACCCAGGGTACCCACAATCAGTGAGAGGATCCTTGGGGATAGAAATTCTTGTGTAAACTAAGAGGATTTGGTGGAATAGGCACTTGGTCCATAGTTATGCGAGATAAAGAGTGAATATCTCTCCCTGCCTAATGATATGAAGTTTGAGTGTTTTGAGAAAATTCCAATTCCTTAACCTTGTCCACTAATGACTGATATGATTTCACATGTCTGATGATGTTTGAGTGTTTTGTTTTAGCATACGCTATTGAACCTTTGTAGGTTTCTAAGGAGTGTGATATTCTACATATAAATTATTCTTTTTTTTTCCACCCCTCACTAGCAAACGTTTTTTGTTATAGGAGGGGTAGTGGTGCTTTTTTTGAAGCAAGATACATGCAAGTCCTTGTGGCCTATCAAAATTTTGAGCTCATTTTTTATAATTGTTTGTTCACTTTTGGAATAACGTGCTTAAGTACTCCTCATCTAAAATGTGGGAGATTGCTAAGACTGAAAACTGATCATCGGTAGTCTAAACAAGACCCAAGGAGATGAGCCTGTACTCTCTGGTAAAATTCGTAGTTATTAGAGATTGAGAGTCTCAAGCTTTTTTTATATGTGTAAGTTCGTCTATTTCCTCGATCCTAAGGGATGATCCCATAATGTTGGTCCCATGAGAAGGAGAAGTTGGAGACGCGTGCAGATAGGTTGAGTAATTGGCTTGGCTTCCCATGTAGATAGCAAGGGCGATTGTTGTTGTCTTCCCATTTAATAGTAGTATGCCTCTAGACCCAAAATGGGTCAGCCGTATCCATCGTATCCCAACATATTCTGGGGGTTATATGAATACCCAAAAAATAATGGGAGAGAGGAAGAGTGGGTGAATAAAATTGGAAATGAAAAGAGACTATCTCTTCACATTGGGTTCACCAATTTGTACAGATGAAAAGCAACACTCGACCTTCACTTGCACTCGACTCCCCGAGTTCATGCTGAGGAAGCCGATGTGGAAATGTATGTGTGGCTAATGAGTGAAATGTGGGCAAAAACGTATGGGAAAGTTATCAAGGAAATAGAATGTCTTCAATTTGTAATAATGAAATTTAGTCTTCAAGCACAATGAAAGCCTCTCTAACTTGTACAAGTTGGATGGATGGATTGGAAATGATGGAAATGTAGAGACTCCAGTCGATATCAAGCTCTGTAGATATCCTTTTTACTTGTTGCAAAATTCATGGGAAGCCAATGGGAGCCTCATAAATCTGTCCAGACATGGTCATGGAACAAATGAAATAGGCGTGGCTTTATGAAATAAGATCCGGTTGGGGGGAGCGTTCCAAAATGTGAGGGTTGGTTGGGATTCCACGTTTAGAGCGTTCAATTGTAATATGATATTGGGTGGTAGTTTGGATGTATGGAAAACTAATGTGCATAGACTTATGTCAATGTCAATAAATAATTCTGGCACGTTTGGTTGTGGGACTATAGGATCACTTCCAAATGTTCTTGGTTATTGGATTCCTTGTATGGTCATGTGTGATCCATAGGGATCTAGAAAAACACACCACTTCATCAGTTCCATCAGCACCAAGAAGGAGGAACAAGAAAAGTGAAAGAAACAAGGTAAACAGAGGTTCTAGAAAGAACCACTGCTCTATGTAGAGTGGCGGTTTCAGAACCGCTACCCAGCCAGGGTGGCAGTCCCGAGACCACCGGTCTGTGCAGGGTGGTGGTCCTATCACTTCTGGATAGAAAACAAAAATGAAGCACGAATGGACGTGAATTTGAAACGCCCAATCACATCTCTTCCCTTCCATGCCCATTCACATCCTCCAATGCACGGGAGGACATGGGAAGGTCTATAAATGCATGAAAGGAGAAAGAGAATAACATTCAGAGATCGAGAGAGATCAAGAATCAAAGTATAATGGGAGCAGTGAGCGAGATCTTCAGTGCTGGAATGGAATTGTAGGAGCAAGGTGTAGAAACAGAGCAAGCAAGTAATTAGAGAGAAGGTCTACATTGTTGCTTCTTTTCATACTTATTGTAATATGTAATTGTCTATATTAGACCAATAAAAGTGGGAAGAAAGAGAAGTTGCCCTACCTGATTGGTTTTCCTCCTTGGAGGTTTCCAGGATAAAATTATTGGTGTTGTAGTTTGAATTATTTCCTTCTCTACAATTTCATTTCTATAGCACTAGATAATCAGTCACGAAGCTCTAAATTTCAAGAAAATCTGTCATTTTCCAAAGTTGAAAGTAGAACAACATAGTTGTGTGATTTGTAGAGTTCTAAAGTATAAGTTTTACTAATCATTTTGGTATCAGAGCTGATTATATATCCAGGACTGTGGCATTCGAATCTTTCTTGTGATTTTGTATGATAGTGACAAGGTCCAAAGGTAAATAAATTTTACCTTGCGAGCCAGATATTTCTACGAAGAAGTGGAAACAAAGAATTCGAGATCAAATGGAGGAAGAGAACTTGGTCTGTAGAGTCAAGATGCTAGAGACCATGATGGATAGATTGCACAAAAAACAAGAAGAGCTTTTAGGTCTGCAAAAGATGGCTTCAGTTAAGCAAGATTCCATGGACTCAGTGGTTTAAGCACTAGCCGAAAAATTCAGTATCAGAAAGAGCCACAAAGAGGAAGAATGGGAAGAGCATGAAGGGATGCCAATTGTAAGCGAGAAGGTAAAATCTGCATATACACCTTTTAAAGTTGAAACAAAAGTAGAAATAAAGAATTTTGAAGGACAAGTAGATGCAGAATTACTGGATAAATGGCTAAAATAGTTGGAAGTCTATTTTAGTGTGCATAATATCATTGAGGCACAAAGGGTCACCTTTGCACGTCTCAAAATGGAAGTTCATGCTCTGGTTTGGTGGGAAACCCATCTAGCCAGTTGTGAGAAGAAGAAACATCCTATTGTCAGTACTTGGAAGGATTTTAAAGAGTTGATTAGAGCTAACTTCTATCCTATTGGCCATAATACTAGCATGATGATTAAGTGGTGGTACTTTAGATAGGGCAGCAGTCAAAGTGTGCAAGACTACACTACGGAATTTTGGAGACAAGCCATGTTGCTTAATATGGACTTGGAGGATGAGGACATTTTGACCAAGTATTTGGGAGGACTTCACACTCACCTTCGGTGGAAGGTAATCTCCACAAAGCCCAAGGATCTAAATGAAGCTTGTGTACAAGCATACTACATTGATGATGAGAAGAGGCAAGGAGAAATAGAGCCAAAGGGAGACCAATCAACAGAACAACAGGACAAAGAACAAGGGAAGAAAAGTAGCAAAGGTAAATGGAAAGGTAAACATACCAGTACTGCTTTGCATACTTGTAAAGATCCTAAGAATTTCTATAAAAAATGTGATGTAAATGGACATACTGATGCCACATGTTGGAAGTTGCATCCAGAATTACACCTAAAGCACCGAACCAAGGATTCCAAGAAATCCATGGCCACTGTGAAGGTAGAAGGAGAGGTGGAGATTGAGGATGATTCGGATGTAGACGAAAGGTTGGGATGCATGGCCACTAACATGTATGGGGTAGCAAAAGAAGAAGAGATGAGTAAGCTATTTCAAATCAAAATCCAAATCAAGAAGACTAAGGTAAACGCTTTTGTAGATTCTGGTTCTCAGTCAAATTTGATTTCTGATGTAGTTGTAAAACAGCTTGGTCTAGAGACTTACATGCATCCACATCCATGCCCACTAGGATGGGTGAAGAAGGGTTTAGAAATACAACTTACAAGAAAATGTAAGTTTAAGTTTGGGATAAACACCCAATACATAGATGTATTAGAAGTTGATATTATTCCACTTGATGCATTTGACGTTGTCTTCGGAAATCCTTACTTATATATCAGGGATGTTGTGTTCACAAGGAGGGAGAACCAGTTCAGATGGGTCAAGGATGGAGTTAGTTTTAACATCTAGGCACACCAAAGCAAATCAAAGAAGGCTATGGTTAGTGACAACCAAGCACCAAGACTTATTCAAGAAAATCACCAGTTTTGTTGCTTTCATTGGAAGAAAAACAAAATGGACGTGAGAGCGGATATTTCTGACCAAAGGATGGAGAATTTGGATAGCACTTGTCAGTTTTTGGAGAAGAAGACACCACAGGAACTACTCATTCAAGGAGCAAAACAAACTTTTGCTATGCAGTCACCATATCTACCTACGGATTCACTGGACCTGACCGTGGGGCAACAAGAAGAAGAGGAGATATAAGGAACGGTGGGGACTATAGCAGTAGCATACTTGGAGAGGATTTGGCCAATCCACCTCAAGAGGCAGAGACAAGAAAGGACTAAACCACTATAGTATGGGACCTTCACCATACTTAAGCAGGTTGGAGAAGAAACCTTTGGGCCATACCTCATGCAGATGCACGCGATAGTGAGTTATAAGAGCTCGCATCCACTAACGCCATCTATGCATGACAAAGAAGGAAAGATACAAGAGTTACCTTCCAAAGAGGATTGCACTCGAGGCATCTCAGAGGAGGATGTAGCACTGGAAACCAGAGATCCACAGGAGTCTTGGCAGGTTGGACGAGAGAAGACACCAAGGCAGACCCAGTGGTACTCGAATGAGCACGAGAGGAAGTTGATTCCTCTACCACTCCACCACTAAGCTTTTGTGGGACCAAAAACCTCCTAAGTAGGGGAGGTATGATCCATACCAGAAAAACACACCACTTCATCAGTTCCATCAGCACCAAGGAGGAGGAACAGGAAAAGTGAAAAAAACAAGGTAAATTGAGGTTCTACAAAGAACCGCCGCCCTGCAGGGTGGTGGTCCCGGGACCGCCGGTCTACGCAAGGCGGCAGTCTTCACTGTCACTTCCGAACAGAAAATAAAAATGAAGTGTGAATGGACGCAAATTTGAAACTCCTAGTCACGTCTCTTCCCTTCCATGCCCATTCACATCCTCCAGTGCACAAGAGGACATGGGAAGGTTTATAAATTCATGAAAGGAGTAAGAGAATAACATTTAGAGATCAAGAGAGATCAAGAATCAAAGTATAATGGGAGCAATGGGTGAGATCTTTAGTGCTGGAATGGAATTGTATGAGCAAGGTGTAGAAACGGAGCAAGCAATTAATTCGAGATAAGGTTTACATTGTTTATTCTTTTCATACTTATTGTAATCTATAATTGTCTATGTTAGACCAATAAAAGTGGGAAGAAAGAGTAGTTTCCCTTCCCGACTGGTTTTCCTCCTTGGAGGTTTCCAGGATAAAATTGTTGGTGTTACAGTTTGAATTATTTCCTTCTCTACAATTTCCTTTCTATAGCACTAGATAATCAATCATGAAGCTCTAAATTTCAAGCAAATCTGTCATTTTCCAAAGTTGAAAGTAGAACATCATAGTTGTGTGATTCGTAGAGTTCCAAAGTATAAGTTTTACGGATCAATGTGAATAATCAAACTTTATTTTCAACTATCCAATACTAATAAGCTTTTTCATCTTCTACATTCAAGACAAGGAGTTGTGCAATTTTCTCAGAATATCTCACTGGTTTTCTAGCAAATTGTATGCATAATATTGTATCTGTGTCGGTAAAAAGGTCTCTTGCATCCATTTGTAGAACTAATGGGTCACAACCAAATGTTTTCTCTCGTTCAGGTCCGTTTATAGTCATACAGGAAATTTTTCTCATTGATGTGAATGTTTAAATACTTTCAAGGCAATCTATAGTTGGGTTGGTTTAACAAAAACTCATACGCTTTGTCGTCATCAATGTTTAACTATCTTAAATATTCAGTGATTGTTTGTGGATTTGTGGTTTTTTGGAAAACATGAATTCTAAGACCTTTATTTATGTCTGCTAATGCTATCAAAATATTTGGCTAAGGCACTATTGGTTCGCATATGTAATCCATGGGCTCTCTAGGGCCCGTAATTGTCATGTAAGATATAATTGAATTAATCTAGTGAAGCAAAATAATTAAACAAAGAAGATTTGCATTATGTTTTTGTATTTTCAAGATATGAAATGGATAAGGCAATAAATGTAGCTAATCTAATGAAACTAAATGTTTTTGTTGTTTTATGTTTAAATGGGAAATAACAATAAAACCTCTAACTAATTAAATCTAATTAAATATAAATCCTAAAACAAATAAAACACTCAGATGTGGATGTTTATCTGTGTAGAAGGGAAATATATTCTATTTTAAATGAAATCTTTTCTAACTATGAATGTAAATCTAACCTTAATTCTTTCTCAAAAGCAGAAGAACAAATCAGAGCTTCTTGGAAGTTTTTCTTCTCTACAACTTCCCAAACAAAATAACAGAGAATTTTCCTATATGGATTGATGCTTGAAGTTATTCAAATTCTTGTAACTATGACAATGATTTCTCTACTCTATTTGATATGAATAATTTGAATGTTTGTGATTTAGAATTAACAAATTAGAAGAAATGAATGAAAACCAATAACAAATCCAACCTAGAATACATAACAATGTTAATTTGGTTGTGTGATACTTAGTCCCCTCATTTTATCCTTTTGGTTCCTCATGTCCACGTGAGTCCAGAGGTTGGGAATGTAGTGACAACAATAGAAGGAAAGCGCTGGAGTAATGGCCAGCTTGAATTGGAAGTTTGTAATAATGCAAGTGGAAGAAAGATAGTACAGTAGAACTGAGATTGGTTATGTGGTTTCCAGCAAGAAAGAAGGCAGCTGGAAAACAAGCTGCACGGATGCACAAAATAATTACCTAGCCATTTTCTTGAAAACACGTGATCAATTTATAGAAATTTAGTTGTAGAGTGCATAAGCACACTTGGCAAAAATGAGATGGTAAATCATCACATGAAGAGGTAGTTAACTATGCAATCAACAATCATAAGTGAAAGAGGAGTTAAGCATGAACAAATCAATCCTAAATTTAGGAAATTTGACTAAGAAATGCGTCTAAAAATTGAACTAGAGTTGAGTTACATGTGTACAAAGCATGAGTGAACATTCTGGAAAATGCGCATAGGACCTCCACCCTACGTAGAGTGGCAATTATAGTACCACCGCCCTACTCAGGGCCGCTGTTTTGAAACTAAAGGTCAAAAGCAAAGGAAAATGAAGCGAGAAGCTGGGACAAAGCATGCGTAGGCTAAGTAAGACATACTAGGCTACAAAGGAGCTCAAACACCTTCGGAAAATATATGAATCATCATTCGGGACCTTTTTGTAACCATTTTCTGACAATGTAACACATGCAAAATTGGGTGCGTATAGTACCCCTAGACCAATAAAATCATGGTATGAGTTTTGTAAATAAATTAAGGAAGGAACACCACCACCTCCACCTTAGCAAAATCAATATACTTGTAATATTATTCTATAAAATGAATGATAAATGTGTTATATATTCACTGCGTTAGTTGTTATCCAAAAAGTTATAATATGTCAATGTTATTATTTTCATGAATATAAGTATATATAGATGTCATATTTTTTCCTATGTTGGCACCTAAATTCTACCATGCAATTTTAACTACAAATTACATAAATGACACTAATTCCTGTTAGTGCTAATTAATTAACGACTTTCCATTAATTAAATTTCTCCTCTTGGATGTCAATTAACGTCGCTTCATTAGTTAAAATCCCCTTTTTAATTAATTGATGACCCATTATTAATTAATCGTTAATAAATCTCTCTCTCAATCATTTCTAAAATCCACTAATTTCCCTTTTAAATCCCCCTAGTAGCTGCAAAAAGCTAATTTGGGCATATTAATTAATCCCCAATTGGTTAATTAAGCCCCCTTTTCCCCATCTAATTCCTATGAAGTATTAATCTAAATTAATTACTCCTAGTTCTAATTTATCAATTATAATCCTACATTTTCATTATCCCACATTCACTACAAGTTGCATATTTCCAAAAAATAATATCTATAAAAACAACCTAGTACACCCTTCCCAAGACATGGCTACTTCTCATTCTAATCTATTTTCCTATTGTGATATAGCTCAAGGAAAAAGTGAGAAAAACCCTCCTTGAGTTGAAATGAAGAGAGGAGATCCAAAAATGGCTTTCCTTGTTTTGAAGAAACTTCTTGCTTCACCAATCTCCCCTCTTTAATCAACCACTCATGGATTACACTTGGCTCACAAAAATATAGAAAAATCAATCTGATATAAATTAAAAATCTTTGTGGGAGAGGTTTGAGCTCTTTGTTTTGTAAATGTTTGGTATGTTCTCCTCTTTGTAGATAGTCTTATCTTGATGGTATTATGCAGTTTTTTTAGTATTTTAAATAATGAACATATAGGTGTAAGTTACATTCCTTATATTTCATGTTCTTAGAATATTTATTACACATTAGGCATGTCTGGTGGGACACACAAGGTCACAAGTTCACTATTTAGGCGAGTTATCTATGTCGCATAGTAAGTTTTCCCTTTGGAAATTTCACTATGTTTTGTAGTGAGCTTTCCCTTTGGGTGAGTCCACTACGTCTTGTAGCAAGTTTTCTATTTAGAACAAGTTCTCTACACCTTATGACGAATCCGTTGAACTAAAACATATTCACTAAAATCTCTACAAAACCACTACGCTAAGTGGTGAATCCACCAAAACCACCAAATGTCGATTTTAGAAAATTTACCTACCACTTATTTTGGGGCAATAAATTTTAATTCATGTTAGAATTTCAAAAATAAAAATGAATATTAATGACACCACCTACCACCATGTCATGTCTCGGATTCCATTGGTAGTCTTAGACTAGCTTTGTTTGGTGTGTGAAGGTGGGAATGGACATTGCTTCTCGATGTGATCTCCTAGAGATCTTTTTCTTCAATATATGGTGGTAAAAGTGAATTATTTTTATCCTTCTCTATGTATATGCAACCCTCTCCATGATGGTTTCAATTGCCGCAATGTTCATTTTACTGCCATGATGGTTCTTTTCTCCGCCACAATCAATTTTTTCTCTCTTTTATAGCTTCAATCACCTTATTCTATCACCCCATCATCACTCAATGGGGTATCTCATATCCAACTAACTTTTCTTCCTCCCAATAATAAAATTGTCCACTTTCTTTGAAATGGTGTCATGTGCATAACGCCTCCTCAAAGAGGGGGAAATGTAGACACCTAACTTTTGTCTTGTAATTTTAACTGTAAATTACAAAAGTGGTACTAATTCCCTTCATCACCAATTAATTAACAACTTTCTGTTAATTAATTTTCTCCTCTTGGATGGCAATTAACATCGTTTTGTTAGTTAATATCCCCTTTTAATTAATTAGACTCATTATTAATTAATTAAAATTTCCTCGCCTTGTATTTAATTAGTAACACCTCAATAATTAAGTATTACTCTCAATCATATCTAAAATCTACTTATTTCCCTCTAAAATTCCCCTAGTAGCTTCTACAAGCTAATCTAGGCATATTAATTAATCCCCAATTGATTAAATAAGCCCCTTTTTCCCCATCTAATTCCTATGGAATATTAATCTTAATTAATTAATTATAATTCTATTTTATCACTTATAATTCTACATCTCCATTCTCCACATTCACTACAAGCTGCACATTTCTCAAAAGTAAAAGCTATAAAAGAAACCTAGTGCATCCTTCCTAAGACACACATACTTCTCATGCTAAGCTATTTTTATATTGTGAAAGAGCTCAAGGAAAAAGTGAGAAAACCATTCTTTGGTCTAATTGGAGAGAAAAATCCAAACATGGCTTTCACCATTTTGAAGAAAGTTCGTGTTTCACCGAGTGTTCCTCTTTAATCAACTGCTCGTGGCTTACACTCAGTTCACATAGATATCCATAAACCAATCCAAGAAAAAATCAAAATCTTCATAGGAAAAGTTTTAGCTCTTTATTTTGTAAATGTTTGGTATGTTCTCTTATTTGTAGATAGTCTTGTCTTGATGGTATTATGCATTTCTTCAAGTATTTTCAATAATGGATGAACATTTAGGTGCAAGTTACATTCCTTGAACTACATGTTATTCGAATAGCATGTACACATCTTACTCTAAATATATTGTGTTGTGCTTTCTTTAACAAGTTTAGTAGTTTTCACAAGATCGTGATTGTTGCATTGACTATGGTATCCTTCTTAGACTAGTTATCTCTCTTATAAAGTTGTGTGAAAGTACACTTTGCGTGATTATAAGGGTCTTGGAAATGCATTAGTTTTAGTATATTTGTATTGATCGTTTTGATTATCCTTCACCGGTATTTCATTATGTAAAGTGTGTATATGCAAGGTGTTTAGAATTTGACTTCACACTGATATATATATATATATAACTAAGTTGAATTATACATGAATGAGAATTAAAAATTTGGGTATGAGCACCTTGTTTTAAGGCACTATTGTCATGCAAAATTTATTGCATGAAAAAATTAAGATTTTGGTCACGACAACCAAGCCCACACTTGAAATTTCCTTTCATGGTCAATGTAAACCTTTCCTCCGACCATAATTTCAAATGTTTCACCCTCAATATGATAGAGAGAAATGTGCTAACATGATTTTTAAGTTTGTTTCAATGTGAGGGATGATTGTAATAAGGTTCATCGGTTGATTTAATGAATTTCAGTGGAAGCCTAGAAAGGCCAATTTTGGCCATTTTGGAGCCTGTGTACATCCTCCAGGAGAGTTTAGAAAATATCTTAAGAATCTAGAGGTGGTTTTGAGTATTCTTGAAAGTTTTGGAAGAAATTTAGGAAGATTTAGGAAAGTTTTGATCATTCATGGGTAATCTGCTCAACAACAGGTTTTCTAGGTACATGGAACAAACATTCTAATGGTGAATCCTAACTTCTCTGGATGATTATGGGAGCTCTATAAAGAGTTAAGAGGAAAACAATTAGGCATTGGAAATATATGATAATTCTCTACATGAGGGGAACATCAATTTTTATCTGTGGTTTGGTTTCATGAAGAACTCCAAACAGTGCAGTTGTCCCTCATTGTCCTACAAAAATGGTGCCTAAATTTTTAGGTTACATCAAGAATAAAATCTTGAAACTAGTTCAATTGAATCTTCAGTGGAAGCCTAGTCTTGTTTTGGAAGTCAAAATCATATAATATTTGACCCCAAAACATCATCTTAAACCTATGGGACGGTTTGCAGGGGAGTGACCATAAAAAGGCACAACGCGTCGGTTATACAGAAGCCTAGTAATCAGGCATCTACAAATGCAGATAATTCGTTTATAGGAATAAGTAGAGGATAGACACCTGCACATATAGATGCTCATCTGCATATGCAACTAAGCATCTAGATTATGTAGTCGGGTGTCTACGCATTTCAATTATCAGTCGAACCTGGGCAAGGTGCAGTTGAGCGTCTAAATTTTGTGGTCGGGCGTCTATA
Source organism: Taxus chinensis (assembly GCA_019776745.2). Classification (NCBI taxonomy): domain Eukaryota; kingdom Viridiplantae; phylum Streptophyta; class Pinopsida; order Cupressales; family Taxaceae; genus Taxus; species Taxus chinensis. The sequence continues at coordinate 12,504,649 of CM034147.1, forward strand.
GTCAGGCATCTAGATTTGTGGTCGAGCATCTAGATTATAGGGTAGGCGTCTTCTTTCAACCCTTCTCTCTTCCTTTTTCTCTCCCTATATTCTAATTTCTCATTGAAAATGCTTTATTTCCATGTTTTATCTTATTCAATTAAGTGACCTTCAATTCAACATTGTAAGGGTCCTTTTTCATCAATAATAAAAAGATTCATTTTTGTTTCCTAGTAATGTGGAAGGTCACAAGTGATGAGGGAAGGTGAAAATTCGTGTGGGGAGATGAAAGGACAATTCGCAATGTTATAAATTGGAATGGCTCCTCCATTCCAAAGGGTTGGTAATTTTCGATTGATTGTATGTTGTTGAGATTTGCCTCTACTACATCAAGAAATAAAAGGTGCAATCCTCTCTCTCTCTCTCTCTAGTAATCTTGCAAAACTAAAAGGTGTATGTGCCTTTGATAAATGAATCAATAGAATTATGTGTCTATGATTTATTAATCTTATCAGTGTTTGCATTTTTGTCTTCTTCTAATTGAATGTGAACCTACTTTGGTTATTATATGTGAACTTTGTAAGCCTACTCACAACAGTAACCCTCTATCTTCATATTTCCCCAACTCCCCTTTACCTCTTTTCACTGCGAATTCCTCCCTTATACTTTGTACAAGCACTTTGCCACAGGTTTAGTGGAGTATTCTTATGTGATCCCTGGCTTAACGGCCACCCATAGATTTTAGGTTGTTTAGATTCAATAATGGGAGCCTTACCATACACAAGGAGGGGCTTAGCCCTAGAGTGTTGGTGAAAACTCAATAATTTTCAACATGAAAAATTATTTCACTAACAAGCACATAAAAAGTTAATAAAGTTTTAGTCTTACTTTAGCAGTAGCAAAGAAAGTTCATAAAATGACAGAGTAGTACTGAAATCTTACATGTAATATTATCCAGTTAAAGATCTTTTTTCTCTTTTAACACATTTTCTTAAGAGCCCTAAGTGGATAATTTTATTATTAATGTTATCAATTCTTTTAAATAGTTGGTGATAACAAGCTTAGCATAAATGGTGATGAATTTTATAGCTTGATAAAATGGTATCATTTTCAAATTGTAAATGTAAAATTAATTATTCTAAAATAATCTCAATAGACATAAAGTTGGAAAGAATTTAACTAAACTTATCCTTCAAGAAAAATACTCCTCTAAGAAGGATATATAATCTACATGTCAACAATGTCTAGATAAACCCTTAAACCATAAACATATTAATAATACATTAATTGGGAGATTAAAATATTTGTTGCATGGAGATGGTGGTCATAATCTTGTAATAAGTGTACATAGTTTTCACTTTTCTTACAATAGAGGCGAGCTCAGTTTATAGACTTTATTTTAACACATGACCTCTGTGGAGAATTCACTCTACAACTATTTGGATCCATCAACGGGGGTAATACTATCTCTGCACACAATATTTGATTATCATCTCTCTACTCCTCAACCATTATATAGCTCATTCCACTATAATCGCCATTATCACACAATCATCTACAAACTGATGATTTTTATGACTTTATTTTCTACCATCTTGGTAATTAATAATACTATTGTTATTTTCTCATATTAGGTAGTTGAATGCAATATATAATAGTTGTATTCATTATTAATTTATAATGAGTAACCAGACTGTAATAATGTGACCAATAATATTGTTATTTAACTTTATTCACAAACATTAATGTTTGTGAGAATTAAGATATTTTAAATTATTGCTTCTAAAAATAAGGGGGTGGCACAAATTTGGGTCACAATTACGCCGCACCCATCTCTAACTTACAAAAGAAAGTGGGTTGCCAAAAGGCTATCCTCACTTTATTTCACTTACTTTTAACAATGACAAGAGGAAAGAAGAAAGCTAAAATGGACATGAGAGGAAAACTATAGTGGAAAAAAGGATAACAAAAAGAGAGAGGAAATAATAAAAAATAGCAAAAAGGAAGAGGGGAAAGGAACAAAGACAACACATAAGACAACAGAGAGAAAAAAATGGCAAACTGACCAATACATGGATCAAAACTAGAACCTTCAAGGCAAGAAAACCCTATGATGAAGAAGAGTATGTGAAAAATCTCAAATTACAGGTATGCATATTTGTATTTAAATTTGATTGATAATGTAAGTGAACTCTAGGAAGTGAAACACAAATATTAGGAGAAAATGTGTAAACCCTATAATAGATTTGAAAAGAAATTATTCAAAATCTAAATAAATTCTAAAAACCATAAGATAAATTATATAAACAATAAGGAATATTGTGAAAACCCTGGTGTAAATTGTGTAAACCCTAGGGTAACTTGTTTAACCCCTATGGTAAATTGTGTAAACCATAGGGAATATTATGTAAACCCTAATGTAAATTGTGTAAACCCTAGGGTAAACTATGTAAACCTTAAGAACCCTCAATATTTGAGATAATTCCATAAATGGGGAATAGGAAACATAATTTGTGGGGATTAGGACCTCCTTAAGCCATTCTTAAAACTAACTACGATGAAATCACAAACACATTACAAGGGAATCATCACATTCAATAATACTTAATGATGGTTAATACTCTAAATTTTTATAGAAACAAACTATTTCACAAGGTTTTCCAAGTTTTATCAAAAAAGTTTGAATTTTTCCAAACTTTCCTCTTGTCGAACATGAACTTGAACTTTACATGTTATTTTGCACGGGAAGTTTTTCATAGGATTTTGCACTATTTTACAAATGTGTGTATGTATACATATAACTAATGAAAGTAGTGCACAAAAAAATCTCCCCTTTGTCCCTCTGACATATTTATGCATTTTTTTCAAAAAAATGATAGAAAAAATTGTTTGAACTTAAAACATTCTTTTCTCGAACTTTATCTCTTTGCAAGCATAAACCGAACTTTATAATTATGACAAAAAAATGTGAAGTGTATCTTGAATAATTATGAAGCCAAAAAGAAGGAACATACATACTCATATTTCCCAATTCTATTGTGGCATCACTTTAGTAAGAGGGTCATTTTAATTGTATTTAGATAATTCCTAATTCCATTGTGGCATAACCTTAGTAAGATGGTCATTTTCTTTGTATTTAGAGGCATTTGGATGAGATTTACTTATTCGATTCTAAAGTCTAAAAAGGGAAGAGGGGAAGACAATCAAACATACACATTCCATGGTCGATCCTCTGTAGTACATAATATAAGTAATCAATCAAATATAATCATTCCACAACTAATCATCTTTATTGTGATCTCTAAAAGAAGATAAGTAATTGCACTCTATATTACATTTACCGACATATTTTTCATGAAGAATGTGTACATATTTCCTCGTTCAATGTATTTCATAATTTTGGCTTTGATATTAGAGAGGGCATAGCCTATTCAAAAAGGCATTTGATGTCTTTACGTGTGGCAGCTATAGAGATCGAAGTTCAACATAATATGACATGGATGAGAATTTAGACAAAAACCATTTTTCGTCTCAAAATTCATTGAATTTTGTGCATCCACCACAAAAGTATAAGTTTATAGTATATTTTTTAATTTAATAATATGTTTTCATATTTAAAAATTATAACTATACATTTTCATTATGATAAGTCTACTACTTATAGAGACCTACAAGAGCCATCTAATGAAGACTGTCACACTTGTATGAGTGGACATCCCTCAACCTTTAGGGACTCAACACGAATGCATATTATATTTATAATTGATTTTTAATTAAAATTTTATTTAATTTCACTAAACAATTATAATACCACTTGTGTATTATAGGTCTACTTCCCATATAGACTGACGATAGGATGACAATGGTGGAATGAACACACATGCTTCATATACTCTTAGGGTGTCCCCTGCACAGAGGTCATATAAATTTACAATTTTTTAATATAACAAATTTATTTTAATTGAACAATTATAATACGATTTGATTATGACATGTCTACATCCCATATCAACCAACATGAGGATGAGGGAAGTCATAGGATGAGGGAACCATCTATGTGGAGGTATAAAGTTTTTACTTATTATTTTAAATGATTTTAATTAATTATTTTATGATTCAACGATTTTTTGTAGATCCTCGTTAGAGGTATGATACTCTTAACTTGTTAGCAATTAAAAAATTAAAAAAATGAAACCACGAGAAACTGTCCCAACAAGTATGAATGACCTACTCCCAAGTGAATTAAGAGGAGATGACAAGACACTCCTGTGCCCTCCAACAACAAATGTTGATAGACCTTCTCATCTTGTTTGTAGTAATTATAAACACCAAGTACAAGAAGACCTCAAAATGGACCTATATGTAAATACTGACATGATGACATTAATCAATATTTGGGGAAATTGAGGATTTTTAAAAATCTATATTTGAGCTATAATAATTTGATTTATTTCAATTTATCTTTGTATTAGTTTAAATTATTTTAATTTATTTTATATGTCATTTTTAGTGATTTCAATTTTTATGGTTGCAGGTATTTAACAAAAGAATAGTTAACTAATCACAAAAAATGATTCATTCATATTGTCATCGACAGTGGCTGCAAATACCATTTGAGATATGCAAAAGGCTCATCAATGTAATTTTAATCGAGTTCAAGAAGACCCACTATGACCCAATGTTTCACCAGATTGTTGTAGATAATGAAACAGATAAAGGTAAATAGGTCGAGGAAGAATACCTGTTATCATGTGGTTGAAGGTTGAGTGCGTGCGTTTCTGATTTCTGATCCAAACTGATTGTGTGAGCTTCCTTTTGGCTAGGAGGAACTACCTATAATACAAAGCAAGACCACAAGATATAGTTAATAACAAAGGTTAGTGGACTACCTAGTGTGAGCTAGATCCATGAAGCGTGATACTTCCTCGACAGTTGTCAATCCACTAATATATAACTTAATATAAAATAATTGAACATGCAAATAAAATAATTTAATGTTAGTGTTCCGATTTAGGTCTCTCAGACTACTATCAGTGTCAATCCAATTAAATGTTTGATGAATAAATTGGTGAAGGTCCCAGGTCAGATTGCAGGTTGGGCAGGTGGTTTGAGGGTCACAAATAGGGTCTGGGTAAGATTTGGTGAAATTTAGGTTGATTTTGGGTGATTAGGAAGCTTGCTGGTCTAAGGAAATTTTACAAGGCATAGAGACCGACGTCGTTCAGGGTATGACAAATGACGGTTCAGGATGACCGATATCGGATATTATGGGTAGTGGCAGAATGTAAAAAGTGGGTGTTTAGGCTCTCTCTGTGTCTACACAAATAGTTGGGAAGGTTTGTGGTGAGGTTGTAGATGGGGTATCAGGTTTGGGTAAGGTTTGTGAGGTTTTGGGGATGTTAGGGGCAGTTTAATAAAAGTTGACAGAAAATGCAGTAACCAACGTTGGTCTGGTGACCGATGCCAGTACAAAGGGGAAACCGACGATGGTTAAGATAACCGGCGTCAGTAAGGAAAATTTTGTGGTAATTAAATATAAGGTAGATTTGGACTTCTCTGTGATTACACAGAGAATGGAAGGAGGATGGTTGGGTTCGTAATAATGCCAGGAAGGCTCAAGAATTCCTAAGGGTCAACTATATAGGGGCAGAAGGCAGTGGGTGGTAGGTTGAGTAGATTGGTAGGAATGTGGGGATGGAGGAATGTAGGAAAGAACAAGATCTAATAACAAAGATAATGAAACTACACTTTTAAGTAAGTACAGAATGATGCAAATCTAATACACTTACTTGTATTTATAGGCCTGGTTGGTGAAGGATGGAAATGGTTGATCCATGAAGAAATTTTTGGTCAGTGCAGTGGCAATACCTCCTGGAGTGCTCCTGTGATTGTTGTAATGTCTTTGGACGAGTATCATGTGCTTGTTTGGGCATGTAATTGAGTGTATTCTGTTGTTTGGATGTTGAAAAGTCTCTGGTTCGTGTTTGGGTGCAATAGATCTCTCAGAACTCAAAATGACCAACCTCGGTAAAAGGTTACAAAACTGTATATAAGGTAGCCGATGACAGTTAAGGTGACCGATATCAGTTGAGGGTTAACCAGCGTCGGTTAAGGTGGGAAATCATAGGTTTGCCAAAAATAGGTTTGCAAGTGTTTTCCATTTGCAGGTGTTTTGAATATTTTACAAATTGTTGTTGCAGGATTTACATCAAGGGTTGTAAATTTTTCTCTCTTCTGGTTTATACAATTTCTGTTCTTGGCTTATCCCTATTTTTCTCTTCTCTTGATTTGTTTTTTACACATTTTGTAACACCTGCACACAAAAAGCAATAACTGTTAGATTTTATTGTATTTTTAAAAAGTAAAAAAATATAGCTTGCTGGAAATAAATTAGTTTTTATTTTTAGTAAAAATAAAAATAAAAATAAAAAATTGAAAACAAAAAGAATAGTAATTTTTTTTATCTAACCCTTACCCTCCCCTCTCCCATCTCGTCCATCTCGACCAAGCTACATCCACTCAACTCCCTCACTAACCCAACCCCTCCCTACCACCTACTCCTCGTCCCCAGACACACGTCCCTGCCCCAACCCAACCCCAAGCCCCCCTCAAACTATAGAGTCACCCCCCGTGCACTTTCCTTGACTCCGCCAACTTTGATCTACCATTCCCCCAATCTAAGCTTCCCCTTACCCATGCGATTCAACACCCCCGACTTAACTACGCTACCCATTTCCCCGAGGCATCCCACACCCCCTTGAGCATCTCCCCCCACTCATTTCCTCAGAAAGATCCCACACCCTGACCTTGTAGTCCCTCACTCACTCTACAACCTCCCTTCCCCTCGGCCACCCTAGATCTGCAAACACCCAGTTGATCCCTCCATGAGCCAATGTCGAACCCTAAACGGTGAGCTCCCTATCACTCTCTTGACCCATTCAGATCCCCTTCTCCCCACCCTGAACTGACCTTACCTCTCGCTGAGCCATCCACCAACACAAACCAAAAATAAAATCCACCCATTTAACTCCCCCTTTTTTTAGGTTTAGCTTGTAGTTTCACAAAAACTTACGGTTTGCTTTTATCATTATTTTTTATTACTATTAATTCGCTTAGGCTATCTTTTTTTACCTTAGGTTTTACATATTAATTAATTTATTTTTCTTGGTTAATCATTAGTTTAATTAATTAATTTAGGACTTTTACCTACTTATTATGCCCTTTTTCATTAATTTTTCATTTTTTAGCAAAATAGACTAATTGTCAAATTGGGTTTTTATAGGGCTATCAGGCGCCTTAACTCCAACTTTTTTTTTGCTTTTTTGACTTTTTATCAACTTACACTCACTTTTCAGCCTCTTTCTGCTCACATTTTCTACTTGCAAGTATAGGGTTATTGGGCATTTCAGGCCCATTTTTCTTGATTTTCTAGCCATTTTTGACACATTTAGTTGTTTTGAAAATTGGACTAACACTTTTTTACGTGTTTTACATACTATTCCTTTGTCTTTTTTTTGTTTTTTAAGACTAATCACTGTGTGATCATGCATATGCTCTTCCCTTGCAATTTTTTAAGCTATCTTGGGAATAAGAAACATGATCATTTTTATTTTTATTTGTGGGGAATTAACAATTATTACTTAATCAAAGCCAACCCACACATATGCTCTTTCCTTGTACTTTCTAAGTGATCTTGGAAATCAGAAATGTGGGTTCGCTTATGTTGTCTTGTCCTTTACCTACTTCTGGAGAACTTTCTAATCCTTTCTTGCAAGACCCACTCTCAAAAAGGTGGATCAAACATTCAAAACTACTAACTGTAGGTTGCCTTTGCTCATGAGTTCCAAACTTTTAATTCTTATGTATAGGAAATTGTAGATAAACAAGATAAAAATGAACATTTTTCTACACACTGTATTTACCGGTTTGGATAAGGGTAAAAACTCGTTCACATACCCGTGGGAAGTTCCTTAGCATGATCCATAAAACTCTTTTGAGGATTACCATAGGAACCCCAAAGTAGTCAGTACATTGAGGGAACTGGCTGACAAAATGGGCACCTTTTATCCCAACTGACTAGTAAAGCCTTGTGAGTTAGAGTCACAGATATCTAGTAGTGGTGACCCCAATGCGATTCATTTTGAGCAATATTTTTGCTTAGGGTTTCAAAGGGGGTAAAGTAAAGCCATCAGCTAGCAATAGTGTCACGCTCGCTTGGGTATACTGCTGACACCTAGTTGAGAGAGCCACCTAGGAAGTCAAACATTGTCCAAGCTAATCTAAGGTAGAAGCCACAAATAAACAAATCAAAACAAAAAATCTTTTTCTATATTTTTTTCTTTCTTTTCATAGAAGTGTTCCACACTCACTTTTTCCCAAACACTCCTTGTTTGGGATCCATCTTTCACATTTGTAACTTCTCGTAGTTTTCAAACACTCCTTGTTTGAATTCTCTCTTCAGGTTCGTATCTTTTTGTCATTTCCAAACACTACTTGTTTGGATTCTACTTTCATCATCTTTTCATCTTTCCAAGTACACTTTACTTGGATTATTTTTAACCTCCTTTTCGATATCCCAAATACTCCTTTTTCATCTTCTATTATGTTCGCTATCTCCAAATTTATCCTTATTTGGACTTGACATTCACTTCTTTTTCTCGTCATATTTTCTATTCATCGTCAATCATTCACTATCTTTCATTTTATCCTCAAAATTCCCCTTTTCAGAGCTTTTGTCTCTTTTTCATTTTTAGTAGATATTTTCATCCTCATCGCACTCTCCATTTGAATTTCTTTCATTCATATGGAGTTCTCATTTACTTATTTGAGTATTCCTATTTCACGATCATCAAATTTTCTCTTTCATACTCACCTCATTTTGAGTTATCTCCCATTTCAGTTTATACTTAAACATTTGGATTATATTTCCCAAAGTTTAAGTTTCCACCTACTTTTTGACATCAAGTCTTGAGTTGTGTATATCCACGTCCTCGTTCAATCACTTTCATCTTACGATTCACATCTTGACAGTGTTATATTCCACTTTATCACAAATCATTTCCAACACATCTTATCTTCATTCTCTTCTTGTGTCCTTTAGTTTGACATCATCATCATTAAACTATATACGTTTTATTTCTTCACATCTCTAACTTGAAAAAATATTTGTTACATTTTAGACACTTCATCATATCTTCCTTTCCCAATGTTTACGTTGTCAATATTTGAGTCTTATCCTTTCATTAGCCTATTCCTTCTTAAAAATTTCTTGTTAAGGGTTGAGCACATCACATACGATTTGACTCCTTTTCATACCCTATTCCCATCTAGCATTCACTTTGTTAGTGGTAGAGTTCATTTGAAATCAATCTATCCTCTCTCCTCCATTCTAGCATTCACATTATTAGAGGTTGAACACATTTGAGCTTTTTTCACTATAACCTTCCTCCCATCTAGCATTCAATTTGTTATAGGATGAGAAATTTTTCCACATTCAACCACTCTTCCATTTTGGCATTCACTTTGACGAGGGTTGAATTTATCAATCACTTTCGTACTCTTCCATCTTGACATTCACTTTGTTAAGGGTTACGTCATTCATATCTTCCAAACATCTTTCCCATATTAGCATTCACTTTATTAAGGGACAAGTTATTACCAAGCTTAATCTCACACCTCTCTTCCATCATAGCATTCACTTTTCTACGGGCTGAGTTATCTTTCACATCTCTTTTTTACCCCCCCCCCCTCATCTTATAAAAATGGTGGGAACACAACATAGAGATTATAGTCCTTTTGGAAGAAATGAACGAATTCGAAATCCTTTTGGAAATTCTGATAGTCACAATGACCAAAACTCTGAGGATGATCAGAATGACATCTCTTCCGAAGAATAATCCCACATCAAAAATATCTTATGTATGAATAAAGACAAATTTTTGCTTCATCTCTTTAAGATGGGAGAAAAATTACCCTATGATTTCAATGAGGATGTTATACAAAAATTACTTGGAATACCACCACCCAATAAGTGTGAACCTTTAAATTCGAAAAAAATGATGATGGGTAAGGCCATAGTCACACAAACAACAAGGGTTGAAACAAATCCACCTCGAACAACACTAAAGACAATGAACCAAAAAAAGACAAATATGACGTAGGGAACAAAGGAAAATTAATTGATTTTTCCACCAATCTCGCTAAATCCCTCATGAATCAAATTAATGATATGTCTAAGCAACTTGCTATCCTTAATTCCAAAGTTGCTAATGAATATCATAACAACGAGGCACCAAAGAAAACTAGTGATGATTCATTTAAGATCCATACCACACCCACCAAAGATAACACCAACTTTACAAGTGATGGTTCCTTATCTATCTTGCAGAATAACTCACCATTTTCTCACGAGTGGCAAATGATGAAGGACACCATCTTGGGTATGCAACATCATCGCAAACAATTCAACTTTGAAGAAATGTGTCCTTACCCCTTCAATAAGGACATCTTGTGCATACCCATTCCTAAATCTTTGAGACACCCAAATTTGGAAAATACAAGGGAAAGAATGATCCTAGAGAACACATCAATGAATTCTATATAGCTTGCCAAGAGGTGGCCTATAGTGATATATTCTTAATGCATCTCTCTTCAATAAGTCTAGGTGGAAAAGCCTTGGACTGGTTTCTACACCTCCCCAAGGGTTCTATAAAATTTTTTGCGGACCTCTCATAGAAGTTCGCTAAACATTTTTCATTTAACCTAGACTTCAAAATTACAATGATGGATTTGTGTAATGTCAAACAACAAACAAATGAAACCTTTGCACATATCCTACAAAGATAGCATAGGATTGCTAGTTGCTTCCCATACTCCATTCCTAAGAAACAACTTGTGAGCATCTTCATACCTAACCTCAACAATGAGCAATCCTTTCATATGCAAATGTATTTCCTTAATACTTTTGAAGAAGTGAGAAAGGATCATAGATTGAAAAATCCCTGGTTGGAAAAGGTTTGATCAAACCTCATTCAAAGGATAATGGGAAAAAAGTAACCATCTTAATAGCTCTCACCAAGACAAATCCAAAAACATTAATCGTAATCATAATATGGTCAATAATGGTGTTACGGAAAACCACAATGTCCACAACGTCCAAAACACTCAATCTAAACCAAACAAAGGTAAACAACCTCTTGTTGTTTCTAGCAAAGAGGTTTCTTCCTCTCGCGATTCTAAGTGATGTCATTTCACTCCGTTAAGAGAACCTCTCTCAAGTGTCCTCCAATAACTTGTTAACGTGAATATGGCTACCTATCCCATCACCAGACCTTGGGTTAAGGGAGAACTCAAGCCCACTTGGTATAAAATCGATACTTATTGTGATTTTCATTGCATTGATGGCCACACAACTGATCAATGCTTTTACTTACGTCAATTTGTCCAAGACCTCATTGACAGTGGGGATATCATTGTTGAAGAATCATCACCAAATAAAACACATAATGAAAATCTCAAGGTGTTCTCAAACCCATTTCCCAAACATGGTGTTGATGACAAAAATGTTAACAAAGTTTCCTCCACCAATAACACTAATTACAGTTAGATTGTCTCATTTATTGAGGAAGTACTTTCTATAATAGCAAACATTAAATTTAAACCTTTGATTAATGATGTGACCACATGCCAAAGGTAGATATGGGTTCCTGTGGTAAACCAACCTTCTACATCTTCTACAGAACCTCAAATGTCCAAACCAACAACTCCCTCAAATAAAAAGTCAAACTCTAATGACAAATCTCCCACTCCTGGTAAATATGACCTCATCAAACAGTAAACAACCAAACCAACACATATATCTCTAATGGAACTGTTAAAAGGGTTCCCTAACTTTCAGGACATCCTCACTCGTGCTCTTCATGAATCACATGTTCCTCCTACTCTCAATGTTCAATAGTTTCAGCCTATGATAGTAAATCGTATGCCTGAAATTCCTATTCTATCTTTTGGCCCTCAAGATATGTTGAACCCAAACTTGATTAACAATAAATCCTTGTACATCAAATCCTATGGTACATACCATAAGGTCAAAAGAGTTATGATCGAAAATGGATCAGCTCTTAACATTCACTCTATAAAAATGCTTAGCTGCCTTGGTTATACAACAGATGAATTAGATGCTAATATTATTACCATTCATGGTTATGATAATACCGAGCGCCATTCTTGTGGTACTATCACTCTTCTCATATAAGTTGGCCCATATCTCCTCAAAACTATATGTCATGTTGTTGACGTAGAAATGTCGTATAACCTTCTTTTGGGTATACATTGGATACATGTAATGCAATTCATACCTTCCACCTTCCATCAATGAATAAATTTTCCACATAATGGTTGAGAGTTCACCTTATGTGGTGATACTAACCCCTTTGAATATTGTAAGTTTTTCAAAGAAAGGTATAAAAAAGCAAATTATTGTCCATCTGTTGATAACGAAATTGAATCTAGTGAAACTCATGTTGTTACCAACCGTATTGACCTCGAAATAATGTTGTTCCCTCATGCTTCTACATCTTCTTTTGAAGCATCTACATCTCAAGTGTCACCAAAGGTTACATTCTCCCATAAATTCCTAGACGAGTATGAACTTGAAAATGCATTTCATGTTGGAAAACTCCCATTATCACCTCGTAGATATGGGCATCCTAACGCTCCCCATCTATGAGAACCTCCAACTTACTATCTCGAAAAAAATCTTTGGAGATGATATGGATATCTAGAAAATGAACATATTCAAATATCTGACGAATCTTAGTTATATGAAGACAAGATGGTAGAATGTTATGAATCCGCCAACTACACCAAGGCCCATAAAATGATGAAAAACATGAACTAAAAAGGAAGAGGCCTTGGCCCACATGGGAATGGAATTCTTGAACCTATGTAGATCAAGTTTAACCTTTAAACATATGGTATAGCATATGAGACCTTTGAGAAGAGACTAATTTAATTTTTTCATTCATTCATTGAGGGAATGGAGGATTATGAATCATACTTTTTTGATTCTGAGTATCAAGCAGTGAAAAATTCACCCCTTCCTCTGATCCCATGGAATATAAGAGAATCAGGTGATATCAAGGAAAGGATTGCAGAAATTTTTCAAAAATCAAGAGAAAAATAATTTCTTTCATCATTTTTGGTGGCCTCTTGAATCTATCGATGCAGACATACATTTCCTCTTTGAAGGCATATGAGAAGACCATGAGCTCCACTCATTCATAAGAGCTCCCAAAGGTTGTAAAACCTATGGAAGAAATGAATCAAGGTGAATATGAAATGAAAAAAATTTCATTGGGTCAAGCCGCACATGAGGGTGATGCACACATGTTCAAGGAATTTTCTTCCTACATGCTTTCTCGAAATGAGGAATACAAATAAATAATAGAGTGGTTGGAGGAGCATGTGCAGATTTCACCACTTATGTGTAATCATTCTTGGATCCTAATGTGGTACCACCTCATCCTACAGAAGTTATCACTCCTATTAGTATCTTTGACACCAAAACAATCAAGAAAGCTCAAGGTTATTCAATACAGGGAAAGGCTAATGACATGTGGGTTGAAAAGATTTTTGAAAAAGGAAAGACATTGTTGCTATATATTCTCTCATTGTTTAAATATGCTCTTGCCACCATTTCTAAAGTGAAAGTGACTAATCAGGATATTGATAAGGAGAAATCTCATTAGGACAATGTGCTTCCATTGATGTTTGAAATGAGAAATATAGATTCTCATTCATTAGTGAGTAAGAATGTGTTCACTTCCATGCATGATAACTTGTCTCCTATTTGGTATCACATGATGAGTGCTTGGTATGACATGTTGAATGATGTTATCTCTAAGCTTGATTATTGTGAAGATAATGCATCACATATTTTGGAAGGCATCAGTAACAATGTGTACAAGCTTAGGTCACCTCAAATAAATGAGAATTCATCACTGGAAGATATCTTGAAATATTTCCAGGATTTGGTAAAAAAAAAGAGGCGGGATATCCCTTCTTATTCAACGAGGATACTTTGGAGTCTCTAAAAAAAATAGAGGTTCAATCTCTAATACGATGAAGGATCATTGGGTTCGGTTTAAACAATGTAAGACCATAAAAAATACTTATGAAACTTGAATCAATGCTTTGAGCTTTGTTCATATTCCACAGGAAGGAAAGGTGGCACATGTGGTAACATGCTTCAATAAGGAATTCAAGGGTGAATAAAACCCTCCATGAGTATTCCAATAAGGTTCAATAATAGAGACTTCATCTTCATTAGAGTGATCATATATTCTCTTCTTCATTCTTCCTTTCTTCTTTATCCATGTTATAGTTCTTCATTAATGAGGTACTTTTCACTATATTGTCCTATTCACTTAAGTGAACTTTAATTGAACATTGTAAGATTTATTTTATTAATAAGAAAAGGGCCCATTTTTGTTTCCTAGGAACATGAAAGGTCAAAAGTGATGAGGCAAGGTGAAAAGTCATGTGGGGGGAGATAAAAAGACATTTTGTAATTCTATAAATTAGGATGACCTCTCCATTCCAAGGGTTTTCAATTGTGTGTTTCTAGTATATAGATTTGTATTACTAAATACAAATAAAGATATTACTTTCTTCTATTTCCCCCTTTGTCCATGTGTCCTCCATTCCTTGCATACTCAAATTTGTAAGCATGATGATCTTGTAAAACCAAGAAAGGCCTTTACGCCTTTGATGATTAAATCAAAATAATTTTATGTCTATGGTTTTTTATTCTTACCTTGTTCTTAAGGTTGAATTATTCTAATTGAGTGTATATCTTCTCTGGTTAATGCTGTGAAAATCTATAAGTGCTTATTCTCAAATTTAACCCTCTTTCACCATATTCTTACTCCCATCTACCTCGTTTCACTAAGAAAATTCCTCCCTCGCACTATGTGCAAGAAATTCACCACATGTCTAGTGGAGTATTCTTGTGTGATCCCCTGCTTCATGACTATGTGCTAATTTATTTTTATGCTTTCAATAAATGGGATCCTCCCCATTACTAAGAGGAGGGACTTGGCCTTGGAGTGTTAGTGAAAACTCACTAATTTTTCCTTGTGAAAAATATTTTCGCCAACATTTTTTGGTGCTCACTGTGGGGAAGAGTTTTTTGTTTCTACACTACCTCTAAAACCACCAAAACCCTAAGAATCATATATATGAATCAAATATATAAAACATTAAGATCCTTAATGCTTACCCCGCATTTTATCTCTAATTGTCATTCCTAAAAATGATCTAATTCTACAGCCTAACCTTCTTTTATTTCAAGATACTCAATAATATATTACAAAAAATATGAGGAATTGTATCTGGAACAACAAATTAATTTTTTATCACTGCCACACCATTGTAATAATTATGGATCCATAAGAAGAACATACCTAGGCTTTGCAACATTCTAGACAAGTTCCAAATTGGTAAGAAGAGCATAAATAAATTTGTTTTAAGCTGCATACAAATCCCACAAATTAGCAGAAAGAAGATACACAAGGGCTAATCGAGATAGTGGCATAGTTGACTTGACATTTGAAACACAACAACAAGTTGATTTTAGGATTCCCATTATTTAGATAACAAGGAAAATCGGTCTAGAGAATTTCCCTGAATTTGATCCTAACTTTCCTCTTGAAGGTATCGTTGAAGAATCGGTTATTGAACCATTGAACCTCATTCATTCGAAAGAAGAAGGACAACCATAGGAAGAAGAAGAGAGAATGGTTGCACCCATGCCATGGGGAAAAAATACAGGCTCATTGGTTTTGACTCATCCACTAGATGAGTTTCCAAAAGGGTTTAGAAAGAACTTTCCCAAGTTCAAATAATATGGGAAATAACATTTGGATGATCATATTGTTGCATTTATTTTTGCTTACAGAGTGTTGGGAGTTGAATATGAAGATGTTTTGGTTCTCCTATTTGTGGAATCATTACAAGAAGTTGTTATTGATTGGTTTTGTCATTTGCCACAGAGATCAATAAAAATTTGGGTAGACATCAAATCTAATTTTGAGGCTAGGTTTAATCCTTTTGAATATGCTCATGTAGACACTAAATCATGCAATTTGGGTACATTTCTAAGTCCCAGTCACATATTATTATTCATATGATTCTTAAGTGAGAAAACTAGCAATTGAATACTGTTTTTGGGCTTTTGTCTGTGTTTCATGTCTTATTTCTAGCTTTTTACACCATACAGCTCAGTCGATAATTTAATCCTTTATCTTTTATGAATTTTGACACTAGCGCCCAGCCATGATGGCAATTCCCAGATGCCCTTGTCCCCTTTGGGAGCCTCAACCTCTTTTTACTTTACTCGCTCCTTTTGGGCATCTTTTATCTTTTGGGCGTCTTATTTTCTTATGGGTCAGCCTTCCAATTGTCAATTACAAAATTTGATCAAGGGAATCATATAAATATAAAGCTATGTGACCATAATAAAGGACCAAGCTCTAAGCATTTACTACTACAACCTGAGGTTTCATCCAAAGGCACTTCGAGAGCATCAAGGCATCCATCTAGAACTCACTCAAAGGATAAGGGAATACATTTTTCTGCATACACACATATGATGGGAAGTTCATTTGGACATTCACACATCTACTTACATTTATGCATCTAGTTATTTCTCGCTATTTAAGTGCATCTTGCACAAGAGCCACCTAGGGCATGCTTCTTACATGCACACACGATAATTACATAGAGTCTCAAATGTAGTGCAGTGCTCACTCGTAAGTTCACTTTGTTGGGTGATCATTGCGGTTAGTATGATTCCCCATTTGTATCTTTATTTTTTAGGATTTGATGTGTTTTGGGGTTTTGTAGGAGATCATTTATTTTTCAATTTACAGGAGAAATTTGTGGGCATCGTGTGACATATAGGAAACAAATAGCGAAGGATACCAAACACCTAGAAACACAAGAAAAATCACTTTTTGATGTTATTTGTAGTCACATGTGCTTAGTAGAGGTCTCTAGCATCCAAGTGCCTCTGACCCATTCCAGGCACCCTAGTCTAGCTTATTTTGGCATTTAGAAAAAAAATCTATGAGTGGTTGCGAAAGTTTCCTCATCCTATTCATTAGTTTTCCATTCCGGCATACTTTAGGATCAATTGCAAAATCAAATAAGTATTCTATCCTTCTCTTACACTTAGGGTTTCAAATTCATTTAGCTTATTGCTTGGGTCAAATTTATACTTTAGTGCTTTATTTATCACATTTGACTTTCAATATATAGGGTTTTACAAATTTCAATATTTGTTAAATCATTTAGTGAACCCGTCTCATTCGAACACTTTTGGATCCTTGTTTTTATTATTTCATGTCTCATAAGATATCTCAAGTCTCCTTGCTTCAATTGATTCAAATGCACCCATATTACAAATATTCTCTCCATAAGACCATAGACATTATGTGTCTCTGTACGTACCCAAAATTGTAAGGTACTGTACTACGGAACGGTGTAATAAGTGCCCCGATGATGATACAGGTCTCTTCGCAAGGTGTTCGGGATCCAAATTTCATATGCGTTAACATCCCGCATACCCCGATTAGCCCCCGCGTGCTTTGTTTTCCCTATTTTTCCCCTCTTTTTTGGCTTTTTGGTCTTCAGTGACGAAACCGTCGCCCTGAGCAGGGCGGCGGTCCTGTGCGCGTTTTCCAGAACGCTCTTTTGACTCGACCCGCGTGAAATATCACGACTCACCAGCTTTTCTTGCCGACTTGAGCATGCATTAATGTTTTTGGTCCCCTGGAATAGTGTTTTTCTTTTGTTTAGTGTTTAAGAGTTCAGTTTGGATTTGATCTTTGGGTGTTTGAATTCCTATAAATGCATGGTTTGTGCACATGCAAATGGCCCCTCTTTCTTGTTTAGGAACTCATCACTTTCAGTAGTTCAGTCTTCTAGTTTGCTTAAGTTTGATAGCATAGCTCATTTCATATTTCATTAGTATTGTGTTGCAGCTGGTAAGCCACATATCCAACTTGTGCAAGTGCAGACATCATTTGGGCCACCATTTTCACTCCAACTTTCATGTTTTCAGTGCTATGTCCCTTTAGTTTGCTTAGGATTGGTAGTATAGTTTGTTGCAGGTTTGTTTTAGCTTTGTGTTGCTGTTGGTAAGCCACAGATCCAACTTGTGCAAACAGTATTATTGTTTTGGAGTAAAATAGTCTAGGCAGCCATTAAAGTTACAGGTTTTGCTCTTCATACAGACTAGTCTCAGGTTCTGGATGCTTTTTGTTGCATGATTCGCAGTAGACCCCGCTAGGAATTGCATAGGCTAAGCTCTGTACTCTTACGCTATCCCTCTCCTATCCGCATTCTATTCTGTCTGCATTCTGAAGGCTGTCCATTGATCCAAATATCTATTCCTGTTGATGCAAGCATTCCACGCTTTTCTGGATTCACGTGAGCACAAAGAACGAAGAGATCATACTGAGGGGACAAGAACACACACACCGTCGGATTCGCCACTGTTCTGCGAAATCCAGGTTCCATCTTTCAAAGTTTTAGTTAGAATTTATCAAATAACGTAGTTAATCATTTTATTTCAGTTATTTCTATTCTCGATATTACCAGGGAGGTTGTGGGGATTGATAGTTTCTGAGAAACTATGATTCATTCCTCACTTCTGAGGTAGGATCGAGAATCTTGCAGATAGATTAGTTATTTCGTTGTTTAGAATAGATATACAAAATTGCACAGACAAATAGCTACAATCGGCTATTTTGTTTGTTTTACGTTATTAGTTTAGTTGTCGATTCTAAATATATTTAAATAGCTGCTTTCCTATAAATTGCCAGAAAATACAAAAAAAGAAATTATATATGCTAGAAGTGCACTTAGATTTTACTTTATTAGAGTTTGTTTCATTACTGCTTTTGCATGACAATTACGGGACCTAGGGAGCCCAGGGAATACATTTTCGAGCCAATTGTGCCCCAGCCCAATAACGTAGTGGCAATAACTGATATCGACCAAAACCTTAGGATACAAGTCTTCCAAACAACAACAGACTCCCAACAGATCAGGGCACAGTTGAGAGGGTTAAACATCGAAGACGACCAAGCATATCTGTTTTGGTCAAATCAGCCAAACTACAGATTACCCTAGAAAATACTCACATGACTGTAGAAGGGCTCGAAAGAGAACAAACATTCGGGTGTGATCCTTTAGTTCCACAGCCAGACGCTGGAGACACCCTAGTAGATATAGATACCCAACTTAAGAATCCAAGTTGCGATAACACCTGTAAGGTATTCTGAGAAGATCGCACAACTGTTGGTTCTAAACATAGAAGCTGAAAAAGCTTACGACTACTGGATACTAGGAATCAGAACTTGATCTCCCGTATGACCATAACGGGACCGCAACAACCAAGAGTCTATGGTTGTGATCCACAGATCCCACAGCCTAACGAGTCCATAAGAGAATTAGACATAGACACTGGCCTACGTAAATTAGTATTTCAGTCTACTCCGATTCCACCTCTCATCATTCAACAGTTATCCCTACTAGACACAATAACCAACAAAACTAGAGAATTTTGGACTAGGCCAGAGAATCGTCCATAGAATTGACTGTATCCACCATATGACCCTATTAGGAGAAATACACGAAACCATCCCGGGTCATTTTTCCACGCATCCCACAACCCATAGATCGAATCACGCCAGAGCTCGATATTGATTGGAGCGTTCGAGCAGTCATCCTCGCTGATCGATCTATCACACCCAGTCCAAGTTAGAAGGGCCTTCTTTGCTTTAGATTCGCAAATACCATTAGTGCGTGTCGAAGACATTAGACTGCCTAACTAGTTTGCCTGCGCATTCTACCCACAACCGGCTGTCTCGGCACGACCTCGGGAGGTCAGGTACGCAGAAGAGTTACTTGTTGATTCTCAAGCTCACCTGTCGCTTTTCCGACGTACAGCGACCTATATTGATGTTTTGGTATCTGTGGTGATATTTTGGAAAACTTGGAATTATCATCTTATTCTCTATATTTTATATTTGCCAATAACTCAAGTTTCATGATTTTTGGTGCTTTTTATGTTGCGTTATGATTTTTTAAAGATACACTATAGACAAGGGTTTTATGAAATTCATATCTTCATATCCAAGGCATTAAAAACTAGATTTCATTTATTATATGATTACTCGGTTTATAATATAATTTTAGAAATTCAAGTGGGGTTAATTGAAGGGTTTTGAAGGATCAAAAGTGAATTTAAATTCCACAAATGGTTTGCTTCCCTAAAATATTGCAAAAACCAAATTACTTTCAGTTAGATGGTTTCTAAAATTAGATTGGGAGATCTTTGGTTTTGAGATATTTACCTTAATTTTTAGTTTTTGCTTCCGAAAGGGACATTACACCAATGCATTGGACATTTTACTAATCACTGCTTTAAATCAAGAGATTTTATTCAATATCTAATTGACAACAATGTAATTGAGATTTCATAGCCTTCGCCATCTACACCGGTCAATGTAAATAAAAATGTCATAATCTTTAATAATCCTCTACCTAATCATGAGAAGAAAGCTACGGATTCTTCGTCTAATCATGCATATAATGTTATCTCGAATCCATCATCAGGACCTCTTCATTTTCTAGTTGCTCATGTTGATTCATCTGCACCTCTCATTGCATTTTCTGACCATGATTATCATGCTACATTTTCTTCTGATTGCTTGCACATCATTGCTTCTATTGGATCTATTTCTATCAATGAGACAATGGTTGATCCATTGTTTCACATGAGCACATGCTCTATTATACTTCTTGTTGCTATCAACTATTCACTATTGTAGATCTCTTATCATGTTCCTAGATCTTATGGTTATGTCAAGCTTCCAGTTATAATCGGCCTTCTCACCATGCTTGTTCCTTTCTTTGTGGCACCTAGAGTCAAAGGTTGTGACATGATTTTAGGTCTTTCTTAGCTCCTTGCCGCTCAAGCAATCATTTCCACGAACCACCTAAGTCTCAAATTCATTCATAACAAGAAATTTATCACCATCCAAGGTGTCCCTCCATGCACACCATGGCCTCAGCCTCCTTTTGAGGTGGCCATTGCACTTGCTAGAGCATCTAGGTCCCATGGACCTCTAAAATCTAAAGCAAAATCTTCTCCTAGCTCTCCTATTCATGTATGTCCTACCCTTCTTCATTTTTCCATTAGTCCATCTCATCATCCTTGGTCCACTACTCAGATGTCTTCTTTACACAGGTGTACATCACCTCCATGATCTCCTTCATATAGGTGTTCTTCTCCTTCACATAAGTGCACATCACCTCATCAGTCTCATTCATCTAGGTGCACATCACCTTCGTGGTCTCCTTCTTATAGGTGTTCACCACCTCGGCTTCCATTTCATGGACATAGTTAGCCTCATTCACCACCACCTTTAGAGCATGGTCACACATCATTATCTCCTCATACACTAGGTGGAGGACCCTTGCTCTTCACTTTTATCAGATAACTTACTCTTCATCATACACTTGGGGGAATCATGCTTATTCTTCCCCCCTCATAACATTATTTGGTGTCTTTTATTTCTATTCGCACACTCTTCTTCATAGTACACAACTTGATACACAACTTATATCATCACTACCTGATGACACACTCTTGTGTTATGTTCACACTTGATTGTTGAAGGCTCACTACATCTATGAACCTCACACACTACACATTTCTACACTCTGCACATTCACAACACACCTTTCTAGCATCACACTCTCATGTGATACACTACCATGTGATGCAATCTAGTCTCACAGTTCATACTCGATTGTTGGGGGTCTAAATCTGAAATGAACATCGCCACATTCACTCACACTCTTTACGCTCAATGCTTCATTTAATCTATCTATTTAGCACACAGTTCAAACCATTTACCGATGATGCATTCTTGTTTTATGGTTCCTTCTTGATTGTCAAGGGGTCTTTTATAAATGAACCTCATCTCATATACATTCATACATATTTGCTCATGGGGCACACTACTCCTATCACATTAACATTTCATTCCATTCCATTCTCACTCACAACATATTACATATCTTGGTTGCACATTATTTTTGTTTACTTATACTCACATGTACACTTTTCTTACTATGCTATTCAAATACTTTGTATTTCATAATCTTTTTTATATATGCATGCATGTTCACTTATTCTCTAGTTTTGAATGTAAACCTCACACCGATCTTTACATGTAACATTGATGTTTGGCATTGTACCTCTTACCAGTTGCACCGAGGCTCCTAGGGGCACTACATTCGTACACATCACATGTGATATTATTCTATTACATGCTACTTTTCACTTTTACTGGCACACTACTCTATCAATATATACACGTCTTGACATAATTTTTATCTTTCTATCATGCTAACAGGTGTTTTATGTGGAACATTTTCTTTGTAGGAACTATTTTCCACCATGGTTGTCTGATACTTTGCTTGCTACTATTTACCATTGTATGCCATTGTTTTTGGACTTTTCCCTATGTCTTGTTTGTTCATGTACTTGTATGATTTTGGCCACTCCGGCCCTGATTGTCTTGCGACATTATGAGTGATGTCCCATGTTTGCAACTCACTTTTCATAGTCTACATTGTCTTCTTGCTTGTTATATTACAATTTTTCTAGCTATATACATGCTTGTCTTATTTGCACTAACACATGTCCTATCCACTTTTTTTGCATGTGCCTTGGTTTCTACCAAACACGTCCCCTCTCCCCTACATGTTATTAGTTTCATATCTGTATTGGGTCCTCCTTTGGGCCACATCCTCCTAGTGATGTTACATGCACCCCAAATAAGGGGGGGCATACATTGGGTGAATCAGTCACCCTATTCAACAGTACATAGTCATAGTTCAGACCTACACAGTATAGAAAAAACACACTATACAATTACATAAGTGGATCAAAATATGAATTGGGTCATCAGTTCAGCACAAACACCAGCACCTAGATATAGACATGAGGGCCTGAGAGTCCTTGGCCCTTCTTGGGTGCCTATGACCAAGGGTAGGTATAATCACTTTCTCATATTAGGACAATTTTTAGCAGTTTACACAGAACAAGCACAATCCTCAAACAATCAACATGCATGGTATCTGACTAACTAAAATATGATATTTTATGAGTTAATCTAAATAGAAACAAAATGAAATACTGAAATACTGAATCTAAATATTTTATTTTATTATTTGAATGTATTGGAATAATCTAAATAAAAGGGATGATGATACTAACATAAATTTTAACTTACCTCATTGTATGTTGGACTAAAACAGGTTAATGTGCAGACAGGGTAGGATATGACTGGATGATTTCGGGCATGGCATAGAGTTGAGGAATCTGACTATACTGAGGCACATGGAAGGGTACTGGGCCACCTTGGGGCACCCTAGTCTATGATTTGGGTAGTTATATTCTACAAGAAAGCTTAGGATCTAAATCTAGAAGTTTTGTAAGAGTATTCTGCAATGTCTTCATTTATTTGCCATATATTTTTTGCAATACATTTTCTTATGTCATTGTAGATGTGATGTGAATATCCACCTGCAAAACCCTATTCAAAACATCAAATTCCAAAAAATAAAAATACATATGAATAGGTCAGACTGAACTTAACTGCCACAATGGTGGACTTACGACTAAGCGATGCACTGCATTTTAGAACCCATGTAGTTTTGTGTACATGTGTGTGAAATTTTGTGCCTAGGATTCCCTATCGCCAATGACGCAGAAGTAAGGGGAAATAACAAGATGTAAAAATGCAAATGGTGGATGGAATAGAATACAACCCTTTTCCCCTATGCTTGTGTGATGCAGATGTAGAAGATGCCCAAATGTAGTTCCTTGCCTTAGTAGATAGTTTCCTTTGATAGTAAGATGTCCAACCCTAATGTAGTGAGTATGATATGTTTATATAGGGATATCCTTTCAAATTTCAACACTAATTACCTGAAACCGTGACTACTATCTAGAGGAATGCATAGGATAACAACAAAGAATGACCTTGAACAAAAAAATTAGGACCACAAATTATGAAAATAAGGGTGCCTAAAATCATGGACTGGGGTGCCCTGGGGAACCCCAGTTCTATCGTAGGTACCCTAGTATAAGATTGGAGATGACAATCGAGTGAATTACGACACCTTAGACACCTTAAAAGACACCCAAAATTGTATAGACAACTGATGACTGTACCAGAAAAATAACAATGACGACCTACTAACTGACAATAAGACTAAGGGATGGGTCATTAGTGAATAATTTTATTACATGATATCCATATACAAAATAACATACTTGGTGGTAAAATGTAATAGTAAGTGTGTGATTTTGTGACTACATTTTCCCCCACTTTAAGTTAGTGAGCGGAAAGCTCGGTAACATAAAGTAGATAGAGATGCGTACCTAAGAATAAGTTAGAAAGGCCCATGCTGTAGAAGAATGCACATATGTGTAGTAGAAGCGTGTTGATAGGACTTGTTATCCCAAATTTGTGCCCCCCCCCCCCCCCGACAAATTTGGGCAAGACAACTCCTGTACATAAGGAAATTATGAAGGAAATGATTTAGACCCGCAAGCTCACATTCCAGGATGAAAAACTGGTTGAAGAGGGACTCTACAATGGAATGGTAGGGCTTGCAAAAGTTTAAATGACCCTATGTAAGAAGAAAGAGAAGAAGCAACTCTATCGTGTGAATCCGTGTCTTAAATCTATTTGACAAACTTGGGCAGGATCTAAAATAAAAAGGGAAAAAGTCAGGACTTGAGCCCGAGTCAAAGGAAAGCGGGCCGTTGGAGAAAAAGGTGAAAATTTTCCTTTTGACAAAAAGGCCCAGAGACAAAAGGTGAAGCGCAACGCCCAACTAACCAAAGGGTGCCACGTGTCTAAGCGGAGCGGCGGGGCTGCGGGAGTTTTCTGGAATTTGTGATTCTTGCGGAAAAGGGGGAAAAGATAAATTACGGACCCACAAACCCAATTTTGCCCTAATCTGGCTGTCACGTGTCCCATATTAAAGGGGACCCAGTATTTAAAAATTGCATTTTACCATTTCACTTACAGACAAGAGAAGATGGTAGGGTACAAAGCAAGATTATCCAACTTTTTGAAATGATCCCCTCCTTACAATATATAGGAATAATGAGAGAAAGGGAGAGAGAAGGAATTTGAAATCTTGCTTCAACCACCCAAAATGCATTAAAATCACCTGCAACAATGATGGATGCCACTGCAAAACCCATGCCTCCATGTATTTTTCCTTGTTGGAGAAGAAAAGAAGCCCATACCTCATCATTTGGTAGGTGGGAAATATTGAAACACCCTCTAAAATGGTGGACTCTATTTCTTCATTTTTAAATGGGTGATGACACTGAGATCTTTCCAAAAAAATTGATTTTTTTGCAAATCCAATCTCCCAATCAAAATTTATGGCCATCTAAAGATGGGGGTGCCATACTGCAATCAAATGTCAATCGTCTTGGCTCTATTTTCTTTGGACTCTATATACCCGCATTGCACTTCTCAAAAATCTGAGAATTTTAGACATTCTAGGCATTCAGAGAAACTCTGTGGGATTTGTTGACTTTGGAGGTCGTTGCACTTGTCATCCAATGAAGGTATCTCCCACAGGTTCTGGAAAATGTATGAACCTGCCGAAGTCTAAAATTACAGAATTTTAGATGGTCTGTGCACATCCAAAGTCACGTCGCATAAACATGTGTTCACTATGTGGTGACCTAAAAAAAAATTCAAAATACCGAAACCCCAAAGTCTGAAATTCTTTGTGACTCTCGAGTTTCAGACCTTTGCATTTTCTATGCAGGTATTTCAGAAATGTGGGTTTCGGATGTTGTTTTTCATGGGGTTTAATGGTGACTTAGAAGATATGGGCCATGTCAGTTCCGTTTGGGGTCCCTCATCTCCATTTGGGTTCTAGGGTTTTCTTTCTCACCATGTGGCAAACTATCTCACTACTAGCTAGTGAAACCTGGTGTAAAATCCGAACTCTGAAATTTTAGAGTTCCATTTTTTACACTCTTTCTTTCTCCTTGGTTCCTTGGCACTTAGATTAGGATCTAGATCAGATTTCCTAGACTGGAATAGCTTTTCTTTGGCCTCCCTCTGGGAAGATGAACCACACCTTCAAATTCTGGAGAGCTTTCAAACTTTTGCAAGCTTCTTCATTTCCTTGGGTACTCCTTTGCAATTTTCTCGGCCTTCTTCACTTGATGATTGCTCAGCTTGAGCCTGAAACGTGAGCTCCCAGGACTCAAATTGGGGATCCTCCTGATTTTCTCTGTGCACAGGTCATGTTTGTCTAATTCTGAACCATGGATCAGTGGGAAAATTTGGATCCATAGTAACGTAAAGCAAAAAAGTGTAAATTTCGCGATGAAGTGTGTTAAATGACAAGTGATGACTAAGAACGGATGATGATTTCAAACATGGGGTTTAATGATGAATAGGTGGGTAGGGGAGTGATTAGTTTCCCACCCAAATTTTGCTTGTGTACAAATGAATAATCGGAGGATTTGGGTGTCTTACCACCAGAGGAAGAGTGTAGGGAGAAAAGTGTGTTATTCTCCAATCTTTAACTACATCCTCAAGATCTAGCCATTGTAGACAGAACTCGTATCAAAAAATTTGTGATTTTTGGATCCAAATGATTTCGATTTAAACAGTTGAACCATATAGGAGTGATATAGGGAACGAACTCTTTCCCGCATTCCACAGGTTTTTTTGCAATGTTAAAGCTTCCAAGTAGGGTCATCCATGGAACCAAACGCAATATGAAAAGGTTGAATTCCAATTTAGGTCATCTGGAAGCGAACATGCAAGATAGAGGAGGTGGCTTCCAAGTTAGGTCATCTAGAAGCAAATGCAAGATGAAAGAGGTGGATTCCAAGTTAGGTCATCTAGAAGAAAACACTGAATATGAGAGGGCTTCCAAGTTAGGTCATCTAGAAGTGGGCGCAAAAAATGTATGATGGCTTCCAAGCTTAGGTCATCTTGAAGCAAGTGCAGAATATATAATAACTTCTCAAGTTATGTCATCTAGGAAAGAGTGGTAAATGTAATTCCCAATTTAGGTCATCTGTAAGACCGCTTATAGATTTGAATGATATGATTTTTGATCTGAATGCATTAATTTTGATTGGTTGATTAATTGTTTTTTTGTTACTCGTGGAGAGATTTTATGCTAGTTGTCCCTGGGTTAAGTCATTAAAGGGATTCGATGATGAATGATTGTATTATAAAGAATTTTTAATTGGTTGTTTCCCCCATGCTAGGTCATTAGGGGGTATCAATAGAAAGTGGTGTGTGATTGAATTTGGAAGATTTTAAATGTTTGTTGCCCCCAGGTTAGGTCATTAGGGGGAATTAATGGTGAATTATCACATAGTGTATTGGTAAGTGTCAGATTCAAAAAATTTGAACGCATGGTGATGTGAGGGGGATTATAGGAGGGACCCTTAATAATATTCCCCCCTTTTAGTTGAAAGGGGGAGTGATGATAAGAACAAACACTAAGCTAAAAGTAATGACAAAAGGTGAAAATGCGTATATGTATTGAATGGAAGACAACTGGTGAAGAGAATATAATGTGCACCAAATGTGTACAATCCATGGTGATAGGATGGAATTCTAAAGAGAATTCCACAAACGAGGTTGTAAATCGGAGTGTGAAAATGTTCAAGATATGAGTGAAACTGGTGTAGCGTGTATTAGTTATGGAAATAAGAGCATGATATAAGGACCATAGTAAAGGTAGTGATGAAAAATAACTATAAATAACAAAGTAAAAAAGTGCTTTAGTTATCTCATTTTACTTTTTGCGTGAGTGTGGGAGTGTGCTCGGAGTGAGTGAATATGCCTCAAGTGAGAGAAAATTGTGTCCTAGTCAGGTTTGAGAGATTGGTGACTGTCATAGCATCATGTACGACCGTGGATTTGGTAAGTACATTAATTTTTGCAAAATGTATGGTTTAGTAGTCATTTTAGTTGATTTTTTTTTAATTTGAGACTTTTTATTTTCTTGGCATTTTTGACTTGGACAAGAGTGGTGAGGGTGCTAGTGACCCTTGGGACTAGAGCACCTAGAACTAGGTGCACTAGTGTCCTGCTCCTGAGTGCCCCAGTCCTAACATCTGAGGCACCCTGGTCCAGAATTGTGTGCATTTAGTGGATAATGGTGAAAAAACTTTGTTTTTAGTATGTTGAAAAAGTGCATTTGGGTTGTGTAATGTGTTCTAATGTTGTATTTGTTGTCATTTGGTGGTGTGCAGAGGGATATCCATTCTGAGGGAGTTTCACAGTGGTGGCCATCATTTGAGCACATTTCTTAGATTGGGCCTATTGGATGATGAGTGGGATGTGATGGAACATGTCGACCTATGGCATATAGCACAGATGGGGATGTGCCCCATAATATGCCCATGTTGACTACATTATGTGATAGATGGTGTATAAACACATGCACATTTTGGTTACCTACGAGTGAGATGAGTGTCATGTTGGAGTATGTAAATTGCATATTGTGATTTCTGGTTATTGGGGAGAGAGTATGAGTGATGGAAGCAGAGGATATGGAGCTACATATGTGCTCGGTGAGGTGGTATTTTTTTGGGACACGAGTACCTACTGAGGTCCATATCATTTTGGATGCTATAATGTAGTCTAGGGTTCCACACTTGTAGCAATTTATTGTAGTGGTGATTGCTTCATGTATAGCTGTGGAGGGAGGATTTTTCGGCATCTTGTATAAGATGCATGATATATGTCAGCGGATAGAGGAGGAGGGTACACGATATGTATGGGCATGGTGTGTGTTGGCCCATCTATATAGAGACCTTATATCAGTTTACATAGGATGAGCATGGTGGAGGTATAGGAGCCACCACACTGCTGCACATGTGGGCATATGATCATATAGTCTGTATTGAGACCAGTCCCAAGTCTGTGAGGAGAGTGGGCTCAAGGCCCGAGATATTTTCTCGATGTTGGGTGAATATTCGCAGTAGGAAGATGGATACATATACCTTTAGGGAACTGATAGATAGGATGGGGCCTGAGGTGGTTATATGGAGGCCATATCGTGACTATGGGGGATGGCCCAAGGATGTTATAGAGTTGTGATGTATTCTAGAGGACTGTGTGGCTAGAGGACCACTTTCTAGGAGTGGAGGAGATTTTTTAGGTTGAGAGGGTTTCAAAACACTTTGGTATGGCTCAGGATGTGCCCACAAAGCCATATATATGGTTTACAGCTATCAACAGCACCTAGGAGGGTCCAGTGATAGGCCAGGGCCCTATGAGCAGAGCTAGTTAATACCACCAAGGACCATATGAGGTAGATCCAGCGATAGTGGTTGTGGATGGAGATGACGCGGGGTGTATCAGAGGAGTATCAGGTGTGGTGGGAAGTTCATCGGTGGGTATTATTATACCTAATATTCATAGGTACTATAGAGCTACCGCATGGAGGAAGAGGGGAGGGAGGTATCTCTGACTCTGTAGTTTCGGCCGCAATAGAGTATAAGTATTTTTGTATGCCTAGTTGGTGTTTAACGGATTGTCTATGTTGTTTTGTATGTGGTTAGCTAACGCGTTGTTTTATGTTATATTTGCAAGGGATGTGTATTGGTCATTGATTGTAGACACATCAATCCGTAATTTAACACAAAATGTGCTTCATGATGTGCTAGGTGGAGGGATGCTAGAATGTGTTGATGACATTATAGGAGAGCATCCCCATCTCTTTGAGACTAGTGGTCCATAGCAGCAACGACATGTACGGTGTTGCTAGGAGAGAGGGATGAGGAATGCGTGAGGAGATTCGACATTCCTGAGAGGCAGTAGGTGGTGGTCCCTTGGCCCAGGGACGTGTTCATGTGGTATGTAGACTTGTAGTGTCGGTTTTTAGAGAAGGCTACAAAAATTACTATATTACAGAGGTAGGTGGAGAAGTTTCGAGGCCGCGAACTGCAACGTTGCATTGGTGGAGAAGTATCCAGTTCTAGGGCTGTCATAGTACACGAGATTGATAGTGATGATGAGGTCTAATATGGCCTATTGTATATGATGTGGGTGCTTTTGTCCCCATAGTGATGATACATGTTTTTTTATTGATGATGATTGTACTTTCCGTATATGTATGGACACACGTATATTGATATATGATGAAATATGATGTTGTTTTGCTATTGTTGTCGTAATGTGATGTTGTATGATTGTATGGTTATTGTCGTAGTATGTGTATTTTTTTTGTTTGATAGATATAAATTTGCATTATAATGTTATATAACATGTGTATGAGAGTGAATATCAAATGACACGTGAGTAATGAAATGTCTATTGAATGGGATGCGTAGTTGTAGCTAATATAATGATGATAGTAGAATAGATGAAAATGTATGATAGTAAAATGAAAATATCGTAATGAATGTATAGAAATGTAAAGTAGTCATAATATGTTAGTATGATGAAAGGGGGAGGATGAGTGATTCCCCCCACTGTGGGAATGAAGAGGCTCATGTATTTAATACCCCTCAGCAGTCAAGTATGAGCCGCGTAAGCAAGAGTGTGTCATCAAGAAATGATTGGGTGCACTAGATGAGATGACAATACGCGTAATGAGAGATTATTAGAACAAAACTCTCAAGAATCATGTAAGAACCATAATAACACAAGTACATCATCGGGGGGTAAGGTGATAATAATTACCTACCAAAGACCAAGACAACATGTGGCAATGGAAGCATGTGGAATGGACGTAGTGCGATTGTATGGACCAAATGGAATGTCATGTGGAGTAACCATGGGATAAGAAGAGGCTAGTAAAAACCCATGGGACACAGTAGCATGAAGCGGTGGATAGCGTGGATGTGGCAGATGCAATGAATGTGATGGTGGAAATGATGGATGAGGTGGAGAGGGCACATGTGACAGTGGTGAGTGACCAATAAACTAAGTACCTAGTGGATAATACTCAAGTGGGGTATGCCTACACTGATGGGGTAAGGGAGACAATGACCACCTCGCGAGAGGCAAAGGAGATGATATCAATATCCACTATTTGTTGTATCCTCTCACATAGGGTGAGATAGTCATTGTCTTGATGGCCATTGATGTGATGATAATTACAATAAGGCTTGGTCATGTTGACATTGTAATCTGATGTGGGGGATTATTTTGGTTGGAGGGTAGATTAGTTAATTGCTCATTTAGTAATATATGCAACACATCATGTGGTTGAGTGTGAGGAGATAAATATAAATGATCTTGTGATGGAGGTGGAGTGGTAGAAATAGGAACTTTCTGCGTAACTGGAGAAGGATGGGTTAATGGCAGAGGAGTGGGTTGATTTATTTTGGGATGTACTTTAGGAAAAGGTGGAGATTATTTTGGATGCTCAACTAGAGGTGTGAGTGGAAGACTAGAAGATGGAATGATCTGAGAAACATGTGTAGGTTCGATGATATGTGAGGAGAGAAGATATTTTTTGAGGTCAATAACTTTATAGCATAAGAGGATGAATGACTCACAAGTATCATATTGTAACCTTTGCTTAAGTGGAGAAATGAAGCCACAACAAAAAATGAATTGCTTTTCTAAGTCACGAGGTTAGAATATGAGCTATTGTATACAAGCATCAAAACGTAAGATATAATCTTGGATAGGTTCAGAGGAGTCCTAATGTAAAGTACGTATGTGGTCATAAGTAACTCTAGGGCCATTATTGATAATGAAACAGTGTAGGAAATTATTCTCCATGTCATATAAAGTGCTGATGGACCCAAAGGGTAAATGGGACTACCGTTGTAGTGCCAAATCAACAAGACTATATCGAAAGGCCTTAAGTAACAATCATTAGAATCAGGGGCCATAAGTGCATGATAATGTAGGCATGGGCATGAGGGTCACTAGTACCATCAAAAAATGTGAAAGTGGGCATGGTAAAGTATTTTGGGAAGGCAGAATTATGAATATTTTTAGGAACACTATTTCCATGCAAAGAATTGTTGTCGGAAGAGGCATAACAGGCCTTACTTTCTAAAGTGAGAGTATGAACTTGAGATTGAATCTAACCTATAACATGCATTAGAGAGAGAGAATGTCCTGTGAGGGAATGGTAGAAGATGGAAACAATGTATTAAGTGGTTAGAGTTTGCCATTATGAGTTATCATAGGGATGTCAAAAGGTGATACAATGGAGTTTGATGCTAAAGTCACATTAGTAATATGTGCCAAAGGAGCTATAGTAGATTATGGAGGAGGAATATCGATAGCAACAATATGACTGACATCAGCAACATCCCTAATAGGTGAGGTGATTGTGGATGAAACCTCTATAGGTGAAGATGAAGTGTGAACTATAGATGAGGTGGGAATAAAAGGAGAAGAAGCAATAGATGGCGATGACTCATGCATAATAGTAGATGCAACATTAGGAGAAGACAACAATGGAGTAGGTGATTCGCACGCAGTGGTATAGAAAGAAGGCAACTCCTAATAATCATTATTAGGAGATGGATTTGTAGGAACAATATTATCACTGATATGAATATCAATAGGATCATCAATGTAATATGAAGGATAATACAAGCTAGAATGAGATGCGGGAGAAATATTATCGGAAGTAGTAGAAGATAGAGGAGTAACCATAACAATAGGTGGAATAGAAGAAGATTCATGATGTATAATTGACTACAGATTAATTCCTAATAAGTAATCAATGATAGATTATTCTAAAGCATTTGGTGGCAGATCAAAAGAAGAACCACAGGTGACTAGATGACATGGTTTACAATGAGTGAATGCAATGGGGTCATCAATGAGGCATATACCTATAGGATAATCTACAAGACTAGTGGGCACATGTTGCTTTCCCTTCAAAAGTGTTAGTTGAGTATCATCGGGTGTAGCTATTGGGGTACTATATAAATATTTTAGTTTAGCCATGGCGGCCTCATCATAGATAGGATTGACACTAAAATGAGACATGATGGTTGAAATTAGAAAATAAAGAGGAACTATGCTCAACCACTAAGGTATTGAAAAGGATCCAAAGGCAAAGTATTCAAAAAGTAGGGTTCACCAAAATTATTAATTAAAATATGATATTTTATGAGTTAATCTAAATAGAAACAGAATGAAATACTGAATCTAAATATTTTTATTTTATTGTTTTAATGTATTGGAATAATGTAAATAAAAGGGGTGAGATACTAACCTAAATTTAACTTACCTCGATGTGTACTGGACTAAACAAGTTGATGTGCAGACTGGGGAGGGTGTGACTGAACGACTTCAGGAATGACAATAGTTGGGAATTTGACTAGACCGAGGCACCTGGAAGGTTATTGGGGCACCCCGGGGTGCCCTGGTCTGTAGTCTGGGCGCTATGGTTTATAGAAAAGCTTAGGATCTGAATCTAGAAGTGTCGTAAGGTATTCATAACATTTTTGTCTTTGTCACACAGTTGTCACAATACCTTCGCTTATGTTGATGTAGATGTGATGTGAAGATCCACCAGCAAAACCCTATTCAAAGCATCAAATTCCAAAAAATAAAAATGCATGTGAATAGGTCAGACTGACCTTAGCTGCCACAATGGTGGACTTAAAACTAAGTGTTGCACTACGTTCCAAACTCAATGTAGTTCTATTTGTGTGTGTGTAATTTTGTGCATAGGATGCTCTAGTGCTAATGACGTAGAAGTAGGGGGCAATAACTAGATGTAAAAATGCAAATAGTGGATGGAATAGAAAGAATACAACCCTTTTCTCCTATGCTTGTGTGATGCAGATGTAGAAGATGCCCAAATGCAGTCCCTTGCCTTAGATAGCTTCCCTTGATAATAATATGTCCACCCCTAATGTAGTGAGTATGCTATGTTTATATATGGATCTCTTGTTCAAATTTAAACACTAATTACCTGAAATGCCGACTACTACCTAGAGGAATGCACAGGACAACAAAAAAGACCAACCTTGAAAAAAAAAATTAGGACCACAAATTATGAAAAAAAGGGCACCTAAAATCGCAGACTGGGGCATCCCATTTCTATCCTGGGCACCTTAGTATAGGACTAGAGATAACAATCGAGTGAATTACAACACCTGAGACTCCTTAAAAGACACCTAAAACTATATAGAAAATTGATGACTATACCAAACAAATAATAATGACGACTGACTAACTGACAATACGACCAAGGGATAGGTCATTAGTGGATACTTTGTTACGTGAGATCCATATACGAAACAACATACTTTGGTGGTAAAATGTAATAGTAAGTGTGTGATTTTGTGACTACAGTATCTCCTTTTTCTTTTTGCATTGGATAAAATTGGATCGAACTTGATCTAATTAGAACAAACCAGGATCACACCATCTACAGTGGTGTATAAATCATCAAGAAACAGTTAGGGTTGGAGAATAACACTAGACCTTTCTCCCCAACACTTCTTCTTCTGTGGCGTGAGAACGCTTAAAAAACTCTTTCTCAACGTGAGATCTCCCAAAAAACTTGTTCTTCTACATTGGTTCAAGACACTTTCTATCCTTTTCACTTGTCATGGATCAGGGGCACACATTTATTTTAGTATTTTTTCACATTTTTACATACTTTTTACAAGCTTTTATGCATTTTTACATAGTTGGATCGAAAATTTCACATATCCATGACTTTGACCATTTTTTCGCTCTTCTTTTGTAGGTCTGTCCTTAGTACACAACAAGAGGTAGCCCCACATCAGAAAAGAGACAACAAAAATAGGTATAAACATAATGCAACACATTACACTTTCAACCTTAGGGTCAGTTCCTCTTTCCTAGTTGATCTCTCACGCTTCATTTTTATCACTCCACGCATTTTATTGTCTCCTAGGCATGATTTTTCCATTAATCTACATGGTTATTAGGTATGCATCTCTTATCTACTTTATGTTATCAAGTATTCACTCAACAACATAAAGTGGGGGCAAGTTTAGACACTAAATCACACATGGGTGCATTTCTAGGTCCTAGTCACATACTACTATCCGTATGATTCCTAAGTGAGAAAACTAGCAATTGACAACTATCTTTGGCCTTTTGTATGTGTTTCATGTCTTATTTCTGGCCTCTTACACCCTACATCCCAGTCGATATTTTACTGCTTTATCTTTTATGACTTTGGACACCAGCACCCAACTAGGACGGTAGCGCCCAAGTGTCCTACTCCCCTCTGGGTTCCTTCAACCTCTTTATACTTTAATCACTCCTTTTAGGCATCTTATTTTCTTATGGGTCAACCTTCTAGTTTTCAATTTCAAAATTAAATCAAGGGAATCATATAAATATAAAGCTATGTGACCATAATAAAGGACCAAACTTTAAGCATCTATTACTATCATGTAATGTTACATCCAAAGGTACTTCAAGAGCATCAAGAAATCCATCTAGCACTCACTCAAGGGACAAGGGATTGCATTTTTATTCATACATGCATAGGAGGGGAAGTTCATTTTGATATCCACACATCTACTTATATTGCCACATCTAGTTATTGCTCGTTATTCAAGTGCATCTTGCACAAGAGCCACATAGGGAATGATTCTTGCACACACACACACACACAAGAACTACATGAAGTCTGAAATGTAGTGCAATGTTTGATTGTAAGTTCACTCTATTGGGTGGCCATCGGGGTCAATCTGACTCCCCATTTGCATCTTTATTTTTCAGGATTTGATGTGTTTTGGGGTTTTGTAGGAGATCATTTATTTTCTAGGTTACATGTAAAATATGCAAGTATAGTGTGACATACAAGTGACAAACAATGAAGGATATAAAACACCTAACGACACAAGAAAAATCCCTTTATGAAGTTCTTCGCAGGCACGGGTGCCCATCAGAGGTCTCTAGTGCTCAGGAACCCCTGGCATATTACAGGCACCCTAGTCCAACTTATTTTGGCAGTTACAAAATTTTATGTGTGTAGTTGTGAAAATTTCCTCATCTTGTTCATTATTTTTCTAGTCTAACATACTTCAGGATAAATTTTGAAATCAACTAAGTTTTATATCCTTCTCTTGTACTTATGGTTTTGAATTCATTTAGCTTATTACTTGGGTCAAATTTTTACTTTAGTGTTTTATCTATTACATGTGACTCTGAAATATCTATGGTTTTACAATTTCCAATAATTTTTAAAACAGCTCATACCCTTCTTGCACAATGGTCTTAGATTAAAAAGGAGCTTCATGAATCTATGAGAGACTTTGTAGATAAGTTCAACAAGATGATCCACAAAATCCTCGTGGTTGTCAGGCCTACGAAAGATAATAGGCTAAGTGTTTTCACCAATGCTTAGTTACTAGAGGCTAGTTTCATGTTGAGAAGGAATCAACCTGCTACTTTGGATGAAGCATAGGAGATTATAGTTGATGTGGAAGATGGTCTGTTGATGTCTGGTAAAATTAAAGGACTAAATAAAGACAACTTAAATCTCAAGCTTCAGAGCTATATACTCTTTAGTGAAAAAACTTTCCAATTATTTACTCACTCTAAAAAAACTTGTTCGAAGTACCTTGTATAAAGCCATTATGAGGAATAAATTCCCAATCAAACAAAAAATTATTGTTTCACCTCAAAAACGTACTCTTTAGGCTCCACCCATGTACACAACTTGTGGAACCCGATTAGATGATGAAATTAAAAAATATGTAGCTTCATAAGATGATGAAGAAGAAGGTGAATTGCTGATCAAACAAATTGGATCCACATAGGTTGGTTTATTTGAGTATGCATCCTCTTATAAAGATGAGTATGAAGATTCTGTAGCTGATATGAATATTAATTCATGTGTTATTTTACAAGATAAAAAACCCTTGAAAAGGAGAAATCTTCCAAGCATGAAGAAAGGGAGAGAGAAGATCCTTAATTAGTGACTCTACTACTTGAAAAGATAATAACTAAGAGAGGATCCCCACTTCCTCCATCTTTTGAATCATCCAAGAAAAAGCATGAAGTCGTGCCTCATCACAAGACATCTTCTAAGCAAGGTAATTAAAGTCTTTCTACTCCTTCTAAGAATGATTCTTCCACCTCTTCACATCAAAAGAATAATTAAAAATCTATAAGTAATCCTTCTAGATCAAATCAAAATAATGTTTCTAATACTATAGAAATCCCTTCCTCAAACTTTGATATTATCAACCATGTAGAAAAGGCCAAAGTTCAGATCTCT
Organism: Taxus chinensis; assembly: GCA_019776745.2. NCBI lineage: Eukaryota > Viridiplantae > Streptophyta > Pinopsida > Cupressales > Taxaceae > Taxus > Taxus chinensis. The sequence goes on from CM034147.1 coordinate 12,541,984, forward strand.
GAATCTGAATACTTGTAAACTCACCCAGAATAGTTTGATAAGCTAGTCAAGTTTATCAAAGGAGGAAGCTCAAAATCTAAGATACCATCAACTTCAAAAGGTTTAAATCCCACACATGAGCTGATCCAAATTCAAAACCTTCTAGCTTCTACCCCTTTATCCATTGACAAAATTGAACCCTTCTATGTCTCCATGTTGATCAGTGGATACCAATTAAACAATTATATTATTGATTCTGGATCCTCTGAAAATTTCATGACCGCTAAGGTTGCTCAAGATCTTGGTTTAATTATCTCTTGGGAATTTGGTCATTTATACTCTATGGAGACAAAAGAGGTTCCACTTTTCAGAAGGATCAAAGATGCAAAATTGGATTTTGTGGCCTTTCCGAAAAAGTGAGCAAAAAAAACAATCCTAATGGTTGATATGACATCTACCTACGAAATGTTCCTCAGTAGAAGATTTTGATGGCAAATGGAGGTGAGATTCAAATGGATTGGTATTCAGCCTCAATACCAGTCAAGCAAAAACTAAAAAATCTCCTTCCTGAGCCCAAGATGAAATACAAGGTTAAGAATTTGAATGATCCTAGAGCAAATATCCTCTTCCAAATAAGAGAATTAGGGAAAGATTCATTCAAATAATTAGGGAGAGTTCCATTCAAGGAAAGAGCTAATGGGAACTACTTCATGAGTTCTGAATAAGGTGAAGAGATACTCATTATTGAGAGAAGGCTAACAAATATTTCTGATGAAATTTAGAGCATGAAATTTCATTGAAGTTGTTCATGAACTGGTTCAAGTGTAGGTATCACTTTTTCATCCCCATAGGGAGATTTTTTTCCCCTAGCATATAAGTTGTAATACTATAATACAAACAATACCACTGAATATGAAGCCTTTTTGCTTGGATTGCAAGATGTCGAAGAAATGGGGATCAAGAAGCTCATCCTAGAAGGAGATGCTAAGTTAATTGTGAAATAGGAAATAGATATATTTCAAGTTAAGAACTTTCATCCCCACCACTATAGAAATAGAGTTTGGGATTACCTTAAAGTATTTAATGAATGTAACATTAGATTATTCCCTAGAGACTAAAATTCCATGGCTGATTATTTGGCATTCTCTATCTCATTGATGATCCCACATCCATATTTCAGCAGAGAAATTTTTTTAGCGTAAATGATCTTCTGCCCAAGTGTACTAGATAATTCAGAAAACTCTCAAGTTTTTAATGATGATAATCAGATTCTTTCCTTCTTGCAGTAGACTGAATATTTTAGGTTTATGTATTTTGAAGGAAGTGACTCACTCCCACAGGAGTTTACCATAAATAATAGTGATAATGACACAATTGATCAAGCAGATGAAGATGTAGTAACTCAATTAAAAGGTAACATGATTCCAAAGGGGCTAGTGTGACTAGAGGAATTATTTGAAAAACATGACATGTTTATCCATGGTAAAACCAAGATCTTCATCAGAATATGACAAGATAAACATTGGAAAAAGTGATCAACCAAGTATGGTGAACATAGGTAAATGTTGTTCACCTGAGGAATGAAGAAAATTATCTTCTTTGTTAAAAAAATACTCTATGTACTTGAATATTTATACAATTATTTAAAATACCTTATACCTCAATCAATGCAACATTCTATCCCCTTGAAACTAGATGTAAAATACTTCTGGAAAAAAAAAGATAGTATAACTCGAAGATTGTTGGGACCATCAACGAAGAGGTTGGGAAGCTACTCAATGTTTCTATCATTTTACCTATCCATAATTCAACATTGATAACTAATATTGTACCGGTCCAAAATAAAATGGTGATATCTACATCTGTGTGGATTTATGCAACTTAAATCAAGCTTCCTTAAAGGATAATTACCCTTTTTCATTCATGGATCATATCCTGTGTTGGACTAAAGAAGTGACTAAGTATGAAGGCATGTGAAAAGGAAAAAGGATGCGCGAGGGTTCCCGCAGAATCATTAAAGAAGGATTTTCATCAGTTAAAGGTGCATGTGAAGGTATGAGGAAAGGATGCACAAAATTTTGTGCATAAGGATAACATAGTTAAGAGTTATCCATATTTCCAAACAAGGCCAAAAGTAGGAAAAAACACGGGTTGGTGTGGTTGACATGGTAAAGCTATAAATAGATAAAATCATGGATAAGGCACAACCAAAACATGATAAAACACATGTAGGGATGATAATATATATGAACTATGTATGAATAGTGATAGATCTAAATATAACACATGTAGCATAAGCTATTTATATCTTACAAGATAAAGATGGAACTTCCAGATTAAAGTATGCCACACATGGAGAACCACAGGAAGGTGCCTAAATATAGGAAAGTGAAATCATGAAAGCTATGTATAGGGGTAGTCTAAGAATATATCAAATCATGTAAAGTGGTGAAGCACAAGTTCCCACACTATATATAGGTGTGCAGATGTCCATGTAAAAGAGAGACGTGTGTGAATGGGAGGATACATGAAGGTTGTGAAGAGTGAAGATATAATGAGTAGATTGTATGAGTGAGTCCATGTATGAGTCATACCTTACACATGAGTCTATAATGGAGATTATCAAAGCCTATTATATTGTAATGCATCATGAGTATAATGAATACAAGCTCCTTTAGCTGATCAAATATATTTGTGTGCATTACAGGAGTTCATATTCTTAATATAACAAGTTTGTATGTTATGTTAACCATGTTTACAGTAACCACATCTACATTTCTACCCTAGAAGGAACTCAGAGGAGTTATGCATGCTTTGGATGAGTTCTTAGACTCATGACTAAGTGAAGTGCTATTACACCTGACTATGTTGTTCTGATTTACTAGACTACAACTAGACATTTTGGTTCCATTTTCAAAACATTATTTCATTTAGGCTCTCAAGATGTGGTGAGCTTATGACATTTTTTCTATCATTAGAGAACATTGAAAGGTGGATACACGATGGAGAAGATGAGTTTGCATAGAGATACAACACTAGTATTAACTTCAATCCACAAAAAATGGTTGAAGACAACATGTATGATTTTCTTAATGAGACATTATTCAACTTATTTCCACAAGAATTGTATGAGTGGTTAGCAGCATATGTACAAAACAAATTAAGTAGGATTAGACACAAGCAGATTTGGAGTTAGAATAAGTATCAAGTGTTGGATGAATTGGATTCGTCATGGACTTGCATAGTATATCATTGGTGGGAAGGTATCTTATGGAATTATACTTTGGAGTATGTGATATCAATGTTTTCATTCCTGGGAGAAACATAGTTACAGTTACTTCACGATCCTCGAGGAACATATTTACGTGTGGTGCCATTAGCTAAAGATATTAATGGTTGAAATCAGATTAGAGAATCTCCCAATGGTTGGATAAAACCCCACTATGTGTAGGGGTAGGGAAAGGGATTGGGAAATATTTTGTTGGGGCAGATGGAAAAGGAAAGAGAAAAGATATTGTGTAGATACAATGATGCATGAGAGAGGGTAGTTGAAGAGGTGTTAAAAAAGAGAGGAATGGGGATGGGTGGAATTTTTTAGAACCATACGAGAGGCGAGGGACTGCAGGATGATGTCCCTCTGATATTGGAAAAGTACAACAGAAAGACCCATTGACATCTTATGAAAGAGAGTCTGGTGAAGAGAGAACCATTGGCACTCATATGACCCATCATGGAACCTTATCCCTTGCATTTGGTACTCATGAATCAGAATTTCATGTAGAGGATCATCATAGTGACAGAGAATAAGAAGGTAATCAGGGATGACCACATTGGGTCAGAGATACATGCATATATATTAGTATAAAATCAGTAGGCATAAGATATAAAGGAAACACATATGGTAGTGCAATAGGTTCTCGTAGTCAGACATAAAAGTTTGTTTGTAAGTAAAATAGTAGATGCGACATTAGGACAAAACATTGAAACACTAATAAGTGGAAATAGTCCCATTGGTGGGATACTAGGACAAAGGGTTGGTGTGTAGTTCACTTCTGTTATGGCCACACATACCAGTTCTTCATTAGAACCACCATTCATTCCAACAATAGGAGGGTCGATAGGATTTAGTCCTCCCCTGAGAAGGAAAAATCCCAGTGGAGGTTTAAGGTCAGGATCTAGTCCTCCCCTAAGCAGAAGCAATAAAAGACAAGGAAGTAACCCACCACCACAACAGTCTCCTCAAATTTTCTTTGAAATTTCACTCCACTTACCCGAGTATAGAGGATTAGATGATGCTACAAAGCATTTACAAAAATGTGAGCTCTTTTGGAGAGCCAAGATAATTAATACTTCATATAAGAAGGGTATTTAGTTTGTAACTTCATTTCAAGGTCGCACACATAGTTTGGACATGAAGTATGATCCTAATCAAATGGCAGTGGACTATGACATGTTATATACCACCTTTCTAGAAGAATTTCACATACCTCAGTTCAAGCAACAAAGTATCAACACACTAAAGGAGATTAAATAGAGACTATTTTGTTAGGAAATAAGAGATAAAATATGCAGAATAATGCCTTACAGAATCACAACAGTAGAAACTAATATGAAGAAAATATTACAGATCTCAAATAAAAGTGCAAAATAAATAACACAACATAAAGAGACAGTATTTAACGTGGTTCACCCAATTTGGGCTACGTCCACCAAGAATCACTTGCTCAGATTTTATTACAAGCCTCCACTCTCTCAATACAATACCCAGATCCGTTTGGAGCTATGCTCAACAAACTCTACATAATTCACACCCGAATTCAAAACACATCTGCAATGCATTTGCTTGTATATGTATCATATGCATAAGATCATATAAATAGACAATTGCTTAAGTAGTTTGATACAAAACCGTGGGTATCAAAACCATGGGCAAAAACCGTGGGTATCAAAACCATGGGCAAAAAACTGTGGGTATCAAAACAATGGGTACCGAAAAACCATGGGCCCAAAAAAATCCCATAACGGTTACCCATTACCCATCGATTAATAAACCACCCATGAAAATTTGCTTCGGGGGCTTCACCCCCAAACCCCCTAACCCCGCTCACCGGCGAGCGGGACTACCATAAAAATACCCGAGTGTAACACATATAAGGTGTACCACACTCAAACATGAAAATAGGCTCCACAAACATAACAATCTCCCACTTGGAGACTAATTTCCACTGAGCAAGCTTCTCAAGGCCAACCAAAGCTGAACATAGCTTTAGTTTATCCCTTGTTACCATCTTGGTCATAATCTCTGCAGGATTCTGACTGGTATGAATCTTCTCCAACTTCAACTTATCTTCCTCCAAAGCTGTCCTGATGAAGTGATATCTCAATTGTATATGCTTCATCCTGGAGTGGAAAGCAGAGTTCTCAGCTAGGTGTATAGCACTCTGACTATCACTATGCAGCTTAAATTACTTCTGCTTATGTCCCAACTCCTCAAGTAATTATTGTAACCAAATCATCTCTTTGCTTGCCTCTGTGGCAGTAACATACTCAGCCTCCATGGTTGACAAAGCCACCAGCTTCTGTAGTCGTGAAATCCAGCTCACTGCTATCCCACCTACAGTATAAATATAACCTGTCATGCTCCTCTTGTTGTCTACATCTCCAGCCATGTCTGAATCTACATAACCACGTAAAGTGGTGTCTGATCCACTGTAGCACAAAATTATCCCCATGGTTCCTCTCAAATACCGAAGGATCCACTTTACTGCTTGCCAATGCTCTTTACCTGGATCACTCATAAATCTACTCACAGCTCCCACTACATGGGAAATATCAGGTCTAGTGCACACCATAGCATACATCAAACTGCCAACTACTGATGAGTAAGGTACATTGGACATCCGGTTTCTTTCCTACTCTATCTTGGGACACTGCTCCTTTGATAACTTAAAATGGCCTGCCAAAGGAGTCCCAACCGGTTTAGCATCCTGCATGTTAAACCTATCCAATACCTTCTTAATGTACTCTTTCTGAGATAAATTCAACTTCTATTCCTTCCTATCCTGAGTTATCCTCATACCAAGGATTTGTCTGGCTGCCCCCAAATCCTTCATATCAAAGGATTCACTTAGCTGTTTCTTGAGTACTTTTATTTCTTGCATGTTTTTACCTGCAACCAACATATCATCAACATACAAACACAAGATAATATAACTTCCATCCTCAAATTTCTTTGTATACACGCAATGGTCAGAATGACATCTAATATAACCTTGCTCCATCATGAAGCTATCAAACTTCTTATACCATTGACGTGGAGCTTGTTTCAGGCCATACAAGCTCTTCTTCAGTTTGCACACCATCTCCTCTTTACCTTTGACTTCATATCCTTCTGGTTGTTTCATATATAGCTCCTCCTCTAAATCACCATGGAGAAATGCAGTCTTTACATCTAACTGTTCTAAGTGCAAGTCTTCTGCTACCACTATTCCAAGAACATTTCTGATAAAATTCATTTTTACTACAGGAGAAAAAATCTCTTGTTTCTGTGCAAACCCCTTGACCACCAACCGGGCCTTATATCTTTTCTTTCCTCCTTCATCTTTAACTCTATACACCCACTTGTTCTGCAATGCTCTTTTTCCTTTTGGTAGCTTCACCAAATCCCAAGTCTGGTTCTCCATGAGAGACTTATGCTCCTCATCCATGGCTTGGTCCCACTTCTTACTGGCATCTACCCGCATTGCTTCATCAAATATCTCTGGCTCTCCACTATCAGTGAGTAATAAATAATAAAGAGAAGGAGAAAAACGTTCAGGTTCTTTTCTTACCCTAGAAGACCTCCTCACTGTAGGAGTTTGGGGTTCCTGTTGAGTCGGTTCCTGAACTGATTCATGGGTCACTATCCCATCCGAAAGATCCTCTATCACTGCATATTCTTTCTTGGATTCTTCCCTATTTTCCTGCAACTATTTCTTATACATGACTTTCTCATTAAAGACCACATCCCTAGACCGAATGATTTTCTTGTCCTTAATACTCCAACATTTAAATCCAAAGTCATCACCACCATAACCAATGAAAGTACATTTTTATGATTTAGCCTCTAGCTTGGTCCTATCATCCTTGTCTATATGAACAAACACCTCACATCCAAAGACTCTAAGAAATGAATAATCAACTTTCTTACCATACCATGCCTCCTCAGGTATGCCTCTATCCAAGGCACTTGAGGGTCTTCTGTTTATAAAGTACACAGTTGTGCTTACCGCTTCTACCCAAAAAGAAAGAGGCAGTCCTGCATGTAACCTCATGCTCCTAGCACGTTCCATTATTGTTCTGTTCATCCTTTCTGATACCCCATTTTGCTGTGGAGTTCCTGGAACCATCTTTTGCCTACGGATTCCATTCTTAGAATAGTAATTATTAAATTCATTTCTGCAATACTCCCCTCCATTTTCTGACCTAAGACATTTTAGCTTAAGAACTGTTTCATTCTCTACCAAGGCTTTCCATTTAACAAAAGTGTCAAATACATCAGATTTTTTTCTAATACAATAAACCCAAACTTTCCTTGTTGCATCATCAATAAAAGTAACATAATAACTTGAACCCCCAAGAGATGATACCTGAGTCGGCCACCACACATCAAAATGTACCAGCTCTAACTTACTCTCTTTCTTCATAGGTCCAACTTTGAGAAACCTTACTCGCTTCTATTTCCCATATATGCAGTTCTCGCAGAAATCTAAACCTGTTTCTGTATATCCAAGCAAATTCTTCTTTATGATGTTCATGCCCTTATGGCTCATATGACCGAGCCTATAGTGCCATAATGTTGTATCTGCATCTGAAGTCATAAGATTACAATCATTAGTACTATCAGTGGTTAAATACAAGGTTCCAACCTTCTTACCTCTTGCCACCACAAGAGCACCCTTGGTAACCTTCCAAGAGTCAGCTGTTAATATCACAGTATAACCATCACTTCCCAATTGCCTCACCGATATCAAATTTTTCCTTAATGTAGGCACATGTCTAACATCCTTCAATAGCCATGTATTCCCATTTTGCATCTTAACCTAAACAGAACCTTTTCTAACTATACTGCAAGGCTCATCATCACCAAGAAAAACATGCCCAAAATCCCCTTGAACATAATCAACAAAATAATGCCTATGTGGAGTAGCATGAAAAGAAGCCCCTGAATCTAAAACCCAAGATTCAGTAATATTATGCAAAGAAAGAATCAAAGCATCCTGACATACATTACCCGATGCCACATTTGCCTCCTTGTTTTCTTCATGTTGTTTCTTCTTGTCCCAAAGCTCCCAAAAATCTTTCTTTGCATGCCCAGACTTTCCACAGTTCCAACATACAATCTTGCTCTTTGATTTTGACCTTGCCCGATCTTTCGATGTTCCACGGTTTCCTCTATTCTTTTGTCTCCCTCTAGTTTCCACTCTCAAAGCATTCCCTGAAGTAGAATATTCTCCGGAGCTTTTTCTTCACATTTCCTTGCTTAGAATCACCCCTACAACATCCTCAAACTTCAACTTCAAGTTAGCTGGAACCGAGTTGCTTACTGCCATTACCAGGCTATTCCAACTTTCAGGTAAAGAGCACAGAATTAATAAAGCCCTAACTTCTTCATCAAATTATATTGTAACTGAAGCTATCATATTCACAACCGTATTGAAATCATTTAAATGATCTGATACTGAACTATTCTCAGACATCTTCATATTAAACAACTTTTTCATTAAAAATATCTTGTTAGAGGCAGAGGGTTTTTCATACAACTTCCCTAATGCATCCATTAGATCTTTTGTAGTCTTTTCCTTTGAAACATTAAATAATACCGAAGATAAAAGACACAGGCAGATCATTCCAAGTGCCTTCCGATCCAATAAATCCCATTCCGCATCTGGTATACTCGAGGTTTTATTCACCTTCTCAGACAACGGAGTATAAAGATCCTTCTGATAAAGGTAATCTTCCATCTGCATCTTCCAAAGACTGAAATTTTTCCCATTGAATTTATCAACCCTAGATCTTCCATCATTTTCCATAGCTCCCACTCAAGATAAAACTTTCCCTGCGATTCAACACTTCAGCAAACCAAACCTCACTCTGATACCAATTGTTAGGAAATAAGAGATATAATATGCAGAATAATCCCTTACAGAATCGCAATAGTAGAAACTAATATGCAGAAAATATCACAGATCTCAAATAAAAGTGCAGAATAAATAACACAACACAGATAGACAATATTTAACGTGGTTCACCCAATATGGGCTACATCCACCAAGAATCACTTGCTCAGATTTTATTACAAGCCTCCAGTCTCTCAATACAATACCCAGATCCGTTTGGAGCTATGCTCAACAAACTCTACAGAATTCAAACCCGAATTCAAAGCACATCTGCAATACATTTGCTTATCTATATATCATATGCATAAGACCATATAAATAGACAATTTCTTAAGCAGTTTTACAAAACCATGGGTATCAAACAATGGGCAGAAAACAAAACCGTTCCATAAACCTATGGGTAGCCGAAGAGGCATTTTTACAAAACAATGGGTACCGAAAAAACCATGGGCCCAAAAACAGCCCATAATGGTTACCCATTACCCATGGGTTAATAAACCACCCATGAAAATTTGCTTCGGGGGCTTCACCCCCGAAGCCCCCTGACCCGCTCACCGGCGAGCGGGACCTCCATAAAAATACCCAAGTGTAACACATGGAAGGTGTACCACATTCTAACATGAAATTAGGCTCCACAAACATAACAAATATGTCCCATGTAACATTCCCAGTCCTCCAATTTCTTTGGGTTTATAGAAGATGACAGGCAGAACCCTACAATTTTTCAATTAGAGATTTTTTATTTCCTACAAATCAGAAACATAGAAAAATGATATATATCTTCTTTTTTTTAATTCTTGGATGAAAACTATGAACATAATGGATGAATTTTTTTTGGAAAGAATGAATAGAATGGGGAGAGAAAAGGATGATGCAAATGAGTGATGCCTGCCAAATGGGTTCACATGAGGTATGCTCTGCTACGTCGTTGACAGAATGCAAGAAGGGTGAACGTACAAACAAAGGGGTTACACAAGGTCCAAGGTATCCTACTAGCCTTTGTTTGTATGTTTTGGCATTACAACACATGGATGAGCACAAATAAAGGTAACGGGTTTGCTACAAGGTACGTGGGTATTCACTCGCCCGTTCCCTAAGTCTACTTGATGAAAAAAAATGCGTGGAGTGAAAAATAGAGAGGCCTCTTTAAAGAACCTGATCCGATACCAAATGTGGGTTTTACGCCATATCTAGAGAACAAGCATACGCTCAATAAAAATTTAATTCAACATAATTAGTAATGTAAATATTACAAATATATAGCAACTCTATTGTAGCTCTTATAACCACCTCTAAAACTACTAACACTAATATAAGAAGGTTGGTCTAATACCCTAATTTTTCTTACCTAAAATTCTACGTGAGTTGTTCCCACAATTCACTCACATAACAACCCACAACATTATTTCTCACATAAATACAAATATACTAACTATCCTAATATTATTGCTAACTATATGGTAACACTAACACAATTATACCTAACAGTTTAAGCCATGGTACCTAAGTGTGAATGCAAACCCTAGAAGGTGTAATAAAAAATGACCAAGTTCACCAAAATGATTAACAAAAATTAAACCTAAATGGGGGTTTTATCTAGTTAATCTAAATAGAAACAACAATGTAATAAAGGAAATAAACTAATGTAACAGCAGTAAATAAACCTAAGCTATGTCCCAAGCACTAAGTAAAGGAGATTAGAAAACCCTAAAGCAAAAGAGAGAAGGAAAGATGGCTTAGTTGGTAACTAGAGCTCGTTGGACTATTTCGAAGAACTGGCTGGAGAAACTAAAAGCAAGAGCAAGTATGTAGGATTCATCCCCCAGAGGGAATATCTAAGTGATATGGCTAGACTGTAGCACTTGGGAGAGGACTAGGGCACCCACGGGCATTTTGGTATACAGAACAGGTGCCCTGGTATTTAAAAATGATCTGATATTGGTATTTGTAGGTTTATGAGGTGACTGGTAGTCCTCGCTATCTTCCGCACTAGATTTCCTAAACTACATTAAATGCTCCAATACTCCAAGAAGAAGGAATGACCTACAACACATGCAAAACAAGTATCAAACCCTAAGGGAGAATAAAAAAGAATACATATGCATAGGTCCGACTAACCTCAGCTTCCACAATGGTTGGCTTATTAACTGAGAGTTGCACTACATCTCAAACCTCATGTAGTTCTATGTGGTGTGTGTTAACATGTGCCCTAGGTGTTCTTATGCAAATCACACTTTGTGTAATAGTGAGATGGTAACTAGCAATAAATGTAGTGAGAATTATGCATGAATAGATGAACCAGCTTTGCTAAGTTGATGTGATGGAGCTAATGGATGTAAAGTGACCTTCAATGGATGTAACTCTAGGCGTGTAGTAGTAGTGACTAGTGTTTGGTCCCTCATTATGATCTTATAACTTTGTATTTATAGAGTTCTCTTAATTCAATTTTTTAATTAACCCTGAATAGGCCGACCACAAAAAACTTTGAATAATGTAATTGTTAGAAGCTACCAAAAAAGGAGGGAAAAGTGGGAAAAAGAATCGAGGGCACCTATGGGAACCCTAGTTTAAACCTGTGTGGCCTAGTTTTGAGGTGAGAACTATAGAACGGTCATATCAATGAGGCAATATGTGTCATAGAGGTCAAGAATGTCAAGACAAAATAAAATAAAGATTGGCAAAATTAGTGGTTAATTAGTACTCTCTTTGTTTAATAACTTTCTAAATAGTATTATGAGACCAGGACTAAATATTTTCCCCAAAATGTGTGATTTAGTGTCTACAAATATGACACAAAGAAATAAGCAAGTAAATATGAAACACTAATCAAGAGGTATAGAGAGATTGACTTAGCTGATTTATGTGTATTTATGGGATTGGTTTGACCTGGGAAAACTACTAAAAAAGAAGTTATTTGTGTCATAAATGCTTAGGATTAATTACAAACTGCAAGAATATGGCTAGACATCAGCACCCACGGTAGGACAGGGGTGTCTAAGCATCGAAAACCTCTTCTAGGTACTTGTGACGGTGAAAATACTTATAAAGTTATCTTCACTGTGTCGCAAATATTTTGTGTTGGTCACTTGTATGTCACAATATGATTACTAAGGTACCTGTAACCTGTAAAACAAATATTCACATGCAAAACCCACACTACCACATCAAATCAAAAAAATATATGCAATTTGGGGAGTTGATACTGACCCCGAGTGGTCACCCAATGAGAGTGAGCTTACAACTGAGCATTGCACTACGTCTCACAACTCTATGTAGTTTGTGTGAGTGTGTGAAAGAATTTTTCCCTAGGATTCTCTTATGCGAGTGCACCTTATAACAGGCTAGCTAGATGTAGCAATGTAAATAGAATGTGTAGATGGAAAAATGAAATTCCCCTTCCTATGTTGTGTATAGTGGAAAATGTAGTCCCTTGTTGCTTGATTGAATGTCGATTGGATTCTTTGAAGTGTTTTAGGTGCCTTTTGAGTGCAAGCTTAGGTGATAATAATAATGATTAGAGATTGGTCCATTGATTTTGAACACATAGCTATGTCTTTATATTATTCCATTATTTAAATTTCATAATCGATAGCTGGAAGGCCGATCCATAAGTATAAAATATTCCCTAAAGATAAAAGAGACCAAAAAGTAATGAGTAAGGTGGAAAAGGGTCAAGGGCACCCAGAGGGGATAGGGGCACTTGGGCAATCATTGTCCTGGCTAGGAATTGCTGTCTGGAGACATTAAAGATAAATAAGCAAAATAATGACTATGTTGTGGGGTATAAAAGACCAAATAGAAAATAAGAAACAATGACAAAAGGCCAAAGATAGTCGTCAATTGCTAGTTTTCTTTCTTATGAATCACATGAATGTTAGTATGTATTTAGAACATAGATAATGGGTAACCAAGTTGGGTCTAGTTTGGTTGGGTTGTTACATGGTCTGGCCCCTTTATGTTGTTGAGTGAATATTAAGGGCCTATAAACAAGTGGGATCTCAATGTTTGTATAGGAGATGTTCGTTGTTTGTTAAACCATGTTTGTGTTTGTGGTGAAGTGTGTCGAGTGGACAAGTGAAGCATGGAAAATGACTATAATTCATCGAAGTGTTGGAACTAGGCCCCCACCCCAAACTATAGATATAGTCATCTCTGAGAGATAGGGTGGCTACGTCACTGATGTTTGAATACCATGTTGTACCCACTACTTGTGCTTCTTTACTCATTGAAGCCCCTATCTTGTATATCACAATGCTAAAGATAGGATCTCTAACTCTCAGTGAGTCAAATATATGTATATGAAAATTTTGCCTAAGTATGTGAAATTATGTGAAATTAGTAAATGGAAAGTGTGCACCTAATTTGCGAAGAGTGAAAATGATAGAAAATGTCCTAAAATGTTATAGAAGAGTGAGTTTTTTAGGTGATCTCACACCAAGATTGAGTTTTTTGGGTGATCCCACACCAAGAGCAAGATTTATGGGTGATCTCATGCCAAGTGCAATTTTTTTGGGTGATCTCATGCTAAAGAGAAAGTATTAGGGAGAGGTCTAGTGTTCCTCTCCTTCCATTACTCTGCCTGATATACACCACTGCAAATGGTGTGTTCTTTCTTTATTCCTACTGTCACTGATTTGTTTTGAATGTTTTAATTATTTCAATTGAAAATGGAGATAGAATGCATTTTTTTTGTTAGAGGAATGTGTTTGATATTGTCAAACTACTCTGAAGGCTTATGTAGGTTGTGCTGATATGAGAAACTACTTGTGTGTGCCCCCAGGACATTAGCACCCAGGGGAGGCCACAAGTACCTGGGTGCTCCTATTTGAGCCTAGGCGCTGGTGTCTACGTTGTGATTCTGACCCAAGTTTGATTCTAAGCCAGTGTTGTAACTATAATATGAGTTAAACTATACTCTATTGTAGCTCTGAGCTGTCGAGGATCTGATCATGATCTGAACTGTATCTCGATAGGGGGTAGGGAATGTGCATGGTAGAAACCAATGCACATACAAATAAAGTGGCTAGATATATGTGTTAGTATAAAAATATAGTAAACATGTCATGGAAAAAGGATGCAACAAGAAAGTGTGCATACAAGATAGACCACAAAAAGTGGGTTTTAAACATGGGGCATCACTCACAATGTCATAAGACAATCAGGTCCGAAACGACCAAAATCATAAAAGAAAAAATCAAACAAGACATGAGGCATAGCTGGTAAACAATAACATACAAGTAGAAAGCAATGGAAATCAACATGTAACAGACAACCATGGTGGAAAATAGTTCTTGCAAGGAAAATACTGCATATGAAGCACTTGTTAACATGTTAGAAAGATAAAGAGTATGTCAAAAAAAATATGTATCAATGTAAAGTAGTGTGTTATGAAGTAGAAGTAAATAATGAAACAATAGAACATGTAATGTGTGAGGAAGTAGATGCCCCGAGGAGCCTTGGTGGGACTAGTAAGAAGTACAATGCCAAACATCATTGCAGGTATCTGTAAGAAGTTTGCATTCATAACTAGAGAGCAAGTGAACACACATGTGTATATAGAAAAGATATTGACATAATAAGTATCCATCTAGTATGGGAAACAAAGTGTATATGTAAGTATGATAAAAAAAGAGTAAATACAACCAAGATATGCAATATGATGTGTGTATGAGTGTAATGGAATGGTATGCAACGTGAATGTGATAGGAGAAATGTGCCCCCCAACTAATGTGGATGAGTATGAGATGAGGTTCATTTATAAAAGACCCCTAAACAATCAAGAATGAACCATAAAATAATAGTGTGTCATCGGGAAATGGTTTAAAAGTGTGTGATAGATAAAATAGAACATGAAGCATAGAGTGTAGAAGGTGAATGTAGTGAGTTTAATTTCAGATTTGGACCCTTCATGGTCAAGAATGAACCATGGAACTAGAGTGCTTCATAGGGTAATGAATGGTGCTAAGTGTGTATCATAAGAGAGACTAAATGTGTGATTAAACAAATGTATGATTTAGAAATTCCTAAATCTAAATGCAATATATGAGTAAATGAATAAGAAATTAAGTACAGAAATAGACCCATGCAAATTAAGCTAGAGAATTGAAACCCTAGTTGCAAAGAGGAGGAAAGAAGACTTAGTTGATTCGCAACCAGATTTAGACTGTGCCAAAGTGTTGAGTAGATGAATAGAGAGGAGAAGTGTTGCATAGAGCCTCAGAAAAATGTGCAAGATGAAGATTTGTCTAGACTAGGGTGCTTGGGAATGGCAAGGGTGCCTATGGGTGCCACAGACTAGTACTGGGCACCTGTGACTACAAAAATTCTTAGAAAACCATCTTTGACTGGTTGTAAGGTGTTTAGTGTCCTTCTCCTTTGGTTGCTAGTATGTCTTAAAATGATCATTAATGTCACTGATAAACTACAATGAAATATTGACCTGTAAAACCCTTAAGAGTGCATCAAATCCCAAAAATAAAAGAATGCAAATGAAGGTTTGGACTATCCTCAGATATCAAACAAGTGATCTTACGGCTGAGTCTTGCACTACATTTCAAACCCAATGTAGTTCCAGGTGTGTGTGTGCAAAATCGTGCCCTAGGTTACTCTTGTGTGTGTCACACTTTGTAGAAAGAAAACAATTAGATGTGTGCATGAAATAAAATGAACTTCCCCTCCTATGAAGTGTATGCAGAAGAATACACTCCCTTTCCCTTGATTTGATGCTAGAATGCTCTTGAATAAGCTTTGGATGTAGCCTTATGTGGTGATAGCTAATGCTTAGTGCTTGGTCCTATTATCAAATTTTTCCCCTTGGGGAATAATTGGAAAACAAGGTCCTATTGGATCTTGGGACCAAAAATAGCCATCCATGATCATTCTGGGTCATTTCAAGTAAATTTTGCATTTGAGGAGCATTATGTTTTTTCGGGAGGTTGTGGGATCATCTTGTTTTATTTTCCCCTTTTCTAGGTCTTGGAGGTTGGAGATTTGCTTAGAGTGAGAGATTTCCTTGGCGGGTCCGCATTCACTTGACATGAGAAAAAATGTCAAAAATTTTAAAATGTTCTATTGTGCTCCCATTACCTCCTCAATGTCAATAAAGATTCATGAGGTTTAAAAATCAGGGCATGATCATATTGAGTGAGCTAAGGTGTGCTTTGAGCTCAAAAAATCTCGACGAGCTGCTCAATAAGCTATGGGTTGTCTGACCGTTTTAAGAATCACGTTGCATTGGGTAAGCTCAGGTTTTTGTGGAAAACTGTTAACATCCCAAGTCGAGTATAGAGAATGGTTTGGATACATCTGGCTCAATGTTGAAAAGTGAAATGAATGTCTGATGAACATGTCAATCCTAGCTTGAAGGTTGGCTCGAATAGGAAAAACATGCAAGGCCATGACATTGGAGGGAGTTTTGAACGTAGTCACGGTTGGTGGAAGTCAACACAAATGGATCAAGCTAAAATTGAAGAAGTTCAAAGCTGGATGATGAAGGTCACTGCAAGTTTTTCACATATGGTGGAAGATCTAAGGGTGACAGAGGAAGTGAGTTCGAGTCAAGCCAAAGAAATGTCAAGCTCGACACAGAAGGAGCACGGTGCTCATAGTGCCTCGGGTCTACATGGAAGTGTAATGTCGGGTGGCTCGTCGTGAAATTTGGGGTCTCAGTTGAGTTAGATTCATGTTGGCTCGACATGGAAAAGAAGGAGTAGAGATAGGGATCAACTCAGCAACAACTCAGAATCACGTTGAAAATTCACAGAGAATACCTTGGAGATCATGTAGATGTAGAGATCTCTTCATTGGCTCGGTGGGGTTACGTTGTGAACCGAGTTGACTTCGTGATAGGAGATCACAACAATCCCAATGCATAACTGAAGGTTGGCTTGGGGAAATCAATGTCAACTCGGCACCACGGGACCCAGCAATGCACAACTTGCCAAAATTATGTAGCCACAAAAGCATAGATAAGGGAAAAGAATGTCAAGAGCCAACTCAGCTCAATGGCTCAACATTGAGCTCATGAAGGTTGAGGGAAGATGATGAGATCGGGAGACAAGGATGAGAGGAGTATTTGGAGGCAAACCAAGTTGGGCTCAGATGGGTGATGCTTAAGTTAAAGCAATGAGCTCGGTTTGTAGAAAATGTGTGTGGCATAGCTCGTGGGAAGATAGTTTGAGTTGAAATTGGGATATGTTGAGGAGTGAGCTCATACTTTAAGTGTACTGCATCAAACGAGCCTTTGGAATGTATCAATCAGAAGTAAATAGAGCTAGAGGCTTTGAAAGGATAACTCAGTGGCTTAGGAGCTCAAGTTGAGGCACTTGGCACCATTAATGCATCATTCAACCATAGGTGAGCTCGAGCGGAGAGAAGAACTACTCACAGAGCCTAACAAGTGACAAGTTGCCATTCGTGGACGAAGATGAGCTCAGGGTCAAGCTCGGTACCGAGCTCATATGGAGATGACCCAGCCCTATGCACGAGTCACTCAGGGTGAAACAATCCAATCAAATTAGAGCTCGAAATGGTGAGGAAGAATTGGTATGCAACCCGACTTGATGGGAGGATTCAGAAATAATTATCTCTCTCAACCGAGTTGAGCTAAGGCATAGGAAAATGGGAGTTAGGGAGATTTTTGGTTCTTCGTCTGGGCTTGTGGGAATTTCAGGATGTCGAGCATGCTGGAGTAGGATGCCAAACTGTGTTGTGGGGATTCGAGTCATTCAAGCCAGGGAAACTTTGAGTCTTTTTCATGCGAAGGACATCAGGCCCACAAAATGAATGTTCCAATACACGTGTGATGCAATGGAACTCACTCAGTGAGTCGTATCATGGTCATCCGAGTCTATTTCCGAGTCATCGGTTGAGATGAAGTGGTCAAAGTAAAAGGTGCCACTAGCCTTGATTAATGAGTAATGGGAGAACCCGCTTATTAAATGATATGTGGCAACCAATCCAAGCAAGGTGGGTGGGTGGTGAGTTAAGTGAAGAGCCCAAGACCCGGTAAACGTGGAAGCCAAAGAGATGCAACCGGGGTGTTTTCAATGCAAGTGATGACGAGGTGGACAAATCAAATAAGGATCTCACTAAGATTAATGCAAAAGTTAACTGGAATTAATGGAGACGTTGAGTTATGAGGGCTCAACATGTGATAAGGTGTTGGTAGTCAAAACTTTAAATGCTCAGGCTATACATGTCAAATGTAAAACATGTCAAATATGCAAAAGGCCGTGTAAAATGAATGTGGGGCCTGTCAATGCCAAATGTGGTAGGGAGGATAAAACCTGACTCAACGAAGAATATTGAGAGATCACTACTATGATCAATGCAAGGAACTCGCTAACCAGCTCGCTGAGTTGGCTAGTGAGCTGGTTAGCCAATTAACACTTAAAACCCTTCCAAAAGAAAAATGAACCAAGTGGTTCCACCAAAGGCGTATACATGTGAGTTTTATTAAAAAATATTTTATTTAAAATATTATTTCATTAAATGGTGGATAAATCCAAAAAAAAAAGTTTATGAGGGCATAATAGTGGAATGTTCTTCTCATATGTAATTAATAATGTAATTAAATATGTAGGCCATCATGTGCTACATTTTGGCCTAGGATTTAGGATTCCTCCTCTCTTCTCTCACAGGTGGATTTTCTATAAATGGAAAGGAGGAATTCATTCCAATGGGTTAGAATTTTTTTTTCCAATTCCCCTCTCTTTTTACAAGTTAATCTATTGTGGATTGTGGGAACTTTCAAGGCTTTTCTCCAAGATTGTAATGGCGAACATTTCCTCTTCCTAATGTAATGATGCATTGTGCACATGATTGAAGTAATAAGAAATTGTTTTCATGTGACAAATTATTAGTCCTTTAATCATTTTTGTTGCTTCATTGTGCCTTTCTCATGCTTATAGGTGTACTGTGCAATTTCAAGTTTCCATTGGAAGTTTTGGGAGTTCTGTACTTATCTGGGAGTGAAGCTTCATATGCAGTTGAGTTGTGGTGCTTTCTCATCCTTCTTAGTTTCATCCTTCTTCACTGGAAGATCAAAAACTTGTCTAGCAAGACCCTTTCTTAGTGCATCACGCCTTCTAGTATAGGTTTTACTTCTTTCAAATCTCTCTCCCTAAATCCCAGGAAAATGTTAGTATAGGGCTAGTTAGTTGTTTTATTACATTAGAAGTAGTGTTATGTTTAGTTTATGAAGAGGAATCTAGCCTTCTCCAAAGTTTCACCTCAAGATGAAAGTCCCACAACTTGCGAGGTGATCCCATGTTACCCAATCACACTGAGTGCCCTATCCATCACCTACCCATTCGGAAGATGCAATGATTTAGTGATAATATTTTTTTGCGTGCCTGATGTGACCACAAGAGTCATATCTTTCACAGGTGTGTGTATTTGTAATCACTTTATTTTCATTTAGCTGTGTTCTTAGTGAAATTTCAACCTTAGGAGGTATACCTAAGAACAACTGACGACTCCATTGGTCTACGTAACCCACTCTCTGAGTTTCAAACTGTCTTTTTCCACCCATTTCCATTCATTTTCCTTCGACATATTTCCATTTTTTCTCCCATTCATGAAGTTGTGCAAACATGGATTCATTTCCATCGTGGGATTCTCTCTCACACAGCAGCAACATCGGTTCAAAATTCTTTCAAGTTTACAAAATCCATCTTCATATTATTATATCTCACCTTCAGTTCAACATGGTGATGAAAATCAATCACAACATGCATATCCCTATGAGAAGAGTCATGGCAAGTTTGGTTATTCACCTAACTATGCAAATTTTCAAGAGTAGGAATATGCAGATGATGAAGGCTATCCTACATATGAATATGTAGAGTTGCATCTTAAGGTGCAAAAACTGGAAGTAGGTATGGTGCAGTCTAGACCCACAACTCAAATGAAGGCACTTAGAAGTGGCTTCAAGATACCTTTTCCATGGGTTGGCCCTATGCCAAGTCACCACAACCTGTAGGAAAAGATTGATTTTATAACTAAAATGTTGCCTCAACTTGAAGCTTGGATTGAAAAGAAAGAGGCATGTGAGTTTGATGCAAGGCAGCCTTATCATTGGGTAAGTCTTACACCACCAACTCAGAGTCCTCTTTCCATTTCCCAACCAATATCATTTCAGTCTAAACCTCAAATAACAAGATTTTCACCTACTACCCATGTTCATATTTCCATTTCTTCATCTCCTATCTTCCCATCCCACCATGAATCATATGCTCCCCGTCCTTTTAAAATTCCTTATTTTTTGCAAAGGCCATCAAGACAAGAATTTACACATCTTCTACCTCCTCAAGCAATGAGGGAAGCTATTGAATCCCAACTCACCCATCCTCTTATAGTCCCGAACCCATTTTTGGAAGACCAAGAATATGATTATAGTGAAGAGGAAGAGGAGAACATTAAGAAACTTATTAAAGAAGAGCTTGCAAAAAAATTGAAAGAGTGGGCTACAAATCTTAACATTGAGCAAGCTTCACTCATGAGGAAACCTTCTTCTGAAGTTGAGGCTCAAGAACAGGTAGAACAAACTAGTTTTCCACTCATGCCAAAGCCAGAGCTAAAGGATGAAGACCAACACTCTATTTTCTCGGAATGTAGTATCCATATTGGTTCTATATCATCAGAGGAGGTTGAATCACCACAAGTGATGAAACTAGATGTAGAAGATTAAGAGTTGGTCCCAATTCCACAAGAAGAAGGGTATGTGCAAGTTGAAGAAGAAAGAATCTCAAGTGTACCAGGTAATTCTAATGAGTGCGATGATCCTAATTTCCATACATGTCAATAAATGGAAGCACTTCTAGAAGGTTGTAACATATTTCCAAGGTCATCATTAGATGTTACAATCAGCTACAAAGAGTTTCATGAGACCAAGGTAGATTCTGAGGTCGTGAATGTAGATGAGACCATGTAGAGGCTTTCAAATCCTTTCCCCTCTCTATGTTCTCAAAAATTAGATTTTTTAGATGAATTTTATCTTTCTAATTTCATGTTTGAGAATGAAGAATATCAAGGTGAAGAAGGTTCTATTTCGAAGGATACTCAGATTGAAGAAGAACCCTTGACACAACCATAGAATGAAGAAGTAGATTATCTATCAGATTTAGAAGAATGTTTTGATGGATAGGAGCCTATGGAACTTGAAAATCTTGTTATTTCATCACTTCTCTTCCAACACAAAGTGCCTAGTTCTATGGAGAGAAATGATCAAGAATAACTCATTACTCATAACTGTCCTTTTGAATCAAAATGGGAGGAATTGAATATTTCATATCCCTCATCGCACGTAAATGAGGAGCACACATAAGAAGCTAGGGATGATTCAAAAGCATTGAATGGAGTTTATATCATGGAGAGCTTCTTGTTTTCAGTTTCAGAACCTAATTTTGTTAATGAACTTATGGTGAAGGAAAATATTCTTGAATATTTTACTGCCCCTAATAGTTTTCAAAAGCTTCAAATAGGAGGGTTTGAATTTTTAAATTTTATGTTGAACAAGGGAGATGTGACTGTGACACCATCTGTCCAAGTGGAAGATATGTTATTTATAAATGGGCAACAAGAGGGAAGTCATGTCGTAAACAACCATTTTTTTCAAGGATGTCTTCAGCTAGAATTTCTTGTTAAAGTTAAAGTTCAAAGCAGTATGAATATTCAAAGGTTTAAACCATGTCCCATCACATACTTGCATTCATTGAAGCCATAGTATAAGTCACAACCAGTCACATTCACTTCACAATAAAAGGATGAGTCTCATAGCCCCAAGGATCAATCACAGTGCTTCTATGGAAAAAAATGTAGAGCAACTAAAAGAGACATTATTTCTCTTTCCAACTGATGCCTTAGTGAACCAAGTGGAGAATTGGGCTTGTTTCAGTTTTTCACTCTTTGTTTCAACCATTTCCATTGTCAAATTATTTGTATGGCTTCCCATTGTGAGGAAAGGGAGCTATTTTGCACAACTAGTTGCAGGGTTCATTTAGCTAACCTATGCCTCTAGTTAGCGTAGAGTAGGAATATGTTTTCTTTCAATAGAATGAGTGCTTGACACACTCTACATGTTTCATTTGAAGCATGTATGGTTTTCATTTGTTGTGTGTGTGTTGTGTTTCATCATTTCTCTTGCACAATGTGTCGAAGGTGGGGGTTTTTCAGAAGAAGGAAAAGGTTCAAGTTTTCATAGAGTTCCATGATGTTCCAAACTCAACAGTGCTCAAGGATATTTCCAGATTCATCCCAGGAGATTAGATTAGTTTAAGGTTCCCAACATTGATTCTATGCCCAAAGGATTGCTCAAGGCTAATAGACTAGTGCTTAGTAGGCAATCATCCTTGAGAGGTCGCCAAAAATGTTATCTAATTTTTCTCCTTAGGGAAAAATTGGACAACGGGGTCCTACTGGATCTTGGGACCAAAAATAGTCATCCATGATCATTCTAGGTCATTTCAAGTAAATTTTACATTTAAGGAGCATTATGTTTTTCTAGGAGGTTGCCGGATCATATTTTTTTATTTTCCCCTTTTCTGAGTCTTGGAGATTGGAGATTTACTTAGAGTGAGAGATTTCCCCGGCGGGTCCGCATTCATTTGACACAAGCAAAAAATGTCCAAATTGATAAACAATGTTTAAAAGGTTCTATTATGCTCCCATTACCTCCTCAATGTCAATAAAGAGTCATTAGGTTTACAAATCAGAGCATGATCATATTGAGTGATCTAAGGGGTGCTTTGAGCTCAAAACAACTTGGCGAGCAACTCGGCGAGTTATGGGTTGTTCGGTCATTTTAAGAATCACGTTGCATTGGGTAAGCTTAGGTTTTTGTGTAAAATGGTTAACATACCAAGTCAAGTATAAAGATGGCTCAGATACATTTGGCTCAACATTGAAAAGTGAAATAAACATTTGATGAACATGTCAAGCCTAGCTCGAAGGTTAGATCGAATCGGAAAAACATGCAAAACCATGACATTGGAGGGAGTTTTGAATGCTGTGAAAACTGATGGAAGCCAATGTAGATGGATCGAGCTAAACTTGAAGAATTTTTAAGCTGAAGGATAAAGGTCATTGTGAGTTTCTCACATATAGAGGAAGATCCAAGGAAGTGAGTTTGAGTCAAGCTTAAGAAATGTCAAGCTCAGCACAGAAGGAGAATGATGCTCATAGAACCTAGGGTCTACTTGGTAGGGTAATGAAGGGTGGCTCGTCATGAAAGTTGGGGTCTCAGTTGAGTTGAGTTAGATTCATGTTGGATCGACATGGAAAAGAAGGTGTAAAGGAAGGGATCAACTTGGCAACAACTCAGACTCACATTGGAAATTCATGGATAATACCTTAGAGATCACATAGATGTAGAGAAATATTCATCGGTTCGGTGGGGTTACGTTGTGAACCAAGTCAACTCAGTGATAGGAGATCACAATGATCCCAATACATAAATCAAGGTTAAATTGGGGAAAGCAATGTCAAATCGGTGCCACGAGACCCGACAATGCAAAAATCACCAGAATGATGTAGCCACAGAAGCATAGAGAAGAGCGAAGAATGTCAAGAGCCAACTTGGCTTAATGGCTCAACATTGAGCTTGTGAATGTTGAGGGAAGGAAATGAGATTGGGTGACGGGGATGAGATAATTCATTGGAGCCAAACCAGGTTAGGATCAGACGGGTGATGCTTAAGTTTAAGCAATGAGCTCAGTTTGTGGACGAAGCATGTGGCATATTTCGTGGGAAGATGGTCTGAGTTAAAATTTGGAGACGTTGAGGAAACAACTCATACTTTAAGCATACCACATCAAGCGGGCCATTGGAATATCTCAATCATAAGTAAATGGAGCTAGCATCTTTGAAAGGATATCTTGGCGGATGAGGAGCTCAATTTGAGTCACTTGGCACCATTAATGCATCATCCAACCGCATGTGAGCTCAAACGGAGAGAAGAACTGCTTGTGGAGCCTAATAAGTGATGAGTCACCATTCATGGACGAAGATGAGCTCAGGGTCAAGCTCGATACTGAGCTCACTTGGAGATGACCCAACCCCATGCATGAGTCACTTAGGGTGAAACGAGCCGATCAAATTTGAGCTTGAAATGGAGAGCAAAAATTGGTATGCAGCCCAACTCGATGGGAGGATTAAAAAAGAATTAGCTCGCTCAACCGAGATGAGCCGATGTGTGGGATAATGGGATTTTGGGAGATTTTTGGTTCTTCGTTCGGGATCATGGTAGTTTCAGGATGTCAGTCATGCTGGGGTAGGATGCCAAACTATGTTGCAAGGATTCAAGTCATTCGAGCAAGGAAAACTTGGAGTCTTTTTCCCGCGAAGGACGTCAGGCCGGCCAAATGAATGTGCCAATACACATGTGGTGCGATGGAACACGCTTGACGAGTCGTGTCATGGTCATTCGAGTCTATTTCCAAGTCATCAGTTGAGATGAAGCAGTCAAAGAGAAAGGCACCATGAGGCTCAGTCAATGAGTAAAGGGAGAACTCGCTGATTAAATGTTACGTGGCAACCAAACCAAGCAAGGTGGGAAAGTGGTGAGTTAAGTGAAGAGCTCGAGACTCAGTCAACATGGAAGCCAAAGAGATGTAGTTGGGGAATTTTCAATACAAATGATGATGAGGTGGACACATAAAATAAGGAGCTCGTTAAGATTAATGCAAAAGTTGATCAAAATTAACAGAGACTTTGAGTTATGAGGGCTCGACATTTGATAAGGCGGGGGTTGTCGAAAATTTAAATGCTCGGGCTATACATGTCAAACGTAAAACATGCCAAATATACAAAAATGCTGCATAAAAGGAACGTGGGGCTCGTCAATGCTAAATGTGGCGGGGAGGATAAAACTTGACTCAATGAAGGATATCGAGATATCTCCAGTATAATCAATGCAAGGAACTTGCCAACCAACTCGCCAGGGGCTGGCGAGCTGGTTGGGAAATTAGCACTTAAACCCCTTCCAAAGCACAAATGAACCAAATGGTCCCACCAAAGGTGCATACACGTGAATTTTATTAAAAATATTATTTTTATTAAAATATTTTATTTAAAATATTATTTTCATTTAATGGTGGATAAATCCAAAATTTTGAGTTTATGAGGGCATAGTGGTGGAATGTTCTTCTCATATGCAATTAATAATGTAGGCCATCATGTGCTACATTTTTGACGAGGGTTTAGGATTCATCCTCTCTTCTCTCATAGATGGAATGTCTATAAATGAAAAGGAGGAATTCATTCCAAGGGGTTAGACTTTTTTTTCCAATTCCTTTCTCTTTTCACAAGTTAATCTGTTGTGGATTATGGGAACTTTCAAGCCTTTTCTCTAAGATTGTAATGGAAAATACTTCCTCTTTCTAATGTAATGATGCATTGTGCACGTATTAAAGTAATAAGAAATTGTGTTCTGTGTCTAATCATTAGTCCTTTCATCATTTTTGCTACTTCGTTGTGCCTTTCTCATGCTTGCAGGTGTACCATGTAATTTCAATTTTCCATTGCAGGTTTTGGGAGTTCTATGCTTATTTGGGAGTGAATATTTGTATGTGGTTTAGTTTTTGTGCTTGTTCATCCTTCTCAGTTTCATCCTTCTTCACTGTAAGATCGAAAACTTGTCTAGCAACACCCTTTTTCTTGGTGCATCACAACTTCTAGTAGAGGTTTTACTTCTTGCAAATAGCTCTCCCTAAATCCCATGAAAATGTTAGTATATGACTCGTTAGTTGTTTTATTGCATTATAAGTAGTGTTGTGTTTAGTTTAGGAAGAGGAATTCGACCTTCTCCAGAGGTTCATCTCAAGCCAAAAGTCCCATAGCTTGAGAGGTGATCCCATGTTACCGAATGTCATATCCATCACTTGGCCATTTGAAGGGTGTTGTGATTTGGTGATAACATGTCCCTTATTATGATCACACAACTTTAATTTTATATGATTCCCTTGCTTGAATTTCGTAATTAACCCCAAAAAGGCCAACAACCAAAAAGATAATATGCTCAAACAACTAGAAAGAACCCAAAAGATGTGAATAAAGTACATAGAGGTCAGGGGTGCCTAGAGGGGATGAGGGCACCCGACGCTGACATCCTAGTTGGGTGTTGGTGTCCAAGATGAGAAATTCATAGGTATGAAAAGACAAACTGAGCTAGAAAGAGTGTAATACCAAAAGTGGCAACAGAAAGAAAGTAAATATGGCCAAAGAAATAGGCTAATTAGTACTTTTCTTACTTAGAAATCATATGAATAGTATTATGTAATCAGGACTAGATAATTACCCGAATTGCATGATTTTTTATCTACATTTTCCCCCACTTTATGTTGCTGAGAAGATACTTGATAACATAAAGTATATAAGTGATGCGTACCTGATAACCAATGTAGATTGATGGAAAAAGTGTGCCGAGATACAAGAGAAAGTGTAGAGTAATAAAAATGTTAAGTATGGAAACTAGAGAGGAGAAAGTGAAAAAAGTGATGATGAATGATGACCCTAGGGTGGAAACGCATGTGTAGATGTCACCATTGTACCTATTGTTGATGTCAATGTTGATGTGATTGATGTTGAATGATGTAGGATGATGTTGATTACCACTTCCCATAAGCACAAACCTTCAAAAGAGAAGAATGAAAAAGTAGTCAAATACACTTGTATATGATCAAAATATGTAAAAAGTATGTAAGATAGCATGTAAAATTTGAAAATGTGAAAAAGGAACTTGTGCACCTGATCCATGATGAGTGAATGAGATCGAACGGATCTTGTAAATGATGTAGAAGACCAATTTTTTTGGGTGATCTCACGCCAGTTGTGCTGGTTGTGAGTTTTTTAGGTGGTCTCATGCTAAGAACTGGAAGAAGTGTAGGAAGAAAAGTATTGTGTCATACTCCAACCTTTAACTACTTCCTAATGTATAGAAAACCACTGCATATGGTGTGTAAACATACGATCTAGTTAGACCAATTCCGATCCAATATGGAAGGGAAAGAAGTTGTAATGCATGGATGTTGAGAGTTAAAGGACTATATGTCCTGTCAAAATTTGTTGTGTGAAATGATGTAGATTGTGTTGAATGGAAGAATGATATGCAACTACCCCTAGTCATAGGCATCTAGGGAGGGTCAGGGGCGCCTAGGTGCTACTGTCTAGATCTGGGCATTGGTGTCTGTGTTGTAGTAAACACCCAAGTCAAATTTTGAGCCATGTCTGATGCTGATGACTATGTTGTACTGTTAATTAAACTATGTTATGTGATGAATATAGACTGTTGTATGGGGTGACTAATTCACCCAAATGAGGCCCCCCTAGTTTGGGGTGGATGCGACATCACTGAGGAGAATGTAGCCCAAAGAAGGACCGACTGTTGTGTTGAAATTGTGCCCTACAGGGGGTAGGGAGTGTGCTTGGTAGAAACCAAGGAACACACAAACAAAGTGGATAGGAAATAAGTGTTAGTACAAGCAAGATAAACATGCATATAAAATGTAAGCTAGTGGAGAAAAAGGCAATGTGTAAGCTAAGACGTAAGAAGAAAAAGTACACCATGAAAAGTGGGTTTCAAATATGGGACAACACTCACGATGTCACAAGATAATCAAGGCCAACTAGGCCAAAAGCATACATGTGTGCACACAAGACAAAGGGAAAAACCCATAAACAATGACAAGCAATGGAACAAATAACCACATAAGAAAATAGACCTGCAATACAAATGTTGCACATGAAGCACTCGTGACCATGTCAGAAAAATATGATGTATGTTAAAACATGTATAATCTGATAGTAATTTTCTATGAAAAATGAAACAATCGCACCTATAGTGTACGAAAGTGGATGCCCCCAGGATCCATTTTGGAATTGGTAATAGGTATTGTGCCAAACATTTTTGTTACATGTGTAGATCTGTAGGATCTGTGATCACAATTAGCAAACAAGTGAATGTGCATGTGTGTATGGAAAAATATAATGACATACAAGATATCTATCTGACATGTGTAGTAAGGTGTGCATGTAAACATAAGTAAGCAAGAGTAAATGTGACCAAGATATTTAGTATGTTGTGGATGAGGTGGAATAGAATGCAGTGTGAGTATGATGGGAGTAGAGTGCCCCATGAGCGAATGTGTATGTATGTGGTGAGGTTCATTTATACATGCCTCCTCAGCAGATGATAATGAACTGTAGAATAAGAGTGTGTCATCAATAAATGGTTGGAAATGTATGTAGTAGAAAGACGTGATTGTGAAAGCAAAAAACGTAGAGTGTAGGAACGTAAGTGAATAAGTAAATGATTGAATGCATGAGTGTGGCGAGGTCTATTTGAGATGTAGACCCTCAACAATCAAGTATTGACCATGGAGCTAAAGTGCATCATAGGGTGGTATGTCATGTTGATTGTGTGATATATGTTGGATCTATAATGTGTTGTATTGTTTGTGAATGTGTTTCTTGTGTAATATGTTGTGTTGAATATGCGCAAAGAGTATGTGTTCCTATTGTGCTGAGTTGGCATTGATGAATATACACAAGAAGAATGTATTGTGAGTGTGTCAAGTATGTAGTATGTTATGTTGAATGTGTGTTATGAAGGTGTCATAAGTGTGTTGATTTTATAGTGATGAATATGCGTGAGAAATAGGATGATGTGTAGTTTCTAGTGTGTGAGAGGTTCATGTGTATAGGATGCCCTCAATAGTCAAATTTGAACCAAATCACAAGAGTGCGTCATCGGGTAATGATGATATTAATGTATCAAGATGTTTATGTTGTATGTTTGAGACTAGATTAGAAATGATGAGGATATAATACACATGTCAATGCTAGAGGGAGGGGGGAATAAGTGTGATGCCCCCCAATTGTGTGATGATAAGAGAGATCAAGTAATGTCATATACGAGGTTATCATTGTCATGATCAAAACTAAATGGTGAAGCATATGAGACTTGATAAGTGATAGTGTCAGGTGGATCGAGTAAGGAGCCATTGAGGTGTAAATTATACATGCCCATAGCATATTCTTCATCGGTGAAAGGAGGTAATGGATAACTGCAAAGGAATTACTGGAATATAAATGCAAATATATCAGAATATAAAATATATTATTAAGCCACTTCAAGGGGGAAACCTCCTAAGTCTTACAATAATACACTAACTCTTATTCTTCACACCTATACGGAGGAATTAATCACCCATATATATAGGTATTATTGTGAAAGTTCATACCCATTCATTATTATTAGTTTATACCTAATGACTAACTAACTAATGAATATAAGTATAAATGTTATATAAGTCATATGTTAGCCCAAATTAGACATATAAATGGTATATGTTAGGGGAATAACATATTCTTCCCCTTTAAAAAAACAATGTCCTCGATGTTTGGTTAGTAGTGGAAAAACATTTACTCAACAATTGTTTGCCCATTGCACCTCCTTGTATGTCTGACATTGTTCCTTGATGAGATCAACTGTGATCACCTTCAAGTGTAACCTCGTAAGTTGAGTTTGGGTAAGTAACTCTAGTGCTATGATGATTATATCCAGTGGTATTTTCACATTTGAATATATATCTTACATTTCACTTGAAAAACATGCCTTATCCAATTTCTCTTAATAAATGTGCAATTGTGGCTCAACATAATTATTAAGGTTACACATTTTATTCAAGGATGTAATAGACCTTCTAGTAGAATGACCTTCATAGCCACTATATCTAAGGTTTTGGAATCCAACATGTGCATGATGTATCTCAGTAATCTTAGATAGGGTGTGATTAAATCTTCAGTTAGTAGGAATTTTCCCTATAAATTTTTCATTGCATTGACCCAAAATAGAGCTCACATAGTGTTTCTTGAGTTTTCAAAGTTTCAATTGCATCTTTTATACATTTTCCACAATAAAAAATTCTTTAACATCCAATGTAGGATCAAATTTAATTTCCATATCCACATTCACCAAACCCTTGTCATAATATTTTCATTTAAGGGTATTGTATTCAATAAATCCATCCTGTTATTAGCCAATTTTGACTTCGCAAATTTAATAAAAAAAATGGAATTTTTGAACATTTTCAAAAGTGTTACTTTGTGTGATTCATCGCCCTCATCGTGATCATCTCATTTTTGTTATCGTTCCGGTCTTTGTTTCGTCCATTTCGGGCAAGAACTCCTCTCGCCAGGTCTTAAAATACATTAATAATTAATTAATTTATTATCCTTTATTTGATAAAATCATTTTTTATTAAATTTGGGGTTTTTAATTAAATAACTATTAATATAGTAATTATTAAAAGTCATTCGACAAATTTTTATTTTATTGCCAGGGAAGTAAGCTTATGCTTCCAACTGCCGAGAATGCCAAATTGGCTTCCCGAACTTGGATTTCCCCTTTCCTGGAAATTTTATTTTAATTTCCTGCTTGTGGTATTTTCTCCACCAATTTCCAAATCATGGATTGGAAAATGGGTAGGAAATCTCCTGATTTCCCACATGGGGAAATTGAACAGAGATTGCCAACCCACCTTGCCATTCCCGTTGGCAATTGGTAGTTGTTTTCCCCATTTCCCCTGGCAATTAATTCCACTACCCGAGAAGAGGGGAAGTCAGTTTAGGCTTCATAAATTCCTCCGTTGGACTCGTTGGAAAGATTCGTGCGAAGCTTTCCGATTGCTTCTTATTTCTTCTGTAGAACATAATATTTTATCGCATCCCACAATACTATGAACACCATTGTGAAGAAGAAATACAAGATGACAGCCATAGAAAGTTTTATGCAAAAGGGAGATATAGCCAAAACAAAGACTGGATCATCAACAAAAGCCAGGACAAAGAAATCATTCCACGCATGGGAGAGAGGAAATCAGGACATTCAAAAGAAATTTTTCATTGTTTTAATTGTTTTCTTTACAAATCCTCACGTATTCAACATCCCAGGAAAAAGATTACATTAGTTATAAGAGAACAAAGTTCCCATGCCACTTTGAAGGAGGAATGCACAGGTAGTTTGGAATAAATAAAATAAAACAAAAACAATGCTTTCCACATTCCACACAGGAGCAAGAGGAGCTAAATAAGAAAAGAAACATAAAGATTTGCGCAGGTTTTAAAGAAGGAAGACAGTCATAAAAAAGAATCCATGAATTGACTGGCATAGACAAGAATCCACGCATTTTTCAAGAGGAAAACCCAAATATTCAACTGAGTTTCAGTGCCCAGCTGTCTGGTGGAGAGGAGGTAGAGGCCACACATTGGTCTAGGTAATTCAGCCCCCACAAAGTCCAAAATGCTTGCATAAAGTTTCCACGTGGGACAACCCAAGGAGTTTTCACGCAAGGCACAGCCAGGCACAAAAAAAATAAAAAAATAAAGAAGAGGCACAGTTTGAAGGGAATAGCTCCATGTTTCAACAAAAAAAGTAAATAGTAATGTGTTCAATACATGAGTAAAAGCTTCCCAAGGCAAACCATGCACCCACCAGAACAAGCCATGTGGGGGAGACAAAAGACCTGCGCATGTTTTAAAGAGAGAGGGCTTTATTAAATATAAAAGAACAAAAAGAAGACCACACGCATTCAGCCAGAGGATAGTCCAAAACGCATGAAGAACAGCAAATGAAGTTTGATTCCCACACATGAAGGGTAAAGGAAACAGTCAGCAAATGAAGTTTGATTCCCACGCATGAGCTAAGAAGACCACAAGCATTCATCAAGAGAATGGTCTAAAATAAAAAAATACAGTCCAGTAGAGGTGATCTTCCACGCACAATCCAAAGAACTAATTTTCCAACGCTTGGGGGGAGAAAGACAACAAAAAGAAGACAAGAAAGGCCCCACACATTGAGTAGAGGTGATCTTCCATGCAGGTTTTAGGAAATTAATTGAAGTTTGATTCCCACGCAGGGAAAGAAAGGAAGAAAACAAAATAAGATTAGAGCCCTGTCCACATTTTAGCTGGAAATAAACTATCCACATAGTCTAAATACATATTCATCAGGCATATATATATATATATATATATATATATATATATTATTGTTGCCCGATTTGTAACTTGAGTTTAGTCTCAATATTTTTCTTGTGTTCGCATTTTTTTTCCTATAACCAGGATTGGTTATTATTATTATTTTTTAAAATAATAATAATAATAATATTAAAATGAGTCATATTTTTCTTGCACTGATGGGGATTTCGGAGACTGAGACCTGACCCCACTTGCATTGTTTTGTGTGCCCGAGTCATTCTTCTGTAAAATTCATAATGGCTGAGAAATCTAACAAATCTGCAAGAAGATCGAGGAAGCCAGTGGAAAAATCAAACAAATCTGTGCTCAAATATGAATTCCAAGGAATCATCCCTCCCAGTTCCATTAAGTCAGCATATGACAACATCACTGATATAAATCTAGGTCACATCAATGTGCAACAATTCTGCGAGCGGGTGAAAACTAAAGGCAAGACCATATTCTTGGATAGGATTTATCATAGTGGTCTACCCCAAGCAACAACATTTCCTGTCTCAGTGCAGTGTCCAAAGTTGGTTATTGCTTGTGCTGAGCACTATGATCCTGAGAGATGAGGAATTTTTAAAGATAATTGCGAGCCTTTCCTCTTAATCACACCAGAGCACATTGAGGAATTTCTCGGCATACCTAAATTTCCTGAGAATGCGGATATCACTCGCCAGTATGTGCAAGAA
Source organism: Taxus chinensis (assembly GCA_019776745.2). NCBI lineage: Eukaryota > Viridiplantae > Streptophyta > Pinopsida > Cupressales > Taxaceae > Taxus > Taxus chinensis. Next base: position 12,574,832 of record CM034147.1, read on the forward strand.
TTATGGGATGAAGAACCCCTGAGATGGAGAAAGATGGTTAATAACAACTAGTTAGTAACCAAGAGGCCTTGAATTGACAGGCTTCCCAAAGAACTATACACATTGAGTTTGTGGAAGAAATCAGGGACATGATTACTCTCCTAAGTCGAGTTTTTGGTCTACCCTCTGCTAGGATTTTCCACCCATGGATGTATCAGTTTATCTGTATCATCCTAGCCAAGAAAGAGTTTGTGGATTGGGCCACCATCATTAGTAACACCCTTCACAAAAAATTGATAGGAATTAAGATGACTGGATGCTTCTACATGACATCGTCTCTGACTTATGTAGTAGTAAGAAGAAAGCTATTTTCGGGACTTGAAACAAGAGGAGTCATGGGACCGTCAAACAGTGTTTTTCATTATTACCCACAACTCAGTTTCAAAAATAGCTCTCACCATTTTAGAAGAGTCAACGATGCATTCACCTTCTGCGTGATTCAGAACCTGAATTAGAATATAGAGGAAAGATTTTCTAAAGAAGCCATGAGTGTCATTTCCTAATGGGGAACCTGGTTTATTCAATTTTCATCCTTTTCCTACATTCGTGTGAGTGGCTTTGCTGGTACTCCATGGAAACTTCCTAAGTATGTCAGTGACATATGGGCATTAATGGAGCTGGCACGAAAATTATTCCAAGTTCACTGCCTTCTTAGTGACAAGCATTGTTCAGGAATTCATTTCCCAATCCAAATCAGGGAATACCAATGTCCAAATCTTTTCAGTGCACAACTCATGGAAAAAGAGTTCACTCTCATAACCATCCATCCATATGTGAAGAGAGCCCAGTTTGATATCAATGGATATATGCAGAAGATTATGGGAGCAAAGTATCAACATAATCCTACCATGGAAGATTTCTGGGCTGCTTGTTTGGACGAACATGAAGTAAGAAGACGAGAGTATTCTTGCCTAACACTTGCTCAGATCAAGGCCTTCCGCATCAAGAGCCCTCCCGATTCATTCATAAATGATGATGAGGATGTCATTGATCCCTCATATGATGTCGTTGTTTTTATCCCATTGCCTTGAATTGACTGGATGAAAAGAGATGAATTTTCTCTTGATAGCAAGAATCAACCAATTATTGAAAGAAGCATATCTTGGTATGACAGAGAACTTGCCAAGTTACAATCATTTCAAGATCATGCTTCAGGATCACAAAAATTGCCAACACGAGGAGGCCTCCATTCAACCAAAGTCTCTTCTCGATCAACCTCTATACCATCCAATCATACATAACAAGCAAGAAAGGAGTGGTTGCCAAAATCCACTTCACCAAGTAATGTGTCACGAGGAGAAAGATCTAAAGATTCTAACCCTGAAGAAGGAAGCGAGCATGTATCCAGATTTTCTACCTCGAGTAGAGATTCTTCTCCCCACATCGTTAATAGTGCTCAGAAGCTAGTGGCAAATGATCCTCAATCATGCTTTGAACAAGCGTCCACTCAAGTGCAGGTAATTCAAATATCAAACACTTCGGAGCATGTAGTTCATGAAGGGATTTCCCAAAATCTCCCTAATAATCAAGAGGTGGATATTGAGGTTGTTTCTCCTCAAATCAAGGTCATAGATAGGATTCAAGCAGGATCTCATGATGTCGAGAATAATGAGAATATTGATTCGAGCTCTAGGATTTTGTATGCGGAAATAGTGCATGATACTCCTTCCTGGGTTGATTCTGAGGTTAAGAAAAGGAAGAGGGTTGTCAAGGCAATTGACATTGATTTTGATGCCCTTTTCAAACTTTCAAATGACATCATTCCAAAGAAGCCTAAGGTGCTTTCTCTAATAATGGTGGATAGTGACGATAAATAGGTTTGCGGATCTTGCCATCCCACAAGTTGATAAGGAGCGTGATGCCATGACACCTACTGATTATGAAGTTTCCAGACTTGGACTTGGGAGGTCTACATTAGAAAGTGACATGGTGATGGCTCAAGATTCAATTGATATCGTGCTAAAGAGACTTGAGAAATATAAGTCTCAAAACTCTCAGTTCAAGGCCAAAAAGAATCAATTGGTGGAATATGTTCAACATTTGATAAATCCCATATCATCCACTTTCCTAGTACCTGATGCAGTGGCTGCCCCAGATGAAGAGACTCTCAATTTGTCAAAATAAATAAACACATTAGGCCATGTCACTAAAACTTGGCTTTCAAAGATTCTCGTTTTAGGCCAAGAGACGATCAAAACTGCGGTTAAGCTTCATGAAGATGTCAGTGTGTATCTTGATCCAATTCTTTCTTTCAAAGAAACTTTTGTTTCTAATATATCAAATTTGGATGAGATATTGCCCAGTTTGCAGGAGATGACAAGTATAGAATTCTCAGTTTTAGCCATTGAAGGAATTCTCGAATTTGAACATTGAGGGACACGTTTTCTTTGGTGTCTGCATCTTAAATCAAGGAAGATGCTTCTCGAGGATTCTATGATCCATTATGAGAGCATGTGCAATGAAGCCTTCACTTCACTTTCCTTGATTCAAGAATTCATAGATGAGATTCCTTGCAACCTTGTAAATGAGCATAATCAAAGGTGTTCATCGGAGCAGGTGGAAGAGAAATTTTCACAATTGTTTAAGAACATGTACACTCCCACCAAAAATTTCTAGCCAGTTTCAATGGAATGGTGCATCAAATTAAAGAACTTATTTGAGAACGCTCAATCCAAAATTGTTAATTTAAATGATATGCCAAGTAGAATTCTTGAATTTCAGGTATTTTGTGAGGCTATTCTTCGACCAAATGAACCTCCAGAAGAAGAAAAGATGTTTGAAACTTTGGGAAGGTTTAGATCCTTTCAATTGGCAAAAGCAGCATATCCTAATTTCACTGGCGGCTCAGGGAGTTAATTTTCTTGGTAACTAACGAAGTGGGAGAGTCCATTTCTCATACGCTTGAGATAGGTGGACCCCATTTCAATGGATAAGGCACTGGTTATTATTGTATATTTTAAAAGGTGTTGTTATTTGCTTTCAGGAAACTATGGATATTTTAAGTAATTTCTATTTTTGGGTTGTCTTTAATAAAGTTGGTTGAAAAAGTCAAAGGTCACTTAAGTACCTTATTTAATGATCATGTAAAACCCTAACTACTTTGTAACCAACTTTTGGGTTATAAAAGGAAGTGAGGGGCTCATTTGTAAAGGGTGACTTTGAGAGAGGAGAAGAAATACTTTTGTGTGCAAGCTTTGTTTCAGGAAGAAACTTTGTGTTCTTTTGTGAAAACATTTTGGAGTTAATGAAATACGAACTTTGTGTCTCATTCATTGTCTCTTGTAACATTTGATGTTCTTATGTTCATTAGATGTTAGGTGTTTGAATCTTGCATGCAAATATTATCTTTGATCTTATTATCAACATTATTAATCGGTTGTTCTAGTTCACAGTGATCAAGCTCTGATTATCTACTTGCTCATGTGTGTTCCCTTTTACATGTTCTTGTTTGGCTAACTCAAACTCCATTTTATTTGTGTTAGTTATTCATCTTTCTTCTTCATGCAATATTAGGCTCTATGTTTACCTAACTCTTGCATGTTCTTTTAGTTCATTCCATTCCACTCCTTTCCTTCATTCCATTCCATCTCCCTCATTCAATTTTCTTTCCATTGATGTTCCAAAACACCCCCCACATACAATTTTGAATGTATAGATGTAAATACAGTTTTGGTTTTCAATAAAGGCAGCCTCACCTTCATTGAGGAGGGACTTCATTCCCACACTATTGCATGTCATTTGCATGTGTGAAAATCCATATGCTAACAGTTTTTGGCGACTCCGCTGGGGATTCAGGAATCGTTAACCAGTGCTTGGTTAAATCTTTATGACTATCCCCTCTGCACAAGCTCCAGTTCTTCAACCAAACCTTGTGCCCAATGAATATTTTCAAGGAGACATTGTTGCCAACCTTCGAACAGTAGCTTGGGAAAACCGTGAAAGCTTGCAACAATTTGTGGTTGTTGATAGAGCCATTGACAGAGAAATCTACATCGAAGACCTTAGAAGAAGAGCACCTGCACTTGTGGCCAGAAGACCTCTTGGACACATTTTGATCATTGTTCACTAACGCGGTCCTCTTCCACCAATGTAATAAGTTGTATGAATATTACAGGTAACCCACCTATCTTACAACCAAATCTTGTTTTTGTAGATAATCAAGAATATATATCATCATATTTGAGGCAAGCTATTTGGGAAAAACACACGAATAACTATCATTTTCATCTCACTGCATCAGTACTAGATAACGAAGAAAGAGAAAGCCATGAGAGTTGCTAGAGCTATTCAGGCGCAAATAGCTCAAGAAAGAGAGTGAAGAGAAAAGGCTAGAGCTGGTCAGAACATGCCAGTGATCCCTTCACAATAAAGATTTCAAACTGGAAGGGAAGAGGTTTACGCGAGGAGAAAAATCTAAAGGTCGATCTGATCCCACTTTTGACTTTCAAGGAAAGTTTGGTTTCAAGTTATCTCCTCCAAAGAAGAACACACCTCGTAGATCTGCAAGCCTTGCATCAAGTCCTGAAAGAGCAAGCAAGGAAGGAATCACTACCAATCAAGCACTTGTCCTTGCTCACATTGTTTTACCTTCACATACCACCTTTCCCAAAATGGTAGTCAACGTACCATGGGGAAATGCCATAGGCCCATTGGCCTAACCTACTCGACATGAACTCCCATGAGGATCAAGAAAGATTCTTCCCAAGTTCGATGGAGATGGGAAGACATCACCAGATGACCATATTTCTGCCTTTTTTGCTGCATGTGATGTTTTGTTGGTAGAATATGAAGATGTTGCTATTCACCTCTTCATTGAAACATTGCATGATGTTGCTGCAGATTGGTTTCATCATCTACCCAATGGATGTATCACAAATTGGAATGATATGAAAACTAAGTTTGAAAATCAATTCAAGATGGTAGAAGATGAACATGCTCTTCTTGCCCAACTATCTCAGGTGAAGAAAGAGCCCATAGAACCCATGAGGAATTTCATGGCTAAATTCAACAAAATGGTGAACAAAGTTCCAGTCGGGATTCACTCCAAACCTTGATGGACAAAAATGTTTCTTTATTAACATACAACAACCAGAAGTGTGCTATTAGTTGAGAAGGGATAGAGTGGCTACTTTGGAACTTGCTCAGTCCTTGGCCATCAAAATTGAGGATGACTTAATCATGGCGGGTAAATTCAAGAAAAATTCCCTCAAGGGAAAGAGTCAAGAAACCCCCAACGCTTCAGAATCTATACTCACTAAGTTGGCTAATGATGTGTTGGCTTTGAAAAAGCAAGTTGCTCAAAGTAGTAAACCTGCTCCTTACAAAGACATCCCAAGAAAAGGATATGTTCCCAACAAAGCCAGGATTACAGGTGCTCCAACGAGGCTTGCTATTGAAGAAGCTCCCGCAACTAACTCAAAATGTGATGTCATTGAAGAAAGTGACAATGAGGTTGAAGTCGTCGAGGTTGATGAGGAAGAGCTGGATTCTGGAACATCTGAACCTGAAGTTGAAGATCCTGAGGGAGAAAGTAATAATCATTTCTTTGAGTACCGTTCAGAAGAAGAAGACGAATACAAAGAAATTATAGAAGATATGAATAGTCAATCCTTTGTTGTCTTCACATGCTCTCAGAAAAAGGAGCAGGATACCACTAAGGTGGGAGATAAAGAGGTTTCCAAGGAAACTCCCAAAGAATCCAAGACAAATGAGGCTCCTAAAGAGTCCAAGGTGACTGAGGTTTCAAAGGTCAAAACTATCTTAAAGAAAGGAGGGCCTTTGTTAGATCAATCAGTTGGTAAACCAACTACGAAGAAAGTTTCTTCTTCCACATCTGTATCAACCAAGCCCGAGGCAAAGGTCAAAAGTGTGCCATCATCAAGTTCAAAAGAACTAATATCTGAGACATCAAGTACGTTACTTTGCCTAAATTTGATATCATTGATCATATCAATAAAACAAAAATTCCATGTCACAGGTAGAGTACTTGAAGTCCAATAAGGATCAACTCGAGAAATTGGTCCATTTTATCAAAGGTGACTCTACTGTTCATTCCTCCAAAGGAATTCTGAAAACTCCCAAAGATGGGAAAACTGAAAATATTGTGGCGGCCACTACACCTTCAAATGAAAAGATTGAACCTTTCTTTGTGTCCTTTTTGATCAACAGATGCAAATTAAGTAATTGCATTATAGACTCTGGAGCCTCGGATAATGTGATGCCAGAAAAAGTAGCACATGCTCTTGGTTTGACTTGTACAAGAACATTCAGATCGTGCTACTCCATGGAAACCAAGCAAGTTCCTTTGATCGGGCAGATTAAAGATGCCCAAATGGTTTTAGCTCAATTCCCTCAAAAGCGAGTTAAGGTAACTATTTTAGTTGTTGATATTCCCACCTCATATGGAATGTTGTTGAGCAGGAAATTTTGTAGAGATCTAGGTGGAGAAATTCAAATGGATTGGTCTCATGCCATGATCCCTATCAATGGAGAAATGAAGAAGCTTATGCCAGAAGCTCAGGAAAAATTCACAGTAACTAAAACCGAAGATCCTCGTGCACAGATCCTTTTCCAAGGATCAAGTATGGGTAATTATATGATGACTGTAGAAATTCATACCCCTGAAGATCACTTGCCAAGATTCCAATGAGATCTGGACTCTTGAGTTCGATGGAAGTTGTTGTTCAACGGGTTCTGGTGCAGGGGTGGTGCTCATATCTCCAAATGGTAAAATATTTCCTTTTTCCTACAAACTTGAATTTTCAAATACTAATAACACTGCAGAGTATGAGGCATTAATCCTTGGCCTTCAAGCTGCAGAGGAGAAAGGGATAAAAAATTTGGAAGTCTTTGGAGATGCGGAATTGATCGTGAAACAGGTAAGAAATCAGTTCCAAGTAAAGAATGATTGTTTGAGACACTACAAAAATAAAGTGTGGGACGCAATTGAAGTTTCGATGACTTTTTCCATAAAATTTTCCCTCGTGAAAAGAATGACAAAGCAATATTCTCTAGCAGTCTCAGCTTCATTAATGATTCCTCATTCAGAATTTGATCAAGTCAAATACACCATTGAAATGGTTTTTAGGCCAAGTGTTCCTAACAATGCAAAAAATTGGCAAGTATTTAATGATGATCAACAAATTATTGCCTTCTTGGAAAAGAGGGATAATTTTGAACAATTGTACTTTGAAGGAAGTGATTTTCCGTTCTGCGAATCAACTACCTCACTCATTCAGGAAGGAGTTGAGAATGAAGATCCTGGTGATGGCATCATTCAACTCAAAGGAAATAAAATTCCCAAAGGATTGGTTTCACTTGAAGAAATTTTTGACAAACATGATAGGTTTATCAAAGAGAAAGAGCAGGCATAGGACCTGCGAATTCTGCTGACTACGAGCAAGTTAACATTGGTACCAAGGATAAACCTCACCTGGTCAATATCGGTAAATGTTGCTCACCTGAGGAACGCAGGAAATTCATAAGCCTCCTTACCAAATATTCTGACGTTTTGGCTTACTCATATGAAGACTTGAAGTCTTTCCAACCCAGGGAAATGGAGCATGCCATACCCTTGAAGCCTGGTGTAGTTCCATTCAGGAAAAAGAAAAGACAATATAATCCCAAGATTACAGGGACAATATTTCATGAAGTTCAAAAGATGCTAGATGCACGAATAGTGTTTCCTATTCGACATTCGACCTGGATAGCTAATATTGTACCAGTTCACAAGAAAAATGGAGAAATTAGGATTTATGTAGATTTCCGCAATCTTAATCAGGATTCCTTGAAGGATAACTACCCAATACCAATCATGGACCATATTCTGCAGATAATAACTGGATCAGAAATGCTATCTATGCTAGATGGCTTCTCTGGCTATAATCAGATTGAAGTGGCTAGAGAAGATCAACATAAAACCACGTTCACCACCCCCTAGGGTACATTCACGTATAGAAGAATGCCTTTTGGTTTGATTAATGCTGGCACTACTTTTCAAAGGGCTATGGATATGGCATTCGTAGATTATAAAGACAAGATCATCGTGATATACCTAGATGACTTGACAGTGTTCTCAAAGAAGCAAGAAGATCACCTAAGAGATTTAGAGAAAATATTACAAAGGTGCAGACTTCATAAGATTTCTCTAAATCCAAAAAAGTCTGTGTTCGGAGTTACATAAGGGAAACTCCTAGGTCATATTGTTTCTAAGGAAGGAACTAAGATCGATCCTGAGCATGTTCAAGCTATCAAGAATCTTTCCTTGCCTACAAGTAAGCCTGGAGTCCACTCTTTCTTTGGGAAGGTGAACTTTTTGAGAAGGTTTGTGCCAAATTTTGCCAAGCTGACTAAGGAAATCACTGATATGATGAAAGGAAAAGAATCCTTCAAATGGTCAAAGGAAGGTAGAGAGGCATTTGAGAAAATCAAGGGTGTTATTGCCAAAGCTCCTACATTGGTGTGTCCTAATTTTAAAAAGGATTTCATAATTTATTGTTATGCTTCGCCGCACACAATCTCCGCCATTTTGACTCAACACAATCAAGAAGGGATCGAATCTCCTATTGCATTCATGAGTTCTAGATTCAAGAAACATGAACTTAATTACACTCCTCTTGAGAGACATGCGTACATAGTGGTGAGAGCCCTGAAACACTTCAGGTACTATGTGTTGAATTCTCACACCAAAGTCCTAGTTCCAGACACCGTAGTTAAATCGATGCTGACACAACAGGAACCAGGATCTAAAAGAGGTAATTGGGTCTCCAAGATCTAGGAATATGATTTGGATATCAAGCCTACCAAGTTGGTTTGAGGAAGAGGACTCTGCCAACTCATCACAGAGAATGAACCACGAGATAACTCTGAAGAAGAACCAGTTGAAGAAAATTTACCACTGGTAGTTTTTGTCAGTACCATAGATGAATGGTATTCTGATATTGCCTACTTTCTCACATATGGCAAGTGTCCAGAGAATCTGACAGCTAAGGAGAAAATGAGCTATCAAACTAAGAGCTGTCAGGTACGTCATTTGGGACAACACGTTGTTCAAGAAAGGAATTGACGACATGTTCCTCAGATGTGTTGATAAAGAGCAACAACCTAGATTGTTGGAAGCTTTCCACAATCATGCTTGCGGTGGTCATTTCTCTGGCCCAGTGATGGCTCATAAAATTCTGTGAGCACATTATTACTGGCCCACTATGTTTTTCGATGCTCAGAAATGGGTGACAAAATGTGAAGCTTGTCAACAATTTGTTGGAAGACCAAAGTTGGCAGCTTTGCCTTTGAAGCCAGTTGTCATTGAAGAACCCTTTCAACAATGGGGTTTAGATTTCATTGGGGTTTTGAATCCTAATTCTAGTGCTGGTCATACTCACGTGCTCATTGCAACTGACTACTTTACAAAGTGGGTAGAAGCTATACCAGTGAAACAAACATCTACTGCAGTAATTTGTGACTTCATCAAAGAAAATATATTGGTTCGTTATGGAATTCCACACAAGATCGTGACGGAAAATGCCTCAAATTTTTCTTCTACAGAGATGATAGGTTTTTGTTATGGGTATGGGATATCTTTGTCTCATTCGTCAGATTACTACCCTCAGGGAAATGGTCAGGCTGAATCCAGTAACAAAAACATCATTACTATTGTGCGCAAGTTAGTCGAAGAAAATCAAAGAACTTGGCATAAAAAGTTATATGATGCATTGTGGGCTGACCGCATAACTCCCAAAAGGGCAATCAGGATGTCTCCATTTCAAATTTTGTATGGAACCAATGCTCAAATTCCCATCACACTGGAGTTACCAGCATTAAAATTAGCTCAGGCAGTTGATGATGAATGCTTCACCAATGCATTAGATAAAAGAATCATGTTCCTAAGCAAGCTTGAGGAACAAAGAAGTCAAGTGGAAAACAAGATTGAGGAACATCAATCCAAGGTAAAGAAATTGTTTGACAGGAAAAATAGGGAGAGACAATTTCAAATCAATGACTTAGTTCTTCTCTGGGACAAAAGACGTGAACTGAAAGGAAAGCATGGGAAGTTTGACTCGCTATGGCTAGGCCCTTTCAAAATAAGACATTTCTATGGAGATAGTACCTATTACTTGGCATATCCTGATGGAACTCATTTTCCTTTTCCCTACAGTGGGCAATATCTCAAGCACTATCAAAATTGAAAACGGGTTGTTCCCCGTATGTACATAGGTAATTAGGATTTTGGTTTGTTTGTTTCCCTGTTTTTCGGTCTCCTCTCTTGTGTCACCCCATTTTTTTGCCCCATCATTTTGAGATCATGTTCATGAATATTTTGGTCTAGGTCTGTTGCTACGTCCATGAAGTCCTTGTCCCCAATTAGAGCCAGTTGTTATCAGCCAATTTTGACTTCGCAAAATTAAAATTAAAAAAAATGGAAATTTTGAAATTTTTCAAAAGTGTTACTTTGCGTGATTCATCTCCCTCATCGCGATTGTCTCATTTTTGTTATCATTCCGGTCTTCGTTTCATCCATTTCGGGCAAGAACTCCTCCTGCCAGGTCTTAAAATGCATTAATAATTAATTAATTAATATTTAATTAATTTATTATCCTTTATTTGATAAAATCATTTTTTATTAAATTTGGGGTTTTTAATTAAATAACTATTAACATAATAATTATTAAAAGTCATTCGACAAATTTTTATTTTATTGCCGGGGAAGTAAGCTTTGTGCTTCCAACTGCCGGAATGCCAAATTGGCTTCCCGAACCCGGATTTCCCCTTTCCTAGAAATTTTATTTTAATTTCCCGCTTGTGGGATTTTTCCCACCAATTGCCAAATCAATGGATTGGCAAACGGGCAGGAAATATCCCAATTTCCCACATGGGAAAATTGAACGGATTTTGCCAGCCCACCTTGCCATTCCTGTTGGCAATTAGTCGTTGCTTTCCCCATTTCCCCTGGCAATTAATTCCACTACCCAGGAAGAGGGGAAGTCGGTTTAGCCTTCATAAATTCCTCCATCGGACTCATTGGAAAGAGTCATGTGAAGCTTTCCAATTGCTTCTTATTTCTTCTTGAAGAACATAATATTTTATCACATCCCACAATACTGCGAACGCCAGGTAATCAAAAGCTAGATATTACAGAAGCTCTCCATGCAAAAGGAAAGATAATTCAAAGTCCCCCACAGTCCAAAAGACCATGTAGGACAAAGATCACTTGTTTTTGTTGGGGAAAGAGGAGATTCCACGCACAGCCAAAGAGAAATACCAAATGTCATAGAGAAATAGGGAAGTTTTTTTCACAAATGAGCTAGAAAATACACAACAGCATTGGGAAGGGAAAGCAGGTACATTCAAAGAAATCAAAGTTTCTCCCATGCCACATTTAAAGGGGGTAGCAAGGTGTTTGGAACAAATCCACAAAGCATAAAGTTTCCAAAATAGAATAGCTTTCCACATTCCACGTGGAAGGAAAGGAGGAAAATTAAAAAAGAACATAAAAATAAATTTGAAGAAGGGTTTTAAAGAAGGAGAGACAGTCAAAAAATTCCACGCATCCAAAGGGAGATAAAAGAATCCATGCAGAAGTTTTAAGAACCAAGAAGTTCCAACAATTCAACTGAAAAAGTAGCCAAGTTGTCTGGTGGAAGGAGGATTTCACAAGAAGCATAAGAAATATAATCAGTCCCTGTAAAGGAAAATCCATGCATAAAGTTCTCCACCATGGGACAACCAAGGAGTTTTCCAAATACACAATCTGAAGGGACAGTAAAAATAAAAAATAAAAAGACACAGTTTGAAAAACAATTTCCACGCATCAGAAAAAAGAACAATTATAAAGGTTCAACACATTTTGGGAAGCACTTCCCAAGACAAACCAGCACTCCAAGATTCCATGCTTAATAAAGAGGTAAAAGGAAATGTGCATGTTTTGAGAGGGTTTATTAGAGGATAAAAGAGGTAAAAAGAGGAGCCCACATTGCATTGAGAAAGAGACCATTAAAAGCCAAAAGCTCCACACATGAATTTTCCAATGCATAAGGGAAGGAAAAATCCACGCAAAAGACAAGAAAATTCCCACGCATGAGCAGTAAGGAACGCATTTTCCAGAGCAAAATTAGTCAAGAGGCAAAGTTTAAAAAAATAGTCCAGTAGAGATTTCCATGCAGCCCCAAGGAGGAAAACAAAAAAAAGAAAAGTTTCAACACCTGGAAATCTAGAAAAACAGCCCAGAAGATTTGGTGCATAAAGTTAAATGGAGAACAAAACTACAAACCCTGCAAGTGTTCATTCATCTTTGATCATAGTCAAAGAAAGGAAATGCAAACAGGAAATCCAGATTAGAGCATTGTCCACATTTTCAGCTCAAAATTGTCACATCAGTTAAATACATTTCATCCAGAAAATTAATATAATATATATATTGTTGTCACCAGAATTTGTAACTCGAAGATTAGTCTCGATATTATTGCTATAAAAAATAATTTTTTTTGTAACCGGGACTTTTATTATTATTATTGTTTTTAAATAATAATAATAATAATGAATAAAATGAGTCATATTTTTCTTGCACTGACGGGGATTTCAGAGAATGAGACCCGACCCCTCTTGCATTGTTTTGCATGCTCGAGTCATTCATCTGTGAAATTCATAATGGTCGAGAAATCTAACAAATCTGCAGGAAGATCAAGGAAGCCAGTGGAGAAATCAAACAAATCCACCCTCAAGTATGAATTCCAAGGAATCATCCCTCCCAGTTCCATTAAGTCAGCATATGACAATATCACTGATACAAATCTAGGTCACATCAATGTGTAAAAATTCTGTGAGCGGGTGAAAACTGAAGGCAAAACCATATTCTCGGATAGGCTTTACCATAGTGGTCTACCCCAAGCAGCAACATTTCCTGTCTCGGTGCAGTGTCCAGAGTTGGTTATTGCTTGTGCTGAGCACTATGATCCTGAGAGACGAGGAATTTTTAAAGATAATCGTGAGCCTTTCCTCTTAATCACACCAGAGCACATTGAGGAATTGCTCAGCATACCTGACTTTCCTGAGAATGTAGATATCACTCGCCAGTCAGCACAAGAATTTTGGGATGAAGAACCCCTGAGATGGAGCAAGATGGTTAATAACAACTGGTTAGTAACCAAGAGGCCTCGAATTGACAGGCTTCCCAAAGAACTGTACCGCATTGAGTTCGTGGAAGAAATCGGGGACATGATTACTCTCCTAAGTCAAGTTTTTGGTCTACCCTCTGCTAGGATTTTCCACCCATGGATGTATCAGTTTATCTGTATCATCCTAGCCAAGAAAGAGTTTGTGGATTGGGCCACCATCATCAGTAACACCCTTCACAAACAATTGATAGAAGTTAAGATGACTGGATGCTTCTACATGACATCGTATCTGACTTATGTAGTAGCAAGAAGAAAGCTATTTTCAGGACTTGAAATGAGAGGAGTCATGGGGCCGTCAAATAGTGTTTTTCATTATTACCCTCAACTCAGTTTCAAAAATAGCTCTCACCATTTTAGAAGAGTCAACGATGCATTCACCTTCCGTGTGATTCGGAACCTGAATCGGAATACTGAGGAAAGGTTTTCTAAAGAAGCCATGAGTGTCATTTCCCAATGGGGAACCTGGTTTATTCAATTTTCATCTTTTTCCTACATTCGCGTGAGTGGCTTTATTGGTACCCCGTGGAAACTTCCTAAGTATGCCAGTGACAGATGGGCATTAATGGAGCTTGGCGCGAAACTATTCCAAGTTCACTGCCTTCTTAGTGACAAGCACCGTTCAGGAATTCATTTCCCAATCCAAATCGGGGAATACCAATGTCCAAATATTTTCAGTGCACAACTCATGGAAAAAGAGTTCACTCTCATAACCATCCATCCATATGTGAAGAGAGCCCAGTTTGATATCAATGGATATATGTAGAAGATTCTGGGAGCAAAGTATCAACATAATCCTACCATGGAATATTTTTGGGCTGCTTGTTCAGACGAACATGAAGTAAGAAGACGAGAGTTTTCTCACCTAACACTTGCTCAGATCAAGGCCTTCCACATCAAGATTCCTCCTGATTCATTCATAAATGATGATGCGGATGTCATTGATCCCTCATATGATGCAATTTCTTTTACCCCATTGCCTCGAATCAACTGGACCAAAAGAGATGAATTTTCTCTTGATAGCAAGAATCAACCAATTATTGAAAGAAGCATATCTTGGTATGACAGAGAACTTGCCAAGTTACAATCAATTCAAGATCATGCTTCGGGATCACAAAAATTTGCCAACACGAGGAGGCCTCCATTCAACCAAAGTATCTTCTTGATCAACCTCTGTACCATCCAATCATACACAACAAGCAAGAAAGGAGTGGTTGCCAAAATCCACTTCACTAAGTAACGTGTCACGAGGAGAAAGATCTAAAGATCCTAACTCTGAAGAAGGAAGAGAGCGTGTATCTAGATTTTCTACCTTGAGTAGAGATTCTTCTACCCACATTGTTAATAGTGCTCAGAAGCTAGTGGAAAACAATCCTCAATCATGCTTCGAACAAGCATCCACTCAGGTGCAGGTAATTCAAATATCAAACACTTCGGAGCATGTAGTTCATGAAGGGATTTCCCAAAATCTCCCAAATAATCAAGAGGTGGATATTGAGGTTATTTCTCCTCAAATCGAGGTCATAGATAGGATTCAAGCAGGATCTCATGATGTCAAGAATAATGAGAATATTGATTCGAGCTCTAGGATTTTGTATGCGGAAATAGTGCATGATACTCCTTCCTGGGTTGATTCTGAGGTTAAGAAAAGGAAGAGGGTTGTCAAGGCAATTGACATTGATTTTGATGCCCTTTTCAAACTTTCAAATGACGTCATTCCAAAGAATCCTAAGGTGCTTTCTCGAATAATGGTGGATAGTGACGGAAATAGGTTTGTGGATCTCACCATCCCACAAGTTGATAAGGAGCATGATGTCATAACACCTGCTGATTATGAAGTTTCCAAACTTGGACTTGGGAGGTCTACATTAGAAAGTGACATGGCGATGGCTCGAGATTCAATTGATATCATGCTAAAGAGACTTGAGAAATATAAGTCTCAAAACTCTCAGCTCAAGGCCGAAAAGAATCAATTGGTGGAATATGTTCAACATTTGATAAATCCCATATCATCCACTTTCCCAGTACCTGATGCAGTGGCTGCCCCAGATGAAGAGACTCTCAATTTGTCAAAAGAAATAAACACATTAGGCCATGTCACTAAAACTTCTTTCAGAGATTCTTGTTTTAGGCCAAGAGACGATCAAGACTGCGGTTAAGCTTCATGAAGATGTCAGTGCGTATCTTGATCCAATTATTTCTTTCAAAGAAACTTTTGTTTCTAATATATCAAATTTGGATGAGATATTGCCCAGTTTGCAGGAGATGACAAGTATGGAATCCTCAGTTTTAGCCATTGAAGGAATTCTCAAATTTGAACATCGAGGGACACGTTTTCTTTGGTGTCTGCATCTCAAATCAAGGAAGACACTTCTCGAGGATTCTATGATCCATTATGAGAGCATGTGCAATGAAGCCTTCACTTCACTCTCCTTGATTCAAGAATTCATAGCTGAGATTCCTTGCAACCTCGTAAATGAGCATAATCAAAGGTGTTCATCGGAGCAGGTGGAAGAGCAATTTTCACAATTGTTTAAGGACATGTACACTCCCGCCAACAATTTCTCATCAGTTTCAATGGAGCGGTGCATCAAATTAAAGAACTTATTTGAGAACGCTCAATCCAAAATTGTTAATTTAAATGATATGCCAAGTAGAATTCTTGAATTGCAGGTATTTTGTGAGGCTATTCTTTGACCAAATGAACCTCTAGAAGAAGAAAATATGTTTGAAACTTTGGGAAGGTTTAGATCCTTTCAACTGGAAAAAGCAACAGATCCTAATTTCACTGGCGGCTCAGGGAGTTAATTTTCTTGGTATCTAATGAAGTGGGAGAGTCCATTTCTCATACGCTTGAGATAGGTAGACCCCATTTCAATGGATAAGGCACTGGTTATTATTGTATATTTTAAAAGGTGTTGTTATTTTCTTTCGGGAAACTATGGATATTTTAAGTAATTTCTATTTTTGGGTTGTCTTTAATAAAGTTGGTTGAAAAAGTCAAAGGTCACTTAAGTGCCTTATTTAATGATCATGTAAAACCCTAACTACTTTGTAACCAACTTTTGGGTTATAAAAGGAAGTGAGGGGCTCATTTGTAAAGGGTGACTTTGAGAGAGGAGAAGAAATACTTTTGTGTGCAAGCTTTGTTTCAGGAAGAAACTTTGTGTTCTTTTGTGAAAACATTTTGGAGTTAATGAAATACGAACTTTGTGTCTCATTCATTGTCTCTTGTAACATTTGATGTTCTTATGTTCATTAGATGTTAGGTGTTTGAATCTTGCATGCAAATATTATCTTTGATCTTATTTTCAATGTTATTAATTGGTTGTTCTAGTTCACAGTGATCAAGCTCTGATTATCTACTTGCTCATGTGTGTTCCCTTTTACACGTTCTTGTTTGGCTAACTCAAACTCCATTTTATTTGTGTTAGTTATTCATCTTTCTTCTTCATGCAATATTAGGCTCTGTGTTTACCTAACTCTTGCATGTTCTTTCAGTTCATTCCATTTCACTCCTTTCCTTCATCCCATTCCATCTCCCTCATTCACTTTTCTTTCCATTGATGTTCCAAAACACCCCCACATACAATTTTGAATGTATAGATGTAAATACAGTTTTTGGTTTTCAATAAAGGCAGCCTGATTTGTTTTGGTGAAAGAAAATTTCAGGTCCCTCGTAATGGAAGTACCTCCTAGTTGAAAATTATATTGTATTTTATCTTTATAAGGAATAGTCCATGGTGTGTATGAATTTATTTCCCATCCTATAGTTTGTGGACCTGTCATAACAAGGGATTGCCCTTACACAATTCAATTTGCCTTGTTTGACCGAATTTGACCAACAAATATATCAATGTAGATGACCTCATATTTGAAAATGTAAAGGATGGACCTATATGGAAATTTGAAGAGATTTCCAAAAATGTAATAAAATCTTTAAAATTCCAAAAAATGCGGCATGTAGGTCATTTTTATGAAAAATAGTATATATGCAATAATTCTCGCAAAATAATGAAAAAAATTCTGAAATTTTTATTGAAGCTTTATAATATATATCTTCAGACATGGTAAAAAAAAAATTTAACAATTCACAACTTTGTTTGAGATATAGCAAAAAAACTAGTCGTTTCCGAAATTGATACTCTGATACCAGATGTAAAGGAATTACTTGAATATATCAAAATATAAAATATATTATTAAGCCACTTCAAAGGGGAAACCTCCTAAGTCTTACAATAATACACTAACTCATACTCTTCACATAAAATATATTATTAAGCCACTTCGAAGGGGAAACCTCCTAAGTCTTACAATAATACACTAACTCATACTCTTCACACCTATGGGGAGGAATTACTCACCCATATATATAGGTATGATTGTGAAAGGTCATACCCCTTCATTAATATTAGTTTATACCTAATGACTAACTAACTAATGAATATAAGTATAAATGTTATATAAGCCATATGTCAGCCCAAACTTAGACATATAAATGGTATATGTTAGGGGCATAACAACAACCATGTGCATACCAACAAGTAATATTTGGTGAATATCCAAGAAAAGAGTCATTGCAAATGAAGACGCGACCAAACAACATGGGGAATGATATATTAATATGATCAAGGTCTGACGTGACCCCAATGTAATCAAGCCAATGTTAGGAAATTATTATTAGTTCTTACATAAATAATCTATTAAGTTATATTGTTTGGTTGGTTAAATTGTTATACCTGTAATATTATAAACAGGTTATTTGTTTCCTTTTTTGTAGGAGGTAGTTTTCCTACCTCCATGGCTATATGATAGCCATTATTTCACTACTAGAGATATATAAAAAGATTTATTACCCTGTAAATTTTCTCAATACACTTTATTTGGTATCAGAGCATGTCTTTGTAATCTTCTTAGCATGGATCATTAAATTGTTTACATGGGCATATTCAATTAGTATATTTCCCTGGTCTATGACTTATTCTCTTTTATTTATAGTTTTTAGATTATTTTATATCAGTGTATACCTATGTTAGGTCTCAGCATTCATAGCTATCAAGATATTTTTCCTATGGATGTAAGCTCTCTTCCGAGGGCCATAGTTTTGCATTGGTATTTGTACCTACTACTTGCGTGAAGGCTTCCTAACTACCATTTCTTGATCTGCTACTGTTATTTTGGCGTCATAGTTTTCCAAATCCAACGCTACACCATATATTTTTGTCTTTGTATGACAACCAGGGGAAATATTTTTTTCACAATCCTATATCTATGTGCAGTATTGACAGATCATGGTATTGGAGCTTACAGAGGAAATCTCGTAGCTTTGGGCCTCACAACCATCTAGTTCAGTCTTCTATATTATATGCATTGGAAAATCAGAGTTTGTACTAATTACATTCACCACACACCGACGTTCGTGGTTAAATGTGCACAAAATTCTCTACCAACGTCTAATACGACTTGTGTTATGTGAATTCATGCTTGACTTTGCGAGATCCGTGTCCTAGCTCCAGTCAAATAAGATTTTTTGGATTTGTTGTAGATTTCTGCTAAGATATGCAAGAAAAATATTTACTAAATTTGAATCCTGTGTTTCTTGATTATTGACGGCTCAACTCCAGATATAAAATGGGATATATTTGTGAGATCTGCAATTCAACGATCAACTCAAAATTCCCAGCGGATCGAATCCTATCAATAGGAGGACGTATGTTGTCGTAGGTTGTTTGGAGTTTATTGTATATATGTTTTGTTTAGATTGTTGACAAAATCATTATTTACGTGATCTAGTCGTGTGGTAACATTTATTAAATAGTATTTTTTTAATATTAAATTCTAGTGTCATTTTCCATATATGGTTAGTATAACTATAGTGTCAAAGTCTTATGGCAAAAGAGTTATTGTGTCTTAACACTAATGTGTTTTTTACGTTGTCTCTATTGTTTTGTCTTAACTTGAGTTAACTTTGTCATAAAAATTCTAATTAAATTAGATTCATTAATCTCATTTTCAAAATTCATCGTGTCTCAAGTCATAAAAAAAAAAGTGTCATTTGTGATTCTTTTTCATCAAATTCGTTTTTAGAGAGTCATCAATATTTTCAATTGCGTCATTGTAAAAAAAATTGTCTCATAGAGGCATTTTCGATGTTACCCGGTGTCCGTAAAATAGACTATTTCACATAGCGGGGGTGGGGGGAGTTATACAAATAAACCCAATGTGGAAACTAGTGAACTTCATATTCAAATCAAGTTGAGTTATCCATAGACTTATTGGAGGATAGAGGTAACGGAGGCAGGAGGACAATCAACGTCCTCAAGCTCATCACTACCTCAGAGGCCCCAAACTGCTTTAGTGACACCTTTTTTTGTGTGTGATGAATAAAAACATATGAGCATCCATGTTCATGTGTGCATTACAGTGTTTGTGTTTTCCCTATTATGATGATGTTGTGGAGATTTGTACCATTAATACTATAGCATGAAATGTTATTAATCAGATTGACTTGATGGTTGATGGATCCCAATTCATGTATTCACCTGGATAGGTTGATGGGCCCTTATTCATGGATGATTTAGTTCCCACAGTTAGTGTTGAGTGTCGAGACCATGTGCAGGCTATGGAGAGGCATGTTGCTTGGTTGAAGATGGTGTTTTCCCCCATATTCACACTAAGGGGGGGAATGTTAGGAAATTATTATTAGTGCTTACATAAATAAGTTAGTAAGTTATATTGTTTGATTTGTTAAATTGTTATACCCATAATATTATAAATGGGTTATTTGTTTCCTTGTTTGTAGGAGGTAGTTTTCTTACCTCTATGGATATATGATAGCCATTGTATTATGCTAGAGATATATATGAAGATTTATTACTGTGTAAATTTTCTCAATCCGCTTTAGCCAAGACTGTCCGAGTATAAGTGGAGAAGTGCGAGGGGAACATGTAAGAAATAATGTGAGATAAAAGACTTGAAGACCATAAACAGCGATAATGCAAACAAATCCATAGTACAAATGATGATCATGAGGTGGAGGAAAGATGTCGTCAACTATAAATCCTATCTGAGCCAACCCATCATGTGTTCATATAGTATCTAAGCAAGTAGGATTAAATGGAATGTGTTCCCAATAAGATTCATAAATGAAAAATGTGCATGTAAATGGAGGACGTGCTAATGGAGGTCACTCATGAGAAGGCGAAGGAGATGGAACAACATCAAGTGCCTAGATAGCCACCCGATAAAGAATCATAGTAGTATTAGAAGTAGTAGGAGGCAGTGGTGCAGATGAGACAATATCTAACATGTAAATAACACCTTCAAGTGGTGGAAAATGAGCCTTAGTATCCATAGGTTGTGGTTCATGGATTGTAGTAGATGTTAGAGTAGGAAGTGTAGTGTTGGGATCACAACTGTAATATTGAAATGGTTGACGATCACTATTAACTGTATATTCTATGCACTCATGTAAAAATTTGACACTTCGATGTATCGTAGAAGGAACTGCTTGCATGGCATGAAGCCATGACCTAGCAAGTAAACAATTAAATTGAACCGAGAAGTCAATGACAAAGAAAACCGTGTTAAGATTTTTTGGCCTGATAATGATATGAAAAGTAATCTGACCTTTGCATGGACAAATAGAGCCATCATAAATGCAAAGAGAAAGAGAGGATGGACTAATATTAGTAGTAGAAAGACCAAGATTTTCAAGGAATGATACAGTGCAAAGATTAAGCTTAGATCCATTATCAATGATGGTGTGTGTAACATCCACATTATAAATGTGGAGCATGATGTATAAAGGTGGATCATTGTCAAAAAGAGAAAGATCAATGTTAGGATTAGATGGAAAAGTAATGTGTTGAGAAAATGCATATGTAAATGTGTTATATAATATATCCAGATGAATAGCAACATGAATGTGAGTAGTAGCTAAGAGTTTTACGGTTTTATCTCTTAATTTAGGATTAATGAGCAAGAAGTCATTTGTAGAGATACTCATGATGAGAAGATCCTATGAAGATAAAAGCAATAGAAGTATGAGGACCCTAAGAGTGTTCAGATTGATTTCGGGTTCACCAAATGATTAAGAAAATATAAGATTTATAAATTCCTAAATCTAAACACAAAATAACAATAAATGAATAAGAAATTAAGTACATAAATAGACCCAAGAAAATTAAGCTAGAGAATATGAAACCATAGTTGCAAAGAGGAGGAAAGAAGAATTAGATGATTCGCAAGTGGATTTGGACTGTGCCAAAGTTATGAGTAGGTGAATAGAGAGAGAGAAGTGTTGCACAGAGCCTCAGAAAAATGTGTGAGCTAGCAATCTGTCTGGACTAGGGCACCTGGAAAGGGGCAGGAGTACCTGCGGGAACCACAGACTAGTACTGGGCACATGTGACTTCCAAAATGCTCAAAAAACCATCTTTGACTGATCACAAAGTATTCAATGTCCTTCTCCTTTAGTCACTAGTATGCCACACAATGATTGCCAATGTTTTTGATAACCTGCAATGAAAGATTGACATGTAAAACCCTCAAGAGTGCATCAAATCCCAAAAATAAAAGAATACAAATGAGGGGTCAGATTTTCCTTAGATGTCAAATGAGTGATCTTATGACTGAGCGTTGCACTACATTTTATACCCAATGTAGTTTTAGTTATGTGTGTGTGGAATCGTGCCCTAGGTGGCTCTTTTGTGTTTCACACTTAGTTATGAGAAAATAGCTAAATGTAAGAAAATGTAGTAGATGTGTGCATGGAATAAAATGAACTTCCCCTCTTATGAAGTGTGTGCAAAAGAATGTAGTCCCTTGCCATTGAATGGATGTTATAATGGATGTTTGAATACTCTCGAATAACCTTTGTATGTAACCTTAGGTGGTGATAGCTAATGCTCAGTGCATGGTCCCTTATTATGATCACATAACTTTATATTTATATGATTCCCTTACTTAAATTTCATATTTAAACTTGAAAAGGTCAACTACCAAAATGATAAGATGCTCAAACAACTAGAAAGGACCCAAAATATTTGAACAAAGTACAAATAATTCAAGGGCACTCAAAGGGAACAAGGGCACCTAACATTGGCATCTTGGCTAGGCGCTAGTGTCCAGGATGAGAAATATCGAGGTGTGAAAAGACAAAATAAGCTAGAAAGAGTGTAAAACCAAAAGTGGAAACACAAAGAAAGAAAATATGGCCAAAGACATGGGTTAATTATTAATTTTCTTACTTAGGAGTCAAATGAATAGTAGTATGTAATCAGGACTAGATATTACCCAAAGTGATAGATTTTGTGTCTACAATGTGAAGCACAGAGCGTAATGTGTATGTGTAGAGACTAGAAAGAAATAGTAATGATTAAATGGGAATAACATGCAATGATCCCCATGTGTGTGATGAAAATTATGTTATCCAATGAGAGCGAAGGGAAAGTGTCCTCTACTTGATGTCTGGGGAGATAAAGGCATGTGACAGTGCTCTAAGATTGGTGTTGTATGAGAAGGATGATGTGCACGTGAAGGAAGCTTATGTGGTGAAATAGGTGATGAACACATATGTGAAGAAGACCTATGAGGTGAAGGAGGTGATTAGAACCTATGTGAAGGAGACCTATGAGGTGAAGGAGGTGATTAGTACTTATGTGAAGGACTGGTGGACCTATGAGGACGACAATGTCATGTAGTAGGACGTGTGGATAAAATAACTAGATGGTGAATGTGCCTTAAATTTGATAGGTATAGGAGACCTAGAAGCTGAAATTGGTGGAAGAATGTCGTCAAGAGGAGGTAGAGGCAATAGTGTGCATGGTGGAATGCCTTTAATAGTGACAACTTATTTATTATGTATGAACTTGCGACACATATTATTCATGGATGGAATAGCTTGAGCGGCACAAAGCCAATGGAGACCTAAGAACATGTCACAATATTTGATTGAAAATTCCACAAAAAATGACATAAACATGGTGAGAGGCCCAATTGTAATAGGTAGCCTAATGTAACCAAAATATTTAGGAACTGGATATGAAATAGGAGAGATTGAACATTTGATATCCAGAAGAAGCGCAATAAATCACAAACAAATAAGAGCCTTTGGATAGATCATGGTATTACTAACATTGTATGAGTCAATAGAAGCATTGATGTATAATGAGTCAATAGAAGCATTGATGTATAATGAATCAAATGTGAAAGTAGCATGATAATCGTGAGCTGAAAATGTAATAGTTGGTGGTGATGCATCAACGGAAGTGACAATAAAATTAAGGGGGCCTGATGAAGGAGGGGGCACAACCTAATATGTATGATTGGCTAAAGAGTCATAAGCTTGTGTATTGTGCTTAAGCAAAGGGTCATTAAATATTTTGATCTTTTTGTTATCATTAACTGATGTAGAAGCAGATGGAGTAAGGATCTCCAGTGAATTATTGTCAATAAAATCTTGTATAATGTGCATGAGTTTGAAACTACGATCAGTAGAATGCCTAATGCATTGATGATAGTCACATTTAACATTTTTGTCATAATTTTGGGCACTAGGGTGAGATGGATCAAGATTTAGAGGTGGGGGAGAGTAATTAGATTACTTTCGAGAAGTTGATGAAGTAGAAATCGATGTGCATGTGGTAATTTAGTGAATGTACACTTTGGAGGTTGGCATTTAAGCTTCTCATGAGGAGAAACAACATTGACAATTGCCTTTGCTTCAGTAATTTTAGGAGAAGGTTTGAATGTTGACTTAGATTGAAACCTATTAGAAGAATATACAGAAGAAGAATCATGATATTTGAGTTTTCCCATAGAGAGTAGTTTACATTTGTGCATTTTGAGCATATGGCATAATTGATCAAATGAAGGAGAGGTCTCAAAGACAACACTCTCTTATAATGGAGGTAAGAGGTGTCACACAAAAAGATCTTATAATTCTAAATCAGCAAGTACATTAATCATCTTAGCTAGGTTGTTCTTAAAGTGTAATACATAATCAATTAGATGTTCATTCGATATTCTTTTAATTTGTGAAAGTTATGCATAATATATCTTAGTTTCTATATTGATTGAAAAATGAGCAATAAAAACATTGGCTAGATGTGTGAAAGAAGTTACAGAATGAACCAAAACATGGCATAATCTTCAAGACTCTTAGGAAATAACTTAACATGTAATGTATGCTCATCAGCATAATCTAGACATGCCATATGAAAATATCGGAGATGCTCTTGAGGGTCACCATGGCCATTAATAATGGGCAACTTAGGGGTGACAAAGTTGAGAGGAAGCGCATAAGCAAAAATGACGGGTGAAAATGAGTATGAAGAAGCAAGGATGAGTCAAGAGATGGAGAGGAGCATGAAGTAGCTTGCTGAAGTTGACGGATATGAAGTTGTAAGTATTGATATAAAGAAGTGAGGTCTTGTGTGCAAAAAGAAGAGAATTTCCGAGTGTGTGAAATAAGAGGCGGAGTGAAGTGGTTGGTAGGAGTAGGAACATGCACATGAACAATAAAATTTGGTGGAAGGGTAAAAAAAGGAGGTTGTGTTGTAATAGGAATATAAGCAATATTAGAAGTGGGATGGTTAAGCTCAACTAGATTGGTGGCCTCCTCATGAGTAGTGAATAAAAACATATATAGATCTTACAGATGTTCAAAAGTATGAGCATTGAGAATATGAAGGTATTCATCAGAAAAGGGTAGCTAAATTTCATCCTTGTTAAGAAGATGATAATGTGCATAGAAGCTAGTTGATTTTGAACGATGGGTTCACCAAATGATTTAACAAAAATAGAATTTAATAAACCCTAATTGTAGAGTCACATATGATACTAAATGCTAAAATACAAATTCGACACAAGTAATAAGTAAGTAAAGTACAAAACCTAAGCAAGAGGTATAGGAAGAATAACTTAGTTGATTAACATGTTGTCTGGGACTGGTCTGAGCTACGAAAACTATTGAACAGGAAGTGAAGAGTATCGTAAATTCTCATGATAGATTACATACTATAGGAATATAGTTGGACTCAGGTGCCCACGGTAGGACAGGGGTTCCTGGGTGTTGACGACCTTTGTTAGGTGCATGTGATTGCACAGATGGTTAGAATATAATTTTCATAATGTCACATAAGTGTCACAATTATTCTATGTTTGCCGCCTGTGTGTCGCAACATGTGACCTGCAAAACAAAGTTTCACCTAAAAAATCCAAAATACCACATCAAATCCAAAAAAATAAAGATGTAATATTGGGAGTCAAATTGACCCTGACAGTCACCTCAAGAGTGAACTTACAACCGAGCATTGCACTACATCGCATACTCCATGTAGTTCTGGTGAGTGCGTGTAAGAATTGTGACCTGGGATGCCCGTGTGCAAGTGCACTTGGTAGTGGTGATAACTAGATGTAGCAATGTAAATAGAATGTGTGGATGGAAAAATGAATGTCCCTTTCCTATGTAGTGTATGCAGAAAATGCAGCCCTTTGTCCATTGATTAAATGCCAAATGGATGCTTTGATGTGCTTTAGGTGCCTTTTGAGTGCAAACTTAGGTGATGGTAATAATGCTTAGAGCTTGGTCCTTGATTTTGAACACATAGCTATGTATTTATATGATTCCCTTATTTGAATTTAGTAGTTGACAATTGGAAGGTTGACCCATAAGTAGAAAAGATGCCCAAAAGATAAAAGAGACCCAAATGAAGCAAGTAAGGTGGAAAAGGGTCAGGGGTGTCAGGGCACTCCTGTCCTGGCTGGGCGTTAGTTTCTGAAGCCATGAAAGATAAATGAGTAAAGTTACGATTGGGCTGTAGGGTGTGTAATACCAAATAGAAAACAAGATACAAAGAAAAGAGGCTAAAGATAGTCATCAATTACTAGTTTTCTTGCTTAGGAATCATATGAATGCTAGTATTTACTTAGGACCTAAAAATGTATCCAAGTGCATGATTTAGTGTTTACAATTACCACTATATCTATGGGTGTATAATTTATATTCCAGATTGCATGAGTTTACACACAGATGGTACATACATGCTGAGTTGAGACAAGAGACCATGGATTGGAAGGCAATGAATTCATATAGGATACATGTCTTCGATTACTCTTCTATTAAACCTCATGTGCATACAACTTTGTAGATGATGAAGTGCATCACTATGGGAGACAAAAAGAAGGAAGAGGATCTTGTAACTTAGTTATAGGGTGAGAATCTTATGATTGAGCACACCAACACTCATGATTGGACAAATTCTAATGAGTACCTCCTGGAGCACGCATGAAAGGAAAAAGATGAATTCAATCTTGTGTACATGATTGATGATGAAGAGGTTGTGTAGTGCCCACATTTTTATAGCTCAGTTACTTGTTGCTCATTACTCATAGACATGTTTTGATAGAGATTTGTTATATTTTGGACATTACATTAGGATATTTGATCTGATTAGGCATGGATGAACATTTAAACGTATAACACCGATTTAGCTTGATTACTATGTTGTTTGCATTATCTTATAATGTCATGGATGCTAATTGATATGATGTTGTTTTGGAACATGGTTATATTGATGGTTACTCAGCTTGTTGCATGTTGGGATTCTATGGATACATGTCATTTTATCATTGTGACTAACTTATGGTGAATTATGTATAGTTATGCACGTTGTCGCACTTTCGATTCTAGAAAGATGAAATGTTAGTCTAGAATTCATTGATATCTTATTTAGTAGTTGATTTATATTTTATCGGACAGGTGCGTTTAATGTGTGCAATGAGTGGGCAAGTCACAGGTTACAAGAGAACGTGGGACTCAAGCCAGCTACGTAACTTTGCACAAGAAGCCCACGGGCTAAGTCCTAGCCATGTTTATTGCTTGAGGCCTTAGCGTTAGAATTATTGTTTTGGGCACCATGGGTGAACCTCATTTGTAATGTAACATGTCTTGTAATTATTAATTTTTCTTAGGGTGCTTAGTTTGTGTTGTAAACTAGTTTTGGGGGGAAATAATGACCCCACTTGCATTAAGTTTTGAATTAGATTAATGATCTAATTAATCTAGAGGGTTTAGGGTCACATGTGAACCCTTGGGTGGTCCCCACACCCTCTAACCTTGTGCCAAATTTTTCCAAACCCGAAATTGGGTTATTTTGGGCATTTTTAGGGACCCCTTTTTAGTTTGGGATTTCCCTTAACATAGAAATGAGCCCTTGGACCCTACCTAATAGGTAAGGGGGCTTATTTCCAAGGCTAGAGGGAGTTTTCCTTCCCTTTTTATCTCTTGTTTGGTCACATCCATGTAAGGGGTATGGTTTAGTGTGCTTGTTAAAAGTTGCACAAGAATTGTCTTGTTAGCATTTAGAGTAATTTGGGAGAAGAGGGCTAAAAGGAATTTTACCCTTTCTCTCTTTTGTTTTGACATCTTTGACCTTAAAGGAGGAGAGGGGTGACACATGTCACCCCCTCATTTGTGAGGATTTTTTCTTGCTCCTCTTCAAATTCCACCTCATGGGAAAAGAAGAGAACTTTTTTTTTGGAGCTTTGGCTTGGATGCTTGGGGATTGGGAGCTAGAGTTTGCTTGAGTCAAGAAGTGAAAAAGGTTGAAGTTGGAAAGCTTTTTGGAGAGCTTTCTTTGAGGTAGGTCTCTTAAGCCTTATGGTATGTGTTGTATTCATGCTAGCTGTTAGATTTGTTTACTTGGAAATGTGGTTGTTACATGTGGATTTTTATTTACTATTGCTTGTATTTGCTCCCTCCATCATATGGTATGATGGAGTTTTGGAGTTGTGGGGGAAGAGAGAGGGATTTTTCCCTCTCAATCCTCATAGGCTTGATGGGCAAGCCTTGTAGGATTTAGTTATTCCACTCAAATTGGTTTGAGGTGGGGAAGTTGGTTCATTTGGCTTGAACCTCATTCCCCATTCTTGGTAAGGAAACCCCTTTGGGGTTTGAAAATCCTTCCAAGAAGGATTCGGTGAAGGGAGGAGAAATAAGGAGGGTTTGAATGAATTAGGAGAAATAAGGAGGGCATGGAGATCTTGTTTTAATGCAACTATTGTTGATTACAATTTTGGAGAACTTCTCTCATCTCTTCCCCATTTGTTTTGGAGGTAGAACTTGGGTTCTCCTCTTTTTCTTCTTTGTAAAATTTGGAGTCTTGTTTATACTTGTCTTGTGTTTTCATGTGGATGTATCATTGTTTGTTCACCCTCACTCTTGTGCAAGTTGTGGATGGTAGTCATCTTTCCCATGGGCTTGGGGGAGGCTAGCATGCATCCCAACCTTGGGAAGACATGTAATGATGCCTGTGGTTCGGTGGAAAAACAAGTTTTTTCTCCTTGTGTTGGATTCTTTAGAGCTTTTGAAGTTGGAGTTTGTGACTTCTTGATCTCTCCTTGTAACTCTAAGGATATGGCTTTGTGGAAACTAGTATTTCTTGTAAAATCCTTATTTTGTAAATTGCATTCTTGTAACCTTGAGTCATTATTGATTTAGAAACCTCCTCAACATCTTGTAAGAAGCTTGTAACTCATTTAATGAGTAGTTATGTATTTTGTGCAAAACATATTGGACATTGAATTTGAGTCCATTGTAAATGAAACTTGTGGTAACTCTTCTTCTTGAAAAGAAAATATAATAAATATTGGAGATCTTGCTTGTGTGTGTAAATCTGAAAATCTTCAATTTGCCTTGCAATGGAAAAGAAATTTTGTTGTTTACATGAAGTTTGGTATTTAACATTAGAAGAAATTTATTTCTACCACTAAATGGTTTTAGAAATCTGAATTTGTGTGTTCAAAGGAAAGTGGATCTATTGTGAATATGGTCTTTTTTTATATATATTTGTCAAAGAATGATAAAATAAATTAAACTCATATTAAATCCTATGTTCTTGGGTTATTATTGCAAATAAGTTTTGTAGACTTATAGAATTAAAAATTGTTTTTGTTTGGTGCATTAACTTTAGTCTTTATACTTTTATTTCATTTTATAAAATGAAGATTATCAATTTAAATTTCTGTATGATGAAATGAAAGTAGTTTTTATTTCTTTTATTTTTCTTCCATGAACAGTTTAGGAACTCTACTGTATTAAGTACATCTCTTGAAATAAATAAAAAAACTTATTATAACAATTATTTTATTTTATATATACACACACGCAAACACATTATGATAAATATATATTTAATAGATAATTGTTAAATATATATATGTATGATAATAAGCAGTAATATATATATATATATATATATATCTATATATATATGATATAGATATATATATATCTAATATATATCTATATATATATATATATATATCTATATATATATATATACATGTATATATATATATGTATATGTATGTATGTATGTATGTATGTATGTATGTATGTATGTATGTATGTGTATACATATACATACATATATATATAGACACATCTATACATATATATAGATATACATATTATATGTATATATATACATATATATGTATATATAATATATATATATATATATGTATATATATATATATATATATATATATATATATATGTATATCTATATATATGTATATGTGTGTGTGTGTGTGTGTATATATATAGACATATATATAAACCGGCAAAAAAAAAGTATTAAAGTTTCTATTTAAAAAAAAAAGAAAATAAACATTGTTTTTTTTTTAAGTTTTTAAACAAAAAAAATTTAAACAAATTGGTTGGGGGGAGGCCAAACCCTTCCCCCCTAGCCGCCATTTCTACTGCCCCAGCCGCCCTTGCTGCTACTGTAACCTACTCCCCTCTCCACCCACGCTACTCCCCCACACTCCTCGCGGTTTGTCCGCTGCTCCCATGACCTCCCACCAACACCACTGCCCCCACTCCGACCTCCACGGCCGCCCCGCCTGTCCCACGGCCCTGCCGTTACCCCTCTTCCATCCATGACCACGGCCATCCCCATCGACCTACCCTGAATTCTCCTCATAGCTGCCCCTATGGCTAAACTCCCAAACTGCCGCCGCCCCCTTCCACCTTCAAAAACAACAAGGAAAAATATATATGTTTTAATCTAAAAAAAAAGTGTTAATTGTTGTTGGATGAATCTTCAAACAACACAATGTAAGATTAATCAAATCTCATTCATGGCTTCTTTCTCAAACCTACACAATCAGGAGATGAAAACACAAAACAAAATGAGAAAATAGACACGGAAAAGAAAAGAAAAGAAGAAGACAAGAATGAAATTCAGATGAAAGAGAAAATGGGAAGAGATAAGGAAGTCTAGGGAAAACTTTAGGGTAATTTCAAATTAAGGGCCATGAATTAGAGTTCAATCCAAGGGCTCACATAAGTGACCCTAGCATGTTCACTTCTTTAAGTCATGAGCAATTTTTAAAGTGGGTTTGGGAAAATAAAATTTTAAGGGGGATGTGGGGGAAATTAAACATAAAGAGGGGAAAACTAAATAAATAACAAAAAGGGAAGATTAAATTTATTTAAAAAGTTTGTGTAAACTTAATAAAATAGGTGATTTCAATTAATACTTAGTAGAATGAAATAAGCAAGATTGTGATGGGATAGCATTTAAAAAATTTTGGGAATTAATAATTAATATGAATTAAATATTGATGAAAAGGGGTTAGGAAGATCTTTAGTCCACTATCAAAAAAAAAAATTACCGACTATATTGGTCTAGTTCCGGTGTCCCGAGGCGGGGCACTATAGGTTGAGGATCTAGATACTGAGCACACTGAGGGAAAGAGTGAAGTCTTGGATATAAAATATGAGCATGCACACGCATATCACCAACCTTTAAAAGTAAAAAAGTTAACATTATAATAGAGGATGTGCCTAAAGAGAAAATAATTGGAGATAATTGCTCAGAGTCTGAAGTTGTAAATATTATAGAACTATTATGTGACTTCTAAGATCTATTTCCTAGATGCTACCATGAGTTGAAGGGTATTCATCCCTCACTTGGGGAAATAAATATCAAGCTAAGGGAGGGTGTGAGACCAATATGGAAGAGGCCTTATAGGATAAATCCAAACTTGCACGTCAAGGTGAAATATGAGATAGAAAAGATTCTCAAAGAAGGTATTATTGAGCCAATAGAAGAATCAAAGTGGGTCAGCCCAATGGTCATCAAAATTACAAAGGATGGAAGAATAAAAATTTATGTGGACTATAGAGGATTAAATTCCTCTTATGTTATTGATCCCTTTCCTACACACTTTACTGAAGAGATGTTAGGTTGTGGAGCCTGTTTTCATGTGTGAAAGTGTTGAAGACTGTACACTAAGAGTACTGTACACTTTTCATGTATCCTCGCCATGGTTCGGGGCTAGGCCAAGCCTCGAGCGGGGGTTCAGGTGCGTAGCCCCCGAAAAAAAAAATTAGGCGTAAAATTTTTTGGCCTCGAAAAATGCACCCGATATATCGGGAAACGTGTTTTTCTCATATGGGTGATTTTTTTGACCCATAGGTTTATGGGACAGGTTTTGCCCATGGTTTTGATACCCACGGTTTTGTAAAACTGCTTAAGCAGTTGTCTATTTATATGGTCTTATGCATATGATAGATTGTACAAGCAAATGTATTGCAGATGTGTTTTGAATTCGGCTGTGAATTCTGTAGAGTTTGTTGAGCATAGCTCCAAACGGATCTGGGTATTGTATTGAGAGAGCGGTGGCTTGTAATAAAATCTGAGCAAGTGATTCTTAGTGGACGTAGCCCAAATTGGGTGAACCACGTTAAATACTGTCTTTTTGTGTTGTGTTATTTTATTCTGCAATTTTATTTGAGATCTGTAATAATTTCTGCATATTAGTTTCTACTATTACGATTTTGTGAGGGATTATTCCACATATTTTATCCCTTATTTCCTAACAATTGGTATCAGAGCCTGGTTTGGTTTGCTGAAGTGTTGAATCGCAGGGAAAGTTTTTTAGCTTGAGTGGGAGCTATGGCAGATGAAGGAAGATCTAGGGTTGATAAATTCAATGGGTAGAATTTCAGTCTTTGGAAGATGCAGATGGAAGATTACCTTTATCAGAAGGATCTTTATACTCTGTTGTCTGAGAAGGTGAACAAACCCTCGAGTATGACAGATGTGGAATGGGATTTGTTGAATTGAAAGGCACTTGGAACGATCTGGCTGTGTCTTACATCTTCAGTATTATTTAATGTTTCAAAGGAAAAGACTACAAAATATCTAATGGATGCATTAGGAAAGTTGTATGAAAACCCCTCTGCCTCTAACAAGATATTTTTAATGAAAAATTTGTTTAATATAAAGATGTCTGAGAATAGTTCAGTAGCAGATCATTTAAATGATTTCAATACAATTGCGAATATGTTAGCTTTCGGTTACAATAGAATTTGATGAAGAAGTTAGGGCTTTATTAATTCTGTGCTCTTTACCTGAAAGTTGGAATAGCCTGGTAATGGCGGTAAGCAACTCAGTTCCAACTAACTCGAAGTTGAAGTTTGAGGATGTTGTAGGGGTGATTCTAAGCGAGGAAATGTGAAGAAAAAGCTTCTGGGGAATGTTCTACTTCAGGGAATGCTTTGACAGTGGAAACTAGAGGGAAATAGAAGAATAGAGGAAGTCGTGGAAAATCGGAAGATTGAGGAAGGTCAAAATCTAATAGCAAAATTGTATGTTGGAACTATGGAAAGTCTAGGCATGCAAAGAAGGATTGTTGGGAGCTTCGGGACAAGAAGAAACAACAGGAACGAAAACAAGGAGGAAAATGTGGCATCGGGTAATGTATGTCAGGATGCTTTGATTATTTCTTTGCATAATATTACTGAATCTTA
The DNA here is from genome assembly GCA_019776745.2 of Taxus chinensis. NCBI lineage: Eukaryota > Viridiplantae > Streptophyta > Pinopsida > Cupressales > Taxaceae > Taxus > Taxus chinensis. The sequence goes on from CM034147.1 coordinate 12,607,868, forward strand.
GGTTTTAGATTCAAGGGCTTCTTTTCATGCTACTCCACATAGGCATTATTTTGTCGATTATGTTCAAGGATATTTTGGGCATGTTTTTCTTGGTGATGATGAGCCTTGCAGCATAGTTGGAAAAGGTTTTGTTTAGGTTAAGATGCAGAATGGGAATACATGGCTATTGAAGGATGTTAGACATGTGCCTACATTAAGGACAAAATTTGATATCGATGCAGGGCAATTGGGAAGTGATGGTTGTATTGTGATATTTACATCTAGACTCTTGGAAGGTTACCAAGGGTGCTCTTGTGGTGGCAAGAGGTAAGAAGGTTGGAACCTTGTATTTAACCACTGATAGTACTAATGATTGTAATCTTATGGTTTCAGATGCAGATACAACATTATGACACTATAGGCTCAGCCATATGAGCCATAAGGGCATGAACATCATAAAGAAGAATTCTTCCTGGATATACAGAAACAGGTTTGGATTTCTGTGAGAACTGCATATATGGGAAACATAAGTGAGTAAGGTTTCTCAAGGTTGGACTTACGAAGAAAGAGAGTAAGTTAGAGCTGGTACATTCTGATGTGTGGGGGCCGACCTCAGGTATCGTCTCTTGGGGGTTCAAGTTATTATGTTACTTTTATTGATGATGCAACAAGGAAAGTTTGGGTTTATTATATTAGAAACAAATATGATGTATTTGACACTTTTGTTAAATGGAAATCCTTGGTAGAGAATGAAACGGGTCTTAAGCTAAAATGTCTCAGGTCAGATAATGGAGGGCAGTATTGCAGTAATAAATTTAATGATTACTGTTCTGAGAATGGAATCCACAGGCAAAAGATGGTTCCAGGAACTCCACATCAGAATGGGGTATCAGAAAGGATGAACAGAACAATAATGGAACGTGCTAGGAGCATGAGGTTACATGCAAGATTGCCTCTTTCTTTTTAGGTAGAAGTGGTGAGCATAGTTGTGTACTTGATAAACAGAGGACCCTCAAGTGCCTTGGATGGAGGCATACCTGAGGAGGCTTGGTATGGTAAGAAAGTTGATTATTCATTTCTTAGAGTATTTGGATGTGAGGTGTTTGTTCATATAGACAAGGATGATAGGACCAAGCTAGAGGCTAAATCAATAAAATGTACTTTCATTGGTTATAGTGGTGATGAATTTGGGTTTAAATGTTGGAGTATTAAGGACAATAAAATCATTCGGTCTAGGGATGTGGTCTTTAATGATAAAGTTATGTATAAGCAACAGTTGCAAGAAAATAAGGAAGAATCCAAGAAAGAATATGCAGTGGTAGAGGATCTTCCGGATGGGAAAGTGACCCATGAATCAGTTCAGGAACCTACTCAACAGGAACCCCAAACTCCTACAGTGAGGAGGTCTTCTAGGGTAAGAAAAGAACATAAACGCTTTTCTCCTTCTTTTTATTATTTATTACTCACTAATAGTGGAGAGCCAGAAAGCTTTGATGAAGCAATGCACGTAGATACCAATAAGAAGTGGGAACAAGCCATGGATGAGGAGCATAAGTCTCTCATGGAGAACTAGACTTGGGATTTGGTGAAGCTTCCGGAAGGCAAAAGAACATTTCAGAACAAGTGGGTGTACAAAGTTAAAGATGAAGAAGGAGGAAACAAAATATATAAGGCCCCGTTGGTGGTCAAGGGGTTTACACAGAAAAAAGGTATAGATTTCAATGAGATATTTTCTTCTGTAGTAAAAATGAATTCTATTAGAACTGTTCTTGGAATAGTGGGAGCAGAAGACTTGCACTTAGAATAGTTAGATGTAAAGACTGCATTTCTCCATGGATGATTTGGAGGAGGAACTATATATGTAGCAACCAGAGGGCTATGAGGTCAAAGGTAAAGAGGAGATGGTGTGTAAACTGAAGAAGAGCTTATATGGCTTGAAACAAGCTCCACGTCAATGGTATAAGAATTTTGATAGCTTCATGATGGAGCAAGTGTTATATTAGATGTCATTCTAACCATTGCGTGTATACAAAAGAAATTTGAGGATGGAAGTTATATTATCATGTGTTTGTATGTTGATGACATGTTGGTTGCAGGTAAAAACATGCAGGAAATAAAAGTACTCAAGAAACAACTAAGTGAATCCTTTGATATGAAGGATTTGGGGGCAGCTAGACAAATCCTTGGTATGAAGATAACTCGAGATAGGAAGGAATGGAAGTTGACTTTATCTCAGGAAGAGTACATTAAGAAGGTATTGGACAGGTTTAACATGCAAGATGCTAAACTGGTTGGGACTCCTTTGGCAAGCCATTTTAAGTTATCAAAGGAGCAGTGTCCCAAGACAGAGCAAGAAAGAAACCAGATGTCCAAGGTACCTTACTCATCAGCAGTTGGCAGTTTGATGTATGTTATGGTGTGCACTAGGCCTGATATTGCCCATGCAGTAGGAGCTATGAGTAGATTTATGAGTGATCCAGCTAAATAGCATTGGCAAGCAGTAAAGTGGATCCTTCGGTATTTGAGAAGAACCATGGAGACATTTTTGTGCTACAGTGGATCAGACACCACTTTACGTGGTTATGTAGATTCAGATATGGCTGGAGATGTAGACAATAGGAGGAGCACAACAGGTTATATTTATACTGTAGGTGGGACAGCAGTGAGCTGGATTTCACGACTATAGAAGTTAGTGGCTTTGTCAACCATGGAGGCTGAGTATGTTGCTACCACAGAGGCAAGCAAAGAGATGATTTGGTTACAACAATTTCTTGAGGAGTTAGGGCATAAACAAGAGGAATGTAAGCTGCATAGTGATAGCTCAGAGTGTTATACACCTAGCTAAGAACTCTGCTTTCCACTCCAAGGACGAAGCATATACAGTTGATAGGTATTACTTCATCAGGACATCTTTGGAGGAAGATAAGTTGAAGTTGGAGAAGATTCATACCGGTCAGAATCCTACAGACATGATGACCAAGGTGGTCACAAGGGATAAACTAAAGCTATGTTCAGCTTTGGTTGGCCTTCGCAGATGACTGGTGAAGGGTTGAGAAGCTTGCTAAGTGGAAATCTAGTCTCTAAGTGGGAGATTGTTATGTTTGTGGAGCCTATTTTCATGTGTGAGAGTGTGGTACACCTGTACACTAAGAGTACTGTACACTTTTCGGGTATTTTCGCCGGCGGTCCTGCTCGCGGGGCTGAACTGGGCCCTAAGTGGGGGTTCGGGGGTGAAGCCCCCGAAAAGCAAATTTTCATGGCGTAAAATTTATTGGGCCTCATGGGTAATGGGTAACTGTTATGGGCTGTTTTTGGGCCCATGTGTTTTTCGGTACCCATATGTTTTGTAAAACCGCCTCTTCAGCTACCTATAGGTTTATGGGACAGTTTTGGTTTTGCCCGTTGTTTTGATACCCATGATTTTGTAAAACTGCTTAAGTATTTTTCTATTTATATGGTCTTATGCATATGATAGAAAGTACAAGCAAATGTATTACAGATGTGTTTTGAATTCGGGTGTGAATTCTGTAGAGTTTGTTGAGCATAGCTCCAAACAGATCTTGGTATTGTATTGAGAGAGCGGAGGCTTGTAATAAAATCTGAGCAAGTGATTCTTGGTGGACGTAGCCCAAATTGGGTGAACCATGTTAAATACTTGTCTCTCTGTGTTGTGTTATTTTATTCTACACTTTTATTTGAGATCTGTAATATTTTTTGCATATTAGTTTCTACTGTTGCGATTCTGTAAGGGATTATTCTGCATATTTTATCTCTTATTTCCTAACAATACTGCTATCTCGAAGATCAAATGAGGTATGCTCTGATTTATTCTAGATGGTTTCTCTAGATACCATCAGGTATATATAGTGCATGAGGATCAACCTAAGAAAATTTTTGCAACAGAGTGGGGTTACTATGCATATATAGTTATGCCTTTTGGACTTAAGAATGCACCAACGGTATCTGATGTTTGAAAGATACATGCAGTTGAGTATATTGTTGAATATCAAAAATTTCATCTTTTCCACACCATTTGACACACTTTTGGGGTACATCATATGTGAGGAATGTATTTTTTTTTATCTGACAAATATTACAATTATCATGGAATTATAAGAACCAATAAATCAGAGTGAGGTGCACGAATTTCTTCGGCATACAGGGTATTACAATAAATTCATCAAAGGTTGTGCTAAGATTGATACGCCACTAGAGGAGCTATTGAAGGCCAAGGGGAAGTTCTATTGGAAGGATGCACATCAATAGACATTTGAGGAATTTGAGGAAAGATTGACTATTGTGCCCATCTTACGTTTTCCTTCATGGAACTTTCCATTCCATGTACATGTAGATGTCTGAGAGACAACAATTGGAGTTATGTTGGCACATCCGAGAGAAGGGAAGGTTGATAATCCAATTTTATTTACAAGTAGGAAGTTAATACATGCTGAACAAAACTAAACAACTACAAAGAATGAGGCATTGTCAATGGTATACACACATCATAAAATTTAAATAATATTTATTGGTAACACCATTTGTCTTTTACATTGATCATGTGACACTTAATTATTTGATTAACAAGACAATTTTACAATGTTGCATTTGTAGATGGATTCTCTTATTTCAAGAGTTTTAATTTTCTATTATATTAAATCTTGGTAAGAGTAATTTGGGACCTGAACATCTTTCATGCATAAATTCTGGTGAGGACACGCATAGTATTGCAGACACTATGTTAGATGCACAATTATTTAGGCTACAACACACGCATATATATTGGGAGGATATAATGATATTCTTACTCACAAGCATTGCGCCTGAAGGAATGAAGACAATAGCGAAGAAGTAATTAGCCATACATGCTACACCCTATCGGTTGGTGAGAGGAGACCTATATAAAATAGGAAGATATGAGGTATTGTGGAGATGCGTGTTGGAACATGAGCGCAAGTCAATAATGGAAGAGGATCATAATGGGATAACATGAGGCCATTATGATAGATAAGCCACCATGTGCAAGATAATCCTTGAAGGACTATGATGGAAGACGCTCTACAAGGATACCAAGAAATTTTCCAAGGCATGTGAATAGTGTCAAAGGATGGGAAATCCAAGTGAATGTGATGAAATTCCATTACAACCCATAGCAATCACAAAACCTTTTGGAAAATGGGCAATCGATTTCATTGGACCAATTATGTCACTCACACGCAGAACAAGAGTGTGATACATCATCACTTGTATAGATTACTTAACAAGGTGGGAAAAGGTTGCTCCTACTAAGGATTGTAATTCCACTACAACTACGTGTTTCATATGGGAAAATATTATTAGCAAATACGGTTTCCCATTGAGCCTTTCCTGTGGCAGGGGAAATCATTTCCTTAATGAGACAATCAAGATATTACTTAAGGAGTTCATGGTAGCTCATCACATGAAAAATCCCTATCACCCACAGAAAAATGGCACTGCAGAGGCATTCAATAAGATTTTTGGCCAAACCTTAACCAATATTTGTGATGTAGGAAGAAAGGATTGGGATGAAAAAGTATCAGCTATACTATGGGCATATAGGACCACTTATAAAAGGTTGAAAAAAGTAACACATTTTTAGTTCATGTCCAAAGCGGAAGTTGTATTACCTGTTGAGTTCATGTTACCATCCCTGCATATTGCATGTGTCTGAGGACTTGCAAATGAACAGGTAGTAAATGAGTGCATTAACAAATTGATCCAATTGGATGAACGACGTGTAATTGTGCAATGGAGCTAGAAGACAAAAAGGGAGACAAAATTCTTGGCATGACATGCACGTTAAGAATAAGTATTTTTCAGTAGGAGGGTTGGTGATTTTATATTATTCAAATTTTGCACGCCACCTAGGGAAATTAAAAGTTCATTGGTTAGGACCATTTAAAGTAGCCAAAATATTAGATTTGGGTGCATATCAATTATAGATGCTAGATCGGCACCATGTTTCCTAGTTACTTTAATATGAGTAGGTTGAATCCATACTATATATAAACTTCATTCATGTTTGTAATAAGGTAGTATTTCCATTTAGATTATATTTCCATTTCTATTTTGTTATTTTATTTTTTAATAAACACATTTGCGTGCAGGAGTTGATGTATTTGTGGAAGTGTGATGCACAATGGACTGTTCATAATCTTAGTGTGGGGTAGTAAGTAAATTGAGTGAAGTGGATGAATGCGTAAGTGAAAACATGTTGGATAATGATGAAAGGATGATATTATTACTCAATATGATGAATGTGTAGGTACGCATAATAATAGTGTGATTTTTTCATTGATGGATCGACTTACTCAAAGGTGTATGAGTTTGACGGCAGACATGGAAACATGAGGAAGACATTGCAGAAGGAAAACTACTTGGCATGTGGTGTAGAATAACAATAGGTGTAGCATAAGTGGTTGCATGCAAAGGGGTGTCCTGTCTAGGAATAAGTGGTGTGATAGAAGATTATGGACTACCACATGTGGAAGAAGGTTATGGATGAGCTTAGAAAAAAGGTGGGAAAAGCGAGAAAGGGTAAAATCCGTAGTAAAAGACAAAAATTAGTGGTAGTTGGGTGCATTTAATGTGATCAAAATTTATAAATCTATAAAAGGAGGGAAAGTACAATTATAATTCTCTCCTTGTGAATTTTAAATTTGTGCGAAGTGGAGCTTTTTTGAACCAGTGCAGATTGTGAATTAGAGAAGCAATGAAGTAACTAATGAACCAGAACAATATATCCTTGTGTTTGGTGTAACTAATGGAAAAATAGTAGATTAGAAGCTATATAAGGGGTTGGAAAAGTAAAGTGTGAATTAGGGTTGTAGGGCTAAGTGAAGTGAACATTGCAGAGTTAGGGCACATAGTTGTTTTGTGAAATTGAGGCACACATTGGATTTGAGAGGTTGAATCACAAGTGGATTGAGAAATTGAGATCAAGAGAGTATAAGGAAAATAGTTGAGAGATGTTGTGAAGTTAGGGAGCGTAGTGTCTGAGATTTTAAGGCTATGAAGCTAAGGCATGCAATTTCTAGGATTTGTAATTGCAGGAGTTTTAAACCAGGGGAGGAAATGACGCTAGTAAAGAAAGTACCTAAGGGAAGGAAGAATTTAGAGGAAGTGCTTGATGATTGGTACTCGAAAATGTAGTACCCATAGGAGGTAATCATTGGAAAGTTGTGGGCATCAAAATTATGGAGATGCAAGATAAGAAAGTATAATCACTATGCACTAGGGTATGAAATAGACATAAATAATGATACACTAAAAGAGACAAACGTGCGCACCCTAGAAGGCTAGTTGGTGCTGGATGATAAGTTGTGTAAGAACCTGGAGAGTTTCAAAGTATTATAACTCTTTGAGTTTCCATTTTTCAGAAAGCCCACATTATTATTCCATTTGTTGATGTCATGAGTCCATGAGGACTATTTTTATTTTTCCTTCAAGAGAATGCACATCACTGCACAGTTGATTAGTAAATTCACATGGATGCATAGAAGGGTGGATGCAATTGTGATGCATATGCATGATGAGGCATCTCTAGAGGCAAAAACCACCACTTTACATTATCAAAGGGTATTCCACACATTCAATGTATCACATATCGCTGACCATGGCATCAAATAATCCATGCACTTAGTAAATTGCAAACTTGGAGTCTCAAAAAAAATGGACTGAGGTAAACATAATGTTTGTGCATATTGTGCACAAGATGGTGAAAGGTACCAAGTACAACATTGCATTATACATCACGGAGGGAATTATTGAAGAAAATACCCAACATGATAAAGGAGAAAAGATAACATGGGGGTCCATCTTGTTTTTTATTGTGTTATGGGAGATTGGGGTTCCAAATGGCCTAGATGTGAATGCATGAGATCACACCATTGAGAAGAGGTCACTGGCAAAAAGATTCACCAATTATACATGTCAGGGCATGATAACAAATGCATATAAGGCATGCCTACAGATAAATTACAAGAGAATACGTGACACATTTGAAAATGAATGACACGTACCTAAGGAGTTATCCACATAGTTGTATGGCCAAGAAAATTTTACTGTTATGTATCATTTCTACCTTGAGATTTTTTTGTTGGTCAATGGAGAGATGGGGAATTGGTGTAAACTTCTGTTTTCATTTACAACCAGGTATTTTTGAAGCGTGGTGAACCATATCAAATATGTACAACCTTTGAAGTTCAATGTTGATAAAGTAGACATAGATTACCAATTTACCATATTTTTTGCAATACCTATGGCTACGTGATAAGGAAGCCTTATGAAGAAACAACGGAGTCTGATTCAATGAATTTGAATCCCATCACGACTCTATAATTAAGTAAGGAGGCATGCCAATTATATGTATATCCTAGGCCAAAGGTGAAGGATGACAAGGTGGTTAAGGTATGTGACACAAATCTCACTCTGCCACCATCAGGGAGAACGGAAAAAAGGATGCTGATAAGGAAGTGTAAGCCAAATCCCATCCTACAACAACATCAAGAGGAGGAAGAAGAAGAAGAGGAAGAGATTCAGTTGGACCAAAGATTTAGAAAAAGGAGGTGGATAAAATGAGAAGCTATAATGCGTGCCCCTCTAAGAATACCTCAGGTAAGCCTAGTTGAGACTGCATATGAACCTAGCCAAGTGGAGGAAGGGAAAGATGAAGAAAATATGATTAGAGAGGACACAAAGAGAGGAAGGAACCCACAAGTTATTCATGTTGTAGATGAATAAGAGCTCACACACTCTAATCATGATCAAGAAGGGTCAAATTAGGAGAAAGAGGAAGAGTAGGAACAAGAAGAACAATATGATAAAAAAACACAGGGGGATGGAGACATGGGGAAATAGGAAGAGTAGAAGTTTGTGTAGGAGAAACACTCAATGAGGCAACACCTAAAGTCATCAGCCAAAGCCAAAAATCCGAGGCATAACTCACCCCCAACAATAAAGGTCCTACATCAATAAGCCCACAAAATTAATAAGGGAAAGATTCCAAAACTTAATGGAGACAGATAAGCTATATGGTCATGAGATGATGGATAGATCACAGGTTAATGCAAGGACACACAAAATTCTATCATTTGCATTGTAAACACGCATGAAGGATTCAGAGTTCGAGATAAACAAAGATGTCATCAATGAACTACAAGGGAGAAGAGATCTCACAAATAAACTCCTACTTTTGGTTTTAACACATCTGTTGGATGCGTAAGAAAGCAAGGTGCTCATCAAGATGGTAAATGAAGTTGCACACATAAACATTGACAAATAAACCACACTACGCACCACACAGGAAAATTTTGAGGATATAAGTAAAAGGAATAAGAAGGCTATATAATTGAATAAGGCCAAAACCCAAATGATTGTTGTAAGTGCTAAAGTGATAGAATTAATTAAGTGCATTACAAATTCTTGTCCATATGTAGCTTTAAAAGTAGAATTGAATAAAAGAAAGGATATTTACAACCCTAGAATAATTATGTTGACTATGGGTTCTTCATCAATTTTGGAGACTAATCTGCATAAGTCTAGGAAGCCACAAGACATTGAAATAGCCGCATGACATTGGAAAATCCATTAAACACTAGAGAAAACTACAAAACACTACCGAATCTGCCAAAGACCACAAAGAACTGTGGAAGTCTAACCCAAGCCATAGAAATAACAAAGGTTGGATGTTGCCGATAGAGGTGCCACCAAAAGAAGTTTCTTAATGTTACTTGAATGTAATCATAGACATGTTGAGTAGAGTAGAGTAGAGTAGAGATATGAGAAGAGATAGAAAAGGTAGATAGAAGGATATAGATAAAATTATGTGAAGGAAAGAGAATAGGGTTGAAGAAAAAAGTTTGAGGAAGTGTGGAGATTGAGATGTAATGAGAGTGTGCGAGATGGATGTGAAATAATGATGTAACATTTATTATACATAAATAAAGAGTGATGATTGATACAATGTGTAATGTTTATTATCTTTAATTACATTCTTTCATTTCATCTTATGAATCTAAATATCATTCATGACACATCCTTAGTGAAAGGGGTGAACTACTTAACCCTCACAATTTGTGTTGAGGCTTAAGGTCAACATTTTGGTGTTTGATCCCAGGTCTCATTTAACTAATATTTATAGGAGGGTAGCAGGAGAAACGAGATAATTTTAAAAAGAGTAAAAACAAGAAAAAAAAACATGCATATGTTTTGTGGGAAAAATATTAACATGAATATTTGTCTTTCCCTCTTTTAGAGGGGTTTGACACATGGGGGATAGTGGGCGATAAAAAGGGGGATCCAAAGGAATGATTTTTTAGTAAAAAAACCAAAGTATTGTATAGTGGTTGGGGGGAGTAAATATGGTAAATAAAATAAAATAGTAGATATATTAAGAGAAGAGATAGAGGGAAGAAAAGATGGAAAAGTAGAGACTGAAGAAGAAACAGGAAAAGAAAGTTAGTTGTGAGAACAATAGGAAATTAGGAAGTGGTTATTCTCCCCCCAACCATAAGAGATTATTGAGAAAATGAACCCCTTGGACCAAATGCCATCCTCCATTTCGTTGGAAGGTGTGAGAAAAATGAGGGATTTAGTTCAGATGGAAGGAGAGATGGCTAAAACTTTTGATCAAAGATTCAAGAATATAGTGTAAAAACTAGTTAAACCACCAAATGAGAAAATTAGAATTGAGTTGTTTATTTCAAGATTGTTACCTTATCTAAGATTATTACTTGATGGAAAATAGTTCATAACATTCATGGAAGCATTTAAAACAACATCAAAACTAGAAGCGGGACCATGGAGGAGAGAGTGTGAAATGATATTAAAATTGGAGAAGATGTAAAATGAATTAATGCAACTAAGACAAATTATTCACCAAAATAATGGACAAGGGTATCATGGAGGATATCAAAGAGATAATGGATATCATGGGAGATATCGAGGATATCATAGGGGATATTAGAGATATAATGGACATCATAGGGGATATCATAGAGATAATGAAAGGGGATACTACAGAGGATACCATGGGAGGTATAGAGGAAATACTATAATAGAGGAAACTATTTTCATTATTATGGAGACAATAATTACAAATAAATGATGGTATGGAAAAGTGTATCAAAAATATAGAGAAAATGGCCAATGAGAGAAGGATGATAACATGTTATTGATGTGAAAAAAGGACATATAGTACAGAACTGTAAGAAGAAGATACATATTGAATAAATATCTTACAAAGAGGAAGGGACATAGAAAAAGAAAGAATAATAATAGAAACATATGAGAAATCCACATCCATACAATTGGTTGGATCACAACAGAAAAGTCATAGCAAGTAAAGAAGAATCATATGGAAGATAAACTAGAGAACCAAAAAAGGGAAATGAAGAAGAAGAGACAAGGAAGTTAAGCATTAAAGGAGAAAATAAAAATGTGACATTATGTGAGGATGTTGCAAAGAAAATGAAGGAAAATATAGAGAAATAACAAGAAAAAGAAACAATAAGAAAAAACAAGAGGAAATAGAAAGAAAAGAAAAAAAAAACAAGTACAAGAGGGAAATTTTGGAATGGAAAAGGGGATAAAACAAGAAGAAAAATATACTTAGGTCGAAAAAATGGTATAGTAGAAAATGAAAAAGATGGAAGAAATAAGGATGATGATTATGGTGTTAAAAAAATAAAGAAAAAGGAGTGTGTTTATTGATATTGTAAGCATGATATGGATATATGGCCCAAAACCGTATTGGTAAATGGAAAATGTGCAACAAAAAAAGCCCTGGGAGAAGATGCGAAATGTGTTGGACATTTATAAAAGGTACTGTGAGATTGATAATGGAGAACATGATTCATTTAATTTTTTGAAGGAAGCACAACTATACCAGAATGAAAGGATCAAGAAAAATCATTGAGGAACTTAGGAACTAGAAAAGAACAAAACCTTAAGTAGACTGTGCGGAATGAATAATTCAAAGAGGGATTAGAAGTAGATATTTACGACTATATATAGAAAATATAATCCAGGGTGCACTTCTTCTAAACTTGGAAAACTAAGAGATTTATTCATCAAACTTGTTTTGGGAACAAGATGAATGTTATCATGATTCTTCATCCCTTGGTTATCTCAAGGAAGAGACAATGTTTAAAGTTTGGGGATGATGTTGACAAGTTTCTTCATATTACGAAGTTTTTTAATAATGTTTGTGTGGTTTATATTAGCATTATAATATCCCATGAAAGCCAGAAACATATTAAAATGATAATAATGAATAATATAAAATATTTTACACAAGGGAAATGCATAGACGCCATTATATATATGTAAATATCCACTAATTACTAGTTAAGAATGTAAATAAGTGTTAACCAATGGTTACCACAAGTCATTATGAGTGAAAAGACAACCTTTTCCTTTTAAAAGCTATCTAATGATGTAAAATGAGGGGGGGAAGAGAATATCATGAAAATAAGTGAGAAGAGCTTATACAGGAGCATTAAGAGAATAAAATATCATAGGAACATAGGGTCTATTTTAGTAAATTTTATATAATAAGACTAAGTGACTTTTCTTAGAAAAGTCAATGTAAAAAGAAAAGTAACTATGCTTGTAAAGATGAAGTCTTAGGTGTGTTAGAGGTGGAAATTAGTTGTCATATGCCTAATTAAGGCTATTTTTAAGGTGTGTAATGAGATAGAGGTGGTTGAAGATTAGTTGAGAAGGTTTAGGGATGAGATTTGATCATATCCTAGAGCTAGTAAGGTTGTTGAGCTCATATAAGAACTGAATAGTCCATTTACGAGGCTAGACTAGAGGAGAATAATAGTAAGTCAGCTAGATTAGTCATGAAATGAAAATTTTGTAAGAAAAATAATAATGGAACAAGATGTAATGGAGATTGTAAATGAATAATAATGATAAATAATATCAATGTAACAATTGGAATGAGTCTTTTCATGCTTTCATAGTTAAATCTATGGACTGTATGTGGTGATCATTATTCTGACCGAGGCTTAGAGAGGTGACAGTATTGAAATGATGAATTTGGAATCTCTGTGAAAGCATTTACATGTGAAGGAAGGTAAGAATAGCTATCTATAATTTTTCCAGCATTTAAAACCTTTAAAATTGACCTGTAGCTCAAATTACATGCTCTCGGGCCAAAACTAGGGAATCAAGCCATTTGAATTCTAACCATCCAAAAAATGTAAAAACTTGTGAACACCTCTATTTTGATGAGGCCTAAAGGTTGGTGAAATTTCAGGGTATGATTCACATGTGTGGAAGATCTACATGGGGTTTTGTAGTCTGACTGTGACTGTGCATAGATTTGCAAGGAAAAGGAGTTGCATGGTGGATCAAAACAAGGAGTCGAGCCACCAACATTGATAATCAACTTATTTGAGACATTATATAAGTGGATCCCTCAAAATTTGGGTGACTTCATAGCTAAAAGTGCCTACTGTTACCTAAATAATTCAAAATAGGCCTAATATACCAAGGACAAGGGTATAAATCTGTACAAATGAACATAGAGTGAAACTTGGGTATATTCAAGAACCCCATAAAGGGTCTCCAAATCAGTGATGAAGTGGTATAGTTGTTTTAGGAAATCTTGAGATACAATAGGGTTTGCTTGGTGGAAGGGCTAGTACGATAACAAGGCCTAATTGGAGAACTAGTATGAAATGCAAGTGTAAAGTGAAATGAAGGGTCAAAACACCTTGTAATAGGTCAAACAAAGTTCCCTAGGAGTGTTGAGGGTGGTGTGAAACCTACATGTTGTTTTGAGTACCTAGACCAAAGAGGCTTATCTAGGTCTAGCTTTGTGTTCATGAAGAGGATGCATGCATAGTTATTGTTTGAAGAGTTCAATGTGTGTAATGGACTAATGGTTCAAGAAAGGTGTTGGATAGGTGATGGAAATATGTGAAGAATGGAGTTATGACTCCTAGCCAAGGTACAACTATCTTATGCTTTCTTTCATATCAATGCATGTATGGAATGGGATTGTGGAGAACTATTATTGTCTTGGCAAATGTTACATGTCGAATCAGAACATATGAGTGGGTGATGATCCTCAATTGCAAGGGAGGTATGAGTCACATCTAGAAAGCTAGGAACTCTTGAAGGAAAGGTAAGACATACAAAGAAGGTAAGCTTCCAATACAAAGAATACATAGAAATTGATTATAACCCTTGCACCATTTGGTATTGGAGCTGAGCTTTATTAGGATCAATGTATTACAGAGTTTTAAAGAATTTTAACTGATTGATAGTGTGATTGATTGTGTCAACGTGTAAAAATCATAGGAGACATCATTCTAGGGTATTATGAATTTGAGCCAAGAGGGAGTGATGAGGAAGATGGATAACATGATGCATGAGATCAGTGATCTAGGTACAAAGATGATAAAAATGGAAGCAGTGTGTTTAGATATGGAGAAGTCAGCTGATAAAAATTATGGTTAGAAGCATGGAGAGTCATTATTGCTAAGAAGAGTCCTTCTACATCAACAAGCTAAACCTCAGGAGCTAGTCTGTAGGAGAAGCCTATTTAGGACTAGATGTAAGACAAGAGGTAAGTGTTGCAATGTTATTATTGATAATGGTAGAAAAAATAATATTGTCTCATGGGAAATGGTTAACAAATCAGGATTAAGAAGGTTAGTTCAAACTACACCCTATAGAGTTGCATGGGTTCATAAGGATCATCAAATCCTTATAAATGATCAATGTAGAGTTCCTTTCAAAATTGGGAGTTTGCATGTTGAAGTTTTGTGTGATGTGATTCCAATGGATGTGTCTCACTGACTTTTAGGGAGACCATGGCAATATGATAGAAGATTAGTGTATAATGGTAGAGTAAACAAATGTTTTCTGATGAAAGATGGAATAGAACATGTTTTGGTGCCTTTGATGGATCAACATGTAGGTACTGAAAGGAGAAACATGGTGTTTGGACTTAAGGATTTTGTTGAGAAGACCAAAAATCAGGTCTTAGCACTCATGAAGGAAGAAGAAAGAGTGAGTAAACCATTGGGAGAAGGAGAATGCAAGACAAATGTTGTCAAGCAAGAGTAGCAATCAAAGGATCATGAAATTTAGATGAAATCCCAAAAGAATATGAGAAATAATATGAAGTTCTTAAGGAGAGAGAAGAATTACCAAGAAGGTCACTTGAGTCACCAAAATAAGTGTGGCAAGAACAAGCAGCAATATAGCACTGAAGAAGAGGAAATGACATGGGAAATACTCCTTGAGGATCTTATGAAATATCATGAAGAACAAGAAAGTGAGAAGACACAAAGTGCCATGAAAAGAGTACAGGCAGATAGGTCATTTGAAGACCAAGGTAGAGAGAATGAAGGGCATCCATTCCTTGAGAAAAGAATAAACAAAGAAAGAGACAGATCAACAAGATGAAATGAGGAGAATTTCAAAGAGATGAATGATGACCTTAAGAAAAACAAAACTTTCTTGATGAAGACATCATGGGTAATGAAGACCAGTAGAGGAAATTGAAGAAACAATGCTTACAAACAAGCATGAAGGATAATGTAAATATAAAACAAGTTTAAATCTTGCATGGAAAAACCAAAGAGACCAAGAATCCTCTAATTTTTGAAACTAATTTTGTTTTGAATTGCAGGTATGCAGACTTATAGGACAAGAATTCAAGCATTGAAAACTATAGAGAAGAATCTAGTGCAGGAGAAGAAGGCCAACTTGATCCTAAATATGATGAAGAGGAAAGCGTTGATACTTTCACATTGAGGGAAGAGTTACATCAGTTAGAAGAACTATTTGAGTTCATGTAAAGACAACATGTAGATGAAGAATATTTTGTAAAAAAATGTCAAGTTACAGGCTATAAAGAAATAAACCTGATGCAATATAAGTAAAGCAAGTTACCAAGGGAGAAAGAGGTGAATATAGGCCCATGGAGTGAAAAACAAAGATTAACACAAGTAAAGGAACAAATAAAGAATCAAATTAGACATCTCAGGTATCTAAACCAGTAGGGAAGTGTAAATAATATTTCTTTTGAAGATGTTTCCAAATTTCAGGAAGGTTGTAGAGATTGGGTCATAGATGACACTTTAATAAGATTACAAATCCCTCTAAGGACAATCATGAAGGTGCAAATGAACCAACATGAACAGGAACCTAGATGATATGATGAGTCTTTTAGATCAATATCAGTTGACAGAAAATAGAGTATGAAAATGGGACAAGACATCAAAAATTTCGAAGGAGAACAAGAGTCAACCTTCCCAGCTATAGTGAGGGAAATGGAGACAATTTTTCATAGGCAGAGCATGGATGAAAGCTTTAGCCAAAAAATGAACGGTGGTGTGCAAATACAACTCAAAAAAAAAATTGTTGAAGATGATTTATTAGTACATAGTGTAACTTATAAAGCTAACATAATGAAAGAAATAAGGTGTACAAGAAGACTTATGTTTCTCAGTGAATACCATGAGCCAAAGAAGAATATGCATGGGAAGAAATCAGAATTTTAAAAACAGATGCCTAAGGAACCATTGAATGAAGGTATGGGACAATCTGAAAAGAGTAAAATCAAGTGGTTTTGGACTAATACATTAGTAATACCATGCAAAGAGCATTATCATGAGATGGAAGAATGAAATTGTAAACTTCGAAAGGTAGAAACAGTAGAAAAGTGGGTAAACCGGGGTAAAAGGAGTTTCAGTTACAGTGGTACAACTAGGAATCAAGATACAAGTCTGAGTCAAATGCAAAATAAGAGCAATGTTGCTAAGAAGCAAGGAGTACTAGTATGATGTGCAAATCAGGGAAGATGTATAAGTCAATATGATGAAGGAAAGAAAGACCTACAATGGAGTAATATGACAACTAAGAAGTCAAATGGGTCCTTGAGAAATGTAAAGGAGTTGAATGTCAATCTTGAATACTTCCACTTCATTAGCAAAGTGAAACAAACCTATCAAGAAGCCATATGTGAACATGAGCAGAGAGTGGTGATAGAGAAGATCAAAAAGACACTTGAGCCTTGGAGATTGGTGTCTAACACAGTCCTAGATGCTATGAGTGCAGATAAACATGAACAATGCATGGTAAAGTCGGAATCCATGATGAAGAAGATTGAAGAAGAACAAGAAACAAAAAGAAAAGAAAAGTATATGGAGAATAAATACAAGTACAAGTTCAAAGTGGTGGTTGGGAGGCAGAGAGTACAAGCAAGTAAGAAGGTACAAACAAGTCAAGGTGTACCATTAGAAAGGACAAGAAAAGATTGGAAAACAAGGAGAAAGAAAAGACAATATTGCATTGAGCAGGTGCCCATGGAAAAATTTCAAGTTGAAGGGTAATCTGATACAGGAGCATCAAGATAGTTAGAGGGTCATAGGGTCATTGTGTTCATTTTAATAACATCTAAATGTTATAATAAGACTAAGTGACTTTGCTTAGACAAGTCAATGTAAAAAAAAGAAAGTAACTATGCTTGTAAAGATGGAGTCGTAGGTGTGTTAGAGGTGGAAATTAGTTGTCATAAGCCTAATTAAGGCTATTTTTAAGGTGTTTCATGAGATATATGTGGTTGAGGAAGATCCGAGAAGGTTTAGGGATGAGATTTGATCCTATTCTAGAGTTAGTCAAGCTTTTGAGCTCATATAGGAGTTGAATAGTCCATTAAGGAGGCTAGACTAGATGAGAATAATAATGAGTCAGCTAGATCAGTGATGAAATGAAGATCGTGTAAGAAACAAAAATGATGGAACAAGATACATAATGGAGATTGAAAATGAATAAGAAGGATTTAATATCAATGTTATAGGAATTGGAATGAGTATTTTCATGCTTTCATAGTTAAATGTATGGACTATATGTGATGATCCTTGTTCTGGCTAAGGCTTAGAGAGGTTATATTCTTGAAATGAAGAATTTCAAATATTTGTGAAAGAATTTACACGTGAAGGAATGTAAGAATAGCTATATAGAATTTTTCCAGCCTTTGAAACCTTTAAAATTGTCGTGTAGCTCAAATTACATGCTCTCGGGCCCAAACTAGGGCATTAAGCCATTTGAATTATAACCATTCAAAAATTGTAAAAACTTGTGAACACCTCTGTTTTGATGAGGCCTAAAGTTTGGTGAAGTTTTAGGGTATGATTTGCAAGTGTGGAAGAGCTGCATGGGGTTTTGCAGGCTAACTTTGATTGTGCACAGATTTGGAAGGAAAAGGAGTTGCATGGTGAATCAAAACAAGGATTCGAGCCACCAAAATTGATAATCACCTTATTGGAGACATTACAGAAGTGGATCCCTCAATTTTTTGGTGATTTCATAGCTAAAAGTGCCTACTTTCACCTAAAGGAATCAAAATAGGCCTAATTTGCCTAGGACAGAGGTCTAGAGGTCTAAATCCATACAAAGGAACATAGAGTGAAACTTGGGCATATTCAAGAACCCCATAAAGGGTATCCAAATCAGTGATGAAGTGGTATAGTTGTTTTAGGAAATCTTGAGATACAATAGGGTTTGCTTGGTGGAAGGGCTAGTAGGATAACAAGGCCTAATTGGAGAACTAGTATGAAATGCAAGTGTAAAGTGAAATGAAGGGTCAAAACACCTTGTAATAGGTCAGACAAAGTGCCCTAGGAGTGTTGAGGGTGGTGTGAAACCTACATGTTGTTTTGAGTACCTAGACCAAAGAGGCCTATCTAGGTTTAGCTTTGTGTTCATGAAGATGATGCATGCATAGTTATTGTATGAAGAGTTTAATGTGTGTAATGGACTAATGGTTCAAGAAAGGTGTTGGAGAGGTGATGGAAGTATGTGAAGAATGGAGTTATGACTCCTAGCCAAGGTACAACTATCTTATACTTTCTTTCATATCAATGCATGTATGGAATGGGATTGTGGATAACTAGTATTGTCAAGTGGCAAATGTTACATGTCTAACCAGAGCATATGAGTGGGTGATGATCCTTAGTTGCAAGGGAGGTATGAGTCAGCTCTAGCAAGCTATGAACTCTTGAAGGAAAGGTAAGGCATACAAAGAAGGTAAGCTTCCGACAAAAAGAATATAGAGAAATTGATTATATTCCTTGCACCTAGAGTTAATATAATCATGAATATAAAAGAGGGGAATCAATGTAAAAAAGTAATAGATATGTATGTAATCGATTTAAACATATATTTCTAAATTTTATGTAATTGAGATCAATATATATGTGATATGTGTTGTTTGAACCATTTATGTGTTGAGTGTTATGTTTATTCCTTGTTTAATAAAGGATAAATATTAATTTTAGAAGAGATATCTTCCCTTCATTGTGATGTTATCTCTAGCTAGGATAAAAAAAACTATTTAACCCTCACATTAACGTTGAGGCTTAAGGTCAACACCAACAATGGATGCTTTTGAAGGTAAAAATAGACACAATTGTATAAAATACAACACTGGTATATCATCCTTGATCATGCCCAAGATATTTTCCTTGCCTTCAACTTTCCCTTTTTATCTATTAAGAATGTACATAATCCCTCAAATAAATCATCTTTATTTTATTTCACAAAATCTCATTATACGCACCATCTTATGTTCCTTTTGTTTTCCATTTCCTTACACTTCGCTTTGCATGCCTTTTCTTTCCATTTAATTTTTGGTCAACTTTACCTCCTTATCCATAAACCATGTATATTATCTCTCAAAACAATCTTCTTTAGTTTGTTTCACAAAACGTCATTGCACACGCCAGCCATCTCATGTTCCTTTTGTTTTTCACTTCCTTATGTTTCACTTTACATGTATTTTCTTTCGGTTTTGTTTTTGTTGACTTTGCATTCTTACCCTTGTTGGCATTTTCATTAAACCTTTGATGTGTGATTTCTAATATAAACGAAATTTATCATGTAATATGTACCATGTCCAAAAAGTCTTCATAAAAAAATATGAGAAAGGAAGCCACCAGTTAGGAGTTGTCTTGCTTGGTGATGTGTCCACAACATTTAATGTCTCAAAGTAAGCAATTTATTTATATATGTGCATATAATACTACCCCAAATATCTTAAATGTACATATATATGAAAAATACAGGTAGATATCAATCTCAGTACTCTTATATTGGATTTTCCTCATACCATTTGATTAACAACTCCATTACCTTCTTAGAAAATTTTCTACTAAGTGATGAAAAATGACATCAATCTAGTTACATGAACATATCAGCCACAAAAATATTTCCCAAACAAAAAGGGTCTCCATATTCAACCTTATGGTCAAGATACTACAATTTTTTGATTGACTTTTTAAAGAAAAATGAAAAAACTTCTATATGACAAGTAAGTGGACATCAAATTCAACCTTATGGTATAAGAGACTACAATTTTTTTATTGACTTTTAAATGCAAAGGTTCAAATTTGTAGTTATTTTTTTTTTTTTTATCCATAGACATTACAACCCCTCACGACTACCTCCGGCTGTCATTATAAGATGCTTATCAATGTCATAATCTACAAGACTTATTGACCCCATCCATACAAATAGTAAATATCCTTATTAATTATTTATCCATACACATTACAGCCCCTCCACCACCTGTCGCTGCCATTGTAGGATGCTATCAAGATAATAAATCTACAAAGTTGATCAACCCATTCATACAAACAACAAAAATTATTATTAAATTGTCTGGACATTACAGCCCCCCCACAGCACTCCTATTAGCATAATAATCTATGAATGTTGATTAACCCATCAACACAAACAACCGTTGTTTTCACACTTATAAACAAGATAGCAGTTACCAGACATTCTTGATGTAATTGTGAATGAATCCGGATTCAATTTGATATCACAATAAATAAATAAATTTCCCGGATTATATTAAAGATTTGAGTTTCTTTTCCAAGTGCAATAACATTATACATCTGGGTTGTAGAAACTTTTTAACCACATTATGTTAACAGTTAGAAAATAGTACAATAGATCTGAAAGCAGTTCAACCCAATGTGGGAACTTCGATTACTTTGCCATTCAAATCAACAAACACTCTTACCCGATAGTTTTCATAGTCACATGCAACTATGGACAATTCAGGGAGTATCTAAACTTCCAAGTCTAAGTTTGCTGATTCAATTTTCTTCTTTGCATCCTCTTCATACATATTCACAACTTCTTCCCATTTGGTGCTCTGCGGAACGTGATTCTTCATTTGAATTGGTTCGCGCTCTTCTTCTTTCTCTTTCTCTTTCTCTTTATTTGTAACGCCATAAGAATGCAAATGTAAATAATCGAGAAAAACATAATGAAAAATATTGTTTCATAGATGTAAAATTATGAGGGAAGGAGAAAAACAAAACCTGAGTGATTGATATTCACATAAATAAATAAATAAACATGAACCTTACCTTTTCGCATATAATTGTTGTGATACGGCTTTCCTTTGACGGGACTGAAGCGAGAGGCATGAAATCCATTAACATGCTTCAAATAAAATTTACACTTATGAAAGTGGAACCCCACATAATTGCAGAACGCCCTCATCTCATCTCATTCCTACCGAAGGTACTCTTTAGAAAATAAATAGCACTCAAACCAGGGAAGTACTTTTTCAAAATTAAGACAAATAAATTAACGAAGTGTTACGAACATGCAAAACTAAAGTCTAAATTTAAGTTATTTTTGAAGAAGCTATTTTCATATATTACTAATTCTACGCTGTATGTATAGAAGGAACCATGCAAACATACAAAGTCTCTTAAACGAAATGTTAAATAGATATAATTTTAAGATATACAAATTAAACGAGTGTCGAGAACAATTACATGCAAAAGATATAGGTATTCCAATCAAGAAAAGTAACTAGCAATAGGAATGGCATATTGTTTTGGAAATCTAATTACGTCCAAGGCATCCCCCTACGGGAAAGGCCCTTCTAAATGTTTCAGTGACTGTCTTAAATTTGACGGTTTGACGGCCGTCTGGACGGTTGTGCTTTTTCCACCTATTTTTAACAAAAAAAAATTGGTGCATGCATATTGAATGCGGGGGGCTATTTTTAACAGTTACTTTTGCGGGGGCTTTTTTAAACAGTGCTTTTTCATGCATGTTGAATGGTTAAATATTGGACAACAACGAAGGATATTTTAATAGTCGACGAAGGATTCCGCAATATTTTCGCTGCATCGAGCTTGTGATTGTTGGCGATTGAGTCACTGGTAGGACACAAATTTTTTGCTGCGAGATCCAGTGTAAGTGAAACCCTCCTTAAAGTTTTGAATTACGTTTGTTGGATTGTGAAAAGCATGATGGGATGCATTCTTAAAATCACCATTAATCTTCCTTATCGTCAATAAATTACATGTCTGTATGTAAGTTTGGCCCCTCTACAGTTGAATTTTTCACAAAGCCCTGACCATCTCTTGTATACTATCTAGGCAGCCTTTCATCCTCTTTTAGAGCAAGACATACCAACCTGAATACTTCTTCCTCTGCCATATTGAATTGTTCATAGTGCTTAACCTTCCTTGTGTCAAAATCTATGCTCACTTCTAGCTTTATATAGAAACTAGATGACCCAAAAATAAGTACATGTAAAGTTTAGTTGGAACAATCTCATACACCCCAAACCAGCTATTATACTTTTGCAAATGCTAATGGTTTCCAAGTTCATTGTTGATATTTTGGGATGACGTGATATCTTCTGATCTTTTAATCATGCTTAATGGTACAGAGGGTTCTACTGGATACCTGCATATAACAAGACAAGATAATGACTCTTAGCTTCAATATTAATCAGTCCAAATCAGTAATCAAATCCAATAGGTCAAGGTCAAAGGAAGATCATCATAAAACTATGACTATAAAGGCATTGCTAATTTGAATAGAGCACCCAAAAAAGGAAAGAGGATAGAACAACTAAAAAAGAGAAAGGGGGAACCAATTGAAAATAAATACATTCGATAATTTGTACTTCTATTACTATAAAAGAATTGGAATGATATACATATTGATACAAATGGATCTTGTGCTCTGTAGATGCCAATTAAAAATTTATAGGTTCAAAATAATGTAAATTGAATATAAGAGTGAATACTGCACCTTGACCTGATTTTTTTTACATGCACAATTTTTTGATGAATTAGAAAATTTAAGTCAACCAATAGAAGCATGTTCCTCTTCTCCAATTTTCTCTTTGGATCCTATTTAAACTTACTCATGAGATTAGAACAACCACCTTATGCTTCTCTTCAAAGGAAATTCCTTTGTAAATAAAGTAAAATGTTAAGATGTTAAGGAAAATTATATAGCAACACGCAAACCTAATGACTATAGATCAAAGTACTTATGATTAACAGTGGTGTAATTATCTGGAATGCACAATCACTAAAAATGTTGCATTGGAACCTAAAATAGACCTTGTATATTTGTATAAAAACAAAACAAATTTGTTATGTTCTTTAAAGCTCCGGTTCATCAAACAATACATTTTATGCTAATGTTAGATATGGGGACAACTTCTATTTCTAATGTCAAAAACACTCAAATTGTTTTTATACTATTTGGCTTTCATGTTGTACTAAATTTTTGTGGTGAATTCTGAACAAAAGAAATGAAGACTTGTTTCATAATGAGGGCACTGACCCTACTCATTTCACTAATGACGTCACTCTATTCTTCATTGTTGAGCTCTTCTCTTTTGGATGTGCATAAAGCTAACTTGAGGCAATAAAACCATTCATTGCTAATGCCATCCAAATAACATTATGTAGAGTAGGTCGGTTGAAAGAGGCGATACACATTCTACTAAATACACACAATCCCCATGCAAATTCCTATACTTACTTTCAACTATTACAGACTTGTGTTTCTAAGAAATCCCTTTCACAGGGTAAGCAAATTCACTCCTACATCAATTAGATGGGATTTAAGTTTTCACACACATAATACTACAAAATACCCTTATACGCATGTATATAAAGTGCGGATGTTTAGTTTTTATGTACCGTATTTTTAGAGTTGGATTAAAGGTTATGAGCGCTCTAGGTAATCATTGGAGTGAATACCCTTCTCATAATTTCATTTAATATTTTCTGTCTATTAAATAAATATTTTAAAACTTTCTATAAATCATGAATTTAGAGAAATTACTATTATCCAAAATAAGCCCCTACTTATTTTGGCTAACTTACCTTCATTCTTTCCTTCCTTGTGCTTCAACTTCAATTTTCACACATTGCAAGCACTCAAAAGATTCTGGAAATGGCTTCATCGGATAGGATTTTTCTTCCCCTTTCCAGAAAGGTAAGAAGTCCTCTTAACTCCTTGTATTTTTTGAGTCATGGCTTGGCGGAGTTTTGAGGGGAAATTTTCCCTAGGTGGGCCCACGGAGGTAAGGAAGCATTTTTGCCAAGTAAAATTTGCCAAGGCGGACCCACGGGAATTTTTTTGGCACTTAGCCCTTTTGGGAAAAACACTCAAAGAAAAATTTTGGCCCGAAAGCCCGCAGAGGAAATAAATTGCTTAAGGCCCAAAGCCAATGAAATGATGCCACGTGTTAAGGCGGAGCGGCGGGGGCGGAAGGACTTCTAAGTTTTTGAATTTTTCGTCAAAGTTTCTCAAAGGAAAAAATGGAAGCGCATCCCCGTTAAGAAATCCAAAGATGCCACGTGTCTAAGTCAACAGCGGGAATCGGGGCATTGGGAGGATTTTGGATTTTTTTCCAAAGTGGTGAAAAACGTAAAAGTGAAAAATGGAGCGCATCCCCACCAAGAAATCAAATGATGCCACATGTCATTGGAGAAGCGGGGTGCGGAGATTTTCTAGAAAATTTTCCCAATTTGAAAAAGATGGAAAAAGTTCAAATTTCGGCCCGTGAACCCGATTTTCCCTAATTTCACCATTTTTTCCCTAAATCTTCAAAGGGGCATATCTTTCACACTAGAGCTCATATTTTCACAATTTTGGTATAATTGGAAAGATGGTGAAATTCTCCACATGATAAACTATTCAATTTTGAATTTTGATGGATTTTTGTGGGAGAAAAATGGGAAAACGTCTCTGGCATGGAAAAAATTGTAGAATTGACCCCCAACCACCAAAATTGATGAAGTATGGCATATGTTTCTTCTCCAACATGGCCGAATGCATCGCAAAATGGATTTTTGAGGGTGACCTTGTTGTTTTAATGAATCTTGTCGGTGGTTGGAGATGTCAAATCAATTTTCCCGCATTTTCTCATTTCCTTCTTTCTGTTCGAGCGATAAAACCTAGTTTTGGCTCATTTGTAAAAAGTTGTTCATCCTTCTTCTCTGCCTCTCCCTACTTTTCTTCCCCAGGGCCGAAAATGGAGTTTGAACCTCCTCCCCTACTCTGTAATGGCATTTTTTCCTCTTACTCGTGAAATGATGATTTTGTGTAAACTTCTGGAGCAATAAAAAACGTGTTTTGTGATGCATTTGTCCATCCTTGCTCGTTTTTGGTTGTTTTCTTCTTGCCTCTCTTCATTGCAGGTATTTGTGCATGTTTGGATGTTCATTGCAGGTTTTGGAGATGTGTTCATGGAGTTTTGGAACATTTTTTTGTGTGAAATCCATCTTTGGTCTGTGATGCACTTGTCCATCCATCCATTGCTCACCTCTCTTTGTTTCCATGGTAGTGTTGATAGATGATCAGAATTTTCCTTCTCTAGTGTATCACCATTTTAGTGTAGCCTCTATTTTTCCTTGTTTTCTTTCTCTCCTTGTCTCCTTGGAAGTTAAATTAGGTTAGATTAGCTTTCTTGCACTGGAATAGCTTGTGGCAGGTAGTTTAGGAAGAGGAACCAACCTTCTCTGGAGAGCTTTCCCCATTTGCAAAGGTCCCACACTTTGGGAAAGCTCAATGTTGTGCAATCACACCAAATGAATTTGCCTTAGAAAAGTAGATCCATAGGTCATTTTGGGGGTGCTGTGATTTTGCACTAATAGTTTTGGCATGCCATGTGGGACATTGGGGTTAGATATTTCATCTTCTCTTAGTGTATCATGCAAACAACAACATATCTTATACCACCATGTGCCACTAACAGTTTTGGCACACCCAGTGGGACCTTAGAGGTCTTCCACTTCATCTTTTACATGTTGGTGTGTTCCTGTGAAGATTTCAGCCTTTGGAGGCATTCTCAAACACATATGGCGACTCCTTTTGATTAACAACATGTCACTGAAGTTGTAAACCTTCTTTCCATTCATTTCCTTTCATTTTTCATTCCATCTCTTCATTCTTCTTTCATCCCATGAATTTGTGCAACCATGACTTCATTTCCATCATGGAATTCACATTCACAGCAGCAGTAGTACATTCCACCTCCAACATGTTTTACAACTCCTTCAAATCAGCATTTTGAACAAATTCAAAATCACCATGCATATCCATATGAGCAATGCCAAAATCAGTTTGGCTATGAAGCATATCAAGCACAAGAATACGCATATAATGAGGGAAGTCAAGAAGAAGATGCTGATTTGTTGGAGAAGATAAAAAAGATGGAGGAAAACATGGTGCAATCCAAGGCTCAAGCACAAATGAAGGCATTTCAGATTGGTTTCAGGGAACCTTTTCCATGGGTTGACCCTTTTCCAAGACACTACAGCCTTGAGGAGAAATTGGACTTCATGATTGAGATGCTACCCCAACTTGCACAATGGACAGTAGAGATAGGGGCCTATGAATTTGGTGCTGAGAAACCTTGTCAATGGGTAATTTCTACACCATCATCTGGTTTTTCTCTTTCCATTCCTCAAGAAGCGCCATCTCATTTTGAATGCCAAATTCCAAATACAGCCCATGCTGCCCCAAGTGTTGATTTCATTTCTCCATTCCCTATTCTTCCACCTCACCTCAATTCTTCTATCCTTTTCCCTTCCAAACAACCATCCCCTCCAAACAAACAAGAAGTTCCACCTCCTCCACCACCACAAAAAATTGCAAAACTAGTTGAGTCACAACCCACCCCTCTTGCATTCCCAAATCCATGCTGGGAAAATAAAAATCAGAATTCCAGTCAAGGAGAGAAGCAGCAAAAAGAGGAGACCAACAAAAAAATAGATAGATAATCTAAAGAGTTGGATTGCCAAATTTGGATTTACAAAGATCCCCCTGCTGGTTAAGCCTATAGAGGAGGTTAGAGTTGAAGAACAAGTGGTGGCCAAGGCTGATTTTATAGCAGCAGAGAAGCAAGAAGATCAGTCATCAAGTTTCTCAGAGTGTAGTGTCCATGTTGGCACTCTGCTGGAAGAAGATGTTGATCCAATAGAAGTTGCTTAATCATCCATAGAAGAGGAAAGCTCTAAAAGAGATCTTGCAGTCCCAACTTGTCCTCTAAAGCACCAGATTGAAGAGTTTGATTTGACAAACTTCATGCTAGAGGAAAAGTTGAATCGAGAGCAAGATAGTCTTCAAGCAGCAGAGGAAGGAGAACAAATCGAAAAGAAGAGGAGCACATTCCAGTTGTGAAGGAAAAAAGTGCAGATCCAAGAGCTTTGATCTCAAAACAGGCTATAGAAGAACCTTCAGTTCTTGCTTCCACTTCATCTCTCTCGAGCTCTAATGTTGAGGAGGAGTTTGATCTTTCAAACTTCATGTTTGAGAATGAAGGAAACCATGGTGAGCAATTTTCAGATCAAGATGACACTATGGAAGAGTTTGAACATTTGCAGCAGGACAACAATGAGGCAGTTTATTTATCAGATTTGAAGTTCTGTTTTGATGAGAGGAACCAGTTGAAATCACATTGTTTTCTCCTTCATCATCCACCTTCCAAGCACATGAGCCTGTTGTCATGGAGGATAAATTTCAATTGCAGTTGCCTGCATTTTATATCAGCTCTTTGGAATCAAGGTTGGAGGATTTAAATCTTTCATGTTCTTCACTGGAGGAAGAAGAGAAAGAGCAGAAGAGTTCCACCATTCCTTCCACATCATCCATCCAAGAAGGTCCACAAGAAGACTCTATTTTGGGAGTTGAATTTCAGAGCTATGGGCATATCAAATGGATCAGACCTTTCCCAATAAGGTATTTAGATTCATTGGAGCCAAGGGAGAAGCCAAAACCAGTCATGCTTGCTTCTAAGCATGAGGATAATATGCAAAGCACCAAGGATCAGCTGCCATACCTCTTCAACCCAAATACAGAGCAACTAAAAGAGATATCTAATTTTCTTTCAGCTGACACCTTGTTAATTTGGGTAGAAGAATAGCTTCTTGTTGATTTTCAACTCATCCAACCAACCATGATCAACTCCAAATCAATTACATGGCTACCAATTTTGAAGAAGGGAAGCTAATTTGCACAACCAGTTGCAGGCTTTGTTTGAACTCCCTTTTCTCTTGGTTAGAGTAGAGTAGGTAGGTTTTCTTTCAGAAAATCAAGTGTTTTTTCACACTCTACATGTTCCATTTGGAGCATGTATGATTTCCAATTTTGTACATAGTTGTTTGGTGATGTTTTGGTTGCTCTTGCACAGTGCATTAAGTGGCTTTTGGTGAGGATCAACTCTAAGTTTCAGTGGGATTTCAAGTGGCTCAGAGGTTAGATTTTCATAGTTCAGATCAAATTTGGTTATCAGGCTTGACTCCATGCCCAATGGATTCTTCAAAAGGCCACTGACCATTCATCTAGCAGGCAGATGACCCCTCTGATTCGCCAAAATTGTTATCCAAAATAAGCCCCTGCTTATTTTGGCTAACTTACCTTCATTATTTCCTTCTTTGTGCTTCAACTTCAATTTTCACACATTGTAAGCACTCAAAATATTTTGGAAATGGCTTCATCAGATAGGATTTTTCTTCCCCTTTCTAGAAAGGTAATGAAGTCCTCCTAACTCCTTGTATTTTTTGAGTTATGGCTCGGCGGAGTTTGGAGGGGAAATTTTCCCTAGGCGGGCCTGGGGAGGTAAGGAAGCATTTTTTCCAAGGAAAATTTTCCAAGGTGGACCTGTGGGAAAAATTTTGACACTTATCCCTTTTGGGAAAAAAACTCAAAGGAAAATTTCGGCCCAAAATCCCGTAGAGGAAATAAATTGCTTAAGGCCTGCAACCAATGAAATGATGCCACGTGTCAAGGCAGAGTGACGAGGGCGGAAGGACTTCTAAGTTTTCAGATTTTTTTGTCAAAGTTTCTCAAAGGAAACAATGGAAGTGTATCCCCATAGAGAAATCCAAAGATGCCACATGTCCAAGTCAGCAGCGGGAATCAGGGCGTCAGGAGGATTTTGGAATTTTTTCCAAAGTGGTGAAAAACGTAAAAGTGAAAAATGGAGTGCATCCCCACCAAGCAATCAAATGATGCCACGTGTCATCAAAGAAGCGAGGTGTGGAGATTTTCTAGAAAAATTTCCCAATTTTAAAAAGAGGGAAAATTTTCAAATTTCGGCCCGCAAACCCGATTTTTGCCCTAATTTCACCATTTTTGCCCTAAATCTTCAGAGGGGCATATCTTTTGCACCAGAGCTCGGATTTTTGTGATTTTGGTATCATTGGAAATCTGATGAAATTATCCACATGATAAACTATTCAATTTTAAATTTTTATGGATTTTTACAGGAGAAAAATGGGAAAACATATTTGGCACGGAAAAAATTGTAAAACCGACCCCCAGCCACCAAAATTGATGAAGTATGGCATCCGTTTCTTCTCCAGCATGGCCGAATGCATCAAAAAATGGATTTTTGAGGGTGACCTTGTTGTTTTAATGAATCTTGTCGGTGGTTGGAGATGTCAAATCGATATTCCCACGTTTTCTCATTTCCTTCTTTCTATTCGAGCAATAAAAGCCAGTTTTGGCTCATTTGTAAAAAGTTGTTCATCCTTCTTCTCTACCTCTCCCTTCTTTTATTCCCTAGGGTTGAAAATGGAGTTTGAACCTCCTCCCCTGCTCTGTAATGGAATTTTTTCCTCTTACCTGTGAAATGATGATTCTATGTAAACTTCTGGAGCAATAAAAAACGTTTTTTGTGATGCATTTGTCCATCCTTGCTTGTTTTTGGTTGTTTTCTTCTTGCCTCTCTTCATTGCAGGTATTTGTGCATGTTTGGATGTTCATTACAGGTTTTGGAGCTGTGTTCATGGAGTTTTGGGACATTTTTTTGTGTGAAATCCATCTTTGGTCTGTGATGCACTTGTCCATCCTTCCATTGCTCACCTCTTTTTATTTTCATGGCAGTTTTGATAGATGATCAACATTTTCCTTCTCTAGTGTATCACTGTTTTAGTGTAGGCTCTGTTTTTCCTTGTTTTCTTTCTATCCTTGTCTCCTTAGAAGTTAGATTAGGTTAGATTAGCTTGCCTACACTGGAATAGCTTGTGGCAAGTAGTTTAGGAAGAGGAACTAGCCTTCTCTGGAGAGCTTTCCCCATTTGCAAAGGTCCCACACCTTGGGAAAGCTCAATGTTGTGTAATCACACCAAATGACTTTGCCTTAGAAAATCATATCCATAGGTCATTTTGGGGGTGTTGTGATTTTGCACTAACAATTACTATACAAAAAAAAATTCTATAAAATATCATGTAAGGGCTTGAAATATTTCATGGATGGAAGAATTAATCACAAGAGGTGCTCATAATGCAACAAATGCAATTTAATACAAGGTTGCTTGTAAGTCCGATCTACCAATATCAAGTAGGTGATGGGACTCAAACTTGAACAAAGCACAATTTTTTTGCAAAGTAACAAAAATACTCATTTAGCTCTCATGGTCTTATGAAGAGTGGTATTTGGATTAGGCCTATTAATTTATCTATAAAAATAATAAACATTTCGGTCAAAAAATTAGGAATTGAGAATTAAATACTTCTTTCCTTCAATTACGCGTCCCTCTGTTGGCTATACCTGTGACATTGTAAAAAATACACGAACATTTTCCTGGAAAAACATACACCTACATAATCTGGAGCTACATCAAAGACTATGTAACAATATCAACAAAAACACACCATCTTAGAAATATGTCATATTTGTTTTTACTTACACAGATATTATAGTCCTTTTTATGTCTATGTGTGAAATATGTTACTATACAATAGTATCAATAAATGGGTCTATTGAAATTTAATCTTTAGATAAATTGTTTCAATGTTAAGCTCTAATAATAGATGACATTAAGGAAAACCTTTAGGTTTAGACGCCCCCCTAACTGTTGGTGCCCTAGGCAACTACCTAGGGCTTAACCTGCCTTGCATATTTGGTATCATTGGTTTTTGTTTGTTATTGCGATGTATTTAGATAAAAACCAATGAAAAGGGATGTATACAATTATAAACATAAAAACCCTAAGAAAAGACATGGTGGGTATGTACATAAATTTCCCTTATCTTTTTTTCCTTATCTAGTGGCATACCCTGTGATCTACACATTGAAATTTCCTACACCATTTTGAGTGGATTTTTTCAACGATTCCTATGTTTAATAAGAGCTATTGGGAAATGTCCAGAGTTGAAGAGGTCCCATGTTGGGCTAGATTAGTTTTTGGAATCAATAACTACAAAAACTGGAAAGTAGAGAGTTTTGGTTTTAGATGATAGACAATGTGAATAGCCTAGCCGAGGGAAATATTAACTATCTTTTTTGCATCCATAAATTGCATGTCTTAGTGAGATTCTATTTGATCATTGTTCCACTTTACTTATTGAAATAGGAACATGCAATGAATTTAACACTTGTTTATTATGAAATGTTGTAAAATTATAATTTGTTTCATATAGATGTTTGAAGCCTTTAAATCTTGCATGTTCTTCTGGATACATGTTTGATTTTATTCTTTACATTCTCATATATTTAATCAATAAATCTTATATTCATCCTTTTAAAGTTCTTCATAATGGGTGATTACTCATGAAATCAATGGTAAATGTGGTTTTTAAAAGATGATATTTTTGTGATAGGGATGGATGAAGACTAATGTAATGGAAATAATTCAATAGATGAAAAAATCTACCAAAAGATAGGTTATATATATTTATATATTTTACATGTTTTGGAAATGATTGGTAACCATGTATTAATCTATATTTTATACTGTAATAAATTGATATATAGGCTTTTATTTTATATTTTAAGTGCACGACGTTGATAAGTAACTACATTACCTTAACATTTCCTATCAAATTCAAGGCTTAAAGTAATGAGTACACTTCTAAACATATATTTGTTCTAATTTTATATTTTATGCATCTCACTTTGATTAATAGCTCGATTGCCTTAAAACTCCCTTATCAATCTCAAGGATTAAAGTACGCACTCTAACTACCTTCTCTAAAAATGTTCTACAAATTTCACTTCTAAAAAATCAATCTATGTCTTAGTGTTGCACATATGACCACTCAAAAGGATATCTCAAAAAACACCATGTTTATGGAGCATAACAACTTTCTCCTCATGGTTGTGGTCAGCACACAACCTAAGTGTTTATTGGTTGATTGTTCACAATCTATAGGTAAGCTATATATTACCCTCCTCTATTGCTAATAAGGTTAGAGAGTATTCAAAAAATATTTCTATGGAGTGGCTCAGAACCAAAAGATAGAATTCCTCTTATTGCATGGGAAAATGATTTCTCACCAAAAATCATGGAGGTGTAGGTATTAGAGACTGGACCAAAATGAATAACTGTCTAAAATGATCTAGAGGCTGGTCAAGGGAGATAGTGTTTGAACATCTATTATCAGGGGCAAATATTGGTAAACTCTATCCACCAATGAATGGTGCTTCTGCATTACTCTTTGGATTCAAATGGTTCCATTCTAATTCATAATTCTGAACAAATCGATTAAAGTTGGGAAAACACTTCAACGAAACTTCCCAGGGTAGAAAATGGATGGTTGGTAGTGGGTGAATGACTAACTCTTTGGGAGGAGTAAATGGTTATGGGAACGATTCATGTCTTAAGACTCACTGTATCATGACCACAATAATACAAATCATTTTATAGCCAAGATACGAGGAATAAGGTCAGAGATCTATTTCAACTTTGATGAACCTCTTGAACCAATGGCAGAACTAGTCGAACTGAAGATGGTTCAAAAGAGTAGAGCAAATGACAGTTCAAATTTCTTAGCTTCCTTTTTCTTATGAGTGTCAAATTTAGTGGAGTTATTGTTACATAAGGACGTCAGTCTTATACAGATGACAATGGTTTACTGGTCAAAGGAGGAAAGTGGAATCTTTCAGCTCGAAGTGACCTACGAGCGATTATGTGTCTTTTTGATGTTGGGGAAACTAATAACTTCAATATGTCATGAAAGTGTAAAACCAATGAGTCAAAGAGTCATGAAAGTGTCCCATGATTACATATGATTATGGTGGTTGGTTATCCATGATCAAGAATTCATGAATATGTTATGCATGAGACCTAAACAAGAGAATTTCCACATGGTTAACATGTGTGTTCTATGTGAAAGACTAGAGTGCAAGGACCAAATCCTCACACCTTTTTTCTCAACTGTTCCTATCTAGTCTCGGTTAGAAAGACTAATTCTTAATTTTTTTGAATATCAATTCCCCATTTCCCAGAGCCCCATTAAGACAGTTGCTCAGGAAATGAGATGCATCAGTGACTCCCTATTAAGAGCCAAGGATTAAAATATGTTAGTGGACCTTATCTATTATGCATTTAGCATGGGAGAGTTGGAACAGATTAGGTGTATTCAGATTTTTCTAAGATATGTCTGGAAGCTCGTTGTGTTGTATCATTTCTATCCATTGCTTCAATTTCATCTTAATCTAGACCCTCAAAAGTTTGACTATCCTTTGGAAAATGAAGTTATATTTGTGCCTTAAATTGGGGGTTGGGGTCCTTATTAACTAGATACTCATACACTTCTAAACATTTAGACTTTCAACAGGTCTGGTGTGAAACCTAGCATATTGTAGCATGTATTAAGCCTTGAAATATTGATGGAGCTAACCTAGAAGGAATACCTTCATGGTAGAGTCTGGCTATGGCAAGGTGTACCTAGATTCTGAAGGAGATTTATTCTAGGGTACCGTCAGCAATCTTGGCACTCCAAACAACTCATGTTACTATTTGATAGTTGACGGTCTTCTCTTCCACAATGTCATAATATGCTCTTCACTTTTGTTTACTCTAATTTTGTTTAGATTAGAGGTGGAAGGAGGCTCCTATGAACATGTTAACTATTCATTTCTTGGGACAAGGATCCACTATGCTAAGGAGTCATTCCATTACCAAGTAATATCTCCTTATTCCAAAGAGTATCAAAGGAAGTCTTCAACTTTTTTTTGAAATAAATTATCCTCCTCAAGTCATGTCTATAGGACAGGATAACTTTATGGTTGATCATTTTGCTAACACTGGGGGTTGAAATCCTGTAAAATGAGTTGACACTTATTCAATGAAGTTGAAGCTCTTGATTATAAGGTGTGAGCTCACTTCATCCTAGATTAGACATAAATGGAAACATACATAAAATAGCTGTCACCTTACATACTGGTGTGTTAAATTTATCATGTCCACATATGTCTGTATGAACAAGTGGGCATTTATTACTGAATGATATGAAGATCTGGGAGAGGATCCACTCGTGTTGTCTTGAATCTAACTATTTGTTTCCTTCCCATGCTAGTATGGAAAGGTAAATAGTCTTTGGGCTTGCGTGTAATCATCTATCTACCGAGAAATTAGGAACTTCTTGTGAACTTCTTTGGTACTAATTGTGTGGCCAAATGGGAGGATATATGGTTAGAATTTATGAACCATGTAGATCTTGAAGGGGTGACGGCTGAAGCTCACGATTTGTTTGCACCATGTAAGCATTTTTTGCCCAACCTTCAAAATGTTTGAAGGCAATTTTGAAAATCTTAGTAAAGATTTTTCTAGTATGCATTTGGAACTACCATAAAAAAGCTTAGCGGTTGTTGAAATGACAAGGAATTTAGCATTGATATTTCTATGTGAGTTCGGTCGCTAAAGTGATGGGTCATTCTAGATGACTACTCAGAGGAGGGAGGTCTATCAGTACTTCAACATACAAGACATTTTCTATTGATGAGATGAACATTGTTATCAGAGGTAAAAAAATCTCACTCCCCACTATAATACTGGTTATCTCCACTTGTCTCCAAATTTCTAAGTACCTCCATTTGACGATGTTGCTCTCACCCTTAGCCAAGTCTCACTCTTGAGGGCCGTCACAATCATGTGGCTTGATAAAATACTATCATTGTACCATTGATTATATTTCATTTTGAGCATAGAACGTAGTTTGTATAAACATGGGCTTCCCTTTATTCTTTTCTTGCTCCTAATTCTTATTCCAAAAGTTTGCAGGTTCATCCTTTTGATTATCCATAATTTCCTCATTCTTGTTCTTCCTAAGAAATTCCACACACCCACTTCTACAAAAACGTGATATATATCCATAGTTGTTACACTTATAGCATATCACCTTATAATCCACTAAAGTATCAAATGAATTGTAGTCTCTGTTGAAACATAATAATGAAGTGGTTTGACCAACCCTTAATATATATGGGTCCATCACTAATTTATAAGTTAATATTTAATAATATGAAATATTTATATTTATATTATTAAATATGTTAACGTAGGTATATACTTTAGGTTGAATATTTAATATCATGAAATGATTATATTTATAATATTAAATATTATAAACCTAGGTGTATGTGTCAACCATTTTAGGTTGAAAAGGTGGGTCGGGATCACCTTATATAAAAGGGACTTTAGGTCCTCATTTGATATATTCGGAAAATATATCAAAGGTGTGCAAATCAAGTGATTTGTTTTTATCTTTGGTAAATAGGGTTTCAAAGGAGGAGGTGATCTTACTGGATGTAAAATAAGTTCTCAAGTAAAAGGTTATTTTCAAAGTGGTTTTTACCCTATTAGGCGTTTCCCCACTATAAATTTATTTCCTGTAAGTATTTTTTTATTTACTTATGTCATGATGTAATCTTTATTTAAATATTTATTGTAACATTATGTAATATGTAAGTTGATTAAATCCGTATTTATTAGAATCCTCAAATTTTAACATGGTATCAGAGCGAAGTAAATTAAATAAATTAAGATCAAATGTTTTGTATTTTATTTATTTAATTTATACCCCTTCTTTTTTTCCCCAATTTATTTTGGCATTACATTTGTGTAATTAAACTCTCGAAATTTTTTTTTAGGGTTTTTCAATTTTAAATCCCTAATTTTTTGGGGGGGAGATGTAATATGATATGATTCTTAATTTCATTTACATTTTGTGAATTATATGGAATTAATATTTGTTTGGAGATTGATGTGTGCACCTATGAAAGGGGCTTCAAATATTTACATGAGTGAAAGTCACATACAGAAAAAGAAAGGATTTATTACTATATGAAATAATTTTCATGTTTTCTATAATTTCAAATGTTTGCAAGTTAAATATTTCAGAAGGTAAATTTATACCCGTGTTCTTTGGTCCCCTCTAAAAGGATTTGATTTGAAAAACTATAGTTTATAGTTAATTTATAACTATATCCTATATAATTTGAAAACTATATTATTATTTTTAAATAAAAATATATATAATATAAAATAAGGTTTATATAATAATTTATATAAACATCATATTAAAATTTATATAGTTTTGAAAAAAACTATATATTAAAAGTTTTAAACCATATTAAAATTATATGGGATTAAGGGAAGAGTGAACAGACCATATTCTAAGCCTAAGTTTAAATCATATTTAAACTTAACTTATAAATCTATGCATATATAGTTTTTAAAAAAAAAACCTAAGTTTGAATCATATTTTATATATATGGTTATTTTAAACCACTTAAAATATAAATTTTATTAGATTTGGTTTATATATGTTTTAAAAAAACTAAAGTGCTTACTTTTTTAGTAAGGGGACCCATGTTTATTTCTTGGCCATGAAGGGATTACTTTTTAAATTTTAATACTTATTAAATAAAACCTAATATGTGTCCCTAACTATTTATATTATCCATTTAAAGAGGCGGCCCCATTCATTTAAATCTTATAGTTTATAAAAACTATATAAATAAACTTATTTAAATGTTTTCTTTTATATAAGAGTGTGAGTGGAGAATAAAATGAGATAATATCTCATGTATAAATGTGGAACTCTCAAGTATAAATAGAGAATTAAAAAGGGGGGCTAGTTTATTGGTGGTCCGCATGAAGTGTGGTAAATATTTATTAAAATGTTGGTAGTTATAGCCACATAAAATTCTTAAAGTTTTTAGCTTGCAGGAATTATATAAAATATTTTGTAATATTTTCATACTTTTAAATGTGTGCGGGGTAAAATTAATAGTAAATGAAGGGAGGAGACAAGGTTCATGAAAATAGAGATTTCAATTTATTTCATTAGTCGAATGAAATTACTTGTCCCCTCTGTAAAATATGCAGGTTAATCTATACTCTCATAAATCTACTTGCACCTGTTAAAATTCTTTTAACCTAGTCTATGTCCTTTAAACCCCTTTAATAAGGGTTATGTGTTTTTTAATATAAAAATAATATACTATAGTTTATAATTTTTATGAACTATATATTGTTTTTTATTTTCATTCTATAAATTATATACATTTTTTTAATAAAAATGTATATATTTTTACATTATAAATTATAATAGGTTATTATAATGTGTTAAAATATAACCTCCCTAATATTATACATAATAAGAAATTCTGGAATTTCACATTCTGGAAATACACAAGTTTTTGACTTCATTAAATTTGACGGTCAACTGAATGTCATGGTAGACCAAACATAAGACAATATGATGGTCATTTAGACGTCAAATTTAAGCTCGTAGGTTTCAGGAAACTTTGAATGTGTTAAAATTGATGTTCAAATGACCATCACAATAGACCAAAAAATAAGTCATTATGACGGTCATTTAGACGTCAAATTTAAGCTGGCCGAATTTTTGTCTACATTACTTTTTTCATAAATTTGAAGTTGTTATGCATTCTTAGAGGTCTCTTCTTCACTTCTATATGGTCAGAAATATTTTTTATATAAATCTAGGGTATAATGCAGAGCCCTTTATAATGTGGGTTATTATTTTGATCATGAGAGGTTAATTAATATGCATTGTAATGACAAAATTAGTTATGATCAAATAGTTTCTTTAAATCTATAAAATTTAGATCTAATTTTATTAAAAGTGTTGTTTTTATCAATAAATATGTATCTAACTCTATGGTACATTGTATATTATAATGGGGCGTGTTTTAAAGGTTTAGGAAAACAATGACGTCCAACTATTTCTGTCTTGACAAAACTTAGATCTTGAATGAAACCAACAACAACATTTGGGTCAAAATATAATTTATGGCAAGAAAAATTTAGACGATTGTTTTTGATTTGAGGTTGCTCCCACTGGTCGTCAAGC
Organism: Taxus chinensis; assembly: GCA_019776745.2. Classification (NCBI taxonomy): domain Eukaryota; kingdom Viridiplantae; phylum Streptophyta; class Pinopsida; order Cupressales; family Taxaceae; genus Taxus; species Taxus chinensis. The sequence continues at coordinate 12,646,288 of CM034147.1, forward strand.
AACTGTAGAAAACATGAATGTATTCTTGCAACGAATGTAAGATGTTCTTTCTATGCAATGTGAACGATGAGTACCTTTTACACATTGGTAATACAGAACATCTGAAAGAGGTATGAACACAACTAAAATACATGCATGAAGGATACTTAGTATATCAAGGATAGTAATGAGAGTATAATAGTTGAAGGAATTCAAAGAAATGATCTATATATTTTTATGATTTCTCTTCTGCATCTTGTTTTATATCTTAGAGTTTGAATAATTCAAAACTATGACATGAAAGGTTAGGACATGTTAATTATCGAAGCTTATATGAAATGTATAGATATAGTCTAGTAAAAGGTTTACATGTGTTGTCTTTTTCTCTTGAAGTTACTTCATTAAATGCTTTTAAATAATGGTTTTGATTTTGATTTAGTAAATGCTCATGATGATGTTTTGATGCTATAGATGTTTATGAAGCTCTTATCTTCTTAGATAAGAAATTAAATTGGGTTCAATCTATGTTAGAAAACTCAAATCCTATTAGTAACCTTAGGAAAATGACTAGAAGTCATCATATGTTACATGCATTAATTACATTGTATGAACCTGAGCCGTGAAGTATTATATGGTCTAGGTGGATATACAAAGTAAAATATAATGGTGATGGTAGTATTAACAAACATAAAGCTAAACTTATTGCTAGATGTTTCACTCAGAAACTTGGTATTGATTATGTTGAGATATTTCTTGTACCTAAAATGAGTACTGTTATGGCCTTATTTTCAATTATCACTCAATTTGGGTGGGAAATCCACCAAATGGATAAGAAAAATATTTTTTTGAATTACGCTTTAAAAGAAGAACTTTACATGTTTCAACCTAAAGGATTTGAAGAAACTGGTAAAGAAAACTATGTTTGTAAGTTGAGAAATCTTTGTATGGTTTAAAACAAGCTCTTAGAGTTTGGTATGCAAAAATTGTTTCCTTTTTTAAATTGTTAGGTCTTGTTAATTATTCTTCTAACAATGATATATTCACTAAGCAATAAGTCTCGCATATTATTATTATATGTATATATGATAATGATTTTCTTATGTATAGTGACAATTCTGATTTATTTCATAGGATTAAAGATAAATTGAAGCAGTACTTTGAAATGAATGAGTTAGGTCTCTCACATCATGTTATTTGTATGATTGTATTTTATTCTATTGTTATTTTTCAAAAAACAATATGCAACCATTGTATTAAAAAAGTTTCTTATGATTGATTGTAAACCATTTTCTACTTCAATGGAAGTTGGAATAAATATTGATCATAAATTTGCATATGAAAAAGGTTGATCCTATTTCATATGCGTTGTTAGTTGATAGTTTAATTTATCTAACTATAATTAGATCAGATATTTCCTTAAAAAGGGAATTACTTCAAGGTTTATGCAGGAACCTTTGTTATAGATCATTGGAATCTTGCAAAAATAATGTTTAGATATTTGAAAGGAACAATCAATTATGGGTTGCATTATAATAAGAATAAAAATGTTATCTTTTTTATTTTAACCATAGTAATGTTGTGTTATAAAATATACTAGATATGTGTTCAAGTTTTTTGGTGTAGGAACCATTACTTGGAACAACAAATACAATCAACAGTCTCTATTTTTTCTACTGAAGCAGAGAAGTACAATGGAAGAAGTAAAGAAGCCATGTGGCTACAACGGCTATTGGTAGATATACACATGGAAGGTGAATGAAGTATTTATCTTCTATGTGGTGGTCAAAGTTGTATTACTCTTGATTAAGAATCTAGTTCAACATTAGAGGTCAAAGAATATTGAGATACATATACGCTTCACCCATGAGAATGTGTAAAGTGATGAGATAAATCTCAAGTTCATGTTGACTGAAGAGTAGGTTGCTGACATCTTCACAAAGTCCCTAAGTGCTGCAAAGTTTTTTCACTTTCGTGAAAAGCTTGGATTTTCAGAGTTGCCATTGAGGGGGAGTGTGCATGACAATGTCACCTCTTAATGGAACTTGGTTTTTGTAAAAATACTTTCGGGTATTTGTAAAAGACCTTCATGAAAGTGTAAAAAGACCTTCAGGCATGTATACCTCCTTGACTTCTTTTTTAGAAAGAAGTGTAGAAAGATCTTAAAGAAGGTCTTTAGTAAACTCTTTAGTGTTATTGATTTTACTGGTAAACATCCAGTACAAGCATATTATTAAGGAGGTCTTTGGTTGTAAAGGGCTCCTATATGCTTGAGTTCAATAACCTTTTATGAGAACCTGTGAGAACATGTAAAACTCACAAATCATACTTAACCACTGATCATGGGATGATCTTTGGGATTCAAAATCCTTCTATACCAAAAGGTAAATTGAGTATGATGAAGGTGTTATTAATTTCTTCAACCGATATGCTAGCCTAAAACCTTTATGGTTTAAGGATTGTAAATCTTGTAGTGTACCACGAGCAGGTAATTTATTGGCATATGTTATGTTATCTCACTTAACATTAAGGGGGAGTGTTGGAACATAATAATTAAATGGTCTAACCAACCCTTAATGTATATGGGTCTATCACTAATATATAGGTTAATATTTAATAATATTTATATTTATATTTATATTTATATTATTAAATATGTTAACCTAGGTATATACTTTAGGTTAAATATTTAATATCATGAAATGATTATATTTATAATATTAAATATTATAAACGTAGGTGTATGTGTCAACCATTTTAGGTTGAAAAGGTGGGTCGGGAGACATACTCGATCACCTTATATAAAAAGGACTTTAGGTCCTCATTTGATATATTCAGGAAATATATCAAAGGTGTGCAAATCAAGTGATTTGGTTTTACCCTTGGTAAATAGGGTTTTAAAAGAGGAGGTGATCTTATTGGATGTAAAATAAGTTTTCTAAAGTAAAAGGTTATTTTCAAAATGGTTTTTACCCTATTAGGGTTTTCCACTATAAATATTGTGTCACATGTGTTATTTATTTCCTGTAAGTATTTCTTTATTTACTTATGTTATGATGTAATCTTTATTTAAATATTTAGTGTAACATTATGTAATATATAAGTTGATTAAATCTGTATTTATTAGAATCCTCAAATTTTAACTGTTTCTATTTGAGGACACAAAAAAAATTCATTTGCATCCTTTTTCCTACCAAAAATTTTTCTCACGAGTTTTACAATTTGTTGTTTTATGGCCAAAATGATTATATAAGAAATAGTAACCACAAAATAAGTTTTGAAACCTGATCATGTGATGTCACCTTGGAGGAAAAGAGCTTATGTGTTTATCTAAGCTGTCTTTGGGATGAATGTTGGTATTTTGAGGAACATTAAACTCTTTCTTCTTTTTTCTCTCATTACTAATTGGAGTTTTAAGAGAATCTACATAGCTTCTTGGCTTGTCTGCATTTGACACTTTTAATGGCTCTTTGAAATCATCTTTAGTAGTCTTATGATTTATTTCGTAATCCAGACCAATATTGTTGAAAGGTAACCTTTGATAATTGAGAGTATCATCCAACATCTCATTACTCTTCTCAAGCTTCAAGCTACCTTTAAAATTGGTAGATGTTTTCTTCGGTTCTTCCCTTAAGGAAACAATCTCATATTCTAGCTTCTCACAAACTTATTCTTTAGTATCTTGATCTCATCTAGGGAAAAAATGAGATATTCTTCACGATCTACTTCACCTTTAATTTCAGTGTCTACTTCATCTTCTAAAACCATCTATCCTTCACTTTGATGATTTTTGTTTTTCATTTCTCATCTCATACATTGTGAGGATTTCATGCACCTCATCCATGGTTATGGCATTTAGGTTCTTCACTTCTTCAATGACAGACACTTTGGCATTATAGACACCTGTAGTTTGATCAATGCATTATTTTTCTTAATATTGCACTAACTATTTTTTCCCTTACAAATTTACATCACCTTGTCAGTTATATCTATCTAAATCCTCTCTTACGACACTTTTTTGGTCGTATTTCTTCTTGTAAACTAATTAAATAGGTTATAATAACCTCTTCGTGGCTAATATTCTCTTCTTTACCACCTCTATTAGCTCCCTAGAGTATCAATCCATTTTGTTGGATTGATTAAATTTTTCAGAAGCCCTTCAAAAATATAATTTCTCTCTGAATAGGATTAATTATCCTCTAAACACGGTTAATTAAATATTAACCATGGTCAATCTATTCTAAACACAGTCAAACCTCTCTTTGACTTGCTAAAAGTACTTTTTGGACTTTTGTATTTGTCCCACATGCACCCAAATCTCCTATTTTCCCAAATGGAAAACTATAAATAGGGCTAGACCTCCTCCCTCATTTTCTAAGAATTCTCTCTTCTTCCTAGCACAAATTATAGTATTTTGTTTAGGCTTTAGATTGTATTTCATTTTCTTTGATTGAGCTAGTAGCATTTGCTTTTGTATTTTATAGCACAAATATGGAGTAAAAGGGAAGAACCATTGGCCTTGAAGCCATTAATGGGGAGATCTCTTTATCTTAAAACACAAACTGAATTCTTAGATCCTTTTAGGTTCATTATTCAAGCTTTCAAATAATAGAGGTTAGTTTCATTTTCTTAGTTTGTTTGTTTACTTCAAATTAATGTATGCAAAGAAGAAACCCTTGCTCATTTCTTATTAGATGGTCCATTGATCAGCTTGTTCAAAGCCTTTGGGGTTTCTTTAGAGATTCTTACCCCAATTCCATGGTTTTTGCAACTTTTCATTGAACACAGACGTCAAACCTCAAAGGAAGAGATACTAATACTTTTTTCACAATAATTTCATATTTAACTTCTTCTCTAAGCCCTCTAATGGTGTTGATAATTTAATTCACACGAAGAAGGTAAGATACAACGTTTTCATAATCCTTCATCTTAAAACCCTGAAATTGACTTCTATGCATTTGAAGTTTTGATTTCTTCATTTTTTCATCTCCTTCATAGATGTTCTTGAGTTTATCCCATATTTCCTTGCCTCAAGAACAATGCATCACTTTAAAAAATTCTGATTCAGACAAACCACACAATATTACATTCATACCCTTTGTATTTCTCTAACTTGCCTTCTTTCTAGCTTGATTTGTTAGAGGAGTTGTTGGAGCTTTATAACCATTCACAACTGATTTCTAAATGTCAAAACCAAGAGCCATTCGATAGGTGTGCATTATTATACTCCAAAAAGCATAGTTATTTCCATCAAACAATGGAGCTTTATTTAAATAGAAACCTTCTTGGCATGCCATGAGTTCTTTTGAGATCTACCTTCTAGTCGCTAAGCCACTCTTGAAGGAACCTTCTCTGATACCAATTAAAGAGCACACACTTATACTGGGGGGTGACTCAGTATAGATTTTTTTTAAATTCTTTTCAAACTTAATAACAACAAAATCAGCAACCTTCACAACCATATAACACAATATATATGCGGAAAGCCTTTCAGGATAAAAACCACAAAGAAAAAACTACTTGGATCTACTGTCCAAATCTAGTAACAAATCAAATACTATCATTTTGTAGGCACAAACCTACAAGATACACCAATCCCCTCAATTTATAGGCACCAACTTATTAGAGACACCAATTCCCATAATTTATAAGCACCAACCTATTGGAAACACCAATCTCCATAACTAAGTACCAACTTAGTAAAAGACACCAATATCTTTTCTTAGGAAGCACCAACCTCCAAATAAACTCATAAAATGTATGAAAATAACAAACACTTCTCCACAAAATTCATCTCTATTTACACCTTCAGAAATATGCCCTCTCAATGATCATCAAACTCTAAAATATCTCTTATAATTCATCTCACAATATTCCCTTGAATTATTAGATTTCCTTCACATACTTTTCTTGAAAGATAATCTATCTGATTCCACTCCTTTAATGCCTTATATAATATTCAATTCATTCTTCTCATGCATAGAAATTCTCTCTCTCTCTCTCTCTCTCTCTCTCTCTCTCTCTCTCTCTCTCACACACACACACACACACACACACACACACACACATAGTACTTGAGCTACTACAAAAATATTGCAATTAAATCCTTTTATATATCATGTTCATCTCTAAAAAATTGGTGAAATACATTCTAAGGGTCGGCCATAAAGACTTTCATTTGGGCATAAAAACCTAGGTTAGCCTCTCCAAAAATTTATTTTAAATTTTGGAAAATTATTAGTCATCCACGGATTTACTCTATTTTTCCCTTGATCAGTAGGATTCCTAGTCTTCTCCGACTTTGATTTGTGTTTTCCTTTATATTGCAACATTTCATGACTTTTATGGCTTTCATTTTATCTTCTCTTTGTTATGTAGCATTTGTAGTCTTACATGGCTTTCCAAACCTCCATGGACCACCTTTGACTCTCGTGAACCACCTTTGACCTCCATAAATGTTTTTGGAAATTTCCCTTGTTGTACAACATTTCTTTCCCAAAAACCCGCCAAACATTGTAAAATGAATTCCTTTGTCCTATGACATGTAAACTTTAACCTTTCATAACTTTTGCAATTTTTTTCCATTTCCTTAGCAAGTTATATTTTTGGAAATCGTGACATCTCCTCTTTAAGATGAACTAAACCTTAAAATAAAATTACATAAAAATCAACTTCCTTGTACTCATACCTTGGAAATTAACTTCCTTTATTTTGAAGCTAGAAAACTTCACTTTCTCATAAATTTTTCTTACATGTTCCAATCCTTTGACACAATACATATTTAAGAATGGTAGCCTATCCTCTTAGCTCCCACGCAATGAGTATTTCCATCATAAGTGCCATAATGACTTTGCATCCAAGTGAGACAATTTACTTCATCATTCCTTTGACATCAATGAAAATATTTCCAACAGTGATATGGGTGTCCCATGTTTATAGGCACTACGCCTTTTTGTGTGACACTATTTGCACTATTATCATTACACTTACATATGCACTGTACTATTTTTGTTGCTACCAGTTCTCTTGTTGAAATTTTTGCTATTATTTTTCTTGTTACTATTGTTTCTCTTGTTGGGCATCATGGTCTCTAATATGCACATCCTATTTACAAGAACATTTTCTTCTTGGTGGCCACCACATTATCCCTCAGTGTCTTTTCTACGCAAATTATCAAACTTATCAGGAATGGTTACACATCTATTCTTTTGAGAAGCGTGCTCAAAATATTTATCACACATGCCTCAAAAGAGGGAGCATTCATTCAGGTATATTCTACACCTACAACAGACACAAAAAAAATTTGGGCTCAGACATAGGTAGGCACGAGACAAAATTACTCAGAAACAACATCATATACCGACATTAAGAAAAGAAAGTATAAGGTAAAAAATGTACAGTAATGTTAGCACTGTATGCAAATTTGTGAACCATTTCTATGCTTTTTCCCTAAGGGGAGTTATAAAACATTTCTTAAAATTTTTAATTTTTCACCTATAGCAACAGGTTTTTGGCATAGTTTTAAACTCATATGACTCATTTTAGATCAGTTTTAGGGGGCATGAAGTATTTGATTCATTCTTCTCTACAACACCTAATTTTAGTCTCAGTTTTAAAGATATTAGGGGCATGGGTCTCCTTTCTCCATCTATTTTTTTAGCACATTTAAGATCTATTTAGTTTCTACTTAGTTTTTTTGAACATGGGGAGAGTATGCGGCAATTCAATCTCTTTTATACTATGTGTCCTAATTTATAAAATTGGGCCTAGATCTGTCTGCAATGGTGTGGTCTATGGGGTCATGGAAGATATCTAAGTGGGTAAGTTCTTCGTAGGTAGTCCTTCCTCTCCTCTTACACTTAAAGGGGAATATATCAGAGGTTTTGAATGACTTTGATACATGGCCTTATTCCTTCAAATGTTATGAATTAAAGAAAAAAATATGCAGTAACAATTCCTCGAATCACAGTAGTAGGAAACTATTTAGCAGAATTGTACTTGCAGAATATAACATCATATATAAACAATGCACAAAAGAAAACAAGAAAAATATTTAATGCGGTTCACCCAATGTGGGCTAAGTCCACCAAGAACTTGCTCAAATTTTATCATCAACAAGAGTAAAAAAACTCTCGCAGTCTTCTCTCAATTACAATTGAACAACAATCACTCATGAACTCATACCAGAATTCCTAAAGATGATAAACCACATCTAAGAAAAAATTGATACCCAATTGCTCAACCTTGATCACTTTTGATCAGATCTTGATGTTCTAAGATGCAAGATCTTTTTTTATCACTCAAGATACATTAGGACACCCCTAACACCTCTATTTATAAGATACGATCATTCTAGGAAGTTCTATAGCTGACCCTAGAATTTTTAAAGCCGCGACCTTTTAAATTCTCATGGATGAAAAATTTGTCACTGTAACAACCGCCAACTAACAATAAATACACAACATGAAAACAACACGTGACTGCAGAATTCTCCTAAAGTCTCCAAACTTAACCATTTGAACTCCAACACTTTAATGTTGATTCTAGAAGACCAAAAATAGGCTCCACATCCCAAAAATCTCTTAGTTAGAGACTATTCTCACTGAGAAAAGTTCTCAACCCTTCATTATCTTCCATGAAGGCCAACCAAAGTTGAACACAACTTCATCTTCTCCCTTGTGATCACCTTGGTCATCATATTCACATGATTCTTACTAGTATGAATATTTTCTAGCTTCAAATTATCTTCTTCCAAAGCTTCACTGATGAAATGATGTCTCAGATGAATGTGCTTCATCCTAGAGTGGAAAATAGAGTTCTTCACTAAATTAATAACATTATTAATATCACTGTATAGTCTCCAAAATTCATGCTTATGCCCTAACTCATCAAGAAACTATTGTATCTAAATCATCTCCTTGGTTTCCTATATGGAAACAACATACTCAACCTCTGTGGTTGAAAAATCCATAACCTTTTGTAACTGTGAAATCCAACTCACCACTACATCACCAACTAGAAATACATAACCTATCGCGATCCTCCTGCTATCCAAATATCCTTCCATGTCTGAATCTACATAGCCATGCAATGTAGTGTATGATCCACTGAAACACAATGTTTCTCCCATGGTCCCTCTCAAATACCAAAGGATCCACTTCATTGCATGTTAGTGCTCTCTACCTGGATCACTCATAAACATGCTCAATTCTCCCATTACATGGGAAATTTCAATCCTAGTGCATACCATAACATACATCAATCTACCAACCACTAATGAGTATGGTACCCTAGACATTTGAATTATATTCTCCTTAGTATTGGGACTCTGCTCCTTTGATAATTTAAAGTGACATGCCAAAGGAGTACCAACCAGTTTAACATCCTACATACTAAACCTCTCCAAGACCTTCTTTATGTACTCTTCTTAAGATAATATCATCTTCCTCTCCTTCATGTTCCAAGTTATTCTCATACCAAGGATTTTCTTTTCTGCCCCCAAATCCTTCATAGCAAAGGAGTCACCTAACTACTTATTGAGTACTTTTATTTTCTACATGTTCTTCTCTACAACAAGAATATCATCCACATACAAGCACATGATAATATAACTACCATCAAGAAACTTCTTGATGTACACACAATGGTATGAGTGACACTTGGAGTAACCCTGCTCCTACATAAAATTGTCAAAAAAATTGTACCACTGTCGTGGAGCATGTTTCAAGCCATACATGCTCTCCTTCAATTTGCACACTAACCTCTCCTTCCCTTTAACCTCATAACCATTTGGTTGTTGCATATACAACTCCTCCCCCAAATCACCATGAAGGAATGTAGTCTTCACATCCAACTGCTCTAAGTGTAAGTCTTCAACTGCTACTAAACGAAGAACATTCCTAATAGAATTCATTTTAACAACAAGAGAAAAAAAATCTTCAAATTCTATACCTTTATTTTGTTCAAATCCCTTGACCAAAAATTGGGCCTTGTACCTTTTTCTGCCTCCATCTTCCTATTTGATTATGTAAACCCACTTGTTCTCCGATGCTCTCTTTCCCTCGAGTAGCTCCACCAAATACCAAGTTTGGTTCTCCATAATAGATCTATGCTCGTCATCCATGGCCTGCTCCCACTTCTTCCTGGCATCCACCTACACTACTTCCTCAAAGCACTCTTTCTCTCCACTGTCATTGAGTAATAAGTAATTCAAATATGGAGTAAAATGTTCAAGTTCCCTTCTTACCTTAGAAGACCTTCTCACCTCAGGAGTTTGGGATTCCTGATGAGTAGGTTCCTTAACTGGTTGTGCCAGAACATACTACACCTGAACCGGCCCCTTGGAAACCTTGCCATCCACAGTTTCCTCTAACACTGTGTATTCTTTCTTTGATTCCTCTTTTTTTCCTACAATTAATATTTATACATGACTTTTTCATCAAAGACAATATCTCTAAACTGAAATATTTTCTTGTCCTTAAGACTCCAAACACAAAAACCAAATTCATCCTCACCATATCCAACAAAGGTGCATTTCTCATGCTTAGCCTCTAACTTGGTCCTATCATCTGTTACAATATTAGTATTTGCATGTGTATTTTCTATAGGATATTTACAATGTTATAAATATTATGGTTAGGTGATTATAATGTTATTATTTGATTATACGTGAATTATGGTGGTTGTAACCACACTCGTATATAGGAGTTAGGGGAGATATTTTTGGATTCAGTTTTCCTTAGATATAGGAGCTACCTCTCCTATATGATTGTATCTCTATCATGTATAATCAGACAGAAGAATTATTATTGTGTGAGTATAATATATCAAAGTTTATTATATTATCATGATTGACTGAACTGAACTTTATATCATCTTTATCAATGTAAAAAACACCTCACATACAAATAATCTAAGAAATGACTGATCAAATTTCTTACCAGACCAAGCCTCCTTAGGTATACCTCCATCCAAGGCCATACAGGGTCCTCTATTAATCAGATAAACAACTAATCTCACCACTTCTACCAAAAACATGAGTGGCAGCCCTGCATGAAACCTCATGCACCTAACATGCTCCATGATTTTCATGTTCATTCTCTCTGACACTTTATTTTCCTTTGGAGTCTTCGGAACCATCCTATGCATGCAGATCTTATTTACCAAATAGTAATCAAGAAATCAATTGTTGCAATACTCCCATGCATTATTTGACCTGAGAAATTTCAACTTGACATTTGTTTCATTCTCAACCAAGGTTTTCCATATTTTGAAAGTTTCAAACACATTAGATTTATTTCTAATGCAATATACCTAAAATTTTCTAGTTGTATCATCAGTTAAAGTGACATAATAACATGAACCACAAATAGAGTTTACCTTATTTGGCCCACATACATCTGTATGCACCAACTCCAACTTGCCCTCCTTCCTGGTAGTTTCAACCTTGAGGAATCTCACCCACTTTTGTTTACCATAAACACAGTTGTCACAGAAGTCCAAATCTAACTCCTTTAATCTAGGAAACATGACCCTTAGAATATGCATGCCCTTTTGAATCATATGACCAAGTATCTGGTGCCATAAATTTGCATCTCCATCTACAACAAATAAATTACAATAATCAGCCCCACTGGTTAAATACAAAGTACTAATTTTCTTACCTCTTGCAACCACAAAAGCTCCCTGGGTAACCTTCCAAGAATCCATTGTAAAGCTGACCGTACAGCCATCACTACCCAGCTGACTTGCTAATATCAAGTTCCACCTTAATTTAGGCACATGCTTGACATGCTTAAGTAGCCATGTGTTCTCATTCTACATTTTCACCTGAATACAACCTTTCCCTACTATGTTGCATGGTTCATCATCAACAAGATATACATTTCCAAAATCACCTTGAACAAAATCAATAAAGTAATGTCTATGTGGGGTGGCATGGAAAGAAGCCCCTGAATCTAATACCCAAGACTCAACAATATTATCTAAAGAAATAATTAAGACATCCTTAAAAACATCACCTATTGCCACATTTACCTCCTTAGTTTCCTCCTTGGCATTCTTTTCCTGAAGAGCCCAATAATCTTTCTTAACATGACCAACCTTCCCACAGTGCCAACATTCCAACTTTCTCTTGGAGTTTGACCTTCCACGATCATTCAACTTCCCATGGTTACCTTTCCCTTTGTTCACTTATCTCCCTCTACTCTCCACCGTCAAATCATTTCCATAAGTAGAAGAATCCCCAGAGCTCTTCCTTTGCATTTCCTCGCTCAAGATCACACCTATCACATCTTCAAACTTCAACTTTGAATTATCAGAGACCGAATTACTTACAACTATAAACAAGTTGTCCCAGTTATCTGGCAAGGAGCACAAAATCAACAAATCCCTAATCTCATCATCAAAATCAATTTTCAACGAGTTTAACATACTCACAACCGTATTAAATTCATTCAAATGATCAGCAACAAAACCATTCTCAGACATCTTCATATTAAATAAATTTTTTATCAAAAATATTTAATTAGAGGTAGAGGTTTTTTCATATAACTTCCCCAATGCATTCATGATACCTTCCATGGTCTTCTCCTGCAATATGTTGAAAGCAACCGAAGATGCAAGACATAACTGAATTTCCCCCAGTGCCTTTCTATCCAGTGAATCTCAATCCTCATCTAACATAATTATAGGTTTATTTACTTTTCTAGCCAAAGGAACATGGAGGTCCTTCTGATACAAGTAATCATCCATTTGCATCTTCCACAGACCAAAGTTTTGCCCATTAAACTTCTCAACCCTCGATCTTCCCTCATCTGTCATAGCTCTCACTCAAGCTAAAATTTCCTTATGATTCACCACTTCAGAAAAAAAAAACCATCAAATATCTGATACCAATTATTAGGAATTAGAGAACAAATATGTAGAAATAATTCCTCAAATCATAGCAGTAGGAAACTTTTTAGCAGAATTGTACTTGCAAAATATAACAACATATATAAACAATGCACAAAAGAAGACAAGAAAATATTTAACGTGGTTCACCCAATGTGGGCTATGTCCACCAAGAACTTACGTAAATTTTATTATCAATAAGAGTAAAAACAACTCTCACAAGCCTCTCTCAATTACAATTGCATAGCAATCACTCATGAACTCATAACAAAATTCCCAAAGATGCTAAACCACATCTCAGACACAATTGACACCCAATTTCTCAACCTTGATCACCTCTTGATGTTCTAAGACTCAAGATCTTTTTGATCACTCAAGATACATTAGGATACCCCTAACACCTCTATTTATAAGATTACATTCCTTCTATGAAGTTATATAGCTGACCCTAGAAGTTTAAAAGTAGTGACCTTTCAAATTCTCACAGATGGAAAATATGTCACTGTGACAACCGCCAATTAACAGAAAATGCGTAGCACGAAAATAACACATGAATGCAGAATGCTATTGAAGTCTCCAAACTTTACCATTCAAACTCTAACACTTCAATGTTGATTCCAGAAGACCAAAAACAGGGTCCACACCCCAACAACCTCCCACTTGGAGATTGTTCCCACTAAGAAAAGTTCTCAACCCTTCATTATCATCCATGAAGGTCAACCAAAGTTACACACAACTTCATCTTCTCCCTTATGATTTCATTGGTCATCATATCCATAGGATTCTAATTGTTATGAATCTTTTCCAACTTCAACTTATCTTCTTTCAAAACTTCCCTAATGAAATGATATCTCAGATGAATGTGCTTTATGCGAGAGTAGAAAGCCTAGTTCTTTGCCAAATGAATAATGCTTAGACTATCACTGTGTAGTCTCACAACTTCCTACTTATGCCCCAAATCATCAAGTAATTGTTGTAGCTAAATCATCTCCTTTCTTGCCTCTTTGGCAGCAACTTACTCTACCTCTGTGGTTGACAAAGCCACAACCTTTTGTAACCATGAAATCCAACACACCATTATATCACCAACTGTAAATACATAACCTGTTGTGCTCCTCATGTTGTCCAAATATCTTTCCATGTCTAAATCTACATAGCCATGCAATGTAGTGTCCTCATTATTATTCTCTCTCTTCAACATCCGTGTATTGGGTTCCATATACCCAATACTCAGGAATCTCCTTGACACAATTGGGTACTAATCACTCCCAATTCTTTGGCAAATTTCAACAATCCAAAACTCCAAGTACAAGCAAAGAATGGGAAACTTTTCCCTTTGGAAAACAAACATGTGTATTCCTTCCACATTTTTCATCTCTTTATTTCACTCTTTCTAGTTTTAGATTTCATTTAATCATTACATATTTATTTTGAGTTGAAGTTCAATTATTTATCATGGACATTGACTACACTTTGTGTTATAGGTTTAATCATGAAGCATGCTAACATCAATACAGTGGGTCTTACAAAAAAAACATTGAGTGAAGAAAAAAAAATTCTACACACTCAGGTATCTTTTCCTTTAAGTATGTAATTTCATTTCATACTTAAGGGGGGGAAATGTAGACACTCAAATTTGGTAATTTTACTCTTTAACACTGCTAGTCTTGACATGTTCTCTTTCTCAAACAAGTGCACTTTACCCATTCTCATCTGGTACATCTCTAGGTCTCTTTTCTAGCTTGTTTGATCATAAACACTCATATGTCAAAAAATTCTGAGAATTGAATGCATGAAATCCATTAAGAAAATATATTGGTAAGCTTTCAAACTTCTCACTTTAAATTGTCTCTCCAGGGTAAAATGCATACAATAGAGGCATGAATGTCCATATTCTCCTAACCCTAGTGTATGAATTTTCCCTTTCTCACTGTGATCCCAAACTTTCAGTTGCACATTATTATTTCAGTCATTTATTCCTTCTCATTCAGCCTTTGCAACTTAAATCACCTTCAGAAACATATATAAGAAACTAAACTCACCTCATTTCAAACCTAGTACTCTTACGTAATCCTATTACAAAATTTAGCACGAAAGGCACTCAAAGCTCCTTACACTCCACAAATACCTTTGTACATTCATTAGGGAAATACCATCTATAATTCTGAAACTTCCCACTAGGTCTATGGGACTGCTTCCTACATTTGCAAGCACTCAAAGTCACTTACCCAAGTATATTTACAAGAAAGAAACTCAAGTCAATATTTTTCAAAGGATGGATGTCAAATTTGATTGCACTATAACTAGATATCACATGCCAAGTGGAGAACGACGTGCAGTTTGAGGCCTCTTTGGATTAGTACCAATGTCAATGGTGCACAAAGGTGCCCACAACCCAACTAATGTTTTTTTGCAAGACTTTTTTATCCATGGTTAAGGTTTAAAATATTGAGCAGAGTATTTAGAGACCCTCATAGTGTGACCGACAATGACCAATAAAGTGCAATGAAGATATCCAGATAAGTGACAAACCCAAAAAGTTACAAATCACATTTCTAAGCAGGGTCAAGACCGTACGAACGTTCTTACCCCCATTGTATGGTCCTGCCAAGGAGAATATTTAAGTCACAATTTCAGTATCAAGGTACTCTCAGGTCCAGATCCCCATGTTCCATCTTTTAGATCACCCACATCTATCTAGAATGATCTATAATCAGCTAAGTGCACTCAATCCCTTATGTTTGTGAACTTGTATTGTATTGTGTACATTTTTTGCAAGTATTCATGTGTTATTATGATATTGAAAGGTTAATGTTGGAAGTTAATTAATCAGAATAATCCCTTGTACCTTCTATTTCATTCCTTTTTAGTTATGTGTAAATCTTAATCAAATCTAAAAAGGGTGAAAAAATGTATAATTGATTATGGAAGTTAATTAGATCATAATATTTTACCTCTTGCAAACCCTTACATCCTTTTTAGTTGTATTATAATTCTAAAATCTAAATTGGGTGTAAACATAATTTTAATTCTTGTAAGCATAATATTTTCATGTTATGGAAATGATAATAGCTATCTTTGATCATATATTTGAGGGTTGGTTCAGTAAGGCCTTGTAAATTCTAAGATTGTACAATCATGAGAAACTATCAATGTACATGTTAAACCCCTCATATAGGTCTTGATGGGAAAAACACTTGTTAGTAAAGGCACGTTCATAATGGTTACTTGGTAAAAAATCAAAAAATGCATGGGCACCATTTTCCCTTAATATAATCCTCATATTGAAAGGGGGATGGGATGTGTGACTAAAAAAGGACAATTTTACAATCAAGAGTCACAAAGTTGTTTGTTTCTTCTAAAGCAGTCATCTCAGGGTAGTTTTGTAACAAATGCAAGGCTAGGGTCATGGTTTATTAATGAAAAATATCAGTAATAGCTTGTGGGGAATGTGGAATGGATGGAATCATTTGGGATGTTAGTGGGGAATTTGGCTTGTTAGTGGCAATGAGAAAACTTTTATTAGACCTGTTTTTGGGTTGGTACATAATAGTTGGTGGCTTAGTAGTGCCACGAGAGGCCATGATGTTTTTCTTGTTGGTTACCATGAACCAACCATCACCAGAGGAGATGGTGGCTCTACCATCTATGACAAGTTTTATTTGTGGTGAAGGGCATGATTCTGCAATCAAAGAGAATTCCTAAATCATGTGGTCTGAAGAATGGAATTAGAAGCACATATTCATTAGGACACAAAATGGATATCATTAACCTAAATATTAATGGTTTCATTTAACTCCTAAGTAATGTATATTTCCATACAAGCCCCCCTTTTGGGGTGTATACAGGTAAAGTTAATAGAAAAACAAAAGATAAATGACAATAGAAGACAATTATACCTTCTCCGTAATAATCTTGCAAACCTCGAGTATGATCGTAGAAGTTCTTGGAATTGTGTGATCTTATAGATTTTTATTTGTGGGTGCTCTTGATTCAATCTCCAAATGAATAACTTGCAAATGCTACAAGAAGATTTGGCTTGGATATGGCTTCCAATATGTAGATATTGAGTAATAAAATTGACAGAGTTATTATGTAGGAATCCAAGAGGATTTGTAAAGGAATAATCATGCTCTTTTATAGAGGCCAAGTAGTGGTTTGAAGTTTGATTGAGTTCCAGGTCATAATTGTAATCACTCAGGAATATAAAGTAGACTTAACAATGGTAGTTGCAGCTTTTCAAGGGGACATAGACATTTGGAATGGAAGGAGTTACATCAAGAAATTAAATTACACGTACAATCCAACTACCCCACACTTCTAGGGATCTAGAAGTGGAGTCCAAGTAGAACAGGGAGGTGTAGTTCAAGTTGAGTTAACTGTGATGAGGAAGTAGAGTTCAATTTAAATTAATTGAGATGAGGAAGTAGAGTTCAAGTTGATTTAACTGAGATGAGGAAGTGGAGGCCAACAATTGACTTGGAAAGTAGGTGTATTTTCTTAATCAAGCAACTAACTGAATTAGCTACAATGTGCAAGATAATTAATTAACCATTTATTTAATAAATTATAATTAACTTAGTTAAGATAGTATTTAAGACTAATTTTATTAATTAAAGGGGTGAATGTACATGATTAATTAATTTGATTAATCAATCGTAAAGGGGATATGAGCTAGGATGTGAACTGGGATAGTATTGGGAATAAGTATGTAATTTTGGGGTGTCTACATTTTCCCCTCTTTAAAGTGCTATTGCGAAGTAATAACATTTTAAAGATAATAGATGCATGTAAATTAGCAAGAGGAGAGCGGTGAAGCATTTGGATGCTCCAACAAGAAGGATGGTAAAGGACTGCCCCCTTAAGTGGGTGGGTGATGCAGAAAAGCAGTAAACAGCCACTTGATAGAATGAAAACAAGGAATTTGAACAAGAATGGGAGGAATTGTGCCCGTAACATGAGTGTCATTTGGAGAGTGTAAATATAAGAGCAACCTTTTTTTTTGCACAATAGACTTGTCACCATGATTATGAAAGAATCAAGATGGGTAACCCAGATGTGCATAAAAAAACACACACACATCAAAGAAAAGATAAAAAGGAAAACAACCCCAACATACATAGTAGGTACAAACATCAGGGTTATAAATAAATTAAGATTTTAGCACACTACTTATATTTGGTCCGTAAAGAAAACATCAATAATGCAACACAATTTTGAAAAAGAAGACAATCAATTATGCCCCTAATGCATGTCATAATGAAGATTAAGCAGATGCAAATGCCCCCAATGTGGGAAAATGATCATGTTGGAAGAGCGGATTATACTTAGAAACTCCTCATGACACTCTTGTTGGATCTGTTTTGCAAATGATCTGAGAGAAATTTCCCTAGGTGAAGTTATATCACGAAGGAAAAACAATTTTGTGACTTTCCCCAAGTAAAGTTAGGAATCATACAAAGGGAAGAAAGTGATAGTTGTAAGATTGAAATGATCACTAGGGTAGTAGATAAGAGTAGGAATTTATCAAGATTGTGTTGAAATTTTGAAATATTCATGTCAAGGGTTTTCTAATTTTAGGAATTCTATGATAAATGAATGTTTGTTCTAATTTTTAAATGATTTTTTAAAAAATTTTGAATATATTATTTTTTGACGGTTTTACAAAGTTTTTTGAGAAATTTGAAGTAAAAATACAAAGAAATGTAAAAAAACATGAATACATAGCAAAAAGGAAAATACACCTTGATTTATGTAATAAACTAGGAGGAATACACAACACGTGCAAGAGATCAAAAGACACAAAACAAGCATGTAAATAAACCCAATATGAACATGAATGAATGACACAAAACTTATATGTGAACTAAGAAGCCAAGAATTTTCTTGCAATTGGTCTACCATAAAGGTAAACAAAGTACAACAAATTAACAAAAGTAAAAACATCGTCATATGTGACAAACTGCAACAATGCAACACAATTTGCAAAAACGACATCTAATGACACTCCAAATGTGTTCCACATTGAAGATCTAGATAGATATGAATGCCCCCAAGTGATAACTTAGAACGTAAGAGGATTGGATTGGGCAAAGCGTGGAGTGATGTTTAAATACTCCAAAAGATACTCTTGTCAGATCCCATTGAAGTTTGATCTGTATTGCATTAAAATGTGAAATCCAAGTGTGCCCCAAGAAAAGTTATATTACAAAAGGGTGATTCTTTTATGTGAGGATAGATATGCACCATGGGAAAGAAAAGTGATTACTGAAAGATGATCTAGAATGATCATGAGAAACGTCATCAAATGGATAAATTGTTGAATTGTTTTATTCAATTGTTGAAATTTGGTCAAACATTATTCTGGATGTTTTGATTTTTCCAGTTTTATATAGTTTTTTAATTTTGGAATAGTTTTATATTGTTTTATATTCTGAACATATTTGAATGTTTTTGTGTTTTTGAAACATATTTAAATGTTTTTGGATTTTGTGAAACATATTTGAATGTTTTTTATTTTTGACTCGGTAAAGGGTTACACAGTCTGAACTCATGTTCAAAAAATTTCAATATTTTCATTCCATTGGTCGAAATGTAGATGATATAATGATATGATGCCTCACTCCAATCGTGGCTTCACACAACTAGGAATATGTGAGGGCTCATCACCAAGATTCAAGAAGGATGTGAGAATTAGGTGAATAGTGATATGAAAATGAATATGATGGATGCTAAAACACAAGGTGTAACAATGATCCATGTGAGAAAAATGTAACGTATCTCTAGTCAGGATTACTTGATTGATTCCAAGATGATTCCACTTTATAGGTTTTGACTAGTCTTAGATCCATAGATGGTCTACTAATTGACATGACCCAGTTAAAGGAATTGTTGCCTCTCTTAACATGAGAAGCTAAACTACTTATTGGGATGTTCTGATTAAGTACTTTTGGTTTAGATTTGATAAAGGATATATTGATTAATTGTTTTTGTGAATGACTTGTTATCTAGCAGAAGTGCACCCTTGTGAGGATTGGCAGATTTTGTTCTTCTCTCTCCTCACTTTTGTCGATAGACAATGGAAACACCTAATAGGCTGCAGATATCTCAAAAGTGAGGTGAATCTCCATATTTTAAGGGTTGGTTCCCTTTTAGTGTATCCCTAACTAAAACTGATGGGGAGAAGAGTTAGAATGAAAGCCTAAAAATAATAGAAGGGGGATGATATACCATAGATTGTTGGAGACTACTGAAATAAAGGTGTGCACAAACTGATAATGAAAACAATAAACTAACATGAACCAAAAGGTTTTGGGTGAAATTTCAAGGTAAAGTAATTGAAAGTTGTTAAGGGATAACTCACAATATACAACTTACAACATGTATGCACAATAAAATTAACACACAAACCCTATTTCTTACAATAAGGGAAAATAACATAAGCAAATAACTTAATAAATTCAAAGAAACCACAAGAATTAACTACCCGGATGCATAATATTGCAAATATTTATAGAAAGAAAAAATCACTTTATGAGTAGTGGGTAATTGCTAGAAATTTCTACAGTAATTAATTACATCATCCGAACTCCTCTAATGCTTCAAAAGCACTATAATCTATAATAAAATGAAGTGGAGTTGAGTTTCTCAACACCTTCAGTTACAACCATAGTTTATGCCACTTGGAGATAATTCCAATGCATGTCCTCATGCAGAAAAGAAAAGAAAACTCCACTAGTACTTTGAGTCGATCCCTTTCACACAATTTTGATCAAAAATAATCCAAATCTATAATTATCCTTGTGAAAGAATAAAAATAATAATTTCTCCCTATGCACTATGTATCTTTCCATGCAAAATTATTTACTAATGGCCTTCATGGTTGAGCTCGACATGACTATGAGTTATAGCTCTAACCATCATTAGAGATATGCTAATTTTTGAATATGTGGTCTGAGATTAAATTCCATATTTTTCTCCCACCAAACATATTCAAATTATAAATCAAATGATTCCAAATTTAAGGGATCGGGGATACCTTTCCAATAAGACCATTTTTTCTTCATTTAGAGTTGTGGAGTGAAATATATGGCCTTTTGAAGTTTTGCCTATTGGGATGAACAAGAGAGTGACACGGGGCAGCCTCTGATTTATTCGAGGATTTTCTCTGCCTATGTGTTTGATTCCTCGACATTTTGAAACATAAGACAATAACAAAATTCCATATATTCTTTAGCTTTCACAGTGTGAGGCTCCATGAAACCTTCATTATCCATCGTGAAGCACAAATCAATGAGAAAGCTCCATGTTATTTCGCAATTTACTTATATTTATAATAACCTTGTCAGAGAGTGAAACATGAGCCAATGAGAAAGCTCCATACTATTTTTTAGTGTCAAGATATTCAATAATTTTGAATGACCACTAGGAAACATGATCCAATAGGAAAGCTCCACACATCTTACAATATTGTTGTGTCAGACCTTTGATATCCCCTTTTGACCGTTGCGAAATATGAGCCAATAGGAAAGGTCCATACACCTTCACGGTGTCATAATATTATTTCTGGATAGACTATGATGTTGGATCCATAGAAATTCTTCCACGTATAATGCCTTTCCCTTCCATACCACCCAGACTTGAAGCCTTATTGATTTTGGTACATTATGGAGACTTGAGGTCTGCGAAACCCAAATGGATCAAAGAGTGTTGGAAAGCTGAAATGTGTACACCTTTTAGCATTGGATATTTTGCTGACCTATTGACTTTGTGCTCCACCTCAAACCTGAAAGATCATGGAATGTGGCTTATTTTGGGGCTTTAACGTCTATAGAACCCAAAACCTTTGAGGAGAGTCAGAATCCTGCCATGTCGCCTCTGTCTAATGCTTGGCATTGAAATTTGATGGCCAAATGAACATCACACGACATTTTAATATATAACTCGTAAATGAATTATCCTTAGTATCCCATAGGTTTTTAAATGCCAATGACCAACGTTTTAGAGAGGTGGAATTTGATGGTCGTTTAAATGTATTATGCCCTTAAAAATGACTAAGTCGAACTAGATCTTGTGCATGAAATGCACTTATTGAAAACAAAAGTTGTTGCAAGTGTGTGTAAACACTTTATTAAAATATATCCTAACTACCCTAATATAACCAACATTGATAAAGCTTCAGTAACAGTGCTTGAGAAACATACCATTCACAGGAATGGGAAGTTCCTCTCCATTCAGCCTCACAAGTTGAAAAGCATTATGTTGTTTACAGGATGAAATCATGTAAGGACCACTCTAAATAGTATCAAATTTTGTATGATTTCCTGGATTTTCCTTGTCTTCATCCCACTTTAACACAATGTATACTTCTTGGAAAACTCTCATCTTTTCCTTTTTGTTAAAAGTACTCTTGACATGTGTCTGATGTTTTTCCATATTATTTTGGGTCTGATCCCTTAACTCTTGTAATTCCATCAGCTATGCATATTTTAACTGCATAGGCTCATTCTCAATCAACTCAAGCTGATGTAATAAATCTAAGGCTGGTAGCTCAAGAGAGATAGGCATTCTTACCTCTCTTCCATAAACCAATTTGTAAGGTGAATTCCCAATTGACCTTTTGGGAGTTACTCTATCATCCCACAGTGTTGCATTTAACCTTGTGTGCCAAGCTCTTTGATTCTCTTTGAGTGTTCTTTTGATTATCCTCAACAGATTCTTATTTGTACTTTCATCCAATCCATTACCTTGAGGGTAATAATTGGATGATTTGTTCAAGTAAATGCCATACTTAACATCCCAATTAGTTATCTTTTCTACCAAGAAAAGCTAGAGCATTATCCAAAATTATTGTGGCTGGAACACCAAATCTAGAAACAATACCTTCATAAAAGGAAAGAATGGATGTCTCATTTGCTTCTTTAAGAGCTACAACTTCAGTCCAACAAGTGAAATATCTGTGGCTGTTAAAATCCACTTGTGGCCTTGAGATAATGAGGATTAATCATACCTATGAAATCAAGGCCCCACTGCATGAAAGGTTGTTCAACTGAAATAGGTTGAAGGGGAAGAGTTGTTAACCTTTCTTTACCAACAAATAATGCACATTGTTTACATTTCTTAATCCATTCATAAAATTCCTTAAAAATTGTAGGCCAATAATACCCATCTCTCATGATTTTGAGGGTTGTTGTTCTTGCTAAGAAATGGCCACCTTTAGATCCTTCATGAAACTCTTTAAGAAACTACTCTATTTGATCCCAATCAACACACCTCAACAATATCCCATTTATATCCTTTTTGAAAAGTATTCCATCAATATAAACAAAAGGGACAACTTGTAAAAAAAAGTACCTTCTTTTATTTTTGTCCATACCTTCAGGGTATGTTCCATGTTGCAAATAACTGATCATATCAACCATCCAACTTGAAATAGGAACTTCTTGATCAGGTTCAGGTTGTTGATTTTCTGGCTGTAATAAGATTGCAACATTTTGAGCTTCCATATCTGTAATTAAATGCTCACAAAGTCCTTTCCCTTTGACTATTTTGGCCACTCTAATGTCAACATCATACTCCATCACCTTAGTGATCCATCCAGCTCTCTTTTCATTCAATTTTTTGTTCAACAGGAAAGACTTTACACTTGGATGAGATACTAAGACATGTATCTTGTTATTTGAGAGCATGTACTTGAAATTTTTAAGTCCTCTAACTACTGCAAGTACTTGTTTCTCAAGAAATGTGTACCTTGTTTCATAATCATGAAGACTTTTCCCAAAAAAGGCAATTGGCTGCTCAATATCATCATCATTCACTTGAGTAAGAATGGCTGAAATAGTTTTAGCTCCTACAACAACATACATAATGAATTCCTATCAAAATTTGCGTTAGCCAAAGTAGGAGCTTGAGAAATAGCCACTTTGATGGCTTCAAAACCTTTCTTCCCTTCATTGTTCCATGAGAAATCTTGACCTTTCTTGAGCATAGAAGTCAATGGCTTGACCAAAACAACAAAATTTGGTACAAACCTTCTTACAAAATTTATCTTTCCCAAGAAACTTTGAAGAGCCTTCTTGTGGTGTGGTAAAGACAACTGCAGAATTGAATCTACTCTTTGTGGATCAATAGCTAAACCTTTCTTGGAAACAATATGACCCAACAATTTACCTTTGTGTACTAAAAAATTTGATTTTTTGGGATTCAAAGAGATCCCAAACTGCCTACAAATCTCGAAGGTATATCTCAAATGTATTAGATGATCATCATAATTTCTTGAAAAAATAGTTACATCATCTAAATACAAAAGTATGCACTTATTTAAATAGATTTAAAAATCCATATCCATTACACGTTGAAAAGTAGCACCAACATTAGAGAGGTTGAAAGGCATCTTCTTATATGCATAAGTCCCCCATTTTGTAGTGAAGGATGTTTTATACATGTCCTCTTCATGTACAAGAATATGATTATATCCACTATACCCATCCAAAAGAGACTATCAGAACTTGAAACTGTCCTCAAAATATGATCAATATGGGGTAGTGGATAGTGATTTTTTAGTGAGACCTTATTGAGGTCTCTGAAATCTACACATAAGTAGATTTCAACATTTTTCTTCTACATGGGCACAAGGTTGGCTACCCAACTAGAGTGCTTTATAGGGAAGATTATGCCTGATTCAATCAACTTAGACAATTCATTTCTCATCAAAGGCTCTATTTTAGGATTTATGGGCCTTTTTTCTTCCTTACAGGATTTGAATCAGGCTACAATTCAATTGTATGCTGAGCCAAACTGGGGTCAAAACCTCTAAGGTCTTGGTATTTCCAAGAAAACACATCTATGAATTCTTTGCATAAATCAACAAATGCTTTCTTTTTAGAAGTAGAACATACCTTTCCAATTTGTAGTGATTTACCATCTTCAACTGATATTTCTTCATAGTTATCAGCATGAGTGGATATCTTTCCTTTTTCTTTTCTCAATTGATCATCAGTGTTGAATATGTTCTCTAATGTAAAAAAGTCCTTGAGGTAACTTGTTAGTTTTTAGCTATAGAATTTGATCACCATATTGGTGTTGCAACTTTTCTTGATTAGCTAATGAAAACTCAGCTCCTTGAATAAATCTGATTATTTTCTTGTCATCCTCAAAAACTTTCCAATTCTCCTCATTATCAGGTATTGAAGGTCTGATAATCAGCTTTATATGTGGCTGTATTTTTTCATTCTAAACTTTCTCAAGGACATCAAAACTAGCTCCAATTGTTGCAAGCCTATCTACATGTTTATTCATTTTCCTTGGGACAGATTGAATGTTAAAAGCCTGAAAATATTCTATTAAGTCCCAAACTCTGTGCTTATAGGACTTCAACAATGGGTTCTTGGAAACATTCAAATCTCTTACTTGGTTAATAACTAGTTCTGAATCACCAAAAACTTGTAATGAACTGATTCCTCTTGTTCTAGCCCATTGTAGGCCATGAATTAATGCTTCATATTCAACAACATTACAAGTACAACCAAATTGTAAACTTAGAGATGAAAAGTACCTTTGTTTTGATGGAGAAAACAACACTAAACCAATACCTTGCTCCCATTTTTTGTTCTTTGCTCCATGAAAATAGAGTTTCCACATCCCTTCTTCAAAATTGTTTGTTTTGGACAGTGAAGGTATTGAGGTGTTTTCTTAATGAAGAAAATATACTCCAAGTAATTTCTCCTCTATTTCTCTGTAAGGATCATAACCATACTTTTCTTGTGTTCTTTCATCCATGAACAAGTTAGAAACACCATCTAAAGAGGAAACTTCAGCATTGCTATAGAAATCTTCTTGATCAATTACAACATAATTAGCAACAAAATTGAGATATGAGGCTCAATATGAAATTTTTCCAATGGTTCTGAATTGATAGTAACCTTTATACCATACCTCGTAGTGAAGAAAAGGTAAGACCAATATGAAGAGAGGTACCCTCCAATATTTGTTGTGAAGTCTCTTGATAAGAAAAGTGCAAAGTAGGGAGGTAAATCTACAACTATTACATCTTGTAAAATTGTTACATTAGGAAAAGCATGTAATGTTACCTCTAAATTTTTGATCAAACCAGTTGTGTTTGTTGTTGTCCGATCAAGTTGCAGTATGTTTTTTTATAGTTGGCTCATAAATTAGGCTCAGCTTGTCCACAATGGCCTTTGGCATGACATTACTACTTGCTCCACTATCTACCATGCAATTGTGGACCAAGTGATCTCCAATAATGAGTGAAAGGTAAAAAGGAGGTGGCTTTTTGATATCTGTAACATTCAGTAGATTTTGTACCATCCATTTTACTTCTTTCATTCTTTATTGTTCTATAGTTGTAAGAACCATGTCAGCTTTACTTGGTTCCTTTTCAGCTGATTTAGAAGACAATTACAAATTTGCAAGTTCATTGGAAAGAATATCCTTCTATCCTGGAATATTTAAAGCATCCCAAAAAGAAATATTAACATTTCTCTTTTTCATACATTCAAAAATATTTAAGGAAGTTGTTATATTCTTAGAATGAGCCTTAAAAAGAGTAGATTATGCTTTTGTATTCTTAGAAATATGTGGTACAAAAACACTCCTAACACTTGGGATTTTTAGGAGCTTCTTTCTCCTTCTGAGCTGTACTAGAACTACTAGCAATTTTATCTATAATAGGAGGAACATTTGTACTACTTTCCTTTGCCTTGTTCCTCCTTCAAGAGCCCTCTTTTTAGATCTGGTCAAAACTACACAATGCTCATCTTCCTCATAATTTACCATTGCTTGCTCTAGTTTCCTTTGACTCTAAGTTTCTTGTTGTCCAGCCTCCATTTGAGGCATATGAGATGTTTCAAATTGGGGTTGGGAAATAAGGCTTAGGTTCAAGTTAGCATTTGGGAAAGAAACTTGAGGATGGGACTGATTGCAAGGGAAACACCATTCTGATTCTTAGGCAATATTGACTGGTACAAGGGCATTAGAAGAGGAAGGGGATTTAGGATCAGCTGATTTTGGTTGATAAGGATCTCTATAATTCTGATTTTGTTGATAAGGAGGTCTAACAGCTTGGTAAGGTGCTTGGTAAGGCCTGTTAGGCTGAGTTATTTTCCTTTTCATTGTTTTATCTCATTTCCCAATGATTGCAAGGTTCCTTTAATTTTAGTTAAATCATTGGGTTGAACAGAAACAACATGTTCTATTTTTTTATAGAGGTGGTGGAATAGGAGCCAAATCTGTAGTAATGGGCATTGAGGGTCTTGTGGATAATTTATCTACCTAAATGAGGTTGTTGTTAGCCCTTTTGGCTATGTCAAAAGTTTCAAGGAGTGTAGAACCACCCATTTATTGAATTAGGACAACAATTTCATTGTTTAAAGATCTCAAATAATACAAGAATGTATGATTTGTTGTAGGCTTGATGGCTTGGGGAATTCTTTCCTAAGTTCTTTGAAATCTCAAATTAAAATCAACCATGAACTCTTGAGGGGATCTTTAGATTGTGTTCAATTGCTTAATCAGGGAAAATTGGTCTATTTATCCTCAAATTACTTACAAAGGGCCTTTCCTAATTCATCCCAAGTACTGATAGAATTAATAGTCAAATTTTAGTACCATTGCAAGGATTTATCTTTAAAGGAAGCTGCAAGAAGTCTCATGGATACATTCTCCTGAGTGATGTTATAAACAGAGAAAATATTTGGAATGTCTCTAATGTGCTCTACAAGAGTGGTTTGAGTTAAACCAATAAAGAATGGTAAACTCTTTAATGCAGAAGTAGGGATATTATTGTATATTGTGAGATTCAAAGGGTTTCCATCATTAAAGGTCACAAAAGCTTCATTTCTAGGACCATCCATTAAGGATATGGGGGTTTGATTTATAAAATTTTGAATGGAAATAGGAGAAATTGGCCTATTATAAGGTAATTTATTCCTAAATATTTCTCTTCTAGATGAATTAAGAGGTAATTGCAAGAATTCAGATGGAATACCTCTAACTGAAGACCTTGTTGTCACCTTAGGCATGGAACATGCAATACTGGTATGAAATCAACTTTATGGAGTCACCAAATGTATTTTTATTTGAATCTTCAATTTATGGTTATAGATAATTCCTCCTAGCAGTGGCTAATATTTGATGAAATAGTGTTGATCTACCAAAATTCTCATCTAGAATAGTCAAGGAAGAAAGAAACTAGAATTGATTGAATGGTTCTTGGGTGATTGTTACTCGTAGATCTTCATTTATATCCTCTTGAGTGTTGATCACTCCTGCAAAAAAATAGATCAAGTTGTTGATCTAGAACAACTAAAATTGTATGTACAACCATAAAAAGAAAGCATCTTTTTCTTCTCGCTACAAAACAATCACTTGATCTAATTTAGGTCCCACCGGGCATGCCAAAAACTATTATCTAGTAGAAGTGCAACCTTGTGAGGATTGACAGATTTTGTTCTTCTCTCTCCTCACTTCTATGAATAGACAATGGAAACACCTCATGGGCTATGGGTATCCCAAAAGTGAGGTGAATCTCCAGATTTGAAGGGTTGGTTCCCTTTTATTTTATTTTTGATATTTAAATGAAATGAAATAATGGAAATGAGATGGATAAGGTACTAACTTGAAGATGAATTACCTCACTATGTGTTTGACTTGATCATGTTGATTTGCGAACAGGGAAAAGTGTAATGGCACTACCCAGGAAATTGCAGCAAGTGAAGATCCGGTTGGACTGGGGTGCCTGTAGGTGCCCTGGTCTGTAGAAAAGATTAGGATATGAATATGACAATGTCGCTAAATCTTTGTAATATCTCAGTATTTGTCTCGTAGTTATCACAGTGGCTTCTCTTATGTCGTTATAAGTTAGTAATGAAAATCTACCTACAAAACCCCATACAAAGCATCAAATCCCTAAAAAATAAAGATGCATATCAAGGGGTCAGACTAACCTTAGCTACCACAATGGTGGACTTACAACTAAGCGCTATACTACATTCTAGACCCAATGTAGTTCTATGTGCTTGTGTGTGCAATTGTGTGTCTAGGGTGCCCTAACGTCAATGACGTAGAAGTAGGGGGAAATAACTAGATGTAAAAATGTAAATGGTGGATGGAATGGAATGAATACAACCCTTTCCCCCTATGCTTGTGTGATGCAGATGTAAATGATGCCCAAATGTAGTCCTTTGCCTTAGTAGATAGCTAGCTCTTCAATCTAGATAGTCCACCCATAGAATAGTGAGTATGTTATGTTTATATAGGGATATCTTGTTCAAATTTTGACACTAATGAACCGACATGACGACTAGTACCGAGGGGAATGAGAGGGAAAATGACAAATATTGACCTCGAATGAGTAAATTAGACGTAAGTGTTACTGGGACTAGGGCGCACAAACTAATAATGAAAGAAAAAAACTTGCACGAACCAGAGGGTTTTGGGTGAAATTTTAAGGAAAAGTAATTAAAAGTGATTTACTAAAATGTAGAATATTAATGTTATTTTATAGCTAATCTAGACTAGTAACAATAATAGAATAAATGATGTAAACTGAAATATTGATGCTAAATATTTTTTTTGATATTTAAATGAAATGAAATAATGGAAATGAGAGAAATAAGGTACTAAACTGAAGATGACCTACCTCGTTGTGTGTTGGACTTGAATAGGTTGATTTTCAAACAGGGCATAGTGTAATGGCACTACCTAGGAAATTGCAGCAACTGAAGATTTGGTTGAAATGGGGTGCCTGGGAGATTGAATACAACCCTTTCCCCCTATGCTTGTGTGATGCATATGTAAATGATGCCCAAATACAGTCTTTCACCTTAGTAGATAGCTAAATCTTAATAGTAGATAGTCCACCCATAGAATCGTGAGTATGTTATGTTTATATAGGGACATCTTGTTCAAAATTTGACACTAATGACCCAACATGCTGACTAGTACCTAGGGGAATGAGAAGGAAAATGACAAAGACTGACCTCGAATGAGTAAATTATACCCAAGTGTTACTAAGACTAGGGTGCCTAATCTTGTGGACCAGGGTGCCCATGGGCACCCCAATACTACCCTAGGCACCCTAGTCAGAGACTATAGATGAAAAAATGACTAAATAATGAGACTTGATAGTCCCTGAGAGACGAACAGAACCATGTAAACAATTGATAACTATGCAAGAAAAATAAGGATGACGACCGACTAATTGACGACAAAACTAGGGGATGGGTCATTAGTGAATAATTTAACTACACGAGATCCATATATAAATAACATACTTGGCGGTATAAATGTAATAGTAAGCGTGTGATTTTGTGACTACATTTTCCCCCACATTCTATTGGTGATTGAAAGCTCAGTAAAATAAAGTAGATAGAGATTCATACCTGAGAGAAATCTATAGAAGCCCTTGATATAGTAGAACACGTAGATGTGTAGTAAAAGCGCGCCAAAAGAACTATAAAGTATGTTGAACCATGGATTAATGTATTGATCCATGGAATGTAACGAAAAAGTGTACTAGTATGATGAAGTGCACTAAGTGAGAGTGATGGTTGTAATGTGAGATGATTTATGATTTCAAATGTTGTATGCTGATGATAAGATGGGGTAGAGAGTGATCAATTCCTGACCCGAATGCGTCTATGTGAATAATCAACTAGAGGATTTGGGCATCCTGCTGTCAGAGGAAGAGTGTAGGGAGAAAATTGTGTTATTCTCCAATCTCTAAATACATCCTCAAGATCTAGCCGCTGCAGATGGACTCAGATAAAAAATGTATGGTTTCTGGATCTAGAAAATTTTGATTAAACAGTTGACCCATATATGAGTGGTGAGTGGTATAGTTAAAGCACTCTTTCCCCCACTCCACAGGTGATTCCGTAATGTAATAGCTTCCAAGTTAGGTCATCTAGAAGTGAACACATAGTGTGAGAAGGATTCCAAGTTAGGTCATCTGAAAGTGAAAGCGAAATGTATGAATAACTTCCCAATTTAGGTCATTTGATAAAGTAATGAATGTAATCTCCTAAGTTAGGTAATCTAAGATGTCACACGTAACTCCCAAGTTAGGTCATCTAGGAGGACAATTGTGTTAAATTTTGTAGTGATGATTCGATTATTAGAGGTTTGAATGTATTAATTGATTGATTGATTCAATTTATTACTCGTAGAGATATTTTATGCTAGTTACCCCCAAATTAGGTCATTAGGGGGAATCGATAGAAATTGGTGAATGATCACATGGAAATATTTTTAATCACTTGTTTCCCCCAATTTAGGTCATTAGGGGGGAATGATGACATTTTGCATATGGGAATTTGTAAATTTGTTGCCCCCAGATTAGGTCATTAGGGGGAGTTGATGGTGAAATTTCATGGAGTGAATTAGTACATGATAAGTTGCTGGAGTTGATTAATCGCATGGTAATGTAAGGGGAGTTATAGGACAACCCCAAAAATATGCACCCCCTTTCGGCAAAAGGGGAAGTGATGCTAAGAATGAACGCTAAGCCGAAAGTAAACATGAAATAGATTTTTAAAAAAGTGATAGAAATCCTTAAAATGTGTATGAATTAGATGGAAGACAAAATAAAGGAGAGATAATGCGCGTGTAATGTGTTCAATACGTTGGTAGGAAAATTTCTAAAAATAATTTCATAAACAAGGCGCAAATTGGAGTAAAAACTCTCAAGATATGATGAAAATTGTGTAACGTGCATTAGTAGTGGTAATAACCACGAAATAATGACTATAGTAAAGTGGGTGATGAAAAAGTAATTATAAATAGTAAGGTGAAATAGTATTTATTCACCGTATTTGTTGCTTGTGCGGTTGAAATGGAGCTCTAAGTAAGTAAAGATGCCACAAGTGAGAGTAGCGCATTCTAGTAGGTTTGAGAGGGTGACAATCGTCGTAGCATCACACACGATTGTAGAGTTGGTAAGTGCATTATTTTTCAAAAAATGTATGGTGTACTAGTTGTTTTTATTGAATTTTTACAAATTTGAGAGTTTGAATTTTCTCAACGTTTTAGACCTAGTTGATAATGGCGAGGGCGCTAGTGAACCTTGGGATAGGAGCACCCAAATTTGGTCGCTCTTGTCCCACTCTTGGGCACCCTAGTCCTGTATCTGAGCGCCGTGGTATTAAATGTGTGCATTTGGTCTAGAATGATGAAAAATAATATTTTAATGTATATGAATGTGATAATCGAGTGTGTTTATACTCATAAGGTGTTCTAATGCTACGTTTGGTGTTGTGTAGGGGGATATTCACTCAAGAAAGTTTTGTGGTGGGCGTCACTTGAGCACTTTTCTTGGGTCAGACGATGATTGGGATATTATTGACCATTATGTCCTGCGACACGTAGCACAGATGGGGGATGTGCCCCATAATATGCTTATTTTGACTGAACTATGTGATAGATGGTACACAAATACATGTATATTTTGGTTTCCTACAAGAGAGATGACTATAACACTGGAGGATGTGTATCGTATACTATGGTTGTCGAGTGTTGGTTGAGAATATTGAGAGGTAGATTCGAGTTGCAAGGTGATATTTTTTGGGGACTTGAGTACTTACCTAGGCCCATATTAGTTTGGATGTTATTCTGAGGTCTGAGGTTACACCCCTATGGAAGTTTATAGTGGTTGTTATTGCTTCATCCATAGCAGTGAAGGGATGTAGAGTGGGCATCTTGTATAAGATGCATGATATATGTCAGCGTATAGAGGAGGAGAGTATTAGATATGCATGGGCGTAGTATGTGTTGGCCCACATATATAGATACCTATACCAATTCACCCATGATGAGCATGAAGTTGGGATAGTAGCTATGTCATTGTTACATGTGTGGGGATATGAGTGCATAACAGTGTTGAGGCCAGTTGGAGGCCCACGAGAAAAGTGGGATAGACCTGAGATATATGCAAGGAGGTGGATTAATATTCATGGGTGTAGGATGGATAAAAATACCTACATGGCACTGATAGATAGGATGGGGACTAAGGTCATCACATGGAGGCCATAACATGATTATAGAGGATGGCCTGAGGATGATGTAGAGTTACGGTGTATTTGGAGGATTATGTGGTTAGAGGATAGGTTTCCAGGTGTGGAGGAGCTATTATAGGTGGAGAGGGTATCACATCATATTGGTATGGTTCAGGATGTGCCCCCAAAGCCATATATATGGCTAAGAGCTATCAGATCACCTAGGAGGGCAGGGGCCAGGCCATGGCCCACAGTAGAGTAGCAAACACCTCCTAGTCCGGATGAGGTAGATGCAGTGATAGAGGTGATATACACAAACGATGTTGGTAGGATAGAGAAGTACTACACATGGTGGGTGACACACCAATGGGTATTTTTATTCCCATTATTTTCAGGTCTAGCAGGGTTACTACATGTAGGAAGAGAAGAGGGGGAAGCACATGCCCTCGACAATGTGAAAACATCTATAGTGGATCGTAAGTACCTATACATAGCTATGTTATGTGTGTTGTTGTTGGCTTATGTTTTATTAATGGTTGTCTAACACAGTGTGGTATCTGCTTTATATGTGATGTGTATTGGTCCCTGATAGTCGACAAATCCATACATACCTTTACTTGGAATGTGTCGACTGACATACTTGGTTGAGGAATACTTGAGTGAGTGGATGAGATCGCATGCGAGCATGCCCATCTATTTGATCTAGTGGCCATAGTGGCAGCCAAATGTACCATATTGCTAGCCGAGAGGGATGAGGCATGCAAGGAGACTTGATGAGCCCGTGAGGCATTAGGTTGTGGTCTGTTAGTGCAATATGTATTTTCTCGATACGTGGATTTGTAACGTTAGTTCTCCTAGAAGTCTACAGAGAACACCTTATTGTGTAGGAAAGTGGAGAGGTATCAAGGTCATGAATAGTGGCACCAAGTTAGTGGCAAGGCATCTAGTTCTAGGGCTCTCACAGTACCTGAGAGTGATAGAAATGATGAGATCTGATGGGTATGATTGTAGATGATGTAGGGGACTTTCCCCCCAGTTACTATTGTATTCACTATGTATGGAAAAATGTGACTGATATATGATGAGCTTATTTTGTGTTGTATGATTTTGTAATTATTGTTGGAATGTATGCGATGTTTTTGTTAATAATGTTGATTGATGTAATATTTTTGTAATGATGACAAATACATGTATTGTTGGTGATGAAATGTTTATTAAATATAATTTGTAATGCGTAGTTAGCATGTTGATGATAGGAAAGTGAATGTAAAAAGAGATGATGTATGATGATCGAACTAATTTGTTGTGATGAATATGTGTCGTAATAATGTAATGTAACCGTAATATATTAGTGGGATGAATATGGGTGGAAAATTAGTAATGCCCCATAGCATATGGATGATTAGGTTCACTTAGTTACGATCCCTCAACAACCAAGAATGAACCGTGGAAAGAAGGATTGCATCATCCGAAAATGATTGGATGCATTAGATGAACGAAGGAGCATGTGATCAAAGGTTCTTAGAGAAAACCCCTCAATAGTAATGTAAGAACCATAAGAACACAAGTGCATCATTGGGGGGTAAGGTGATAATAATCACCTACCAAAGAACTAGGCAGTGCGAAGTGGTGGAAGCATGTGGGATGGAAGAAACATGAGTTTATGAACTAAACTAAATGTCATATGGAGCCGCGGTGGGATACGTGAGAGTGGATTGTTGTGGAATTCAATGTGAAGGAACAACGTAATGTGGTGGATGGCATGAAAATAATGAATGATATGGATGAATTGGATGTAATGGATGCAACGGTGTATGGACGCGGTGGACAACGCGCATAAGTAACAAACTACGGTAAACATAAAATGGATGGAGCACCAGATGTAGGAGATGACTCAAATATACTAGAAATACTATGACAAGGTAAAGGAGATATGGATCATTCAAGTGAGTGAGAGTCAAATGACATTATGTCCTTATCCTCTAGTTTTTGCAATCAATCATGAAGGGCAAGACAATCACTATCCCTATGGCCATTTATGCAATGATAGTTATAATAAGGTTGGTCACATTGTCGTTGTAGATGATTCTAGTTAGATGGTAGGAAAATTAATCACTCAGTAAGTAAAACATGCAGCACATCATATGGTCGAGTGTGATGAGATAAGTGCAAAGTCTCCCACGAGCAAGGTGGAGTAGTAGGAGGAGTAGCCTATCCCAGTGCCAGAGAAGGAATATGTTTTTGTGGTGGAGTAGGTTGAGCTTATTTACTTTACTTATGAGGAAAAGGTGGAGATTGTGTAGGATGCTCAACCAAAGGAAATGTCAGAGAACTAGATGAGGCAATAGCCGTAGAGGTGTGCAAAGGATCTATGATGTGTGTTGAGAGAAGATCTTGTTTTAGGTCGATAACCTTATAACATAGAAGAATGAATGACTCAAACGTATCATATTGTAATATTTTCTTGAGTTAAGGAATTAGACCACGAAAAAATGATGAATTTCTTCTCAAGATCTATAGTTTGGAATACTAACTGATACATACAAGCATTGAATCCTAAAATATAATCCTTGATAGGTTCAAAGGAGCCCTGATGTAAAGTAGGTAAGCAGTCATAGGAAACTTTAGGGCCATTTTTTTATTATAAACTAATGGAGGAAAGTGTCCTCCATGTCATAGAAAGTACTAATGGACCCAAAGGGAAGATGAGTGTACCATTGTAACGCCTAATCAATAAGGCTATAATGAAAGGCCTTATGTAATAATCTATCATTAGAAAATGAGGTCATAGCCATACAATAATATAGAAGATGAGCATGAGGGTCACCAATACCATCAAAACATGTGAAATTAGGCATGATGAAGTCCTAAGGGTATGCAGAGTTGTGAATATTCTTAGGGATAGGGTTACCATGTAAGGAATTATTATCAATGGAAACATCAGTAAGCCCTACTTTCTAAAGTGAGGGACTGAACTTGAGATTTAAACTAACCTACAAAATGCATGAGAGAGATGATATCTTGTGAAGGAATGGTGGAAGATGGAATAACGTATTGAGCGGTTGTAAATTCCATTATGGGTGAACATAGGAATATCAAGGGGTGATGTGGGATATTCTGATGTTGATGAAACACTAGGAGTAGGTTTCAATGAAGCTACAATAGGATATATAGATGGAGTATCGATAGCAATGGTAGGACTAGCATCAGAAACATCCTTAATATATGAGGAGGTAGATGGAGACACATATATAAAAGAAGATGGACTAGGAGATATATGTAATGCATTAAGAGGAGATGAATCAGTAGGAGAAGAAGAAGTGATAGATAGCAGTGACTAATGCAAAATGGTAGATGTGATCTTAGGAGAAGGTAGTAATGGAGTAGGAGAGTCACACTCATTGGTATATAAATAAGGAGAACCGTGACTATCATTTGCCTCACCAGTATTAGATAGAGACTCAAGAATGATAATGTCACTAAGAATGTTATCAATAGGATCGTTAACATAATGTGAAGGAGCATGAAAACTAGTAGGAGATGTATTAGGAGAAGTAATGTTAGACGTGGTAAAATCATGAGAAGGAACTATATCAGTGGTCAGAGTAAAAGAAGAGTCATTATGCATATGTGAATGATTGTCAATACCAAGTAAGTAATCAATAAGAGAATCATCTAAAGTTTCCTGTGAAAAATTAGGAGGATCACAAGTAGTTGTATAGCATGGTGTACAATTAGTGAAGGCTATGGGATCCTCAACAATGCTAATGCCTATACGATAATCTTCAAAACGAGTAGGCACGTGTTGTTGGCCATCTAAAAGTTTTTGTTTGATATGATCGGGTGTAGTAATATGAGTACTATATAGAGATTTGAGCTCAACTATGGAAGCCTTGTTATAAATAGGGTTAACACTAAAATGAGACATGATGGGTAAAGAAGATGAGTTATCTTTAGCCATTGGGGTTTGACCAGATCCTATGGCAAGCTATTCAAGAAGACGGGTTCACAAAAATGATTAACTAAAATGTAGAATATTAATATTATTCTATAGCTAATCTAGACTTGTTACAATAATAGAATAAATGATGTAAATTGAAATACTGATGCTAAATATTTTATTTTTGATATTTAAATGAAACGAAATAATGGAAATGAGAGGGATAAGGTACTAACCTAAAGATGACTTACCTCATTGTGTGTTGGACTTGAATAGGCTAATGTGCGGATAGGAAAGAATGTGATGGCACGATCTAGGAAATTGCAGCAAATGAAGATCCAGCTGGACTGGGGCACCTAAGGGCACCCTAGCCTGTAGAAAAGCTTAGGATATGAATCTGATAGTGTTGTTAAATCTTCACAATATCTTAGTCTTTATCGCATAATTGACGTAGTGGCTTCGCTTATGTCACTATAAGTTAGTAACAAAGATCTACCTACAAAACCCCATACAAAGCATCAAATCCCTAAAAAAGAAAGATGCATATCAAGGGGTCAGACTGACCTTAGCTACCACAATGGTGGACTTACAACTAAGAAATGTACTACATTCCAGAACCAATGTATTTTTATGTGCTTATTTGTGATATTGTGTTCCTAGGCTGCCCTAGTGTCGATGACACAGAACTAGGGGGCAATAACTAGATGTAAAAATGTAAATGGTGGATGAAATAGATTGAATACAACCCTTTCCCCATATGATTGTGTGATGCAGATGTAAATGATGCCCAAATGCAGTCCTTTGCCTTATTAGATAGCTAGATCTTGATAGTAGATAGTTCTCTCATAGAATAATGAGTATGCTATGTTTATATAGGGATATCTTGTTCAAATTTCGACACTAATGACCTGATATGTCGACTAGTACCTAGGGGAATGAGAGGGAAAATGACAAAGACCGACATCAAATGAGTAAATTAGACCCAAGTGTTACGGGGACCAGTGCACCTAAAATTACGGACTGGGTCGCCCATGGGTTCCCCAATACTACCCTCGGTGCCCTAGTCAGAGACTGAAGACAACAAATGACTAAAATAAATAATGACACTTGATACTCCTTGAGAGATGACTAGAACCATGTAAACAACTGATGACTGTGCAAGATAAATGACAATGAGTATCGACTAACTTACGACAGGAATAGAGGATGGGTCATTAGTGAATACTTTTATTACGCAAGACCCATATATTAAATAACATACTTGGCAGTATAAATGTAATAATAAGTGCATGATTTTGTGACTACAAAAAGCTATTAAGGGATAACTCATAATATACAACTCACACCATGCATGCACACTAAAATTAACACACAACCCCTATTTATTACAATAAGGGAAGATAACATAAGAAGATAACTTAATAAATTAAGGGAAATGACAAGAATTAATTACCCAAATCCACAATATTGCAAGTATTTGTGGAAAGGCAAAATAACTTTATTAGCAATGGGAAATTGCTGGAAATTTTCTGCAGTAATTAATTACATCAACCAAACTCCTCTAATGATTCAAAAGCACTAGAATATATAAGAAAATGAAGTGGAGATGAACTACTCAACAGCTTATGTTATAACCACAGTTTAGGCCACTTAGAGATAATTCCAATGCTCTTCCTCATGCAAAAAATAAAAGAAAACTCCACTAGCAGTTTGATTCGATCCCTTTCATACAATTTTGATTAAAAATAATCCAACTCTATACTTATCCTTGCAAAAGAATAAAAATAATAATTTATCCCCATGCACTATATATCTTTCCATGTAAAAGTATTTACTTATGGCCTTCATAGTTGAGCTTGACATGACTCTAAGTTGTAACTCTAACCGTCATTGGAGATATATTCAATTTTGAATACACAGGATGAGCTTTTTTTCCATATTTTTCTTCCACCAAACGTCTTCAAATTTTGAATCAAATGACACCAAATTGAAGGGCTCGGGGGGATCTTTCCAATGAGATTGTTTTTTCTTGATTTGGAGCTGTGGAGCGAAAGATATGGCCTTCTAATTTTTTACCTATCAAGATGATCATGAGAGTGACATGGGGCATGCTCTGATTTGTTTAGGGATTGCCTATTCCTATGTGTTTACTTCCTTGACATTTTGAAATGTGAGCCAATAAGAAAATTCCATATATGCTTTGGATTTCACAATGCCAAGTTCCATGAAACCTTTGTTATCCATCGCGAAGCACGAATAAATGAGAAAGCTCCACACTACTTCATAATTTAATTTTATTTATAAGAACCTTAAAAGAACATGAAACATGAGCCAATGATAAATATCCATGTTGTTTTGTAGTGTCAGACTGTTTGATAAATTTGACTAACCACTGTGAAACATGAGCTAATAGGAAAGCTCCACACCTCTTACAATGTTGTTGTGTCAGACCTTTGATAGCCCCTTATGACCGATGTGAAACATGAGCCAACAAGAAAGCTCCACAGGCATTTGTGGTGTCATACTATTATTTCTAGGTGGACTACGATGACGACTCCGTAGAAATATTGCCGCGTATAGTGCCTTTCCCTTCTAGACCACCCAGACCCGAAGCCTTATTGATTTTGGTACATTCTGCAAACTTGAGCTCTGTGAAACCAAAATGGTTGAAAGATTTTTGTAAAGCTGACATGTGTACACCTTTTAGCCTTGGATCCTTTTTTGACCTGTTGAATTTTTGCTCTATCTCAGACCTGAAATATCATGGAATGGGGATTATTCTAAGGCTTTGACATCCACAAAACCCAAAACCTTTGAGGAGAGCTATAATCTCGCCACGTGGCCTTTTTCTAATGTTTGGCATTGAAATTTGATGGCCAAATGAATGTCACGGGGCCTTTTAATAAATAAACCGCTAACGAATTAGTCATATTCTCTCGCGTGTTTTTAAAATTCCAATGGACGACACTTTTTAGAGGTGGAATTTGACATTC